>NJPS01000046.1:0-1238085 GCA_002946415.1 Rutstroemia sp. NJR-2017a BVV2
TATATTAGTTAATTAGATTTTAACTAGTAATAGAATGGAAATTGAAAGAAGATATTATAATTATAATAAATCTAGATATATTAATAAAGAATATTAATAGAATCGATATATAGATAGAATAATAACTTATTATAAATATAGCGAAATCAGATATTATACTAATAATTACTTAAAACTAATCTTTATAATATTATAATTATTGCGAAATAGATCTATTTAGTTAATACTTCTTCTAAGTAATTAGATATTTTTGGAGAAATAGAAAATAAAAGGAAAAAATAATTATTTCGATATAAATATAAAAATAGAATAGATAAAGAATAGAATAGATATTAATAGATAATAGAGTAAAAAAGAATTATATAATATAAAATCTAGTTATAAATTATAAATAATTAAATCTTCTTAATTACTTTTCAATAAATTTATATATTATAAATAAAAAGATAATTTAGATTTATAATATTTATAACTTTAAATTATTATATAGTAACTTAAGTAATAAATAAATAAAATCTAATTATTATTTTATTATATATAACTTTGAAATTCCGGAAATAACTCTGATTTTGAGTATTCTATAATTTCAAATTATAAATCCTAATATTAATTAGTTATTCTATATATAGTACTATAGTAATATATTATCTATAATCGAAGTTATAGATATTAAGAAATTTATATATTATACTAGAAAAAGATAATTTAGTATTTATATATTAATATTAGAATAATAGAGAAATATATAAAATATAAGAAGAAAAATACTAGAAATAATTAAGATAAAAAATATTTAGTTATTATAAGAATATTAGAAATATTAGGATATTTTCGATAAAATAGAAATAGAAATACTTTCTACTATTATATAACAAAGTATTATATCAATCTCGAATTAGATATTATATTATCTTTTGGATTTTTATATCTATTATTAGATCTCGAGCTTTAGATTTTATAAAAATATCTCAAAGCTTACAAAAACAAAAAAGTAGATATATCATTTAATTAATATTATAAATATATTAATTATATTTATCAAAAAGAAGAATAATACTAATTATATCTAGTTTATATTCTATATTATCTAAATAGATAATGAAATTAATAATAGATTATCTTAATCTTTATTAGATTTTTTTATATATAATAGATATACTAAGTATTTGATTATTTCTATCTATTATTAGATCTATTATATATTTTATAAATTCTTTTTATTTCTTCTTTCTATATATATTATATCTTCTTTAAGACTATATCGAAATATTAGATATAATAATCGATCTTATTCTTATTAGTAATCTATATCAGATTATAATTTATTTATTATTTATTTTCTACTTAATTAAAGAATATATAAATTTCTTAGTAGATTTTCTTATTATATTAAAATAGATCTTTTATCTTAGATATTTATTAATAGATCGAAAAAAAAAATAGAATTGATATATAATTATATAGATCGTTTATCTACTAACTCTAATATATCGGTTATATATTGCTTTTATTATATCTACTTTATTATTATCTTTTATTCTTTTTCTATTTCTAAATTTGTAATTTCTATTTTCAAAAATATTCTTTATTTTTCCTTTTTTATAAATATATTCTCTTTTCGTTATTTTTCTATAAATATTTCTTTATATCTTTTTATTTTATTAAAAATCTTTTGTAATATTATTAATTTTGTTTCTATAATTATCTTCTACTAAGTTATTAGTTAAATTACTTTCTATATTAATTAGATATTATCTATTTCATTTCTTTAATCTTCTTTACTAAAGAGATTTATTAATATATTAAAATTATTAAGATTATCTTTTTTCTTTTATATAATTGATATCAATTAGATCTCGGAAACTAATAATTTTATTAATAGATTCTATTTAGCTATTAATATAATTCTAATTCTTTATATTCTTATTATAATTTCTTCTTAGATCTAATATAATAATATTTTTATAACAAATTACTATCTTATAATAAATTTAAAGTAATTAGTATATTAAGATTTACTAATAAGGAATTATAAAAGTATCGAGAACAAAAATATATATTCTTAAAATAATTTAAAAATATTTGAAAAAACAATTCTGAATTCAAAATCATCAAACCTAATATAAAATCCGATTATATATTTTTCTATAGATCGAACCTATTAGCTTATTTAGTAATATATCTACTAGTTATCGAGATATTGTTGTTATAGCTAAAATAGTAGATTTGGAAATTTCAATCTTTCAAAATTCTATCTAAATCGAATCTTTTTCAATCCTAACTTATCAATATACTTCTGAATTTATTAGTAATATTACTATTCGATTTTTTTCTTTTATTAATATCGATATAGAAATAAATAATAGTTCTATATTACTAATTACTTCGATTTTCAATTTAAACTTAGATATATCTAATCTAAATAAGATTTTTAATTTAGATCTACTTAATACTATTATAAGTACTATTACTGGATTTAGTAGAAATATCTATTATCTTCTTAAATAAACTAATCTTTTTACTTTTTCCAAACCAAGTAAAACTATCTATTTTTCTATTATTGAACTAACTATTCTGGATCTAGTTAGTACTAAAATTCTCTAGATATATAATTTGTTAGTCGAAGTATATTCAGTTACTAAATTATATAATAAACAAACTTAAATCCTTGATTTGATCGAGATATTTAGAGAATATACTGAATTAGAAAAACTATAAAAGATTATCAATTAACTAGTTTCTTAGATTAATAATTTGGAATATACTATATAAAAAATCGAAGTTAAAACAAAAATAGCTAGTATTACTAATAAAGCTAATATTATAATTCTCAAAAACCCTTCTTAAATCTAATCTAACTCGATTATTACTATTATTACTTCGATTATTTCTTCGGTTAAATCATCTTTCGGACTCTTTTTTGCCTTAGTAGTACTAATAAGTAATAATAGTAACTCTGGAAACTGGATTAGTATTAATAAAACTACTAAAAAAGCTAAAGTTCAAAATCGACTAATTTTGATTCAAGATCTCGATATTCCTTTCTCGATACTAGCTTTACAAAATATTAAAGAATTAATAGTTTCCTTGATTACTACTATTAGTAATAAGAAAAATCTAGTAATTACTATAATTACTTTTTTTACTTTCAATTTTCTATTTGAGAAAAGAACTATTTAGAAGTATTTAATTAATTTTAAATCTTATTTAAAAGATGAACTTTGATATAAAGTAGTATTCTATAATATCCTAATTTAAGATTTCAATATACTTTATAAAATAAAGCTAATATTAGATAAACTAAAGATTTTTAATTCTAATCTGAATTTAAAGCTAATTAATATACTATATTGGCTATCCTTAATAGAAAATCAAATTATTAAATAAGAAGAATTAGTAGTAGTATTATTTGTTACTAAAACAGAAATCGAGAAATATATAAAAAACTAGATTTAGATAACTAAAATTAGTATTAAAACTAAAAAGTTTCTTATTATTTCTAGATCTATTTAGTTAAATTTTGCTAAAAAAGGATTAAATATAATTTCTATAATAAACTCTATATTACTAATTAGTATTATTATTCGATTTATAACCAAAATAGCTAAAAATATCTTTATTTAATACTAAAATATACTAATTATAAAAATAATTATATTTCCACTTCTAAAGAATATAAAATATATAAAGCTATCAAAGGAGCTAACTTATAATTAGTATAAATACTTGAATTCTCCAAATAAATCTAAATCGAAGTTCGATTATAATTAAATTAGTATTATAGTTAATTATTAAGCTAAAAATCGATTTATTATTAATCTAAAAACTTTGAATTATAAATAAAAATCCAGATTATTTAAATAATCGATTGATTTCTTATAGTAGTTTCAATTAAATCCTTTTAACTATTATAGAATTTAGATCTCGAATACTTATTTATATCTCGAAAATCTATATATTTAGTATTATATTAGTTCCTTCAAATATCGATCTTAATCTATTAGTTTTATTAGTAACTAAAGAAAGTAATATACTCGAACTAATTAATATTTATAACGAAACTAATTAGATCGAAAGAATTTCGACTAAAACAATAAAAAGAAATTTGCTATCTAGAACTATTTCGACTAATTTATTTATTTTAAGTAATTTTAACCTCTATTATCCTTGATAGAATCCGAATAACCAAAGTAGTTAAACTAGTATTAAACTAGTTCGATAGATTAAAAAGTAAAACTTAGAACTAATTAATAAATCTAGGATTATTATATTTTTTAAAGGAATTAGCAAGTTAGTTTTAAATCTTATACTAATTATATAAATATTAGTTAGGTATATTGATAACTAGTAAATATTAGCTAATTTGGAATCTGATTATTTACCGATTTTATTTACTTTAAAAGAAAAAAAAGAGCTAGTATCTCTAAATAGACAAAAATTAATTAGTATTTATTTTAATACGAAGTTAGTAGATTAGGAACTTTTTTCAGATTATTTAGTTAAAATTATAAAGAAATTAATTATCTTAACTAATTCCTTTTTTGATTTTATTTAGCTAAACCTGAAATTAGATAAAGTAATATAAAATTATCTAGAATCAATTAGTTCAGAACTATTATTACTAGTTCAACTAATAATTAGTAAAACTATTCCAAAAACTAAACCTAATCTAAAAACTAAACTTTAGTAGATTTCTAAGCTAAAAAGTTTAAGAAAATCGATAATATTAATTTAGAGAAAATTAAAAATCCAAGATAGTTAAATTAATTAAGGATTTTATCAAGAATAGTATTAATTAATTCGGAATCAGTATTTTTTAAAGATAAAACTAACTAAAAAGAATTATTGGAATATTTTTCTTGAAAATAATAATTCTAAATCAATATTTAAAGTATTTAGCTATACTAAATTCTTTTCTAAATAATTTCTTCTAGTTATTCTAGATAAAACTACTTTTAAAGAGAAAAGAACTATTTTGAAAACTATTCTCTTTCTCTAATCTTCTAATTCGACTAGTTCTGATTAGGAAAGGTATAAAGTAATAAATTAAAGTTAATCTAAACTAGCTAATACCGAATTAGTATTAGCTTGCTTAACTAAAATCAAAGAGAAAATACTAGGATTTAATAGAATTACTTAAGAAATTATTAATAAAGCTTATTTAACTATTTCTGAGATATTTTATAAAGTTTCTATTTATCTAATCAATTTTGGATATTACTTCCAATATTGGAGATAAGTAATTAAAGCTATTTTCAAAAAACTAACTAAATTTGATTATTTAGTTTCAAAAACTTATAGAGTAATTTTATTTCTCAACTATTTAGATAAAATAAATAAGAGAATACTAGCAAAAAAACTAGATTATTTAGCCAAAATAACTAATTTACTATATAATTCCCAAATCAGAAGAAAATTTAAAAAATCAGTTATTAATATCGGATTACTATTAGCAAATAAAGTTCAAGAAAATTATTTAAAAGAATATAAAATATCGATTTTATTTTTGGATATTAAAGGAGCTTTTGATTATATCTCAAAAAACCAATTATTAACTATTCTAAAAAGATTAAAATTATTAATTAATCTAATTATTTAGGTTAGTTATTTTCTGGAGTACTAATTACTTTATTTAAGTTTTGATAATTAAATCGAGTAATTCTAATTTATTTCAATTAGTATCTCTTAAAATAGTTTAATCTTATTAATTCTCTTTTTAATTTATATTAAAGAGCTTTTTCTATCGATTTCTATTTCAATCTAGTTATATATAGATAATATCGCGCTAGCTACTAGTTTAACTAGTTTCAAAAAGAACTATAAGATCCTAGAAAAAGAAACTAGTAAGCTATATATCTTAGAAGAAACTAGTAATATCAAATTCGATTTAGTAAAAATAAAGTTAATTTATTTTTTCGAGAGTAAATAAGAAACTATTGAGATTAATTCGGTTAATTTACCGAATAATTAATTAATATAATTCTTAAAAATAGTGAAATAGTTAGATATCTAGTTTGATAATACTTTAAGTTTTAACTAATATATCTTAACTAGAATTAATTAAGCTAAATTAGCTTTTTTGAGAGCTAATCAATTAGCTAATACCGAAAATAGATTTTCACTTTTTGTAATATACTAGTTATATATCGTTTATATTATCAGTATCTCAGATTATAGGTTCCTTATATAATAGAAAGAATAAGTTAAATTTAAAACTTAATTCCAATATTTACAAAATTTAGTTTTTCGAAAAATCCTTAAGATATTTAGAATTAGTCTAATAATTCTTATAAAAGTAGAAACTATACTAATATCTCCTTAGACTTATTTAAATACTATTAGCTATTAATATATATTTAGAACTTTCAAAATAGCCAAAAATTATCTAATTTTCAAAGAAATTTAGACTAAATCGAAAATTAATAATCAGTTCCAAGATTATTCAATACCAATCTAAAATAAATTAATCAAAATAATCTAAATAAAGCGAATTAGATATTTAATATATCTACTAGTTTATTTTCAATATTTGGAATTAATTAGTTCTTTTAAATTTCCACTTTGGGTAATTATTCTTTATTCGATTGAAATTAGTAAGCTACTTAAAGAATTAGAAATTGAAAATTATAAAAACTCGGCTATTTTGCTAGCCCCGAATCAATACTTAATCTATATAGATAGATTAGAACTAATAAATCAAAAAGGAATCGGAATTAATCTAATTCTTTTTAATTCTAATTAGGAGTTAATCTAGAGATCTAATTGGAATATTGGGATTAGTCAACTAGTTTATAACAATGAACTAGCTGGAATAGCTAAAGAAATTAAATTAATAAACGAAATAACTCAAAAAGATCAAGAATTCATTATTTTCTCAGATAATTAAATTACTTTATAAAGGTTAAAATCATTTAATAATAAACCTAGACAAAACCAAGTAGTACTAGCTTATAAAGCTAGCTGAGAAGTAATCGAAAAAGAAACTAAAATCAAATTAATTTGGATTCTTAGCTATTTTGAGATATTAGATAACGAAAAAAAGTAGATCTATTAACTAAATTAGGAACGAAAATAGATTCTGAGATTAATATAATTAATCTCAACTATCTAGAAACTCAAATTAAACGAATTAAAAATCAAGAGTAATCTAAATCTCTTTTAAACATTCTAGAAACTAATTTACTTAACTTAGCTAGCTATCTAAGAATTTTTAAACTCTTTTCTCGAAATCGAATCCAGATCCCAATATCGATTAAAAGAGCTACTATTAGTACTTTCTATTAGTTGAAAATTAGATATAGTTATTTAAAATCATATTTATATTTATTAGAATATACTAGTAATAATAAATATATTTGTAGAGCTAAAGAAACTCCTAAGTACTTACTTTTAAGTTATTCTCTTTTTAGTCTAGCTCGGACTAAGCTAAAAGATAAACTAGTTATAAATTTCTTATTATTCCTACTTCTTCTTGATACTAGTTTCGGAATCGAAGCTAGTATAAATTATTTAAGCAATACAAATATCTATACTCGAAAATATTATTTAGCCCGCAAACTAGAAGATAATTAAATTGGAATTTTCTTAGTTTTATCAAATTTTCTTTTTTCTTTTATTTTATTTTCATTATCTAGAACTAGTTTCTTATTATCTCTTGATACTATCTAACTTAAAAATATATTTAAAATACTATTACTACTTAGCTGCTAGCAGCTAGCTGCTAGCCGACCTACTATAATCTTAGATTCAAAAAAGTTGTTAAAATAATAAATTAATCAATCAATTATAAAAGTATTGTAATATAATAGTAATATTATCAGAATCCAAATATAAAGCTCTTGTTAAAAATAAATTAATTGTTATTAATCTTTTTTCCTTATTATTATTTTCTATATTAAAATTCTTTAGAATAAGAACTTTATTTCTCGTTCAATTAATCTCTATTATTTCTCTTATATAGATAATTAATATCTAAACTCTCGAATTCTCTTTCTATATTTCTAATATAATTAGTAATATTTAATCAAATTTAATGAAGTATTAATATAACTTCTATCTTTATAAAGATTATTAAATTAATTTTAAATATCTTAAAGATCTTTCAAAAAACTAAATTTTATAAATATTGAAATTGAATTTTAAATTTAGTTTATTCTTTCTATTATATAGAGAATTTATAATCTACGATATTAGTAATATAAACAATATATAACTAATATATTATAAAAGATGAAAATCTATTTTCAATATTAACTAATTAATTAGTTTTCAAAAAAACTAATTTAGTTTAACTAATTCTAGTTAAGATATATTAATTGAAATATAAAGTATTATCAAACTAGATATTTAGTTATTTTATTATCTTTGAAGATTATATTAATTGATTATTCGGTAAATTAATCAAATTAGTTTCAATAATTGTTTATTTATCTTCGAAAAAGTAAATTAGCTTTATTTTTACTAAATTGAATTTAATATTATTTGGCAAGTACTAGCTGATTTGGGATCTGATCATTTACCAATTTTATTTACTATTAAGGGAAAAAGGGAGCTAATACCTCCAAATAGATTAAAAGTAGCTAGTACTTACTTTAATACCAAGTTAGCAAACTAGGAGTTATTTTCAGACTATTTAGTCAAAATTGTTAAAGAATCGACTATTCTAGCTAGTCTCCTTCCTAATTTCACTAGGCTGGGCCTGAAATTAGATAAAGTTGCACAAAATTATCTGGAATCGATTAATTCGAAACTAATCTTATTAGTTTAGCTAGTAGCTAATAAAGCTATTCCCAAGACTAAACCTAGTTTAAAAGCTAAACCTTGGTGGACTTCAGAGCTAAAAAAGTTGAGAAAATCTATACTACTAGCTCAGAGGAGATTAAAAATCCAAAATAGTCAAGTTAGTTAAGGTTCTTATCAAGAACAGTACCGATTAGCTCGGAATCAGTACTTTTTAAAGATAAAACTAGCTAAAAAAGATTACTGGAATGCTTTTCTTGAAAATAATGATTCTAAATCGATTGTCAAGGCTTTTAACTATACCAAATCCTACTCGAACCGATCCCTTTCAGCTATTTTAAATAAAACTAGTTTTAAAGAGAAAGAAGCTATTTTGAGATCTACTCTCTTTCCTTAACCACCTAGTTCGACTAGTCCAAATTGGGAGAGCTATAAAGTAATTGATTGGAACTGGCCTAAGCTTGCTAGTACCGAATTAGCACTAACTTATTCAGTTAAAATCAAAGGAAAAACTCCTGGTCTAGATGGAATTACTCAAGAAATTATCAATAAAGCTTATTTAGCTATTCCGGAGATATTTTATAAGGTTTTTGTTTACCTAATCGACCTCGGTTATCACCCTCGGTACTGGCGATAAGCAACTAGAACTATTCTTAAAAAACCAGCTAAACCTGACTATTCAGTCTCAAAAGCTTATAAAGTGATTTCACTTTTGAACTGTTTAGGCAAAATTAGCGAAAGAATACTAGCAAAAAGACTAGGCTATTTAGCCGAAACTACTAGCTTGCTATACGACTCTCAAATTGGCAGAAGATTCAAAAAATCAATTATTGATACTGGGCTACTATTAGCAAATAAGGTTCAAGAAAATTATTTAAAAAGCTATAAAATATCTGTTTTATTTTTGGATATTAAAGGAGCTTTCGATCACATTTCAAAAAACCAGCTCTTAGCTATTTTAAAAAGATTAAAACTTCTAATTAGTTTTATTGTTTGGACTAGTCACTTTCTGGAGGACCAGCTACTTCGCTTAAACTTTGATAGCCAAATTGAGGATTTTCAACCTATTTCAACTAGTATTCTCTAGGGTAGCCCGATCTCACCGATTCTCTTCTTAATTTATATAAAAGAGCTATTTCCATCGATTTCTATTTCAATCTAGTTATATATAGATGATATCGCGCTAGCAACTAGCTCAACTAGCTTTAAAAAGAACTGCAAAATTTTGGAAAGAGAAGCTAGCAAGCTATATACCTTGGGAGAAGTAAGTAGTATTAAGTTTGATTTAGCTAAAACCGAACTAATTTATTTTTTCGGGGGTAAACAAGCTACTACTAAAACTAATTCGGTCAAATTATCGAATAATCAGTCAATACAACCCTCAAAAGTAGTGAAATAACTAGGAATCTAGTTTAACGATACTTTATACTTCAATAAATATATTTCAACTAGAATTAGCTAAGCTAAATCAGCTTTCTTAAGAGCTAATCGGCTAGCTAATACAGAAAATGGACTTTCACCTTATACTATACACCAGCTATACCTCGCTTACATTACTAGTATCTCAGACTATAGGTCCCCTATATAGTAGAAAGAGCAAGTTAAATTTAAAAATCAATTCTAATACTTACCAAATTTGGTACTACGGAGGATACTAGGGGTGTTCAGGACTAGTCCAATAGTCCCTATAGAGGTAGAAGCTGCTTTAGCACCTCCCCAAACTCGCTTAAACACTACTAGTCGCCAATATATACTCCGAGCTCTCCAAATAGTAGAAAACCATCCAATTTTCAAAGAAATCTGGGCTAAACCGAAGACTAATTGCTATTTTCAAGACTATTTAGTACCTACCCAAAAGGAAATTGCCAAAATAACCCAAATTAAGCGAATTAGACACTCAATACACCTGCTAGTCCAGTTTCAGTACTTGGAATCGATCAGTTCTTTCAAATTTCTACCCTGGATTACTACTCTTTATACGATCGAAATTAGTAAGCTATCTAAGGAACTAGAAGCTGAAAATTATAAAAACTTGGCTATTTTGCTAGCCCCGAACTAGTACTCAGTCTATACTAATGGTTCTGAACTAGTAGATCAAAAAGGGATCGGAATCGGTCTAGCTTTTTTCAACTCCAACTAGGAGTTAATCTAGAGGTCTAGCTGGAATATTGGGACTAGTCAGCTAGTCTATAACAGCGAATTAGCCGGAATAGCCGAAGAGATCAAACTTATAAGTGAAATAGCTCAAAAAGATCAAGAATTCACTATTTTCTCAAATAATCAAACTGTTTTACAAAGGTTAAAATCACTTAGTGATAAACCAAGGCAAAATCAAGTAGTACTAATATATAAAGCTAGTCGAGAAATAGTTAGAAGAGGAGCTAAAATCAAATTAGTTTGAGTTCCAGGCTATTCCGAGATACTAGACAACGAAAAAGCAGATTTACTAGCCAAATCGGGGATTAAAATGGACCCGGTAACCCAAACAACTAGTTTCAACTACTTGGGAGCTCAAATTAAGCAAATTAAAAATCAGGAGTAGTTAGAATCTCTTTTAAAAACTTTGGAAACTATATCGGAAGCTAGCCTGCTTAGCTCGACTAGTTATTTAAGAATTTTTAACTCTACTTCTCGAAATCGTATCCAAATCCCAAATTCGACTAAAAGAGCTACCGCTAGTACCTTCTTCCAGTTGAAAATCAGATATAGTTATTTAAAATCATATTTATATTTATTAGGGTATACTAGCAATAATAAATATATTTGTGGGGCTAAAGAGACTCCTGAGTACTTATTTTTAAATTGTTCTCTTTTTAGTCTAGCTCGGATCAAGCTAAAAGATAAATTAGCTACAAATTACTTATTACTTCCACTTCTTCTTGATACTACCTCCGGAATCGAAGCTAGTATCGCTTATTTAAGCGAGACAAAAATCTGTACCCGAAAATATTATCTAGCTCGAGAGCTAGTTGATGATTAGATTGGATATTTATATTAGAATGATTTTATTTCCATTTTTATCAAATTGTTACCTTTATTAGTTTAGTTATTTTCATTTACCAGAACTAGTTCCTCACCATCTCTTGATACTATTTGGCTTAAAAATGTATTTAAATACTATTTACACTTAGCTGCTAGCGGCTTTCAGCCGCTAGCCGACCTACTATAGTCTTAGACTTAAAAAGGTTGTTAAAATAATAAATCAATCAATCAATCAATCAATCACTCTTTATTTATCTTTGAGAAAATAAATTAACTTTATTTTTATTAAATCGAATTCAATATTACTAGTTTCTCCCAAGATATATAATTTGCTAGTTTCTCTTTTTAGAATCTTATAGTTCTTTTTGAGATTAGTTAAGTTAATAGCTAGCGCGATATCATCTATATATAATTAGATAAAAATAGAAATCAATAGAAAAAGCTTTTTAATATAAATTAAAAAAAGAATTGATAAAATTGAATTACTTTAAGAGATATCAATTAAAATAAACTAGAATTACTTGATTTGGTTATCGAAACTTAAATAATATAATCAGTATTCTAACAAGTAACTAATCTAAATAATTAAGCTAATTAGTAATTTTAATTTTTTTAGAATAACTAATAATTAGTTTTTTAAGATATAATCGAAAGTTCCTTTAATATCCAAAAATAAAATCGATATTTTATATCTTTTTAAATAATTTTCTTGAATCTTATTTACTAATAATAATTCGATATCGATAACTGATTTTTTAAGTTTTCTACTGATTTGGGAATTATTTAGCAAACTAGTTATTTCAGTTAAATAATCTAGTTTTTTTACTAGTATTCTCTTATTTATTTTATTTAAATAGTTGAGAAATAAGATTATTCTATAAGTTTTTGAGACTAAATAGTTAGGTTTGACTAATTTTTTGAGAATAGTTTCAATCGTTTATCTCCAATACTAGAAGTAATATCTAAGATCGATTAGATAAATAAAAACTTTATAAAATATCTTAGGAATAGCTAAATAAGCTTTATTGATAATTTCTTGAATAATTCTATCAAGTTCTAGTATTTTCTCCTTGATTTTAGTTGAGCAAACTAGTACTAATTCGATATTAGCTAGTTTAAGCTAATTCCAATTTATTATTTTATATCCTTTCTAATCAGAATTAGTTGAACTAGAAGGTTGGGAAAAGAGAATAATTCTCAAAATAGCTTCTTTCTCTTTAAAAATAGTTTTGTTTAGAATAGTTAGAAGAGATCGATTAGAGAAAGATTTAGTATAGCTAAATACTTTAAATATTGATTTAGAATTATTATTTTCAAGAAAAGTATTCTAATAATCCTTTTTAGCTAATTTTATCTTTAAAAAATATTAATTCCGAGTTAATTAGTATTATTCTTGATAAAATCTTTGATTAGTTTAACTATTTTAGATTTTTAATTTTCTCTAAATTAGTATTATCGATTTTCTTAAACTTTTTAGTTTAGAAATCTATTAAGATTTAGCTTTTAGATTAGATTTAGTCTTTGAAATAACTTTGTTAGTTACTAATTGAACTAATAATAATAATTATAAACTAATTGATTCTAGATAATTTTGTATTATCTTATCTAATTTCAGATTTAGCTAAATAAAATCAGAAAGAGAATTAGTTAGAATAGTTGATTCTTTTGTAATTTTAACTAAATAGTTTGAAAAAAGTTCCTAATCTATTAGCTTAATATTAAAATAAATACTAACTAATTTTTATCTATTTAGAGATATTAACTCTTTTTTCTTTTTTAAAGTAAATAAAATCAATAAATAATCAGATCCCAAATTAGTTAATATTTACTAATTATCAATATATCTATCTAATATTTATATAACTTGTATAAAATCTAAAACTAACTTACTAGTTCCTCTAAAAAATATAATAGTTCTAGATTTATTAATTAATTCCAAGTTTTATTTCTCAATTTATCAAACTAATTTAGTACTAGTTTAATTATTTTGGTTATTCAGATTCTATCAAAGATAATAGAAGTTAAAATTACTTAAAATAAATAAATTAGTCAAAATAGTTTTAGATAGCAAACTCCTTTCTACTATTTTAATCGAAATTCCTTTGATTTAATTAGTTTCGTTATAAATATTAACTAGTTCGAGTATATTACTTTCTTCGATTACTAATAGAACTAATAGATCAAGATCGATATTCGAAGAAGCTAGTATAATACTAGGTATATAAATCTTCGACATATAAATAAATATTCGAGATCTAAATTCTATAATAACTAAAAAAATTTAATTGAAACTATTATAAGAAATCGATTGATTATTTAAATAATCTAGATTTTCATTTATAATCCAAAGTTCTTAGATTAATAATAAATCGATTTTTAGTTTAATAATTAACTATAATACTAATTTAGTTATAACCGAACTTCGATTTAAATTTACTTGAAGAAATCAAATATTTATATTAATTATAAATTAGCTTCTTTGATAACTTTATATATTTCATACTCTTTAGAAATGGAAATATAATTATTTTTGTAATTAGTATATTTTGATACTAAATAGAGATATTTTTGGTTATTTTGATTATAAATCGAATAGTAATATTAGCTAGTAATATAAAGTTTGCTATAGAAACTATATTTAGTTTCTTTTCAACAAAATTTAGCTAAATATCCAAATCCTTAGTATTTAGTATACTAAATAGATCTAGAAATAGTAAGAAGTTTTTTAACTCTAATATTAATTCTAGTTATCTAAATCTGGTTTTTTATATATCTCTCAACTTCTATTTTAGTAACAAATAATATTACTACTAATTCTCTTTATTTAATAACTCGATTTTCTACTAAAGATAATCAATATAGTATACTAATTGGTTTTAAATTTAAATTAGAATTAAAAATCTTTAGTTTATCTAATATTAGCTTTATTCTATAAAATATATTGAAATCCTAAATTAAGATATTATAAAATATTACTTTATATTAAGATTTATCTTTTAAACAAGATTTAAAAATAATTAAATATTTCTAAATAGTTCTTTTCTCAAATAGAAAATCGGAAGTAAAAAGAATAATTATAGTAATTATTAGATTCTTTTTATTACTAATAATAGTAATCGAGGAGATTATTAGTTTTTTAATATTTTTATCTAAGAAGACTTTATTAATAATATTTTGTAAAGCTAGTATCAAGAAAGGAATATTGAGATCTTAAATCAAAATTAATTAATTTTGGATTTTAGCTTTTTTAATAGTTTTATTGATATTAATCCAGTTTCCAGAGTTACTATTATCATCTATTAGTATTACTAAAACAAAAAAGGATTCGGAGAATAATTTAATTAAAGAAATAGTTGAAGTAATAATAGTAATAGTTAAGTTAGATTAGATTTGAGAAAGGGTTTTAAGAATTATAATATTAACTTTATTAGTAATACTAATTACTTTTATTTTAACTTCGATTTTTTATATAATATATTCCAAATTATTAATCTAAAAAACTAGTTAATTGGTAATCTTTTATAGCTTTCCTGATTTAGTATATTCTTTAAATATCTCGATTAAATCGAGGATTTGAGCTTATTTATTATATAATTTAGTAGCCGAATATACTTCGACTAGCAAATCATATATCTAGAGAATTTTAGTACTAGCTAGATTCAGAGTAGTTAGTTCAATAATAGAGAAACAGATAGTTTTGCTTAGTTTAAAAGGAATAAAGGGATTAGCCTATTTTGGAAGACGGTAAGTATTTCTACCAGGTCCAGTAGTAGTACTTATAATAGTATTAAGTAGGTTTGAACTGAAAATCTCATTTAGATCAGATATATCCAAGTTTGGGTTGAAAATCGAAGTAATTAGTAATATAGAATTATTATTTATTTCTATATTAATATTAATAAGAGAAGAAGATTAAATAGTAATATTACTAGCAGATCCAGAAGTATATTAATAAGTTGAGATTGAAAGAGGTTTGATTTGGATAGAATTTTGAGAGATTGAAACTTCCAAATTCGCTATTTTGGTTATAACAATAATATCTCGACAACTAGTAGATATATTGCTAAGTAGGCTAGTAGGTTCGATCTGTAGAAATATATATAGTTGGATTTTATATTGGGTTTGATATATCTTAACTAGAATTAATTAGATTAAATTAGTTTTTTTGAGAATTAATTAATTAATGAATATCGAAAATAAACTTTCACTTTATATAATATATTAACTATATATTATTTATATTATTAGTATTTCAGATTATAGATTCTCTATATAATAGAAAAAGTAAATTAAATTTAAAATCTAATTTCAATATTTATATAATTTAGTTTTTCAGAAGATTCTCGAAATATTTAAAATTAGTTTAATAATCTTTATAAAAATAGAAATTATATTAATACTTCTCTAGATTTATTTAAATATTCTCAGTTTTTAATATATATTTAGAACTTTTAAAATAACTAAGAATTATTTAATTTTCAAAGAAATTTAAATTAAATCGAAAACTAAGAATTAATTTTAAAATTATTTAATATTTATCTAAAGATAATTAACTAAAATAATCCAAATAAAGTATATTAGATATTTAATATATCTACTAATTCATTTTCAATATTTAGAATCAATTATCTTTTATAAATTTCTATTTTAAATTATTATTTTTTATTCGATCGAAATTAATAAATTATTTAAAAAATTAAAAATTGAAAATTATAAAAATTCGATTATTTTATTAACTCCAAACTAATATTTAATTTATATTAAAAAATTAGAATTAATAAATCAAAAAGAAATTGAAATTAATTTAACTTTTTTTAATTTTAATTAAGAATTAATTTAGAGATCTAATTAGAATATTAGAATTAGTTAGTTAATATATAATAACAAATTAGTTAGAATAATTAAAGAAATTAAATTAGTAAACAAAATAATTTAAAAAAATCAAACATTCATTATTTACTTAAATAAACAAGTTATTTTATAAAGATTAAAATTATTTAATAATAAACTTAGATAAAACTAAATAATATTAATTTATAAAACTAATTAAAAAATAATTGAAAAAGAAATTAAAATTAAATTAACTTAGATTCCAGATTATTTCGAGATATTAAATAATGAAAAAGTAGATTTATTAACTAAATTGAAAATAAAAATAGATTCTTTAATTAATATAATTAGTTTTAACTATTTGAGAATTTAAATTAAATAAATTAAAAATCAAAAATAATTTTATTTTCTTTTTAAAATTCCGGAAACTATTTTATTTAACTTAATTAACTATTTAAAAATTTTTAAATTTTTTTCTCGAAATCGAATTTAAATTCCAAAATCAATTAAGAAAACTATTATTAGTATTTTCTATTAATTAAAAATTAGACATAGTTATTTAAAATTATATTTATATTTATCAAGATATATTAATAATAATAAATATATTTGTGAAGTTAAAAAGATTTCTAAATATCTATTTTTAAATTACTTTCTTTTTAATTTAATTCAAATCAAATTAAAAGATAAATTAATTATAAATTATTTATTATTTTTATTTTTTCTTAATATTAATCTCAAAATCGAAATTAGTATTATTTAGTTAAATAAGATAAATATTTATATTTGAAAATATTATTTAGTTTATAAATTAGAAGATAATTAAATTGGATTATTAAATTAGATTTATTTTATTTTTAGTTTTATTAAATTCTTATTTTTCTTTTATTTTATTTATATTATTTAATCCCAAAAAATATTTAAAATATTATTATTACTTAGTTATTAATAACTAACTATTAATTTATTTATTATAATCTTAGATTTAAAAAAGTTGTAAAAATAATAAATAAATTAATTAGTTAATAAATTAATAAAAATAAAAATAATTGTAATTAAATTAGTTAAATTAGTTTAATTAAAAGAATTCTTAAAAATAATAATATTCTTTTTATTAATAATATTAATTATTTTGATTTTCATTTCGATTAATTAATTAATTGATTTCTTATTTTAATAATCTTTTTAAATTAATATCCAACTTTTTAACAAAAGAAGAAAAACTATTTGAAAAAACAATTCCGAATCCAAAATTATTAAATCCAATATAAAATCCAACTATATATATTTCTATAGATTGAACTTACTAGCTTATTTAGCAATATATTTATTAGTTATCAAGATATTATTGTTATAATCAAAATAATAGATTTGGGAATTTTAACTTTTCAAAATCCTATCTAAATCGAACTTTCTTTAATTCTAATTTATTAATATATTTCTAAATATATTAATAATATTATTATTCGATTTTCTCTTTCTATTAATATCGATATAGAAATAGATAATAGTTTTATATTATTAATTATTTCGATTTTCTATAAAAAAGTTAATAAAAGAAGAAAAAATATTTGAAAAAACGATTCCGAATCCAAAATTATCAAACCCAATATAAATCCGACTATATATACTTCTATAGATCGAATCTACTATCTATTTAATAATATATCTATTAGTTATCGAGATATTATTATTATAATCAAAATAATAGATTCGAGAACTTAAATCTCTCAAAATTCTATTCAAATCGAATCTCCTTTAATTCCAACTTATCAATATATTTCTGGATCTATTAATAGTAATATTATTCGATCTTTTTCTTCTATTAATACTAATATAGAAATAGATAATAGTTCTATTTTACTAATTATTTCGATTTTTAATCCAAACTTGGATATATCTAGTCTAAATAAGATTTTTAGTTCAGATCTACTTAATACTATTACAAATACTACTATTAGATCTAGTAGAAATATTTATTATTTTCTTAAATAAACTAATTTCTTTATTCTATCTAAATCAAATAAAACTATCTATTTCTCTATTATTAAACTAACTACTTTGGATTTAGTTAGTATTAAAATTCTTCAGATATATGATTTACTAGTTGAAGTATATTCAGTTATCAAATTATAAAATAAATAAACTCAAATCCTTGATTTAATCGAGATATTTAGAGAATATACTAAATTAGGAAAGTTATAAAAAGTTATTAATTAATTAGTTTCTTAAGTTAATAATCTAGAATATATTATACAAAAAATCGAAGCTAAGACCAAAGTAGTTAGCATCACTAGCAAGGTTAATATCATAATTCTCAAAAATCCCTTTTAAATTCAATCTAATTCAATTACTATTATTATTACTTCGACTATTTCTTTAACTAAATTATCTTCCGGACTTTTTTTTACTTTAGTAGTATTAATAGATAATAATAGCAATTTTGGAAACTGGATTAGTATCAATATAACTACTAAAAAAGCTAAAATCCAAAATTAATTAATTTTGGTTTAGAATCTCAATATCCTTTTCTCGATATTAGTTCTACAAAATACTATTAATAAAATCTTTTTAGATAAAAGTATTAAAGAACTAATAATTTCCTCGATTACTATTACTAATAATAAGAAAAATCTAGTAATTACTATAATTACTCTTTTTACTTCCAATTTTCTATTTGAGAAAAGAGCTATTTAGGAGTATTTAATTACTTTTAAATTATATTTAAAAGATAAATCTTAGTATAAAGTAATTCTATATAATATCCTAACTTAGAACTTTAATATACTTTATAAAATAAAATTAGTTTTGGATAAACTAAAAACTTTTAATTCTAATTTGAATTTAAAATTAATTAATATTTTATATTAGTTATTATTAGTAGAAAATCGAGTTATCAAATAAGAAGAATTAGTAGTAATCTTATTACTATTAAAGTAGAAATAGAAAGATATATTAAAAACTAAATTTGGATAACTAGAATTAGTATTATATCTAAAAAACTCTTTACTATTTCTAGATCTACTTAATATATTAAATACTAAGGATTTAGATATTTAGTAAAATTTTGTTAAAAAGAAATTAAATATAATCTCTATAACAAACTTTATATTACTAACGTACAACCCCACTTTATGAATCACCCCATTTAAATGAATCACTTTGCACCATATTACACTACCTATATTAAACCATTAAATAATCAATAACCAACGATGGAAACTATCAATAAAGAAGCTAGAATTAATCTCGCGATGCAGGCGATTGAAAGCCGCGATAAATTAAGCTGCCGGCGGGCTGCACGGATGTACAATATATTATATTCGACTTTGAACAGGAGACTAGCTGGCAAACCCACCTACAGCGACGACAACATAAGGCATCGTCGATTGACTCCATCCGAAGAGGATATTATAGTTCAATATGTACTTGATCTAGATACAAGAGGGTTTCCGCCAACTCTCAATACTGTAGCCGATATAGCTGATCATATCCTCGTCGCAAGGGGAGAAAGGTATATCGGAAAGCACTGAGTTCAACGATTCGTAAAGCGACGTACTGAGTTCAAAGTACATTGTATACGGGTCTATAACTTCCAGAGAGCTCTTAATGAAGATCCTGAGCTTATAACCAAGTGGTTTGAGCTTTATAGGAGCGTACAGGACGAATATAGGATTATAGAGGCAGATATATGGAATTTTGACGAGATGGGATTTATGATGGGTATAATCCATTCGCATATGGTGGTAACAAGATCGGATCGACGGGGGAGAGCTAAAAAGATTCAGCCTGGAGATCGAGAATAGGTGACGGCTATTATTGCCGCCAGTGCAATAGGGGAGACCGTACCTCCATATATGTTGGTTAAGGGGGTTATTGTCTACGAGCCCTGGTTCAGTACGACGGGATGGCCAGAGGGTTGGCCAATTAAACTTACAGATAATAGATGGACGAACAACGAGACTGGTGTTGATTGGATTAAACACTTCGACAAACATACTAAGGATCGGACATAAGGGCAATGGCGGCTACTAATCCTCGATGGCCATGAGAGTCATAACTCAGTTGTATTTCAAGATTATTGCCACAAACATCGAATCAAGGTCATCTGTTTGCCTCCGTATTCGTCTTATCTAACTCAGCCTGCAGATATTGGTCTATTTAGTGCCTTAAAGGTGGCATATAGCAGCCAGCTTGAGGAGCTTATGAAGTCCAACATTACCTATGTTGATAAGGCCGACTTTTTTACTATGTTCCAGCCTGCTTTTAAGGCAGCGATTACAGCTAAGAATGCAAAAGGAGGATTCGAAGGTGCTGGATTAGTCCCATTTAATCCCGATCAAGTCATTTCCAAGCTGGACATTCGCATCCATACGCCATCACCTTCTTGCAGCTCATCCCCCCCATGGTCGTCGCATACCCCCCACAACCCGAAAGAGGCATTGGCCCAAAGAGATCTTATTAAAGATCAAGTTGCTCGCTATCAGAGTAGCTCTCCTACACCTCTTTTTCGGTCAATTGAAGCTCTGGCGAAGGCAACTGAGGCTATAGCTAATGAACTAGTCCTTTTGCATGCAGACAACAAACGACTACGACAGTCTAATCATGATCTAAGCAGACGTCGGAAGGCTCCAAGAATCGAATTAAAACGAAGGGAGGAATGTACGACAGAGGAAGCCAAACGAATAATAGCCCGTAAGGACTTGGTGGCTACGATTCAAGCCAATAATCGCTCAGGGGGGGAGAATCCTGAAGGAGATGGCCTAACTCAACCACGCTGTAGTATGTGCTATCAACCCGGGCATAATAAAAGAACTTGCCCAAATCGTTTAATAGACCCTACTTTAGTTACTTCTATATAGATTTACTTAATTTAAATGGTTGTTGTTGTTTATTTATTAATTGTAGTGCAAAAGAAGTAAAAGTGATTTATTTAAATAGGGTGATTCATAAAGTGGGGTTGTACATTAGTTAATATTACTATTTGATTTATAACGAAAATAGTTAAAAATATCTTTATTTAATATCAAAATATATTAACTATAAAAATAATTATATTTCCACTTCTAAAGAATATGAAATATATAAAGCTATCAAAAGAAGTAGTTTATAATTAATATAAATACTCGAATTCTCTAAATAAATCTAAATTGAAATTCAGCTATAACTGAATTAGTATTATAGTTAACTATTAAGCTAAAAATCAATTTATCATTAATCTAAGAACTTTAGATTATAAATGAAAATCTAGATTATTTAAATAATTAATCGATTTCTTATAATAATTTCAATCAAATTTTTCTAGTTATTTTAGAATTCAGATTTCAAATATTTATTTATATCTCGAAGATCTATATATCTAATATTATATTAGTTTTTTCAAATATTGATTTCGACCTACTAGTTCTATTAATAATCAAAGAAAACAATATACTCGAACTAATCAATATTTATAACGAAACTAGCTAAATCGAAGAAATTTTGATTAAAATAATAGAAAGAAGTTTATTATTTAGAACTATTTCGATTAATTCATTTATTTTGAGTAATTTTAATCTTTATTATCTTTAGTAAAATCTAAATAGTTAAAATAGTTAAACTAGTATTAAACTAGTTTGATAAATTGAAAAGCAAAATTTGGAATTAATTAATAAATCTAAAATTATTATATTTTTTAAAGAAATTAGTAAATTAGTTTTAGATCTTATATTAATTATATAAGTATTAGTTAGATATATTGATAACTAGCAAATACTAGTTAATTTAGAATCTGATTATTTATCAATATTATTTACTTTAAAAAAGAAAAAAGAGCTAATATCTCTAAATAAATAAAAATTAGCTAATATTTATTTTAATACTAAACTAACAAATTAGAAACTTTTTTCAGATTATTTAGTTAAAATTATAAAAGAATTGATTATTCTAATTAGTTCTCTTTCTGATTTCACTTAGCTAAATTTGAAATTAGATAAAGTAGTACAAAATTATCTAGAATCGATTAATTCGGAACTATTATTACTAATTCAATTAATAACTAGCAAAGTTATTTCAAAGATTAAATCTAATCTAAAAGCTAAATCTTAATAAACTTCTAAACTAAAAAGTCTAAGAAAATCAATGATATTAGCTTAGAGAAAATTAAAAATCCAAAATAATTAAACTAGTTAAAGTTTTTATCAAAAACAGTATCAATTAATTCGGAATCAATATTTTTTAAAGATAAAATTAGCTAAAAAGAATTATTAGAATACTTTTTTTGAAAATAATAATTCTAAATTAATATTTAAAGTATTTAACTATACTAAATCCTATTCTAATCGATCTCTTCTAGCAATTTTAAATAAAACTACTTTTAAAAAGAAAAGAGCTATTTTAAGAATTATTCTCTTTCCTCAACCTTCTAGTTCGATTAGTTCTAATTGAGAAGAATATAAAGTAATAAATTGAAGTTAGCTTAAACTAGTTAATACCGAATTAGTACTAGCTTGCTCAACTAAAATTAAGAGGAAAATACTAAAATCTAATAAAATTATTTAAGAAATTATCAATAAAGCTTATTTAGCTATTCCTAAGATATTTTATAAAGTTTTTATTTATTTAATCGATCTTGGATATTATTTCTAATATTAGAGATAAATAACTAAAACTATTTTCAAAAAACTAGTTAAACTCGATTATTTAATTCCAAAAACTTATAGAATAATCTTATTTCTCAACTATTTAGATAAAATAAATGAGAGAATATTAGTAAAAAGATTAGATTATTTAACTAAAATAATTAGTTTACTATATAATTCCTAAATCAATAGAAGATTTAAAAAATCAGTTTTCGATATTAGATTACTATTAGTAAATAAGGTTCAAGAAAATTATTTAAAAGAATATAAAATATCGGTTTTATTTTTGGATATTAAAGAAGCTTTCGATTATATCTCAAAAAACCAGTTATTAGTTATTTTAAAAAAATTAAAACTATTTATTAACTTAATTACTTGAATTAATTACTTCTTGGAATATTAACTACTTTATGTAAATTTTGATAACTAAATCGAGCAATTTCAATCTATTTCAACTAATATCTCCTAAAGTAGTCTAATCTTATTAATTATCTTTTAATTTATATTAAAGAACTTTTTCCATCGATTTCTACTTCAATCTAATTATATATAGACGATATTATACTAGTTACTAGCTTAATTAATTTCAAAAAGAACTATAAAATTCTAGAAAAAGAAGCTAGTAAGTTATATATTTTGAGAGAAACTAGTAGTATCGAATTTGATTTAATAAAAACAGAACTAATTTATTTTTTCGAAAATAAATAAGAAACTATTAAGATTAATTTGGTTAATTTACCAAATAATTAATCAATATAATCTTCAAAAGTAGTGAAATAATTAGATATCTAATTTGATAATATTTTATATTTTAATCAATATATCTTAACTAGAATTAATCAAGTTAAATTAGCTTTTTTGAGAGCTAATCGATTAATTAATATCGAAAATAGATTTTTATCTTTTGCAATATACTAGTTATATATTGTTTATATTACTAATATCTCAGATTATAGGTCCTCTATATAATAGAAAAAATAAACTAAATTTAAAATTTAATTTCAATATTTATAAAATTTATAAAATTTAACTTTCCGGAAAATCCTTGAAGTATTTAGAATTAGTTCAATTATTCTTATAAAAGTAAAAACTATACTAGTACTTCTTTAGACTTGTTTAAATATTATTAACTATTAATATATATTCAGAACTCTTAAAATAGTTGAAAATCATCTAATTTTCAAAGAAATTTAAGCTAAATCGAAGGCTAATAATCAGTTTCAGAACTATTTAGTATTAACTCAAAAAGAATTAGTTAAAATAATCTAAATAAAGCAAATCAGATATTCAATATATCTACTAATTTATTTTCAATATTTGAAATCAATTAGTTCTTTTAAATTTCTATTTTAAGTAATTATTTCTTATCTGGTTGAAATTAGTAAATTATCTAAAAAATTAGAAATTGAAAATTATAAAAACTCGGTTATTTTGCTAGCCCCGAACTAGTATTCAATCTATATAAATAGATTAGAATTAATAAATCAAAAAGAAATCAGAATCGATCTAGTTTTTTTTAATTTTAACTAAGAACTAATTTAGAGATCTAATTGGAATATTGAAACTAGTTAGCTAATTTATAATAGTGAACTAGCTAGAATAGTTGAAGAAATTAAATTAGTAAATAAAATAGTTCAAAAAAATCAAGAATTTATTATTTTCTCAGATAATTAAATTATTTTATAAAGATTAAAATTACTTAATAATAAATCTAGATAAAACCAAATAGTACTAGCTTATAAAGCTAGTTAAGAGGTAATCGAAAAAGAGCTAAAATCAAATTAGTTTAGATTTCTAGCTATTTTGAAATACTAAACAACGAAAAAGTAAATCTATTAATTAAATTAGAAATAAAAATAGATTCTAAAACTAATATAATTAATCTTAACTATCTAGAAACTCAAATTAAATAAATTAAAAATCAAAAATAATCTAAATCTCTTCTAAATACTTTAGAAACTAATTTATTTAGTTTAACTAACTATTTAAGAATTTTTAAACTCTTTTCTCGAAATCAAATCTAGATCCTAATTTCAATTAAAAAAGTTATTACTAATACTTTCTATTAGTTGAAAATTAGATATAGTTATTTAAAATCATATTTATATTTATTAGAATATACTAATAATAATAAATATATTTGTAAAGCTAAAGAGATTTCTAAATATTTATTTTTAAATTGTTCTTTTTTTAGTTTAATTCGAACTAAGCTAAAAGATTAACTAATTACAAATTATTTATTATTCCTACTTTTTCTTAATACTAATTCCAGAATCGAAGCTAGTATAAGTTATTTAAGTAAGATAAATATCTATACTCGAAAATATTATTTAGCTTGCAAACTAGAAAATAATTAAATTGGAATTTTCGTAGTTTTATCAAATTTTCATTTTTCTTTTATTTATTTCCTTATCTAGAATTAGTTTTTTATTATCTCTCGATATTATTTAACTTAAAAATATATTTAAAATACTACTACTACTTAGCTACTAGTAGGTAGTTGCTAGCCGATCTACTATAGTCTTAGATTTAAAAAAGTTGTTAAAATAATAAATTAATTAATTAATAGATTTAAAGATATATCAATAAATTAAAATTAAAGAAAATTCGATTTAAATAAGATTTTGAAAGATTTAATTTCTTAAATCTATTATTTTGATTATAATAATAATATCTTGATGATTAATAGATATATTATTAAATATATTAGTAAATTCGATTTATAAAAATATATATAATTAGATTTTATATTGGATTTAATAATTTTAGATTCGGAATTATTTTTTCAAATATTTTTTATTTTATTAAAGATATTATAAATTCAAAAAAATTATTAAAATAATAAATTAATTAATTAATTAATCAACTTTTTACTAATTATATATATTATATTAATAATATTAATAATATTAATCTATATATAGAAAACAAATTAATATAATATTAAAAAAAAAATTATATAAAAAAAATAAGAAAATATAATAATAATAATAATATTAATATTTAACGTTCAAAATATATTTATGCAAATAACAACCAAAAAAAATTTCGAAACTGATTATAAACTATAATTAATCCTAGTATTAGATTTAGGAATTTAGTAAATCTATAAATTAATAAACTATAACTTAATATAATACTAGTTATAAAAGTAATAATAGATTCGAACTTGCTAGTATAGATAAAAATATACAAATACGAAATTGATATAAAAAAAATATATATAGAAAAGAAAGAGAAAATAGAAATAAAGATTATAAATAAAGCTTTCGCGAAACTTAAATTTATAAAGAAAGAAAAAAAGATATAAGATATAATCCAAGAACTAGTAAGAAGCTAAAGAAATTAGAATAGAAAGTAAATATTTTATAAGTATATAAGAAAGATATTTATAAAGTTTAAGAAAGAGAAAAAAGATACTTTATATAAAAAACCAAAAAAGATCTAAACTAATATAACTAAGAATACTTTACTAATATATAAAGAATATAAAATACTATTTATAATAAATAATAAAGCTATATTTGTAAAGTTAAATAAGATCCTAGTAAAAAAAATCAATTAGATAGTAAAGAAAAAAGTAATATAAGAGATTTATATATTTTTGGAAGAGAAGGTAATTTTAGTATTTATTATTAAAGAAACTAAAGCAAAATAGTAGAATAAAGTAAAGCTAAAAAGAATATTTGATAAAGATATCGAAAATAAAAAATAGATATCGAAAATAAAAAATAGATAGTAAATATAATAGTTTTCGAAGTACTTAAGTAGATAATTATAGAATTTATAAATAATCAACTTTTTAAAGAAGTAGAAAGATAAAATTCTAGATTATAAATAAAATATATAATAGTTACTAGAATTAATAAAAATAGAAAAAGTATAATACTAATATTCAGTTTTGATATTAATAAGGAGATAAATAAAGTAATTAATTAAAAAATATTATAGAATAATATATTCTTACTAATTGAGTAATATATTAAAGAAATATTAACTTCGAGATATTTCAAATACTAGAAATATAACTATAAAGCAAAGTAGTATATTACTATCTAAAAATATTATATATAGTATATAGATATAGAATATAATATTAAGATTTGCTCGATTATAACATTAATAATAATTAAGAGCTATATAAGTTATAATATAGTAGAATATAATATAATTGATAAGATCTATTTATATAACTAGTAAAATTAATATAGAACTATTTAGATATATATAAAAAAAGAAAGAAGATATCTAATAAATATATTTTAATTCTAATTCGGTTCTTAAATAGATAGATAATCTATTCTAAACTTGAATAATATAAGTAATTCTAAATTCACAATTATAAGTTATAAATATATATACTATAAAAGAAAACTATCTATAGTAAGTATAGTAGATATAATTAAAATAGTTTTAATTAATAAGTTCTTTTTAAATCTTGATCTAAGTATCTATCTAAATATAATATCAAGTTTATTGAATATTTCTAGATCTATTTAGAATACCGAGATAAGTATAATAATAACTAAATAGTAATAAATAAAATCTCAATTCTACAATATAATATATATAAAAATAAAGAAATAATAGAATTACTATTTTATAAAGAGAAAGAAATAGTAATTATTATAATATAGGAATTATAGTTTAATTATAGGAATAATATATATTATCCGAACTTAGTAGTTTATATTTTTATATATAAAGATAAATAGAGAAGCTATTTATTTATAAATAAAACTATTAAAAAAGAGAATTGAGAATATAAGATTTGAAATAGAGATTTATATTTAGTGAAACTTATATTAAGTTTCGGAGTAATCTGGATTTATAATATTTATTTATAACTTCTTAATAATTATAAAAATATTAATTATAAATACTTATTTGAGCTATTATAAATAGCTTTTAGTAAAAATAGTAAATATATTGTAAATATATAATTATAATCGATAAGGAATATAGATCTAATTATATAATAGTATATTTATAATAGAATATCGAGCTAATAGTAGTAATAGAATAGAGATATAGAAATTAGAAATTTATAGATACTATATAAGCTAAGTAAATAGTTTTATATTTATCAAGATATAATATCAAATAATATATAATAAAGAATTTGGAAATATATATTATAAAGCTTATTCTTCAGATCTAGAAGATTATTGATATTATAATTTTATAGAAATAGAGTTTGGAAAAAACCAAATATTAATAAATACTAAAGATAGATATAATAGTTAAAATAGTATATACTATATATTGATTATAATTTACCAAAAGAGAAAACAAATAATAGAAATAGTATATTAGATAACTTTAGAAAGAAAGAAAAATATATAATTTATTAGATAAAGCAAATAATCTAGAGATAAATAATATATAAATATTATAAAATAAAGAAGTTATAAAAACTAATAAAATAGAATCAAAGATAACTCAGAATTATATCGAATTCAAAAATATCCAATCTCAACAATACCGAATCCAAAAACATCAATACTGATGTTAAATCCGACTATATACGCTTCTGTAGATCAAACCTGCTAGCCCGCTTAGCAATACGCCTGCTAGTTATCGAGATATCGTCGTCGCGGTCAAAATAGCGGATTTGGGAGTTGAAAACTCTCAAAATCCTATCTAAATCGAACCCCTTTCAACTCTAACTTATCAATATACCTCTGGATCTACTAGCAACTTTACTATTCGATCCTTACTCCCTATTAATAGAGATACTGATATAGATAATAGTCCTTCTCTATCAAATATCTCGATTTTTGACCCCAATTTGGATATATCTAGTCTCAACTCGATTTTTAGTTTAGACCTACTTAATACTACTTCGAACAATACTACTAGACTTAGCAGAACTATCTACCGCCTTCCCAAACAAGCTAATACCTTTACCCCTTCCTGGCCAAGCAAAACTATCCGATTCTCCACTATTGAATCAACTATTGGTATTACCCCGGATCTGGCTAGCGCTAAAATCCTCCAGGTACATGATTTGCTAGTGGAAGCATACTTGGTTACAAAATCACGTGAAAAGCAATCTCAAATCCTTGATTTAATCGAGATATTTAGAGAATATACTGAATCAGGAAAGCTACAAAAGGTTACAAATCAGTTAGTCTCTCAAATAAATAATCTGGAACATACTACCCGAAAAATCGAAGCTAAGACCAAAGCAGTTAGCGCCGCGAATAGTACTAATATCTCGATTCTCAAAAATCCTTCCAATCAGATAAACTTAACTAACTCGACTATTACTAGTACTACCCCGGCTAATTCGGCGGCTAATTCACCTCCTGGACCCACTTTTGCTTCTATAGCACTAGTAGATACTAATAGTACCTCTGGAAACTGGACTATAATCAAAAAAGCCCTGAAAAAAACTAAAGTCCAAAATCGACTAATTCTGATTCGAGAGTCTGAAACCCCCTTTTCGGCGCTAATACTTCGAAATACTATAAATAAAGTCTTCTTAGACAAAAGTATAAAGAGATCAATAATCTCTTTTATTACTAATACTAGTAATAAGAAGAATCTAGTAGTTATTAGTACTAGCCCTTTTACTTCAGATTTTCTAATCGAGAAAAGAGCTATTTGGGAGTATTTAATTATTTTTAAATCTATAATTAAAGATGAACTTTAGTATAAAGTAGTTCTTTATAGGATTCCCACTTTGGACTTCAATATACCTTATAGAATAGAGTTAGTTTTGGATGAACTAAAGATTTTTAATTCTAATTTGAATTTAAAACCTATTAATATCCTCTATTAGCTATCATCGGCAGAAAATCGAGTTGTTAAGTAAGGGGGATCAGTAGTAATCTCTTTTGCTACTAAAGCAGAAACTGAAAGATATATTAGAAACCGGGTTTGGATAACTGGAATTAGTATTAGAGCTGAAAAACTTCTAACTACTTCTAGATCTACCCAGTGTACTAAATATCAAGGATTTGGATATTTGGCTAAATTTTGCCGAAAAGGGGCTAAATATAGCCTCTGTAGCGAACCCCACACTATATAATAGTATCACTATTTAATTTGTAAGTAAAATAGTTAGAAATGCTCCTATTTAGCTCCAAAATATACTAATTGCAAAAATAATTATATTTCTACTTCAAAAGAGTGTGAAATTTATAAGGCTATTAAGGGAGCTAGTCTATGATTAGCACTAGCACCCGGATTATCCAAGTGAATCTTAACCGAAGCTTAGCTATAACAGAATCAGTACTATAGCTAGCTATTAAGCTAAAAATTGATTTAATTTTAGTCTAAGAACTTTGGATTATAAGTAAAAATTCAGACTACTCAAATAGTCGATCGATTTCTTATATTAGCTTCAATCAAATCTTTCCAATTACTTTGGGATTCAGATTTCGAATACTTGCTTATATCTCGAAGACCTATATACCTAGTGTTATACTAGTTTCTTCGAACCTCGATCCTGACCTACTAGTCCTATTAATAGCCGAAGAAAGCAATATATTTGAGCTAGTCAACCTTTATAACGAAAATAGCCAAATCGAGGGAATTTCGATTAAAACAGTAGAAAGGAGCTTACTATCTAGGACTATTTCGGCTAATTCAATGATTTTGGGGGATTTTAACCTCCATTATTCTTGGTAGAACCCAAATAGCCAAAGTAGTTAAACTAGTACTAAGCTAGTTAGTTAGATAAAAGAACAAAACCTGGAACTAATTAACAAACCTAAGATTATTATATTTTTCAGGAGTACTAGCGAGTCAGTTTTGGATCTTACACTAGTTATACAAGTATTAGCTAGATATATTGAGGACTAGCAAATACTAGCTGATTTAGGATCTGATTATTTACCAATTTTATTTACTATTAAGGGAAAAAAGGAGCTAATACCTCTAAATAGATTAAAAGTAGCTAGTACTCACTTTAATACCAAGTTAGCAGATTAGGAGTTATTTTCAAACTATTTAATCAAAATTGTAAAAGAATCGATTATTCTAGCTAGTCTCCCCCCTAATTTCACTAGGCTGGGCCTGAAACTAGATAAGATAATATAAAATTATCTGGAATCGATTAGTTCGGAACTAGTCTTATAAATAAAATCTAATTATTATTTTATTATATATAACTTTGAAATTCCGGAAATAACTCTGATTTTGAGTATTCTATAATTTCAAATTATAAATCCTAATATTAATTAGTTATTCTATATATAGTACTATAGTAATATATTATCTATAATCGAAGTTATAGATATTAAGAAATTTATATATTATACTAGAAAAAGATAATTTAGTATTTATATATTAATATTAGAATAATAGAGAAATATATAAAATATAAGAAGAAAAATACTAGAAATAATTAAGATAAAAAATATTTAGTTATTATAAGAATATTAGAAATATTAGGATATTTTCGATAAAATAGAAATAGAAATACTTTCTACTATTATATAACAAAGTATTATATCAATCTCGAATTAGATATTATATTATCTTTTGGATTTTTATATCTATTATTAGATCTCGAGCTTTAGATTTTATAAAAATATCTCAAAGCTTACAAAAACAAAAAAGTAGATATATCATTTAATTAATATTATAAATATATTAATTATATTTATCAAAAAGAAGAATAATACTAATTATATCTAGTTTATATTCTATATTATCTAAATAGATAATGAAATTAATAATAGATTATCTTAATCTTTATTAGATTTTTTTATATATAATAGATATACTAAGTATTTGATTATTTCTATCTATTATTAGATCTATTATATATTTTATAAATTCTTTTTATTTCTTCTTTCTATATATATTATATCTTCTTTAAGACTATATCGAAATATTAGATATAATAATCGATCTTATTCTTATTAGTAATCTATATCAGATTATAATTTATTTATTATTTATTTTCTACTTAATTAAAGAATATATAAATTTCTTAGTAGATTTTCTTATTATATTAAAATAGATCTTTTATCTTAGATATTTATTAATAGATCGAAAAAAAAAATAGAATTGATATATAATTATATAGATCGTTTATCTACTAACTCTAATATATCGGTTATATATTGCTTTTATTATATCTACTTTATTATTATCTTTTATTCTTTTTCTATTTCTAAATTTGTAATTTCTATTTTCAAAAATATTCTTTATTTTTCCTTTTTTATAAATATATTCTCTTTTCGTTATTTTTCTATAAATATTTCTTTATATCTTTTTATTTTATTAAAAATCTTTTGTAATATTATTAATTTTGTTTCTATAATTATCTTCTACTAAGTTATTAGTTAAATTACTTTCTATATTAATTAGATATTATCTATTTCATTTCTTTAATCTTCTTTACTAAAGAGATTTATTAATATATTAAAATTATTAAGATTATCTTTTTTCTTTTATATAATTGATATCAATTAGATCTCGGAAACTAATAATTTTATTAATAGATTCTATTTAGCTATTAATATAATTCTAATTCTTTATATTCTTATTATAATTTCTTCTTAGATCTAATATAATAATATTTTTATAACAAATTACTATCTTATAATAAATTTAAAGTAATTAGTATATTAAGATTTACTAATAAGGAATTATAAAAGTATCGAGAACAAAAATATATATTCTTAAAATAATTTAAAAATATTTGAAAAAACAATTCTGAATTCAAAATCATCAAACCTAATATAAAATCCGATTATATATTTTTCTATAGATCGAACCTATTAGCTTATTTAGTAATATATCTACTAGTTATCGAGATATTGTTGTTATAGCTAAAATAGTAGATTTGGAAATTTCAATCTTTCAAAATTCTATCTAAATCGAATCTTTTTCAATCCTAACTTATCAATATACTTCTGAATTTATTAGTAATATTACTATTCGATTTTTTTCTTTTATTAATATCGATATAGAAATAAATAATAGTTCTATATTACTAATTACTTCGATTTTCAATTTAAACTTAGATATATCTAATCTAAATAAGATTTTTAATTTAGATCTACTTAATACTATTATAAGTACTATTACTGGATTTAGTAGAAATATCTATTATCTTCTTAAATAAACTAATCTTTTTACTTTTTCCAAACCAAGTAAAACTATCTATTTTTCTATTATTGAACTAACTATTCTGGATCTAGTTAGTACTAAAATTCTCTAGATATATAATTTGTTAGTCGAAGTATATTCAGTTACTAAATTATATAATAAACAAACTTAAATCCTTGATTTGATCGAGATATTTAGAGAATATACTGAATTAGAAAAACTATAAAAGATTATCAATTAACTAGTTTCTTAGATTAATAATTTGGAATATACTATATAAAAAATCGAAGTTAAAACAAAAATAGCTAGTATTACTAATAAAGCTAATATTATAATTCTCAAAAACCCTTCTTAAATCTAATCTAACTCGATTATTACTATTATTACTTCGATTATTTCTTCGGTTAAATCATCTTTCGGACTCTTTTTTGCCTTAGTAGTACTAATAAGTAATAATAGTAACTCTGGAAACTGGATTAGTATTAATAAAACTACTAAAAAAGCTAAAGTTCAAAATCGACTAATTTTGATTCAAGATCTCGATATTCCTTTCTCGATACTAGCTTTACAAAATATTAAAGAATTAATAGTTTCCTTGATTACTACTATTAGTAATAAGAAAAATCTAGTAATTACTATAATTACTTTTTTTACTTTCAATTTTCTATTTGAGAAAAGAACTATTTAGAAGTATTTAATTAATTTTAAATCTTATTTAAAAGATGAACTTTGATATAAAGTAGTATTCTATAATATCCTAATTTAAGATTTCAATATACTTTATAAAATAAAGCTAATATTAGATAAACTAAAGATTTTTAATTCTAATCTGAATTTAAAGCTAATTAATATACTATATTGGCTATCCTTAATAGAAAATCAAATTATTAAATAAGAAGAATTAGTAGTAGTATTATTTGTTACTAAAACAGAAATCGAGAAATATATAAAAAACTAGATTTAGATAACTAAAATTAGTATTAAAACTAAAAAGTTTCTTATTATTTCTAGATCTATTTAGTTAAATTTTGCTAAAAAAGGATTAAATATAATTTCTATAATAAACTCTATATTACTAATTAGTATTATTATTCGATTTATAACCAAAATAGCTAAAAATATCTTTATTTAATACTAAAATATACTAATTATAAAAATAATTATATTTCCACTTCTAAAGAATATAAAATATATAAAGCTATCAAAGGAGCTAACTTATAATTAGTATAAATACTTGAATTCTCCAAATAAATCTAAATCGAAGTTCGATTATAATTAAATTAGTATTATAGTTAATTATTAAGCTAAAAATCGATTTATTATTAATCTAAAAACTTTGAATTATAAATAAAAATCCAGATTATTTAAATAATCGATTGATTTCTTATAGTAGTTTCAATTAAATCCTTTTAACTATTATAGAATTTAGATCTCGAATACTTATTTATATCTCGAAAATCTATATATTTAGTATTATATTAGTTCCTTCAAATATCGATCTTAATCTATTAGTTTTATTAGTAACTAAAGAAAGTAATATACTCGAACTAATTAATATTTATAACGAAACTAATTAGATCGAAAGAATTTCGACTAAAACAATAAAAAGAAATTTGCTATCTAGAACTATTTCGACTAATTTATTTATTTTAAGTAATTTTAACCTCTATTATCCTTGATAGAATCCGAATAACCAAAGTAGTTAAACTAGTATTAAACTAGTTCGATAGATTAAAAAGTAAAACTTAGAACTAATTAATAAATCTAGGATTATTATATTTTTTAAAGGAATTAGCAAGTTAGTTTTAAATCTTATACTAATTATATAAATATTAGTTAGGTATATTGATAACTAGTAAATATTAGCTAATTTGGAATCTGATTATTTACCGATTTTATTTACTTTAAAAGAAAAAAAAGAGCTAGTATCTCTAAATAGACAAAAATTAATTAGTATTTATTTTAATACGAAGTTAGTAGATTAGGAACTTTTTTCAGATTATTTAGTTAAAATTATAAAGAAATTAATTATCTTAACTAATTCCTTTTTTGATTTTATTTAGCTAAACCTGAAATTAGATAAAGTAATATAAAATTATCTAGAATCAATTAGTTCAGAACTATTATTACTAGTTCAACTAATAATTAGTAAAACTATTCCAAAAACTAAACCTAATCTAAAAACTAAACTTTAGTAGATTTCTAAGCTAAAAAGTTTAAGAAAATCGATAATATTAATTTAGAGAAAATTAAAAATCCAAGATAGTTAAATTAATTAAGGATTTTATCAAGAATAGTATTAATTAATTCGGAATCAGTATTTTTTAAAGATAAAACTAACTAAAAAGAATTATTGGAATATTTTTCTTGAAAATAATAATTCTAAATCAATATTTAAAGTATTTAGCTATACTAAATTCTTTTCTAAATAATTTCTTCTAGTTATTCTAGATAAAACTACTTTTAAAGAGAAAAGAACTATTTTGAAAACTATTCTCTTTCTCTAATCTTCTAATTCGACTAGTTCTGATTAGGAAAGGTATAAAGTAATAAATTAAAGTTAATCTAAACTAGCTAATACCGAATTAGTATTAGCTTGCTTAACTAAAATCAAAGAGAAAATACTAGGATTTAATAGAATTACTTAAGAAATTATTAATAAAGCTTATTTAACTATTTCTGAGATATTTTATAAAGTTTCTATTTATCTAATCAATTTTGGATATTACTTCCAATATTGGAGATAAGTAATTAAAGCTATTTTCAAAAAACTAACTAAATTTGATTATTTAGTTTCAAAAACTTATAGAGTAATTTTATTTCTCAACTATTTAGATAAAATAAATAAGAGAATACTAGCAAAAAAACTAGATTATTTAGCCAAAATAACTAATTTACTATATAATTCCCAAATCAGAAGAAAATTTAAAAAATCAGTTATTAATATCGGATTACTATTAGCAAATAAAGTTCAAGAAAATTATTTAAAAGAATATAAAATATCGATTTTATTTTTGGATATTAAAGGAGCTTTTGATTATATCTCAAAAAACCAATTATTAACTATTCTAAAAAGATTAAAATTATTAATTAATCTAATTATTTAGGTTAGTTATTTTCTGGAGTACTAATTACTTTATTTAAGTTTTGATAATTAAATCGAGTAATTCTAATTTATTTCAATTAGTATCTCTTAAAATAGTTTAATCTTATTAATTCTCTTTTTAATTTATATTAAAGAGCTTTTTCTATCGATTTCTATTTCAATCTAGTTATATATAGATAATATCGCGCTAGCTACTAGTTTAACTAGTTTCAAAAAGAACTATAAGATCCTAGAAAAAGAAACTAGTAAGCTATATATCTTAGAAGAAACTAGTAATATCAAATTCGATTTAGTAAAAATAAAGTTAATTTATTTTTTCGAGAGTAAATAAGAAACTATTGAGATTAATTCGGTTAATTTACCGAATAATTAATTAATATAATTCTTAAAAATAGTGAAATAGTTAGATATCTAGTTTGATAATACTTTAAGTTTTAACTAATATATCTTAACTAGAATTAATTAAGCTAAATTAGCTTTTTTGAGAGCTAATCAATTAGCTAATACCGAAAATAGATTTTCACTTTTTGTAATATACTAGTTATATATCGTTTATATTATCAGTATCTCAGATTATAGGTTCCTTATATAATAGAAAGAATAAGTTAAATTTAAAACTTAATTCCAATATTTACAAAATTTAGTTTTTCGAAAAATCCTTAAGATATTTAGAATTAGTCTAATAATTCTTATAAAAGTAGAAACTATACTAATATCTCCTTAGACTTATTTAAATACTATTAGCTATTAATATATATTTAGAACTTTCAAAATAGCCAAAAATTATCTAATTTTCAAAGAAATTTAGACTAAATCGAAAATTAATAATCAGTTCCAAGATTATTCAATACCAATCTAAAATAAATTAATCAAAATAATCTAAATAAAGCGAATTAGATATTTAATATATCTACTAGTTTATTTTCAATATTTGGAATTAATTAGTTCTTTTAAATTTCCACTTTGGGTAATTATTCTTTATTCGATTGAAATTAGTAAGCTACTTAAAGAATTAGAAATTGAAAATTATAAAAACTCGGCTATTTTGCTAGCCCCGAATCAATACTTAATCTATATAGATAGATTAGAACTAATAAATCAAAAAGGAATCGGAATTAATCTAATTCTTTTTAATTCTAATTAGGAGTTAATCTAGAGATCTAATTGGAATATTGGGATTAGTCAACTAGTTTATAACAATGAACTAGCTGGAATAGCTAAAGAAATTAAATTAATAAACGAAATAACTCAAAAAGATCAAGAATTCATTATTTTCTCAGATAATTAAATTACTTTATAAAGGTTAAAATCATTTAATAATAAACCTAGACAAAACCAAGTAGTACTAGCTTATAAAGCTAGCTGAGAAGTAATCGAAAAAGAAACTAAAATCAAATTAATTTGGATTCTTAGCTATTTTGAGATATTAGATAACGAAAAAAAGTAGATCTATTAACTAAATTAGGAACGAAAATAGATTCTGAGATTAATATAATTAATCTCAACTATCTAGAAACTCAAATTAAACGAATTAAAAATCAAGAGTAATCTAAATCTCTTTTAAACATTCTAGAAACTAATTTACTTAACTTAGCTAGCTATCTAAGAATTTTTAAACTCTTTTCTCGAAATCGAATCCAGATCCCAATATCGATTAAAAGAGCTACTATTAGTACTTTCTATTAGTTGAAAATTAGATATAGTTATTTAAAATCATATTTATATTTATTAGAATATACTAGTAATAATAAATATATTTGTAGAGCTAAAGAAACTCCTAAGTACTTACTTTTAAGTTATTCTCTTTTTAGTCTAGCTCGGACTAAGCTAAAAGATAAACTAGTTATAAATTTCTTATTATTCCTACTTCTTCTTGATACTAGTTTCGGAATCGAAGCTAGTATAAATTATTTAAGCAATACAAATATCTATACTCGAAAATATTATTTAGCCCGCAAACTAGAAGATAATTAAATTGGAATTTTCTTAGTTTTATCAAATTTTCTTTTTTCTTTTATTTTATTTTCATTATCTAGAACTAGTTTCTTATTATCTCTTGATACTATCTAACTTAAAAATATATTTAAAATACTATTACTACTTAGCTGCTAGCAGCTAGCTGCTAGCCGACCTACTATAATCTTAGATTCAAAAAAGTTGTTAAAATAATAAATTAATCAATCAATTATAAAAGTATTGTAATATAATAGTAATATTATCAGAATCCAAATATAAAGCTCTTGTTAAAAATAAATTAATTGTTATTAATCTTTTTTCCTTATTATTATTTTCTATATTAAAATTCTTTAGAATAAGAACTTTATTTCTCGTTCAATTAATCTCTATTATTTCTCTTATATAGATAATTAATATCTAAACTCTCGAATTCTCTTTCTATATTTCTAATATAATTAGTAATATTTAATCAAATTTAATGAAGTATTAATATAACTTCTATCTTTATAAAGATTATTAAATTAATTTTAAATATCTTAAAGATCTTTCAAAAAACTAAATTTTATAAATATTGAAATTGAATTTTAAATTTAGTTTATTCTTTCTATTATATAGAGAATTTATAATCTACGATATTAGTAATATAAACAATATATAACTAATATATTATAAAAGATGAAAATCTATTTTCAATATTAACTAATTAATTAGTTTTCAAAAAAACTAATTTAGTTTAACTAATTCTAGTTAAGATATATTAATTGAAATATAAAGTATTATCAAACTAGATATTTAGTTATTTTATTATCTTTGAAGATTATATTAATTGATTATTCGGTAAATTAATCAAATTAGTTTCAATAATTGTTTATTTATCTTCGAAAAAGTAAATTAGCTTTATTTTTACTAAATTGAATTTAATATTATTTGGCAAGTACTAGCTGATTTGGGATCTGATCATTTACCAATTTTATTTACTATTAAGGGAAAAAGGGAGCTAATACCTCCAAATAGATTAAAAGTAGCTAGTACTTACTTTAATACCAAGTTAGCAAACTAGGAGTTATTTTCAGACTATTTAGTCAAAATTGTTAAAGAATCGACTATTCTAGCTAGTCTCCTTCCTAATTTCACTAGGCTGGGCCTGAAATTAGATAAAGTTGCACAAAATTATCTGGAATCGATTAATTCGAAACTAATCTTATTAGTTTAGCTAGTAGCTAATAAAGCTATTCCCAAGACTAAACCTAGTTTAAAAGCTAAACCTTGGTGGACTTCAGAGCTAAAAAAGTTGAGAAAATCTATACTACTAGCTCAGAGGAGATTAAAAATCCAAAATAGTCAAGTTAGTTAAGGTTCTTATCAAGAACAGTACCGATTAGCTCGGAATCAGTACTTTTTAAAGATAAAACTAGCTAAAAAAGATTACTGGAATGCTTTTCTTGAAAATAATGATTCTAAATCGATTGTCAAGGCTTTTAACTATACCAAATCCTACTCGAACCGATCCCTTTCAGCTATTTTAAATAAAACTAGTTTTAAAGAGAAAGAAGCTATTTTGAGATCTACTCTCTTTCCTTAACCACCTAGTTCGACTAGTCCAAATTGGGAGAGCTATAAAGTAATTGATTGGAACTGGCCTAAGCTTGCTAGTACCGAATTAGCACTAACTTATTCAGTTAAAATCAAAGGAAAAACTCCTGGTCTAGATGGAATTACTCAAGAAATTATCAATAAAGCTTATTTAGCTATTCCGGAGATATTTTATAAGGTTTTTGTTTACCTAATCGACCTCGGTTATCACCCTCGGTACTGGCGATAAGCAACTAGAACTATTCTTAAAAAACCAGCTAAACCTGACTATTCAGTCTCAAAAGCTTATAAAGTGATTTCACTTTTGAACTGTTTAGGCAAAATTAGCGAAAGAATACTAGCAAAAAGACTAGGCTATTTAGCCGAAACTACTAGCTTGCTATACGACTCTCAAATTGGCAGAAGATTCAAAAAATCAATTATTGATACTGGGCTACTATTAGCAAATAAGGTTCAAGAAAATTATTTAAAAAGCTATAAAATATCTGTTTTATTTTTGGATATTAAAGGAGCTTTCGATCACATTTCAAAAAACCAGCTCTTAGCTATTTTAAAAAGATTAAAACTTCTAATTAGTTTTATTGTTTGGACTAGTCACTTTCTGGAGGACCAGCTACTTCGCTTAAACTTTGATAGCCAAATTGAGGATTTTCAACCTATTTCAACTAGTATTCTCTAGGGTAGCCCGATCTCACCGATTCTCTTCTTAATTTATATAAAAGAGCTATTTCCATCGATTTCTATTTCAATCTAGTTATATATAGATGATATCGCGCTAGCAACTAGCTCAACTAGCTTTAAAAAGAACTGCAAAATTTTGGAAAGAGAAGCTAGCAAGCTATATACCTTGGGAGAAGTAAGTAGTATTAAGTTTGATTTAGCTAAAACCGAACTAATTTATTTTTTCGGGGGTAAACAAGCTACTACTAAAACTAATTCGGTCAAATTATCGAATAATCAGTCAATACAACCCTCAAAAGTAGTGAAATAACTAGGAATCTAGTTTAACGATACTTTATACTTCAATAAATATATTTCAACTAGAATTAGCTAAGCTAAATCAGCTTTCTTAAGAGCTAATCGGCTAGCTAATACAGAAAATGGACTTTCACCTTATACTATACACCAGCTATACCTCGCTTACATTACTAGTATCTCAGACTATAGGTCCCCTATATAGTAGAAAGAGCAAGTTAAATTTAAAAATCAATTCTAATACTTACCAAATTTGGTACTACGGAGGATACTAGGGGTGTTCAGGACTAGTCCAATAGTCCCTATAGAGGTAGAAGCTGCTTTAGCACCTCCCCAAACTCGCTTAAACACTACTAGTCGCCAATATATACTCCGAGCTCTCCAAATAGTAGAAAACCATCCAATTTTCAAAGAAATCTGGGCTAAACCGAAGACTAATTGCTATTTTCAAGACTATTTAGTACCTACCCAAAAGGAAATTGCCAAAATAACCCAAATTAAGCGAATTAGACACTCAATACACCTGCTAGTCCAGTTTCAGTACTTGGAATCGATCAGTTCTTTCAAATTTCTACCCTGGATTACTACTCTTTATACGATCGAAATTAGTAAGCTATCTAAGGAACTAGAAGCTGAAAATTATAAAAACTTGGCTATTTTGCTAGCCCCGAACTAGTACTCAGTCTATACTAATGGTTCTGAACTAGTAGATCAAAAAGGGATCGGAATCGGTCTAGCTTTTTTCAACTCCAACTAGGAGTTAATCTAGAGGTCTAGCTGGAATATTGGGACTAGTCAGCTAGTCTATAACAGCGAATTAGCCGGAATAGCCGAAGAGATCAAACTTATAAGTGAAATAGCTCAAAAAGATCAAGAATTCACTATTTTCTCAAATAATCAAACTGTTTTACAAAGGTTAAAATCACTTAGTGATAAACCAAGGCAAAATCAAGTAGTACTAATATATAAAGCTAGTCGAGAAATAGTTAGAAGAGGAGCTAAAATCAAATTAGTTTGAGTTCCAGGCTATTCCGAGATACTAGACAACGAAAAAGCAGATTTACTAGCCAAATCGGGGATTAAAATGGACCCGGTAACCCAAACAACTAGTTTCAACTACTTGGGAGCTCAAATTAAGCAAATTAAAAATCAGGAGTAGTTAGAATCTCTTTTAAAAACTTTGGAAACTATATCGGAAGCTAGCCTGCTTAGCTCGACTAGTTATTTAAGAATTTTTAACTCTACTTCTCGAAATCGTATCCAAATCCCAAATTCGACTAAAAGAGCTACCGCTAGTACCTTCTTCCAGTTGAAAATCAGATATAGTTATTTAAAATCATATTTATATTTATTAGGGTATACTAGCAATAATAAATATATTTGTGGGGCTAAAGAGACTCCTGAGTACTTATTTTTAAATTGTTCTCTTTTTAGTCTAGCTCGGATCAAGCTAAAAGATAAATTAGCTACAAATTACTTATTACTTCCACTTCTTCTTGATACTACCTCCGGAATCGAAGCTAGTATCGCTTATTTAAGCGAGACAAAAATCTGTACCCGAAAATATTATCTAGCTCGAGAGCTAGTTGATGATTAGATTGGATATTTATATTAGAATGATTTTATTTCCATTTTTATCAAATTGTTACCTTTATTAGTTTAGTTATTTTCATTTACCAGAACTAGTTCCTCACCATCTCTTGATACTATTTGGCTTAAAAATGTATTTAAATACTATTTACACTTAGCTGCTAGCGGCTTTCAGCCGCTAGCCGACCTACTATAGTCTTAGACTTAAAAAGGTTGTTAAAATAATAAATCAATCAATCAATCAATCAATCACTCTTTATTTATCTTTGAGAAAATAAATTAACTTTATTTTTATTAAATCGAATTCAATATTACTAGTTTCTCCCAAGATATATAATTTGCTAGTTTCTCTTTTTAGAATCTTATAGTTCTTTTTGAGATTAGTTAAGTTAATAGCTAGCGCGATATCATCTATATATAATTAGATAAAAATAGAAATCAATAGAAAAAGCTTTTTAATATAAATTAAAAAAAGAATTGATAAAATTGAATTACTTTAAGAGATATCAATTAAAATAAACTAGAATTACTTGATTTGGTTATCGAAACTTAAATAATATAATCAGTATTCTAACAAGTAACTAATCTAAATAATTAAGCTAATTAGTAATTTTAATTTTTTTAGAATAACTAATAATTAGTTTTTTAAGATATAATCGAAAGTTCCTTTAATATCCAAAAATAAAATCGATATTTTATATCTTTTTAAATAATTTTCTTGAATCTTATTTACTAATAATAATTCGATATCGATAACTGATTTTTTAAGTTTTCTACTGATTTGGGAATTATTTAGCAAACTAGTTATTTCAGTTAAATAATCTAGTTTTTTTACTAGTATTCTCTTATTTATTTTATTTAAATAGTTGAGAAATAAGATTATTCTATAAGTTTTTGAGACTAAATAGTTAGGTTTGACTAATTTTTTGAGAATAGTTTCAATCGTTTATCTCCAATACTAGAAGTAATATCTAAGATCGATTAGATAAATAAAAACTTTATAAAATATCTTAGGAATAGCTAAATAAGCTTTATTGATAATTTCTTGAATAATTCTATCAAGTTCTAGTATTTTCTCCTTGATTTTAGTTGAGCAAACTAGTACTAATTCGATATTAGCTAGTTTAAGCTAATTCCAATTTATTATTTTATATCCTTTCTAATCAGAATTAGTTGAACTAGAAGGTTGGGAAAAGAGAATAATTCTCAAAATAGCTTCTTTCTCTTTAAAAATAGTTTTGTTTAGAATAGTTAGAAGAGATCGATTAGAGAAAGATTTAGTATAGCTAAATACTTTAAATATTGATTTAGAATTATTATTTTCAAGAAAAGTATTCTAATAATCCTTTTTAGCTAATTTTATCTTTAAAAAATATTAATTCCGAGTTAATTAGTATTATTCTTGATAAAATCTTTGATTAGTTTAACTATTTTAGATTTTTAATTTTCTCTAAATTAGTATTATCGATTTTCTTAAACTTTTTAGTTTAGAAATCTATTAAGATTTAGCTTTTAGATTAGATTTAGTCTTTGAAATAACTTTGTTAGTTACTAATTGAACTAATAATAATAATTATAAACTAATTGATTCTAGATAATTTTGTATTATCTTATCTAATTTCAGATTTAGCTAAATAAAATCAGAAAGAGAATTAGTTAGAATAGTTGATTCTTTTGTAATTTTAACTAAATAGTTTGAAAAAAGTTCCTAATCTATTAGCTTAATATTAAAATAAATACTAACTAATTTTTATCTATTTAGAGATATTAACTCTTTTTTCTTTTTTAAAGTAAATAAAATCAATAAATAATCAGATCCCAAATTAGTTAATATTTACTAATTATCAATATATCTATCTAATATTTATATAACTTGTATAAAATCTAAAACTAACTTACTAGTTCCTCTAAAAAATATAATAGTTCTAGATTTATTAATTAATTCCAAGTTTTATTTCTCAATTTATCAAACTAATTTAGTACTAGTTTAATTATTTTGGTTATTCAGATTCTATCAAAGATAATAGAAGTTAAAATTACTTAAAATAAATAAATTAGTCAAAATAGTTTTAGATAGCAAACTCCTTTCTACTATTTTAATCGAAATTCCTTTGATTTAATTAGTTTCGTTATAAATATTAACTAGTTCGAGTATATTACTTTCTTCGATTACTAATAGAACTAATAGATCAAGATCGATATTCGAAGAAGCTAGTATAATACTAGGTATATAAATCTTCGACATATAAATAAATATTCGAGATCTAAATTCTATAATAACTAAAAAAATTTAATTGAAACTATTATAAGAAATCGATTGATTATTTAAATAATCTAGATTTTCATTTATAATCCAAAGTTCTTAGATTAATAATAAATCGATTTTTAGTTTAATAATTAACTATAATACTAATTTAGTTATAACCGAACTTCGATTTAAATTTACTTGAAGAAATCAAATATTTATATTAATTATAAATTAGCTTCTTTGATAACTTTATATATTTCATACTCTTTAGAAATGGAAATATAATTATTTTTGTAATTAGTATATTTTGATACTAAATAGAGATATTTTTGGTTATTTTGATTATAAATCGAATAGTAATATTAGCTAGTAATATAAAGTTTGCTATAGAAACTATATTTAGTTTCTTTTCAACAAAATTTAGCTAAATATCCAAATCCTTAGTATTTAGTATACTAAATAGATCTAGAAATAGTAAGAAGTTTTTTAACTCTAATATTAATTCTAGTTATCTAAATCTGGTTTTTTATATATCTCTCAACTTCTATTTTAGTAACAAATAATATTACTACTAATTCTCTTTATTTAATAACTCGATTTTCTACTAAAGATAATCAATATAGTATACTAATTGGTTTTAAATTTAAATTAGAATTAAAAATCTTTAGTTTATCTAATATTAGCTTTATTCTATAAAATATATTGAAATCCTAAATTAAGATATTATAAAATATTACTTTATATTAAGATTTATCTTTTAAACAAGATTTAAAAATAATTAAATATTTCTAAATAGTTCTTTTCTCAAATAGAAAATCGGAAGTAAAAAGAATAATTATAGTAATTATTAGATTCTTTTTATTACTAATAATAGTAATCGAGGAGATTATTAGTTTTTTAATATTTTTATCTAAGAAGACTTTATTAATAATATTTTGTAAAGCTAGTATCAAGAAAGGAATATTGAGATCTTAAATCAAAATTAATTAATTTTGGATTTTAGCTTTTTTAATAGTTTTATTGATATTAATCCAGTTTCCAGAGTTACTATTATCATCTATTAGTATTACTAAAACAAAAAAGGATTCGGAGAATAATTTAATTAAAGAAATAGTTGAAGTAATAATAGTAATAGTTAAGTTAGATTAGATTTGAGAAAGGGTTTTAAGAATTATAATATTAACTTTATTAGTAATACTAATTACTTTTATTTTAACTTCGATTTTTTATATAATATATTCCAAATTATTAATCTAAAAAACTAGTTAATTGGTAATCTTTTATAGCTTTCCTGATTTAGTATATTCTTTAAATATCTCGATTAAATCGAGGATTTGAGCTTATTTATTATATAATTTAGTAGCCGAATATACTTCGACTAGCAAATCATATATCTAGAGAATTTTAGTACTAGCTAGATTCAGAGTAGTTAGTTCAATAATAGAGAAACAGATAGTTTTGCTTAGTTTAAAAGGAATAAAGGGATTAGCCTATTTTGGAAGACGGTAAGTATTTCTACCAGGTCCAGTAGTAGTACTTATAATAGTATTAAGTAGGTTTGAACTGAAAATCTCATTTAGATCAGATATATCCAAGTTTGGGTTGAAAATCGAAGTAATTAGTAATATAGAATTATTATTTATTTCTATATTAATATTAATAAGAGAAGAAGATTAAATAGTAATATTACTAGCAGATCCAGAAGTATATTAATAAGTTGAGATTGAAAGAGGTTTGATTTGGATAGAATTTTGAGAGATTGAAACTTCCAAATTCGCTATTTTGGTTATAACAATAATATCTCGACAACTAGTAGATATATTGCTAAGTAGGCTAGTAGGTTCGATCTGTAGAAATATATATAGTTGGATTTTATATTGGGTTTGATATATCTTAACTAGAATTAATTAGATTAAATTAGTTTTTTTGAGAATTAATTAATTAATGAATATCGAAAATAAACTTTCACTTTATATAATATATTAACTATATATTATTTATATTATTAGTATTTCAGATTATAGATTCTCTATATAATAGAAAAAGTAAATTAAATTTAAAATCTAATTTCAATATTTATATAATTTAGTTTTTCAGAAGATTCTCGAAATATTTAAAATTAGTTTAATAATCTTTATAAAAATAGAAATTATATTAATACTTCTCTAGATTTATTTAAATATTCTCAGTTTTTAATATATATTTAGAACTTTTAAAATAACTAAGAATTATTTAATTTTCAAAGAAATTTAAATTAAATCGAAAACTAAGAATTAATTTTAAAATTATTTAATATTTATCTAAAGATAATTAACTAAAATAATCCAAATAAAGTATATTAGATATTTAATATATCTACTAATTCATTTTCAATATTTAGAATCAATTATCTTTTATAAATTTCTATTTTAAATTATTATTTTTTATTCGATCGAAATTAATAAATTATTTAAAAAATTAAAAATTGAAAATTATAAAAATTCGATTATTTTATTAACTCCAAACTAATATTTAATTTATATTAAAAAATTAGAATTAATAAATCAAAAAGAAATTGAAATTAATTTAACTTTTTTTAATTTTAATTAAGAATTAATTTAGAGATCTAATTAGAATATTAGAATTAGTTAGTTAATATATAATAACAAATTAGTTAGAATAATTAAAGAAATTAAATTAGTAAACAAAATAATTTAAAAAAATCAAACATTCATTATTTACTTAAATAAACAAGTTATTTTATAAAGATTAAAATTATTTAATAATAAACTTAGATAAAACTAAATAATATTAATTTATAAAACTAATTAAAAAATAATTGAAAAAGAAATTAAAATTAAATTAACTTAGATTCCAGATTATTTCGAGATATTAAATAATGAAAAAGTAGATTTATTAACTAAATTGAAAATAAAAATAGATTCTTTAATTAATATAATTAGTTTTAACTATTTGAGAATTTAAATTAAATAAATTAAAAATCAAAAATAATTTTATTTTCTTTTTAAAATTCCGGAAACTATTTTATTTAACTTAATTAACTATTTAAAAATTTTTAAATTTTTTTCTCGAAATCGAATTTAAATTCCAAAATCAATTAAGAAAACTATTATTAGTATTTTCTATTAATTAAAAATTAGACATAGTTATTTAAAATTATATTTATATTTATCAAGATATATTAATAATAATAAATATATTTGTGAAGTTAAAAAGATTTCTAAATATCTATTTTTAAATTACTTTCTTTTTAATTTAATTCAAATCAAATTAAAAGATAAATTAATTATAAATTATTTATTATTTTTATTTTTTCTTAATATTAATCTCAAAATCGAAATTAGTATTATTTAGTTAAATAAGATAAATATTTATATTTGAAAATATTATTTAGTTTATAAATTAGAAGATAATTAAATTGGATTATTAAATTAGATTTATTTTATTTTTAGTTTTATTAAATTCTTATTTTTCTTTTATTTTATTTATATTATTTAATCCCAAAAAATATTTAAAATATTATTATTACTTAGTTATTAATAACTAACTATTAATTTATTTATTATAATCTTAGATTTAAAAAAGTTGTAAAAATAATAAATAAATTAATTAGTTAATAAATTAATAAAAATAAAAATAATTGTAATTAAATTAGTTAAATTAGTTTAATTAAAAGAATTCTTAAAAATAATAATATTCTTTTTATTAATAATATTAATTATTTTGATTTTCATTTCGATTAATTAATTAATTGATTTCTTATTTTAATAATCTTTTTAAATTAATATCCAACTTTTTAACAAAAGAAGAAAAACTATTTGAAAAAACAATTCCGAATCCAAAATTATTAAATCCAATATAAAATCCAACTATATATATTTCTATAGATTGAACTTACTAGCTTATTTAGCAATATATTTATTAGTTATCAAGATATTATTGTTATAATCAAAATAATAGATTTGGGAATTTTAACTTTTCAAAATCCTATCTAAATCGAACTTTCTTTAATTCTAATTTATTAATATATTTCTAAATATATTAATAATATTATTATTCGATTTTCTCTTTCTATTAATATCGATATAGAAATAGATAATAGTTTTATATTATTAATTATTTCGATTTTCTATAAAAAAGTTAATAAAAGAAGAAAAAATATTTGAAAAAACGATTCCGAATCCAAAATTATCAAACCCAATATAAATCCGACTATATATACTTCTATAGATCGAATCTACTATCTATTTAATAATATATCTATTAGTTATCGAGATATTATTATTATAATCAAAATAATAGATTCGAGAACTTAAATCTCTCAAAATTCTATTCAAATCGAATCTCCTTTAATTCCAACTTATCAATATATTTCTGGATCTATTAATAGTAATATTATTCGATCTTTTTCTTCTATTAATACTAATATAGAAATAGATAATAGTTCTATTTTACTAATTATTTCGATTTTTAATCCAAACTTGGATATATCTAGTCTAAATAAGATTTTTAGTTCAGATCTACTTAATACTATTACAAATACTACTATTAGATCTAGTAGAAATATTTATTATTTTCTTAAATAAACTAATTTCTTTATTCTATCTAAATCAAATAAAACTATCTATTTCTCTATTATTAAACTAACTACTTTGGATTTAGTTAGTATTAAAATTCTTCAGATATATGATTTACTAGTTGAAGTATATTCAGTTATCAAATTATAAAATAAATAAACTCAAATCCTTGATTTAATCGAGATATTTAGAGAATATACTAAATTAGGAAAGTTATAAAAAGTTATTAATTAATTAGTTTCTTAAGTTAATAATCTAGAATATATTATACAAAAAATCGAAGCTAAGACCAAAGTAGTTAGCATCACTAGCAAGGTTAATATCATAATTCTCAAAAATCCCTTTTAAATTCAATCTAATTCAATTACTATTATTATTACTTCGACTATTTCTTTAACTAAATTATCTTCCGGACTTTTTTTTACTTTAGTAGTATTAATAGATAATAATAGCAATTTTGGAAACTGGATTAGTATCAATATAACTACTAAAAAAGCTAAAATCCAAAATTAATTAATTTTGGTTTAGAATCTCAATATCCTTTTCTCGATATTAGTTCTACAAAATACTATTAATAAAATCTTTTTAGATAAAAGTATTAAAGAACTAATAATTTCCTCGATTACTATTACTAATAATAAGAAAAATCTAGTAATTACTATAATTACTCTTTTTACTTCCAATTTTCTATTTGAGAAAAGAGCTATTTAGGAGTATTTAATTACTTTTAAATTATATTTAAAAGATAAATCTTAGTATAAAGTAATTCTATATAATATCCTAACTTAGAACTTTAATATACTTTATAAAATAAAATTAGTTTTGGATAAACTAAAAACTTTTAATTCTAATTTGAATTTAAAATTAATTAATATTTTATATTAGTTATTATTAGTAGAAAATCGAGTTATCAAATAAGAAGAATTAGTAGTAATCTTATTACTATTAAAGTAGAAATAGAAAGATATATTAAAAACTAAATTTGGATAACTAGAATTAGTATTATATCTAAAAAACTCTTTACTATTTCTAGATCTACTTAATATATTAAATACTAAGGATTTAGATATTTAGTAAAATTTTGTTAAAAAGAAATTAAATATAATCTCTATAACAAACTTTATATTACTAACGTACAACCCCACTTTATGAATCACCCCATTTAAATGAATCACTTTGCACCATATTACACTACCTATATTAAACCATTAAATAATCAATAACCAACGATGGAAACTATCAATAAAGAAGCTAGAATTAATCTCGCGATGCAGGCGATTGAAAGCCGCGATAAATTAAGCTGCCGGCGGGCTGCACGGATGTACAATATATTATATTCGACTTTGAACAGGAGACTAGCTGGCAAACCCACCTACAGCGACGACAACATAAGGCATCGTCGATTGACTCCATCCGAAGAGGATATTATAGTTCAATATGTACTTGATCTAGATACAAGAGGGTTTCCGCCAACTCTCAATACTGTAGCCGATATAGCTGATCATATCCTCGTCGCAAGGGGAGAAAGGTATATCGGAAAGCACTGAGTTCAACGATTCGTAAAGCGACGTACTGAGTTCAAAGTACATTGTATACGGGTCTATAACTTCCAGAGAGCTCTTAATGAAGATCCTGAGCTTATAACCAAGTGGTTTGAGCTTTATAGGAGCGTACAGGACGAATATAGGATTATAGAGGCAGATATATGGAATTTTGACGAGATGGGATTTATGATGGGTATAATCCATTCGCATATGGTGGTAACAAGATCGGATCGACGGGGGAGAGCTAAAAAGATTCAGCCTGGAGATCGAGAATAGGTGACGGCTATTATTGCCGCCAGTGCAATAGGGGAGACCGTACCTCCATATATGTTGGTTAAGGGGGTTATTGTCTACGAGCCCTGGTTCAGTACGACGGGATGGCCAGAGGGTTGGCCAATTAAACTTACAGATAATAGATGGACGAACAACGAGACTGGTGTTGATTGGATTAAACACTTCGACAAACATACTAAGGATCGGACATAAGGGCAATGGCGGCTACTAATCCTCGATGGCCATGAGAGTCATAACTCAGTTGTATTTCAAGATTATTGCCACAAACATCGAATCAAGGTCATCTGTTTGCCTCCGTATTCGTCTTATCTAACTCAGCCTGCAGATATTGGTCTATTTAGTGCCTTAAAGGTGGCATATAGCAGCCAGCTTGAGGAGCTTATGAAGTCCAACATTACCTATGTTGATAAGGCCGACTTTTTTACTATGTTCCAGCCTGCTTTTAAGGCAGCGATTACAGCTAAGAATGCAAAAGGAGGATTCGAAGGTGCTGGATTAGTCCCATTTAATCCCGATCAAGTCATTTCCAAGCTGGACATTCGCATCCATACGCCATCACCTTCTTGCAGCTCATCCCCCCCATGGTCGTCGCATACCCCCCACAACCCGAAAGAGGCATTGGCCCAAAGAGATCTTATTAAAGATCAAGTTGCTCGCTATCAGAGTAGCTCTCCTACACCTCTTTTTCGGTCAATTGAAGCTCTGGCGAAGGCAACTGAGGCTATAGCTAATGAACTAGTCCTTTTGCATGCAGACAACAAACGACTACGACAGTCTAATCATGATCTAAGCAGACGTCGGAAGGCTCCAAGAATCGAATTAAAACGAAGGGAGGAATGTACGACAGAGGAAGCCAAACGAATAATAGCCCGTAAGGACTTGGTGGCTACGATTCAAGCCAATAATCGCTCAGGGGGGGAGAATCCTGAAGGAGATGGCCTAACTCAACCACGCTGTAGTATGTGCTATCAACCCGGGCATAATAAAAGAACTTGCCCAAATCGTTTAATAGACCCTACTTTAGTTACTTCTATATAGATTTACTTAATTTAAATGGTTGTTGTTGTTTATTTATTAATTGTAGTGCAAAAGAAGTAAAAGTGATTTATTTAAATAGGGTGATTCATAAAGTGGGGTTGTACATTAGTTAATATTACTATTTGATTTATAACGAAAATAGTTAAAAATATCTTTATTTAATATCAAAATATATTAACTATAAAAATAATTATATTTCCACTTCTAAAGAATATGAAATATATAAAGCTATCAAAAGAAGTAGTTTATAATTAATATAAATACTCGAATTCTCTAAATAAATCTAAATTGAAATTCAGCTATAACTGAATTAGTATTATAGTTAACTATTAAGCTAAAAATCAATTTATCATTAATCTAAGAACTTTAGATTATAAATGAAAATCTAGATTATTTAAATAATTAATCGATTTCTTATAATAATTTCAATCAAATTTTTCTAGTTATTTTAGAATTCAGATTTCAAATATTTATTTATATCTCGAAGATCTATATATCTAATATTATATTAGTTTTTTCAAATATTGATTTCGACCTACTAGTTCTATTAATAATCAAAGAAAACAATATACTCGAACTAATCAATATTTATAACGAAACTAGCTAAATCGAAGAAATTTTGATTAAAATAATAGAAAGAAGTTTATTATTTAGAACTATTTCGATTAATTCATTTATTTTGAGTAATTTTAATCTTTATTATCTTTAGTAAAATCTAAATAGTTAAAATAGTTAAACTAGTATTAAACTAGTTTGATAAATTGAAAAGCAAAATTTGGAATTAATTAATAAATCTAAAATTATTATATTTTTTAAAGAAATTAGTAAATTAGTTTTAGATCTTATATTAATTATATAAGTATTAGTTAGATATATTGATAACTAGCAAATACTAGTTAATTTAGAATCTGATTATTTATCAATATTATTTACTTTAAAAAAGAAAAAAGAGCTAATATCTCTAAATAAATAAAAATTAGCTAATATTTATTTTAATACTAAACTAACAAATTAGAAACTTTTTTCAGATTATTTAGTTAAAATTATAAAAGAATTGATTATTCTAATTAGTTCTCTTTCTGATTTCACTTAGCTAAATTTGAAATTAGATAAAGTAGTACAAAATTATCTAGAATCGATTAATTCGGAACTATTATTACTAATTCAATTAATAACTAGCAAAGTTATTTCAAAGATTAAATCTAATCTAAAAGCTAAATCTTAATAAACTTCTAAACTAAAAAGTCTAAGAAAATCAATGATATTAGCTTAGAGAAAATTAAAAATCCAAAATAATTAAACTAGTTAAAGTTTTTATCAAAAACAGTATCAATTAATTCGGAATCAATATTTTTTAAAGATAAAATTAGCTAAAAAGAATTATTAGAATACTTTTTTTGAAAATAATAATTCTAAATTAATATTTAAAGTATTTAACTATACTAAATCCTATTCTAATCGATCTCTTCTAGCAATTTTAAATAAAACTACTTTTAAAAAGAAAAGAGCTATTTTAAGAATTATTCTCTTTCCTCAACCTTCTAGTTCGATTAGTTCTAATTGAGAAGAATATAAAGTAATAAATTGAAGTTAGCTTAAACTAGTTAATACCGAATTAGTACTAGCTTGCTCAACTAAAATTAAGAGGAAAATACTAAAATCTAATAAAATTATTTAAGAAATTATCAATAAAGCTTATTTAGCTATTCCTAAGATATTTTATAAAGTTTTTATTTATTTAATCGATCTTGGATATTATTTCTAATATTAGAGATAAATAACTAAAACTATTTTCAAAAAACTAGTTAAACTCGATTATTTAATTCCAAAAACTTATAGAATAATCTTATTTCTCAACTATTTAGATAAAATAAATGAGAGAATATTAGTAAAAAGATTAGATTATTTAACTAAAATAATTAGTTTACTATATAATTCCTAAATCAATAGAAGATTTAAAAAATCAGTTTTCGATATTAGATTACTATTAGTAAATAAGGTTCAAGAAAATTATTTAAAAGAATATAAAATATCGGTTTTATTTTTGGATATTAAAGAAGCTTTCGATTATATCTCAAAAAACCAGTTATTAGTTATTTTAAAAAAATTAAAACTATTTATTAACTTAATTACTTGAATTAATTACTTCTTGGAATATTAACTACTTTATGTAAATTTTGATAACTAAATCGAGCAATTTCAATCTATTTCAACTAATATCTCCTAAAGTAGTCTAATCTTATTAATTATCTTTTAATTTATATTAAAGAACTTTTTCCATCGATTTCTACTTCAATCTAATTATATATAGACGATATTATACTAGTTACTAGCTTAATTAATTTCAAAAAGAACTATAAAATTCTAGAAAAAGAAGCTAGTAAGTTATATATTTTGAGAGAAACTAGTAGTATCGAATTTGATTTAATAAAAACAGAACTAATTTATTTTTTCGAAAATAAATAAGAAACTATTAAGATTAATTTGGTTAATTTACCAAATAATTAATCAATATAATCTTCAAAAGTAGTGAAATAATTAGATATCTAATTTGATAATATTTTATATTTTAATCAATATATCTTAACTAGAATTAATCAAGTTAAATTAGCTTTTTTGAGAGCTAATCGATTAATTAATATCGAAAATAGATTTTTATCTTTTGCAATATACTAGTTATATATTGTTTATATTACTAATATCTCAGATTATAGGTCCTCTATATAATAGAAAAAATAAACTAAATTTAAAATTTAATTTCAATATTTATAAAATTTATAAAATTTAACTTTCCGGAAAATCCTTGAAGTATTTAGAATTAGTTCAATTATTCTTATAAAAGTAAAAACTATACTAGTACTTCTTTAGACTTGTTTAAATATTATTAACTATTAATATATATTCAGAACTCTTAAAATAGTTGAAAATCATCTAATTTTCAAAGAAATTTAAGCTAAATCGAAGGCTAATAATCAGTTTCAGAACTATTTAGTATTAACTCAAAAAGAATTAGTTAAAATAATCTAAATAAAGCAAATCAGATATTCAATATATCTACTAATTTATTTTCAATATTTGAAATCAATTAGTTCTTTTAAATTTCTATTTTAAGTAATTATTTCTTATCTGGTTGAAATTAGTAAATTATCTAAAAAATTAGAAATTGAAAATTATAAAAACTCGGTTATTTTGCTAGCCCCGAACTAGTATTCAATCTATATAAATAGATTAGAATTAATAAATCAAAAAGAAATCAGAATCGATCTAGTTTTTTTTAATTTTAACTAAGAACTAATTTAGAGATCTAATTGGAATATTGAAACTAGTTAGCTAATTTATAATAGTGAACTAGCTAGAATAGTTGAAGAAATTAAATTAGTAAATAAAATAGTTCAAAAAAATCAAGAATTTATTATTTTCTCAGATAATTAAATTATTTTATAAAGATTAAAATTACTTAATAATAAATCTAGATAAAACCAAATAGTACTAGCTTATAAAGCTAGTTAAGAGGTAATCGAAAAAGAGCTAAAATCAAATTAGTTTAGATTTCTAGCTATTTTGAAATACTAAACAACGAAAAAGTAAATCTATTAATTAAATTAGAAATAAAAATAGATTCTAAAACTAATATAATTAATCTTAACTATCTAGAAACTCAAATTAAATAAATTAAAAATCAAAAATAATCTAAATCTCTTCTAAATACTTTAGAAACTAATTTATTTAGTTTAACTAACTATTTAAGAATTTTTAAACTCTTTTCTCGAAATCAAATCTAGATCCTAATTTCAATTAAAAAAGTTATTACTAATACTTTCTATTAGTTGAAAATTAGATATAGTTATTTAAAATCATATTTATATTTATTAGAATATACTAATAATAATAAATATATTTGTAAAGCTAAAGAGATTTCTAAATATTTATTTTTAAATTGTTCTTTTTTTAGTTTAATTCGAACTAAGCTAAAAGATTAACTAATTACAAATTATTTATTATTCCTACTTTTTCTTAATACTAATTCCAGAATCGAAGCTAGTATAAGTTATTTAAGTAAGATAAATATCTATACTCGAAAATATTATTTAGCTTGCAAACTAGAAAATAATTAAATTGGAATTTTCGTAGTTTTATCAAATTTTCATTTTTCTTTTATTTATTTCCTTATCTAGAATTAGTTTTTTATTATCTCTCGATATTATTTAACTTAAAAATATATTTAAAATACTACTACTACTTAGCTACTAGTAGGTAGTTGCTAGCCGATCTACTATAGTCTTAGATTTAAAAAAGTTGTTAAAATAATAAATTAATTAATTAATAGATTTAAAGATATATCAATAAATTAAAATTAAAGAAAATTCGATTTAAATAAGATTTTGAAAGATTTAATTTCTTAAATCTATTATTTTGATTATAATAATAATATCTTGATGATTAATAGATATATTATTAAATATATTAGTAAATTCGATTTATAAAAATATATATAATTAGATTTTATATTGGATTTAATAATTTTAGATTCGGAATTATTTTTTCAAATATTTTTTATTTTATTAAAGATATTATAAATTCAAAAAAATTATTAAAATAATAAATTAATTAATTAATTAATCAACTTTTTACTAATTATATATATTATATTAATAATATTAATAATATTAATCTATATATAGAAAACAAATTAATATAATATTAAAAAAAAAATTATATAAAAAAAATAAGAAAATATAATAATAATAATAATATTAATATTTAACGTTCAAAATATATTTATGCAAATAACAACCAAAAAAAATTTCGAAACTGATTATAAACTATAATTAATCCTAGTATTAGATTTAGGAATTTAGTAAATCTATAAATTAATAAACTATAACTTAATATAATACTAGTTATAAAAGTAATAATAGATTCGAACTTGCTAGTATAGATAAAAATATACAAATACGAAATTGATATAAAAAAAATATATATAGAAAAGAAAGAGAAAATAGAAATAAAGATTATAAATAAAGCTTTCGCGAAACTTAAATTTATAAAGAAAGAAAAAAAGATATAAGATATAATCCAAGAACTAGTAAGAAGCTAAAGAAATTAGAATAGAAAGTAAATATTTTATAAGTATATAAGAAAGATATTTATAAAGTTTAAGAAAGAGAAAAAAGATACTTTATATAAAAAACCAAAAAAGATCTAAACTAATATAACTAAGAATACTTTACTAATATATAAAGAATATAAAATACTATTTATAATAAATAATAAAGCTATATTTGTAAAGTTAAATAAGATCCTAGTAAAAAAAATCAATTAGATAGTAAAGAAAAAAGTAATATAAGAGATTTATATATTTTTGGAAGAGAAGGTAATTTTAGTATTTATTATTAAAGAAACTAAAGCAAAATAGTAGAATAAAGTAAAGCTAAAAAGAATATTTGATAAAGATATCGAAAATAAAAAATAGATATCGAAAATAAAAAATAGATAGTAAATATAATAGTTTTCGAAGTACTTAAGTAGATAATTATAGAATTTATAAATAATCAACTTTTTAAAGAAGTAGAAAGATAAAATTCTAGATTATAAATAAAATATATAATAGTTACTAGAATTAATAAAAATAGAAAAAGTATAATACTAATATTCAGTTTTGATATTAATAAGGAGATAAATAAAGTAATTAATTAAAAAATATTATAGAATAATATATTCTTACTAATTGAGTAATATATTAAAGAAATATTAACTTCGAGATATTTCAAATACTAGAAATATAACTATAAAGCAAAGTAGTATATTACTATCTAAAAATATTATATATAGTATATAGATATAGAATATAATATTAAGATTTGCTCGATTATAACATTAATAATAATTAAGAGCTATATAAGTTATAATATAGTAGAATATAATATAATTGATAAGATCTATTTATATAACTAGTAAAATTAATATAGAACTATTTAGATATATATAAAAAAAGAAAGAAGATATCTAATAAATATATTTTAATTCTAATTCGGTTCTTAAATAGATAGATAATCTATTCTAAACTTGAATAATATAAGTAATTCTAAATTCACAATTATAAGTTATAAATATATATACTATAAAAGAAAACTATCTATAGTAAGTATAGTAGATATAATTAAAATAGTTTTAATTAATAAGTTCTTTTTAAATCTTGATCTAAGTATCTATCTAAATATAATATCAAGTTTATTGAATATTTCTAGATCTATTTAGAATACCGAGATAAGTATAATAATAACTAAATAGTAATAAATAAAATCTCAATTCTACAATATAATATATATAAAAATAAAGAAATAATAGAATTACTATTTTATAAAGAGAAAGAAATAGTAATTATTATAATATAGGAATTATAGTTTAATTATAGGAATAATATATATTATCCGAACTTAGTAGTTTATATTTTTATATATAAAGATAAATAGAGAAGCTATTTATTTATAAATAAAACTATTAAAAAAGAGAATTGAGAATATAAGATTTGAAATAGAGATTTATATTTAGTGAAACTTATATTAAGTTTCGGAGTAATCTGGATTTATAATATTTATTTATAACTTCTTAATAATTATAAAAATATTAATTATAAATACTTATTTGAGCTATTATAAATAGCTTTTAGTAAAAATAGTAAATATATTGTAAATATATAATTATAATCGATAAGGAATATAGATCTAATTATATAATAGTATATTTATAATAGAATATCGAGCTAATAGTAGTAATAGAATAGAGATATAGAAATTAGAAATTTATAGATACTATATAAGCTAAGTAAATAGTTTTATATTTATCAAGATATAATATCAAATAATATATAATAAAGAATTTGGAAATATATATTATAAAGCTTATTCTTCAGATCTAGAAGATTATTGATATTATAATTTTATAGAAATAGAGTTTGGAAAAAACCAAATATTAATAAATACTAAAGATAGATATAATAGTTAAAATAGTATATACTATATATTGATTATAATTTACCAAAAGAGAAAACAAATAATAGAAATAGTATATTAGATAACTTTAGAAAGAAAGAAAAATATATAATTTATTAGATAAAGCAAATAATCTAGAGATAAATAATATATAAATATTATAAAATAAAGAAGTTATAAAAACTAATAAAATAGAATCAAAGATAACTCAGAATTATATCGAATTCAAAAATATCCAATCTCAACAATACCGAATCCAAAAACATCAATACTGATGTTAAATCCGACTATATACGCTTCTGTAGATCAAACCTGCTAGCCCGCTTAGCAATACGCCTGCTAGTTATCGAGATATCGTCGTCGCGGTCAAAATAGCGGATTTGGGAGTTGAAAACTCTCAAAATCCTATCTAAATCGAACCCCTTTCAACTCTAACTTATCAATATACCTCTGGATCTACTAGCAACTTTACTATTCGATCCTTACTCCCTATTAATAGAGATACTGATATAGATAATAGTCCTTCTCTATCAAATATCTCGATTTTTGACCCCAATTTGGATATATCTAGTCTCAACTCGATTTTTAGTTTAGACCTACTTAATACTACTTCGAACAATACTACTAGACTTAGCAGAACTATCTACCGCCTTCCCAAACAAGCTAATACCTTTACCCCTTCCTGGCCAAGCAAAACTATCCGATTCTCCACTATTGAATCAACTATTGGTATTACCCCGGATCTGGCTAGCGCTAAAATCCTCCAGGTACATGATTTGCTAGTGGAAGCATACTTGGTTACAAAATCACGTGAAAAGCAATCTCAAATCCTTGATTTAATCGAGATATTTAGAGAATATACTGAATCAGGAAAGCTACAAAAGGTTACAAATCAGTTAGTCTCTCAAATAAATAATCTGGAACATACTACCCGAAAAATCGAAGCTAAGACCAAAGCAGTTAGCGCCGCGAATAGTACTAATATCTCGATTCTCAAAAATCCTTCCAATCAGATAAACTTAACTAACTCGACTATTACTAGTACTACCCCGGCTAATTCGGCGGCTAATTCACCTCCTGGACCCACTTTTGCTTCTATAGCACTAGTAGATACTAATAGTACCTCTGGAAACTGGACTATAATCAAAAAAGCCCTGAAAAAAACTAAAGTCCAAAATCGACTAATTCTGATTCGAGAGTCTGAAACCCCCTTTTCGGCGCTAATACTTCGAAATACTATAAATAAAGTCTTCTTAGACAAAAGTATAAAGAGATCAATAATCTCTTTTATTACTAATACTAGTAATAAGAAGAATCTAGTAGTTATTAGTACTAGCCCTTTTACTTCAGATTTTCTAATCGAGAAAAGAGCTATTTGGGAGTATTTAATTATTTTTAAATCTATAATTAAAGATGAACTTTAGTATAAAGTAGTTCTTTATAGGATTCCCACTTTGGACTTCAATATACCTTATAGAATAGAGTTAGTTTTGGATGAACTAAAGATTTTTAATTCTAATTTGAATTTAAAACCTATTAATATCCTCTATTAGCTATCATCGGCAGAAAATCGAGTTGTTAAGTAAGGGGGATCAGTAGTAATCTCTTTTGCTACTAAAGCAGAAACTGAAAGATATATTAGAAACCGGGTTTGGATAACTGGAATTAGTATTAGAGCTGAAAAACTTCTAACTACTTCTAGATCTACCCAGTGTACTAAATATCAAGGATTTGGATATTTGGCTAAATTTTGCCGAAAAGGGGCTAAATATAGCCTCTGTAGCGAACCCCACACTATATAATAGTATCACTATTTAATTTGTAAGTAAAATAGTTAGAAATGCTCCTATTTAGCTCCAAAATATACTAATTGCAAAAATAATTATATTTCTACTTCAAAAGAGTGTGAAATTTATAAGGCTATTAAGGGAGCTAGTCTATGATTAGCACTAGCACCCGGATTATCCAAGTGAATCTTAACCGAAGCTTAGCTATAACAGAATCAGTACTATAGCTAGCTATTAAGCTAAAAATTGATTTAATTTTAGTCTAAGAACTTTGGATTATAAGTAAAAATTCAGACTACTCAAATAGTCGATCGATTTCTTATATTAGCTTCAATCAAATCTTTCCAATTACTTTGGGATTCAGATTTCGAATACTTGCTTATATCTCGAAGACCTATATACCTAGTGTTATACTAGTTTCTTCGAACCTCGATCCTGACCTACTAGTCCTATTAATAGCCGAAGAAAGCAATATATTTGAGCTAGTCAACCTTTATAACGAAAATAGCCAAATCGAGGGAATTTCGATTAAAACAGTAGAAAGGAGCTTACTATCTAGGACTATTTCGGCTAATTCAATGATTTTGGGGGATTTTAACCTCCATTATTCTTGGTAGAACCCAAATAGCCAAAGTAGTTAAACTAGTACTAAGCTAGTTAGTTAGATAAAAGAACAAAACCTGGAACTAATTAACAAACCTAAGATTATTATATTTTTCAGGAGTACTAGCGAGTCAGTTTTGGATCTTACACTAGTTATACAAGTATTAGCTAGATATATTGAGGACTAGCAAATACTAGCTGATTTAGGATCTGATTATTTACCAATTTTATTTACTATTAAGGGAAAAAAGGAGCTAATACCTCTAAATAGATTAAAAGTAGCTAGTACTCACTTTAATACCAAGTTAGCAGATTAGGAGTTATTTTCAAACTATTTAATCAAAATTGTAAAAGAATCGATTATTCTAGCTAGTCTCCCCCCTAATTTCACTAGGCTGGGCCTGAAACTAGATAAGATAATATAAAATTATCTGGAATCGATTAGTTCGGAACTAGTCTTATTAGTTCAGCTAGCAGCTAACAAAGCTATTCTCAAGATTAAACCTAGTTTAAAAGCTAAACCTTGGTGGACTTCAGAGCTAAAAGAGTTGAGAAAATCTATATTACTAACTTAGAAGAGATTAAAAATCCAAAATAGTTAAGGTAATCAAAGTTCTTATTAAGAACAGTACTGATTAGTTCGGAATTAGTACTTTTTAAAGATAAAACTAGCTAAAAAAGATTACTAGAATGCTTTTCTTGAAAATAATGATTCTAAATCGATTTTCAAAGCTTTTAGCTATACCAAATCCTACTCGAACCGATCTCTTTCAGCTATTTTAAATAAAACTAGTTTTAAAGAGAAAGGAGCTATTTTGAGATCTATTCTCTTTTCCTAACTATCTAGTTCGACTAGTCCAAATTGGGAGAGCTATAAAGCAGTTAATTGGAACTAGTCTAAACTTGCTAGTACCGAATTAGCACTAACTTATTTAGTTAAAATCAAAGGAAAAACTCCTAGTCCAAATAGAATTATTTAAAAAATTATTAATAAAGTTTATTTAGTTATTCCGGAGATATTTTATAAGGTTTTTGCTTATCTAATTGATCTCAGTTATTATCTTTAGTACTAACAACAAGCAACTAAAGCTATTTTTAAAAAACTAGCTAAACCTAATTATTTAGTTTCAAAAGTTTATAAAGTGATTTCACTTTTGAACTATTTAGACAAAATTAGCGAAAGAATACTAGTAAAAAGACTAGACTATTTAGCTAAAACTACTAGTTTGCTATATAACTCTCAAATTAGTAGAAGACTCAAAAAATCAACTATTGATACTAGACTACTACTAGCAAATAAGGTTTAAGAAAATTATTTAAAAGATTATAAAATATCTGTTTTATTTTTGGATATTAAAGGAGCTTTCGATTATATTTCAAAAAACTAGTTCTTAGTTATTTTAAAAAGATTAAAATTTCTAATTAGTTTTATTACTTAGACTAATCACTTTCTAGAAGACCGGCTACTTTGTTTAAGCTTTGATAGCTAAATTGAGGATTTTTAATCTATTTCAACTAATATTCTCTAGAGTAGCCTGATCTCACCGATTCTCTTTTTAATTTATATAAAAGAGCTATTTCTATCGATTTCTATTTCAATCTAGTTATATATAGATGATATCGCGCTAGCAACTAGCTCAACTAGCTTTAAAAAGAACTATAAAATTTTGGAAAGAGAAGCTAACAAACTATATACTCTAAGAGAAACAAGTAGTATTAAGTTTGATTTAACTAAAACCGAACTAATTCATTTTTTCGGAGGTAAACAAGCTACTACTAAGACTAATTCGGTCAAATTACCGAATAATTAGTCAATATAATCCTCAAAAGTAGTGAAATAGCTAGAAATCTGGTTTGATAATACTTTATACTTCAATAAATATATTTCAACTAGAATTAGCTAAGCTAAATCAGCTTTCTTAAGAGCTAATTGGCTAGCTAATATAGAAAATGGATTTTTACCTTATATTATATACTAGCTATACCTCGCTTATATCACTAGTATCTCAGACTATAAGTCCCCTATATAGTGGAAAGAGCAAGTTAAATTTATAAATCAATTCCAATACTTACAAAATTTGGTATTACAGAGGATACTAGAGATGTTCAGGACTAGTCCAATAATCTTTATAGAGGTAGAAGCTGCTTTAGTACTTCCCTAAACTTGCTTAAATACTACTAGTTGCCAATATATACTTCGAGCTTTCCAAATAGCAGAAAACCATCCAATTTTCAAAGAAATCTAAACTAAACCGAAGGCTAATTGCTATTTTCAAGACTATTTAGTATCTATCCAAAAGGAAATTGCCAAAATGATCTAAATTAAGTGAATTAGATACTTAATATACCCGCTAGTCTAGTTTCAGTACTTGGAATCAATCAGTTCTTTCAAATTTCCACTTTAGATTACTACCTTTTATACGATCGAAATTAGTAAGCTATCTAAGGAACTAGAAGCTGAAAATCATAAAAACTCGGCTATTTTGCTAGCCCCGAACCAGTACTCAATCTATACTGATAGTTCTGAACTAGTAGATCAAAAAGAGATCGGAATCGATTTAATTCTTTTCAACTCCAACCAGAAGTTAATCCAGGGATCTAACTGGAATATTGGGATTAGTTAGCTAGTCTATAATAGCGAATTAGTCGGAATAGCCAAAGGGATCAAGTTTATAAATGAAATAACTCAAAAAGATCAAGAATTCATTATTTTCTTAGATAATCAAGCTATTTTACAAAGATTAAAATTACTTAGTAATAAACTAGAGCAAAATCAAGTAGTACTAGTATATAAAGCTAGTCGAGAAATAATCAGAAAAGGAGTTAAAATCAAATTAGCTTAGGTTCCAGGCTATTCCAAGATACTAGATAACGAAAAAGTGAATCTATTAGCCAAATCGGGGATTAAAATGGACCCGGTAACTCAAACGACTAGTTTCAACTATTTGGGAGCTCAAATTAAACAAATTAAAAATCAAGAGTAATCAGAATCTCTTTTAAAAACTTTGGAAACTATATCGGAAGCTAACCTACTTAGCTTGACTAGTTATTTAAGAATTTTTAAACCCACTTCTCGAAATCGTATCCAAATCCCAAATTCGACTAAAAGAGTTACTACTAGTACCTTCTTCTAGTTGAAAATCAGATATAGTTATTTAAAATCATATTTATATTTATTAGGGTATACTAGCAATAATAAATGTATTTGTGGGGCTAAAGAGATTCCTGAGTACTTATTTTTAAGTTGTTCTCTTTTTAGTCTAGCTCGGATCAAGCTAAAAGATAAATTAGCTATAAATTACTTATTACTTCTACTTCTTCTTGATACTACTTCCGGAATCGAAGCTAGCATCATTTATTTAAGCGAGATAAAAATTTGTATCTGAAAATATTATCTAACTTGAGAGCTAGTTGATATTTAGTTTGGATATTTAAATTGGAATAATTTTATTTTCATTTTTATCAAATTGATATTTTCATTATTTTATTTATTTTCATTTACTAGAACTAGTTCCTCACTATCTCTTGATACTATTTGGCTTAAAATATATTTAAATACTATTTATATTTAGCTGCTAGTGGCCTTTAGTCGCTAGCCGACCTACTATAGTCTTAGATTCAAAAAGGTTGTTAAAATAATAAATCAATCAATTAATCATAATAAAATAGAATAGAGAGGTATTAATAAAATAGAGTATAATCTCAATATTTAAATTTGGAGAAGATAGAAATATAAGTTTATTTGAAGAAAAAATATATATATTTATCTAGTATTTTTATAAAGATAGATAATATTTATCTAATATTCTATAATAGTTACTAAATAATCTAAAGAATACTAAATTAGATAATATTGATAGTTAGAAATATCTACTAAAATTCGAGATTAATAAAGAATTTATTATCGAGGAATTTATTAATTTGTTTTAAGAATACTTTAATTACTTTATATTAAAAGAAAACCAAATTCTATATTACTTCTTTAAAAAGCTAGATTAGCTATTTATAGAAATAATTACAAACCTAATATAAACTAGTTGGAAGTTCGAGTATATATTAAGAAATCTGAAAAATATATTGATAATAGTATTATAGAAATCTAGAAAATCGAGTTATAAATAGATAAAGATCTAGTAACCAATTATATTACTAAATACTTTGAGAAAACTAATCAAGAAAACTATAATTTAGAAGATTTATAATATAACTAAATAATATAATCTATTACTAAATAAATAGATAGAAATAAGAATATAAAGAAATATAATAATAATACTAGATCTATTTATCTTAGTAATCAAGTTAGCTTAAATAAATAAAGAATAAATAATAATATTACTTTTATTAGATATAATAAAAATATTCGATATAATTATCTATTTATATTTAATAGTAATAGTCTAAAAACTTGATTTCTCCAAATAAATTAGTAAGTAGATAATAAGTTTTCTAAATAATAAAATTATATAATTTTTATTTATTAATAAGATATTAAAGAAGTTCTTTTTATAAATAAAAGTATTTTAAAGATTATTACTTTTATTAATATTCTTCTTACTTTATAATATAGAATTTATTCGGATATATTTATTTCTAAAATAAAGATTATATATAAAAAGATTTATCGATAATATATATTTAATAGTAATAAATTCGAGTATAGAGATTAATTATAATAAATTTGTAGAGATATATTAGAAGATCTTAAAATATATCTAGTATTATAAGATATATTTTGTATTAGCAAAATATAAATTTATATACTTTATAAGAATATAGAATAAGTTCAATTTAGTAATTATAATTTAATTCGAATAAAGAATAAAATATATCTTGATACTAAGTATATAAATATTCGATATTTGACTTAATATCAAACTTAATTAGAAAATATATATAAAAATAGTTTAAGAAAAAGATATTATAATATTAACTATATTTAGTAAACTTAACTAGATAATCTAAAGTTTAATATTATATCGAATATAGATTTTATATATAGTATATATATATACTATATTAATATATAAAGTAGAAATATAATATAAACTTAAAAAGAAAGATATAATTAAATAAAAACTTAAGTAAATATAAATAGTATATTTATAAAAGATTACTAGAATATACTAAGTTATATTTAACTATAAAGTGAAAATAAAAATAATAATCTCTTTAATTAGTATATACTATAATAAGAAATTTAGAAAATTCTTCGAATATTAGAAAGATACTTTTGTTTAATAGATTTACTAAGAATAATATTTATAAATTCAGAAAAGAAAAGATAATAGAAAGATAAAATAGGAATTACTAAATATCTTAACCGAATATATTAATTAAATAAGAATATTTAAGTCTGAGAAATAAATATAGAAAATATAATAGATAAAAGAAATAACTAAATAATATAATATAATAATAAAAAACTTAGTACTAGATAAAGATAGATTCAAACTATATAAAGAACTTAGTAAAGTAAAGAATATAATATTTATTTAAAATAGAATAAAATAGATAAGCTATATTTACTTTCTAAATATATAAAGTATATTAGATTACAAATCTTTAGTTTATATATATTGCTTTTCCAATATAGAAATAGTTAAGTATATTTTCTTATATTATAATATTAAGTAGATAAGAAGATAATAACAAAGAAGAATAATTATTACTAAATTATTCGATAATTTGGAATAGATTTAGTAAATAATTAAATAGCTAATTCAAAATAGATAGTTCGAGTATTTTAGATTTGCTAACTAATTATAATATAAATAATATAATCAAGAAATAACTAAGTAATATAACTATAAAAGACGAAAATAGAATAAATATATAAAAGTAGAAAATATAAAATAATATAATTAGTAATTTTATCTAGAGAGATTCTATTAATATAATTAATTAGATTAAACTCTCTTATAGCCAATACTATATATATTAGTTAGTAGGTTAGAAATAAATAAATAAATATTTAAAGTTGATTAATTAATTTATTATTTTAATAATTTTTTTAAATCTAAAATTATAATAGATTAACTAGTAATTAGCTACTAGTAGTTAAATAATAATAGTATTTTAAATATATTTTTAGATTAAATAATATTAAGAGATAATAAGAAACTAGTTCTAGATAATAAAAATAAAATAAAGAGAAAATAGTAATTTAATAAAAAAAAAAGTAAAATAAATCCAATTTAATTATCTTCTAGTTTGCAAACTAAATAATATTTTCGAATATAGATATTTATCTTATTTAAATAAATAATACTAATTTCGATTCCGGAATTAATATTAATAAGAAGTAAGAATAATAAATAATTTATAACTAATTTATTTTTTAGTTTGATCTAAATTAAATTAAAAAGAGAATAATTTAAAAATAAATATTTAAAAGTCTCTTTAGTTTTATAAATATATCTATTATTAATAATATATTCTAATAAATATAAATATAATTTTAAATAACTATATCTAATTTTCAACTAATAGAAGATATTAATAATAGCTTTTTTAATTGATTTTGGAATTTAAATTCGATTTCGAAAAAAGAAATTGAAAATTTTTAAATAATTAATTAAACTAAATAAGTTAATCTTTAGAATTTTAAAAAGAAATTAAAATTATTTTTGATTTTTAATTTACTTTATTTAAATTCTTAAATAACTAAAACTAATTATATTAATTAAAAGATCTATTTTCATTTTTAATTTAGTTAGTAAATCTACTTTCTTATTATCTAGTATCTCGAAGTAATCTAAAATCTAAATTAATTTAATTTTAACTTTTTTTTTAATTATTTCTTAATTAACTTTATAAACTAATATTATTTGGTTTTATCTAGATTTATTACTAAGTAATTTTAACTTTTATAAAATAATTTGATTATCTAAAAAAATAATAAATTCTTAATTTTTTTAAATTATTTCATTTACTAGTTTGATTTTTTTAGTTATTCTAACTAATTCGTTATTATAAATTAATTAATTAATCTTAATATTCTAACTAAATTTATAAATTAGTTTCTAATTAAAATTAAGAAAAACTGAATTAATTTTAAATTTTTTTTTATTTACTAGTTCTAATCTATCTATATAAATTGAATACTAATTCGGAATTAATAAAATAATCAAGTTTTTATACTTTTCAATTTCTAGTTTTCTAAATAATTTACTAATTTTAATCAAATAAAAAGTAATAATCTAAAATAAAAATTTAAAAGAATTAATTAATTCTAAATACTGAAAATAAACTAATAAATATATTGAATATCTATTTTATTTTATTTCGATTATTTTAACTAGTTCTTTTTAGATCGATATTAAATAGTTCTAAAACTAATTATTAATCTTCAATTTAATCTAAATTTCTTTGAAAATTAGATAATTTTTAATTATTTTGAGAGTTCTAAATATATATTAATAGTTAGTAATATTTAAATAAATCTAAAGAGATATTAATATAGTTTTTATTTTTATAAAGATTATTAAATTAATTCTAAATATCTTAAAGATTTTCCAAAAAGTTAAATTTTATAAATATTGAAATTAAGTTTTAAATTTAGTTTTCAATAATTCCTTATTTATTCTCGAAAAAGTAAATTAACTTTATTTTTATTAAATCAAATTCGATATTACTAATTTCTTCTAAAATATATAATTTATTAATTTCTTTTTCTAAAATCTTATAATTCTTTTTGAGATTAGTTAAACTAATAACTAATATAATATTATCTATATATAACTAAATTAAAATAGAAATTAATAGAAAAAACTTTTCAATATAAATTAAAAAAAGAATTAATGAAATTAAACTATTCTAAGAAATATTAGTTAAAATAGATTAGAATTATTTGATTTAATTATCAAAACTTAAATAAAATAGTTAATATTCTAAAAAATAACTAATCTAAATAATTAAATTAATTAGTAATTTTAATTTTTTTAGAATAATTAATAATTGGTTTTTTAAAATATAATCGAAAGTTTCTTTAATATCCAAAAATAAAATCAATATTTTATATCTTTTTAGATAATTTTCTTGAACTTTATTTATTAGTAATAATCTAATATCAATAACTAATTTTTTAAATTTTCTATTAATTTAAGAATTATATAATAAATTAGTTATTTTAACTAAATAATTTAATTTTTTTACTAATATTCTCTTATTTATTTTATCTAAATAATTAAGAAGTGAAATTATTTTATAAGTTTTTAAAACTAAATAATTAAATTTAGTTAGTTTATTGAGAATAATTCTAATTATTTATTTCTAATATTAGGGATAATATCCAAAGTCGATTAGATAAGTAAAAACCTTATAAAATATCTTAAAAATAGTTAAATAAATTTTATTAATAATTTTTTAAGTAATTCCATTAGATTTTGGAATCTTTCTTTTAATTTTAACTGAATAAGCTAATATTAATTCGGTGCTAGCTAGTTTAGACTAGTTCTAGTTAATTGCTTTATATCTTTCTCAATTATAATATTTAAAGTATTTATATAATAATTTAGATAACTTTAATAAAACTAGCTTTCATCTTGATAAATATATTAGTAATTCTCATTCTAGATAAATATTATAGCTTTTATTAAATATATCTTAAATAGCGTAATATTATATACTAATTATAAATGCTATTTACTTGAAAGTGGTGGAGATTGCACCCAACACGAGTGAATGTGCTTTGCCGTTCGTCCCAACACCTTGGCTACTGATAATTCACCTCCACGCCGTCGCGGACATGCTTAGGGACAAGACCGAGAAGCCCATAGACCCTATCAAGCGGTTCGTGCACTCGTTTCCATCGCATAACGTGTAGAAGACCGGGTATAGGCACGGTATTATCAATCGCCAGTGCCACCTTGGACTTACACTATGTAAAGTTTGCAAGGACATTCAACGCTTCGAAGATATCTTCGATGTGTGTACACGGTGGATCAACCAGGAACTTGTGAAGTTGCCAGCGCAACATGACTCGTTCAAAGTGGACTAGGTCATCCCAGCGGACAGGGCATTTTCCACAGAAGACCAATATCTCTTTGGCTAGTAGGACTTCCTGAAGGATCCGATGCCCAGTGAACCATGATCGAGTCAAGATGTGTTCAAGGATCGGCCATATTGGCGCGTTGACCGGTGGAAGTCCAAGATCAAGTGCCTTCTCGGAACCTAATATCTGGTTGTGGAGTCCCTAGAATGCCCTCTGCTCTCTCGAAAAGTTCGTCTAAAGACAGAATACCCGAAATGGCAGCCTCGCCTTGTCCGCTTGCTGATCCAATCCATGGATACACCAAAACCGCCTTTTGATATATGCTCCTCATGAGCGGAATCTGAAAACACTTCTCTCCTTCATCCAGTTGATTTATACATATCGCATCGATCCAGATGGGTTTTGTAATCCTTCCGTGTTGAAGTGGTGGCGAGGTTTTCATGGAGAACGACTTTATGCTCGCCGAAATAGAGGGACTCACATTTTCCTGGCAGACCCTAAGTGTAAGAGAGCGCAACATAATCGGGCTCTCTTCTAGGAGATGCAAGTCAAGACGCGCGGTAAGGGTGTTGTTCTGAAGTCGGTGTAAGGTGAGTAGGCGGAAATGATGGGGAGTTAGTAAGGTTGAATATATGGAGTTTGGCCATTATAGACTCGGATGTTAAGTCTTTGAGGAATCGTAGAAATAGTGAAAGTGCATATATGTATATATCCGTGCATCGAGCCTAATCGTATGAAAGAAGATTATTGAGAAGTTGAAGAATAGTCACGCGCTTGATATCATGGGTTTGCGGCTGAACAGGGCCAGCCAATACAAAGATATATTTCCTTAGATGAACCGTTCCTAATCCCTAGATTAGAAATCGAATTTAACAGATATATAATATATCCAATACTTAGACGGGGTTTTTAGATAGCGCACCCTTCGTAAGTACAAAACCTTATCAAAAAGATACCCTTTTCCAATAATTATAATATTCTTTATTAAATAATAACACTACTTCCTCTAACTAATATCGAAAGAATATTATCAAATATTCGAAGTCTTTTAATATAGAATTTCAATAATATTATTCTTATAAATCAATTATATACTTAATATGCAACCATGCTCGTTAATCCGTCCAACTCTCTCTGGAAGTTTCGATGTTGAGAGATATTATACGCGTATGCATCGATGAAGTTCTTCGCACCTTTGACCATGCTCAAGGCCTCTGAGGCGCTCATTCCGGACGCTCCCTCGCCCACACCCTGAGCGGTAACAACTCCATATGCATCTACAACCTCTTCATTCGTGCTGAATGACATGCCCTCCACCTCGCATGCATATTTCACAAGTTTGACTGCTTCTCCTGTAGCACCAATAGCTTTGCAATGTCCAAATGCTTCGCGCACCCAATGGATCACTCTACCTTGCTTGAGCAAGGTGGAGACATGGTCGCCTCCAGGGACATAGATCGAGTCGAACATTGTGCTCCTCATGCCTTCGAAGTGATGATCCGGGTTCACACTCTTGCCGTTCGAGCTCTTTACTGGCTGTCTCTTCGGTCCAATGGTGAAGACCAGAGCACCCGCAGCTGTAAGTGCACCCTTCACTGCCTCATATTCAACGTAGTTGAAGCCGTCTGCGATGATGATAGCGATCATGCGAGAGACAATGGTCGGCGCTAGTCCGAGAGCTTCTGGTGTGAAATCGAATTGTGACAGGCCCTTTGCAGTCTTGCCGTGGTTCTCACGTCCTTGTTTAGATGGCATGGGGCCTCCGACCTTCTCAGCCACTGCTTGTGCCAACTCCAGAGAAATGTCAGTCAAGCGCTCCACCATACGTTCGTACACGATAGGTTCGTCACAATGATCGAGCTCGAAAGCCAAGGCATCAATAATGTGGTTCTTCTCTATTTGAGTCAAGGAGTTCCAGAAAAGCTGAGCCTGGTTGAAATGCTCAGAGAATTTGGCAGAATGTAATCGCTGTTTCATAGCAACAATCTTCTCCGGGTACTCCCAGTACCCTCCCTCCTCAGGTTTCGCAGGTGGAACATGGCTATAGCGATTTGGCCAGTAATTTATTTTGCCTTTGGTGATGGTATGTCGCAGAGCTCCATCCCGGTGGTGGTTCATGACGGGGCAAACAGGTCGGTTGACAGGTAGCTCCTGCCAGTTTACACCCAGACGGGATATCTGTGTGTCGAAGTAGGAGAAGTTGCGTCCTTGAAGAAGTGGGTCATCTGAGAAACCAATACCTTTAAATGACGCGTTAGCACGACTAGACCTTTGAGTGTACTTATTGGAGAATTACCTGGTACAACATGCGATGTACAAAAAGCAGCTTGTTCGATTTGGGTGAAATACTCGTCAGAGTTTTTGTTGAGTTGGAGTTCTCCAATGTACCTGACTGGGAGGAGTTCTTCCGGCCACACCTTAGTAGCATCTAGGATGTCGAAGTCAAATTCGTCTTGGCGATCCTCAGGGCAAACTTGGATTCCAAATTTCCACGTTGGGAATGCTCCATTTTCAATTGCTGTAGCCAAATCCTTGCGATGGAAATCTGGGTCTTGACCAGCGATCTTAAGTGCTTCGTCCCATACAAGGGAATGTACACCCAAGGTAGGAGTGAAGTGGAATTTAACGAAGTGTCGAACTCCTTCAGCATTGGTCAAAGTATATGTGTTAACACCAAAACCTTGCATCATACGGTAAGACCTAGGGATACCACGATCACTCATGGCCCATAGGAACATATGAGTAGCTTCAGTGTGAAGGAACTGAAAATCCCAAAAGTTATTATGCGCCGTCTGGGCCTGCGGGATTTCATTGTCCGGCTCGGGTTCTATGGTAAATCAGTAGGGATCTATATAAGGAGGGGACAAGATGCTCACTGGCAGCATGAATAACATCGGGGAATTTGATAGCATCCTGGATGAAGAATACAGGGATATCGTTGCCCACAATATCCCAGTTGCCCTCGTCAGTATAGAACTTAACCGCAAATCCTCGAACGTCTCTGACAGTGTCGGCACTTCCGCGAGAGCCGAGCACTGTTGAAAAACGAACAAAGACTGGGGTGTTGCGAGAGGTATCTGTAAGTACACCAGCACTTGTGACATCCTAAAGCTAAAGTTAGAGGCCGTGGTCTTGGGTGACGGGTAACTAGAATGTCAACACGCACCGCCGCACTCTCGTAGAGCTTAAAATTTCCGAATGCACCAGAGCCTCGTGCATGTACAACTCGCTCTGGGATGCGCTCGTGATCGAATCGCGTGATCTAAAAGGTTATCATATCAGCATAGAACATAGTTGCTATAGGAGCATCGAAAATATATACCTTCTCTCTAGCGAAATTATCTTCCAACAATGAAGGACCTTGTCGCTCGGCGGTGCTGGCTTGAAGCCATATATCATGGCTTGACTGCTTGGCTCCAAAATCACTCGTGAGAGGATCCTTTGCGTTGGGTTCTCTGATATTAGGTTGCATGTCGGCGAGCTTCTTGTTGGACGACAACGCCCCAGAGATGGCTTCCCCGGCCTTTTGCACCGTTCCTCCAATTACCGACTGCATTATGTTGATAGAAAGCAGGAAAAGATGTCTTGGGTATCAAGAAGTGGAATGGGGGGAAGAGAAAGAAGAAGGAAGGCAGGCTTAGATATGTTGAGAGAAATGAATGAAGGCAATGCCTTCATGGGATATAGAAAGTGATCTTACATCACTGATTCTGGAGCACGAAAGTGGAGCCATCATCGGCGGACCCAATGACAAAGATTGCAGAGTGACAAATGAAAGAGCTCGAAACGACGGGTGACCCCTTGGATACCGTCAAGGTCTTCTCCATTGTTGGTCCTGAAGTGGTATGGATCCGCGATAGAAGAGTCCATCTCTCGATCTCGAATATGCCAGCTGTCCCAATTCTCCTACCTCGTCCCTCTGCCCAGCACGGAAGCACGTTGTCGGAAAAATATACAGGCGGGAAGCTGTCTGGTGGGTGAGTGTGAGAGCAGGCGGGGTTTTTTCTGTGAGATTAATATGGTTGATGTCATCCGCTCAAGCATAACGACTAGTCCTTGTTCTTATTCAACCAATGAATACCCGAAGATATATATTCGATCGACCAAATCCTCATTTACAAATCAGAATTACCGATTTGGGAACATTGTTGAACCAAACAACTGTTGCAAATAATTTCTGGAACAATCAATTGGCACTAGTAACTCGCTTGTACTGCTTGTGCTCGATAGCTGTGCGGTTTCAACACAATATTCCGGAGACCTTCCTCCAGTAAGAGCATTGCATTTCGTCCGGCACTTTATCACAGGGGAATTGCTCGCTGCTCTCACCACTCCTTCACCGCTGCTGCCCTCGACCTCTGCGACGAACACGATATTCAGTGCCAAAAAAAAAAGTCTCAGGTTCTCAACCAACACTCGAGTACCTCCGTATGCAAAATGCAGTCCTGCAGGCTGTATAGCACGAAGGTATGCACTCCGCCAGCACTAGCGGCCGTTATGAAGTTACCGTATGATTGGAGTTCCAATCCCAGGTGTGGTCTGCCCGCGGGGTGTGGATCACTTCTTACATCATCTATTCTGATAGTTCACCAGGCTCTGCTGGTTCGCCAGGTTGCACATTGCACATTGCACATTGCACATTGGCAGATCACTTCTGCAATCTCGATTACGCTTTTCCCGTACAAACGCATACCGAATTGTCCAACATCAAAACGCGAAAGACTGGGATTAGCTTTCATCTGCATATCTGGAAATGGATAGGCAAAAGTTCCTTGGATTTGCCGACATAAATGGATCAACTAGGTGGAGACGTGTGTGGAATCAAAACTTCCTGATAAACAGATACACTTTGACACAACCGCCTCGGAACGATCTGTAATTGAAGACATACTCTGCCGCTGGTCAGGCATAAACCGCTTCCGAGGATTAAACACATATATTCTGCTTTCACTCCATGGACCTGCCAGCTGGAACCATGCGAGATACTACGTGGTAGAAATGGATTATAAAAGCTTTGGCTGACAGTGGTGACTTCCAAGTACTTTCCTACGTGGACTATTTGAATCGGCTATGGTCGGAGAGAAATATCGGTTGATTGTCGAATATATAACTGGGGCCAACGTGGAAAAACACATTCGTATGTTCACTTCAGAGACTCGAGGGACGCAGAAGATTCTCCTCATATACAGTTACATCGGTTTTCATCGAATCACACACCAGCTTTGATTGGATTTTGGCCATTATTTAGAGGCTGATGATACGGTTCAAGCAAAGTACACCGGTAGCCCGCATGTAGACCAGATGGGGCATTTTCAACAAGAAAACGGACATCTTAGATTGGACATATTCAGCTCGAGAAGCGTATGTACAGATTCAAACCAAAAGCACCATAGACAACAACTTCAACCACCAAACTGCTCATCTTCAATTTCGTCTTGAGCCCCTCCGAAGCCATCCCGGGGGTATAGCTTTGCAATGCAATATTAGAAGCCCCAGTGCAGGTTGCTGCGTCTACCAAGTACAATCGGTTTGGAAGTAGTTATGAGACTAGTAGCATTTCCGATGACCGTAGTCAGAGCAGCAATATCCTCCAGTTGTATGACATCGGTAGGTCTATTCCACCCCAATTCTGTAGGAAGGCGCTCGTTTTCTACAAGGTAAAGTCAGCGTGTGTGAGCTTACTGAGTCAAAAAGATAGACGTACCAAAAAAGTACTCGACGAGCGTTCTATTGGCAGTCGCAGCATGCTTGTCGCCGAAAGCAACGATAGGGGCAGCCATCTCACCGAGACTGAATTGCTCCATGGTTGCAGTGAAGGTATAATTTGGGTTGAACGACTTAGACTGGATCTGGCGGAAGACTTTGGCATTGGCCAACATGGCTGCTGTGATGGTGGGCTCGGTGAAGTAAACTTTTGAAGTGTCGAAGATCGACTGATTGAAGACATGGTTGTTTCCGAAATAGGCATCGGAACGACTATTCATTGAGAGTTAGCGCTGATGTATCTACAACGGCATGAACGGCATGAACGGCATGGCTTCATTAGAGGTCGCTGCGCCGCATAGCTGACCCTACCCGCACATTTGGTGCGGCTGCTTTGGATATATGCAATCCTGTGCTTTTGATATGAACGCAGTACAAACTGACCTCAGACTAGCATCATGCTCAAGGACGTTGTGTCGGTTTAGTTGATCCCTAAGGATGACGAGTCAGTATGTGCTGATGTAAAACGCTGCGTGCTGCTGCGAGTGCAAAAAATGCACAAGTTGTGGATTGCCTACAAAGTGAAGAACGTCGCATTTGGCTCCGGGTTCGCAGGCAGAGCTTGAGTGAACATGATCGTCGCAAGAGATGTGTTAAAGTTGAGCCCGGCGCTCAATCCATTGACAACTACATCTTGTGTCAAGTTTTTGCCATCACGGTTTAGGAAACCATGATTTGCCAAAGTGTTCATCATAGGGCATGGACCTCGAACTATGAGATGTCAGTGGGTGGCGACTAGAGAGCTACTGATCATATGTGCCTACAGTCGTCTGGCCCAGCAGGTGACCAGTCCCCAACGGCGAGCTGTGCATATTGTGGAGTGGCAAAAGCCAATGCAGTGATTAGAGTAGTTGAGAGAATGCTGAGCTTCATGTTAATTCCTTGGCCACAGGAAAATAGAGTAGTGTGAAAAGTGCAGGTGGAATGATAGATGGATCTTGTGAGAGAGGAGTGTTGAGTACTCTGAAAACTGGCGTCCTAGAAATCAGACGAGGTATTTATGGTCTTTACTATTCCATTGTTCCTCCTCCTAATCTCAAGCATTCCCTGTACGATGGCACCTTCTCTGACCAGGCGCATAGGATAAACCTATCATCAGATTGCCCAAGCAGCGAACCTTTCTACGCAAGCACAGCATCGTATTGCCACCAAAGGCAGTAGTTGAAAGTATGCATACAGATCCTGGGCTCGGACTTTTGTAGCGAATTATACGATGTCTAAGTATGCTCTGGTCGATAGTATCTACTCAATGCCGTGCAGTTGCATGTATGAGCAAAAGGAACCGCGCCTACGGAGAAGATTGGCAGGAGAGTTGCCGTTCATGCTAATTCGGGTCTCGGAGGTTATCTGTTTCGACTTGCCCCTGTCAGCGATACCACCCAGATTCGTTGTTACAGGCTTCCTTGGACGACCAATGAGGAGCCGAATGATTATTACGTATTGCTGCTCAATCAAACGGTTTGCGGAGCCAAGAAGCGATCGACCTTTTCCTCATTGACTTGCAGATCTCCCGCATCTCAAGAAGCGACGCATACCGTACTCGTACTATCGCATTCGCATCAGGCTACCACTCCCCAAACCAGGTAATTGGCACACAAAATCATGTGTGTCTCCACGACAGGATTTTGAATAAACCTCGTCCAATCTTAATATCACATATGTAGGTGATTTAGGTTTGCAGATTTCAAGCAGATTCCTTGCGGTATCGTAAGTACGGCGGATCTGGTTGAAACACATCGGGGAACACGATAGGAGAGGTAGACAGAATGATGGCTATTCGCATGGAACATAATGTCGGTGTCATTATTCGTCAAACGATTCAAATCATCTTCTGACTGCACTGCATCTTTACCCTAGTCGTCGAAGCGTGCGAGGGTCACGAGTCGAGACTATCTTTCTAGATGCAATGGAGCTATGTACGGAGGGCGCCGTAACTCGACACCCCATTCATGGCTGCCATTCCGGCTTCGGTATGCTAGAGTCATAGCCACCTGGCCCAATCATTCATCGGCGAGTGTGAGTACAGATGGATGTCTTCGTCAGATGCCACCAAATGCTTTTAATGAAGCCCAGATTTTCAAACGAATAAGGTCAATAAGTATTGGCTGAAGCAAATCCATTGTCTACGGCAATCTACACTGTATATCAGATTCTGTTCGCAAGATAAGGAACGTTCCTAGCCGTATTCCCCAAACATGCTATTAGATTGGTCGTGTCATACAGTACTTCTCTACACAGGAGTTGTTCTTACCGGCTAGCCATTCTAGAAAGATCTGTCTAGAAAGGCTCTTGCACATCTCCAATGGGCCGGCCACGATAGGTGGAATGTACCTGCATCCTCCTACGGACCGAAAACTAAAGTCTCATACTTCGCTATTCTAGGAATCTGCCGAATGCAGCCAGACTGACATCATCCAACACCGTTGCCTCAGTCGTCTGGAAAACCTCACAATAAAGCATGCGACTAAGATACAATTGCAGGCCAATCGGCACCTCTCCGGTGGCTGTGTACCTATGTAGTTGACACCTTGGTCGATCTGGCAAATATCGTAGGACATCTGTTAGAGACGTCCAAGTATGCTATCCCGTCAGAAACTTTTGCCTCTGGAAAATCTCGCATCTCACTAGGATTGGAGAACAAAGTATGTTCTGTTCTCGTTTCTCGAGACTTGGCTGTGTGACTAGCAGTCAGCTCTGGGAACGTGAGAGTATTTGAACCGACCAGGAACCCCTATGCATACATGGAAAGCTATATCACCTCATTTACCGCAGGTTGCCGCAACCAGTAACGGTTTCTTGGAGTTCTTTGAGAAACTGATGACCTTTCAGAATGTGTTTGAGGCAACTTAATTGGTGACTAGCCTCGCTTTGTGCGCCAAATGTCTCAAAGAGTGCCTACATCACGTCGGTGACTCCAAAAACTGTAGAATCCTAAGGGTTCGCGTACTCGTCCTCAAGCCTTCAATGGCTAGAGGATCAGGGTCTACCTTCCAGCTTTCTATCTACTTCAATTTGCGATTCCTGGTATTCGGATATACATTTCTGACGCTCTTCCTCTACCCTAGGCTTGCTTCTGATACTCCCATTTTCTTCATCCGGGATATTACTTAAAAGTATAGTGAGACGTTCATGGACATATTGTGCGATGCTGTTGGACACAGGCACAGGTTAGTATCGGAGGTTGGTGGACTGGATACTTCTCAAACCATACGTTCTCTGTACATTATTGGTGGCTACATGGAAGAAAACTTTCCTGGTTCTTGAATATCCTCAAGTTGATGGTTCTTGCACATCTTGCTATGTCGATGAGTTGACGCTGTTCAGCTACCGCAGGAAATTCTTGTGATGGATACACTAATAATATAGACAATTAGTCAGTGGTTTGAAATCCTAATTCCCCATTCGCTCGTTGAGCAATTCTGCTCATCTCGAAATGAGTGTTATCTAGTTCGTCATGAACCGCTGTGATAGCTCCCGCAGCAAACACTAGGTTAGATGCCACCGGCAAGTTAACATTTCTGTCATAAAAAAAGGTCATTCTAAAGAGTATCCTCGCCATGTGAATATATGTGTTTTATATGGGTTCATGTATTTGTAAAATATGATGTATACAAACAAAAAGTCATTAAAAGTGGATATCTACGCTATTCGATCTAAAAGTTCATACCGGTCCTTCCCACTGACCCTTCTCCATAATGCAAAGCCCCTCCTCTGTGGCCTCCCTGACTTCATCACCCACATCGTCCATGTCCACCAAAGACATCCACCAATCATACCGGCAATGGCAAAGCCAGATACAGTCAAAAGTAACCAATGCCTACCCATCCAAAAGATGGCCTGGGCATCATTTCCATGCCAACTGCTTCCCTTGGAGATGTTGAAGAAACTCCATGCATACTTGTTATATTCATCGGGCATGAGGTTGCGAACGCGGTCGCCTTCCTCGTGAGTCATCTTCGACCATTCTACCCAGAGGGCGGAGAGGAAAAGTGGTCCTGTGCTGTACATGACAGTGACGTATGGCATACCCCAATTTCGGTTGTATGCCTGTAAAGATTCGATCACCCGAAGGAAGAAAGGATGTTGCGGTACGGACCCCATTGCGTCGTTGCTGATACCAGTTGGGATTGTTCGGCGGAGCCAGGCTGGGTAGCTCAGTAAAGGGTCGAGTCGGCGGTTGCAACCATCGTCTAAATCAATGTAGATTCCACCGTAGAATGCCAATACGAAATAACGAATAGCGTCTGCTCGCTGAATGAGGAAAGGGTAGTTGTCAAAGGTTTCTAAGAACCAAGGATATTCCGTCGCGATGAATTCTCTCGATTTAGCATCGGTCCATAACTGCGACTGACTTAGTATACTGTCTAGCTTTCTTGGGTTGCCCCAAGTTCCCCTTACCTTGTATTCATAATCTTCATGCAAATCTATACAAGACTGCTGTCCAGCCTTCCATTGCACCGGTATCGAGCTGTTGATGTATGTCTGATGAATGATCTTAGGAATGAGCTGCTTCCGATTATCGATCAGATCCGAACCCGGGGCTGGGATCTCCGAGCGATGTATGGCGTCTGCAGCGCCGTCTTCGAAGAGCAGCGAGATCAGAGTGCTGAAGGCATTGACCAGGGAACCAATTACGATGAAATTGATGACCAGGAAAATGAGAGTGCCGCGCCTCATGGTGGAGAAAGGTCTGCAGAACATGCAAGAGGAATTTGCTCTTAGGATTTGCGCGCGCGTTTGGGGTATGGAGGTTTTGCTCGAGGTTCAGATGATTCGAGTCCCAGATAAGGGGTAGGATAGATAGAGTCGCGATGCGAAGTTTGGAGGGGTCGAATTATGCTAGAGCTTATTGTCCAATATGAAGCTGAAGCGATCTTTGTGACTATATTGAAGGAGCGTAACTAGTAGGTGGGCGGATGGCTGGTTTGTGGAGGTTTGTGGAGGAGGCCTCTTGTTTGTGAAGGTACAGTATTGAAGAAATATATTAAAAGCTTTTAAGGAAGTAAGTTGGTAGAGGTTTGAAAGAGGAAGTATCAACAGCAGAAGACCGGAATCATGTCTATGTTGTGGGAAGGTGAACAAAGAGAAGGAGGCAGGAGGCAAAAGGCAAAAGGCAAAACATGAAATATAAATCAAGGTTCAGTTTACAGTTGCAGTTGAAGTTGGATTTTCCAAAAGCCGCATCGCATCTCCAGATTGCAATTATGCGAACGGCCAGTGCAGTGTGGAGCAGCTGCACTGCAGTAGTATTTCCCAACTACTTTAGTAAAGCTGCATAGCCTCGAGTAGCCCGAGTGGTTTTTTCCTATTCCCACCCGTCTTATCTGCAGTGGTGTTTAAGGGGTGGCTATATATGGTCATTTCTACGGACGTACTCGGTAAGTTACAGATTATTCCAGCGTTCCAAACTGCTTCTACGCAGCAGGCAGTCTCCCTCTCGCTCTCACCGCAAGTCAAAACCACGCAAGCATATTCCCTATCTTGCCTTCGTTGACCGTGGTTGACCGTGGGAAGGATCATGAGGATTACCACCATCGGTCGTTGGAATGACCGACGCAAGCGGTGATTGGTTTTCCGCCTCGAGGCTTATGTGGGAAAAGGGTTCGACGCGCGTGTTCTCCTTGTCCTTCTTACCCAGAGAGGGCTAGACTCTAGACAGAGAGCTCTTCCTTATCCCTTTCTTCCACACAGCCCGTCGTATTCCGCGTATTCTAAAGCGAGCAAATGAACCTCGGAATGCGAAAGGGTTTGTGCGATATCCGAGATGAACGAGCTCCACTTCATACTCCATTTTCACTTTAACCCACTGTACGGGAAGAACCAATCCGAACAGTATGAGGACATTAGGTGGCATCAGTCCTACCATTCCTATGTAATGATTTCCAAACTTTCACAATACCATCCTTTAAGTCCGGACGTCTGGAGCGACACAATAACCACCTCGTGAGTAATCAGAATCAATTCATTGAGCTGTCGTTGATTTCATGCCGCTGTTATGGTTATGAAGTTTACTGTATAAAACATAGACTCGTTCCACCCAACCCAACCAAGTAAGCCGGCGATTACTGTAAAAACATATCTCTGATTGTAGCTCCATTGACTAATGAATAATTGAGTGGTGCAAATTTCGCACGCAGACACTCACATTATTCTTCAACGCCTAAGTCATGCTCAGCCCTGGCATACTTCCAGGCATTGCATATTCTTCCCCTCTTGCTCTATGTCTCCATCTCACACTATCCTCATGCCCGTCCAGCTCAGCTCGGGTCCTAGCTGACGTTTCCGCTTCCACCTCCCTCCTTGCTTCTTCTCTCAGGTCTCTTTCCACGTCCCTACTTCTCGCTCTACCAATGTTCACAGGTTCTGGTGGAGTCACTTCTTCGCCTCCTCGTGTGTTCTTCTTTCGCGGCCATAAGCTGGGCAATTCGATCTGCTGGAAGCGTGGCTCAACGCAACGTTCATCGAACCAGGTATGAAGACGAGCTTCAATGAGTTGTGCAATCTTCGGCACATCCTGTAATTTTGACCGGCTGCCCACCAAACTTCTTATCGACAAATCGAGTCTGTAATCATCCAGGAAACAGAATGCAAGTGTGGTTGGGCTTGAATTCAGTGGGCTCCCTGGAACAAACGAGATAGACAGAGTGCCGCTGAACCGAACGACTGAGACTGCTAGAGCTACAGGTAATACGGCCACGAGAGGCTTTGGATAGTTCAGTAACAATTTCGTCTCAACTGCCAGTGTGATGAAGTCGCTCAAATCCACATCCATCCGCGCCTGCAACCTCCCATGTTCCCGTGAAGCCGATGATCCTTCTCCAGCCCTTCCCGTGCCCAAAGCAAGCCCATCTTCATCTACTGGTATGACACGGCAATTGCTGAAAATCGGGAAGTCCTCCCCAAGACTAAGTTCCGTAACTTTGATCTCATCCAAGAAATCCGGCCGAGAGCTGCCGTTCAGCGCTTTCGTAAGGGATGTGAGGATAGCATCATCATGCTGAGCATCGCTTCTGAACTGGGCAATAGTCTGCGCAATCAGGACGTTGAACCAATCCAGGCTTTCGGGCTGGTGACTGTTGACATTGTAGTATGTTTTGTTCAGGATAGTCGTAGTAGTCAAGGGAGCAGGATTTCGAAGCACGCTCGACCGTTTTCTATTGAGGGTTTGAGACCCAAGTCGAGGAGTAGAGCTTCGTAGACTCAATAGCGACCTTTTATGTGCCAGTGTTCTAGACCGGCGTTCAGTTGCTCGAATTGCTGCTGTGACATCTGGGGACGGTGCGTCGCCAAATATGAAAAACTTTATGAATGCACCGATCAAAATGACGATTGATAGCTGTCCTAGGAGGAGACCTTGAGTAAAAGAGAGTCTGCCGAGCAATAATCAGCATTACTCCAGCCAATTGCTATTTCATGGTAGCGGCTTGAAGGAGGGGCACACACGAGGATTCAGCCTTATTTGCAGTGGGCTCTGGGAGTGACATTTCGGTCCACGGAACCGAAGTGTAGGGTAGAACGTCTCTATTATTTCAAGGTTGATTAGACATTATTGTTGTAGGATCGGGATGTTTTTGTTCGTGTAGCGTGTAGATTTCGTTTTTGCATTTCCCACATACGAATTTGAAGCTATTTCTCGGTGTAACGACCATCGCTTCTAAAGCGACGTCATATTTCCGAGCAGAAATTATTTTGTCTGAAAATACCATGCTCTATAGTTTGCCATTGCCCTCTCGTGCCTCTCAAATAATTACAACTTAATCTAGAAGAACGTCGAGTAGTTAAGAATATTGATGTATTAATTAGAGATTCCATACGTGGCCTGATTCCGACCCTGTCCCAGCCCTGTTCTAGATGCCCAGAGAAATCTTCACAAACGCCATCAGATTTTGCTGCTCAGATGTTACCAATTCCATTTCTATGTAGTATCCATTATTCGTCATATGCATGGTTTCCAGACGACATTACTTCCGCAACTCAAACCCAAGGGATGTCGTATGCACTGGATTGAACTGTAAATGCTTGCATCAAGAATAGACGTCTGAATGTTCTCAACATCTACTTGTCAGAGAGAAAAAAAGTGTATAATACAAATATGAAGTCTTCGAAGAGCCCCTCTTTAACTATAAAGACGTATACAGAACCATCTAGCAAAGTCGTCGCTCCATCCTGAGATCTTGCTCAAGTTCTAATTAGAAGTCCTCGACAGTGGGACGCCGGTGACTCGTTCATGGGTTCAGCAGGATGCATGGCGATAATTTCTTACGCGCTTGAAGCATCGCGGTTGCTTTGAGAACTGGCACTCATGACTGGCTGAGTGGTGGGGAGAGTCATCTTTGCACTTTGTGTTTGTCTAACCTTTGACCAAGTATAGACAATACCACTGACGAAACCGATGATGATGGCAGATACACTTCCAAATGTGACAGGGGCTGCGAAGAAAATAAGACCGCTGACAGCGATTGGCAACTTGTTCAAGGCCCCGACCATGGAGTAGGTTGTAGAGGAAGTAACACGAATACACCAGGCCGAGCAGTATGAGATAAAGATGGTAGCCAAACCAGAGTAGACCATACCAAGGATCAGGCTGTTTCGAGTATCGAGCGGGAAGTTCTTGAGAAGATTCTCCGAGGACCAGTCTTCGAAGCAAAGCGAACAGATGAACAGAACGGGAATGGTCAGGAGGTTGTTGTAGAACATGGCTAGAATCAGGTTAGTTGTCACCCTATATCCGGTAGGAATGGAGAAACTTACTGTCCCAATCAGTGAAGTTCATCTTCTTGATGACTTTGCGCATGGATAGAATGTATGCCGCTGTGCAGAAGACGTTCATACCCATCCATGCATATCCTGCATTCAGTGTCGACAAAGCTGCTGCTGCCTCCGCGGACTGGGTGGCAGCACCTCCATAAAGAGCATGTTGAATATCGGCCCATGCAGCAACAACTGAACTTAGAACCATAAGACCAAAGGAGAATAGCGCAGCTGCACTAACACTTCCTCCGAACCACAAAACTTCACCGTATGCGATAACGATGATAGTTAAATTTTTGAAAATGGTGTAGACAGGGACAGAGAGGAACTGTAGGGCCTTGGTACTGGTGTAAATCATTCCGACGAGAAGAAGTGAGATAGGGAACCCTTTAGATTTGATTAGCCCCCAACCCAAATGCCAGAGTTGTTACGGCTGTGGGATGCTTACATGTCTTCGCCTTCTTGGAATCGAATGGTGCTAAATTTGTGATCAAGCCGGCTTGTTTGCAGATTATGATTGCAGTGATACACACGACTGACTGCAAAATGGTATTAGTGAAGATGTCTTTGTATTGGGTCTCGACTCTCAACCAACCTGAATAGCGAGGTAGAAGAAGTTCAAATTCCAATTTGACCCAGATACACAGTATTTGTTGGTCACTGTCATAGAAATAGATGCCAAGCAGTAGGCAAGAATCGAGATAGGAGCACTGTTTGTGATATTAGAGAGCGAAGAGGCAGAGCCTCCTTTGGCTACCGCTGGCTTTGCTAGGAACGGATCCCTCTGCGACGGTGAGGAGCGCCCATTGAAGTTGCGCATCTCAAGGTCCTCGTTCTTCTTGTCGTCCATGTTTGCGGTTCCTCGCTCGCAAATGTAGATTTCTCGTTATTGTCGTGTCGTGCCGTGTCGTGTCGTGTCGTATCGAGTTCTGCAAAATGGGAAAAGGAGATGGGACAAGCAACAATGGACGTAGGGTGAAGCTTCGCTACGGTTAGATAAACCGGAGATTATGAAAGGGTATTTTATCAATGCGGAGATATCTGTCGTCAGTGTCCGCGAATTCTCTCCAGGCAGATGGAATTTATGATAGAATGGAATGAGTGGTTGAAAAGGAGTGTTCGAATTCTGAAGCAATCTTACGAATGCCACTCAGTGCAAGTTAAAAAAATATTTGGCCTTTGACCGGTTGGTCATTTCTGTCCTCTCCGACTTTCACCTCCTCCAAATCACAGAAGTCTTGGCAGACTACAAGGGTATCATGCAGACTTAACGGAAGCTTGAAAGATTATTGGCTGTGTAGGTTAGCGCGACAAAAATAGTAAATCCCAATACGATGCCAGACTTCACCCTTTTTTTATGCGAAAGCACGAGTACTACGTACAATAACATATAAGCCGCAGGAGAAGAGAATAACGCTGAGAAGGCGAAAGCGAAGCGAGAGGGTCTCTGATCTTGAGTGAGCACGACGTTAACCAAGATTTGCGTGGATTACAACAGAACCACCGAGGGTGTTTAGGAGCCCTTAACTCAGGCTGATCGAGAGTCGCCTTTGCCAGTAGTGTGAACGGAGCACCATCCTCAGTCTACAGAAACCATCGTTGCTTTTAAGTGCTTGCGACGTCGTCTTTCGGTACTTGACTGGATATTGTTATCACCAACTTCTTCCACCATGTCGAACACACTTGATCCTCATGTGGCGTCAGTGCTCGACCAAGCCGGCTCGGACGATGAAGATGCTGTAAGTACGCAACGAGATTGTTTTCGAGGTTCTTTTGGCCGAGAGCAGTATAGGGTTGCGAATGTACACTTCGTGAACCAAGGCGTTTCCGAGCCCTACAGCATCATATGGAATTTCTCATTCATCTTTCATTACTTGTGCATTATCTAACATGATAGATTAGCTCATTGCTTCTCTCGAGGACTCACCTGCAATGGATGCTTTCCGTGAGCAGAGAATTCAACAGTTGCACTCCGAGTTCACACGTGCCAAAGCCCAAAAGAACCAAGGGTTTGGCAACTACACCGAGATAAAGGAAGAAAAGGCACTGATGGATTTAACTACTGAGGTCAAATTCGCCGTTGTACACTTCTCCAAAGATGACTTCAACCGATGCGGCATCATGGATACTCATCTTGCTGCAAGTACTTCCACCCGACACGATTGCCAAAGCTAAGATGTGTTCCAGGCCCTAGCACCAAAGCATTTAGACACGAGGTTCCTGAAAATAGACGTCGAGAATGCTCCATTTCTTGTGACAAAGTTAAAGGTGCAAATTCTACCTTGTGTTTTAGCGTTCATCGATGGTGCTGTAGTGGACCGGATCGTTGGATTCGAGGGCTTGGGATATACCCCTGACACTTTCACCACGAAAGATCTGGAATCCAGACTGTTATCATCAGGAGTAGTGAAGCGGCAGACTACAAGCACTTTGTACGCGGACAAAGCGGCCAAGAAGCAAGAAGCTGAGATGGACGATGATGACGACTGGGACTGAGACTAAGGACCGGATGAACATGAGTAGTCATAGGATGAATCTATCTGTCGTCCGAACTGCACATGAGCTCGCACTTGGTTCCAACTGGAAAGATTTCTCTTTAGGGTAAATCCTGGAGAGGGTATGAAGGGACGTGTAAGTACGAGATATACCCCTTAGTTCTTATGACCAGAGGAGACCGGGGCCGCAAGGCAATCTCGCTTGCGGCGTTAAAATAATGCATTAAGATCCAACACAGAGCGATGTCCTAGTCAGAGGCGTTAGGGAATACTTGACGTTAAGATCTTGCATATGATCGGAGGCGATAAGACGAATCTATCCTTGCTTTTGATCTGATCTCCACCTGATTGATCTCCTGAACTGAACATAATTGCATGATGGTTCTGTCCATCAACCTCCTCGATAAACATCACTTCATAAGACATGTACACGAATGATAAGGATTAAGTCAGTTCAAAGTGCATTTTGATCGTTAATATTTGGTATTGAAGTTAGACTAGGACGTAGGTCACTCAGAATTTGACGAGTGCTAACTCACTTGCCGACAATGGCCACAGATACTTCCACCAGGAATATGCGCCCACGAAAAGCAGAGCATAGTAAACGACACTCCAGGCTATGCCCAGCTCGCCATTAGCCACCTGGGACTTTGCATCTTCACTTCTCTTGCTAGCCCCTACATCAGGGCCAATGACTGTCTCCGCAGAATCCCCTCTTGTCACTCGTCCCCAAAATCTTGGAAGTCCCATCCAATTGCAGAAAGCGTGTACGAAAATAACGGCTAAAAGGCTACCGGTCCGGAGATACAGAAAGGTAGCATAACCACCAAACAAAGTGGTGTATGAGAACTGGACTAACGATCGGAGGATTGCTCCTAGTATAGGGCCATGCGGATGTGTGATTCTATACTCGTAAAAGTGATGGACGTGGGCAAGGCCGAATATGACTGGTGTCAAGAAAATGATGGTAGTATTCGATGTCTTAGCAAGTAGAAGGAGGGGCACCGAAGCTGCTCGAAACAGTACTTCTTCAGTTACAGGACCCTGAAAAAGGATGTTAGCACAATTATTCATAATATTAACAATGCTCTAACTTACAGCGACGATATTCCGATATGGAATCCAACCTTTCAGTGCGCCTAGTCCTCTAAGTCGAATCCAATCGCGCCATTGCCCTTCAGCAAAGCCTGCCTCAAAGAGTGGTCCCACAAAGAGGATTGCAGTGAGAGCAACGCATTTGACCGTCTCAACCAAGCCAACTGGGAATATTCCCATAGCGTGTAAAGTCTTGATCGGGTCGCCATTCTTCACCGAGGACAGCAGAATGAAGCTGCTCATACACACGATGATACATGATATAGTGACTGATCGTATACGCCCGCGGATGACTGACGGCGCATCGCGAGACAGTTGAGGAGAGGGTCGAGTAGCAGAGGATAGGTAGAACGGTATCACGTAGATGAGAGTATAGAGAACCTGACAATTGATCAGCCATACCTTCTGCCGACCTTCCGGACGAGGGGAAACATACCAACAAGGACACCGCGGTAGTAGTACTAAGAACTGGGACTTCCTCCTCTGCAAAGATTGGTTAGCAGGCAGCACCAACAAAGCATTTTAGTATTTCTTGTTCCTGGAAGGAACTTTACCGGGGGATCTACAATAGAGAAGAAGAAATGATACCGACCCTTTTCCCCAGTGTAGTATGCCTTCAGACGAGAATAGATTCCAGTTGGTGCCATGGCTGCATAGATTTGCGCAGATTACTCGTTCAATGTCCTCCTCACAAGTCCGTCCCGCAATTCTGGTAACGGCGGCGGCAAGGGTAATGGGATGAACAGCTGCAAGGATATCTGGACGAAGATCCTCCACAGGTAACACGCCTTGAATGGCGGCTTGGATTGTAGAATGTCGCGTATCGTTGTGGTAGGTTTTGGCAATACTTCGTAAGCTGAGGCACCTCCGCTCGCGTTGGTACGGAGTACACTCTGGTGACGAAGTTCGTCCAAACAAAATGTGGAGTAAGTTTCTGAGCAAGACAGGGATAAGCGCCGAGGCCTTGAATTCCACAATTCTAGAGAGAGGGCGACGGCACAGAAGAGATTTCGGAAATGGGCATAATTATGGAGTGGGAATTGGGAGGTCAAACAACGAAGCGGCAGAGATCTCACATCCACATTGTTCTTCGTTTATTCCGAATTCATTCATTCTTCAACTCCATTCCGAGGTTCTTCCCATTAACTTGGTTCTCAGTTATGCTCAGTTAATGAAGAAAAATGCTTTTATTACCACAAAATTTCCCATGAATTATGCCGTCCTTGTCCAAAAGTCGTTGCGGGTACTTCGTACGAAAGTACAGACGAAGCTCTAGATTCTTTCTCGGTTCCTCTGTGAACAAGGTCACCCTAGAAACTGACGCTGAATACCGGTTATATTCGAAGCGCGCAAGCTGGCTGGGCGAGTTGCATATGGGATGGACTGTTCGGAATGTACGGATCGAATGACAGGAAGACGTCGAATGAATTCTACAGTGCATACCTGTCGACGAGCGCGTTCAGGACGCGCTGACACGAACATAACGCGATATACGCCGGCTGCCCTATCCAGTCTCATGGTGACACAGAATAAAATTCGCAGGACGGTATGGAAGTATGTTTACTTTTGTCTCGCTTGTTCCGTTGCACGGCTTTACAGAGTTAAGTGTAAACAGTCCAAGCTTGTCTCCAGGGCGGAACGGCAAAATGTTGAGCCTTCCAGGATCCACTATCGCGAATCAAAGACCTCAAACCCATGTTCGCAATGGGTACAGTCTTTTCTGGAGGCTGGTTATAGATTGGATGATGTGATAGTGTCTCTGATGCAGGATCGAAGATACGTTGGAGGATAAATTCGTAGAAGCAGGAGAAGCAGGAGCCGCAGGAGGAGCATCATCGCACTGGATAATCGGAAGAATCATTGGAAAGCGGGTTGAACTGCAACGGGCTCGAGGTCCAAGTGAACCCCTTTTTGGACCGCGCCAATGGACACTGGACAGTCTCACCTCATATAACGCCAGAATCTACTTCGTACAGACTACTCCGCGCAAAGAGGCCAAAAGCTACCTGTAACTTGCACTGCACAAATGCGCGTGCGCCAGAAGCGACTCAAGAGAGACGAAATGTCTTTGGCGTTCCAAAAAACGTCCAAAGTCTCGTTTTACCCCTGTTGAATGCAGTCGATCCCCCCAGCCCGGCCAGTGATTAAACGCGCCACCTATACTCTCTTGGGCATCGTTTACACCAGTTCTGCAGTGCGATGGAGCAGCAGCCGTTTGTTGCATGCTATCGAGATTAGATGGTTGGGGTCACCACTCACTGTCGAATCACTGCCATTCGGATTTCCAGCACCTACAGTAGCTGTTGCATGGAACTCTGCTGCTTCTAATTCGGGACGCACCGGATCGTGCTCGAGGAAACAAGGAGAACTGTGCAATGGCGACTTTATGGAAATTATTCGACTGCCACGTCGATTGTGCAAAGGTAACGATCCTTCATTTAGACATATTGCCCGCCCGATGCAGCCCCGTCTAACCATTTCCATCCGCGAGACCTGGTACACCATCCTAAGCTCCACGGCTGCTCAACGTACGGAGTACTTGCTGGTGCTGCGCAGTCCTTTGCAATCCTTTTGGGTCGTTTCCCGGTACGCTAGACTGGAGACGACTTGGTGGACGAGGGTTGCTGCGAGCGCACCTGGCATTTGATGGCCCGCGGGGGATGGGGGCCTCGAGAGTCAAGACCTTTTTTCCACCTTTCCTTGACAGCCAGCGGTGAGAACTTAGATGCACAATTCCACAATTCCACAATCCCACAATCCCACAATTCCAGGATTAATTCTCCAGAGCTCGCTTTTTGCAGGTAAAATTATGTTACCAACGTTAGTATTATCTACCGTATTACCGATTAATGATTCTCATCTCTCGCCATTGTCGCATCGATGACTTGTACAAACCAGGGCAGCAGCGCAACGGGCCAACAGGGCAATTGATATCCTCTCGTTGTCCCCTCCTGTTCTTTTTCTGATGCGCTCTCTTTTTCGCATCTTTTATCCTCCGTCAATCAACGGATTCTACAGTCATTACACGAATACACTCTTTTCCCAAAGCATACCGTATACATTAATACTATTCTTTACCCCCTCATTCTTTTGATAATTTGCATTTGCGTTTGCATTGCCTTCACATTGACTCACTGTACAGCACCTATCTACGCAGCCAAACACGATAGATTAATAATTATTGTTACTTTCAGCACTCTCTTGCGCTCTCAGCAGCCCATCCCAGCCAGCGAAACACGCCTAACACGCCAAACACACCAAACGCGAAATATCTACGAACGACCAAACGACGGAGCGCTCTTTTCCGCCCAGCAATTACATACAGTACAGTACATTGATACAACGATACACTGCAACGACAGGACTCGGACGGACTCAGACGAACCCTTTGTCGTAGACACTCATTGCATTACTCAGGAAATACCCTTCCAATTGAATATCCCCGACCCCCCGACCTTCCGGAGGGAACAGCTGGAAAGGAATTTGCCCTCTTATTTCGGCGCATTGAGACACAATATGCATTCGAGATAGGACATCTCGGAACGGCATGTCAAACTCTGCTCCAAGAAGGCCTTTGCACCCAAGGTACGCGTACCTCCCTCTCTTCTAATTTTCGTCCGATAGTTTCCCTCAGCTTTATTAACGTGCTACGTTTGCCCATCGCAAAAGATCAGACTCAGAGACGAATCGCGCAGCAGCTGTCAGATTAGTTCCGCCCGAGCCCCCTCAACTCCTGGGGCCCGATCCAATTCATGAAGCGGCCAGTAATGATGACATCTATTCACGAACTCCTCTGCCCACTCATCCAGCTCATATTCTCTCTCCTGGTCTTGCGACTGGCAAAGGCCAATACCTTTATGGCAAGCAGGGTTCAGGTTCACGCGAGTTTCAGCATTCTACCAAAGCGCATCAACCATCAGCCACATCCAGTAGCACCTTCGCATCGTCCACGCATAACCCCTCGCAAATTGTCAATTCTGCGACAGGATCCTCTTCGTCGAGGCCCCGGCCCCGGTCCAAAAGTGCCAAGCGTCTGGTCATCAAAGTCGGCGATGGAAAGACATTCTCTCTCGTACCGCAAGATGAATCCCACCCCATGGATGACAGCACTTCGCTGTCGACCAAGACTTCCTCCTCCTCTATACAAAATATTGATAATTCCTTTACCTCATGCACAAACACAGAATCCACATGTACAGCCGCCCCAAGTACTCCACCCCCTCAAAAAGAGAAATCTATATCTGCAGATCCTATAAGCAGTACCTCCCAGGACTTTGAACTTGTAGGTGGTCTCAGAATAGTACCCAAAACACCAGAATCGAAGGGAAAGTCTATTGCACTTGACTATCCGCTCCCACCATTGCCGGAAACATCAGACGGACCAGTGCTCCACTCACACAACCTTTTGACGAAACCATCCTTTCAATCGACAACCTCGAATACGTCCGAGACTACTAACTACAAAGTCTATCCGTTGATTCCGAGCCCTGTGGTTGAATCTGCTATTGCTTCATCATCTTCGGCTGAGCCTAACTACGAAGTTCTTGAGCAATCCTCAAACCCTTCAACCATCCAAGGTCACCGTCGAGACGAATCTACGAGCACCACTGAGAACTCAAATTACCAGTCAATTGAGCATTCTACTCCGTCCACAGTCATCCACCGTCCTCAAGCGTCATCTTCAAGTACATCTGATGATTCCGTCTATCAATCTATTGAGCAGTCCACTCCTCCCTCGGTAATCCACAGACCACAGTTCCGCGCTGTGTCTTCTGCAAGTACTTCGGAGTATTCCAATTACCAGATCCATGAGCCAGATACTCCATCGTCTGTAATTCACCACAGACCAGGACATAGACAACAGGCATCAACAAGTACCATTGGCGACGCCAATTACGAGATTCACCACGAGAGGACTGAGTCAATCGCAGAATCATCAAACTTTGCACCATCCTTTTCTGGTGACTCTAATTACCACATAATCCAAGAATCCAGGGAGGGTAGCCCATCTTCTGTGATTCGCAGACCACGCGCAGCGACAACCAGCTCCCTCGAGAACGAGAACTACGTACTCCACGAAGACCTTTCTAGATCCGTTTCACTTGTCAGTCTTTCACGTCCGGTGAACAAATACTCCCAGGAGTCTCTACGTATCCCTCCACTCAGAACAAAAAGGAGCAGATCAAACGACAATTTTGGATATTACAAATCGAGGTCGCGGGAGACTTTGAAGTCAAGGTCAAATCATTCACTTCGAAGCCGTGCCAATTCTCTGGCATCGCTCTCAACCATTCACACTCAGCCAGACGCTCGTGAAGGGATTGTAACCTCTGGATCCCTCATACATCTACCTGCCACCAACCCAAAACCGAAACCTTTGAGTTCATGGGCAGATTTTGCGAATCGGACCCATTTCCACATGAACGAAACTCCGCACCAATGGAGCTCACAGCTTTCAACTGTGCTCTCGGTGTCCGAGGGCGGTACCGATCGGGGTTCTCAACAGTGGTCGGACGACAATGGCAGAAGGAGCAGTGTGGTTCCCAGCACACCGAGTCGTCACAGTCGCGGCAGTCGCCACATCCTGAGCGTCGGCTCATTAAGCCCAGAAGAAAACCTAACACATTCGAGGAACGACTCACTAGAGCGCCCAAAGCCAGCGTATACTCGCTCAGGAAGAGGGCTGAGCAGCTCGTCAATTCCGGTGATCGGTGACACTGACGAATACGGAGATGGAATCACAGCAATGCAAGATCTCCGCACAAGACCATCAAGGACTAGACTTTCTGGACTAATCAGTGTAGCCTCTTCGGAAAATCTTCGTTCAAATACGATGCTTTCTACCACCAGCTCAAGAGCCAATAGTCTCCTTGTGAGCACCATTCCCACATGGGCAAGACTTTATTACGGAAGCGGCGAAAGACGTTACTTGGGAGGACCTCCGGGAAGTTCATACGGACCAAGCGAAGGCCCAAGTCGAAGCAATTCATTCAGCATGAGTAGTGGATCCCCTGACGAAGAGCACTTCCCAAACAGTTTGTATAGCCCTAGACGCAGACCAAGAGAAGGCCACCCTCATGCCAGGGGCCAGTCGATGCAGGAGTCAGTCGAGATAACGCCCGCCCCAACTGCTCAGGGTCCTGTTCAGCGAACATGGAGCATGATCTCTAGCGTTTGGAGCCCACATCTGCGAGTCGATCGACGGGCAGCACGGCACAGTATGTGGGAACCACCAGCTGTCAGCTGGTCTACCGAAGGTGGAGTGTTCGGAAGACGAAACATTCAAGTTGTTCTCTTCATTGCCGGATTCCTTCTCCCCTTTGCTTGGATGATCGCGGCTTTCTTGCCCTTACCAAGAATGCCAACTCTCGAGATGCGCGAACAGCAGAACAGCGCCCCTCAATTCGATGCCAATGCGAACAGCAGTAGCACTGGATTAACTGATTACGCTCGTGAATTCGGTCCCCTGGATGAGGCTAGATTTGAGAGCGCAAAGTGGTGGCGCATGCTCAACCGATGGATGTCGATAGTTGGGTTATTAATCATTGCAGCTATCGTAAGTTTTGTATCTTCACACTTTTACCCCAACGAGAGACTAATATCAAACAGGTCATCCTCGCAATTGAAGGCACTCAAAAGGGATGGTAATCTCTCACTCTCTCCCTCCTCTACAGGCCGCTTCTTCGGCCCCCTTCGATCTTCCCACTACTTAACGACTCTCTCACTGAACTATTCTTACACTTGTGTAATGTGCATGGCGATTTATTCAAAACGGCCTATTGGAATTTACGACAAAATTTTGTATACTAGAAATGATGATTCTACGATTATGAGGGTCAAGACCTTTGTTTGCAGTTTATTTTTACTGTTGGAAACAGGACTGGAAGATGATGTTAGCATTATACCCTTTCTTCTTGGCGATATGTTGTTCGTTTGGATGAAGCAAGCAAGCGATGTCTGGGAAGGAAAAGCTCTCACTCTCCATGGGTAATCTTATTGTTTAGACGGGGTGCCTGCTATGGACCTATACGATAATGGTGCGACACACAGCAGCGACATGTTAGAAATTTAAAGACTCATGACAGCGAGCATGTTCTTTGTTCATATATAAAAAGATTCCAATATGATTTCGCTAATGTGATATCAACTGCTTCTATGTGAACTGACTTCGCTCAATGTTCTATCTCGCAAGTCGTAGCTATAATGGTTCAAAAATGTAGGCAAACATTATATCTGATGTAGCATCTCTCTTACTGCGTCAGCACCGTTCCTTTAACCTTTCGTTGTCTTGCTTCCATCTCCGCTCTGACTTCGCTCATCGCCTCGTCAAGATCCCTTGAGGGATCTCCAGGCAGACCATATACCGGCTCTTTGCTACTGAGGCTTTCCGTACTTTCTGTTCTCTTGAGTCCGCCCGCCCCCTTTCCGGTTCTCTCGCTGACCATTTTCATCATGTATGGCTTGGCAGGGGATGCGAAGAAAGCGGTGGAAAGAGCAGTGCCTATGACCGCGTAGAAGTAGACTCGGGCCCAAACTAGGAATGAAGCTGGAAGGGTAAGGAGTATAAAGGGAGCTACCGTAAAGGAAAACGCAAGCTGTGTCACCAGCCAGGAAAAGATATCATAGTAAATCTTATTGGGCGTTGGTTGAGATGTTTTGGTATTGATGAAGAATGGTCGGAAACATCGTCGAAAATCTAGATTGTCAATAGATTAGTCGTGTGATACCTGTGTTCAAATTTTCAGATTTAAGCTTACTCTTTGCAACAGTTTGGATGAAACTAGCTAGAACGAAGGCGAGATAATAGCCAGGATAAAAGCCGTGCCAGAACGCACTGGTCACGAACGTAGCCATACTAGCGCGAAAGCCGGGTTTCTTCCCTTTGGGAGTAACCCGTAGATAAATATAGTTCCGGAGCCAGCTGTTTGTATTCATGTTCCAGTTCCCAAGATATGCGCGAGAGTTCTGGGCTGATTCGACTCCCCATGGATTGACATTGCAAAGCCTATCCCAAGCTATTTTGCCTGTAACAGGATCGACGCCCTTATAGCCAAGCCCGGATAGAATGCAAGCGCCCTCAGTCAGTGCCCAAACTCCATAATACTTTAATCGAACAGTGAAACCGACCATATGGAGAATGAAGACTCGGCGAGCAAATCCGTAAGTGGTGTATTCGTCGCCAGTGAGAAGGTCTGGCCAGTACCATCCAGAAAGCTTCAAGAAGAGCAGGATCCAACCCAGACCAGCTGCAGCCTTCCACATTGCCGGTGTACCACTACGAGGAATTTTCCTCGTTTTCTTAGTTGGAGCCCTTTTTGAGGGGTCAACACCAGCTGGTAGGTCGAACATTGTGCACTCAATCCATCTTTTGTAGTCCACATAATCGAAAGCTGGTCCAGCAAACAGCGATGGAAAGAAGAGGACATAGCCTGCGAAATTTAACAAGCTAGGGAGTTGTTTGATTGCCCTCTCCTTTTGAAAGTCCGACAGCTCTAGCTCTGGTTGTCGCCCGTCTGCGACATTCCAGCAGAAAGCGGAAAGCTTCATGACCAGAACCATTTGAGCACCCGTAATATCCACAGTTCCTGGATCACCTACGAACTGGCGCGCGAGCTGGTTGACCGACAGGTGTCCCATTAGGAAAACGAAACCAATCCATGGCATAAAAGGTCCCTGAACGTATGCGGCGATACAGTATGCCCCGATGGAACTAATCGCCAGTGTCCGTATGCCTCCCCATAGATCAAAAAGTCCAACGAGATAGAAGGAGGATACGCTAAACAGGAAAATTCATTAGCAGAAGCTTCAACAGCACGATGCCCCCAGGAGGTACTTGCCCAATGATGAACAGATTTTTCAGGGCAGGCTTCGAGTCTGGTATCCGCTTCAGAACACCTGCGAATGGATAGGAAAGGAGGAAAGAGGTGATGAGCTTGACTGAGACATGTTAGGATGAACAAGGCGCTGCGAAAGCTCGATTTTGATTTTGCGTTCAGATAACTTACGCTCATCTGGAGAAGCACCCAAGATACCAGCAACATAGGCAAATGCTGTAGATATATCACGTCAGCGGATTAATGTGCAGAGGTAACCGACCTCAGAAATGGTGAGGGATGTCTTACGGGTGTTGATATGTGGTAACATTGTCGCTATTGTAAGAAATTTGAGCTTTTGTCAAGCTTGAGATGCGAGATTCTGATTTATAGTTCTACAGATATAAACAACATTTTATCGTGTCTCCATCTGCGAGTATATCATGTGTCTTAGAAGTAGAGAGATGCGTAGTATCTGATGTGCCTCGTGAAGATTGTGAATGGCGGCTCCCTTGCTCTTTCTTGCCTTGGTAGATGCTAATATTTCGTCACCAATTCGGGTTTCTGCCGAAGCGGTAGCCAAATTGAGTGGAGTGGGATGTGTCGCTTGACCTTACCTTTCTTGTCCTGACCAGTTTGTACCTTGCAAGCCAATGTTGCGACGATTGGGAAAGCTTCCTTGCAGTAACAAAGCGAATATTCGGAAACACTCGTCGCTCTCACGGTATCGCGCACCCATGCCGCAGTTCTGCATCAAGTCTTCACGCACAAATGAATTGAGACCCGAAATATGATTACGACCACAGGACTGTAGGAATTCCACAACTTTGAAGAGCTACCCCTCAGCCCGCCATCACAATGGACGTCGTTCAAGCTGTGTCGGGATATATCTCGAAGATGGTGTCCGCAGGAGATGGAACATTTGGGACACCAGCGGCAAAAATGAAGGTTCTCCTCTTGGATAGTGATACTGTGGCCATTGTTTCAACAGCAATCACGCAGTCGGCCCTGCTGAACCATGAAGTATACCTCATCGATCGTCTAGACAATCAAGACCGAGAGAAGATGCGCCACTTACGATGCTTATGTTTCATTCGCCCGTCGGCAGATTCCATACAGTTCCTGATCGACGAGTTTCGAGATCCCAAATACGGAGAATACAATATTTATTTCAGCAACGTGGTGAAGAAGTCGTCTCTTGAGCGTCTGGCGGAAGCAGATGATCATGAAGTGGTCAAATTAGTGCAGGAGCACTTCGCAGATTACATTGTTATCAATCCCGACTTGTTTACGTTCGACCTCGGATATCCAAAACTACGAATATGGGGCTCGAGCCCAGATATGTGGAATCCAGACGCCTTACAACGAACCACAGAAGGGCTAATTGCGGTTCTTCTGTCTCTTAAGAAGAAGCCATTAATACGATATGAGAAGAATAGTCTGCTAGCCAAAAAATTGGCTACCGAAGTGCGATATCATATCACTCAGGAAGATCAGCTTTTCGACTTCAGGAAAGTCGACACCCCTCCGATCCTGTTAATATTAGATCGACGAGATGACCCTATAACGCCTCTTTTAACGCAATGGACATATCAGGCTATGGTTCATGAGCTACTTGGTATCCGAAACGGGCGGGTTGACTTGAGTGAAGTGCCAGATATTCGACCTGAATTGAGGGAAGTGGTTCTGTCGCAAGACCAGGACCCATTTTTCAAGAAGAACATGTATCTCAATTTTGGGGATCTCGGTGGAAATATCAAGGACTATGTTGAGCAGTATCAGTCAAGGACAAAAAACAGCTCGAATATTGAATCAATAGCAGATATGAAACGATTCATCGAGGAATATCCAGAGTTCCGGAAGCTTTCTGGAAATGTTAGTAAACACGTAACATTGGTTGGAGAGCTGAGTAGGATGGTAGGCGCAGAAAACCTATTAGAAGTGAGTGAAGTTGAGCAGAGTTTGGCATGTAATGACAGTCATGCCACTGATCTAAAGGTGAGCGGTGTTTCGCTCGTTGCGCATTAACTGTTTTGCTGACATGCTGTTAAGAATGTGCAAAGACTAATTCAGTCGCCAACGGTGACTGCTGATAACAAATTACGATTGGTTGCACTCTATTCCCTCCGTTATGAAAAGCACCCTTCAAATGCATTACCCATTCTCGTCGACCTTCTTGGGGCAGCCGGGAATGTTCCTCAGCGGCGAATTGATCTTGTCGCAAAGTTGCTTATTTACCATTCGTCTCTACAACAAAATCAAAGTACAGGAGGGATATCTGATATTTTCGAGTCGGCTAGCATTTTCTCTGGGGCCCGGGATCGGTTCAAAGGGCTCAAAGGTGTGGAGAACGTTTATACGCAGCACTCACCTCGTTTCGAATTGACCCTGCAGAATCTCATAAGAGGAAAATTGCGTGATCAGCAGTATCCGTTCGTCGAAGGCGGAGGAACAACAAGAGACAAACCTCAGGACATCATTGTGTTCATTGTTGGTGGTGCTACTTTCGAGGAGGCGAAAAGTATTTCCCAGATCAACGCTTCATCCCCAGGTGTTCGTGTCGTGTTGGGTGGGACGAATATTCATAACAGTTCGACATTTTTGGAAGAAATGGAGGATGCTGTGTCAAACTGGCCTGAGCCATCCCCATCAACTGCAGCGGGGAGATTGCGAAAGGAGACAGGGAGACGCTGAAGGGCTATAAATGTTTCCTGATCAGCAATTGCCGCGGCCCGTCCATACCATCATATGCTACAGTACTCGACAAGTCGCAGCATAGAAGATACGCTAGCTACAAACAGCGTAGCTTGCAGCACTAGACCCTAGAAGCTTTGCGAAGGTCTGATGTCCTATATACTATCGCCATAGGAGTACGCTTGTTTCTCGGCCTCGCTAGTGTAGCAGCAAACCAGCGGTAGTCCACGGCGGTTGAAGAATTTATAGCAAGCTAACGTGCAGAAACTACACATTTTAGCGACGCCATACTGTGAGCGCATAGGCATCCAGCTTATATAAACAGAGAATCACTACGCTATGTTCATTGATTCTTCTCATATGTGAGATTGCGCTGCCCCAATAGCAGATCTGTGGCAGAACTAGTCGCAGAAGGGAGCAGGCAAACAGACAAGCTTAGACTCTTATATTGAGAAGTCAAGTATGGAGATTGGGGCACCCGCAGTTGTAAGCGTGTTAAATTTACCTAGCTAATACGGAGGATTCTCATTGGCAAGGAATCGTATATACTCGTAGAGCATGGACGATGACTGGCCAGCCTCTCATGCTTGGAGGGCGTGCAATTTGGTGTCGGCCGTCAAAGATAACATAGAATCATAATTACAATATAGATTATTATTATTATTTATTATTTAGGCTACTCTGTGATGTCTTCTGCATGAGGCTCAATAGCTCGACCGATGCGCTCATTCAGAAACAAACACTGCACGCACATGATTTGCTTATCATCCATGGCGGGCTTGCTGACTCCTACCCTTCCAATATGCATCAATTCAGCTTCTGCTTCCTCCTCTTCTCTTCCGCCTTATATCTAACTCCATGCGAGACGAGTAGATAATTGCTGAAGAACTCCTCGGCAAAATCATCAAACTTAACATACTCAGCTCCTAGACGATAAGCTGCTGCAATGCCGGAGACCATCGCAAGTTCATGCATATTCTAAATCGACAAGAATCAGTAAGTCACACCAGATAAACCTGGGAGAGAACAGGAAGCCTCACAACAAGTGTCCATGACCCCGCAAACCACGTCTGATTTCTACCATTGATGAACATCATTCCAGGGACGACGCGCGCATAGTGTTGCCACCGGTGACCGAGCTGATGCCACCATTTTTTTTCTATGACTTTGTTTGGGTCAATCTCGTTCATGGTCCACATTTCACTGTTGGACTTGTCGAGGAAGATACTTTGGAATACGTGGTTCTCGTATTCTATTGGTGCTACTTCGGCATCATGATCCATCCTAAATTGATGTTGATAGTTCGTGCAGCTATGGAAAATCATGTTAGATAGTCTCTCTCAATTTTAAATGCTGGAAGATAGGGTTTTCTGGTTGATGCTTTTGCGCTTGACCATACTCACTTGAGCCACTGCATCGCTGCTTGTGAGTTATAGGACATGAGAAGCCGACTTACTCGAAAGACATCTCTATCTTCTTGGGATCTTCAGGGTAAGATTTGGTATAGTACATTGGTCGGTAACCACTTGGCTCATTATCGCTGCCGCGTTTCTCCCCCTTGGCAAACGCAATCTGGTCCTCCTGGAGCTTGGACTTGGGTTTGGCACAGAGCTCGGGATCAAACTTGGTTTCGTAGTGCTTCTGAAAATACTCCTGGTCGGAACTGGAAGACAGTCAGGGTTTTCCTACGTCAGTGCATGATTCATACTTACTGTGTGACTGTTATATCATCAAAAAATTTGGCCCCGCCAAGCACCCACTTCTCTCTCAGCGTTGCTGTTTTGCCAAGAATTTTAAGAGCATCATCAGCTAGGACGCACATGACTAGCTCATCAAAAGTTTCTGTGGTTGATTCTGGGCCCGTGTGCTTTCCCCTCCTGTCATTTGCGTCCGGGTCGAATGGTCGTGTAGTCATAACAACGCCTCGCTCATCTCGTTGAAGAATCTCAGTAACATCGGTATTGAGCCGAATGTCGACACCTTTCGATTCGAGGTCCTTCCTCCAATCTTCATAGAAATCATGCAGGCAAGGGAAAGTTAACATGTCGGGGAGATTAGGGAGTAACGTATCAGGGTCATAATCTTCAGCTATGTCAGCGTTCTGTATTGCCAAACGTAGCGTGAGAGAGATATCATACCCCACAACTTCATCGCTGGATCTTGAAATAATCTCTCAAGGATGGCGCACGACACGTTCGCAGTCTGATTGCCAGTGCCCAAGAATAATGCGATGAGTGGATAAACCATTTTGTCTCCGAAGTCCTTACTGAAGAAGAATATTTTGAGCATTATTTTAATTGGAATAACGCCCATTATGGGCATGGTCCATTTGATGATTTTCAATACTCTACCAAATTTCTTGATATCCGCAGAGAACTGATCGACGAGATTGCTTGGAAAGCAATTTGTCCAGAAGCCATCCTTGCCTTTACCAAACGAAACCTGAAGCTTTACTGGCTGGGCTTTATGGCCATATCGCTCAAAAACCTCGCAGGTGTGCTTGAATATCTGAACGGCAACGTAACTTTGGTCAGTAATCGAAGTAGGAAATGCACAAATCAAGGCATACCGGTGAACCTCCTGCGTGGTACGTTAGATCCGATTATGATTTGGCCAGTTGCATCCGCGTTCCTCGCCATACACATAGCATTGCCATCTCCAGGCATTGTGATGCCGATGCTGATATGGAAGGCCGGACGCCAAATGTGTACTTACCTTGCACACCATCGTTCATCCAGTCGGTTCCATGCTTGTTTTTATCTAACGAAATAGACGTTGCTTGACCTCCAGTCACACCCATCCTATCAATTACAGTGACGTTGTATTTTTCTGGATGCTGGGCTAATGTGGCAGCGCATGACATTCCTGCTGCTCCAGCGCCAATTATGATAATGTTCTTCGTATGAGGTTTGGAAAGCGCCATTTTCGGCAAGCAACCAACAATGTGCTTTTCACGACGGAGAGACGAAAATTCACAATGAAGAGACGAAAGTGAGCGAGGAGGAGTGTATGCGATATATCATGGACGATAAAGAAGCAGAGAAAATAGAATTCGTAGATATTGTAGATGGTAGATGGATATGGATAATTCTTATTCTTGCCGAGGGGGCCTAGATGGTGGAAGGTTCATCATAGACGTCATGACCCGAGATCAGCCGCAAGTATATAAGAGACCGATGAGACTCTCAGCATGCTCTGGCTTACGAGCAATTGCCCCAATTACCGGTGAGAAGTTTCGATCCGTTTTGGCTTTCACTCTAGTGCGTAGGAGCATGCATAACTATTGCATTTGGAAGTTGTGACCTGGAGGGAATGGTTGTGCTCCTGTTTACTTCGGAGCGGAATAATGTATATCCGGCTCCATAAAGTATATGTTAAATATTAATGTTTTACCTACTACCAAATCCTAGCTTGACCTGACAACCGTTCCATCTCATTTTCTTACAAGATTTATGGCTTAGGGCTACGTTGTGGTTACGAGACAATCAGGAAGCTCTCCTCACTTACTTTGCATGTGCCTCCAAAGCTTCACCCAAAGGCAGTTGAGGTCTTCCAATCCACTATTTCTTGCCTCACATGCGCCGGACCGCCTGACTTCTGCCTGTCCTTTTAAAACGCGTCTCTTTCTTACTTATACTGCATTTTTTGCTCATCATTGCTACAGGGAACAAGATTCTAATCTGTCGTCGTATCTCATTCCGTTGCGGAACTTTCTTGCCACTTCATATTCAAGCAAGTTAATGGCTGATTCAGATAATGATGATGATCTTCAGAGAGCTATTGCGTTGTCATTAGAAGAGAACTCTCCACCAATGAGAAAGCTGAAGCCAGCCACTGTTATTGACCTGACAGTTTCGGACGAAGAACACGATGATGACCTAGATGCTCCTGTCACGGCGCGCATTAAGAAGCAACAGCATGCATCCACTTTAGGCAAGGATCTCGAGAACACAATCAAACCTCAAGGTGATCTACAATCGTATCTGAGATTTAATATATGATTACTGACTGCTGTATATGATAGAAGTAACACCGACTGTTTCAATGTTGAGTAGCTTGAACCGCAAGCAGATGGAGGAAGACCGTTTAGCAAGATTAGCGCGGAGAGCCGGTGCTGTTGATGGCAGAAAGAGGAAGGCTTCTACTTCTGCCCCATCGTTAGACAATGGACTACGCCAGGCCAAGACCTCTCGAAATTTGGAAGACTTGGATATAACCACAACACGCGTGATGGAGGCTGCAGCTCGAGGTTACACGAGCGAAGAAGCGACAAGCAGACGCAGCACTGCCTCGTCTTCCGACACAATCTCGAGCACACAACTAATGCCAGGAGCATCTTCACTCGCAGAAGAGAACAAAAGAGAACACAATACACCCGGGTGCGTCGCTGGCTCCGGTATTCAGTTTCCAAGCGGCACTATAAAGAAGACATGGGCCTATGGCTACCCTCGTGAGGATGACATAAAAATTGAAGAGGTGCTTCAAAGCAGTACACTCGAATTGGCTGTACTAAGCACATTTCAAATCGATGCCGACTGGATGCAATCGAAACTTCTCCCTTCCACTAAGGTCGTCTGGGTATTGCAAGCAGAAACCGAATTTGAGGTTAGTACAGATATTCGTCTCTCGTGCCCCCTCTTTCCTTGCGTCTATAGCATCGCTTCTCAGTTTTTCAGAAATCTATCCCACTGCGCATAGAAACAGCCCGCGATTGCAAGGCCATAAGCGCCATTCCTTTGCTCATTCTACAAGACATGAATGGCATCTAGAAAGTTCTAGCATGCGGTGCACTGGTTCATGGCCATACTTCAAGCTTCAAGCTTCCCAAGATACAATTTAATCCGGCCTTTGATATGTGATCATGAAACTTGATCACTAGATTATTCTCGATGATCAAACTACCTTCCAACAACCCCTCGTTCTCTCTGATGGATCAAAAGAAATTCCTTGGTCTTGAAACATGAAGTTGCTCCATCATCCATGATTAGCAGAGCCACACCTTGCTTTCACGATATAGGAACAAAGTATTTATTGTCATGCTTGTCTCGCGATCACATGTGCCACTGGCTCAAGTTGTAATCTACTAATCCCCTTTTCCACGTATATCATTGATTTATTCATTTCCAGTACGCTGTCCAGAAAGCAAACGGTTACATTTTGCCATGGCGGTGCCTCACCTATAATCTGTTAGGTTCCATCGGAATTTCAGAGGCATCCACGAGCACTTTACATTGCGCAACTTCAACTAACCCTGCGTAGAAAGCGAACTGGCAATCATCGGCACCTAAAACATTCCGCTTCTGCTTCCCCTCGATGCAGGGTGGAATCAAATGTATGCATTCGAAGCTTCAATTGCTTGCCCATCCTACGCACTTACGGATTGTAATACCATCAGCAAATCTTACACCATATGACTGGGGGGAGCGCGGCGGTATTATCGAAAATGTGATTATCTCCTCTATTTGTGTGGCAATATGAATCTAACAATAGCTATCTCTCAGGTCGTATTTTTGATTGATATTCCCAGGACCTCTGGTTCGAAAATTGCATCTGACGATACATTGGCGCCATTTGCTAGGGAACTAATACACTTTCTCAAGGCCATGGGCTTAGACTCAACAATAGTAGAGAGCCTCAGGAAATTTGACTTCTCCAATACGAATCACTTGCGCCTTGTTCATTCAATGTATGCTGCAAGCCTGCAACATGTTATCCTTGCTGTAATAGGGCTAATTGAGAATAGTGGAGGATCACATTTCGACGCCGACATGCATCGTACAGGGTACAGTGGCTTGGGCAACGCTGTTCGTGACCTTGGATTGGACACGGAGAAATTGCCAGAGGTAGACATCATTGTGTGTTTTACTTGTACCAACAACTACTAATTCGAGTTGGGCACTGACTTTGATAGACTGCGTCGATTGGTAATCTCAATGATCAATTTATCAGATCAATATATTTAGCTGTACAAGGTAAGGACAGACTGCCGAAATTACCCCAGAATTTAATATCACCACCTGCCCTTCCCATGCCAACGGTCAGGGAGCAGGGTTCCAGTGGACCCTGTTCATACGATTGAGAAAAATTGCCGAGGAAGTGTCATTCATCGCCATAGCTTAATTTTTTGTGACGACGGGGCTGAAGTTCTACTAGGTGACGATGGATCAAAAGAGTACAAGTGGAGAACCGAAAGACGCCCGAAGTCTAAGGCCGATACCTTGGTGGAGAGAACTCCAAGTACGGACGAAATTAGTCGCCGACTACGGATCCATTTTCCGAGGTGAGTTCCCGTATAGAAGTCAATGTCGAAGACACTGCCTCAATTCCCCTCACAGCAAACAGACGGTTATCGAAAGCAAGGGTGGCAAACGCGTAAGATATTCTCACAAAGCCCCAATACAATCAGTAATCTAACTTCATGTTCTGTAGGCGGCCGGCACGATTTGCTTTCAATCCAAATGGTATGATTCAACCACCTTCCCAAAGGGGCTCATGCGAGATTGTCGGAGCAATCGGAAAGGGCTGCTAATGCACAATAAAATGTTGCTTGTGAGGGCACAAAAGACAGTGTCTGGGGGCGAACGCCAACGTCCTATTGCATGGGCATATGTCGGTAGTGCAAACCTATCCGAAAGTGCCTGGTAAGCCTTCCTTAGTATTCATGTTTCGTGTTCTTTTGCCCAAGATTCACTAGCATACACATGGTCGTCGTAATATCCCACGTCTCTTTCAGCTTCTATGAAGGAAACACAAATATCTTGAACAAGCTTTTAACTGACGCACCATACCAGGGGCCGTTCGGTCACAGACAAGGCGAGAAAGCAACGCAAATTGACCTGTAGGAATTGGGAATGCGGAGTATTGTTTTCCGTGCCATTGGCTCCGCAGCAGAGCACGCCAACTAGAGACATGGGACCTAGCATTCCTGCTCCGGACGTTTTTGATGGTTTCGTTCCGGTCCCAGTAATATTCCCTAGTATGATGTACGATTCGAAACGCCCATGGTTCTATAGCGAAGAACAATAGTAGCTGAATATCTTCGAGGATGCCACAGGACCACTGAACGGTCGGTGTTCATTGTGAAGACGTCTGAAAATTATTTGTACAATAGCCGGGCCATGAGACCGAATGCTACTAGTATCATGAGTTGCAATGGAGCACACATTGTACCGTGCCCAGCTGGATCGGTATCCGTCGGCATCAATGGATTATACCCAGGGACTTTTTATAGAAGACCATTTACTGGGGACAAATGCTATGCGATCCAGCCCAACAGTATGATAGTGGTGCAGATCGCCATATCTTTAGGAATTACAATAGCATGACGGCCTTCCAGTCCAGGCATCAAGTTCCTAGTGCTGCCAAAGAAACGATAGTGTTATGTTTCAGACTCTCTGGACCTAGTATTGATGCATACAGTAGCATTTCTCGAGGCAAAAAGAAAATGGACCCTTCAGGTCAAATAGTCAAATACAAAACGAATTGTTCCTCGATTTACTTGTTCTGGCCAATGTCAACATACTCTCGCTGGGTGAACAGGGGAAAATGGTTGCGATCAAGAAGGAGAACCCTTGTTCCAGCTTCGTTCAGCTGGAAGGCACTTTCCGTGCAACCCACAGACCCGTCAGCATCATGCCATGCTGTAAGCGCGCAACTTTCGTGATCACGGATATACCGACATCATCCCTAGACCGGAGAGCCCTTGCAACCATGAACGGAAACGTCGTACATGCACGTGGGAGTTGTTATCTTGTGCGACGTGGGGATATCAGATTCGATGCTTTTCGTCTATTTCGGCGAATTTAATGTTTGCCGATCAACGGGCATCATTCGCTCAAGCCTGGAACGTTGGGCAGCGAGAGCTGTTGTGCTCTGAAGAACAATCCTGGGTCGGAAATACATTAAGATACGGCGCTAGGCATTTAGGTTGCTCAAAGGAGCGGTTGTTGACCAGTGGCATTTGATGGAGCCGACAGGATGGTGTATGCGTCAACCCTGGAGCGCTGATTCGGTATCCCTTCACAAACCGGCCTCCGAAAAATTGAAAAGAGCACGTCCCTAATGTTTCTTGCAATCAAAAGGGAAAAGTCTCCCAAGTTCGTGACATTTAAATCCTGCTTAGGATCAACAACACCGCAGTCGCAGCTATAAACCACCAATAAGTGACGGGTGGACGACAGGCCCCCGCTACCGAGGATATGCCAAAGGTACGAAGTAAAACTATGAGACCCGAATCTTGATTAGAACCGGTAGATCAGGGCACTGCTGTCGGGAATTGACAAGGTGCCTGACTTCCGGCCTTTCCACGGCTGCAAATCACTTTGATACACAATTACTTTATACTTGGCATGCCCCAGTGCTCTATTCTAACCTGGGGAAGGGGCCATCCATGATGGAGATTTATGTGACCAGGAAGGACACCTGAGATTTACTCATAGGGCCAACTCTAAGCCCCAAAGATTGACTAGTACTTGGCGATTCATGCATCGAACCTGATTTCCGAATAATCGACTTAAATGACTTGACATTGATACACGCCAGCATCATCACACAGACAGGGAGTCGTGATTCTATCAATGAAGGCAGTGTGCTCTTGGATCTTGGACGACAAAGGAATGAATACGATCTTAGATTCGATTGATCGTGATTATTGTCCCGCGTCCCCGGCCTGGGTAATTCTCTAACGTGCCGACCGTGGTCTTTGCCTTGAACATGTGGACTCTCGGTGCCAAAAAAACCTATTGGACTATATACTGTCAGCTGATTATATCGGATTCCGTGGCACATTCTTCTGCGAAAATTACCTCAGATTGTGTGAGATGTTCTGCGAGATGTTCATTGGTATAGCTTGTCCCAGATCCTCTGGACGTTCATTGGCAACGTATTGTCCCTCATCAGGTAGAACGACTAGCTGGACTATATTGACTGAAATCCGCCTGCTATTTTTCGTGCTGGAGCTGCGCCGGTGATCGAAGATTCAACATCATGGCGTGCCAATGCGTATTGTTTCCTGTCACATTTGGCGTCGACCTAGAATCACCACCGCATAATTTCATACTGCTTCTGTTTGCACCGTCGCAAATTGGACGACTATTGGATGTGGCGTATGTATCAAAAACAGTCGGTTTAGTCTGATTCGCAGGCTTCTACAGTTTTAGTCTCAGATATCGCCAGTCGCTGTAATACCTCTTGGTTACACTGCCTAGCGCAGAAACAATCAAGTACCACGACGTCAGAACCTTCTCCCCAGAACTTAGCCTGAGCTCCAATAACCAGGAAGGAACGCCCGTACACTCCACATAATCTATGCAGAACGCACATCAATTTCTGCGACGCGGAGAAAAAGTCATGTCAGTGCGTGCGGTACGTGAACATACAGAGTAGAGCAACAGACTCAACACAGACAGCGCTGAAAATACCGTTTATGTTCATCACAAATACTGGCGTGCGATTTGGATGGCGAGGAGGGGAAGGGAGACGAAAGGGTTTCTGCCTACTAGCACAAACTCAATAAATTCGCCGCAAAAAAACCTTGTGCTCGGATTTCTGTGTACAGACTCGACAGAGTAGCTTGGGGCGAGACAAGCAAGCCAGCAGCGCTCATGCCATCTGTCAGGCAGGAACAGGCCATTCTTATTTGCTCAACTGAGCACAACTTGGCCTGCGAATCAAGCCTCGAAGTGGCAATCACTTCTTCTTGGACTGAGATGTGAACTTTGTCGGCATTTAGCAAAGATCCTTGACTCTAGAGGGAGTTCCTCTCAAGTTTTGACTTACCCAATGAAACATCCCAGACGTCTACTGGTGCTGGTGAGGTGCAGAAGCTGCTGCTTCTGTTCTTGCTGCATGGTACTGAGATAAGAAGTCTACAAGTAGTACGCACATGGATGTAAATGTTGCTGCAGAAATATTAATCATTTTTAGCATACATGATTTCGGGGAAGCAGGAAGCAGGAGGCAGGAGGCAGCAAGCAGTTCGAGGTGGACACTGGACAGTAGGATCGCGGGCGTGCGAAAAAGCAAAACATGCTCCAATGCTCAAACCTGGAATATTTTAGGCCTTGGAAATTGGATACCTTCCGAAGCATGCATTAGCAATGCTCCGTAAGTTCGTACAGGCACGCATATCCAATGAATCAGCTGCAGGCGGTCGCATACATGGTACTGCAGGCGTTTGTCGCCTTCTGATCGGAGCCGAGTTTTCGGCAAAGCTCCCTCTCCTCCCGTTGGAGTGGAGGGCAAACGGCCGAGACAGCATAATTTTTTCACAGCTGCTCGTGAGGCAGCGGGACTTGCGTAGGTGGACTCGGTGGACTCGGTGGACTCGGTGGACAATCCTTCTGCTCTGTATGGTCTGTGCTTGGAGGCACAGACTCGCGTATCCCATCGAATGAACGACGTCGAAATGCAACGGAGGCGGCCTCCGTAGTTTAATGCATAGAGCTATGCTACGAACAGCTTGAAGCTTTGAGAGTCCCACCAGTACCGCACTTTTTACATGGGTGCACTGTGCAGTAACGGTTGTCCATCGTCCATCCGCTTGCCTATCCGCCTGCCCTTCTGCTTCTCCGCCTCTTATTGCTTGTACGGAGAACTTTGTAAGCACCGCACCGCCGAGTCGTTAGAGGATTCTACCGACAAACCACAGGCTTCCACATGACTGATCGGTCGGTATGTCAGAAAACGGAAACTTCATCCACAGCTCGCAGCTAGCTGATGGGGGGCAGAAGTTGTTACCTCATCCCGTTGCCTCGTTTGCCTGCCTTCACACTTGGCACACTACCCTTGAGCGCCGTTGGTAGGAACTTACTAGGAAGGCAGAGGAGGCCAGACAAGGAGAGAGGCACCTGAACCCCATATTTTAGATCGACGTTGGAGGCAAGCCTCCACACAAGCAGCTCCAATAATTCACATCAGTTGCATCTATCTTCAACGGACGAAAAAACGCCAGTGACACCTTCCTTTGCTAAATTCCGAACTAGCCATGTACCAACCGGGCCCGAAAGGCTACTATTCTGCAGTAATATAGTAGTCCACATTAAGCATGTTTCTAGATGGCTGTTTTTCCCGAACGTACTTGAGTAAAATCCGGTCATCATCGCAACCGTGTCCCCCTCAAAGTTGGATGGACGAACCATTGTTATCTTTTCATGTTTCCAGTCCTCAAGTCTTCAAGTCTTCCGCCAGCAATAGTTCCGTACGTCGTAGGACGCTGGTCAAGGAAGGGCCAGAATCACAAAGAAAGCTTTTCCACTTCCCACTTCCAACTTCTCAAATGCAATAAGCCGTAGTACTGTACTCTTTCCTCCCGTATAGTCCGCTTATCAATTTGATCTGCCTGCCTGCCTGCCTGCCCGCCTGCCCAGCAATCCACCACCTAAAAATACATCCTACCAAGCACGACTAATCGCACTCAACGTCCTCGCGACAGCCCTGCCCGAACAAGCCATAAATTGATACATGATAACATGAAATTAGATAGATGCATTATACAGGACTGCAAGCATCATACCAAAACTTCGGGATTTGCCCACTTGGTTCCACCCCAGCACCCGGTTTGTAGGAAAACTCCGGCATGCTTCATTTGCCCTCTGCATCAACGTTCGTTTACCGTCACGGTCAAGTTAAGTCTATCAAATTAGTATCAATACCGCAGTTCTCCGCTTGCAGGGAAGGCGATCCAGGCGGAGCAGGGCCAAAGTAAACTAGCACGCTAAGTGTCATCTCCCGCCCTCTTCTTTTCCTGACCAGCTTCATGGAATGTCCTAGCCACTACGCCTTGACCTCGGATCGTCCTGATCCTGAGACCCTGAGCTCGAGTTACTGCGCAACTTCTTCCCCGATACGTACATGGCTGGCTCTCTACTGGTCTGCTGGATGCTGGGCTTTGGCTAGGCACTGCGGACAATGAACAGTGAACAGTGAACAGTAAACAGCAAACAGTAAACAGCGAACCTCCCTCTCTAACATGTACGAACGCCGGAGGCGGTTTGAATGTTCTGGCTATGATTGCCGAGTCTTGGCTGGATATGGCTTGACATGGCTTGACATGGCTCTGCATGGCTCTGCATGGCTGTACATAGCTCTGCACTAATTATATTCTTGCTAGCTCGCAGGATTGGCCAATTGTCCACTCGTTAAGGTCCTCTCTACTTGAACAACCGACGCATCAACCCATTGGGCAATCATTGTTGATTTGCTGATTTGTAGAGTAGCTGATCATGAAGCAACCGCAAGTAGCAATTAATGGGAGCAAAGTAGTTATGCACTATGATAGATCATATGAACTTGCAACAGGAGGCAAGCTTGTGATAATCGCTATGCGCTATGCAGTCGTATCTATGGTACGCAAGTGGTTGAGGTACCATAACTAGGTCAAGGGAGGTACAGGAAGTAGTAGTAGGCAAGACTCGAAAGCACTCGTGCACTCTTTCCCTCTATCACACACTCTCCCGCTCGCCTCCCATGAGTCCCATCTCTCCCTCTCCCCTCTCCCCTCTCCCCTCTCCTGGCTCCCTCTTTCTATGGAGTACGACCGACTGGGTAATCAGGAGGTTCGAGTCGAGACGGAAGAATTAACACACCAGGACCGATTTGGTGTAATGCAACGCGCACGTATGTCTACAGATCCCTGACCCAAGTCCATCTTCATGTGTTGAAGTGTTCATTCTTAACCTCTATTTTGGCGAAATATCCCAATGCGGTCTATTTGCTGTCTTTTTTTGCTTCACCTTTTCTGATTGCTGCTTTCTTTGCTACTTTTCTCTCCTGCTCCCTCTCCGATCCTTTCTCCGTCCTTTCCTTTCGTTTCCCTTTCCCTTTCCTTTTTCTGTATTTCTTCATGAAATCTAGCGTAATGTACGGTACAGTGCACGTAGTATCTTCCTAGCACCTCCCTAGTATCGCTCTAGTATTTCCTCTAATGTCGAACAATGGAAAGGATCCTGATCTAGCCGTTATTCACCAGTTGCAGGCTTGTGGTTGGAGACACAGACATAGACACAGACGCAGATACAGAGAACCACAAACACCATCCAAACATCTTGCAAGTGGTTGAAAAAAAAGCTCCCCCGCAACTCATTCATTCGACTATACCCAACTCCTACTCACTCAACTCTCCTCAACCAAGCCAATTGAACAATTGAATCCAACCGAAACGAAACTCGCTCTTTCTTCCCACACACGCACAAGCACACACACACGCACACAACATACACAGGCGCATAAACATAAACATACACACATTTCCTTTCCTCCTCTCTTCCTCTCTCCCCCTCTTTCCTACTTAGACTCCCACTCCCCTCCCATTGCCCTCTCCCACACTATACCCATACCCATACCCATATCCACACCCACATTCCGACGCTCAGGCTTTGACAGCAGTGAGACGGACGATTAGAAAAAATTCCTAATTCCCCGATCCGTTCTTCAATTTGTTCCCGGAGACGTTATCCTCTGAGGAAAATTACACGGATCGACTTACGAATACGAAATATACTCAATCAAGCAACAAGCAACATCACATCAACATCACATCAACAGCAACAGCAACAGCAACAGCAACAGCAACAGCAACAGAAACAAGCAACAAGCAACAAGCAACCAAGATTTTGAACTTCTCTTTCACGTCCACTCTCACATTCACTTCAGCTTCCACATCCACTTCCATTGTCACTGCCACATCCACATCCACTTCCACCTCTATCTCCACCTCCACCTTCACCTCCATCTGGCCTCCCTGTCAATTATAATCTGGGCAATAGTTTTGATACACAAGCACAAGCACAAGCACAAACACAAACACAAGCATAAGTACAAGGACAAGGACCAGTCCAGCCTTATCTGACCGTCACACTACCGTTGTACTCTGGCACACACATGCCATTGCACATGGCCATCTCGGTAGCACTGCTTCTAAACACACGCCTAGATCCGGAAACAAAGATTTTGCGGCGACGATCTTGAACGGTCCTACCTCCGACCAACTACCTCACCTCTAAGCGTCTAGGGGCAAAGAGAGAGAAACCTTCCCCAAGCTTCCTGCCTGCCTCCACCTACCTTTGGACCGAATTGTCCCCCTCGTTTGGGAAGGTGCAACCTCCTGCCGATCACTTTCTCTTGTCCACATCATAACGACTCCCGCCCCTCCCGACTACCTAGTACCTACTACACTATTTCTTTGCGGAACAGTGGCACAGACCAGGACGAGGTACCTAAGATAATCTCCTAACCTCCCTCCAGCTCCCAACCTAACCTAACAACAGTCATACTAGGCTCGAGGAAGGAAGACATCACACACATCACACACATCACACACATCATCTCTTACCCATCTAAACCAAGTTCCCACCCATCTAGCCCATCCATCCATCCTTCCATCCACCCAACCCAACCCACATCTCGTCGATTACCCCTACCAACCTTATGCTCCATCTGCTCCCACACCCCAGCTTCATCGCATAAGGAACCGGTCGATTCTCCGTCCATCATCCTCGCCCTCACCCTCGCACTCACCTTCGCCCTCATCTTCGCTCTCGACCTCATCCTTACATGCTCAAATCCCCGTAAACTGCACGGCCGAAATTTACGCTCAACCGGCACCATCCTCGTCCAAGTACCGGAACTTAGCAAAATCAGGGAGTCCGGCTTGGCATATCCCTCCTCTCTCCCAACGAACTCCCCATCTCGCACAACGTGCCCTAACCTTTCAATCTTTCCCAAATTTGGTGCTTATCCCGGTTTCATTAAGTGAATGATTCGACACATCACTGTTTGCAAGCCTTTCGCTCTTTCTTGATAAACTCGATTTAAGTACAACCATTCCTGTTCAAGGCACTGCTCCGCTGCTCGTCTGATGAACTATATCATCCCGGCGTACTCCACAACAACAGCATCATCATCATCATCATCCTCATATTCTTTCTACCTTCACCATGGGCTCAACATCACCTCTCTCACCAACTTTCCAAGGACACATTTCTTCTACGCAAGATGCTCTCCTTCTTTTCGAGGCTTGTCTTACAGGCCATCTCAATCATGTCGCACGGCGTCCTCATGATCGTGAAAGATCCAGCTTGATCAAGAGCGGAAATGTTTTTATATACGAAGAGCACTCGTCAGGCATCAAAAGATGGACTGATGGCGTACCATGGAGTCCAAGTCGGATACTCGGAAACTTCCTTGTGTATCGAGAACTGGAGCGACCTTTTCCACCAGGCGAGAAAAAGAGAGCCAACAAACGGAACAAGAGATCTCCAGGAATCAGCAAAGCACAAGAACCTTATGGACGACCAAGTAGCGTCTTAGAAAGTGGATATGGTTCCAGCTCCAACAGCCGTTCTTTTGACCAATCGAACTCGGGCAGCCTCAACAAGGAAACGGAGCGCTCCTTGATCGGTTCTTTGGTGGACTCATATGGATTCAAGGAGGACGGTTTAGTGAAAAAGACCGTCAGCGTAACAGTGGGAGGAGTATCCCATCACTTGGTTTCCTACTATACGGTCGCAGATGTTATCAGTAACAAACTTAGCAATCCCAGCAAAGACCCACGATTCCAGAATATCGTCCCACGAGCAGATCTCGTCACAAAGCAGAACTTCCGCGCGTCAATCGATGAGGTAGAGAGTTTAGATCGTATGGATGATCGATCTCTCTATGGTGCTTTCCCATATGGCCGCCCTGGCTATGACATCTCCAAACAGAACATCGCCCATCGGCCAGCAATGTCACTACCCACTCCACCCATGGCATATACCCCTGGGACAAACTTTTTCCCCAATAACTACTCCATGGGCATGGGTTCTGCACCATACAGTGACGGGCTCTCCTCTGCCGCATCAAGCACCGGAACTTACGGGCAATTCGCACAAAGCCCAGGCTTGTATGCGGCGCCAAAGACCGAGCCGTACGATGTAGGGACTTTTGGCAGACAGAGGTACAATTCTCTTTCTGGAGTTAGCGAGGCGACTCGTTCGCAAGTGTCCTCAAATAGCGCCACCTTCGCCCGCAGGCCTTCCAACTACGGTCAATTTAGCGATTCTGGCATGTCGTCCGGCTCCTTGGATTCGAAAATGACAACGGACTCAGGATTCTCCTCTGGCTACTATGCAGGCATGCGAGATCCCGCACCAAATGTCTACCCTCCACATCGATCTCTGCCGACACCGAGCCATCAATCAGCCTACGATCGACCAGGTGCAGCCCAATATCCAGCGGAGCCAGTGAGCGCCAAGGAAAATATTTGGCAACAAATGGGCAATGTGAGCGCTGGTCACGGTCATTACTTGTCACCGCATCAACAGCAATGGGCCAGCACAGGTGGCTCATAAAAATTGTAATTTGAAATCCACGTTTCGACAGTGGATCGTTAATTCATCTTAGCATGCGCTCCATCAGGTTGGACGTTAACGGGCTGAGCATGTATGAATAAGTCTTGGAAGATTCGTTCCACAGCAGCTTGATTCTGCAGTGACCATTGAGTCAATTTGCATTTCGCGGCCTTGTACGTCGCGCTGGTTGAGAGGCCTTAACCCATGTTTCACTGTTCTTAGTTTATTAGATGGAAGGGGCGACGATGAAGGAAGCCTTCACTCACTATGATGTGAAGGGTCATCGTCTGTGGGATTTACTGGCGTAAACGCGATGTATATATTATGCTGGCACATGGTTTCAGCATGAACAAGTGCTAGCCAGTTGATACCTTTGGCGAGGATACGGTATTCTCATGCCGCCTATCACTTGAAAATCCCTTGGGCGTACTTGCGGAGCTGTTGCTAATTCTCTTGGAATTGGTTGGAAGAAAGGGAATGTAAGGGTTTTGGGTTGCGGTTTTCAAAGTTTTCGACGGACCAAAAAGAGCTGACCACGAGCGACTCTTTTTCATTGTATTAAAATTAGATTGTACCTTCGATCACTAATATGGAGTGAATTATGAATGATAATTAGACTAAAAGTGTCGTGTATTAGTCTTATGCTGTGGTAAGGGAGATATTACCTAAAACGGAATTACCGTATGATTTCCCATGATTAAGCGCAATAGCCGAGTACTGTCGTACAGACAAGCACGGTGTAGCCGTCCTGTGCAACGCAATTTCTAACAGCAGAGTTAAACCCGGAGTCTGTAAGATCTTGCTTTCGCAGTCCGTACAACCAATATTCCAAAGGGGGCGCGTTTCAATTGCTTCCAGCTCCCATATTCCACACAGCCTTTGTCTGGGCTCCTCCACCAAAGGCCGGAAGACACGCCCCAAAAATGCGATGAACCCCTCTATGGCACGGCATCAGCTTGCGAGAGCCTCGAACTTTCGCAATGCATTTTCCGGGCTCGCGGGCAACAAATCTTCATTGAGCCAACAGCATTCACTGCTAAGACCTTGGCATTCTTTCTCGACATGTAAGACTGGCTCTTCTACTACTACTATGTTGAGCTGTGGCTCCTCGCGACGCAACGTCATCAGGTTCCGTAATCTTCGTTCTCTGTATGCAAAGTTGGCTTGGCTGGGTTATGGATGAGCGGCTGATGATGGTGTAGAAATGAATGTGCGGTGCGCTTTTCTACGTCGAGGCCTGAGAGGGAGTCGAGGTAAGATGGTTGCGTGTTCTTTCTGTGACGATGAGTTGGAGGGTGAAGATTTCGTCACTTGGATTTATGGTCACGTGACTATGGATCGGACGTGCAGGTTTTCTTTTGATGGAGAGGTTTGGATGAGTGATGGTGATGGTGTCTGGATTATGAAGGACTAGGAAACACTTCGATAGAGATACTGATTAGTTTACTGCAGAGAACCATCTTCCCCGCCCCCAACACCTGCACCTAAGAAAAAGCCTCTCCTCAACGCACTCAAAGCCATCACACCACACGAACACATCTACACGATCCCAAACATCCTAACGTTTTCACGACTCATCGCCGCGCCGGTTGTCGGGTATCTTGTTCTGCACGACCAGCATGCGTGGGCCACAGCGCTGTTTGCATATGCGGGCATCACGGACCTGGTAGATGGGTGGATTGCAAGGAAATGGAATTTGCAGACGGTAGTTGGGACGGTTATTGATCCAATGGCGGATAAGATGCTTATGACGATTTTGACGGTTTGTTTGGCGGTCAAGGGGGCATTGCCTGGTATGCTTACGTTTCTTCTTTCTCTTCTACTACCGCATGTCAAATTGGATGAGGAGTAATCTCTCAATTACCCAATACTTCCCACCTTAACTCTTCCGAAATCCCAAAACACACCCCAGCTAACCACCACCTCAAGTCTGGCTTGCAACCATAATTCTGGGCCGGGATATTGGCCTGGCTATAACAGCTATTTACTACCGATGGATATCGCTTCCCCCGCCGAAAACCTTCACACGCTACTGGGATTTCTCGCTGCCCTCGGCAGAGGTCCATCCAACAACAATTAGCAAGTATAATACGGCGCTGCAGTTGGCGTTAATTGGGGCGACGACGGCGATGCCGTTGGTCAGTTGGGACGTTAGTTTGGGGATGACGGGATTACAGTGAGTTTTACTCTTTTACTTATTTGTATTCCTTGCAGCTGGGGCGATAGCAGTGGTGGTGACGGTGGTGGTGAGAGGACGAGCAAGGAAGAGGGAGGAGGAGAAACGGGAAAAGGAGGGAGACATTTGGAGATTATGGAACGATGGCTAATATGACCCACAGATATATGGTCGCTACGACAACTATTTGGAGTGGTGCTAGTTATATATACACGAAAGATGCAGTGAAGATCTTGAACCAGGATGTTGTGCAGGCCAAGGAGAAGGAAAAGGATATTGAAATCAAGAAGCAGGAGAAAGAAGGAAAACCATGATGAGTAGTCGTCACAGCTATAGAGAGATGCACTCAACGAACATGTATTTATGTAGTTACCGATTGTACGGGTAGTATTACGCAACACGATGTATTATTTGGGCTTGAAGAAGGAAACACCAGAATTGGGATGACGACAGATGTTAGAAGATATGGAAAGGACCGTTGCATACATCATATCTACGAATTGTGATTCTCTAACTCTAACATGCTACAATGTGGAACAAGTAGACTAGTGGCGTCGTTATATATCATACAACGATCATCATCTACGCCACAGCCATGCGTTCCATCCAGCCCAGAAACGCCATCGCTTAATGCAAGCCGCCAAACCTCCCAACTACTATCCTTCCCATCCTACCCAAAGCCTCAAGGCTCTGACATGTCCTCCCTAAGCTTCCGATGCATAAGAATCTCATCATACATATTCGCCCTCGCCACCATCCGACTTCTATTCTGGACATAAGCCAGCAATCTCAAACAACCACTCGGCGTCATGCCCTCGATCCTCCTCGCCTGCCCCACCGATTCCGGCCGCGTGACTTTGAGGAGTGATTTCTCGTGCAGCGACAACCCATAGATCGAATCGTAGTCCAGATCCGAGGGCAGTTTCAGCGCTTCGTCCTTCTGGAAAACTTTCATCGCCGACTTCTGCTGCGCTACATATGGAGCATAAACGGCTTCAATACCCACTCTATCTCTAATCCGCTGTGGATAGGTCAAGATCTCGGGGACGCGACCTGCAAGATCATTCATCGTAACGCCGACTAGTCTCAAAATATCGAAAGCGCTCCGCCTAGTCGTATCATTCGCGACCTTGAAGCCCTCGCTCATCCAAACCGGCGCCGAGGAAATATTCTCCATCAACGTCGTCTTCAAGTTATTCATCTGCGCCACCTCGTCCTGGAAAGCGGTCCATCGTTTGTCGCCCACTACGCCGGCTAGACGTCCCTTTTCCGTAAGTCGCAGATCGGCATTGTCGGCGCGCGAGCTCATCCGGTACTCGCTGCGAGAGGTAAACATGCGGTACGGCTCGGATACGCCTTTCGTCGTGAGATCGTCGATCATGATGCCGACGTAGCCGTCGCCGCGTGATAGGACGAGTTGGGGCAGGGACTGAGAGGCTAGGCCGGCGTTTATACCGGCTATGATGCCTTGGGCTGCGGCTTCTTCGTATCCAGTAGTTCCGTTGATTTGGCCGGCGAGGAAAAGTCCTTGAATGGCTTTGGTTTCGAGTGTTGCTTTTAAGCTTCGAGGATCGACGTAGTCGTATTCGACACCGTAGCCTGGTTGTAACATTGTCACGTTTTCTAGCCCGGGGATAGTCTTCAAAAGTTGTTCTTGGGCCTCGGCTGGGATAGTCATGGAGATACCGTTAGGGTAAATGACATCGCTGTCAAAGCCTTCGGGCTCTAACCAGACAATATGTCTGTCCTTATCTGAGAACCTCAAAACCTTGGATTCTAGAGATGGACAGTATCTTGGGCCTTTTACAGTTTCTCTGATATGAATAGACTTATCCAGATTGTCTCGGACCACTGCATGCGAGGCGTCGTTGGTATATGTAGCGTAGCAGGGCAGCTGGTCCTTGACCGAGACAGTCTCATTGAGGTAACTGAATGGCATTGGCGGCTCATCACCCGGCTGCACAACGAGCGACTCGTAGTTGATAGAGTTCTTTGCCAGCCGAGGAGGTGTGCCCGTCTTCAATCTCCCCAGCGTGAACCCCGCGTCCTTCAACGACTTGCTGAGCCCGAAAGTCGCAGCTTCGCCCATGCGACCAGCAGGATAACACTCCAGTCCAATATGTATCTCTCCGCCTAGAAATGTGCCAGTAGTAATAACCACTTGTTGCGCCGGTATAATTTCTCCCGACTCCAACCTCACTCCAGTAATCTTGCCACTTTGCGCCGACGTATCCTCCTTCGAAACAATAATATCCGCCACACTGCCTGTAATGATCGAAAGATTTGGATACGCCTCCAACTCCTCCCGCATATACTTTTTATAAAGGCTTCGATCAATCTGCGCCCTCGGACCCTACAAGCCATCAGTCAGCGAATTCTCCTCCCCTTCCCCTTCATAGCACAGAAACACCCACCCACACCGCAGGTCCCTTCTTCCGATTCAGCACCTTAAACTGCACCCCCGCCTTATCAATTATCCTCCCAGCCACACCATCCAATGCGTCAATCTCCCTCAACATTGTCCCCTTCCCTATCCCGCCAAAACTCGGATTGCAAGAGCAAACACCGATATTGTCGAGTTTGGGCGTGATCAGCGCAGTTCTGGCGCCGGACCGCGCAGCTCCTGCGCAGGCTTCGGCTCCGGCATGTCCACCTCCAATGACGACGACATCATATGGTCTGCGGATATTGAATCAGCTTCGTTCTGGTCGCATACAGTGTTCGCGCAGGCCGAGAATAAAATTACCTTGTGCCAGCCGCTACACTCGCAAGAGTCCTTCGCTGCAGGAAGCGCGACGGAACCAGAGAATTGTGTAATAGGCGACTGTGAGTCGCCACTATCCTTCTATTCATCTTTGCATGTCGAAATTGTAGATGTAGTTTTCGGCCAAAGTAGCACAAGTATTATTTTTTATGTAGCATCGGTGCTTTTTTCCCCGCGGCCGAGCTACGAGTTTCTATTGCAATTAGAGTACCCCAGTGACCCCTCAGGAGTAGTCAATATAGGGTGCTTACAGATAATTTTGGAAAGTTTATTGTGTCACAAGAGGATGCCAACAAGTTTCGTTATTGTTAATCACATCATGATGGACAGGTTGTTAATATAACGGATTCATTTCTGCATCGACATTGATGAGGACTCTATACTACAGGCCCCAGAACAGATGATTCTCAGTTGACCGCGGACAGATCTGAAATCCGATATTTGTTTTTTTATGTTTTTTCTGTAAATGTGACCGCTTCTCTCTTCCAACTCATCCAATCGTTCAGGTGAGACATCCTCCCATGGCTCGCAACGGACAAAAGCAGTTGCTGAGAGCGTGGGATATAACCTACTCCCACGAAATGAAAGGCCAGTTCCGAGATCCTTTCCTAGGATATAGACCCCTTAGTAGGTATCAACCCATCAATCCATAAGAACACCAGAAAGACTGAGCTGCTTAACACGTATCCATAATCATAGACATTTTCGCTGGCAGGAGGAACAGCCCAAAACAACCGCAACGCCAAAACACCTACCCTAAACCGCAAAAATAGGTATATAAGCAATCACATCTATACCATAACGCCATGCCTCACAGACATCGAAATCTGGCAAATCGTAACTAAGGTCACTACTCATAGCCAATTACACTGCTGAGCCTGCAACGCCAGGAGAATCCAGCTTGAGAAGCCGTCGTAAGCTATTCTCCATGCCTCGAAGGTCAGCATCACTGCTTCCAGGTGTGACACCTGTGGATGGATTCGGTATTGGTGAAGCCCTGGCCGTGGAATCTTGGCTTTCGTAAACTCGAGAAGGGGTTGGGGTTTGTGCAAAATTGAAAGCACGATCCGGAGTTTTGGTGGGGGTTTTGGACGGTGTAAATTCTCGTCGTAGACCAGATCCAGTAGACTTGGGAATGTCCGTGGAACTTTTGGATTCGCCTTTGTATCTATAATTTGATTGAGGAGTTTTGGTAGACATCCCTGAGTTTCTAGGGCCACTAGGAGAACTGTTGCCCCCTTGATATGACATCGCAGCATTCGTTGAGACGCTTAGGGCCGGCCCCAGATTGCTATCGGCAGAAGGCTCTGAAGCTTTCGGAATTGGTTGTGAAAATAGGTACGCTTTTAATGCCTCGGACCTATCCAAGGGCGATTGAGGTTTGTTCGGGGATGCCTTCTGCGACTGCAGAGGACTTGACGTCTTTCGTGCCGCATTGATTCTTTCGTGGTAGGGTGTAGAAAAGGCGGGGCCCAAAGGCATGCCAGAATTACTGGGCCCATCCAATTCCATGGCGAACAAACCACTGGCTGAAGCACGAGAAGATGATGCATTGGTAGTATTGGTTTGATTGACATGTTGCGGCGTAACTATTGTGCTTCCTGGAGATGTGAGTGGAGGGTTGAAAGGCCCCATAGAAGCAGTGGGAACAGAGTTGGCACTTTGTGCCCGCATTTTCTCCGCTTTCTCCCGTTTGTCTGCGTTAAAGAAAAGGTCAAGAGGGGATTCTTCAATGCGAGGGGTCTTGCTGAAACTTTGTACTGAGGATGGAGTTTGTGAAACCTCATCTGTTGATGGCTTGATATCCATCATTCCGCTCCCACTTTTTGTTCTTGGTGACTCAGGAACGGACTTAGAATAAAAACTAGGCATAGGTAACGCAGATGGTGCTGGTGATGCATGAAAGGTCGAGCCTGCATAGGCTGCAGCAGACGGTGTTTGGATAGGCCTTGCAGAAGGTGGTTTTGTGGTAGATTGAGCAGCAGTTAGAGGTGGAGTGGTTCGATCTGCCTTCGTTGTAGGGGGGGAATTCTGGACATTTTTGGGTTTATTTCTGTTTCGAGGCTTTCTGGATCCGCTTTCCGGGACGTTCGAGTTGTGTTTTCCCTGGGAGGCTGGTTGCCTTTGTTCAGTTCTTCGAGGGGTTCGAGGCGGCGTGGTGGGCTGATTTGAGTATTTCATGGTAGATTGGATATTTTGGGAATGTGCTTGAACGCTGACCTCCTGTGGGCTTTGGGGGTTGTTGGACGATGTAGTAGTGATTTGGGTAGTAAAGGTTTGGGTGTGACGGATCCCTTTGTAGGGCGTCATTGTAGACATCTCTTTTGTTTGGTGTACCAAGTAAGCTATCGCAAGAGAAGTATGATGGTCTTGATAAATTGTCGAGGTAGAACTACGACAGATGAAGCGAACGACAAATGGACGCCCGCGTGGGTGTTGTATTGTTTGGGTTGTTTTGTGTTGCGCGAGGTCGGACGGCGTATGATAATGATGATGTTTATAGGTAAGGAGGTGGCCGATCGCTGGACCGGTTTCGTACTCGGGCGTAGTGGAATCTGGTATATGTTTCGAATTGTATGTGATTGATAGATTGTGTTGAGTTAATCATTGTTCTGTGTTATATCTTGTAGAGAATATGGTATATTACACCAAGAGGAAGGAGAGAGAAGACGGATGCGACAGTCAGTTGCGTTGTTGACTACACTCACGCAATTTGCTCATAGCTTGCTTAGTCATCCTGGAGGCTCAGATTGTCAACCTTGCCGGAGCTTTGTGAGCGAGGCAACTTACTCCCAAGATTCCAACGAATTCTTACGTTACTCTACCAATAAAAAGAAACTCGGCACGATTGCGAAGGGTTTTTTCTTCGACGAACGAGCTTCGACCTCGAAATCGACACCGTTATCCTACTTGTTTAGCGTACCGCCAACCTGACAGTTATACCCCGCGATCATCCACTTTCTCCGACTCCATTATTCGTAGTCTCGAAATATCATACTATCATGGCGGATATTGATATGACAGATGCTCCTCCAGCTGTAGCGAAGAAGGGCGGTTCGAAGAAAGCAGCAGGTGGAGAGGGTGCAGATGGCAAAAAGCGCTTCGAGGTCAAGAAGGTATTGTTAGGCAACTCAAATCGTTGGTTCTTCGGTTTTGACGGTATAATTAGTGGAACGCTGTGGCTTTATGGGCTTGGGATATTGTCGTTGATAACTGCGCTATCTGCAGAAATCACATTATGGATCTCTGTGAGTTTGCCTGGCAGGGGAGGGAAGCATTGCGACTTGCTAACAATCAATCTACAGGTATCGAATGTCAGGCAAATCAAGCTTCCGCCACAAGTGAGGAATGCACTGTCGCATGGGGTATCTGCAACGTAAGCATAGGTGTCTATTTGGTTTTTATTATATGTACTGACAATATACAAGCATGCTTTCCATTTCCATTGCATCTCTCGATGGCTGAAGACTCGTCAAGTTTGCCCGCTCGACAACAGAGACTGGGAATTCCAGAAATATGGTCGCTAGAAAGTTGTCGAGGATACACTACCACGTTGGACGAAATCATGAAGGGTGGATGAAACAAGTAAAACACGAACAGAATGCTGCACCGAAATGGGAGGCATAATTGATACATGCGCGAGTCGCTCAAGAATCCGCAGGAGAGGCGTCCCAAGGACTTCTGGGACGAAAGGCGTTTAGGGGTTAAGTTGAGACGTAGAGTGGGAGGTTACGACACGCATAGCGAATGAAGTTTGAATTGCTTGGTGCCAGCCTAAACTTTGCATTTTGGGTATTCCCAATCCTATGACGCCCACGATGTACTCGATGTCCCTGCTTTACTTCAACTAATCGTTTTCCCATCCACAATGATCTCTTGTGCCGCCGCATGACTTCCTGCTGCCGGCAACCATCTAACAGGATGTCGATTGAAAAATGGCCATGGTGGTACGACGAGGGCAAAAGTAAGTGCACTTCCTATCAATCCTAGGGCGAGCGCAAGTTTGATATCCTCCTTGAAGTAACCAACGAAGAAAGAGACAGCCTGGGGATCATTTTTAGTACAATTAAAGTGATGGAGAGAATAATATAATTACCCCAACTATTGATAACAGAGCTGTCGACAAGAATTCCGCCAACTTTTGTCCCTCAAAGTCCTGTGTAGAATATGAATTAGCATTGCACACCAGCTCCACGGCTGCTCGGTTTGAAGATATAGACAATTATACGAACAATTTGTCCCTCGGCAAGTTCCCGGACCTGGTCCATGATTTGGTCCGCCATGATTGCGGGGGGGTTCTACCAGTCAATGTTGTGGTGAACAATGAAATTCCAGCTTTCAGAGGTCGTTTGGGTGTTTGTAACCTTCGCGTGTCCTGAAGCCGTTCTTCTACACGTGCGTCAGCCTTGCGGCCTCGCCTTGCCTTGCCCGAATATTATCATCCTCAGGAGTTACTTCGTACAGTACAGGGTACCCCGGAATGCTGAATGCATGCGCCGAAATGTGGTGAGCGATTTACGTCCCACCAGTGTTCAATACTCGGGAATGGTTACATGGAAAGGCTGTTCATGGCGGTATGAGACTGCCGCACGAAAACCACAGAGGCTTGGCCAAGAACCATCAGAGAGGTCAGAAAGCATGGCGATATTTCACGACAAGGGAAGATAAGTACGAGAGGAGGATTTGAGGATTTGGGGATTTGAGGATTGACATATCGCAGCGTCCTTTCGAACCAACGACAATTGGAACGGCCGGCCCATCGAGCCCATATTCCCACTGTACCTAGCAGCGGCCGACGGCCCCTTGAAAAGTCTTGCCAGGTCTTGGCCTTTCGATAGATGCACATGAGTTGTAAGGTGTAAGTTGTAAGTGCAGCACGAAACACATCATCCCACCACACCTTTCAGGATTTGAGGGACTTTCACGTTCCAGTACTCACCTGGCTAGCACATTGTGCTTGAATGCCAATAGTCTGTCTTTCGACGATGTCTCCAGCACTCGATAGGAAGGTAATATGAAAAGCCAGCTTCGTTCCAAGTCTAGTGTAGTGCCGTGCCCTGCCCATCTTAGGGCCGATGGATACGAGGGACGATACAGATATGAATAGAATGGACTTGGACCAGATCTTAACCATGGTTCCGTTCCAATTCACTTCGGCTTGTGAAGGTGAACTTAGGAACTTGGGAACTTGTAAGTAAGCTCGGTCTTGACTGCTGATTGGCTGCGCCTTTTTTTCTTTCAACCTCCTCCACTTCGTTTTTATTTATCATTTCTGCCCTCCCAGCTCGGGAAAAGGAAAAAGAAACACACAACAACATCAAGCAGATTGGTTTCGACCTTTCAACCCTTTTTAACCCCTTACAACAACCACAGCTGTTCACTGTTTACCCTATTTGATCTGTCTTGCAAGAGCTTTATCCAACATCATTTCTTCACGGCCTCTGGCTTCCAGCCATTATTTGCGCCCCCTAGGTCAAGGTTAACGTCATTCGGCCCATCCAAATCTCTGTCTCGATCAATCCGCTGAAGGACGAAGCCGTTTTTTCCAAACCTTCCAACAAACCTCAGCCACCGTCAGACTTCATAAATACGACTTGTACACCTCCTTTGCGACAATAAATTGTTGCTCTCAAACGCACATATCCGCACGCTTATTTGACCTCAACGCCTCGGCGGCCTTTTAACAACTAACCACCAAATTGGCGGGACTCGTACTTCACGATTTTTCCTTCATCCGTCCCCTCCTCGGTCCAGTGAAGATCTGGGCCTACTGCGGAGGCGACAAGAAACCTCCATAACTGGCTCTTAGGACTCCAAAACAGAAAACATACGATTGCGCTTAACAACATCATCTACTTGGGGTCGCGGTTGGACGAGTGGTCTTATTACAAAGAAGGGGTTACTGTGCAGGGACGACCTGTGCAAAGCCGACTATCAAATTGACGGCAACAATCGGTGGGCGCTCGTTGCGACCCGCCTTATATAACTGAAGGCTTAGGCTTTGTTTCTCAAGATTACTGTAGGTGCTGGAATGGACCTCCGTTTTCGTGAACCCTAGCTTACGAGACAGGAATACCACAAATATATCAATTATTCGAATTATCAATTAAGATGTCTGAACACGAGGACAACTCTCTCGACACTGGCTACAGCACGCCAGTGCCAGAGCTGGATGATCATAGACACCAAGCACCATCGATCCAAAAGCCTCGCTCCCGCAGTGGTACTATCGATTCGCTCTATGCACCTTCACCACGAGACCCTTTGACTCCTGACATGTCGCGCGCGAACCACACCTTGAACATTATCGCTAGGGATTTTGAGGAGGCAGTTGTCGATGAGGATTCTCGAGGAGTTTCCCCTATGGCTATTCGAATGGGCGAAAGGAGTCGCCGTGGAACTGCCAACACTCTCGAGCCACGCTCCTCTTCGCCTCCCAACTCCGTGAAAGCGTTTGCGGATGCACGACGACGGGAGCGTCAGATGTCCACTTCTGATCCGAACTCTGCCAAAGCACTTGCGGAGGCTCGACGACATGAAGATTATATCCTCCACAGAACAGAATCCCACGCCAGCCAACGAACTCACCGCAGCCTTCGAAGCAGACGTTACACCAACGAGAATGATGCAAAGAGCTTTGTAGGCTCATCTAAGTCTGCCGAGGAAGATGTATGCTTCCCTCTGCACAGTTCTCCTACCAAGGATACACTGCAGATCAACTGGGAGACCCTTGAGGATTTCATCGCGGAGGAAGAGGATCGTTCTCGGACACCGCCTGTAAACCAACCACAGCCTCGAATTTTCCATGATCTGAGAACCAACTATGGTCATGGAACAATCCCAACTATTGTTAACTCTGAAGGTGTTGTTTTGGATATTCCATCCTCTGCAACATCCGTGAACGAGAAGGCTGAGCTTTCCAGCTTGGAACAGATTGATGCTAGACCACAGCAACAGCATGCCGATACTAATAGGTTCGAGTATTTCTCCTCTCTTGGGGAGTCGACTATCCATGCGCCTGAGTTTGGGGATCTAATCTTGCCCGGAGAAGATATTCGTACCCTCTTCACGATCCCTACAGAGGAGCAAGGCGACGGTGTTTGGTGGTTGAACATGAACAACCCAACTGACGAAGAGGTTGCTGCTATATGCAAGGCTTTTGGTATCCATCCCTTGACAATTGAAGATATCAAGACTCAAGAAGCCCGCGAGAAGATTGAACTCTTCCCATCGTACTACTTCGCCTGTTTCCGCTCCTTCCACGTTGTAGAAATTGATGATGGTCAAGAATACGAACCGTTCAACATTTACGTTATTGTGTTCCGGGAGGGTACACTCAGCTTCAGCTTTTCACCCAACCCGCATGCTGCTCACGTTCGTAAGCGTATCACAATGCTCAAAGACTATGTCGCTTTGAGCAGCGACTGGATTTGCTATGCCTTGATGTAAGTTGGTCCCCAAACCTCGTCAAACCTCTTTTTCTGACATAAACAGCGATGACATTGTCGATTCGTTCGCTCCTGTTATTACCAATATCGACAGAGAGACCGACACTATTGAGGATCAAGTCTTCATTGCCCGCAGTGATGACATGCATACCTTCTTGCGAAAGATTGGTATGGTCCGTAAGAATGTCATGGGCTTGATGAAACTCCTGGGGGGAAAGGCCGATGTTCTAAGAGGTTTCACAAAGCGCTGCAACGCCAACTACAAGGTCACACCTCACATGGACATTGGTCTCTATCTCGGTGACATCCAGGATCACGTTGTCACCATGATGACGAACTTGGGCCATTTCGAGAAGATGCTCTCCCGAGCTCACAGCAATTACCTCGCTCAGCTTTCTATTGACAACATCACTCAAGGAAACAATGCCAACAAGGTGCTCAGCAAGATCACACTCCTCGCGTCGATTCTCGTTCCTCTCAACTTGGTTTGCGGTATGTTTGGTATGAACGTTGCGGTACCATTCAAGGACAGCGACAGTCTCGTTCCCTTCTTCACCATCTTAGCTATCCTAGTCGTCTTCACTCTTGCTTCCTTGGGCCTAGCACGACGCTTGAGATACATCTAAAAGCTATGTGGAGACTCTCTGTCATGTATATTCTGGGGTTACGAAACTGCTGTTGTTAGAGCTTATAAAATCAAAATTCTGGGGAAGGTGTCATTGATTACAGGTATTTTGGATAGATGATATATAGAAGTAGATGTCTGTAGACTATAAGACTAGTTATGAAATCGCTTAAACCAGATTATTACTTCCTTTCTAAATGAATGGACTCCGACGTGTGTGCTCTGTGACTTCCTGAAGCGTTTGTTGGTTCACGTCGCTGACGATGACGTATTTCTACACACTTCTGAGGCTATTGACGTAGTAGCTATTATGATTACCTACACTTACAGGTTCATCTATAGTGTTATCTGTGAAGGGAACCGCGTAGGTCATGCCGTTCAATTGCTTTTCCCAGACCATGACTCAATCACTCAGAGCCCCCATACAGAAAGTATAGTTTATATCCCCCCAGCCAGCTACCCATCCTTTCCTTCGTTCAGCCATTCATGAAACCTCTCTCTTTTTATCATCACCTCTAATTCATACGCCCCGTCCATGCATCTCTGCATCCCTCATCATAATCGTACAGTAACAGTACATCCCATCTCCAGCACCTCCCTCAATCGCTCTCCCCTTCATCTAACGCCCCCTTCCCCAATTCTTTCCAACCCATCCACCCCCTCCTTTCCTCTCCCCATTTCCCTCCCTCCCCTCTCACCCACTCCGCAACCCCCCCTAGCTCCTCTACTGCGCATTCCTCATCGTGTTCAAATGCGCAATAACTGCCATACTGCTATCCAAGAAGCGATCCACGCAATTCATCGTGCAGCTCTCCTCGCTCTTCTCCAATTTCCCGCTGCGGATATTGCTCGTGATGCATTTCTTCCAGCAGATGTCTGTGAGGGAGTGGACGGCTGTGAGAGAGGGGTTAGCGGGGGTGATTGGCATGAGGGGAGGGGGAGGAGGGGTAAATAAATAAAATGAACATCAGGACTGGGATTGACTCGTGGTAGCGATCGAGATGAAGCGTATTTGGGGAAAGCAAGCAGATAAGAAGAGAAAAGAACATACATTGTTGAATCCTTGCCTTCTGAGTCTCATTCGTAATGAATTGCTGAAGTTCTTGCTTGTCTCTGTCGGATAACTTGGAGAGGTCGGGTGTTTGCTGAAGAGCTGAGGAATCCATTTTTTGTGTTTATTTCCAGAGTAGAGATCGAATGACGGGAAGGTATCGATGTGGACTACTTAGTTTTGTGTTTGCTTGTGTTGCGAGAAAGGGAGGCTCGGAATTCTGTGGTGTTGATGCAAGCTTTTTGGCCGTAAGCCTTCCGAGCTTCAAAGCTCTACAAAGAAATTTCGCCGGTCAACTTCGTCATGAATCACGTGGGCGGAGTTATTGAGAATGACTTTCACTAAGGTCTACAGGATTTTTCTATCTAATTACATGTTTGAGACTATTGCACAGAGAAATACACTTCACGAGTATGAGCGGAGGTGTGCCTCATTGCTGGCGATCATTAAGCTTTCACAAGTAAGAATTCAACGTCTCATGGGGTATCAGGAATTGTCATTGATGGAAAGGTCAGCTGTACATATTCGTAAATATATATCTCATTACGCCGTTTGAATGCGGGTATCAGCCAATCCTAAGATGAAATCAGTCCTTTTATGGACCTTGTAACTTTTGTTTTCCACAATTCCAATCCTAATCCCAATTTACCCAAGAACAATTTAGACGATTGCAAGCTTGGTAGCAGCGATGTCGAGAGCATCAACATCAGCAGTCAGACGAGCGAAGGCCTTCTTTGATCCATCTGGTCTGTAAACAATCTATTAGCCAATATCCAGACCTCAAATCAAACCAATTTAGCATACCGGATGAGGGTGTTGATCTTGACGGTGTCAATGTCATAAAGCTTCTTCAAAGCCTCCTTGATTTGCGCCTTGTTGGCCTTGATATCGACAATGAAGACGAGGGTGTTGTTCTCCTCAATCTTCTTCATGGCGCTCTCGGTGTTCAATGGGTGGATGATGACCTTGTGCTCGTCGAGGCGGGGTTGGGAGTCGATCGACTTGCGAGGGTACTTAGGAGCACGGGAGAGTTGAAGGGTCTTAGGTCGGTGGAAGGTAGTCGAGAGACGGACCTTGCGGACCTTGTGGGAGTGAACCTAATGGACATCAGTTTCGATGCTTTTTAAATGCTAAGAACGATAGGAAAACTTACACCCTTCAAGGCAGCCTTGGCGGCAGCAGTGGCCTTCTTGTTGCCAGCCTTTGCGGCACCTATTAAAACTTACGCATCAGCAATCGCTCTTGACGAACTCGCAATATCTGCTGTTGCTGGTGCGCATCCTTCGCAATTCTCCGCCATGGATTCGGGACAATATTTAGGTCTTCATAGAGCGGCCGTAACATCACACAAGTGTGGTATCACGATTGGAACTGCGACGATGCGAAAATTGAAGAAAGGAGACTGTACCTTTCTTTGCTGGGGGAGCCATTTCGACAGATGTGTGCTTCCTGGTGGATTAGTACTGGAATTGAGTTGTCGAGAAGTTGATGGTTTGACAAAAACATTTGAGAAAGTCTCGATAATTTGTGGGTGGAAAATTCGCTTATTTCTGGAATATAGTCCATCCGTTCCGGTCTGCAGACTCGACTGCAGAAAAAGTCTAGCCAATCTTTTTCACGTTTCCGTATCCCAACGGTAAACACTATCGTCCAGCCTACCAGAACGAGCAAAAAAATTATTCTTCAACGTCCAGCTAAGCAATTTGTGATACATTCTTGTCTCCAACCCGACAACCTCCTCTTCGTGTAGAGATACGCACGGGAATCGTTTTTATTGCCCAAGCCCAACGCGGCTGGATTTTCCTTTTTTCTAGTATAAAAATGGAGATGTCTCCTATTCACATTGAACTTTAGAGCTACGCGGTTTGCTATAGCATTTGGAAAATCCAGAACTTGCAAGATGGGCATTAAGAAGAAAACGAAGCTGAAATCACTTTCACAAGGTCGTCCACCGACAACCAAGAAACCAATCCAATCTATATCAAGCAAGGCAACGAGGACGATAATTCGTACCCATCATACTCTGGAGAAACGCAGAGCGAAAGCCTTAGCAGAGGGGGATGAAGTAACGGCCGCGGCACTTGCACGTGAGATTGCTACTCAAGGTGGATTGGAAACTTATCAACGTGCAAGTCTAATTGGTCAACGCAATGATCGAGGCGGCGATAGCAGTAAGATATTGATGGAGTGGCTGTCTCCATTAAGCGCAAGACTAAAGGACCAGGCTAGTAGAGGGGCCTCATTACGGATGCTGGAAGTGGGAGCGTTGAGCACCAACAATGCTGTCTCTAGAAGTCATGCTTTTCAAGTTGAAAGGATCGATCTGAACAGTCAATCAGAAGGCATTACACAGCAAGATTTCATGGAGCGACCGCTACCGAAAGACGACTCCGAGAAATTTGATATCATCAGTCTGTCTCTTGTGCTGAATTATGTTCCCGATGGAGCAGGAAGGGGGAATATGCTACTTCGGACCCTGAAGTTCTTACACACTGCACCCCCAGCCTTGAACGATTTTGCAGAATGGTTCCCTTCTCTCTTCCTGGTCCTACCGTCGCCTTGCGTGTCAAATTCGCGTTATATGGACGAAGCCAGACTAGAGGCGATCATGGAGAGCTTGGGGTACGCGATGGTCAAGAAAAAGCTTTCAAACAAGCTGGTTTACTACCTTTGGCGCTTGAACTCGTTCAATTTGGACCCGGTCTCGTGGAAAAAGGAAGAGATCCGGACAGGGAAGTCTCGAAACAACTTCTCGGTCGTGCTGAAAAAGTGAAAGGGGAGATAACAAAATTTTATACGGTGGGGCGATCAACGTCAAGGAAGACTTCGACTGCCCCAGATAATCTGCCAACGGAACACCAAGCAATCCAATCAAGTGCTGAAAGGATAATGAAGGGGGCTTGGCTGTTCAGTATCCGAAAGCCATCTTCGTAGATGGGGTTGATGAGAGGCTCATGGTGTCCACAAATATCCGTTCAGCAGCTTCAGCTACGTTAAGTACAAACTGTATTGTATTGCACCGTCCGTAGCGGCGTAGAGTGTGTCCATTTTTAAATCGAATTACTGATGCGATCAGATAACTATCGGAAATGTGGGACATGCACCCATGCTCGGAGCTCTTGCTTGCTTTGCATGCCTGTCGGTGCAGCACCACTTCCCTTCCAAGATCGACTGCGTGAGGTCCGGGCGCTTTGAAAGAGATTTTGATGTTGCAATGCATCCATCACATCACTAAGATCTCAATAATCAACAATAGAAGGGTGTCCGGAATGGCTTCGCACTCCGCACGAAAAGCCTAGAATTTTCCAACCTGTGATGGAAAAATTTTTAACCTTCAACATTTGCGTAAAGTAAGATTTGATTGGTCTGACCATCTCTGCCCGCATCTTGGTACATTATGTACATCATGCCGTACCACCGCCCATGCTACACAAAGCCGACAAATGCCTTCAAGCCTGCCACTTTCCAAAATTTTCTACCAGCGATAAGAGATAAGGAGGGGGAAACCTGCATGGACTTACGAAATAGCCTTGGAAGAATGACATGGGACCCGTCTCTGTGCGAGGAGAGGAGACTTAATTCACAACTCTAGATCTTCTTAGTTTCCCCGTTTCCACTTCTCCCCTAATATCGTGAATTCATTTCATCTGCTCGTGTGCCCTCTTCCCTCAATCGCTTTCCTTGATCAAACTTTTGCTGTTCTCGTGGAGGACATACCAGACTCGTCCACAATCTATTTTGCTGTGGCGGCGGTGGAAGCAAGGATACGATACCACACTGTACTTGCATTACATCACACATGGCGCGACCAAATCCCACCAACTTCCACGAATATGAGTATGGGACCTCAAACTCCCCGAGAAGCTCTATCAGCGGTCGGAGTGTAAGATTTGAGTCTGGTAACTTCTCCCCTTCAGAAGTTTCGGATCTTCTAGATATTCCCGATGGTCAAAATGGCCCGGAAAATGGAATTCGAAGGCGCAGGTACTTTTATCCATTCCTTCTAATCTGCCGTCCCTATGCCTAGCTAATACACATTTCTAGATCCTCAATAGCCATGCGGCTAAGTTCCATCACACATGTTGGAGGAGTGAACAGTATTGAGAATTTTGCGAGAAGTTTAACCCGAGCCACCGGTTTTCACGAAATCAACCCACGACAACCCGCGTTCATATTAGCAGATGATGGTCCAGAGGAAGGGCCCGAAGATGATTTAGAATATGGGAGTGTGCGGTCGGAAAGTGGACATTTCCCTCGCGCCGGGTTATCCAAGCAAAATCTTGATAATGAGAGCCCCGAAAATGCGGTGGATGATCAATCTGTCGTTGGTACTCCACCTCGATTCATACATCGCAAAAGTTCGGATATCGATCATCGTATCAGCGATGTGGGAAGCCTGCCGGGGAGCATGAGGGGTGGCCAGTCTATATTTGCAATTGCGCCTCATTTGGGGACACCACTTGCAGGGAGCTATGGCGCTTCTTACGGAACTCTACGTTCCAATTTGAACGAGTCATCTATGGCCCATGCTGGCCAGCTATGGAAGCAGCAACAAGCAGCTGGCGCAAATGTTTTGGATGGAGAGCACATGCCACTGATTGTGAAAGAGGTCGAGCAGGATGGGAAGATTGTATATGTTGTAGAGGGACAGTCGACTCTTTATCAAACCGGTGAGCATGCATACGTTCATTCGCATTTCTAGATCCATATCTTTCTTCCCCTATGCCTATTAAACCATCTGGTCTCGCCTGTTCTTCGCCGTTACTCATATAAGCGAATACTAACACCAGGTGCTCCAATTAGTCCTCAACTCGACCAATACTCTTATTGGAATAGGCCTTCTAAGTCTGCCAATGGGTCTGAAGTATTCTGGGTGGCTTTGTGGTATGGTTTTCCTTCTGCTATCAGCAGTTGTGACTTCGTACACCGCACGACTGTTGGCCAAGTGTATGGACCGAGACAATTCCCTACTAAGCTTCTCGGATCTTGCCTACGTCTCTTTTGGTAACAAAGCAAGGCTAGCTACGAGTGTACTTTTCACTTTGGAACTGCTTGCCGCTTGTGTTGCTTTGATTGTTCTGTTTGGCGACACTCTTCACTTGTTAATACCTTCCGTGGGGGTTGTGGAGTGGAAGGTTCTCTGCGGCATTTTATTGATACCCCTCAGTTTTGCGCCCTTGCGATACCTCAGTTACACTAGCATTCTTGGCATTTTGTCGTGCTTCTCTAGTAAGGCAAAATATCACTAGTGGTTGACCAGCCCGCTAACTATTCGTAGTTATTCTGATAATCATCATTGATGGTTTCACGAAGCCTCATGCCCCGGGTTCTTTGGTTGAGCCAGCGAAGCAATATCTCTTTCCTGCCAATGTAAGAATGCAATTTTCCTTACTTTCTCTATGCTATAGAAAAGACTCCCCTCGAACGCAGAAATATCTAACAGACTCTCTATCTCCTCGAAACGTCTACGTGATGATATCACGTGGTATTATACTCTCGCTGTGGAAATGCTAACTTTATTGTTGTCTAGTGGCTTACCCTTCCTCTGTCATTTGGCTTGCTCATGTCTCCATGGGGTGGTCACTCTGTCTTTCCGAATATCTATAAGGATATGAGACATCCGTATAAGTTCCCGAAGGCTGTCAAATATACCTTCAGTTTTACTGTAAGTTTGTTTCCACTCTAACACTGCCACTACAAAACTAATTCTTTATAAGTATCTGCTAGATGCAGCGACAGCAGTCATTGGTATTCTCATGTTCGGAGATGATGTCCGAGACGAAATCACCGCCAACATCCTTGAAAGCTCGTCCTATCCTCGCAGTCTTTCTCTTATGATCTGCATATTCATCGTTATCATCCCTCTCAGCAAACTTCCCTTGAATTCCCGCCCTATCATTGCCTTGATAGAGAGCTCGTGTGGACTCGATGCACGGGGCATGTCGGATTCGCCTGCTCTCACGGGTCTGTCGGGCTACACACGTGGCTTCCTCAAAATCGCTATCCGCATCCTTGTCCTCGTCCTGTTCGTTGTGATTGCTATTGTCTTTCCGAGTTTTGATTCGATAATGTCACTAATGGGTTCGGCGTTGTGCTTCACCATCTGCGTTATATTGCCCTTGATGTTCTATTTGAAGATGTTCGGGAAGGAAGTCAGTCCCCGGGAGCGAACTCTGGATTATTTCTTGATTGTCGTTAGCTCCATCATGGCACTTGTTGGAACTATATGGGCGTTCTTGCCGAAGGAACTCATTGGTGCTGAATGATTGCATAGTTAAAAAAGCTGTTGATCGCATTGCTTGAAATGGCGTCGTTTGTGTGGGCATTTTTGGGGGCTGGTTTCCTTAGCGATCTTGCATGATCCATGATGACTCCTTCAGTTTCAGCTGCATTATGACTCTATGGTTTCTACTTTTGTTAATAGTCTTGGGCATCGAGGATATTTGCTCATACAGCGCTGGGTTCCAAATTTACACATAATTGTTCCAATTACTTTGAGACAGGGAGCCATGTATTTCCAACTCAATGAAAGAACCGTACATTTATTTGATTCTGTCAATTACTTTGAAACATCGAGCCATGATCTATATGATCTTCCAGGTGTCTCAATTCTCTCTGACCCTTCCTGATTAGCAAAGATATATATCAGCACGATCTGAGATCACCTCTCTCCATCGACTACTACGGACTATCACCGCTCTATACTGATTCGCTTTCAATATTTCCATCTCTGTTCTACTCATGATTGTCCCCGTCGGTTAAGTCTAATGATATAAGAAACGTACGCATGGTGACCTAATACCTCGAATCCTCCCCCATAACTGCCCCATGTCTTCATGCCTTGGAAGCACGATTTGAAAGCAGATATACAAATCAATACGCTCCCTCTTAGTCCATGACATATTTCCATGCTAGCTAATGAATCAGATAAAACTATTGGCACGGATCAACACTATCGATACGGAATTTATGCGGAGGATCAGCACGAGATCTGCGGCAAAGTGGAGAGAGATACATACATGCACAGCTCATTCACCCAAGAACGACATGAAGGCTTTGTTGCATATCTGATTCCGAGAAGCTGGATAAGGCTTCCTCCCAAAGCAAAGGACTTGGGTGAGGGAACGAATGACTGCCAGTTGTTGTGGACCTCCACACCGGTAGTTGAGCTCCATGAACCGTTTGGTCTCCCCTGCCCTAATGCAGAACATACAGACACAACACCATCACTAAACCATTATGGCATTACGCATGAAACAAAAAGCAGTTTGTTGCACGTCTTGTTTTCAGTTACATTGTGACTTCCTTTGTGGTTGTCCGTTCAACGCGAAAGTAGTGCCAGAATCACAGCTAGCGATTTCGTCGAACAATTTTCAGTACGTACTTCGCCGAAATCAGACATGCAACAAAACGTGAATTGGAGATTTCTCTTCGTTTCTCTGGATATATCCTACTCATGGCATATACTCAATGACTTTGTTGCACGTCTTAGACTTCAGCTACCACCTGCCTTTTCTGGAATCTGCTCACTAGAAGGGAGCGGTCTGGGGACAACACCAGCTGGCGATGATCCCCAAGACCACTTGGCTGAGATTTAGATATGCAACAACAGTTTTTACAAGCCAGAGATGGGTTTGTTGCATATCTCATGCTTCAGCTTCGAGTTACCTTTTCTAGAATTTTCCTTCCCGTGAGTGATCGGCACGAGAGCTTGAATCGCTAGCTGCGATTTGGGTACGTATCAGGCCTTGGTGAACCCTTGGCCACTATCCAGACATGCAACAAGCACTCTATCATGCTTGGAAGATCTTCCTTTGCAACCCTTAATCTTCAGCTACGGCCTACCTCTTCTGGGGCTTTGGTCGGCAAGAGACGGGCATGTGGAAATGGCTCGTTGTCACTTTGCTACGACACCTCTCCCGCTGCTTGGCCGGGATTTAGACATGCAACATGGATCTTTTACAGTAGACACGTCTATACACTTGGTGCACTTGATGCACTTGTTGCACGTCTGAATCCGCCACTTTGGTTTGGTTCAGTCTGTCTCGGGGTGGATTCTTCACCGCACGGTAATGAGCGGTGTATGAAATCACAACTAGCGATTTTTGGCGCAGTCGGGTTCGCACCAGCTGGCCCGATATTTAGGAATGCCACAAGATTCGTGTTCTAACTTGTCTACCTATATCTCCTTCTCTTATGTACGACGTGTCATTCACTGCACTTGCGAGGTAGGCTTTTATCTTTTTGTTGCAAGTCTTGTCCAGGGTAAGCAGAGGCAATTCATTTTCCCAGCGGAAAATGAACCCTAGAAACGCAGGGAATCGCTGGCTGCGATTCTTCAAACGAGCAATGGATGTTTACCAACATCTTAACCCTTCTCTTGGATCAGACCTCAAAAGTGTCGCCATGTTTACTTTGCAGCAGAGAAGAAGGATCTGGGGCCACCAAGCATCAAACTTCACCATCCAAAGCAATTTCCTTTGCTGTTGCATGCCTGAGCGCTGTCAAGGTCTACTCAAAGTTAGCCTTCACCAAGTTCCGTGCATAGCGATGGATTCATCCCAAAAGGGAGAGAAGGGCAAAGTGGAATCGCTAGCAGCGATTTGTACCCAGAACTTAATGCGCCACCTCTCTTAGACATGCAACAAAATCTTTCCTTCCCGCCAGCGCCATGGGAATCCACCTTGTGATGGACGTGGTTCTATCTGTTGCACGCCTCAACCAGGGTATCTGGTCGCGCTTTCCCCAGAGTTCAACCATTGTCGCCAAGTCACCGCTACTACGTTGAAGCATACTCAAAAGGGCGGTTTGAGATACCAAGGGAAGTCGTCCCACATCGTGCTTCTATACCTTCTTTATCTTCACTCATCTAGAATGAAGTCGCCTGGTGCCTTCCAGGGTGAACTGGGAAGCTTGATTTCCCTACTTTCTGATACTTCTTGGAGCATTCGTACTTCATCCATCTCATCTCCGGCGGACTTTATCACTCAGTATCCATTCCGCTTTCCTGTGTATCGCAAATCCCACTTAATACAATCCCTCGCTCGGCATTAGCTATTCATTCTACTCCTCATGACCCCTTGCATCTATTCCAACTTTCATTCTGCCTCGTCAGCCTCGTCTCATACTCGCTCAAGTGGCACCCTCCCTTCCACCCTACCCGCTATGTGTATCTCGTCTTCATTCTTTATAGCCTTCTCCGTCCGTCCTTATCTTCTTCTACATATCCTAACGGCATTCGCATATCTAACTCCACTCTGCAGCAAATCCCAACGCCCTCGCACCCTACTAAGCGTATTTCTTCTTCTTCTCCCCTTCCTTCTCTCTTCCCTTCCTTTCCCCACCTCCCCTGCCTCCCCCATTCTCCTCCCCCCCACCCTCCACACACACCTCTCCTACCCATCCATTCCCCATCCATCAAGAAACCCCACCACCACCACCACCACCGCGACGAAATCCGAAATTTTTCATCCAACCTGCACCCCGCCCGACCTTAGTAGCACATACCCATCCACTCGCCCATCCATCTATCTATTCACCTGCTCTAACTCCCACTATCCTTCTCCTCATCTCCTCCAACCTCCATCCAAACAACACCTCCCCCAAACATCTCGCCCTTCGAACCCCCTGATATCAATTCCCAGTAAATCAACAAAAAACAAACATATATCTCGACATATCAACACAGTATAAACCACAGTCGGCATTATCCAATAAAACTTAGCTAGAATGAGTAGTTTTGTCTGGATAATCAACCGCAGCACAGGGAACACATTATACCATAAAGTTTACCTTGCCTATTTCTCTTACAATGTCACTCAACTCAACTCACCTCCCAAGCATACATACCCACCTTCCGCATACCCCGCCCTCCCCCTACTCCCATCCAACCAGAAAATAATCACCCTCCCCCGCCAAGTGACCAATATCAAGCAGCACCAACCCGCCAGCATAATGTAATTAAATATATGTATGTATGGACTTGCATCTAAGTTATCATATTCTCCCATCCGTCTAATGTATTTCTATTCTATTATATTCTAATTCCAATTCTAATCTAATCTATCCCAGCTTCTACTTGTATCCCATCTCTATCTTTACCAGAAGCACACACAAGCACACACACACACATATACACATATTTCCATTCCATTGCTCTGCTCTGCTCTGCTACAAGATCCCCCCCATCGACTACCTCATCACATCCCCCTCATCCCACCCATCCACCAGCCCTCAAGATAATACCCTCCCGACCACGAGACCTTAAACCAATCAACGAGATGAGTGAGAGTGACAGCACACCCTTATACACCAAGCCAAAGCACAAGTATCATCAACTCAACAATGAAATCATCATCATGATTCTATAATTTCGCACGCCAATCAATGCAACCCAAAGCAAACCATTTTCATCCCACCAGCCCCTCCATTACTTCGTATGGCAGACCAATCCCAATAAAAGCAAAAACGACCGTAGTAGTTGAATGATCGATCGACACACTGTCATTTCAAATCATATCATGTTCATGCCCGCCAAAAACATAAAGACAAAAAACGAAAATTCCCTCCCTTCTCGGCCCATGGCTCTACTTGCTCCTGCCACTGGTTATTACCACCATTAAAATCACTCAGGCTATCTAATTAGACTTCGCATTCGCCATCCTCTTTGACATGAAATCAAAGAAAGCAAATTGACCCGGCGAGCTACCAACTTCATACACGAAGCGACTGGCCAGATAACTACCGAAGATAGCACGGAGATAATTGTCCGGAACCTATTCATTCGCATCACCATTAGCTTTCTATCCACAATAACCCCGAGAAAAATCAAGAAGAAAAAGAAACTCACCCTCTCCATAATAGTCTCCAACCCAATCTTCTCCAACAACAACTGCGGCAATGCATCCTGCAACACCGACTTCCTCAACTTCTCATCCTTCCAAAGATCACTATTCTGCAACTCCTCGTCCAACTTGGTAATCGCCACACTAAGCGTATCACTTAGGGTGCTTCTTGGAATCTTCGTCTCCTCGTGTTCTCTCCAGATGGCCTCGAATTCCAATCTCGCGTTATTCTTAATGATCTCCTGAACTTCACGGACATACGCCTTGTAGAATTCGGGCGCTTGGCCATTGTTGCCTACGCACATGTTCTCCACGAAACCTTGGTCGTCGAAACTTAAGGAGGCGAGAACTTCGAGGGAGGATGACGTTACACCACCTTTGTTGGCGGAGGCATCTTTGTAAAGAATACAGCCTGCGGCCTCGAGACGGAGTTTAGCGTCTTGGGTGATGAAGAGATTGGCACCTTCGACGATGTAGGGGATAGTGGATTTGCCGTCTTTGATGAGCTTGTTGACGCTGGAGAGATCAATGGCTGCTGGACGACCACCACATGGGACGAAGCAGTCGGTGAGATCGGTTTGACGAAGGTGGAAAGTGTTACGGAATGTTGTGCCATTGCTGATGACATCTCCGTTAGGGAGTTTGACGTTGACCTCGTCGACAAGAACGCGGTATCCTTCACTCGACAGCTTGGACATATCGAATTCCGAGATCATGACACGCTTTGTGGCCAAACGCTTGAGCTCCTCAAGGTTGATGCCTTGTGGATCAACCAGCACACCACTACCATCGACGATGGAAGTGTATGTCTCGTTACTCAACAAGATCTCATTGCTTCCCAAATCACCATCTGGCCCACCAGTTTGCATCTTGCGAACCTTGCTAGGATCAAGCTCCAATTTTCGGTAGATACCTTTAACATACTCTCGGACAGACAAAGTGGTCATCCCGTAAGCATCGTGGGGAATACCGCCCAATTTTGGAGACTTGCCAGTGAAGAAGGATTTCCACCAAGGGGCGTTTCGCTTACGGGCATGCTCAGTGGCCCAATCGACGAGATCAGCAGTGTTCTCATCAGGACCCATGAAGAGAATTTCTTGCTTTCCATAGAGATCGACGATGGGGTTCTTGATACCCGGGGATGCAGGTGGAAGGAGAAGATCCATGATACTGTCGATGTACTTTTCGAAAGCAACACTGCCCTTGTCCTGCTGGTTGGCATCTAGAAGGATAACACCCTTGGAACCACCTTCCGGGATATCCTTATTCTTGCGTTGTTGAGTATTGGCCAAACCATAGTTCTCATCGAACATCGATCGAGCATTGATGGAGTATGCTTCACGATTTCTGGACTTGACAATTCGAATACCTCCACGAGCAATATCTCGGAATCGGAGATGGAATCCTCGAGATTCTGAAGTGATGACCAAGAACATACCGTACAGTGGTTGTGGGTATTCAATCTCAGGAAGGAATGAAGGGTTGAAGCGGAAGGCGAGAGCAACCTTGGTTGGAGTGTAGAAGTTGGTCTTCAAAAGAGAGTTGTTGAAGATGCGGAATGCCGTCATGACCATTTCTTCATGCTCATTGCTGACTGTTCTAGAGATCAAAGATTTGAGCTCCGTATCAGAGTAGACTTCACCGGAGGGCGATGGTGGACCCGAACGGTCTTCGAATCCAGGAGCGACAGTAAGGTGGGTATTGGCAAATGATGCGTACAGAGATCGAACAAGCTCTGGGTGGTCGCTGATGATCTCAAGGATGTAATCGGAGGTGAAAGTCTCTGTACGTAGTCTGCGCTTGATCGTAGATAAGATCTCAGCGTGAAGACTGATTGATGGATCTAATGCGGACACCAATGAAGCATATTCAGATCCGAGACGATTAAGGAAATGTTGGACGAAAACCCAGACACAATGTCCGTAGATTGTCTCCTGGAGACTGAGGCGGCCACTGGCGAATAGCGATTGGAATTTGTTCTGGGGTATGCAGTAAAGAAGCGAGATCTCCTTAGTAATCTGATGAATAGATTGCTCCAGGGGAGGGAAGGATTTCGACAGGTTGGTCGCAGGCTTGAGATACAAACTCATGACCGTAATGCCATTGCTGAATTGTTCAACGTATTTTCTTGAACTGGTCACACCATAGGAGTGGTACAGATCGCTCAGGGCGCTGAACATTCCCAAGGCCGTTCTGCGTCTGAAAGCTACGACCAATCTCTTCTCATTTGAATCTTCGATATCGAAAACTTCAATGACCGGTCCAGTCCTAGAAACAGCAAGCTCGATGATTTCCGAGTAGATTTGCTTGGTGTTCTTTGTGGATTTTGAAAGGAACATTCGATCACTGATGACTTCGAGGCGGGTCTCGTTGGGCGATGGGTTCGAGTCGACGAATTGACACTCGTAGACGAAGTAGCATCGCATGGAAGTTTTTGAAAGTCCAGGTCCGTTCAAGTTTCCAGGGGAGCGGAAACTTTCGACACGGAAAGTCTTACTTGAAGATGTATCCAAGTATTTCGCCTCCAATCTGTGCTCATATCGGGGACCACCAATGGTGCTGATACCGGGCTCGCTGGTATCGATATAGATGGCATGGCCCGACGACTCCATGTCGAGTCTGATCTCTTGTCTCTTGTCCTCTCGGGCGTAAGCTGCAACTTTTGCGGCATATAGCGAAGTGATGTTGCTGACAACAGCTTCGACACTCTCGGTCTGGAAGTAGACATCATCGATCCCAAGTTCGTTGTAAAACCACTCCAATTGTGCATCGATAAGTTCTTCGGGTATCCATTTCGCTGCCTTGATCTGTTCTCTCACTTGGAAAGATTAGTTTTGTACAAGGTCATTAGATCGTCCTTCTTACCTTGGGTCATCTGTGCCTTCTTTCCTTTGAATTCTGGTGCAACATATCCAACTGTTGCGGAGCGTAGTACGCGGTGACCATTACCATTGCCATTTCTGTATGGAATGCTGAAGTGTGTTGGTTGGGGAGAAGGTTGTCGACCAGGGGTTCTGATAATTTGATCAACAAACTTGTTGGGAGACCTGGGAGAAGAACTGCTGATGGTAGCCATGTCTTCTTCTGGTGGAAAGTATGATGCTTCGTCGTAAGTAGGGAACTGCTGAGGCTGGGCAGCAGCCATTGAATCAGTATTGATTGGTGAAAGAACCTTAGCCATTGTGACTGTTGGTTTTTGAGTGTGGAGAAAATGAATTCCCACCGTGTGAGGTGAGATGAGACACAAAGAGGAAAGTTGGAAAGGGAAAGGAAAAGGAAAAGTGGACGTATGAAGAAGTGAATAAAAGAGAGAACAGGAAGAGAGGAGGGGGGTAAGCAACGACTATATCGGCAGAGCGAAAGATAGTCAAGGTTCGTAAAGGAGCATCGTGTTGATAGTGAAGAGTAGTTCACTCCCTGATTCCTTGACCGCCTCGAGATTGCTTGCATTGCATGGCCTGCTGCATTGCTCGGAAAAGGATGCTTATCAGTCGATTCCACAGCAACCTGGACCCTATAGGAGTCCGAGAGGCGGGCGGCTTGAGACAGAAATGGACGGAATTGGGATTTTAGAAGGTTGAGAAGGGCAGTCGCATGGAATTTGGTAGGAAGCGTTAAGAGTGTGAAGTGCCGAGCCTCCTTTGGATATGGAGGCGTTTATTTTGATAGGACGCGATAAGGAAATTTGTGGATTATATGGGCGCTGGTGGTGGAAGGTGGTAGGTGCTGGGTGCTGGGTGGTGGGTGGTGGGTTGTTGTTTTTGTGGACGGAATAGGAATGAACGATGCAGCAATCGGTACAGCGTGAAAAGAAGAAAAAAACGTACCTTGAAAGGAGCAGAAGTAAAGCTTAGTCAATCTACTCGTCGTCGCGGATTATGTACATGCACAGTAAGAGATGCGCGAATTATCAGTTTGGAGATTGACGTCCTGTACTTGTATACGATACTCTCGTACGTAGTTTAAAAATAGCTGGTACTGCTGGGTCTTGGCTGGTAGATCCGCTGTCGTAAACCGCTGGTAACCCGTATCTCGTTTGCTTTTCAATCGGTACCTGGTCTGCTGGTCGACGGCCAAATCGGATGAAATGATTCAAAGTACCGCCACGGAACTTTAATTGTCGCAACACGGCTTCGGCTTACGGTACGATGTGCAGAGTGGTATCGTGTGCATATGCGTGCGTATAGAAGAAAGATAGAACGATATATTGGTTGCCAAGAGTTCCAGCAAGGCTGATGCTGTTCCAGGGGCAGGCGTTGATAGCGGGCAGCTGATAGCTGATATTATTGCTGTCGAGGGGTGTGTGTAGTCTTATCTATCTCTTTCTCAGCTTTGATCTTGGATCTTGGATCGTGGATCGTGGATCTTGGATCGTGGATATCGAATATCAATGGGCGGGCTGGGCTGGCGTCGAGTGACTAAGGTGGCATACGTACAATACGATTCTTTGATGGCTGGCGTGCTTGTTTGTTTGCTTCTCTTTGGCGGGAAAGATAAGAGGAGCGAGAGCTACTGGTCTGTACGGTACGATCTGGACAGCGTATATGCTGTCTAGTGGTATGGTCTGAGTAAGAAATGAGACTGACGATAAGACAAATTGTGTCTAGTGCCCACCCAAACACGGAGTAGAGCAGGAGAAGCAGGAGGAGTAGGGCAGAATATGCTTTCAATGAAGCTGCAGTAGAGGGATGGAGGTATAGCCGTGGTAGCAACAGCAACGGTAGCAGCAGATGGGCCGTTATATATAGTCTTTCCCATCGTGAGCTCTTCATGGATAGGCTATAGGTCAAAATACTGATCATGTACTCACTTGCTCACTCATAGGGCAAGGTACGTAAGGAGAACTGGCATGTACCTAGGATGGGCAGGAATTTTCCACTCTTTCCACCCTTTCCGCACTTCTTTCATTCTCCCAAGCTTTTCGCCCTTCTTTTGCTGAGTTTTCGCTGGATTTTTGCTGGAATTTCTGGATTCCTGGAACCGTTTGGTCCAAATTGGTCCAAGTATGCGACAGCAGCGTGTCATTCGTACCTGACGATCGGACTAGACTACAGGGTGGTGGGTTCCTAGTTTCTACCAAGCCTAGCCCCAAATAGTACAGTGGTAGTTCAAGCCGCAAGGCCTGGGAAATGCGGGTGTGGGTGCGAGTGTGGATGTGGGTGTGTTGTGGGTGTGGTGTGGGTGTGGTGTGGGTGTGGTGTGGGTTTACCGCCAATTGGCGTCAAAGCAAAAGTGTCGGTCCAGCTCCAATTGATTCTTTGCGTGCCGTATCTGCTTGGTCTGCCTTGATCGGTAGAGCGGTAGAGCGGTTATTCAAGGTCCATCAATTTTGCCCTCGTTTTTGTTTTTATCCTCTCCACTCCCAGTCCACCCAATATACACTCCTGTACGCACGACCAGGTCTGCCAAATACCTGTACGACCGACTGTTTACTCGGTATCAGCTCAGCTATCCCAATAGGGGAATATCGGTTCCTGGTTAGGAATCTCGAATTGCATTCAATGCGGTGGCTGTTCCGGCTATACTAAGTTACTAACTACTTTATTTCGTATGTAGGTACTTGACAGTGCTTGAATGCTTGAAAGAGCATGGGTGAACGTGGCGATTCGCGAGCAAAGGAGTTTCGAACTCTGGCAGAACTTCAAACATCCATCACCATCTTTTGTGGAATATTGTGTGATCGAGACTGCTAGCACGGCGGCCATCAGTCAGGAGTCAGTTCGTGGTCAATAGTCAGCCGTAGCATGTCTTGAGCGCTCCCCATATCCCCATATAGCTCATCAGCGTGTCGTAAGATTCAACACATAATCCCTGAACGAGTTTACATCTGCGTACTCGAGTACTTGAATTGAGGTCATGATGAAAACATGATGAGCGACAGAGCGGCAGAAATGGGAGTAGCTGGTAGCAATTGGGCCATTGGCAGAGGTAGAGGTCGAGGCAGAGCTTCCCGGTGAGCGAGGTTGACGAATGAAGGGCAGTTACACCAAAAATAGTTCTTTCCCCTGGTCAGCCAACCAGCCAGCCACTCAACTTACTCGGGTATAACTCGTGTTGGACAATGATTCCATGGCTTCTGGAATCTGCGAATCCGCAGTCCACATCGCGCACGTCGGGTCTCAAAAAGTCCCTCAAAATCCACGAAAAAGTCTCATAATTTTCCTCCCCGAACTCCACCGCAGTCTGCACAAGCCAGGGGTTACTTCGCACAACTACACACAAAGAATGAAGTCTGGACGTCTTGCTTCTTCCACCCCCGTGATCTCCCAAGCATGCCAAAGTAATATCCAAACATTCGTCCTCGTGGCCAAGTGATGGCCAAGTGATGTCCAGGAATGGAAAGTCGAGGGGAAAGTTTCGTTCCACTTCGGTTCGCTCGCATCCACATCGTAAATCCCAGCAAAACCCAAAACCCAAAACCAGCGAGATCGTGGCTGATGACATAAGCATCTCCCGATTCCTTAGTTCCGACCCAAACGAGAAAATGGAAAATTGGTTCATCATGACCCCGCCATTAAACTTCAATCTGAATTTCTCTTACCCCCATATTACCCCATAATTTGCTCTGGAGCGTCATTTCTGACATCGACAACACCGACGACGGACTGTCTTCCCCCTATCACAGCGCCGCCTGCCCTCACGAATCCTGCCCAAGACTCATCGTCAGCGTCATCGTCTCCTGACTTTGACTAACAGCGCAATCAAGCTGTCGCCATACGCCATACGAGGAGTCTGGATTGTACGACGAGATTCCACACGGTCCTCATTTGGAATCCCATGACTAAGATTGTGCGTTTTCCATTACATATCGGCTCATGCACTTTACGAAATACGCTGGGTGAATTTCCCCATATTCCGCAATTCCACCATTGAGTTTCATCTATCAAACCATCCAGGCAAGCAAGGAGGCAAAGAGGCAAAGCAACCAAGCATTTTCCCATAGATCGTGTTTTAGCTGCTTAGCTCCTTAGCTTTTTAGCTTTCCCCTTACCCCAGATTTCGTGTCACCTGCCACTAAAAGAAAATTCCTCTGAATCACTAAGCGCCGATTCACCGTGTTCACCGTGTCAGGGGGTTCGGTCGTTTAGTGCTCCGCGGCACGCAATTCCATTCCGGCATTTCTACATCCCCCGTGGCCCTTGATCCCTTCACCCTACACCGCTAGGTCAATCCTTCGTGGGCCTTTGTTGGGTAATAGCGGAGTCAAGCTGCATAGTGAGGAGAAGCTCATTACGTTTCGGTCCCATGGCTTCCATGGAGAATGATGTTGGTCACGATCATCAAGATCAACAGGATCAGCAAGGACAGCGTATGAGCAGCAGAGACTATGCTGTGTCCCAAGACGCTCAAGATCCTTTGCGTCAGATTAGAGATCAATTTCTCATACCATCCAAGGCTCAGTTGAAAGCCGAATCTTTGTTAAGCCTAGGTACGACATTCCACTCAAGGTAGTTGAATTCGTTAGCTGAAGCTTATTATAGAGCACAAAGATGTTTCGCCGGACGAGTCGAGTGTCTATCTATGCGGGAACTCTCTTGGCCTTCAACCGCGTGTTACTTCGACTCGTATCGAGCAATATCTTAAAACTTGGTCAACCCAAGGAGTCTTTGGTCACTTCAAACCACTGTCCGATTCGCCTCTACCAACATGGCTGAACGTGGATTCAACCGCCTCGGAGAAGATTGCGCCCATTGTGGGAGCACAACCTTCGGAAGTCGCGGTCATGCAGACCTTGACAGCCAATCTGCACTTTCTCATGACTGCATTTTACAAACCTGACGCCAATGGAAGACATAAGATTATATTGGAGAGCAAAGCATTCCCTTCCGATCACGTGAGTCACCCCTTTTACCACAACAACTGGGGTTGCATCGTGGCTAAATCATATCCAGTATGCTGTCGAGTCTCAGATCCGCCATCACAATCTATCCCTGGCTGACTCCATGATTACTCTGGAACCTCCTTCGCCTGATCAGCTAACGCTCACCACAGATTACATACTGGAAACTCTCGAAGCTCATGCAAAAGACACGGCACTCTTACTCTTACCCGGAATTCAATTCTATACTGGCCAGTTGTTCGATATACCCCTCATCACGCGCAAAGCGCGATCATACGGCATCTTCGTCATTTGGGACCTCGCTCACGCAGTCGGAAATGTGCCCCTCTATCTGCACGATTGGGACGTCGATGCAGCCGCCTGGTGCACTTACAAATATCTCAACGCAGGACCGGGGTCTATCGGCGGCCTATTTGTACACGAGCGTAATAGTCAAGTTTCCTCACCATCTGTAAACTCAAGTGAGGAGACAGGCTGGGTGAATAGATTAAGTGGCTGGTGGGGTAATGACAAGAACACGAGATTTGCAATGGAGAATCGCTTCGTGCCATACCCCGGCGCTGCGGGGTTTCAATTAAGCAATCCAAGTGTCTTTGATATCACAAGTCTAAACGCATCTTTGGAGATCTTCGATATGGCCGGAGGAATGGAGATCATCAGAGCTAAATCTGTGAAGCTTACGGCATATCTAGAGACCCTTCTACAAGAGTCGGAGATCTACAAACAGGGAAGATTCACAATCATTACCCCTCAAGACACCGAAGAAAGGGGTGCACAGCTGAGTCTTAAATTAGGTGAGGGGCTATTAGACGTAGTAATGAGAGAACTGGAGATTCGCGGGGTAGTAGTAGATGAGAGACAACCAGATGTCATTCGCGTAGCGCCAGCACCGCTTTACAATAGTTTTGAAGATGTATGGAAGTTTATCCAGGCATTTGGGGAGGCAGTTGATGTTGCGTGGAAGGCGAAACAAGGGCAGGTGAAAGCGGAGGGGACGAGGGAATTGGAAATGACTACTTAGGTATTTGGATGTTTGATGGTTTATCGATGATGATAGACTGCGTAGATAGCCTACATTAGAACATGATACACGCATTCCCACTATATTCCCATCTCCATCCCCTCCATTGTCACCAAATACCATGTCCATACATACATACCCTGTGTCACCTTATATGTGCGCATCCACTCACTGCACAGTACCGTCCCTATCACCACCAAACTACTCTACCAACCGCGCTTCCCGCTGCCTCGATGCATTGCACCATACCTTAAGCGGAGAATCTCGCAGCCCAACCCCAATATTGTTATTCCACCACCCGTTGAACATATTGCGCTATCCGGGCGTCTTTTCTTACTTACCACTTCTCCTTCTCTGCAAGGTTTTCTAAATGCCGCATTATCGCTCCCTTACTCCTTACGTAGCAATTACCACCCTCTCTCCTCCTACATCGACTTGTAGAATTTTTCATCCTCTCATCTCTACACCTTAGTCATAGTCATGTAAATCAGTAGCAACGAAACACCAGCAACGAAACTAAACAAAACACCAGCAGCAGCAGCAGCAGCAGTGCAACCCACCCCACCAACCCGCGCTACGTAGTGCAATACAAAACACAACGCAACGTAGGAGAATAGGGAAATTGGGCGCGTGCATGCCTTGCGGAGTGAGTCGTGTGCGATATCTGTAGGACGGAGATAATGTACGGTGCGAGGGTGGTGGGTGGGTATGCGATTTGTGTGTTGATCTGTGGTTACCTTGTGTGAGGGAGGTTGTGTGGGTGAGAGGGGTTGTGTGTGTGGTTGTGTTAGTCTGTACGAAAACTTGAGTATGTGTAAGTGTCGGAGTATATATAAGTGTTTTGAGTATATGTAAGTATTTGAATATCCATGTGCGCCATTCGTAAGTTTAAGAAGAGACGTCTGGTGGTTTGCTATGGTGATCGTGGAGAAAGTTGATGGGGATTGTATGAAAAGGGTCTTGTGAATGTTTGAGAGTAAGATGAAGGGAGCGGTTGAGCGAAATATAGTAAGAAAGAGACAGAGACGGATGTGTAGCTATCCTCATTCTCATTATCTGTTCGCTTTTCCATCATTTCGAAGCTCGAAAACTAGCTTTAAGAAAATTGGTCTGAAGAGATGTGAGAATCAGAATGTAGCAGAAAACAACACAGGTCTGAAAACGGCTCTTCAGAAGAATTAAAAATCAATTGCAAGTCTAAAATTCGCTTTTCATAACACACATGCTCTCGACCATTCGTCCCCACCAATTCTCTACAATATTACATTTCCTTCCCAAAACTTAAACTCAAAGAAAGGTTGACGTTGGAGATATCACCCACTTCTTCCCAACGCTCTCTCCCATACAGCGAGTGTACTCTCCCAAACCTTAGCACCTGCATTCTCCTTCCTATACGCCGGCAACACAGTTCCATCCGGCGCACTCTCATCATCAGCTCCCAATCTGTAAACACCATTTCCTTTCCCCTCTGAATCAACCACCGAAGGGTTGGCTACTTGCACACCATTTGGCAACTCGACGGCAGCCTTCGCCCCATTCGCCGGTGGATATCTCGCACTAGTAGCGATAAATAAACCCCTTTCTCCGGCTTCCTCCACCGTTGTCGCGAAGAGGTTAACAATTGGCAGTACCATCCATCTAACGATGGTCGCCGGACCCCATAAAAATCCCTTCGTCGTCTTCATCAATCGATCAATGACGCCTGTATCCACAAACCCGGGATACTTGTGCACGAAGCTGATTCCTGGGAACTGTTTGGCGAGCTCTTCGAACGCAAGAGTAGTTTGCGTGGTTCCGTTCTTGGCAGCTTTGATGGTGGAGAAATCGTTCTTTACTTCGAGGTCGTCGAGATCGATGGCGGATTCTTGGCCGCCGGCGAGGATGGATATTACACGGGGATTGGGAGAGACTTGAAGAAGTGGGAAGAGGTTGTAGGCGAGGCGGAGACGGGAGTAGTAGCGGAGGGCGTGGGGGACATCAATTCCTTCGGTAGATTCTAGGGGTTTGTTAGTGGTGGTCACAAGAGCGAGATTGGGAAGGAGGTGCTCACCTAATCTACCATCCCATGTCAAATATCCTGCACTTAGGAAGACGAAGTCGACTTTTTTCTCCTTGCTTTTGATCTCATCGGAAATTGCATCGACATTCTTGATGAGGGAGAATTCCGTCTCGATGAAATTCAATTTGGCTGAGGGGTTGGACTTCTGGAGTTCATCTAGAAGTGATGCAGATGCTTTCTTGGAACGTCCGACGATGTATGCTGTCGGGGACTGCGCATTTTGGACAAATGCTTTCAATGTTCCCATGCCTATGCCTGAAGTTGCGCCGGCGAATGCAGCTACCATGCCAGGGGCACTGGTAGCTTTGAAGCTGGCATTTGAGGCACGAACTGCTTTGATGGAAACCATGTTGCACTTGCTAGTTCGAAGTAGAACTTTGACGATGATGGGTTTACCTGTGGTGATGAATTTGTGCAGCTGTTGAGCGAGATGATGAAGGGATGCGATGGGTATGCGAATAAAGATACAAGAACAGCTTCTTAAGAGTGATTGATGGATATTTAAGAAGGAAGCTTCTACCTACATTCCAGAGGACCATCAATCCTTATATACTTGTACTGATGATCTGGTTGTACGTACAATACTCCCATCTGCTTTGCGGAGGCATCAAGTGTTCTCGGATTCGTGATTCCAACAGGGATTAATCCGAGGCACTGACCGACCACTCCAATTGGAGTTGCCTTATCCCTTGCTTACATGCTTGGTAATATTAGCAAGCCGGAAAGGTTGCCAATGAGTGTGGCATAGGCTGACTTTTAGGAGCTTCAAAATCAATAGAGAGCGAGGAGCCCGAATGCTGACCTTATTGCCGCGGACATTGGGAGTAAGGGGAGGAAAAGTCCATCTTGCAATGATGTTTTGTGATTTCAAAGCTTTGACGAAAAACATTAACCCCACAGTAGTTTTGTCCCTTGTAACCAACCGCCATGGATTAATCAGCACCGGGCCTCTTCGCGAATCTATCATCGCGAGAGCAATCCGAACATTACATCACGCAACACTACAACTATTCTCTAGCTATGGCGGCGCGCTCACTTACGCAAAGCTGCTTGCGAGCGGCTTCACCACCGGCTGTCTCTGCAGCTCAAGGCTTCGTGAAGACCGCAACTGCAGCTCGATGGTTCCACTATGTCAACACCCCGCTACCTGTACCAGAATTCCTCGCCCCACGCCTCCATTCGTCCATGAGCCGCCCTTCCTTCCAGCGCATAACTGTTCCAGCAAAGACTTCGGCTCGACAATTCTCAAGCACCGGACGGCGCAAAGCTACGATTGTTACCTTCAACCCGCAGAAGAATGAGGATGGAACAGAACAAAAGATCGAGATTACTCCTCGAGCTGCAGAGGTACTTGTTCCAGCTTCCATGTACCCCATTTACAAAAAACCCATAGCGTGTATCTTGTACATGCTAACCATATTCTTCTACAGCGACTACAACAATTGCGCGCGAAGGAGAAGAACCCAAACCTTGCACTGCGAGTAACAGTTCTCCCAGGTGGTTGTCATGGGTTTCAATACGTGATGTCACTTTGCGATCTGCCAAAGGATATCTCTGGGGGTCTTTTCGATGGATCAAGCAATTCAGAAGCTAAAGGCTCCTCTTCAACTGTTAAAGAAGAATCTACTCCTGCGCTCAACACCTCATCCTCCGACCCCAACGCCATGCCCTCGTCTAGCTCCTCCTCCGAGATCTCCCCAAAAACATTCACCCGCGAAGAAAAAACCCCTGCTCTCAACACATCCTCGTCTGACCCCAACGCCATGCCTTCCACCTCACCAGGCTCCTCATCAACCTCAACCCAATCACCGACAATGGATCTCCGCGAAGACGACACAGTATTTAGCTTCGTTGGAGAAGAGTCCCGGCCCGATGTCGTCATGGATGCATCCAGCCTTGATGCTCTGAAAGGGAGTAAGATCGACTACGAAGTGAAATTGATCGGATCTGAATTCAAGATCGTTGATAATCCAGCTGCAATGAGTAGTTGTGGATGCGGAACGAGTTTTGAACTTAAGTTCTAAGTGATGGGGAAGAGATTGCGGATGATATGGATATCTTGTAATAATACCTCATTTTCGACAACAACAAATTTGAGCCGCATAAGCTGTGTGCGATACTCGGTTTTCTTGCAGACTTTCTGGCATGTCTGGTAGAAGAGCAGAAGTGCCTTGTCATGGATGCGTTTCCTAGCTGCTGTTACATGAGGAGCTCGAGGGGTAGAGGCATAGATCACTCTCAACACAAATCATCTTATAGAATACAGGATACGATGCAGAACTCTAAAATTCTTGAGGGCATTAAAGAGGTTGATGAAAGAAGTGTTTTAGATACATTACAAGATGCAAGTATGCTACGTGAAAGGGCAGCAGGGAACATCATGCCACCACAAATACTGTATGCTATATCCAGTAGACAGCTACTGAATAACAAACATGATTACAATGATTTATCTCCACGGACACACGAGCTTCCCTTCCAATAAAAGACAGGATGTGAATGAACGCAAGCCACTGGAAAAAGAAGGAAATCCAATGAAATGGGAAGATCTAATCACAGAGCGGCTTTGATGAAAGGTCACAGACTGAATGGAGACCTAAAGGCATGACAAGTTCACGATGTGACAGAAAATATTTACAATTGAATTCATGAAGAGTGTATCATTCTTTTTTTGCTTATACGCCGCGATGCCCAATAACGCTAAGCTAGAAAATACCCCAATTCCCATTTTTTCCCTTCCCAACCATAATCAAGACTTAGTTCATTTGTCTGATCAAGGCGTTGATCTTGTCCTCACGGTTTCCGAGGTCACCTCCCAAGATGTAGTGAGTGAATTTACGTGGGCGGAAACCACCAGTTGGGTTGCTAAGCTTGAATGGCCAGAGGAAGTTGGCGGCTTGCTTGAAGTTGGGGCCGACGGTGTAGATCTCGTGGATCAAATCTTCGACACAGATGATACCGTATTTGCCGAGGCTGGCCTCAACGATGGCGTTGTCGGTAAGAGCAATACGTTGCTTGTCGACCTTTCCGTATCCGCGCTTGTAGATAAGCTCACGGACGGTCTTGAGGTTAGGGTAACCGTAGGCGATCCATGGCTCGACAACCTTAAGCATCTCGAGCGTGGCCTTGGTCAAACGAACGAAAACACCATTGTTGATTTGAAGGAGACGGAGAAGTTGGAGGATCTTGCGGGGCTTTGGTGCGATCTTGTTGATACTGCAAATAGGTATTTAGCTGATGTTAATGCAGAGACATCTAGCAAGCGAAACTTACCCCTTGATACGGACAACGAAGACCAACTTAGACTCAGCTGGGATATAGAAGGATCCCTCTTTCTTAGCCACACGGTTGAGACGGATCTTCTCACGCTCTTCGTCGCGGTATTCCTTGACGTACTTCTCGGCACGCTTGAAGATAACTTCACGCTTTGCCTTGTTGGCCTATTCATCAACAATCGTTAGCAACGAGTTCGAAGTAAAATTGAAACAATAATGCCATTGCGTTGAGACTTTGTCAGACCCGAAAGATGGTTAATTTGACAACATCGACTGTAGGGTCTAGTCCAAATTATGGTTGTTATGCATCATAGAAGTACTCAAGCATTGAATGGCATCGTGTTGTAAATTCCAACGTACCTTCTTGACCTCTGCGATCTTGGCCTCACGCTCCTCTCTCTCCTTTTGCTGACTCTTACGCTTCTTCAAGAGAGTCTCAGGGATAAGGACTTGGTCCGCGGAAGGGGTGCTTCTATCTCAAATATTAGTCTTGTGTCCCGCATACTAAGTGTATGGAGAAGAGCGCCGAGTGGGAATTGCAGCTATAGCGCAGCATTCTCGCAGAAGGCAAACTCGACTGTAATAGTTTTAATCGGTGAAAACTTCAATAGGTCGCATTGATCCTATCTCTGCGAAGGTAGGTCAACGTCCCTCAATTGAATTCATTCTCAGCCGACAAATCCTCGGACATAGTCCAAGAGAAATGCACAGCACTTTATAATGTTTCATGGCCCGTCTGAGACGATCACTACTACATTGCTGTGCGGCAATTGATTTAGAAGAGAAGACTTGCATCTTCAACCTCAACACCCCGTACTACATCTCTTGCAGCGCAAATCCTTAGACTTGAATCAACGAGGGAGTAGCTCAGGACAGATCGAGCTGGTACCCATATTGCTATTGGAGACTCTGGAGCTCAGTTTCAACAGCTCAGGTTGCCAGCTTTCGAGAGGAACGCGACTATCTCTGAATCCATCACAATCGATCGGCTCTTCAAAGGAGCTTGGAAAGAGTTCTTACGTGGCAGGCATCGTGGCGGATTGTCGATTTTCGATGTCGGTGTCGTTGTCGAAAAGAAGTCGAATGGAAAAACAAAAAAAAGTTCTTGCTGAATGAAGTTGTGGGTAGAATTGTGTAGGGTTCTCGCTTATGCGGCGCTACTCATATTTTGGGGCTAGTGATTCTGGACTTCAAACACATCATGTGATCTTCCTCGAAGTGATTTCCCTAGGTGCCCAAGGAATGTATGTTGTCGTCATCTGCGGCCAATTGATGTTCGAGGGGCTCATCATTTTGATTCCTTCAAGTTACAAGTATATCCTGAGTATTGTAACTATCAGCCTTCCACAACTCTCTGTTCCTCCCGAACTCCTCTGTCCCGTTATTCACATGGCCACATTATACGCCATTGGATCAAATGGATCAGGCCAACTGGGGATCGGTCATAAAGAAGACGTGTCGGTACCGAAACAAGTCTTGTTTGATGGAGATGGTCCAACGGGCATCAAGCAAATTAGGGCGGGGGGAAATCATACACTCATATTATCGACGATGGGTACACTTTACTGTTCGGGTGAATCACTGCATGGGGCTTGTGGACCGGGCTCAGAAGAATATTATACGACGTTCAAGGCTGCAAAAATCGCTCAGGAACCTTCAGCGGAACAGCCACATACCATTCTTTGTGCTGCCACATGGCAAGCTTCTATAATTGTCCAGAAAGATGAGAATGGTCAGGCGACAAAGATATTCTCGTTTGGAACGGGCAACAAGGGCGAGCTAGGCCTCGGGGAGTTTATCTTTCGAACCTCAAAGCCTCAATTGATACCAAACTTTCCTCCCTCTGGCCTAGAGATTGTGGATCTTGCTGCGTCTGTATCTCATGTGGTCGCAGTATTAAGTAACGGAGACGTATATGGCTGGGGGAGTGGCCGGAAAGGACAGCTAGGCGAGCCTGAAGGGATATTTCATTCTCCGCGCAAGATTGAAAACCTTGGCTTCAAAGTTAATCGAGCTGTTTGTGGACAAGAGTTTGCCTATCTCTTGGGTGAATCCGGGACTAGCCAACATAAGATCCTGGGTTCTGACAAACGAAATATTAAATCATCGATGCCAGACACACTGCCGGCATGGAAAGACGTTGGAGCTGGATGGGGAAGCATAGGATTGTTAAAAAGTGAGGGACAGCTTATCTCCTGGGGTAGGGATGACCATGGCCAACTGGCTCCGACAAATCTATCCCCGCTATCTCAAATTGCCATCGGGAGTGAGCATAGTGTGGCACTCACGTCTGAGGGTGACGTCTGTGCATGGGGGTGGGGTGAGCACGGCAACTGTGGCCCAGGTACAACAAATGGAGATGTGAAGGGCCGATGGAATGTGATAGCTTCTTCTAAATATTTGCCACCAGACACTAAAATATCTTATATTGGTGCTGGGTGTGCTACCAGCTGGATCTTCCTGAGCTGACGATCGGCCAAGACCGTTTCCTGACGCCAGAGCTGTCCTAGGATGTATGCTCACCCCAGTGGCAAGCAAGTGTGGAAGAGCCCGAAAGACCCTCGAAGCTGGGGCTTCAGCTCCATGTGTTTCAGCACAATTACTTCCAGCATATTGCAGTCTCTTGTGCCTGGGCTATTGGGCCGCTATATCAGAGATTATTCATCGAAAAGGCCACGAACCTATTTTATCAGTCAATGATTTGGGCAAAATCCAGGAAAGCTTACTTGTGACAATCGTTGCGTCGGTGCCAATCGCTGGGTTGGGACAGTTACATAGTTCTGCACCTGAACCTCCGAGCCCTCGGGCTGACTTTTATTCTGGGTATCTTGCAAACGGCGACTTGGGTTACTACCCAAGGATTCCTGATGTAAAGTTGGATTAGCAGAATACTGAAGAGAATATCAGCGAAAAACTTACGTCCACATTGGCATCCCATAATAGCATCTCGTTCTCCTCGTCATGATCCACAGGGTCCCATCTCCGATCATCATCAGCCTCTGGGAAAAACAGAGCCTGTGATTGTAAACTAGGCTCAGGAGGTGGTGGAGATGGCCTAGCAATCTTGCGTCTTGTGTTCTCTCGGGTTAAACTTGGACCAGGGGCTGGTGGTGGAGGCATTTCCGAGTCGGCTCGGGGCCGCTTCAAGCTTGATGTCGCCTCTAAGGTTGGTCTTGCCGCGGGCTGTTTGGAAGAAGCTCGTGCAGCGTTTACAGCTGGGGTCGCTGATGCTGCTCTAGATTCGCCTGTTGTCATAAGGATGAATTCACACAAAATCCCATCATCGTTGTATGTAAGCTGCATTGGTTTTGTAGGTTGCGAGTACATCGCTCTAACATTGGTATTGGTAATACCTGCATGAGCGATGATGGACTTGAAATCTTTTACACTAATGACTATATGTAGTTGTTCGTCCACAGCAAACTCGACAAACTCGAGAGTATCTACGGCGATGGTCGTTCGCAAAGGCTGCTTCAATACTTCTATGGATGTGTCAGTGTTTTATTCAAGCCAAATTGGGCGATTTCAACCTACCCGTCCCTGACATGATCTTTTCTGTGAAACTGGTAAGGCTCACACGGCCGTCAGCAGAATATATATCAAGCTGTTCGGTACCAGGCCCGAAATGTTCTGCGAATTCCCGCAGGGTTCTGGACGAGATTGACCAAGTATTGTTGGCGCTCTCTCTAGAAAATAGGGCATGCAAAGGAGGAACGGCTTCGAAGGTCAGCCGATAGGTCTTCAGTACACCTGGATTGACACCATTATTAGTTGAGGTACGGATAGTACCGTATTGGTCGAACCCTACCATGCCTGCAAATGATCTTTACAATGAAGCGGCTCTTGGTCTTGCCATCTCCATCCTCTATTGAAACATCGCATCTTTCAATGGCTGTGTCTCTTTCTCTAGAAGCGTCGCCGCTTGGACGACCTTTGAAAACCGAAAGTAGGGCCTATTGACAGCATGTGAGAAGGGCAACATGTCAATAAGACACACTGACGGACCTTATTGTAGATCTTACACGTGAACTTTTCCACTGTTTGACGACTACTGCGCACTGGCGTATATTGGTACTTCGAAAAGAATTTATTTCCAACCAAAGTGAAGGATGCATAGGCCGATTTTGTCGAGTTGAGTGTAGTTAAAATGAGCTGCAGTCGGCATCAGCTCTATAAACTCGCGCAAATGGATTTTGATTATGAATATACTTTACTATGTGAAGCCTCGATGGATACCGTCTCGTTGAACTTTCCAAGGCACACGAGAGCATCGTGAAATTTGCTCAAAGCTTCAGGGGTGAGAGAGAAAGTGAGAATTGCCATCTTGCCCGTCAACGTAGCTCTGCTAGCCGAACAATATTCAAACTCCCTCAACGATTATACCATGATGTCCTATCCACCACAAAGTATTCCCTTGATATGCTGCTGATTGAGAGAGTTGCATCTGGGCGTGTAATCAAGTAATAAAGTCCATCACGTGCTTTCGTCGCGAACAGAATCGCGTGTAGCTGCCTATGACGCGCTTCCTTAGCCTGCCCCGCGTCCCTCGAACAAAGCAACATTTTATGAATCCTTAGCCAATATTAATTTTCTTTTATTCGGAGAAGATGAAAGTTCTATAAAGCAGATTAGGTGAAAGCAGTAGCGTTTGCAATCCACGAGGACCAAATCGGCGAACCAGCACGAATTCCATGATGGCTGCGATCGTCGAGACCAATGTCCCGACCCCGGCTACTCTTTCCAGTCCGGGGCGCGTAATTATTTCCGACACACACAAAATCATGCCCCTACCTGCCGACATTCTGCTTCAAGTGTGCGAGGAATTAGGAAACCAACTTGACTTTGGAACGCTTTTCAATTGTGCCGTGTCCGGCAGGCAATTGGCTGGTTCGGCTTTGTTGTGGTTGTATAGGTGGGTTTCGTGCGATGGAACATTGAATCGCATACTAACCATCTGCAGAATACACAATGAGTATCTACGGATTGTAAGTAGTGAAGGAGATGCGCCTGAATGGGCGGAAACACAAAAGCGCAATTCTCGGTCGAGTCCGGTGTCAAGATGGGCATTGTTGTGGAAATCTGTCATACGGTCGAGCTTAGGAGCCACTTCACATCCATATTGCCTATATATACGGTCACTCGATTTAAGCAATCTGGCGCTGCTACTCGACGACTCTGCCTTTCGAACGTCCACGGTGGATGACTTCTTCGCGGATGAAATGGCAGAGTTTTTGAGCATAGACGGAACACCTCACAGACGATCGAAGCGGAATGGTCGTGCCCCAGTGCGGCTCAATGTTGAGATCGTTCTCAACCTGATAGGGGAGTCGATTACTAGATATGTGAGCGAACGCGCAGACGCAAACCATACAACGGTTGCATTAGAACAACTTTCTGGTGATATTACGTCCGTTGCGTTGCCGATTTGGGTTGGGCGCCTGTCGAGACTACGTTCAATGACGATATGGGACGGAAAGGCGCTCAATGAGAATGTCGCAAATGCTATCCTACACCAGTGTCCTAATTTCGAAGAGGTTCGGATCTGGATGTGCGGGGACGACACAGACCGAATACCTGCCTCCTTCTTAGAAGGACTCAAACCGAACAGTCTTGTTTCGGTGGAGGTTCTTTCACACTGTAAAGTTGGCCCGGCATTTCTTGTGGCATTGAACCACCATTCCAAATCACTGAAAAACCTGAAGCTTCTGAGTTTGCAAACCGAAGCCATACGGAATCTGAATCTTCTCCAAGAATGTACTAGCCTCGAAGTACTGGACATTGAGGATGCAGAGCGGGTTGTCGATTTGGAAGCCACTGAGAACGATGTTTTCCTAGAGGTTATAGAATGGCTAGGTCGTTGCGACAAGCTCCGGGAGTTGGCCATGAAGAAAGTCGTCAGTGCACCGGCGATCCTTACCCAAGTCTGTCTTCATAACAACATCCGCCTTACAAGATTAGAGGTGCATAGTAACACTCTTGTCACAAGTCCCGAATTCTACCGAGCTCTGTCCCATCAAACGGATTTAGAAGACCTTGCTCTTCGTGGCAGTTCAGACGATGTCTTTAGAACACGAGATGAGATTGACAATGTTGTTTCCTGTATCTCACATCTTACAAAGCTCAAGGAGCTCACTCTCGCAGAGTCTTTCGAGTATTTCAGCAGCTCGGAGATCAAGCACCTGGCCCATAAACTACCTCTTCTTGAAAAATTTGACTTCTCAGGATATGGTGTAGGGGATGAGATTCTGCCTTACCTAGCAAGTCTCCACCATTTACGAGACTTAAATATCGCAGCAGTGACCAGTTTCACTCGGGATGGCCTACTAAAATATATTTCCACCCTGCAAGATACGAATCAAGGTCTCCAGTTGTCAGTCTTATGTCAGAATGCAGACTTTGATTTGGGAGGATTGCAAGAACAGTTCATTCGAGAGGCAATTTCGGCGAAAGTAGGCGGAAGGTTCGACTACCAACTGCTGAGGGAGGCAGCCGAGTCGGAGTTTGACTCGGCTTCGGATTAGATTCTTTTCTTTTTATGCTGCGTAGGATTGGCCGGTTTGGAGGGCTGGCAAGCTCTTGGAGTTATATTGGCTAATAATGAACACAATAAGGACAGTTGTCATAGGGAGTACTATACTGGGCCAGGATATCAATGCTATGCGGGTTACAACTTTGGCTAACCCATTCTGTTGTAATCCACTCAATACCACCAAACGTTTCCACAACTCCTTCTGTGCCAACCAGTTGAGTTCGTGCGACCAGTGTTAAATGCCAATCCTCGTACCCAAGAACTCATGTTTCATCCCTTCCATATATTACGTTTACAAACTCTTCGATCTCTTCTCTTAGCCTGTCTGTTGCCTCCAACATAAGTAAATGTCCGACCCCATCCAAAACCCTCATCCTCTTCTTTCTCCCCTCCACTCCCCTCAGATTCCCAAGAACCTCTTCCCTCACTCTCTCCAATGTCTCCACCCTGTCCCCTCCTCCCGCTACAATGAGAGTCGAGACGTGGATCTTGCGTGCTTCCTCCACATAATCCTCTTTCATACCATAGCTCGGCCAAGCAGTTTTCGCGTGCTCATTCCCGCCTACCATTTCGGATGCCAGTGCATCGATAGTGGGATGCGGAAGCGGGGTTGATGATAAAATATTTGTGACAGTGTAGGTTGCCGATTCGAGCGTGAAGTAGGCTGTTATTTGCTGTTTGGACATTTCTTCAGGGAGGATGAGAGGCGACGGCGGTGCCGGAGCGAGGAGGATTAAAGCTTGGAGCTGGGGATAGGGTGAGGGGAGGTCCTGGATGCACGCGGCGAGGTGCATAGCTACTTTGGCGCCCATGGAGTGTCCGGCTAGGATGAATGGCTGAGAAGGAGGGAGGAGTTGCGGGAGCAGGGCTTGTACATCGGCGGAGTAGTTATGAACGTGGTAGGCGTCTTTGGAGGCAGGTCCCGTAGATGAACCCCATCCGCGAAAGTCGATGGCAATTGTATGGTAATTAGGGGCGAGAAGTGCCATGAGTGGAATGTACGTACGAGAAGAGCCGCCCCAGAAATGGAGAAATATCAAGGTGGGACCGGTCTTCGGAGAGCCAGAAGAAAGGACATTGAGGTGAGTGTCAGGACTTAGCTCGTAGACTTCAGAGTTCGCCATTCTGTTGAACTTGTCGGTTGATGAACTTGTTGGTTGACTATTGCTACTTTGATAGGAAATTGACTGTGTTTATCTTTCAAGCTGCTCGTATGGACCTCCTGTTATAACACTCCCACATTTGTAGCAACTTGGCTCCACTTGCCCACAAGGCCCTGAATGTCGGAAATATTTGGAATCGTCCGAAATTTCACGCGAATTTGGGACTGTAGATCCCTTGCGGATGTATTTCGCCGTCGTGCAGAGTTCTACATTGTAGTCGCCGGATTTAGATAACTTGCAGCGGATATAGAAGCAAGCCTTCGGGCTTACAGCCTCGCCATTGGCATGAAGATGCCGCTCCGCGCATATGTATTTGCTTATATTGCCTGATTTGTCATCAAGTTCTTTGTCGCTGTCAATAATGCAACTCAAGTGCCGTTCACTTTTTCGGATCCTGTGGCTTTGAGGTTTCCCGTCTCGGGAACCTTACCCTGGTCATCTGGGCTTCCTTCGTCCTCATCCTCTTCCAGTCCATCTTCGTCTTCCTCAAACCCTTCTTGTTCCTCTCCAGTCGCATCATTCCCTTCTTGCAATTTCGCAGCTTTCTCATCAGCCAAGGCTCGATATTTTCGTTTGCTCTTCTTCACGGCACTGCTCTTCCTCTTCTTCTTTGTCTCCCCTACCACTGCAACCCTGCTCTCCTTGCCCTTTTCCAGCAGTTCCAGTCTTTCTGCTAGCATCTGCCGGGCGAGTTTTCGGTTCTGCGTGCGCGAACGAGTAGCCTGGACTTTGAGAACCATGCCTGTTGGGATGTGCTTCAATTGCACCGCGGAAGATGTTTTGTTCTGAGAACTGCATGAGCTTGGAACTAGATATGTGAAATACAAGCAGAGCTACTTACGATCTTCTGTCCTCCAGGGCCGCTTCCTTTTAAGAAGACTTCTGTAAAATCTTCTTCATTAATAGGTGGAGGCCGATCCGGCATCTTCTTCTTCCATAATGATGGAGTCGTGCTAAGGCAGCGTTGGGTCACTGCTGCACAATTTTCAAGGCGTGCGCCTCTCAGCAAAGGTAATAGCTTTTGCAACATTGTACATCTTGCTCCATCAATTGCCATGGAACGAGGCTTGCAATCGCAAGATAAAATAATAAATTCACGGCGTTTTGTGCTTTGTTGCCAAGGATGCATTGAGATCCATTAAACCCTGATAGCATTAGGCTTATCGGCCCCGGGAATTTAATTCCCTCCAAGCCCGTCGTCACCTCTGTCCGCTTCGAACAAAAAAGTTCTATTCCCTCATTATCTTCCAACTCCAGTCAAATCACTGCAGATATTCCTATTTCCCAAACTCGACTGGAAGTAACTGTTCTCGTCTCAAGTACCTCGAATCACCTCAGTCAAAGTCAATTGAGCCCGCCCAGAAAGCAAACGCCGACAAAACAACGGACCGCCAGATTACACGATTAGGGGTAACAATGTCTATGTTTGCATCTACCTTTCGATGGCTGCAGAGGAAGAGATACCAGTATGAGGTATAATCACACCTTTCTACTATTTAATAGTGGATTCTAACGTCGGTTCAATTAGGTCACATTCTCGTTATATATGTTGACGCCCACGGAGAAATTCATCTTCAGTATGTCTTCTGAAACCCTCCATTGTTCACACGCTGGGTTTTTCTGCCTGGCATCGCAATCCTATGTGCGTGGGCTGTTGCTAACTCGTGGATTGCAGACTCCTTCCTCTTCCTTTTCTTCAGCATGATTGTCATCGCCATGACACTCTATCTTCCACAACACATCACTCTCCTCACCAACCGCGCGTGGTTCTATTATAACGGCGACGAGTCTACCAGGAGTGTTCTCACATCTGCCAGTCCAGTGATAGTGGAGACGGTCAAGGAAACAATCGTGAAAGCTGCTGCCAATGGAAAAGAGTTATGATCGACCAGTGCGAGGATCGCTGCGTGATAGACTGAGATGCGTGTATGAATACCTGAGATGAGACGCGACAAACGAATGGATTTTGGTATGTTACGGTGGGATTGTAAATGTCGAGCAGGCGTTTGTGATTAAGAATGGGTTAGAGAGGATGACTATGAACGTGCTGTTATAATAATTAATATAGATTTCGTTATTGAGCTAGATTTGCATAACTACGAGGAATGGAAAAGATATCATGTACAAATGTATACGAAGCCTTTGTATGCTCAGCGGGGTAATTATCATTAGATGAATAACTCCTTCCTCAGAGATTTTATGTTCTCTCTCTAGCAGACATTAAATGCTTCATAGTGTTGTACATTAATTCTCCAACCCCAGCAAACCCTCTGTCTTCCAGATACTGCAAAACCCCCAAACGATAATCTTGCCATGAGATTGCCAGTCCTCCATCATTACTTAGTCTTTTCAGTGAAGCCTGCGTCACGGGCCCGGCATGTTGCATAGTAATCGTACCCCCAGCCTGATCTTCCAGCTCCCTCACGTAAGAGATTGCAAAATGGCAGATGGCTGGAGAGTAAGAGAGACTGAATAATGAACTCAGCGAAAGTCCTGTATCCAGTCTAGGAATATACGTCTCCAATCCTGCAGCAGTCTTTTCCGGAAGGAGGCAGCCAAGAGCATTTACATCTGTTTTGTTGAATGCGCGTGATCGCCACAGGCAGTTGCAGAGATCCATGAGAAACCCATTGAAATGATTCACATAGTCCTTCGGATATGGCTGGCAGCCACTACCTGGAGCCATGGCTACTTCGAAAGCTCTCTTGTAAATAGCAAGGATGTTACAGAGCCGACTGATAACAGGGAGGCTTGGACTGAAATAAAGAGCGTAGACTAATTGAGATGGCGGGATGTTGATTCGGATCTTGGATATAATAGCCTGATTCGAGATGAGGGATGCATTCGTTTCGTAGAAGCTTAGAATTTTTGAGCACGCAGGCACGCTAGGAGTGTCTTGCAGTATCCTAAGTGCAAGCTCATTACCATGGCCCATAAGGGCATCAAGAGCCGCACTATCTCCTTTCGTTATAGACGCTTGCGCGAGTAGAATGACACACCACTGATTCAGAAGAGATGTGTAGAAGTCGAGCAGAACAGAGTATTGTTCTGGTGAATTATCCAGAAGTGCATCTTCTAGCGGTAGAAAGGTGTTTTCGTAAAGTTCTGCTACATTATCAGACTTATCAGAGGAATTTAGCCATAGTGTAGAGCATACCTGTGAAGGAACCAATGGGTACGTGACTTAAGAGATCCAAGACTAGATCACGATTGGTCAAGCCGTTCCACGTTGGCATCATTGCACGTAGATACGACAAGCATGCGGCCGGAAGTTGCTAGAAGATATTAGTACAATGAATCAAGCTTTGAAAATGTCCTTACCTTGGTAAACCTGGTGTATCCTAGGACTGCTTGAAGCATTTCAGGTATTTCTATCTCTGAGCTTCGGCCATCTTCTAGTTGATCCTCGAAGAAAGCCAGAAGCCAGTGGTCTATTCGTCGCTGAGTATCCTGAGAAGACTTGAGCTGAAGGAACTTCTGCAGTAATGGGTCATCGATGGCGGCCACTAGCTGGTTTGGTAGCTCGATTTTCTCGAGCTTCGAGACGAAATCATCAACATCCTCAACTTCTTCTAATGTGGTTGATGTCTAGCGGGCGGTTAGCAAGTGTTGGATAATTAAATGTCTGTGAGGTACATACCTCGTGGGCATACGATGTATGAACTAGAGGTAGAACACTGTGCTTTCTCTCCTTGGTTGATTTTCGAGCTACACGGAAATTGCGCCGCTCGGACAGGAGCTCATCCTGGGTTCTTTGGAGATGGTTCTCTTGAATCTCTCCGAGTCTTTCCTTCCATTGGCGGTTCGGATGCTGATATAGTTTTAGTTCTTGGTCCTCTTCCTTTAAATTAGGATTAGGATGTATGAACTCCTCACTGTAAACACTGATGCCCTTCCCATAGTTACATCGCCTACGATGACTTCCGGATAATAGTCTTTGTAGACTCTCATAAGCCCAACCAGGGCGGGATCATGACCGGCTTGTCTCGCCCACTGCATTCTATCTACTGTTAGCGAGGGTCACATTTTTTTGCTAGAACGTACAATGCTTGTATTCTAAATGGACGGACATGTTTCCGTCGCGTGATCAATGACAACACGTGACATAATGGGGATCTTGGGAGGTTAGCTACCACCATGACAAGTTCCTTAGAGAGACCCTACCTAAGAGCTATGGTGTCGAGTAGGTTGAAGATCACTGCGTATAGTTGCGAAAGGATCTTCTGATTCGCTAGGACATCATACACCATGATCAACCATTTTAGCAGTGCTGCTTGGGACGCATAGGAAGGTTTGACTTTTCCATGACCAAGACATCCAATCACCTTGATGACAATGGAATCCGTGACTTTGCCGACAGGATAAAGATTCTTGATCAAGTTTCCAATGCTGCCCTGGTCGAGTTCATTTGGCAAAGTGATGATATCGACAAGCTTGTCTAGAGACGCGTCGGATAATCCTTCGTCATATGCTCTTGAGCACACTTTGTCGACGTGACTCGAAATCTTGATAGTTCTTCGCTTTGCTGGGATACGTGAAGCTATAATGATAAGTAAGTATATGGGACTATGATATCAAAAATGTGGTAGCGACGCGTTAGGCAATCCCTCACCATTCTCAAGATCTTTCAATATGTCATCGATATCTTCATCATCTCTAAATGGACTTTCCATCGCGGACCTATCATCTAATTTCTTTCAAAATAGTGAACAAAATAAATAATAATGAGGTTTGATAGTACTCGAAATGGTTAATGTTACAAAAGTTGGTGGTTTGTATGGTTCTCCTCGTTCGCGATTTCGTGTAACCGTAAATTGCAGCAAACAGCCGAAGGCATGATCCCTTCCACGTTTACAACTACATTCGGAAAAACACAACCAACCTACCTCATTGTCAACAATCCACCCTCCGCCACCATCATCATCAAGCCTCGCTGCCCCCCACATCCTTGGCGAAAAAGGGAGAAGAGATCGTGAAGATCTGGATAGAACATATATCTAAATATATCTTGTGTGATTCCAGAACAATGCAAGATGATGATCTGGAATGACGAGCCCATACCCTTTGGCCAATTATGGGCCGTCTTCATCATGCATTTATCTGTCACAACGCTTTTCAGTTCTGAGCGATTCATTTTCATGATACGACCCGAGATATCCGCCTTCTTACCCTGCACATGGTCATAAATGCATGACCTAGAGGCTGTCTGGCTCTGCGCTGGAGGATATCTTGCTCAGCACACGATGGCTTCCCATGGTTGTCAGCCAAGACGGGGACATCTTCAGCAATCGTGCAAGGGCACGCTGGCCGAGAGCCCCGCACGAACAGTATTCAAAACACACAAATAGCCAGCAAATTGCCGCACTTTCCCCTGGCTAATCAATGAACTTCTCTGGTATGTTCTGTTCAGGGGGGGTGGGCAGTAACAGGCATGCGTCGTGTTGTACAGACTTACGCCGCACGGAACAGTCACGGAATGTCCGTATGGCCTGTAGGTGATGCGAGCTGCCAAGTTGTGAGCTGTATCTACAAGTCCCAGGCTTTGCATACTATAGCATCAGGGTGATGAAGTGTTGGTGTTTGGGTCTCCTTTTGAACGTTTTGCTGATGTTTCTTCTAGTACCCAGTTTTGGCCCATGGACTTTACAATTTCTTCATACGGAGGTATAGCCTAGATAACTTGTGGGCATCTTCTATGCCTAGGTATAACCGATTCTGGTGCTTGGATTATAAGGAAACCTATAAATGTAGGGGGTGTGGTCCGGTTGGTCTTGGTTGGTCTTGATCCTCGCCTCTGATGGGTCACTTCTTACGAATTGCTATTTCCAATCATGGTATGCCGTGCTGGCACAAGATACAGTGAGTCAGGCTCGTCAGGCATCTTAGTTACGACTGTGGGATGCCCACTAGTTACAGGGTGCCAACCAATTTTTGTACCCAACTTCCACCTCTTCTGTGACACTTAAAGTTCACCCCCGCGGCTCATTCAACCAGTACCCCGCGACGCAACATCATTACTGCATATTATTCGAAAGCATCGGTTTCATAATTCTGAGGCTCGAGCAAGACGCGGAGGTCTACTTATGTGCTCTACTCGACAACTATGAAGCTGCTGGAACGGGAGGCTCGACATCGCAGCCAATACACATGTGTCTTCCAAAGTCTTCATCCACATTTGGCTTGGTGCCGCTGGCAATTGCCAGCCTAGATCCCTACCCTGCAGAAATGGCAATACTTTTGAAAAAAAGCTACCCGTTACACCGGGATCATTTGGTGCGTTACACATGAATTCATCCTATGAGGTACATGCCCCCCAAATTCCAATCACAAACCTCAAAGCGCACCGTAACCCATGTCCAGTGTTATATAATCTCCGGCTCCAGTTCTCACGCTATACTCAACAGCACCGCCACTAGCTGAGAGCGGAATTTGGCGATCGATATAGGGCAGAGCGCTCGTCACACTACGTTTCCGTAAAAAGTGGAAAAGGCTGCGGAATACTTCGAACTCTTATTGTGGAAACAATCTACACCGGGACCAGGTAGATTCTGCACTGGGAAAACTTATCCGAAATCCTGACGCCATGTCGAGCCACACCCGAGTTTAGATCAAGCAACCATGCTGTTGGAAATAGTGCTTAGAATATCTAGTCTTTAGATGCATTCTCGTCAAGGAATTTTAGGTACCTCACGATTCCCTTCAGATTAACATAAACAAGACCACTATGTTGACAAAAGACAGGTCGCAGGCTCGAGTCTTGATATGTCATCCCGTGTTGAGGTGTCAAATAGTAGTGACAATGGTGATCCGATGTATGCTCATCCAACCGTTCGGCGTGGACTACAGATTTAACCTTATTTTAGGGAAATTATTGAAGAATCTGATTCTGATAGAGACTCATCATCTGGGTCTTCAGATGAACAAGAATCTCTAGCTACAATTCTGAGAGACACCACAAACTGGTTGGCGCGGGTTCATTCACTGCAGGAACCCGAGATCATCATACTGCTTAGTCCGGTCGTCATACCAATCACTCAAGATCCCTCAGATATCAGCGATCCATTCGAGCCTTTAGGTCGGGCATTGGCAAGGCGGCATGCCAAGGTAAGGCATGTGCCATATACTCAGAGGTAAGTAGTTGTTTGGCGGTCATTTTCAATACACAACCGACTAATGGCATAGAAATGGAATCACTTCTACACACCTTGGATTCATAAAGAGGGGCCACGTCATTATTTTATGTTTTGTCGTCCGACCTGAACAACAGCTTCAACTTGAGATCGCGGATGTCGTTTTTGCAGTTAGTGAAGATAAGCCATGCATCATTGTCATATGCGGCGATTCGACAGATATGCAAGATTCGATCTCGTTCCCCACAGTCATCCTAAGCGCAGACTACTCCACACAAGCTCTAGAGATGGCAGCCACATTGATCTTCGGAGAACGTCAACCTAAACCTAAAGAAGAATTAGCAATTTTGGGACCCAGGCAGATGGAACCGGTACGGCCCAAGCTTTGGCCAGTGGACCAATGGAATGAAGCCAGGGATGTGTCAAGCGTCCATAGTCTATGGGTTGAAAACTTTGATCGCCGTTTTTCCATCGATGCTGCGACTCTGACATCTTTGCTTCATCGGGAAGGCTACGCAAAACACTATGTGGTTCGATCTCCTACAAGTGGTGAAGTGCTTGGATTCTGTGCTACATATTTATCATATATCGATCAGGAAGGGGAGAGGCTTATTGCGTCGCTAGCAATGCTTCTAGTCAAAACGGCATATCGAAGGCAGGGCATTGGACTGAGTCTTCACTCCCATGCGGTAGATCAACTTAGGAGAACACGGGGCGTCATAAGGCTACAGCTTGGAAGCACTTTTCCAAGGACACTTTATGGACCCCTGGTAGGACGTGCAGGAGCCCTCACAGCCAACGATGAATGGTTTCGCCGACGAGGTTGGACACTAGATAAGAATTTGCCCGGGCAGGGGCAGCTTGTTTATGATCTCATTCTGCATATGAGGAATTGGACGTATCAGGAACAGAGATCACAGGGGCCCTTCAGATATCGACCTTGTACACAGGATGATATGGCTAGAGTGCTCGAATTGGTCGAAAGAGCTTCAATTCAACAGGCCAGGATGGGATGGTTCGATCAATACTTTTCGTTGATGAATGGTCCCAACATCAAAGACATCGTCTTGTGCCTAGCAGGAGACCAGATAGTCGCCACAGCACTAACATATACTCCCTCCTGTGGCAGCGCGGCTGCGTCTAATCTGCCATGGGCTGAACGGGTTGGACGTGATGTTGGAGGTGTGACTTGTGTGTGCATTTTTCGTAAGTCTTTCATCGCTGACATCATTTCTTTTGGTGCAAATCTAACCTTTACAAAAGCATCTGAGCGTGATGCAATCATCGTGGGCTTACTCAATGCTTGCGTAATGAAATTACACGGACAAGGCATGACAAAAATGTTCTTGGACGGTGTAGCAAATGGAGTGACGGAGTTGAAACAACTTGGTGAGCAGACTTTCTCCGGTTTTTTGCTTACTTTCTGACCATGCAGGGTTTGAGGAATGGGCGATATATCGAGACGTCTGGAAAGACATATAGACATAAGCGGCCTACACAGGATATGATAAGGGTACGATGGCATCGGTAACGGTATTCCGGCGCAGGTTTCGGTCTCCTACAACATGTTTTGGGTTTCAATGATCATGGCGCTGAATACTCTTACCAATTTTATTTTCGCACACAACACAAAAGCATTTTGTTCAATTTCAAGTTACAAAAGCACCACACGGAGGATAATACAAACTGCTGGGATTTAGTATACTCGACGAATTACGCTGTGTGCTCCTGGATGAAACTACTCTATTGTGATAGATGTTCCAGTTGACCGATATAGAAACCCTCCAAATTGTACAACCGAGCTCAAGGGTCGCACAGCTGAACGATCGCGATCTGAATGAAATCGTTCGCTGAAGTTACCATAGGATAGGACAAAATACATTGAAACGTAGCAGCTTCAGGACGCCACGTTCTTGGGTGGACCCAACAGCTAGCCTTGAAGAAAGCTTTGTGGTGCATTGCGCGCATCCACCTGCCTGAAGGGTTTCTTTCATGCAGGAGGTATCATTGCAGTGATCAGCAGACCTCATTACGATGGATGCCCTGCTAACTTTTCTGGTGCCTAACGGTTAGGCGCCGTTTCCGAGGACTTCTGCATTTGACAACTTGCATGAGATGCAGCGTAACCAACAGTCTTCTAGATTTCGGATGTGGCGTCTAGATCCGGCCTGTGTTACCATGGCTGGCATGATACATGTCAAAATATGGAGACAAGAACCGAAGTGCGAAATCCTGTGCCGCAATAAATGCCGGTCAACAACATTTCAAAGATAATCTTACATCAGAAAGCAAATTTATCGATTCCGAATTGTCATAGTAAAACGGACTGTACTCCGCGCCATTGTATGTACTGAAACACATGTATGCACATGCAGTGGTGAACCATATTTTGGAAATTTCTTACGACTCCACTCATTTTCTCGAGCCAAGAATATCTTACTTTTATGTCCATGCTCCACGAATCGCCTGTGCAAAGCAACGGAAACCTACAATGCAAGCATAGAACTAGTAGCATCGAGTTATGGGCAAGTTTAAGAATGATCTTCAGTTGGATGCCACACGCATACATCAATTATCATCCAACAGCCTGTTCATAATGCGGGCTTCGCACAAACGCGCGGGTTCATTTGGTGCATGTTCTAGATCGCATCTATTCACTTCAACCTGGAGATTGGCGTTGAGCCCTTGACATGTCTCGCCGATCTATCTCTCAGTCAACATACGAGTCTGCATCATGAATTCCCGCACCAGATACTTCTGTTTACTGCAAACTATCATTCTAGAAGGTAGTTCACCTCCTTAGAGGTCTCGCTTGCTAGCTTCCGCACGGGACGAACCGTTAGGCACATTAGCACAACGGGAACTTGGGTCTGTGTGTCAAACCGAGAATGAATGGATCACGGGGCCACTATTTCCTCGAACCACAAGTTATCAAATTAGACTCATCTAACTATTCTCGACTTGGACTCACTTAGACTCCAGCCGATCAGTATATCGACGAGAATACCGATACACGCGCGGTGACCTCAACTCCTCTCTCTTGTCGACACGGGGCTCATTTCCGCTTTCCACTTTGCTGGCCCGCAGGATTATCAACTACTTCTTGGCCTAATTTCGATTTGCCCACTTTTATATGGCTTCTTTCGTCTTGCGGTGCTTTCGTCCGGCCATCGGGAGGTACATGACGGATCAAGTGATGTCATTTCTTTCATGACTCGCGGCATGAACGCCCGGCAAGTACAAGGCGAGGACCGTAGACCGATCGATGCATGTGCCTTATTCACAGCATTACGCTTGTGTGCTATCGAACCTTTCAACGCAGCCATCACTCTGCTTCGGTTGGGGCTTAATGGTGATTAAGTTTTGAGGCATTATCAAATATACAGATTTGACCTAAAGCAAATGCTTTGGGAGGAGACTACCATCACACATACTCAAAAAGCTATGCATCTATTCAGAAGTCGATATCTCTAGCTCGTTCTACTGTATGAAGCTGTCAATATCTCGATTTAAGTTATTCTATGGAGGCTGCTCTTTCCCAGATCGTGGCAAGACGCTCCATGCTTGATCGGTTCATCCCAGCGTCTGATCTTTGAGTCTCCTCACTGGCCCTTAGTTGACGGTTCAGCTCTTTTAATCAACACCGAAGACAGCCCCTTCTCTTCTGTATATGGCTCGGTGGTGAGCAAGACCAGAAATTTTGATGGAGGAAATGAAAATATAAGAGGTTGAAAGTCATTCAGAGACGCTCGGCAAGGCCAGCTCCATGCTGAATTAGAACTACAAGGACTAGAACGTGGTTGCCAGAATACTCCGGGCATCAGGCTTCAATGCACGAAGATGCGAACTGATGAACCCTCTGCATATATTGGAGATGCTATATACCGCAACCTCCTTGCTTTCCTTATATGCGACTGCATCTATGAGCCATGAATTCATTTCGTCCACTATCTGTTGTATATCAAAGGCGTGCCATGGAGAAAGCTTAAGGGGCAACAGTCAGACAGCTCGCTCTAGACATAAATATTCGTTTCGCTTGTTACCTTCGATTGCACTTGGAAATGATACGAACAACTTACAGTTTAATGCAATGAAGTTATCAAGACATGGCCGATAGCTATGAAAAACAACAGCCTTGACAATATCATCTAATAGTGCATCCTCCTTCCTTTTCTCTGTTTCTGCTTCACTCTAATTCACACTGCTTCACACTGCTTGCGTCTACCCTCCATCTCACTATCCCTATCATTAAAATCCCGATTCTCATACCTTCGTCTCCCAAATCTAACCTCGAGCGACATATACTGCAAGATTCTAGTCGCTTGATGCATGTTAAAGGTTCTTGTAGACCCCAATCGTCTATATCCTATCCCATATCTTTCCTCGGGGGTTGAAATTATCGCTGCCATTACAATCCACAACGCCTTTCTCCTGAGCTTCGTCTCATTCCACCTAGTCTATGAAAAGCCGAAAGAACGTGGCCGTTTGCAATACGCAACCCGACGTACCAAAAGTCTACCATCTCCTATGTAGCAAGCTAAAAGTTCCTTTCACCATACAACCTCCTTGAGGTATGCAATAAGTAGCATGCATAACTCCTCCGCTTACAAGTGTGCAACAACCTGATCCCAGCAATGCTATAGTTGAAGCATCCACAACGACGTCGCCTCGGATATACGACAAAATTCATCCCCTGCCAGCCAGACACCACCTCCCAATCAACGCGGTCTGGATAGAATGGATGTGCCATCTTCAGCGCGGAACCAACCATCTAAGACATCCTCTACAAAATGAACTAGACCTTCAGACTTATCATCCCCTCACCAGACCCAGCCTATTCCAGAGGAAAAGCCACGCAGCACGACGACGTCCTGGCTCGATATGCAAAACCTTCGATTGATTGTCCAAATATATAATGCACATTCTAGGGTAGTTTCGCCTAACGTATGGAGGGTGGAGGTGATATATTGATCAGCTTGAAGTTGTTCTTCTTTCCAGATATCTTCCTCGTTGTGCACTTCCGTTTAGAAATATAAACCTTGCCGGTCGATCTATGTCTTCAACATGGGTCAACTCAGCTCACTACCCACACCCACTTATCTCTCGATAGTTCCCGCCCGGAGCGTGAGTGTATACCTTGGTTTCTAGACTACTATTCATTTTCTACCACTCAACCAACGTCCATCTATAGAAGGTGAATGATCTATTACGTGCGTAACTCGTAGGAAATCTATTCCGAGACCATTCTGCCCACCAAGATCTAAGAACTTGTCTTTCATTCGATATACCCGGCTGCTTCTTGAATTTCGTGAGGAGACGCCTGGGGTGGGGGAGGATGTTCCAGATTAATGTCTAAACTTCTGCTCTTCTCCCTCTCCCTCCCTCTCTCTCTCTCTCTCTCTCTCCCCCTCTCTCTCTCTCTCTCTATGTGTGTGTGTATGTATATATATAAAGCACACCCTCCTCTACTCCCCCATCTCCGCAACTATTCATAGAAACATACTTTCCATCCATCAATACCGACTAGTGACCTCCACACCCGCCGCTCCTCTCTATAGCTTTCTTTAAACGAGAACTGCGGAAGAACCGAGCACAAATACACACCAACGCCTCGTCTTCATCTTCATCTCTATCTTCATCCTCCTTCCTCCCTGACCTAGCCTTCACTTCTACACTCCCCCTCCCCCCTGACAGTTCCCATGTCTCCCGTTTCTGGTGCACATCTCGACGTAAACGTCTTTTCAAAACCAGCCTTTACCCAAGACTCGCTGGAGAGAGGAAGAGAGAGAAAGAAAGCAGTTATCCATCCATCCATCCGTCTCCAAACAAGCTGAAAAATGCAAAGGAATTCTGGAATAAGACGGCAAATTAGGAAGAAGAGTATCAGCATCAGTATCCCTATCCCTATCCCCACAAACCCAAAAGCACCGCACCGCATCCAGTACCTTTACCATCCAGCTCCAATCCCCCATAAATACTCCCCCCAACCTCCCCTCAAAAGCGAGTAATCACCAACCAAAAGCAAGAAAAGCCTCCTGTACCTACACCATCCCATCTTCAGCTCCCCTCCCCATCAAATCCCCACTCCACTCCACTCCATACCAACCTCTCCCCCTCCGACTCAGACCCCTCTCCGTGATAATCACACCCACACACACCCACACACACCCACACAGACCCAGCACATGCAAGAACAGGAAACTTACCTTGCCTTACCTTACCCTAACCTAACCACCTGCGCAGGAAAGTTCAAACGAATGAACCAAGCGACCAGCTATCTTACACGATCACCGCAAGGGCGGGCGGAGTGGGCCGAGCCCCGGTATAGAGGAAGGGAGGAACGGGGTGTGTGTGTGCTTAGGGGAGGAGGAAGTGGGGATGATGTTTTTGGCATGTGGTGGTATATGCCGTCGATATCGATATTGATGAGATTCTGCGGATGGATGGATGGATAGACGCAGTTAGAGTGAGATAGATGTGGAAAGGAGGGAGAGGGAGGGGTTGGGTGGAGAAGAGGGGAGTGGGTTGTAGGGGGGTTGGTTGTGGTAGGATAGAGGTGGGATGGGATGGGATGGGATGGGAGATGGGGTTGGTTTGATATGATATGATATGATGTGTGTAGTAAGATATCCTAGAACCAAGTGTCTGGATTTACTTGAGGTATGGAAGAACTATCTGTATTCACTTGAGCTATGGAACGGAGCGGCTAGTAGATAAATGGGATACGAAGAGAAGAAAATGTGCCAGCACTGAACTGAACTGGTTATGGACGCCGAGCGCAGAGACAGGTCAAACATGAAGCAAGTAGCCCCAGAAGATGAATAACTAGAAACAAGAGAGATAGCTAGAATGCCATAGATAAGTATATATAAACGCAAGAACTTTTAATTTCATTTCATTCCATACATATGACGACCTCTGCTCCTCAATTTCCGCCCAACTCAACATATCTACCCACGTCCTCAAAACTCCTCACCAGCACCTGATCCACCTTCTCCTCCTCGCTCAACTCCTTATTCCCCTCCCTCACAACCACAAAACTAATCATACCCGCCTCCCTCGCAGCCCTCACCTCACCCACATTATCGCTCAAAAACAACCATTCTCCTACCCCTCCCAACACCTTATTCTCTCCCGCAATCTTCTCATAACTTCCCTTCTCCTGTTTACCCCCCGCATTCACCGTATCCCAGTATCCACCCTCACCCTCCCCATCCAGACCACGGTATATCAACGGTCTCAGATCGCCATCCGTAGTATATCTGAACAGCAACTTCTGCGCCGCCACACTCCCCGAGCTGTAGATGCAGACCTTGAGACCGGACTCATTCCATTCTTTAAGCGCAGGATGGACATCGGGAAACATAGGACATTTCAATTCGCCGGATTCGTAGCCGCGGAGCCAGAGGTAGCCTTGGAGGGATTTGAGATAGGCGATCTTGAGGTCCTTGGACATGAGATCACGGACATGGGAGAGGAGCGCGTTGGGGGTGGCGGCATGTTCAGGGGGGAAGGCGGAGCGGTAGGGTAGGAAGGACGGGGAGTCCCATTCTGTTTCGAGGTTGGAGGGCAAGACGCGGAGAGCGTAGGGGAACTGTGGATTGATTAGTGGTGTGATTGGGTGTCTATCATATTTGGTAGCAATAATTGGGCTCAGAAAGCTTGGGTGGATGTCAGACTACCTGACGTATCAAGCTGGAGGTACCTCCGGGCATGTGTCGGGTACCGGCAGTGTTTATGGCGGGGTACAGCCAGTGGCGCAAGGCCAAGTGGACCAGAACTCAGGGGCCCAGAAGCGAACCTGAGCATTGAAGACATTGGGTTCCCAATGTCTCAAGAGTGATGAGACATGATAGGTATCTGATGGAGCAGAAAACGTCCTGAATCCTTACCCCGCAAAGGGACTGCTGACCCCATGCGGGCATTGACCCAAAAAAGATCATCAAGGGACGTGGCAATCAACCATTTGCATTGAAGCCCAGCATGTTCAATGAATTGAGAATGATGATCGCACTGGTGATCTCATTTCCATCCAATTCCATCCAATTCCGCCCAATTCCATCCAACTCCCGACACGCACACGGACGATTCCTCGATCCGAGATAGCTGTTGCTATCACAACCAATGACGGTGAACCAAAGATACAAGAAGGCTGGGTAACACGACTGCGTACTTTCATCGATCATGCCACATGACCAACCCCAAACCAAGTTTCCCGCCCCCAAAATATTCTCAGGGCGCAGAGCGGCATTGGCAGAGCTTTCGCGATTTGGTGATTCGCAAAACGTTCGATGCTGTGCAAACGTGGCTGGTAACTATGCCAACAGGGTAATTGCCTGTAAAAAACGATGCGGTCGCAAAAACAAATGGAAAAACAATATGCGACTCATGACTTCCTGCATGGGAGAATTGGATATCTCTGACCAGTGGGAAGGAAAATAGCTTGTTTACTTACCAAGACATCCTTGACAAACGAAATCGGACACACCGTCCCCTCTGCATTGAAGAACGAGATTGATATCAGCCTTCTGCTATATCACATCGCAATCACAAATTCTCTCTCGACGCCCGCCATCTCTGCCCCACGTGATTCTTACGCAACCAAGCGTGCAGCACTTCCCGATTCTTTGCCTTCGATCCCCTACCCTTCCCCAGGAAATCTCTGCACTTGCAGCAGCTGCAGGCAAAATGATCCAAGAGAACTGTTCTGTACATGACCATAAGAGGAATAGAAGTAGACTCACCGATATCCAGCAATACCACCTTAATCATCTTCCGGTCCGGATCAGTCGACGCTGCCATGATAGAGAAAAATTGGTTCTCGACCTCAGCCCCGAAAGATGGCGGTGAACTTTCTTCTCGGATCGAATCTTCGATGGATTCTACGGATTGGATGGGGTAATACTGTCGCGCGGGCTGGGAGCGATCTACCTTCCTTGGGCCTCGCGCAAAGGTAATCAATCGCAAGGCTCGGTTCGTTTTTATTTGGGGTAGGTAGGTAGGCTGGAACGTAAAAGCTTTTCCTTCCTTTCGTATGCAGGAAGGGTGACGGAGCGAGTGCGAGTCTGATTTGCTCGAACCCTGGATCGAGTTTACCCAAGGCACAGCAAACGAGGCTTGGTAAGGTTGCGACTGTCGATAATGCGAAAGCGTTGGTGTTATGATTCGTACAGGAAAGTGTGGTGCATGAAGGTGGAGGGTGTGTTCATGCAGCTAAGAAGCTTATGGCTTGGACCACTGCAGCGTTCCGGCAGAAGTCGTCGGAGATGCTGAGCCCTTTGGTGATAGGTACATGTAGGTACGCGGAAGGAACGTGGTGAGCGCGGCGGACGAGGGAGGGAGCGTGGATGTTTGTTGATAAAGTTCCCGTTTTGGTGGCGAGCGCCCGGGGAGTTTAAGATTGTGATGGCGGTGAAAGTCGTTTTTCTCTCTCTTGCACTCGTTTGCTCTTCTGGATTGTTGGCATTTTGTCCCTTGGGTGAAATCTCTGATGGCCGGCCGTTATTGGTGAGGGGCAGAGACACCCACCCCACTTGCAGCACATTTGCCATTGGACGTCACCAATCTTACACTTTTCACATTCACGTCAATCGCAGAGCAAAGACAATCGATAAGAAGTCAAGTTTCATATTCCAAACTCCGTGTGCAACTCCCAAAACTCCCAAAACTCCCACAACTCCCACAACTCTCCATCTTTTCATGTGCAGACGCGGGTAAAAAGCAATCGTACCGCAGCTGCAGGAGAAGGGGAAAGTGGGCAAGTATCGTGGCAATACCTGGACTGGCGCTGGAAACTAAGGTACAACGAGTACAGGTACTTTAGTCCTTACTGGAGTCCGATTATGCATATGCAGCCGGGCCACTTTGGCTTCATGATACTCTGACTGTGCATATGGCTATCCCGACCCAGGCGAATGAGCGACGAGAGAAGGAGATGGCAGATTCGAGTGTGCCTGGACTGATAAGCAGATAGAGAGATACTCGTACGGATAAGTTATTAGAGAGATGGTTATAAGAATGCGGTCAGTGAAAGATGTGGTTGATTGAAGCTGCTCATTCTCTCATGGATATGGATAAGCCATGTAAAGGAACGAACGAAGGAACGAGATGAAAAATTTTCATCTTCACCGCTGCTTCTCACACTCCTTCAACGTAACCTTGGAAGAGAGAAACATTGAAGATATCGATCGCAATGGATGACCGACAGACAGACTCCGTATGACCTCTTTCCTCCGCGCTGCTTGGAGGAACAGCCCTTCCCTTAAGCCTTGCGACCGATAGCTACCCACATGAGCATGCAAATACCGCTGTTGGCGCAACTTTTGTGGGGAGGAGGGTCAAGCACCAAGCACCAAGCTCCATCCAAGCTCCAGGAGACACGCAGATGCAGATCTGCTAGAGGTCATAATTGTGGGGGCGATAAGAGATAAGTCACGTCAAGTTGTTTCGTTTGCGAGCGAGCGAGCGTCTGGAAGGAAATGAAATGAAATGCGGATAAGAGAGAGAGTTTCATGATCCAACCAAACAATGCAAAATGATGTATATAGTATGGATACGGTGCTTCGTAGCCACTTTGTAGCCACTTTGTAGCCACTGCGCGTGATGTACGGAGCAACATGGTAATGTAATACAATACAATGCAAATGATATCAATTGATACGGAACGTACGATGTCGAGATTATATCCATTGATTCTCTCCTTTCCCTACCCTGATTCTCAAATTTACCATACAAAACCCATACCGTACGTAATGTCCATCTTCATTACCTCCCTCCAGTTTCATGCTTCGTTGTCCTTTTGAACAGATTGAATGTTTCAACCGGGAAATGACAATTGGGGGTCTTGGACGAATCTTATAATATCCGTAATATTATCCTCATCCTATATATGTGGAGGGCCGGTCGTCGATCATACAATTACTGGAGCTGCAGCTCTGCCAATGATAGAACGACGCCCGCATCCAAGCTCCCAAAGCTCTCAGTCCAAACGCTGTGTACCACGTCGGAAACCTTTGACAACTGCGAATTGCGAACTGCGAACTGCGAATCGGAAAGAAACCTAGAGGTGCGGTGGACGTTGGTGTGATAGGGGAAGCCATCCATTATTAGAATCTCTGCTCTGCTTTGCCCTGCCTTTCATACAAGGACGAAAGATTTCATCAATGGAATGAGAGCGTGAAAGAGTAATGACGCCCGCGTGCCCCCTAACAGCTCTTTCTTTCTGTGCAAGGATATCCGTGTCTCTGAAACGACAGCGAACACTTTCGCCGGCATTGAGAGAGCACCGAGACCAATGCTTCTGTTCAAAGGATCAAGAAGCATCCATGTTAATCGCCTGTGCAACCAGCCCATCAAATTACCCCACGACGGTAAATGTGTGTATTAATATACCTGTGACATCCTTACAGTGCAGAACGCAGGGTAGCTCTCCGGCCGCAAGAGAGACTGATTGACTTGAATCTCATGTCTTTGGGGACAAATAACCTGCAGTACATTGTCTAAAACTATGAACTGAGAACAATTAAAGTAGTATACATCTTCTCACGGTTGGCTTGTTAGTAATCCATTGGAGCGGGTATACTAAATGCGACACATCGAGACTGACAGATGCTGTGTGCAAAATATATGTCTAGATCTACTGCGCCTATGTGTAACTGTATCAAATCGTATGAGCATATTGATAAGTATACAGATGTACAGCACTGTACAGCGTACATACGCGCGAGTTTCAGAACGCAGAGTCGAGCCAAGAAGAGGAGGGGAAAGCTCAAGCGAATCCAAAGCAAAGCACAGCACAGCACAGCAAAGCCAAATCACTGCGTACAGTTCAGAGCGAGAACGAGCTGATAGTTGGTTGGGGAAAAGATGGAATGTCCGGCCAGGTCTTGTTCCTGTCGTCCCTCGAGCGAACGCCTTTGTTGAAAGGCGGGGTTGTCGGAGACCGCCGTGAATATTGAAAGAGAACGGTCACGCCGTCGCAGGTCCCTGGATTAAGAAACATGCCATGCAAACAACAATAGATGGCCTTTTCGAGACTGTGGCAGATGGTAGGTAACGCTATCGGCGTTACGAAATGTTCCATCGGTCATTTGTTGCCTCAGTGGGGTGATTGTGTATTCGATGCCCCCTTACTTTTCCTTTGCTGTGAGCGTGATTTGAAAGCGGTGCTCGGAATGAGTGCCACAATGCTACCGTACGACTAATCAAGAACCCGAATGTCGGAAGATGTCGCGTAGGTACCTTACTTGCACATACCATTATGCCATCATACAATGTACACGAGTACAACAGAAATAATGTGTACGTGTAACATGATGTCCGATGATGACCGAAAGGGAACTTAGTGGAAGGGCTGGATGGAATTCTTTCGCCCCAGGCTAAAAATTCAGTAGACCAGATGGGCTCTTTGTATCATACCAAGCCCAAGACCCTTCTGAAGGGTCGTCACACGACCACTGAAGAGAGGCATGTCAACTGTTCCAAGACCCTTTTGAAGCGCGGTAAACTCTGAGAGGGCTTGGTGACCGGTATGGCTTGTAACTCGTTGAGAGGAGTGTTGGTGTTCGTATCAAAATTGCAAGGTGTCATGGAGGAAGCGAATTGCGTTGCGTCCATGTCCGTATCGAGGGGCGTCCATGGCAGGCGAATGACGAATATGGCTGTGTGCTTTCTACAAGAGGCTATTGAGGATCGACCCGGCCACTCATTGGGGATGACCGAACGCTACAGTGTCACTTGTATCAACGCAAGTATGTCAATGCAAGTATCAATGCCATCGAAATGTTATCATCGAGGACTTGCCGTCACCAGAAAAATAATAGCCTCGAAACCTCGCACCATCCGCGCAACTTGAGCAGAAATAGTAAAGCCCGGACAGACTCTTCCTAGTTAGGCAAAAACTGCTCCCAATGTCCCCCTCTCAGAAAAAGACGGTAATGCAGAAGAAAGCAGTGCATGCGACCGTACATACATCCTGCATAAAAATAAGATTGATGCTATAGATTTAGCAACCGCCTTACTAGCCAATCAATCTGTTGAGACGGGCGTGGAAAGAATCCGATGGAAGTGTTGAAGAGCAGCGACACACTAATGATGAAATGTCTTGAATCCTTCCGCTATGAGTGGATGAGGGGGTCAAACTGCGGACCGGCATCCACCACACTTGACCAGAATAGAAAGCCAATGCCGGTGCTGCTTTGACACATTCTCACATTATCTCAAAGGGAAAAACGTGCAGGTTGGGTTTCGTTTGAGTATTCCTCTTCTTTAAATGGCATGATGCTTTTCCGGAGGCGGTCAAGCTCGACGAAATGGTGTGCCATTTCCTTTGTGGGCTGGATTCATTGGGTGGGAGTGGGTGGAGTGGGTGGGAGTAGGTGGGAGGTGAGAGAGGAGCTGCGAGGCTTGAGCGTTTGCATTCAAGCGCAACCTAATAATATGGGGAGTGCGAGGAGGAGGGCGAGGAGCACGAAGCACAATTATGTGAGCGAGCAACATTGTTGTCTCTCCCATCCGTTTCTTTGTTGATGTTGATCAAGTGGGATGAGGATGGGTTTAGTTTTAGCCTTGGAATGAATGCTTTGATATCGGGATTCAGGAGGAGTAGAAAGACAGAGAGTAGAGTATATCCAACGCTTCTCTCGTAAATCGCGTTTGTTCAATACTTGTCAAAGTGCCATTGGAGATGGGTCATATGAGTTGCCCAGGTGTACCAGTACCAGTGCCTGTCCCAGTTCCATCGCCTCCATTTGCTTAGTATTCTCAGAAGGTTACTAGCACGACTAGAACACTGAGGAACAATAGGGAATCGAGTCACTCAGCCATCATCAGCTTGGGCACTATTTATTTATTTATTTATTTACTTTCTCGGAGACCCAAACCTGCCGACCTCGACATATCTATCTACTGCATACTTCGTACATCTATCTATCTGCATTTACATCTGCGCCGGCCTCTGCCTCTCTCTGCAGCTATCGCCAAAGCCAACCAGCGACAGCAATTACATCGCGCGTACAGAGTACTTGCAGGAAGGGCTGCGTAAAGCGACTCCAAAAACATACACCAGTAGGAGTCGTAGCTGAACTGTTTATTGCGTGTCACCTCGACGGCTCCCTGCTCGGATCTGACCAACCAAGATATTTCTTAGCATTTCTTAGCATTTATTAGCATTTATTCCCATCGTTTCCTTCCCTTCCATCGCCTTCAACAAGGTTTACGAAAGTCCTTGAAGTCCTTGGTCATCCTTGGCTCTGGTTCGCCTGGACCACAATTAGCACAATTAGAGCGACCGGGACACTGGACACACTACTTACCAAGTATTAATTAGAGACACATACCCTCAACAACCCACCCTAACACCCTCCATTACTCTATACCCACACCCCTCGGCAGCTCTCTAATCGCACCCTCCGACTCTTCCATCCTTCCATTACTTCCTCGCCTTTCCTGCGACTCCGATCTCAACACCTCACTTCTCAACTCCACATATATGCGTACGGTAATACTGGTCACAATCATCGTCGTTCGCAGTTAACTCTCCTTCCTCCCCCTTCTCCTCCGCCTCTTCTCCTCGACTTCATCTATCGCATCGCCTTTAATCTTCATCATCATCAACTCTACACAATCCGACTCAAATACAACTCTCTTCCCCCTCTACCTTCCTACTCTCCGAAAACCTACTCTCCCTTTTCCGTCATCCGCCCATTCCTTCAAACGCTTCAACCACCACCACCACCACTTCACCACCTTCTTGCCTTGTTCTGCGTCATACCTGTTGCTACCGGCAACAACCACATTCCTGAGCATTTACAAAGCAGATCTTGGGCAGCCCGTTGCAATTGCATTGAAGTTACTCTCAATCCACTTCTCCTTCGACGACTCACAGTCATCGTTCCTCATCTCCATCTGCATTCATCCATCCATCCATCATCGACCTGAGTCATCATCGACGACAACCTACAATATCGAACACAGGCAGAAGGAGAGTCAAGCTCTTCTACTTCCTTGTTCATACGTTCAATCAAAACAAACACATGAGTTCCAGGTCACCATCAGAGCGTTTATCACGATAGCCAACTTGATCATCCTCGATCTGTGATACATACGCCATAAAGCCCTCTGCTTGCAGATCCATCAATTTCCAGATCTTTGCAAGTCAACGATCATTTCTTTCTATCGCATTTCAACGACACTTACACTTTCGATTTCTACCCAATTGACGCTGAGTCAATTGTGTTATTGCCTTCTCGATTCGATCCACCCTCAATCGACATCACCATTTCACAACCCAGTACGTTAACTCGTACTGCTCGAGGAATCTTCGAACCCTCAGACACTCGTTCACATACAGTCTGATTCCCATGTCAGCATAACGACTTCAACTTTCCTTTTTTCTCGGACTCTCCAGTCTTCCTTTGTCCCTATTTAACGAACAATCCACTACAATTTCATTTGTCAAAGCGTATTCGAAATACCCTCTATGAGCCTCTGACCCTACTTCTACGATCCGGAGTTTACAAACAGTTTTATCTTTTCTCTTTTTTCGGCGGTTGGAATACATTTATATAGCGCTGCGAGTTTGTTATTATTGCCCTGCACTTACACCACTTATCGCTCTACCTACTTCACTCTCATCGACCTCCTCTCTCCTCGACTCCGATCTACAACAATTACGAGCGTAGCTCCCCTTGTGCCAACATCAACCTTGTTTAGAGAAGACAAAAGCTTTCACGACTTTCTACCTTGTATCGCTCGACTTCCTCCTCGGGGCCCAAAAACATTTCGGTTGTACCAGTATTCAAGCTGCTTTTTTTGTTATCAAGTTTATTCTATTTAATTCGTTACTTCACACTTCTTCATTCATCACCAGACTTTACTATCAGCAGCCCTCAGATTTCACAATGGAGTGCCTTAGAGAGAAGTTTTACAACGGTGTCGTCCTTGATGGACGCTTTGAAACGATTTCTCCCCTCAACCATGGCTCGTTCGGAATGGTCTTCATGGCCAAGGACTTGACTAACAACGAGATTGTTGCTATCAAGTGTTTGACTAAGAAATCGGCCACGAACAATGAGTCAGACTCATCCTTTGCTATCGATGAGCATTCCGAAGAGTTAGCATGCCATGCTCGACTTGGCTCCCACCCCAATATCGTCAACCTAATTCATTCCTTCGAGACTGAGGCACATGTTTACATTGTCCTTGAGTTCTGTTCCCGAGGCGATCTTTACGAGGCTATCAGGACTGGAACAGGTCCACTCGAGACCGAACATGTCCGCCAATTCATGCTTCAGCTCGTCGACGCTGTTGCATACATCCACAGCAAGGGCATGTATCACCGTGATATCAAGCCGGAGAACATCTTCCTCACACAATCCGGTGAAATGAAATTGGGCGATTTTGGCTTGGCTACTTCAGAGAAGTGGACATACGAGACCACCGTGGGCAGCGACCGTTACATGTCGCCAGAACAATATGACTCAGCCGGTGCCGGATACTCTCCAGAGCAGGCAGACATTTGGGCCATTGGCATTTGTCTCATGAACATCTTGTTCTCTCGCAATCCCTTCACGACGCCCACCGAATCAGATCCGCTTTTCCTGGATTTCACCCGCGACAAGCAATCGCTCTTCGACGTCTTCCCAACAATGTCCCAAGACACCTATGAGGTGATTGCTCAATGCATGAGTCTCGATCCTCGAAAGAGGTCGTTAGCCGGTGCCCGCGAGGCACTTCTCCGTGTTATCAGCTTCACCACATTCGACGAGCCATTGGATGACTTTGATTCCGCCGATCGTCGTGGCATTCCTAACTCGAACCGCGAGCCATTGCGCACTCCCTCCATTCAGAGCCCTCAATTGGATACTGGCTCTTCTTTCCCCTGGGCGAAAGCTTTACATGCTAGTCCACCACAACAATTCCGTCAACTCTCAGCCATTCCTGATGATGAGTCATACACTGAAGATCTCTTCCCCAGCTCGGAAGAGAGCAATAGAGATTGGTTCTCATTTGGCCAACAAACCCCTTCAATGGCGTCTATTCTCGATTCGTCTCTTGGAACTTCCATGAAGTCCCTCGCTATTCGACGCCCCGCGAAGGTCGGTCCCCCTAAGGCCAGCCTTACTCCCATCTCTGGTTCTCTCCCCATCGCCATGACCAAGCCTAAGCCTTTGCCATCTATGGCATCAGTCTTTGGCAAGAACAGCGACATGGTATCCAAGAGCTGGAGCGACTTGTGGGACGAGGATATCGAAGAGGAAGAGGAGGAGGCCGACAAGCAAATCAAGGCACGTCAAATGCAGAACTCACGCACATGGAGCCATGAGAGCAAGCACAACGACGAGCAGACCCGTCCTGGCCCATTGGAGGCTCTCAGCACCTCGTTTGTTAATATCCCTCGGGCCAACGAGAACACTCACGCTGTGGCCAATGATATTGATGGTGATCTAGTGGCAGATGGTTTCTTCTTTCATGATACCCCTCAACAAACAATGACACAACACTCTCCTCGCTACTCACCACCATCGAAGCGAACTACTTTCGATAAGTGGTCTGCACTTGGTGACCGCAGAAGAGCATACACTGGAGCGTCAGATTCTGAGAAGTCGCCAGATACATGGAAGACGACTTCTCAATCGCGCCGCAATGTTGGATTAGGCTTCACTGGGTTCGGAGCCGGAGTTTGGGATAATAAATCAAATATTGTTAAGGATAAGGGCAGAGAATGTCCTTGGGCAAGAGCCCGTGGCCGAGATCACTTCCGAGATCATCATCAGGAGAAGCGGAAGGATAAGCAGTCGGATCTCGGTGATTTGGAGTGGGTTGGAGGTTGGCATGACCTCCACTTGTAGTCTTATTCTTTTAACCTTTTCTTCTTATTCTACTTTACACAATTAGCCTGCTACGGCATCGAACATGAAGTCTTTTGTTCTGAACATATTATGGACGGAGGATTCATATCAAAGAACGCGATGGCGATTGAAGCAGAGACGGGAGGGAATATGAGATGAAAGGAGGATTTAGTTTAGGACTCGCTTTTCTGGTGTATTAGATAGATATCTTTCGGAGACTTGACAAAATACCAGACAATTACCCACTCTAAATACTTGTTCTTCTTGCAACTCGATGTGAATTGATGAATGATCTGTTATTCATTGTAGTGATGGTGGACGGGAATACTTACATCTGATGTGAGGCTAGGGTGATGATGGATGATGGGTTGGGTGGGTTACTGGGGAATCTGGAGGAAGAAGCGTATAGACAGACGTCTGCTGTTCTGCAGAAGGCCTGGAGATCTCTCAAGGAAGTTAGATCTTCAGTATGCGGCGAGACTAAACGCATCAGTCGCTTGCGAGGTAGGTAACCTCTCTCTTTCTCGCTCTGTTGTTCTTTTCACTTTCCCAATTGAGGTGAACCGCATTTCATTCCTTGTGCAGATACTAAGTGTGAGTGTGGCTGTGGTGGAAACATAGTTGTGGGGAGGGGAGTGGTTCTTTCAATTTGATGGGAGAGACGGGGAGGGGGAAGGGGGGGGTGGGTGAGATGTGTGTAAGATGCGAGATGTGAGATGTGAGATGTAAGATGTGTGTGTTGGCCAAAGTGGGTAGGTGTTTTTATTGAATGGATAGATAAGTGACTGAGCAGACTTCTTCTCCTAGTGGATGGATGGATGCAGGGCTTATCTCTTGTTCTGTCTGTGGTATTTATCTTGTTTCGCTCCGTTTAGAGCATTGGTGGAGGTTGGTTCACTGGGTAGACGAATGTGGTTTTGCGGTTCACTGAGTGCTTTGGGCTGTGGGTTGTGTGCTGGTTTAAGATTGCGTGTCCCCATCCATTCACTTGCTTGTCTGCTGAGGTCGCTTCGTTCGATACGCTGCACTTTACGGTGCGGCTGCTGAAGTGCTGCAGGAACGAACTCAGACAGATTTCATTGCGGCCTCTCTGTGCCTGTCCCGTGTCTCTGTCTCTCTTTACTTGTACGCATACCACCAATCTGAGGGAGGCGAGAGAATTTCAGCTCACCTATGCTCAGTGTGGTTCCCGCTCGGACAGTAAGTCGTACGCTAGATTATGACTTGTTCCCGGCGAGTATTTCAGACTGCTTGGAGGGTATATCCTTAAATATTGGGAAATAGGCCTGCGACGTAAAGGTGATCCAATTCATAGGTAGAAGTAATGAAAATACATGTATGAGCTGGCAAGATAGGATATTGAGCTCGTTCTATATCTTACAAGCACGACGATAGTTGTGCCCGAATGCCATTCCGCTTGAGAGTCATAAGGAGTCTTTGTTGGATATCTCGGATTAGTATAACGAGCACAACGACGTCAACTTCCTCTGAGGAATGAAACTTCAGATGAGGGAGGAAGAGTTTGTTGCATATCTTAGGCAAGAGACTCGTCATCTGAAAAGATATATAAACTTTCTGTTGCATAGCTGAGATAAAATCGTCGTCATTGTCGTCATCTCTTCATCGTCGTCATGACCGTCATCATCGTCGTCATCGACTTCCGTCCAAGGAAAGAAAGTCCTCCACACGTACCAGAGCTAGCCCAGGCCATTGATTTCAACTTATACAGGTAGAGGAGAGCCGTCAATGTCGTTATCAAAATGAGAGATGCGAGACAAGATTCCTCCTATTCACATTCCGATTCGCCATCTGAAGTCCGCGGAACACCTGACTAGAGGTTTCCCATGGTAGAAAGGAAAGCACGATGTCATTCCCAAGCTAGATGTGCAACACAAAATGTCTCCCGACTTGGGACGATATTGCTAATTCCGAATATAACATTTGTTGCACATCTCAGCCATAAGACCACGTTTTAGATGATGATGTTATCTACTCTTAACCCAAAATATTGAATCGGCGAATCGACGCTAGTGGCTAGATATGTCCGAGTCTCGCGTGGGACAGACTGAGATATGCAACAAAAGGACTGTCTATTTTAGAGTACATTAGCTTGAAGTCTTGAAGCTTGTGAACTTTTAGCTTCGCAACAAAGAATGGATACTGCTAAAAGAAATAGACATCTATAATTCTTAGCAGATGAAATTTTGTTCAAGGTGGTATATTCTCATGGGAAATTGAAGGGTAACTGGGGAGAAATCTCACGATGCATCTGTACGGAAGTGGTTGACTCTTCTCTATTTAGGAAGGAATGTTCGCTTCAGGCGGGGTATCAGCGAGGGACTGTTGCATGTCTCAAAAGTCAAATTGGGCTGCGCTTCGACTTCAGACTACACATACTTACGATGAACGAAAGACTGGCGAAGTTGTGGAATCGGACATAATATTTAGTGCAACCCGAACGGAGACAAGACCAGGAAAGTCTTGTCATCCTAGCAACGGCAAGATAAAAGACTACGTCTTGATTCTTGCCGACAGCGAGAAGGAATTGCGAGATTTCATTACGCCCTTCAGATAAACAACCAAACTGGCGTTGGGCGCTTAATTTCTGAGAGATGAAAGGGACAAGTCCATGACAGTCTACTTGTTGGCTGTCACTACGGCCAGGTATCCAGAGTAAACAGTACAATCGGAATCAATGCCTGGTTGACGGCGTGTTCGTGCATGCATGGCAAGCAGGCTCGGAAAGCTCGCGACGAGATTAACGTACTTGAATCATTGTCGTACCATGACCCGCCACGACTGCTCTAGACGAGCCGCAGTTCTTGAGGTGGAAACAACGTAAACCAACCTCATTCCCGCCGGCTCCATTCTATCCTTTCCCCAGCTGCATCGGTTTACCGCAGAGATAGAGGGGATGGACACAGTACTTGCTCAGTCGAGCCTACATCCAGCGAGTGGAGATGAGGTGTGCTGAAGGAGAAACCAGCCAGGGTGCCGCCAGGAATTATTGAATCGCTGTCATGGTTCGGTATGGTGAGGACGGAGTTGTGCTTGTTCTTCTCAAATGTTGTTGAAGCGCCCCACTAACGGCGTGTCTCGATAAACCACCTGCGTTGTCTTCTTCTAATAGGGAGCAGCAGGGTGCCACGAACTCACTGCAGAATAATTCAAATAAAAGAGACAACTGCCACCTCATCATGCCAACGACCTTGGTATAATCTAGTTGACCAAGGAACCATGCACTCTCATCATCAACAAGACTCGACGGAAACCAAGATGAGATATATGTGGGGGCTACTCCCTTCTTCCTGTTTCCCAAAGACCCTCGCATTTTGGGACACTACTTTGTGTTCCTAATCTGCGAAGAGACTTGTGACTTTAGTTGTTGTCCGAGAAGTATTGAACAACCGAAGACTTTGGCAGCATTCGTCCACTTTGAATGAATGACTTCCAGCCAAGAACCAATGCCGTTGGTAATCCTAGGCTGGCAAGCATATCGGTTAGAGAAAAGTGCATGATAGTATGAAAATAATAAATTATTGCTTCCGGAGCACTTTCAAGATCAGAACCGGCGAAAGGGCAGGATTGCTCAACTATTTGCTTCTTGCAGTCGAATTTTGTTGCGGTGGAGAATGATCCGGGCGCAGATGTCGAGATGACCTCTTGTAGCTGTAAACTTTGGCTGCTTATTTGTTCGGAGTGCATGTTTGAAGCAAATCATCACTGCAAAGGCCCCCTCTAGTGTTTACGAATAGCGCTAGTAAATCACATACCTCATGAGATTTGGGTTTCGAATGCTTGAGTGTTTGCGGAGACTCGTTTCCAGTATCGCAAGATACTTGAGTCCAATGTTCGAATAGTGCGGCAATGTAGCAATGTTATGTATGTGTGGTTCATTTCCCAAATTTTGAATAGGTAACTTTGCCGGGCAGGTTCAAATCGATGAGATACGCAACAAAATGTTGTGACCAGCGAATCAGAGAGTATCAACACGCGAGCCTTACCGCTTACGGAACATCACGTGCATATGTCAGTGCCCCGAAGTCGTGTAAATTGAAAATCGCGTCTTCCAGCCTTGAGCGCGTCGAACCGAATCAAGATCAAGATTCAGCTGGACCTCAACATGGCAATCACAAAAGAGGAGAAGGGAGAGTCTTCTACGGGCGCGGCAAAGAAGGCCTTGAAAGCAAACACAAATGGCGCAACTAATTATGAATTACCATGGTATACAATTCTACGTTTGTCCAGCTATTCGAGGCGAGGCTGATTCGAAATTCACAGGGTTGAAAAGTATCGGCCAGTATTTCTGGATGACATTGTTGGCAACACGGAAACCATCGAAAGGTTGAAGATTATTGCGAAAGATGGCAACATGCCGCATGTTATTATTTCGGGTATGCCTGGAATTGGGAAAACTACGAGTGTGTTGTGTCTGGCAAGGCAGCTACTTGGAGATTCGTATAAAGAGGCTGTACTGGAGTTGAATGCTAGTGATGAGCGAGGTATACAGAATCCTTCCTTCTGAAGCGAGTCTTTCAGTATTGACATGGCATTGTATAGGTATCGATGTTGTCCGCAATCGCATAAAAGGATTTGCGCAGAAGAAGGTTACACTTCCCGCAGGTCGACATAAACTGGTTATCCTCGATGAAGCAGATAGTATGACATCTGGAGCTCAGCAGGCGCTGCGAAGAACGATGGAGATTTATAGTTCAACAACACGATTTGCCTTTGCATGCAACCAGTCGAATAAGATCATCGAGCCTCTACAATCACGATGCGCCATTTTACGATATGCAAGGTTAACGGACGCGCAAGTGGTCAAACGACTACTGCAGATTATTGAAGCGGAGAATGTTGAATACAGTGAGGATGGGTTGGCTGCTCTCGTCTTCAGCGCAGAGGGAGATATGCGACAAGCTATCAACAATTTACAGTCAACTTTCGCTGGATTTGGTTTTGTCAATGGGGACAATGTTTTTAAGGTTGTGGACTCCCCGCACCCGATCAAAGTACAAGCGATGGTGAAGGCATGCTATGAGGGTAAAATCGATGCGGCTCTGGAGACATTGAAGGAGCTTTGGGATTTGGGATACTCAAGTCATGACATTATCAGTACTATGTTCCGAGTTACGAAATCAATCGACACTCTCAGCGAACATTCGAAGCTCGAATTCATCAAGGAAATCGGTTTCACGCATATGAAGATCTTAGAGGGAGTGCAGACGATGCTGCAATTGAGCGGATGTGTCGCGAGACTCTGCAAACTGAATATGGATTCGAGACAATTCGTATCCAAATAATGGGATAGTGCAGGAAAAGCATTGTTTGGGAGTTTGGAGGCTTATGATACAAATGGCGTATATGATTCGATTTATGTACAAGACTCTCAATAATTTATACTGGAAGTCCTATTGAGATTTTTGCTGCGGCGGAGCAGACTGTTGATACGAGTCTTCGTATTTGTCCCAGACGGCTCTGTCCCGCATCATTCGTTTCTCCATTCTCACTTTTGCTTCATATAGTCGAATTCGTCGATCTGCCTCAATGGATGATCCTAACACCATGAAGCCCATCTGTATGAACCTATCGACCTTCGATTAGCATGCCGGCTCTCACAAATCCTCCATCTTTCCACGCACACTTTGAATTGAATCGTCAATCCTCTATAGATGGGAGAAATCGCATATCCGGCCGTCCCCAAAGCAGCTCCAAATAAACCCCACTAGGACAAGGTCAATCAGCTGCGCATGCCACCCAAGAATGATCGTTGGGGAAATACCTTCGCACCACCAGATACAGCACCTCTGGCAGCTTCCCAAGCAGCCTCGTTAGCCTCTTCGTCTCTTAATCCCCCATGATGGCGCATTATGTATTATGTCGGAGCATTGATGCTCTTTGAGTGGTGTTAGAGAAAGAGAGCTTGATGAAAATCGCATGAGCTTTGATTGGGACGTCATTCGGCTCGGTTCATGCCGAAGTCGGAAAAACCAAATACTTTTTCATTGATTGCAATAGTTTTCTGAAGCTTCAAGAAATCTAGAATAATCTACACAACATATTGTTTGTATATTCAGGAATATTTTCGAGAAAGTTTCAAAAAGGATATCATACTCAAGCCAATCGCATAACATCAGAACAATTAGCAAGCACACCATCTTCATAAAGTCCATCCTGTCTCTGAATCCGCGAACTGTCAAATCCTAGACCTTCAATCTCAATCACACAACAAACAATGGCAGACACAAGAGTGCGTTCTGCCGCTCTGGCACGCGATACAAATGAGACCAAAATCCAGTTAGCGATCAACCTCGATGGTGGAGAATTTCCCGCAGACACCGACCAAAGACTACTGAGCAAGGACGAGGGCCATGCATCGCAAACCTCAAAGTCGCAGACTATTTCTATCAACTCAGGCATTGGCTTCTTAGATCATATGTTGCATGCTCTGGCCAAGCATGCAGGCTGGAGTTTAGCCCTGAATTGTAAAGGAGATTTACACAGTACGTTGTGCTTCGGCTTTCTTGTCTGCTACACTTATTAACTTGTTCCTCTAGTTGATGACCACCACACCGCCGAGGACGTTTGCATCGCTCTAGGCAGTGCATTCCTGACCGCGCTGGGTGCGCCGATCGGACTCGCACGATTTGGATCCGCATACGCACCACTAGACGAAGCACTCTCACGAGCCGTTGTCGACCTTTCGAACCGCCCGTTCAGTGTTATAGATCTGGGGTTGAAGCGGGAGAAGATCGGAGACTTGAGCTGTGAGATGATTCCACATTGCTTGCAGAGTTTTGCGCAAGCGGCGAGAGTCACTATTCATGTGGATTGCTTGAGGGGTGATAATGATCATCACAGAGCGGAGAGTGCGTTTAAGGCATTGGCGGTTGCGATTAGACAGGCTACCACGAGGGTTGCGGGGAGGGAAGGGGAGGTGCCGAGTACGAAGGGAACGCTGAGTACGTGAGAGATTATTTGAATAACAATTTGATCGAAAGAGAGGTATGCTTGCTGTAACATTCAAGTAGTTGTGACTTGCGATAATGAGGTGCGGCCCGAACGTTTTGCTGGGCATAGCACTATAGACAAGCCAAGGAGGATATTGGAGAGCAAGATTACCTCGCCCAATCTGAAGGAGAACCCAATAGAGGAGCTTTGTCTTTTGTTCCAAAAGCCGATGGCTGCGGGCAAACATAAAATTCGAGGAAGGGTGTATCTACAATTTGACCGGGAGAGTTTATTGCCCCGCACTCACTAGTGTATATCTCTATTACTATCAGTCCCCAAGTTTTTCCGTCGAAAGATGTCCATAATCTTGATATCTGAGGGAATTTCATTAATTGGATACCTTTTCTTCACCATACTTCTGCAGCATCAATGAATTACAAGAAGCCTTTGGGAAATTCTCTTGGTTGACTTGCAGCGTATATCAAAGCCCACTTTGCTAAAGGCACACCCTCTCAATTAGCTTCCGCCTTTTCGCGGCAAAAAATAAATTTCCATTATCGAATCTTTTATCGCAAGCATCAGTTCTATCACCATACAATTGCACAGCAACCCAATTCCTCCCAACATAAATCAGAAAGATGGCGCCTTCACGTACCAGCACCGTGAAGTCGAAACATGCGGCGAACAAATCAGGCATTCGCAACAGCAAGAACTCAACAAGGCCGCAAGGTGATGGAGTGTCGAAATCTAGATCGAAGAAGGCGACAACGTCCAAGGGTGCGCCGCCCACAAAGCTACAGGGAAATAAATTGGCGACTCTGAAGAAGAAGAGGAGAGTTTATACAGAGAAGGAGTTGGGCATTCCGGCGTTGAATATGATTACACCGGTGGGGGTGGAGAAGCCGAAGGGCAAGAAGAAGGGGAAGGTTTTTGTGGATGATAGAGTGAGTGCAAATCTCTGCCGTAGATTGAATCCGAAGAACGCTATGGGGTGAGGGGAATCATATGAAGGGACTGGGCTATGGATTGGTCAAAGTACAGCTGCTAATTAATGGCGTGTAGGAAAGCATGATGACCATTTTAGCAATGGTAAACGCGGAGAAAGATGGACAAATCGAGAGTAAAATGATGAAGGCACGGCAAATGGAGGAGATCAGAGAAGCGAGGAAAGAAGAGCTGGCAAAGAAACAAGAGAGGAAAAAGGAGTATTTGGACAAGGTGAAGGGAGATTTGCGGAAGAAGAGGAAGAGAGGTGGCGAGGATGAGAAGTCACACAGTGATGCACCGGCAGGGACAAAGCCGCTAAAGCAGAAGAAGAAGACTGTTTCGTTTGCTTGAGTTTGCTACCTAGCATCAGCGGTGGGAGCATGTCGGATCGAGCTGTAGTATTAATCGGCGTTGTGGCGTATTCAAACCAAATGGGTGAGAGAACATTCAAAACGGGCATTAAAAGCGATACCAATGTTTGTTAATACTAGATTTTAAATTGCCATATCATTTGAAAAGAGACTGGTATTACGCCCGCCAATCTATGCCTTGAATCTACCATGATCTACCATAATCTACACGCTATGCACGCTGTGCTCGCTATCCACAAACACACCTCATTTTTAACGCTATTAAATCAAGAAACGGGAGTCGAAATTTCAATGCCATTTTCGAGCCATTGGATTAAACTTGGGTCGAGGTGGAGTTAGGTTGGCGGATGCCTCAGCACTAGGAGGGACGATTGAATCGACTTGGACCTCAAATGCCATTTTATTGAGGAAGTTGACACACTGCATGAACTTAGTGACGGCCAGCATCTATCAAGGCAATGGAAACATACCGGGCGAGCATGCCATCTATTCCCACCAATTTCAAACCATGAGAGATGACCTCCGAGGGAAGTAGTACACAAAACGGTGTAGGGATTTTGCTTCACTTCTTCATATGGTAAGCATTCTCCGGCTGCAATCTGAAGACGTGTTAGCATATGCCATATGAGCTGGGTCAAATGTGAAAACTCACAGGATCATCTTCAGCATTTATAGCAAAGAAAGGGATCTTAATTGCAAACAAGGAATCGGTAGAAGAGGCATCTCGATAATAAGCACCTTCAGTTGGATATCCCCAAGCAACAGTTTGGATTGCCCTATCGAATTCATGAAGATATTTGATGCTTTGGATTCGGTCCAAGTCAAACACATGGTCCTTGACGAGCTGCTCTCGGTGGAGGTCAATGAGTCTTTTCATGTTGCTGCCCATGGTCTTGGAGTAAATTTCCCTTCCTAGAAATGTTCTTTGCAGAGCTATATTACTCGCATCTAAGTTCCAGGGATTGGAGCAGACAACTGCAGCCTTCAGTTCACATGCGTCTCCTTCCTCTGCAACGTACTAAACGGGAAGTGTCAGATTGTTGGACCTAAGAAATGGAAGGAGAATAGGAGCCGACTTACGGTGGTCAATATATTGGCTCCAAGAGAAAAGCCAATGCCAAACAAAGGTCTATTTGGGAATGTCTTTCTAAGCCACTTGACCATCTGTCGCGTATCCCACGTAGCTCTGGCATTATACAGCACACTGCTTGTAATCTTATGTTTGGCACAACCACGACTGTTGATCACACACGCCTCCCACTTGGAAGGATGATCTGCTCCCACAAGAGGCTCTAAGACATGCTTCAGATAGATTTCGTAGCTTCCACCACTCAACCCATGAAGCGTCACGAGCATTGGGCGATTGTCCAACGAGGCAATTCCTGAGAATTCCTCATCAGTATAGTAAGTTGTCCGAATGGGTAAAGTATCATCGGTTTCTGAATACGGCTCGTGGACTACAAAGTCCACAGCAAAGGAGCCTTGAAATCCTGGATCTTCATTCTCGAACAACCTTCTCTTATAGTATATAGGAGGGCCATCGTTTTTGATAGCCGTCCAGCATGTTTGGAGATGACCTTTGTTTCGATTTAGTATACTGAAACGATAGGGGGAGATCATGTGTATGCCACTTACCATTGAACAGCAATGGATTCAAACGGCAAGGTGGTGTTGATTCTTCACATATCTGCAGTAGATCTGTTTTTGAACCGTCCTTCGTTTGGAGGTTTATTGGGCTAGGGGAGTGGGTGAATTTTATCTTCGCATGGCCTAGCCACTCCATCTTGATTGGCAAGCGGTTGAGGCAAGCTTTACTGATCGTGTATAGGGGGCTACCGGATAGGAGTATTTGAATGTGAACAACTTCTCGTTTCAGTACGAGGTCAACCAAGTGAACAGTTGTCTGTAAAGAAGAAAAGATGTCAATACTCCCAAAAGTTATTTCAAAATTGACCGAAAAAGAAATTGAAAGCTCGTGAAGATGAGGACCTCGGTGAAATTCCGAGGTCCTGAGAGGGTCGAGTAGCTCGCTGATAATTGGTTAAAGTCTGGTGTCCCCAGACACCCTTGTTCCTCTGCACTAAGTGTATTCTTATGTCATCTAGGCTCCTCCCCGAAGACCATACACTTCAAAATATTATTATTCACCATTCGCGAATTTGGAAGGACGTGAGGCTCACACGAGGAGAGGAGGCAGTTATGTCTCGCGAACATGGCATACCCAATGATGCTTGGAACGGGTACAATCCGAACACATATCCTCCTCAGCACCAGCCTGCACAGTATGGCAACAATTTCGTGATGCCGCAACCAAATGGCGTCCTACAACAGTATCAAATCCGGGGGAACATGCAGCATGGCCAGGCAGGTTATTGGGATCCGAATGCGCAAATGCAATACGATATGTCGACGGCAAACTATGCGCCTAATAATTTCTATACCCCTCCTCCTGTTCAACCGCAATATTATCAACCTCCGAATCCGCAAATGGCCCAACACCACTATTCCATTGACCCACGCGTCGCGCAACAGCACATAGCATCACCCTCGAACCCGGTGATAAATCAGAACTATTCTCAGATGTCTCCTGCGAAACCTGCCGCGCCGCCACTCGACTATCCTCTTCTAGTGATATCGCTGGCAGAGGAATATTTCGCCGCAGCGCATGAACTTGCGCCCTCAGTTGTAGTAGCCATGACAGCAGAAAACGTACACGAATACCATAAGTTGATCACCATGGGGTTGGAGTGTCTGTCTATTTGTTTAAAGCAACTGAAGCTACCGCCAAGACTTGAAGCCAGAGTTCGATTGCGGTTTGCTGGTGTGATTTGTGAGGAAACAAATAATTATACAGAGGCCGAGACACTGCTAAGCCAAGGTATCATTCTTTGCGAAAGAGTATGCTGTGCAGTCCTTTCTATGCACTTTTCTCGTTCTGATTTCTACATAGAACCATTACCAAGACCTTAAGTATGCGATGCAATTTCAACTTGCGCGACTAATGTTTGAACGAAACCCGAAAGCTTCCATGAAGATACTCGATGGCCAGATATCAGATGCACATGCGTAGGTGAAGCCGTCCGGCCCTTCTAATTATTTTCTAACCAACTTGCAGTTGCCAGCACTACTCGTGGGTCTATGCTCTTCGATTCTTGCGAGCCTCTCATGCTTTGGAAGTTGGGACATCTACGGACAGTAACGCCGCAATACAAAACATACGAAGCATATCGAGCCTTGCACATCAGCGTAACGATCGTTCTATATATATCGTGGCCTCCCTTATGGAAGCTGTTGCCCATCTCAAATCCGGCGGAGTGGAGGCACTCGAGCAGGTCCAACGAGCTATTGCAGCAGCAAGAACATATCAGCTTGACAATGGTAGCAGCATGCCCCAACTTGTCGGTCTTACACATATTCTTGACGTTGCGTGTAGTATTCTGGAAGGGAATCCGAATCAGATGAAGAACACTTGTAAGGCGATGCAGGTTGTTATGGATGATTTGTTGAACCAGCCTGGTTGGAGTACGGAGCTGGATACTCTACGAATTCCCATTGATAGTGTGCCGAAAGTCAGAAACCTGATCAGTCAAGACACTCGAATGGTTTTAGGTACAAGAGAAGACGGACGTGATGAAATGGTCATGTCTTTCTTGAACAAGAGAGATGCCTACTCAATCACGTTAGTGCAATTTCACATCCCGCTGTCGACCTGGTATTGACTGCTTTCTAGTTATTTTCTTTCAGGGATTGTTTTATTACATAAAAACTCAATGGACGGGAAAGCTATGAGATTCTTGAAAGAAGGCCTAGCAAGGATCAATGGTAAGGGCCACCTTTTGTTACCACGATGGTTGAAAGCTAATATTTTCTGCAGCGGACACTAGAAGTTCTAAAAGCCCTTCTGCTCGTCTATCCGAGCTTGTTACAAAACAACAATGGCGTGGCCAGATGTTATGTTATTTGCACTTGTATGTCGCATTCTGTGCCGCTGCTGTGGCCGACTGGCCTCTTGTGAAAGAATCTATGCGAGGCATGACAGCGGCTGCCGAAAAGTTCGAAGTTCCGTTAATAGGTTGCCTTGGAAAATTGGCGCTCTATCTGGAAGGTGTATACTACCAAGGCACCGGCAACCTGAAAGCTGCGCTTGATGTGTTCTCAAATGATGCATTTCGGATCGCTGATATCTCTCATTCAACTTCCGAACAACAGATTGAGCGTGATATCGCTCTTCTGGCTGCTCTCAATAGTCTATTAATCTTACAAGATCCCCAATGGCAAGATCCGGTAAGAAATTTCACTCTCATTTCGCAGCTAGAACCATATTGTAGCGACCATCCGAACAAGGATATCCAAACAGCCTTCTCGTTGATTCGCGCAACCACCAAGACAAGTTCGTCGGCGATGATCCATGAAACGAAGAATCACCTTGCCATGGCACTGAACCGAGCTAAGGCGACAGCAAATACACAGTTCTTGTGTCTAGTGCTCAGTATAATGTGTAGCAAATTCTTCAACAATTGCGTTGGTGATCAGGCTGAAAAGAGTGCGTTGGCTGCACGAAGGCATGCAGAACTTAGCAAGAACAAGCTATGGATGTCCGTATCCGGCGGGCTTCTGGCACAGTTCTATGATATTTCCGACAAACGGGCAGAGGCCCAAGCTACGTTATCGGAAGCATGTATATTGGCCCATGAGGCGTTGCCAAATCTTTAAATGGCCTATGAATATTTGCTTTTGTATGAAGGCGTTAAGGATGCATACTTGGGCTTGGGTTCGAAAGAAGAACTAAAGGATATTTTGCATGAAGGCGTTTGGCTTGGGGGTAACTGGATGCTCTGTTGCGCAGATACCCATTTGCTTTGACGGTTTTATAGCAGACGCGGGGTCGGTATAGACGAAATTGGAATTCGCATATATGCTCAGTACCATACAAATCAATATGCGCACAGCATGCTTCGGGCTCTAAGGCGTAAAGAATCATGGGCGCCGATTGGCAAGGAAAACAGTGACTTCGGATGTGTAAGATTACAGTATGTAGTGAAGCTATGCCGTACGAAAGTACTACATATTATATTCGAAGTGAGGGGAGCGCAGGCGCAGGGCCCTCAGCTGACCCCTGTCCTAAAACAAATACACGCTAAGATAAAATAATTCTGATAAGAGGCGTCAAGAAAAATGTAAAATTATTTCTGCACCTCTACAACAACCGTGCAATAAGAGGTTTGTCCTCTCAACCATACCAATGCTGGGTTCCATCACTCGGCAGGGTCACAGATTGCAGCAATCGTATGTCTGCACATCATGTCTGGAGAAAATTGCTTCAAGCTCCCAGATTGTTCGTTCGCCCCTCTCACAACCACGAGGGCTAAGGACGCCAGCTCGATTCTCAACCACGACACGAAATTGCGAAGCTGAAAGCACTGAGCCTTCCGAATCAAAGAGTGGCAGCGATGAATCTGCCGATAGAACCAGTGGCAAGAGTCAAGACCCACGGCGAGTTGCTAGACGATCGAAACGCAGCACAGTGAGAGCTATGCGAAACGCTCTAAAGGATGCGGAACCAACATCGCAGCCGACTAAGAAACCTCCTTCTACAAAGGCTCCTAAATCCCACAATGATCCGGAGCCAGAAGTTTCGGAGTCCTTAGACTCGTCGGGATCGCCAGAGGCGACAGCCAGCAAAAAGTCGGCTGGGAAGCCTGGGAAAGGGAATAAGAAGAAAGCGTCAAAAAAACGGAAGGAAGATGGAGAGGCGATCGCTGACAGTGCTGATGTAAAAGTATCTGAACCCCAAATACGCAGAGTCAAAAATCGTCTCCTAGAGTACATCTCTGCAAGCAAAAAGGAAGACGGTTCTTCTGAAAAGTTGGAGCCTTCGCAACTGCATACCCTCTTCCAAGAACTGGTCACAACGAAGGGTGAACCACAAGCCCGACGGCACCTCGTGGACCTTATCCAGAGTGGGGGTTTGACTACTTCTGACAGAGGGAAAGTAATGAAAGAATTGCGGTCTTCTCTGATACAAAGACCGATCCAAAAGAAGGAAATCCAGGAAAAGAAGAAAAACAAGGAAGATACACGCCCAAAAGCGGCGCAGACTTTGGCTAGTATGCTAGCCTCCTATGAGTCTGTGCATGATGCTATGAAGAACGGTAGACCTCCCAAACGTTCTGAAGCCTTTGGCAGCGATGGAGCAAAAGGCCGTAGACGATCGGGACCGGGACCAGGCAAGAATATTCGGACAGGACCTATTCCACTACCCTCGGGATCAAAGAAGCTTACTTTCCAGGTTCAGTCCGTTGATGCTGCTTCCCTCAGCCTAACGCCCGTTCAGAAAAGACAACCTCCTGTCCCCGGTCTATCATATGGGCTTGAGAGGGCTCTATTCAACCCAGGTGTTTATCATCTCCAAGATCCTCGGTCTCGCGTGTTCAACTTCGATCCATACTTGCAGACAATCATGCCTGTCAACGAGTTTGACTTTACCGCTCTGAAACAATACATCACATCTTCAAGGGACACGACGCTGATCGATACCGCCATCGCTGAAGGGAAGAAGTACACGGGATCAACTTCCAGTATGACGGCATCCCTTGCTCATTTTCATTTCTTGCTTTCTCAATGGAGACCAATAAACACTGGTATGCTTTCACAGGATTTCCCAGTTGAATATAACACCTTCACACTTCTTCAACGCGGTCCTTCGGCCATATTTTTGCGTTGGAGGAACGGCACTTATGCTATTGATGCCGACAAAGAGTACGATAATGCCAACATTTTGAGTATGCTCGGAAAGTCAATGGAGAAGTTGCTCACCATCCCAAAGGAAGAGTTCGAACAGTATCGAAAGGCCAACTCTGATCAGATCACTGAGGATCAACGCAACGAGGTTGAATCCTTTCACTACACATCTATGGGCGATTTCCTGATGAGATCACAACTTGATGCTCATGATCCACGCCTTCCCGGCACAGGGATGTTCGATCTGAAAACTAGGGCTGTTGTCTCAATTCGTATGGATATCGACGAGTATGAACAAGGTAGTGGTTATCAGATTCATGGACGTCACGGCGAATGGGAATCATTCGAACGCGAGTACTATGATATGATAAGAGCTGCGTTCTTGAAGTATTCTTTGCAAGTAAGAATGGGCCGCATGGATGGTATCTTTGTCGCCTTTCACAATGTGGAGCGGATATTCGGTTTCCAATACATCAGCTTACCAGAAATGGACTATGCAATTCATGGTGCAAACGATACTACACTTGGGGATGCTGAATTCAAGCTCAGTCTGGAACTGCTCAATCGAGCATTAGATCGCGCAACTAAGAAATTTCCCGAAAAGTCTCTACGGATTCATTTCGAGACACGTGGAAACACCGAAACCCCTTTCATGTACATCTTTGTAGAGCCCATTGAAGAGGATGAGATCCAAAAAATTCAAGACACTAACAAAGCTGCCGTTGAGGAGTTCGAGAGTCGAGTACTTGGTTTACATCATGACAAATCTGAAAATAAGCTTTTGGAGGAGAAAAAGAACGCCGAATGGGCCGATCTCCGAGCACAGGTCGAAGAAAGTATGGAGAAGGATGAGCTTGATGCCAAAAACGCAAGGACCATTGCAGAGAATCTACTTGCTCGCCACGAGGTGACTGGCTTGACGTTAGAAGAAGTGGAGCAACGTGTTGAGGACTTTTTGGCAGCCTCGCAGTACAATGAGAATGATGATGAGGACGATGAGGACGAGAACGACACTGAAGACAGAGTCATGGAGGAGGAGGACGAAGAAGATGAGGACGACGAGAATGAAGAGAATGAAGAGGAGAATGATGAAGACGAAGATGACGAAGATGCCGAGGAACAAGATACTGATGAAACGGACGAGAAGATGGGTTCTGAGATCAATGAGCCAACGCTTGTTGAAACAGAAGGTTTATTGGTCGATGCAGCAGAAGAAGCGACGGATGCGGCCGTTGTCTCAACTGAAGATGGGCCAACGGATACGGAGGAACATTCTTCAAAGGAGGGGCAAGACGGAGAACCCGGAGCAATCGAGTCGGAAAGCTCTGCCGAGAGTCATGAAACCTCGGATAAAGTAAATGATGAAGACCTCAATGTTACAAATGAGGACACCGGCGAAGACATTCTAGGCATAGCTATCGACGAGGAAGACAGTAAAGATATCCTCGCAATGCACCTGACAATTCGCAACAAAGTCGACGGCGAGTATGTTGTCCGACCAGAACGATTAAGTCCGAAGCACAATTGGACGGTCGAATATGCTTTGACAGAAATCGAGGAGGGCGTGAAGAGCATGAATCTCTACAAAGCATGCAAGGCGAGACGTCGAACAGCATTGACCAAATCAGAGCAGAAGGAAGAGGATGTTAGGAATAATATCTTCATTGAGAATTTGAAGAGGCTAGCGGATAAGGGCAGGCAGTGGAGAAAGCAACAAGATGAGGTTGAGAAAAACCTGCCAGTGAAGACTCTGGATTACAGAGAGGAACCAAAGGAAGTTGGAATAATCGATGAGCAGCCCGAGAAGCCCGACCAGCCTGAGCAGCCTGAGCAGCCTGAGCAGAGGTCGGAAGAGAACAAATCAGATGATGCCTAGGTGTTTGTATGCCAGTGTACTGTACTTCATGATGTTGTAGGATTAGATGGGAAGCTGCTCCTTTAAGCACAGTGATCAACCAGCACAATCTTCACTCAAAAAGTTCTCTCAAACACTGTACTAACTATGTATGGTGTGCGTGTCTGTTTCGAGATCAAAATAAAACTAAAATATGATTGCAGCTTAGGGGATGATATCCTTAAGCGAACCGAACACACATAATGCAAAATGGAAGAGGACATACAACTCAAACAGTAAAATCAAAAAATAATTGCATCAACCGGGAATCGAACCCGGGGCCAGCGCAATATCCAGAGAAGGTCTATCCGAGGATGTCCCCTTAAACGTGGATGGGAAGCGCTGATTTTACCACTAAACCATTGATGCAGATATGACGTTTTGCTTCATTTTTGGTTATATATACCATTGCAATTACGAAGGAACGAGTGGAAGCGCGAAGGGGAGATGAGCGGGGTAGAGTTGTGCTGGCACACATAGTGGAGAAGGATTCTTATGGCAGCGACATGTAGGGTGAGATTGTTGGTGCTGACAAGCACTAACTGTTCAGGGCTACATAAAGCGGCGAGGAACTCCACGGTTCGTTGTGAAGACAGATCGGAATGGAGCTTCTTGGCATTTTCCAGATTCACCAATGCACATAATGCCAAGACGGCGTGCGTCACATGTGAGCAAGTAGATGTGCTGGATACTGTGCTACCCCATCTCAAGTTCCAATACATATAGGTAGTTCTGCTGATACGGCGATTACTGTACACTTAAGGTTGGGTGCAGGGCGGCTTACACACTACGGTGCACAGCAGCGGCGGTGAAGGAGAAGGTTTTCTCTCTGGATCCGTTAACACGAAAATGCCCAAAAGTAAAAATGACGCGACAGTCTCAAATCAGTCACAGCGATAGCAATGGGTGGTTATTCATAGATTTCATTTCATCGCTTCATTGCGATATCTACCACAGCGAAAAGTATGGAAAGCCGCATTGGCATTAGCGCCCAAGTTCATTCATCCTCATCCTTTCGTACACTTCCTTCCAGTCTCCGTCAACTACAAGTCTTCCCCTAGGGTATATGTCATTCAGTCCAGTTTAATTCAATCCAATCCAATCCAAGCCAAGCCGTTCGTTCGCGCGTGATATGCCGACCGATAATATTGTTTAGCAACAGCATTCACAGCATAGGATATCTGTGAGGACACAGCATGCGCAACACTCGCAACTGAAGAGAGGAAGAATTAGCACATAGCAATGGAAGATGAATATTATCCGTGCGGGAATTGGAAATCAGAAAAGAAAAGAACGTACCACTCTCCACCACCACGCATTGAAACTGATGAATCGACGTTCATTTGTTCGATTTGACGCTGCGATATCCGTGTTAGCAGGAAATGTGTTAGAAGGTGCGCATGGAACACTAACAGGTTGCTCGGTGACGGCGGCAGCACCTGGAGTCGGGAGCTCCATTTGTTGGGTTTGGGGTTGTTGGGATTCCATGGCTGGCATATTGATTGATGGGTTGGGAGAGACGGCGAGGTAAGGTGAGGTGAGGTGAATACGTGAGATTTGAGTAAGAGTATTCGATTTAGATATTAAAGACGAGCGAGTAGGAGAAGATTAACAGCAGAAGGGACAAGTACAACAACTATATATTTAAGCAAAGAGAAAAATCGCTCAAAACCGGGGCTGAGGCACAGCCTTTAAAGGCGCCGCCCACAGATACCGAGTTGAGTCGAGCTTTCCACGTTCGAGACATCCGTACGAATACGCTGCGCTGCGTATTCCCATCGCGCTCATCCGTTCTTACTACATCCGGTAATAACAAGACCCCTACTGGGCAAGTAGGGCTGGGTCTAACCAATCAGTCGGCCGGACTTGCGTGTGTTTGGGCCAAATCTCAACACGCTGAGTCGTATGCTAATGCTTTATTGGGCATAGCTTTAATTCTACTCGTCCTTTAATCTAGTTTCGGCGCAGGAGGAATACGTAAAACTAGCCATGAGAAAAAAACCTGTTCTGTCGGTTCTTCCCTAAGCTCAAGTATCTGCGAGTATGAGCAAGGCATTCGTGCTGTGTTTAGATCTGAAGCTATTCGGATATGTTTGCCGTGCATGGTAACCACGCACTATCGAGCGTGCTATCAACGTCATTTTTAGTTGCCGGCTTGGGATCGGTCTTGGTGAAGCTTAATTCGGATGGTTTGGTGCAAATTGCGCTGCTGCCAAGAGTGCTAAGCCACAAGCGAGACGCAAGGCTAGCGGCGCAGCGAGGAAAGCTGGGGCTGGGGGCTCGAGGGAGGTTTGAGAAGAGACAGTAGCATCGTAACAATTTGCGAAAGATAAGAATTTAATTATGATTTACTTTGTATTGATATATTTCTATATAGCTAATAAACTTGACAATATATATAGTTTAAATAGAAATCTATACAAGAAACTTGAAAATAACTGTTAGAATGATACTTGCTACAGTTAGTGTGAAACTGCCTACTCCAAATATCTGATAACCCTTCTTTTGAGCGAAGTTGATACAAACAACAACAACAATGGTCGCTATCGAGAAAACGACCAAGGAAATGAAAACTTTAAAAAATACCGGGACCACAAAGCTTTCTTCAAAGGACAGACCCCATCCATAAGGCGGTGTGGTAAGATCCGCTTTGAGTCGTTGCTCAAGTTTTTTTGGTGTATTCTGGACGAAAAACCGACCCTTCTTTTGGGATCTGGCGCCTTGGTGCCTGGCTCGGAGCTGTTGAGATGGTGGTAGCGGTATCTCAAGCACCCGTGATTCAGGGTCATCTCGACTATTCGGAGCCGAAGTCGAAGGTGAAGGGGACATCCCGCGGAATATTCTAAAATTAATCCAAAGCAGTTTGCCTTTTCGTTTCCAGTTGAAGGCGGTACAGAAAAGTTTGAGCTTGGCTTTACAGAACTGTTGCACTCGCATACTCGACAGCCAAATCGAAGAGCTATGGGGTTTGTTCCATAGATGCATTACCCATTTCGCGTGTGACTCCGGCCGTTCATCCCCCGGACATGGAGCCCACGCATCCCTTTCGTTCCACTCAGCTGGGGGACGCCATTCTTCATGAAGAAGTGCAAGATCAGCGAGGTCACGTTTTGCCGCAATTTCTTCTTCATTCTCTCTACCTTCATCCAAGTTGTCCTCAACGCCATATTCGAAGCTAGAGTTGTTGTCTTCTCTGATGAGGAAGAACTACTGCAAGTCAGATTGAATCTCAACGCGAATAAAGTTTCAACTATTACATACCCGAACGAAGCGTATATTCGAAACTGCTGTCCACGATAAATTGTAAGTGGTCCACCCTCTAGCTGAGATGTACTCTTTCTTGACGGAGGAGAGGAGCTCCTTGTCACACAGGTCTTCTCCGATATCCATATGGACTGCTTTGCTGACATACTTGTCGTGATAGAAACACAGAAGCAGCCATTGAGCGTTAGATGACGTGATAGATCGTGACTGAGATTCCTCTGTCTTTACTAAGTTCTGTTCGTGATCGATCCCTGTCCTTAGATGAATTCCAGAACGTGGGCTTTGAGCTGCTTGTCCCGAAGCACTAGATTGTGCGTCTGTTATTACTGTAGAGGCTCCAATATGTTGATGGGGGTGAGAGAGAGACAGAGTCTTGGGAAGCTCTATATGTTGGTGGCTGTCGTCATTCGAAGCATTGAGTGTGACTGGCACGTCAGGAACGTCAAGAGACCATGCAAATATCCGTGCTTGATACCCAGCTTGTATCAACTTGAATTGAAAATTTTGTACTGCAGCAAGTCGAGACACCGGAAAGTCCTGGGAAAAGCAACAACCACAGCTCTACAAATTTGTTTCAGCATGCTAAGATAGTGAGGATAAAACAGAATATGAATACATACACAGTCCCAGGTAAGTCGTACGAATCCTCGGCTAAGTGTTCTTTCGTATAGACCGATATCTTCGGCCATGGCTAAGCACTGTAGGAGAAAGGACTGATACAAGTTCGACAGAAACCCCATTTGACTAAAATTATTCTCAGAAGGGTGAGGCACTTTGTTTGTATCTTTTAGAGACCGGTAGGAAGGGCGAGTCAACGGATTTGCTTCCGACATGGCTTTGGGATTTTCGTATGAAAGATCAAGATTCTTGACAATGATGTCGACGTCGGTGCTACAGTTGTCGGCGTTAAGATGATCGTCCACTCTTTCTGCAATCTTCTGCAAGGTAGCTGGATCAGACTTCGATAACAAAAAGTTGCGGAGGTTTTCTTTGTAGGACTTGAACGGCCGTCCAGTGGTTAGGAAGGAAACCACAGAATTCAGTTTAAGTAGCGTTAAATCTTCACTCGCCGCCTTGTCCGGATGTTCGTTGTCATTGTTTGAGGCATCGCTGCTGCTTTCGCTCACTACACTGATCGCATCACTATTGTCCGCGTCCGGCGGTTGTACGTCCCGAATGCTTACAGCCGGACTATGAGCGATGGAGTCTCGCTGGTCCAAGTGTCGATTCAGCAAAAACAATGTATCTGTTTTTTGGCTAAGTAAAACATTTATTTTCTCTCGCAGGGTGCTGTCCGTTGGGATTAAGACCTGACGGATCTTCCTCGAAATCCGAACTCTCTCACTTCTAGAACGTAGGAACCTGATGGCTAGCTTCTCCGAAGGTGTCTGTTCTTCAGACTGAATATCTAGAAAATAGATCTTCAATAAGCGTGTATGATTTCGAACAAATCTTGCCTCATCTAGCCGTCGCGTTGCTTCTTGGTACAGAGCTAGCAGCTCCTCATCATCAGTTAAGTTCTTAACGAGATAATCTTCAGCAGCTGCGCGGAGGGCTGACGGAGATGAGTCAGATCCGATGGTAGAGAACAGATCCGTTTCGACAGAAGCAACGGATTTTATATCGAAATCAAGATCCAGATCATCGTGTTGTGCAACTTGTGTTGGCGTGGTATAGTTGTAAAAGCTCATGGGAGGGATATCCTGTTCAGAACCTTCCTTACTGATGGGAACAAGAGCTGATGGGAGTGTGGATGGGGCTGTAGTCCTAGACTCCTCGGACGAAAACCCGCTTGAGGACTCTGCAGACGCGGCGTCTGATTCGCTGCCGAATATAATTTGATTGTAATTGTCATCGATAGAGGCTACTGACATAGTTTCAGCCACCAACAGTCCACCAGATAATGCTTCCGTGAAATCAGGCGAGTGTCGCGACGGACTTGGTCTCGAATCAAGATCTGCTGTTGACGATGGCATACGTTCACGTTCACGTTTTGTGGTAGCCCCTACCGAGACAGATTGCTGAGAAAAGTCAACCATAAATGAATTCCATTCAGATGCACGGGGGGTTGGGGTTGAAAAATCGAAATCCTGAACAGCGCCAAGGAGCATTTTCCAAACGTCTCCTGTCGAAGGAGTGGTATCAACAATGTCTCTATATAGGCATTATCATTATTTGCATTACTTTCCTGCTCGGGGATACTAGATACTTACAGGTGCAGATTGAGATTCGAGTTCAAATCACGCAAGCGGTGTAAGCCTCCTCGATGGTTTCCGAAACTAATGAATTGTATCCCTATCTGCTTCTCGTCCATATTCAACTCCACCAATCGTTCGACGAGTCTTCGAATAGGAGGAATGGCATCACACCTGTCTTGCCAGACACCGTCTGTTAGCACATAAAGATTCAATGGTCGAAGATCCTTCTCTTGAGGTGTAAAGCGTGCCAACCCAGTTCGGCGTGCTTTTTGACTCCCAAGTCTTCCAGTGTAGTCGTTGAGAATTGAATCCAAATTAACGCGAATGTCGCTTCTTCCTCTGCGCTCTCTTTCACGCACGATTTTCTCTAATTTCGTGGTTCTCTTGCTGTTGTGGCGTTCCCCTGGAGGAGACATTGTGAAATAGAGATCAACGCCATCTGGGCCCAACCCTTTGACGAGATAGGTTAGAATCGAAAAGGTATCTACCACCTTGTCCCAGTGTTCGGCCATGGACCAGGAGTCATCAATGAGAAAAGCCTAAAAATAATCAGCTTGATTGGTTACTAGTGAAAAGGTGTATATTCACATGATCTCTTCTCTGCACCCGATTTAGGAGCCAATTTCCGTCAAGTGTTGGTTTCAGGCCTTCCTTCTTTCTACTCCTCCATAGCAAAGCATCGCTAATAGATAGTTTAGGCAACCTTGTAGCAGGCTGAATGTTTTCTGAGACGCTAATATTTAGACCAAGGCCTTGATTGTCATGGTTGGATGTGGTGTTAGCTGCGTTTTGGAATTCGTTGGCTGGACCAGTGTGAGCAGTGAGCTTTCTAACCTGTCCAGTTGGACCGTAAGGAGTTGGAGACTCACTTTCTACTGGTGGTGTCTGAGTATACATCTCATTCAGGGAACCTATGAATGCAATGTTTTCCTCGCCTTCCAAAACATTCTGATAGCCATTGGCTTGTCTCACCGAACCTGAATCCCGTGCTTCAGCAGTGGACGTTCTAGGCGGCTGATAATCGGGTGTATAATGGCCGACGTCAGTTACGTGACCTGTAATACCTACAGTGCCTTCGCTAGACCCTGTGAATTGCTTTAATGGCAGAGGCTGATTTGTGTGTAGTCTATCGGAATAACGATGGTCGATGAAGTTGCGATTGTCGGCCTGCAAGATATGTGGTGGATATCTGTGAGTGGACGATACGCCTTCGACTGGTTGATGCCTCTCAATATGCTCTTGCTGAACATCACTTGAGTGATTAGGAACTTGCGGAGCTGAAAGAATATGGGGTATGTTATGAGCATTGGTACGAGTGGGGTGTTCAAATCGCTGGCTAGCACGGGGGGTTGAGGCTAAAGAAACACCATTTTTAGTGCTTGTGTCCATCCTCTCAGGTTCAGCCACAAAATAATCAGTAAACATTGGGCGGTGTGATTGTTGTAAATGCATGGTTATGCTATCGACAGATGATGTCGAACTGCTCTCCAAGATGATCGATGGTCGACGCTGCAGTGGTCGGCGAAAATTGATATTCGTAGTTCGGGGCAGTCCTTTATTATCACAGATTCTCCTAGAATCTTTTATAACTCGCTTGGAGCGTTCCCACAAAAACTTGACATCTGGCCTCGTTGTGGCATCCACCAACATATGTTCGATCATGTCCAAGACATTTACGGTAACATAATCGCACGCGCGGATCTTTCTTCTAAGGTCTTTGCGTACCTCACGGATGAGAGGAAGCACTAAATTGCCATCGTGAAAGCAATCGCCATCTTGCTCAGCAAGTGTACCTCGTGTTGCTTCGCGTCGCGCCGCACGATATTCTTGAACTGCTTTGTAAGAGCGTACGAGCCATACTGCAACCTCACTGTACACCGCGCCTAGAGACCATATATCGACACTGGGTCTGACTTGAAGCACGCTTCGCCTGAGAAATGCATCAGAACGGTGACACTCTGGAGCCCCTGGATATACGTATGTTAGAAATGCTTGAGCAGATGGGAGATGTCACTAACCATATGTACGAGTACCTTGATTATCTTGATCTGATACCTCCTGGGTTGAGGAATCTTGAATCTTGAAATAATTCAACCCGATATCAGCCAACTTGAACCGATAACTGTAAGGCGATGCTATTTCACCACCAAAGCTTGTCACTAGTATGTTTTTTGGCTTCACCCTATTCCGAATATCAGCCGGATCCTTCTTGTATCTATGTTTTAGTGTGACAATCAGATAAAAATATATCTGTTGATCTATCCGATGCGACTTGTGAAGAGTCCTTACCCTGGAAGTGGATGTTTGGCGCCATTCGGTACCGCCTCACGATGAATTTCTAACAGGCCTTGGAGAAGTTGGAAGACCGACTCCCAAAGATCAATGATATCGCTGTCTTTTTCAGGAGGATCAGTACGCAGCAGAAATGCTTCGAGGGTTCCCACGTCCGCGTATTCAAGGAGGATGTTGTATCGATCGTTCTGTTTCCAACCTCCATAAAATCCAATGATGCCTTCGGTTTTCTTCAATCTATTGAACGCTGCAACTTCATTTTCGTGATACGTTCCTGCATCCTTTCCATAATAGGTCTTTAATATGAAGGTATTCGTACTTCTTGCATGCGCAGTCTACGAGATCAAATTAAATTTCATGAAGCGTGTCAGTGAATACTATTGACTTACTTTTACGTTTTGACTTGAGATGAGACGATTGTATTCGGGCTGAAGTTCAATCTTGAATATCTTCGTGGACCCTTTCGTATTCAGGTTTTCCTTCCTTATTATCGGAAGGATACGTTTGTCTTCCCAGATCCTTTTTGGCTCTATTTCCAAACACGGCGCACAGAAGATCCACTGGCGCTCACAAAATTTTTTCAAGAAGTAGGGATCGTCCGTGTCAGTTGGAAAACTAGAAGGTGGCCGCGCTGTGTTGAAAGGGAGACGAGCATCAATGAGGCTGTCGTGTTGGAGGAATTGGCGTATATATCTTGCCTTGCCCGTCAATAGAAGGATGCAAAACGACTTGGAATAGTCTCCCGCGATTGCTTCGTGGAAGGGAGCCTCGCCAAAGATAGCCACGAGGAGTTTCTTTAGTTGACGATTATTGTTTGCAGTCAAGTACTTGCGAAGCACACTGTGTGGGAGGAATTTCTTAGGAATATCACTATTTGGGTCCACGAGTCCTGGGAGGCAACTCTTGTCAACCCAGTCGATGAACTCTTGAATGTCTGGATGATTGTCATATTGGTTCATCTTTGGGATGAGAATCCTCGGTGTAGTGGGTGTTGAGGGGTAGCAACTCCGCAAATGATGAAGACCTGTTTGAGCAATGTGGCCAAGATGAGAGTCAAGACTTCGTCGCACCTCGTGCTCAAACGGGACGGCTATTGTTCTTGATGCATCTTCTCTTCGCTGTCAATGGACCGTGGAATGGATCTGCGCTTGTTAGAGACGCACGACAAGGCTGTTGTTAGCTGTAAGGAGAGATTTAATGGATGTGTAAGCAGGGTGCCATCAATGTGGTAGCCTGCTCTCTACTGCATAGATAGCAGCCTGATGATACATGTAGTATCCGATAAGTAATCGAGCAACAAGACCACTATGGTATTTCTGATTTCCAGGCGACGGATTGTTCTATAGCCATTAGAACAATTTACTTCATCGTGCTGTGTTGTCCCTAGATGGACCTGCTATTTCTGCGCTGACAGAGGCCTGCCAGACTGCTTGTCTGTTAAACCCGTTCTCTGGCCTCGGCACATCTGGGCCTTTGGTTGACCCTGTGAGATGCTGGATATACTTCCGATCTGTGAGTATCTAGTCCAAATCATTGCAAATAGTTACTCGAGTAGGCTCCGAGAATTCCCCAGTTAATGCTGGAAGCTGTACGAGCACCTAGCGAGCGAGGCGAGGTACCAGACGCGAGGTTTTCGATATAAACATTCAAATAAGCTTTGGGCTCGTGCTTCACAGTACTATACACTGCTGTACTCTCGAGAGTCTGTGTTAGAAAGTGCTGGAAGCACTTATATCAAGCAATATTCTGTATCAAATAACCTTTTGCTGAGCTTGACAGGTTATGAGCCCGCGCACTGGTAAAGCCTGCGATCCGATTAATGCCTGAGGCAAAAGGACTTACATCCCCACGGCCCCGCTTGGTCGTGGCACACCAAAATAAACCTCACCAAAATATAGTGAAAAGTACAAAAGCCAGTTTTTCAGAACTTTCTCAGTTCTTACAATTAAATTACCAGAAAATTTCTCTATATTTTATTTTGAGATTCTAAGTAGCTAGGAGCCTTCAGATATTAAATATCTCGGAATTCGGAATTTTCCTGATATAAAAGTACAGTTTTGGTGTACCACGACCAAGCGGGGCCGCGTGATCCCGTACACCCAGAAAACCCTACCTTTCCTGATAGAGCTCCGTGCCATGGTCGCGGCCAATCAGTGGAGAAGAATAGTCCTGCGGGATATTGCTGCGTAGGGGGGATGTTAGGAAGTGCTGGAAGCACTTATATGTGGTACTAAGCAATATTCTGTATCAAGTAACCTTTTGCCTAGCTTGACAGTCTGGACCGGTTACCGCGCGCCTTTTCTATGACTTGGAAGAATTATGAACGCAGCAAATAGCGTCCTCGAGGTCTCAATTGCAATCGATGACAGGCAGATTCCATTATTCGGAAGTGCATCAAGGCTCTTAAGTAGGCTTTGCTATCCCCTACAGCTCCCCACGGGCAACGATGAGGCAGACGAGGCAAACGAGACAGCTGAAGACAGACACAATGTCACTGCTGCTTTAGAGAGCCTGGTGATGCATAAATAAGAATTGCCCTAACGCACCTTCTTCTGCAAGAGCATGTCCAATACATGGCGTAACGCCTCTAGAGACACTAGAAAAGCGGTAAGATAATTTTGGACAGTTAACGGTTAACCATCACCATCTCAGCCTTCCTTCGCATCTGTACTGTAAGACTTATGCTACCTTATCAAGAGGTTCAGTTTCACCGAAGTAGTATATGCAAATTCCGCCAGATTTGCTTTCCCGTTCGATTAATATCATTGCCATGTCTGTTGCGCTAGCAAATGCCTCGCGCCTGAAGGCCGAAGTTCGTCTAGCGCAAGCAATATCACAATTTGAGGCTGACCTCTCGAGGGAGCAGAAAGCAGCCTTTCATGCCTCCAAAATCCGAACACACAAATCGCCTCCAACACCTAGCGATGTAATGCGACTCGCAGCGGAGATTGATCGTTCCGCATCTGGAAAAGTCGGCGGTGGACGGTGTTTTGGACCTCGGTTCACCAATGTTCTACACGCTGTGCAGCAGTTTGCCGCGCTAGGAGATATAATTATAGGGGGCTCCCAAAGCCTAATTGCTTGCGGAGTCTGGTCGCTCGTTCGGATGACATTACTTGTTCGTCATTAAAGCTTTTCATTTTGTTTTAGAGCAAGACTGATGTCTTCACGCAGTTCATCGTTACTTCCACTTCCTATCTGGAGAAGCTGTCAGCTCTTTTCATGGCCGTTGGCCGCTCGGCTCCACGTTACCAGATGATGGGGCTGCTTTATGCCAAATCCAAAAGCTTGCAATCCAGTCTATCTGAGTATTTCATTGTAGTCGTTCGCCTTTGCCACCACATGTTGAACCTGACACAGAGGTCGATCGTATGTCAATTCGTATCATCCTTAAACGACTCTCATATAAAAGGCTTTCAGTCAGAGCTTGATAGCTGGGCAAATGAGATCAAAGAGGAAGTGGCATTATCCATGGGCCGAACAATCGAGGATGAAGGCCAAGAGAACTCACGGTTTAGAGCTCTTTCAACCAAATTTAGTGAGACTGCGTCGCACCGCGCAAGAATGAAGATGAATCTACGCGTCCTCGATCTCTGCTCCACATATGATTATGAGACGACGTGGAAACAGACTCGAAAGAGAGGAAATGCAACATTATTCAACAACAGCAATGAATATCAAAACTGGAAAAACGGAGCCGAGTCTTGTACACTGGTTTACAGAGGCAAACTAGGATCAGGGAAGTCGGTCTTATTAGCTAACATAGTAGAGGATCTAAATCTCTATTTTCAAAACAAGAACATAGGGTTGGCCTATTTCTTCTGCCGTCACGATATTCTGGAGAGTTTGAAAGCGCGCACAGTCATTGGATCGCTAGCTCGACAGTTACTGTCTTCGATACCTGATCTTTCCATAGTAGGAGACTTATGTGAGACCTCTCCAACTCTGGATATTGAAGCAATCTCCAAAGTGCTTCACCGTGCTCTTCCACGCAACTACAATATTTGCTTCGTCCTTGATGGGCTTGATGAATGTAGCGGTCTTGAAAGAGCCATGGTGGAACAAGAGCTTCGAACGCTCCAGGCTATATTTACATTGCTCCTCTGCGTTTCATCCAGAATAGAGGCTGATGATGGGTCCAGGAAGGGTTACGAACATTTCGCTACCCCTTCCATCATTTCATTGCCTGATGACAACCCCGACATTGAGGGTTTCATTTCTGCGGAATTGGAGACTTGCATAATGTCCCGAAAACTACAGATTGGGGATCCCGGTTTGATACTGGAAATAGAAGACGCGCTTCTGAGAGGAGCCCAAGGGATGTTCCTCTGGGTAGCCCTTCAGATTGAATCTTTATGTGCGGAAAGAACAGATAAGGCTATTCGTCAAGCTCTAGAGGACCTACCAAAGAGCCTGTCAGAAACGTTCTCTCGTATTCTGGCGAAATCTTTACACTTAGCGGAGTCATATCAGGCACGGATATTAAAGCTTGTGACTATTGCCCAACGCCCACTAACAACCGAGGAATTGAGAGAAGCCTTGAGTGTGATTCCCGGAGATACTAACTGGAATCCGGAGATATTGCTCAATGACTTGTATTCGACATTGACCTGCTGCGGAAGCCTTGTCATCGTTGATGAAGAGGAGATGACCGTACGACTTATTCACCACAGTGTCAAGAATTTTCTTCTGCGCAGCGCGAAAGACTCCTCCAGTATACCTTTTACGACAGACAGTGCACATATGGAAATGGCAGATGTTATCGTTACTTACCTTAATTACGGTGTTTTTGACACACAGGTATCCAGCTCGGTAGTTCCACAGATAGCAGCTGCCCCGATACCTTCAAGGATCATCCGCTCAACTCTACCTTCGTCAAGTAGTGTCCGAAGCCTTGCGCTGAAACTCTTGAAATCCAGGAAACAACTTAACTGCGACGTGGGCCAGATTCTTTCTGAGGCGAGTAACCATTTCCAACCGAAGTCGGTCAATCAATTTCCCTTCTGCAATTACGCAAAGTCCAATTGGTTGCGACATATGCGGTGGAAGTTAAGAACTGAGCCTTCAAAACACGGTCTGCTCCTGAGACTTTTCGAGAAGGAGATTCTTGACTTGGATATTACGGATGATTGTGGCCGGACACCTCTGTCATGGGCGGTAGCAGAAGAAAGCGATAAAATCGTCCTGCTGCTACTGGCCCACGAGAAAGTCGCTGCAGAGTTGCAACAAAATGGATCACCGTTGTGGTGGGCTAGCCAAAACGAGAATCTGATCCTAGTCAAGTTGATGTTAGAGAAGGGCGCAAACCTAGAATTAACGAATAGGAACTACCAAGGTCGGACAGTGTTATCACTGGCGGTGGAAAATGGGCACAATCAGATAGTGAGGTTACTGCTCGAGCACGGTGCCCGGTTAGAGTCCAGGGACGAATTTGATCGGACGCCTCTCTGGTGGGCCATAGAGGGGAGGCGTACGACCATAGCAAGGCTACTACTCGAGGAAGGAGCTGATCCGGGGTGTATCAATGGCGCTCATGAAGCCCCCTTGTTAATAGCAGCTGAAAGAGGTCATCATGAGATCGTGAAATTGCTACTGGAGAAGGGGGCCCATCCAGAGTGTATGAACAAATTTGATCAAACCCCTTTGTTCATAGCAGCTAAAGACGGGCATTATGAAATTGTGAAGTTGTTACTAGAGAATGGCGCTCTCTTAGAATACAACGATATTTTTGGTCGAACACCGTTATCAAACGCCGCGATGAACGGGAATGATATGGTAGTAAAGCTTTTACTTGACGCAGGCGCTGATATGGAACATACGAGCATTCCAGGTCATCAAACACCGCTATTGTGTGCAGCAGAACAAGGGCGCAACCGAGTTGTGGAAATACTACTTGAAAAAGGGGCTCAGATTGATTCACAGGACAAATCTGGTCGCACAGCGTTAATATGGGCAGCGGGACGAGGACATGTTGGAGTAGTGGAAATTCTACTTAAAAAGGGGGCTCAGATGGATTTAGAAGACGATACTAGCCGTACAGCGTTATCATGGGCAGCGCAACAAGGGTATAATCAAGTAGTGGAAGTGTTACTTGAAAATGGGGCCTCAGATCTGATTTAAAATATAGTGACAATCGTACAGCGCTTTCGCGGGCAACAGATGGAGGACACGATATGGCGAGGGAGTTGCTGCGCCAACAGGGTGCTCGGTTCCATCAATAACCTGCCACCTGTTTTCGGGACTCTGGCTCTTCGGCTTCGGAAAAAACAGGCCGACTATAATACCCAAAGATATTTGGATAATGGAAATATGATAATATCTTAAAGTCTTTAGAATTCTTGTTCAACAATCATACCCCAAAGATATTTGGACAATGAAAACATCATAATGCCTTAGGGCTCCTGGCATATCCAGTTCAAGACATTGTCCAAAGTCGGCCTGCTTTTTTCCCAAGCCGAAGAGTCTGGACGCTCTTGTGGGGCGCATTGGTTCCGTCTCAAGGTCACGTTTGATACACGTAACACATATGATGAGCCAGTTTGAGTGCTGCAGAGTCACAAATCTTCAAACCAAACTCACTCTTGTTGGTTTGATGAGGTGGTAAGCTGGTTGCGAGAGGAGCATGGTTCCGAAGCCACAGAGTGAGAGGGAAGCCTTTTTCTGCCGGTAGTCAAAACACACTAGTTAGACTCTCTTCATCTATTACTACATCTCCTGATACTCCTTTATCTACCTATTGATCTTCCAGCATCGCCAGTGGCACCAACGCAAGTATTGCCATGACCATGGGAGCCAGCCAGAAGCCCAGTCCAATCATTTTATGGTTTACCCCCAATACAAACGCGCTACCACCCCAAGTTGGACCTATAACTCTCGCCGCCGCAGTTCCCATGACCTGTAAGCCATTCAGCCTCCCACGACCCATTTCTAATTTGCAGCTTCGTTGAATAAGGACCGAGCCTGTGCTGAAAGCAAAATCGGTAATGAATCCTTTAAGGACGAGCAGGATGCTGAGAACAATGAAATTCGTTGGCCGAGGTAAGAGTACGGTGAAGGGTGTGGCGATATAGATTAGTATGACGGCGGTACAAGACGTTCTAAAGACCTGTCTGACGCTAAAGTACTTGGTCAGAACTGGTGTAATGAGGAGTGGTAGAAACATGCACGCTCCGCCGTAGATGGTGAACATGAGACTGATTTCCTTGACGTCTGTTTTCCCTCAGTTAGTATTATGGAAATTAAGTTGTGGGTGGTTGAAGGCAACAGGCAGTGCACTAATTTGTAAATCAACTGCATATCGAATTGAAATCGTTTGTCATCTGGCTTCACCGATATTGGAAATTCAGTTATTCAAATGCGATTTGAACATTTAGAACTGAAACCCTGCTTTTGGAGCAGATTACCCAAACGCTCAGTTCCACACAATTTTTCGATTCGCAGTTGGTCTATGAACTGATGCTACCATATGCGGAAGTTGACATAGAACTTACCAGATCCAAAACCTCCTGTAAACCGAAACGGGAGACGGGGCCATGTCGAAGGAGGATGCTGTGCAGGCCGTGCCATTAAAACAGAGATGAGAGGATCGTATGTAGCACTGTGCATCGCTAAGATAGCATATAATAAGATGCATAAAACTGACTGCCGATTTAAGAGTTGTCTCAATGTGACTGGATCCGAAGTTACAGTTACAGCTCCTCCTGTAGCTTCTTCCTCATCTGCCGGCTGGGAAGATGCTTGAGAAGGCGCTTCTGCTAGTAGAGGGGCTGTCTCATCTTCGCTCTTGACGTTCGTCCCAGATATGCCTCTCACACTCTGCCACATGAGATAGATCCATGTTGTAATTTTCTTCCTGAGCGCTACTCCATAATCCACCTTACCTTCTTTACTTGGTAACGACTCTGTTAGTCCGAAGAAGATGAAGAACATTCCAACTACGAAACAAACAGCAGCAATCATGTTCGGTAGCGCATAAGGAAATCTTTCAAATAACTTTTTGCCATGATGATCTCCTGGAGCGACGTGATATGGATTCGCTGTAAAGCCACCGAGAAGCGGCCCGAAACCCCAGCCGACGTTGAGCCCTAGTGGAAAGATAGAGAAGGCCAGCATTTGAAGACTCTATGAAAGTTTGTCAGTTAGGTGGAATGGAAACAAGGAGAAGGGAGAATATCGTGCCTTATCTTTGACTTTCTCCGCAAGACTCGTACGCAATATCGCTACATCTCCACTGCTGAATCCTACAATGGCTCTACTCACCAGCACCATCGGAAGGCTCGTTGAGAAGCCAAACATCAATGCCCCTACCATAAGTATAGCTTGACACAACATGATAACAGGCTTGCGACCAACTATATCAGAGATATAACCCCACACACCCGCTGTAAGAAATTGAGCAAGGCTCCCCATCGATAGAGAAAAGCCAAGCCAGAAAGCTATGGTCTCGGATGACACTCCTATATGGGCCAGGAGCATAGGAAAGTAGGGCAGAGAACCCGTATTAGCTAGCGCCGATGAGAAACGGCAAAGGGCTGTAGGAGATTTAGAGAATCGCCACACAAATATGCCACCTCTTTGGCGACACGAAGGGAACATACCTAGGATCAGGATTTGTCCCAGAGGGAGGTTTTGAGGTACCTTCATGACCATGCTTGCTGCGAAACGAAATATCAAACACGCAATACACTGATAGAAAATCGACTGACTACTTCATCCAAATCGAAGCAACGGAAGATGTAGCTGTCGTAGTAGGTCTAATGCAGATAAAGAGCTTGCTTTATAAGATTAGATAACCTCTTGTCCACCGACTCTGTACGTAGGTAGTGGGCCTTTATTGAAAGCCCCGCGATACCAGGGTCTTCACTAAGCGTCAACGGAATGTCTTCTATTCGTCAGCCCTTCGTTGCTGCGCAGAGATAGTGAAAGCCAAATCAAATGCTTTACAGGGAATATCTGAATATCATCTCAAGCTCTGGACTGCTCAATGATCCTCCTTGGGACCTCGAGATAGCAATGAAAGTAATCATAGCCGTACATACTTGTACGCAGACACCCATGCTGGACTGCGCCTCTTCAAATGACTCGAGAATCAATGATTCACGAGAGGATACTAACTTATTGCATACCAAACAGGGAGGCATTGCCCATTGGTGTTCAATTTGTGTGAACTGTTGTGAATGAGTTGTAGAATGTTGTGTCGAATCATGGAAGAGCTATGTATTGCGCAATGTGATGTGACCATCACACTGTAGGCCGATGAACATTTTTTCTTGCGCCCGTTAAGACCGAACCACTCGACCTTACCTCCAACATATCAAAATAACTTGGTACGCTGCATTTTACCATTCTCCCACATCCAAGAGATACATACGGTTCATCGATCCATCAAATTCCCCTCTACACACCTACTAAGCATTCGAAATGAGAGCCTACTGGTACGACAACAAGGAAGTAAGCTTCCCTGCCTCTTCCTCCCTCTTTGCGACTTTGCGCTGACAGAGGTCTCTACCGCAGGGTGATCAACGCGATCTCCACGATTCCGGTCGTGATGTTTCCCCAGACTACCTAGAGAAACTAGGAGTTCTGTATTACAATTTCGCAGATGAAAAAGATGTCGACAAGCTTGCTGCGGACAGAAGCTACAAGAATCGCGATGTAATCACAGTCTCGCCCGAGAAGATGGGCGATGTTTACGAGGAGAAGGTAAAGATGTTCTTCAACGAGCATTTGCACGAGGACGAAGAGATCAGATATATTAGAGATGGGGCTGGGTTCTTCGATGTGCGGAGTGAGGGTGATGAATGGGTTCGCATCAGGTTGGAGAAGGACGATTTGATTGTGAGCTTTTACCGCACATATATGTGAAGCATGTTGGCTTTGGCTAACTTCAATTGTAGATTCTTCCTGCTGGTATCTACCATCGGTTCACTACGGACAGTAAGAATGTATGTATTCACCATCGCCAACATGAGGATTTCCGTCAGCGGCTAACGCAGGAATAGTATATCCAGGCAATGAGACTCTTCAAGGAGGAACCGAAATGGACGCCATTGAACCGTGGTCCGGAGGTGGATGCCAACCCATACCGCAAGGAGTACCTGCAGACAGTGCCTGCCATCGCAAGTCAATGAAAGCGCATTTGCGAAAGGGTGATGGAATGATAATGATAGAACGAGGACAACTTAGGATATCAAGGAAGCAGTACTTTTACCTGTAGCACGCTCTACTTCGATACCAGTGATACCTGCAAATTTAAACTCTGTATTACCAAACCCGCTCCAAGATATTGTTCTGTGCTAAAAGCAATATCAATCATTGCGGCGCAGACTAACCCCCACCACCCTACCCCGCCATTCCCCCCTAAAAGCACCAGCACATAATGTCATGCACAAGCGAGCAAGCTTAAGCCTCGAACCTCCACCTCACCTCCTTCTGCCGCATTCCTTCACGAATCAAACACCATAATTTCCGCCATGAAACACCAGATCCAATGAACCGCAAAGAAAAAGTGACTTCCACGTAAAGGCGAGCGAGATGGACGGAAATGATGGAGGAGGAGGAGCTGCGGGAGAAGATGTAGATTTTGGCTTCGACTTTGCATCCGGAGGCGCGATTCACGATCAAAACAACGCAAGCGATAGCATGTCACCAGAAGGTACTTCGAGCAACGCTGGTGCGGCCAGTAGCAGTAAGGGCAAGCTGCAGCTGCCTTTGAGCTGTGATCCACCGGGGCCGGGCAATCCTCCGAAGAAATTGGTTTGGGTTGTGAGTATTGCTTGTGTTCGCCAATGAGCTATGGTCCAGTTCTGTAGCTTGTCGAAATACAGTGTTCTCTTAACAGCATGAGACTGACGTAGAGCTAGATATTCGGTAGTACCGGCCATATGGGCCGCAGCCTCGTGCGCTCCTGTCTCAACCAAGGCGACTCCGTCGTAGCGGTCGGTCGCGTTTTCGAGAACACCCTCGAATCGATGCAAAACTGGCATGCTTCCTGTCTCGGCACACTCTGCGATGTGCGAGCGCGCGAATCCGTCTCTGCGGTGATCACACAAGCTATTTCTCATTTTGGGCGCATCGATATCATAGCGAATTGTTCTGGATACGGGGTCATTGGCGCATGCGAAGATCAGGACGAGTATGAGATTCGAAATCAATTTGAGACGAACTTTATGGGCACGCTACATATCATACAATTGAGTCTGCCGTATTTTAGGGAGCAGGGTGCGGGGAGATATTTGATTTTTAGTAGTACGTCAGGAGCGTTAGGGGTTCCGGGTCTGGGACCGTATTGTGCGACAAAATATGCGGTGGAGGGCTTGATTGAAGCGATGTCATATGAGATTGATTCGTTCAACATCAAAGCTACATTGGTTGAGCCTGGTCTTGTGAGGAGGGATGAGCCGGATTGGGCCTCGAGTCCATTACCTACTTGGGGTCACTTTCTGATCAAACCAGCTAGTGAGCCTTATGCAGACGCCGCATCACCAGCAAAACATGCGAAAAGGATGGTACAATGGTTGGGGGATAAGCAACCTACGAGTGCTGTAAAATGCGCGGAGTTGGTTTGGCAGCTGGGGCACTGCTCCTACCCACCGCTGCGACTCCTGCTCGGAAGTTATGCTATCGAGAGTATTAGGGACCGTTTGAGATCGATCATAGAGGAGCTGGAAGATTGGAAACATTTGCACTTCCCGGTAGCACCTGATGAGGTTGGAAATGAAGATGATGGAGATGAAGGAAGTCGAGCTGATCCTGGCACCTAAAAATTCTATAACATATAAAACACGGTATGGTATATTTCTGCTCTACTTTTCGCTGTGAGGTCAAGGCCTCGGCCATCCATCCAAACAAGTCTCTTTTAGATAAACCTCCACCGCAAACCGAACCGATACCAGGATGTCATGTCCACTACTTTGATCCCATATAACGCCCAAATCACCATAAACTCCTTAATTGATCTAGGTACTCTAGCGTACTTCTGGCGCAGGAGCTGCCGCCATCGCAATGTCATTGTTAATGGCATCTGCAGTTTCCACTCTTGGTTGTCCCTCAAACAACCTTACCCAGAACCTTGGAGGATCGAAGGGTCGATGTCCGTTGTGTAGCGGGGGGTAGACATCCGAGAAGAAGTACCACACATGTCCAATGACTACACCCATCATTTCATCTTTTGGTATAGTTCCATGTAGCACTAAACTAAAGCCCATCAGAACCCATGGAAGATATGGGGCCGAGAAAACTAGTAGGCCCAAAAAGCTCAGTCTAGTGTCTGGGTTCCTTCGCGACCAAATGTAAACCAGAGTCGAAGACAATGGATGGCCAAGGAATGGCATCGACACTAATGGATTGATACAAATAAGACATGTAGTTGCATAAAGTAATAACCACGAGAAATGCGCCGGTGATCGTCCAGATGATTCCTCGAGAAGGCGCGAATATCGTGTTAGGAAGAAGACATGGAAGACGAGGTCGAGGGATAGCGGGCCGAAGTAAATGAAAGTTGTCAAGAGGCGCCAATACTATCATTGCCAACACCGTCAGTTATCCGCCTCGAAGTACAAGTGCAAGTGTTAGGTCGCTCGATTCTTACCTGCGATTTAATGAAGACAGCGCGAAAGCTATAAAATAGCTGAAAAGGAGTGACAATCTGGCATTGCACCAGTAGACTGGTGAGCACCGTAGCCGTCGTCCACCATCTTGTGCAAACCGGCATTTCCCAGAACCATGTCTCTAGCGGAAATCCAACTTGTCCTCCAATCCCTCCATCCCCCGCTCCCATCATTTGATCCATCGTGAGCTGCCGATATTCTGGGAAGGGTAGTGGGGTGTTGTTGGTAAAGCGATCGCCACAATTCTGTGAGCGCAGTCGGGCTGTAGGTTGGCTCAATCAATTTATGCTGGTTGTTTCAATCTTGATCTTTCGAAAATAGGAATATTCAATCTAGGATAAGTTGTTATATGTATAGAAGGAAATAGTTCTGTTGTTGTTGACTGATGCCGTTAAGAACAATTTGTCCAGTTCCGCTTGGTTTGGTTGATAATCGGCACAACCTTGCAATGGTACGTACCTCTTTCACTTCCATCGGCATTACGGGTAGATAAAGGGTACGATAAGCGATGTGGCGCTTGTCGCTTAGGGCGACCTCAACAGCCACATTTAAGGTTGCTCCCGACTCAAGATTGGTCAATTTGAGTGAAGCGTGATACATGTAAACAAGGCTTGAAAAGCAGTGACCTCGACGAGATCATCTACTTTTCAAGATATCTCAAAATTTCCAGACCTCAATTTCTGTCACCAGGGTCGAAGCCTAAGATTACTTTTATATTTGCGTACGGAATCTAAATCCGGGGCTCCCCTGTCACCAATTGGCTCCACATACCATCGAAGTTCGCAGATACGCGAAAGCGAATGCACGCAAAACCGCGTTCCAACCACCAGAGTTTTCCACAACTCCGCTCCCACAACCACTACATGACATCTTCCGAATTCTAGATCTACCCTATCGTCGAGTCTCACAGTATTAGTTATTCATCAGTTCAAGTACAAAAGGAATCGCCACAATGTCGCAAACTATGAAGAAGAAACAACAAATAGCATTGGGGGGAGGCTCTTCGCCGGCCGAAAGCGCGACTCCTGGAAGTGCTCCCAAGGCTTCGAGAGGAAGACCTGCGGGAAAAGGGACGCCTTCGAAAAAGGCTAAAGCTGCAAGTGCTATTAGACGTGAGTTCGGTACTTTCTTCTATGGGAAAAACTGTGGATTGGCGCAAGTCCATATGGCAGATCAAAACGCGTAGAATTGAATAGTTTACTAACGCGTTGACAGCGGGAGACCCATTACCCCAGAAGAAGAGACGCCGGTACAAGCCAGGAACCCTAGCTCTGAGAGAAATCCGTACATACCAAAAATCCACAGATTTACTCCTCCTTAAACTCCCATTCTCGCGCCTCGTAAGTTGTGGAATTCAATGTATCTGCATCTTCCAGACGACTAATTGCTATCATCCAGGTTCGCGAAATCGCGCTCACTCTCCGACCACAAGGTGAAGGAATGCGCTGGCAATCACAGGCTATTCAAGCACTTCAAGAATCAGCTGAAGCGTTCCTCGTCCATTTATTCGAAGATACAAACCTGTGTGCCATCCACGCTAAGAGAGTGACAATCATGCAGAAGGATATCCAGTTAGCGAGAAGAATTCGAGGTGTATGGGGAGGTTTGGGCTAAGTTACAAATATTTGAATTGCAAATTGGCTGATGTACTTGCATGTTGTTGCTTCATTGTTGGTTTTCCCAACTTCTCAGGACGTGAGATTTGCTTTTCCTGCATGGAATTGCGGAAGGGGCGTCTGGATATTGGTGGTTGTGCGATTGGCTTGATTGCCCGCGGTGTTTGGATTGCGTTGATATTTAAAAATTTTCCATTGCTCCCGCTCCCCAGCCCTCGGTGGAAAGCGCAAATGGCTTCTATAGCTCCAGTTGTGCTACAACAAGATTGTTCAGGTCAGGCATCTATGTTGCAAGATGTATCTGTATCACGGGAGCATACAAAGTGCGATATACTCGTTTTTCTCTGAAAAGTATACGGGTCTCAATATTCTATCATTTGCTTCAACTATATGTGACAGTTGTGCCATCTTGTGCCGGTTCAAGCAATTTCCAATCACACTTGATATCTTTCTTTGCGAACATATCTAGGATCACTGCCGCAATTCCGTCAAAATTGCTCGTAGCAAGTGCCAGGATTGTAGGCCCAGCTCCAGATAAACAAATTCCACAAAGACCTGGATGAGACTTTGGGGTAACAGATTGCAGGATTTCAGGTAAACCAGGTATCAGTCCCTTCCTATAAGGTTGATGAACTTTGTCCTGCATAGCAAGATAGATCTGCTCGGCATCAGGTGGCGATCTCCCTAGAGCCGATGGCAATAAAGCTATTCTTTGAAGGTTGAACACAACGTCTGCTCTCGAGTATGATGCTGGTAACACGCTTCTGGCCTTTGCGGTCGCAACTTCGAACTGTGGGATGATGGCGATTGCCTTAATCTCCGAAGCCCAGGGAAATTTCATGTAGTGACCAATGCCAACTGGGGGCTCTGGAGGGTTAAGACCGGTGTCCATCCCACCAGCCGGCTCGGGGAGAACTTCACTAAGGGGGATCTCTTTGCGCTCGGTGTCTTCGGGGCTTAAGTCGTTAAGATATGTTCCCACGAAACCTCCATATAGTGCTGCGGCTACGTTGTCGGGATGTCGCTCTAAATTGAGAATCAGTAAAGTTTGGTATCTGAACAGATGGCTTCGTCCTTACCTATCATAAGACAGTAGTCCAGCATCCTTGCCTTCGACAGCCCCAACTTTCCGACCTCGTTTCCCAGCACTACACCCGCTACCACAGCAGCCCCAGACGACCCCAATCCTCTGCCCAAGGGAATTGGGTTTATAATATGTACCGACGTTTCGGAAGGGAAGCTTCTTTGTCCATGACATCGCAAGACATAAAGGGCTGTTCTTGTAATAAGATTGCTATCGGCCGCCAATGGAACTTCTTCTGCCCCTTGCCCTTCGTATGTGATCACACAATTGAGAGGCGCCTTTGAAGTGATTTCTGGTTTGACTTCGACACGAAGTTCGAGCCATATTGACAGTGCGAGACCAATTACGTCGAAACCGGGCCCGATGTTTGCAGAGGAACAAGGTACTTCTGCTTGGAGTCAGTCCGGGAATGCTGGGGTAATCTCGCCAACTAACTTATGGTGATCATTGTGACTGAGTATGAGTATGAGCAGAGTATTCACTTCAATAGGCCTCCTTCGTTTTTGTGGCTCAAAAATATTGGTCGTGGTTGGATAGTTACTTGTGCAAGGCTTGCTTTTTCGTATATGAACTTTTTTATCAGTTGTGTCCGATATCGCGGGGTATTGTGCAGATAGGCAATAAGGCTGACAGGTCCAGCTTCTTAGAAGGAAAGAAAGGCTCGAGGCAACATGGGAATCTTACATTGTATTTCTAGTTTTTCTGGGATTGAAATTGAAATGCTAGAGACTCCCTGCGCGTATTGTAGCAAAGTGAAAGTGTAATTTAACTGGTGGTGTATGACTGCACTCCTTGCCTGTGAAAGTTCTCAGATGCCAACCCCGCGCGCCCGCCAAAGAGACCCTAGTCGCTCATCCACACTACCCCTCCATAATTTTTTTCTGCCGTTAATTTTTCTTCCTTGCAACTCCGCGATTTGTACAACTTGAGTTAACATTCCAAATTGATATCATGGAGAATATCCGAATCCTTCTTGTGGGAAATGGCGGACGGGAGCATGCTTTGGCATGGAAACTCAGCCAATCCCCTCTCGTCGAGTCTATAATCGCGGTTCCAGGGAACGGTGGTACTTCAGCTTGCCCAAAAGTCACCAATGACAGCAGCGTCAAAGCAGACGATTATCCAGGCCTTGTTGCATTGGCCCAGAAAAACAATGTCAATTTGGTCGTACCTGGACCTGAAGCCCCTCTCGTTGACGGTATCGAGGGTTATTTCCGCGCGGTAGGAATCCCATGTTACGGACCTTCGAAACTAGCTGCAAGATTAGAGGGTAGCAAGACCTTCTCGAAAGATTTCATGAAGAAGTACAACATCCCAACTGCGGCATACGAGAACTTCTCAGATTACGAAGAAGCGCGCAAATACATCGACCGTATCGATCACAATGTGGTTATCAAGGCGAGTGGATTGGCAGCCGGGAAGGGTGTTATTATTCCAACTACAAAAGAAGAGGCACACCAGGCATTAAAGGACATTATGCTGAACAAGGAGTTCGGCGAGGCAGGGGATGAGGTTGTGATTGAAGAATTCCTAGAGGGAGATGAACTCAGCATCCTCACATTCTGCGATGGTCATTCCATGCGCTCTCTGCCACCGGCGCAAGACCACAAGAGGATCTTCGATGGAGACCAAGGGCCAAATACTGGAGGAATGGGTTGCTATGCTCCAACAAACATTGCTACCAAGGAATTGATCGAGGAAATTGAAAGAACGGTGCTGGAACCTACAATTCGTGGGATGAAGCAAGAACGTACTCCTTTCGTCGGAACTCTTTTCACTGGTCTGATGATCACCAAGAATGGCCCGAAGACTTTGGAGTATAACGTGCGATTTGGAGACCCAGAGACACAAACTCTTTTGCCTCTGATCAGTCAAGACACCGATCTTGCGGATATTATGCTGGCGTGTACTCAAGGCTGTCTGGACTCTGTCGATATCAAGATAGATCCCAAGTTCAGTGCGACAGTAGTAGTCGCCGCAGGTGGATATCCAGGATCATATGCCAAGGGTACGCCTATGGAAGTTAGCCAACCATCGTCGGGGAGAAACATATTCCATGCCGGTACAGTCGCCAAAGACGGACAGTTACAGACATCCGGTGGACGGGTTATCGCAGCGCAGGCTGTAGCCGAGACCTTGGAGCAGGCAGTCAAAGATGCATATAGCACTGTCGAGCTGATCAAGTTCGACAAAATGTTCTACCGCAAGGATATTGCTCACCGGGCATTCAGACCTACACAGGCAACCAAGGAGGCCTTGACATATGCTTCAGCGGGTGTCAGTATTGATGCTGGAAACAAATTTGTCGAACGTATCAAGAAAGCCGTCGCATCCACAAAAAGACCCGGCGCCGATGCAGAGATCGGAGGCTTTGGCGGAGAAGTCGACCAGCATCTGGCTGGATATACCAACGCACCTATCTTGGTAGGCGCGATCGACGGCGTTGGTACCAAGCTCATGATCGCACAAGCCATGTCCAAGCATGACACAGTGGGTATTGACTTGGTTGCCATGAACGTCAACGACTTGGTAGTCCAAGGTGCGGAACCACTCATGTTCCTCGACTACTACGGCTGCAGTCAGTTGAAACTAGAGAACGCGGCGGCTTTTGTGGAAGGTGTAGCAGCCGGGTGCATCGATGCCAACTGTGCCCTCGTCGGAGGCGAAACCGCCGAGATGCCCGGTATGTACCAGAAAGACGACTACGATGCCGCGGGCACAGCCATCGGTGTCATGGAGAAAGAATACAGATTGCCAAAAACAGACAACATGGCAGCAGGTGATATCCTGATTGGACTTGCCTCCGCCGGCGTGCATTCCAACGGCTTCTCCCTCGTCCGAAGAATCATCGAGCGCGAAAAACTCTCTTACACCGCCCCTGCCCCCTGGGACGAATCCACCACAACGGGCCTCAGTCTGCTAACCCCAACGCGCATCTACGTCCGCTCGCTCCTCAAAGTCACCAAGAAACACCTCCTCAAAGGCCTCGCGCACATCACAGGTGGTGGTTTGACTGAGAATATTCCCAGAATGCTGCCCTCGCATCTCGCAGCCGAGGTTGACGTCAAGACGTGGGACCTCCCGGCCGTTTTCAAGTGGCTCAAGAGCGCGGGTAATGTGTCGGGCGCGGAGATGGCCAGGACGTTCAATACGGGGATTGGGATGGTGGCGGTGGTGGCGAAGGAGAATGTGGAGCTGGTTACGAAGGAGCTGGAGGAGAGTGGTGAGAGGGTGTTTACGATTGGGAGATTGGTTGAGCGAGCAGGCGAGGGGTGTGTATTGAAGGGTTTGGAATCTTGGGATTAGATGTTGATGTTGATATACCAGGGGTAGCGATAAAAAAAATGTGGATATTGGGAAGGGCGTTTATGGGATAGACCGCAAGGAAATTATATCATTTAGGAGAGCTGATGAGTCACAGCAATGGGAAAAGTTCGTGCATTGGAATATCAAAAGTTGTTTTCAAGATGTTGAATATCTATCTATTGTATTTTTGAGTTGAGTTGATTCATGTAGAATATAACCCGATAACCCTTTCTTTGATTTTCCAGACCGGACCCTATATGCTAAAACTTTTTGAGCCCGTCCCTATTCCCATATGCTTTTCACTCCGCCGCTTTATACACCCATATCAATACATATAACGAAGTACTTCTCTACTCGTTATTTACTGAGTACAATCACCTACCATCCTCTTGTCTGCAACTTCTCCTTAGGGTCCATGGTCCCACAGTTCAGCCCCACCATCGCCTCTCCCAAATCCTGACTCACCTCTGCCAACACCTTGGGATCATTGTAATGCGTCGTAGCCTGCACAATAGCCTTCGCTCTCTTCGCCGCATCTCCGCTCTTGAAAATGCCACTTCCTACAAACACACCATCGCAACCCAGCTGCATCATCAGCGCCGCATCGGCCGGGGTCGCAATTCCTCCCGCCGCAAAGTTAACTACTGGGAGTCTGCCCAGCTTGGCAGTCTCCTTGAGCAAGTCGAACGGAGCTTGGATATCTTTTGCAAGAATGCGCAGCTCGGCATCAGACATGGATTGCGCGGCGCGGATCTCGGCAGTGACGGTGCGCATGTGGCGAACGGCTTCGATGACGTCGCCGGTGCCGGCTTCGCCCTTGGTGCGGATCATGGCGGCGCCTTCGGAGATGCGGCGGAGAGCTTCGCCGAGGTTGCGGCAGCCGCAGACGAAGGGGATGCTGAAGGGGTGTTTTTCAACGTGGTGGGTGGGGTCGGCGGGGGTGAGGACTTCGGATTCGTCGATGTAGTCTACGCCGATGGATTCGAGGATCTAGGGAATGGCTGTTAGTTTGCGGACGAAAGAATCGTGGTTGACGTGGGGTAGATGACATATACGTACTTGGCATTCAACAAAGTGACCAATTCGTGCCTTGGCCATTACGGGAATTGTGACGGTCTCCATAATCTCCTTGATCATTTTGGGATCAGACATGCGTGCGACCCCTCCTTGAGCTCGGATGTCTGCTGGCACACGCTCGAGGGCCATGACTGCGACTGCTCCGGCTTCTTCTGCAATTCGTGCCTGTGAGAAACGAGGTGGCGTTAGTCATTTGGGATTGGTGTGAAGGGACAGAGAAGAAGGTGTGGAAGGATAATTGGGAAACATACCTGTTCGGCATTCACAACATCCATAATAACACCTCCCTTCAACATCCGGGCCAAACCAGCCTTGACAGTGAAGGAAGACGAGACATTGGTGCCGTGGCCGTGGCCATTGCCGTTTGTGCTAGAGGTAGGAAGCTCGTTTGACATCTTGGTTGTATCGTTGATCATTGGGAGAGAGAGTGCGTGGCGGGGTAGTGGAATTCCAATTGATATGTGTAAGTGATGAAATGAATCTTTTCTGAACCAGCAGTAGTTGTAGTTGTAGTTGTAGTCGTAGTTGTCTTTAAATAATAAGAAAAAAGGAAGAAGCAGAATGACCCTTATACTTATGACTCCTCGTGGAGTAAAATGGTCTAATAGAAATTTTAAATTCACTCGCATTAATCCCTAGTGAGGTGCTTAAACGGAGCAGCAAATGCAGAAGGCCGATCGGAGGTACAAAGAAAAGCTTGAACCTTACCTCATACTCTGGATTTGCAGCACTCTCATTGGTCCAGGCCGTTAGTGTAACGTGGGGTGTATCCCTGTATATGTAGTTTATTTGTGCCTTCCGATCGAGGGGTTCCTTTGGCTCTTTTGGCTCTTTTGGCTCTTTGGGCTCTTTTCGTCCTTCTGCGAGATGGGATAAAGCCGGCTTGCCTCGGACTTGGCTTGTGATGCGTGTTGTCTGCTGTGGGAAGAATCACATCGGACGCAGAGATGACTGAGATTTTAGTTGCCAGCAGAGGGAAGAGTATAGAAGTCGCAGGATAACAGAAGTAAAGTATTTTCTCGTGGAAATTCGGAAGCAGCTTTCATACTCTTCTCCGCTTTCTCCGTCAAACCGTTGACTCAATTAATCATGCTTCCTGTCGTATCCTTGGCGACCACGATAATGCCGAATCCTCGGATCCCTAAGAATCATCCTCAGTGAGCAGAATTATAGAGCACACATAATACGGTCAGTAAGTAATTGTGTTGCTGTTCACCACTTTGTAGCTCTGCCATAGTATGAATCATAAATATCCACTCGTACCCCTCATCGTCCCCTTATCACAGCCGAGCACCGAGATAACACACCTTATCGCCTGACAACACGTCCTTGACGTCACCAATCATTGTTTACGTCTACGTCTACGTCTTTGACCGCAAGCTCTCCAGCAATTTCTATGTACTCGTGCAACAGAACCATCTCCAATTAACCACACACAACCTTCCCTCGCCCTGCCCTGCCCTGCCCTGCCACCCAAGTCTTCCCAACCCAGCATTGACACCATGTCCCGCCTTCTTCTTCGTCCCCAAGCCCTAGGACTCGGCATCGGTGCCTCGATAAGTACCTACCATCTCCTGCACCAAAGACCTATGCGCTGCGACTCCGGGCCTGTCCTCTCCGGGTCGTCGTACCAGAGGAATGCGGCGGTGCCAGTGACGACGCGAGATGGGGGGTTGAATCCGAAGGCTGTGAGGCAGATTAGTAGTGGGAGTATTATTGGTATGTACCATCTATATTCCAATCTGAAGCTTGTGCTGTTTTTACACGTGACGGAAAGAAGGGGGAGGCTGGACGGAGATCATGGGATGGAATAAACGCTGTGGTTACTGGAGGGATGCGCTGATGAGGCCTAGGTCTATGTGCGGGATTGGCTGTGAGCACGTTTTCGAGATCGTTGGCACTGGTTATTGGTCTATTGGTGGTGGGTGTTCAGGTTTGTCTTCCATGTCTCTCTCCCTCTTCACCGACTTAACGCAAATTCACAGTGGGCATCTTCGTACGGCATTAATCTACTCCCGTATGAACGAGTCCAGAGATACGTCAAGGGAGTAGACCTTCGCTCTGCGATCCAAGATAACGTTGCATTTAAGGTGTCGTTCGGAACAACATTTGCTATGGCTGCTTTCATGCACTTTTAATGTAATATTCATCTATGATGGTTTAGAGCCACTATTTCTGCATAGTCTTGTACAGTAGAACGGGATCATATATATCGTTGGAAAGAATCAATCTTCATACCAAAATGAACCCGCTTACACAACTAGTCATACCAGCCAGGTTCAAGAAGCGTATGCAAAATTGCTTCCTCTGCATGCTAACCAGAATTCTCTCACTATTGTGTTCGTTCCTTTAGCTCCGCGAAGACTACACTTTTGTTAGTATACGAGGAGTGTGTGAACGCGGAGTCTTTCTTACTTTATAATCTTCGTGAGGAAAACCATCTTCTCCTTGTCATCAACTTGATCACTTGGAAAGTTACCCTCTCTCAGTGCAGCTTCCAACCAACTCTTGGCTCGCACCTGGCTCACAACCAATTTCTTGAGCGGATCCGAAAGTTTGTCCAGTTCACTTCGAGCTGCTGCTCCACCAATGTTGTAAATGAGTGCCTGAGCCAAGAGGGGGCCTAAATGCTGAAGGGCGTTTGTGATGACTTCTTGGATTGCCTGGTCAGGCTGATTGACGGGAAGCGACACGAAGGTGGACTTTGCGATCAAAGTTAGCGTTCTTCCAAAAAAATCTTTCATAAAAGAGGAGCCTACCCAGAACTCTGCGGAACTGGCTTTAGGAAGCGGATCTCTGCCAGTAAGGGCTTTGAGAGTAAACATGAATATTTGTTCGAGTGAAGATTTCGGTTCATGATTTAGCAACACGTGCACGTTCTTTGGGGTTGAGATGAGACGCTGAAGAAACTGAATACTTGTATCAGCAATTTCCGGATCATTGGATGGTTCTATTTACTGTTAGCGATCCGCATATCTATCGAGGTTATTGTCCTCGTAATGTAACCTAGCTAAGATCCGCGGGCTTACCATGATTTATAGCTTCGATCATTGCAGTCACCCAAACGAGTAAGGCGCCCAGAACCTGGCTACTCCGCTCAATTCGTGTATGGTTGCAAGAGTTAACAAGCGAGCAGGCAGTATTTATCACGGTGATGACACGAGGGGTTTGGTAGTTCGATCTTAATATGAATCTATAAAGGAATTAGGTCAGTATCAACTCTAATTTCATAGCTTAGGAAATAACTCACTTGGCGACATCTTCTGGAGGAAATGCCATAGGGCCATCGTCTTCAACCAGTCCCGTACGGAAGACATGTCCAGTCTCTTCAATTATTTCGCCGCTGTTGGGAAATGCATTGCAAATGGAAGTTATAAGCGTCAAAATTTGTAGCTGAAGTTCCCGGCCTTCCCCATCTTTCCAATACGACCGCTCATTTTCGTCTTTGTTGAGATCTACAGGGGTATCATCCGGTATTTGTAACCCTCTCCCGATACTGGTAAGACATCGTAAAGTGATGAAAGCAGCTTCGTCGGCTGAAATATTCCCATCTGGAACCGACGTACTGGTACCATTGGTCCCATACTGTAATGCTAGAAGCCGCATACTCTTCTCATAATCCAGCTGAACAAACTCTAGTAATTGCCTTAATGGAGCTAATTTCAACTCTTCATTAGGCATAGCCTGGGTTATCGATGCTATGGCGCCGAGGACGCCTTCTTTCGCAGAATTGTCGAGTGAGCCTGTTTGCACGAGGTTCTTATACTGTTGTAAAAATGCACCAAGTTCTGGCACAAGTACTTTCCGACACGAGGAACACAACATAGCAATCGACTTCGATGTTATCCGAGCTTGCGCTGGTGCGTTAAGCATACTGAACATGTGATTCAAAACACTTGGAAGATGCTGTACATGGCGTTCGAAGTAATCTGGGTAACCGTTGATGACCGTTAAGAATGCCTGTCTCGTTCGTGATGGAACGACGGAATTTGAGGCTGTAAGCATCGAGAATATTGGTGACTCAAAGACTTTATCTAGATACTCGTCGGCTTCCTCCTTGACGTAATCCTGGAACTCTGCCAAGCAGGTCAGGGAGGCCTCCAGTTCGCTCCATGCATCTCCTTTCTCGGCCGATTTTAAGATCAGGTCCACAAAGCTTGAGAATAGCGGTAGGCCGAGTAACATATAAGACTGCTGCAGTAAGTCTCCTACGTCTCTTCGAGCATCCTTGAAGCCAACGCGCTCACTGGAATCCCATGAGCTGAAAATGTGCTGTGGGGGAAATTGAATCTTGTGCCAGCATTTTTCTATTGCTTGCATAAGTGCCGATTGTGCTGCTGGAAGCCAGGAAGGTGAAGCATCCACATTATACGACAAGTCGAGTACCGTTTCCAAATAAGTGGCCCAGAACTCCACAGCTGGCACAAAAATCTTATCCTCATTCACAATGTATCCCTTGGCTCCAAGCAGCCCCACGAGAGCAGAAAGGATTTGCTGGCTCTGACTGTCGGTCATAATATTTTCGGCCAAATCTTGCACAGTGGCGTCGCCAAATGCGAGCATTAATTGTCCAAATTGTACTGAGTCAAAATCGAAGTCTCCTTCGACTAATCTAGCGTAACGCTCTTGAGCCCATGAGCTACTCAGTAGGGAATGTAGCATGGTGAAATCACTCTTCGAGAGGAATGATGAATAGTTGGCCAAGATGTCTGCAAATAATTCGATAGCAATTTCGTAGAGATCTTCCTCAACAATAGATGCTAATGCTGGTTGTGTCAATGTCTTGAGTGGATCAAAAGCAATCGAAGCATCTATATAAGCGCGATGTGAATAGAGCACCCATGACTGTGGGAGTTAGTGATGACTTGGAGGATATTTAGGAGATTTGCCAGTGCTGATATTCGAGTGGTCGCTCACTGGGCCACCACATATAAACGCAGGCGGGGGGAGGGGCTGGATATGATGAAGTTGAACTGACCTGGAAGCATTTCATTGACTCCTGGCGTATTTTACTATTAACGTGTGTTGCAGGCGAGCTGACTATCCCTCTGGCCATCAACGTCACAACGTCATCTACATTCTGTACCACGACCTCATGAAATTTGTGCCTGCATCATCTGTCAGAAATAACGCCAGTAGTGAAGGTTACGGAAAAGACTGACTGCTTCATGGAATTCCTGTCGGTCTTTCCCACTTCTTCAACTAATGTCGCGGCGAACCACAATACCGCCAGACTTTTGTCATCCGTCAGATTTTGACTGAGGACTGCCGTAGAAGGAGCATCTTCGAGTTTCCGGTAGGGTACAGCCTCTCCAAGGCAGAGACAATAGATCAGGTGAGGAATGCAGCGAGCCCATGAAGAAGAAAAGTGTAGAAAATATGTCACTAAAGTTGTACATAATTTCCTGATGACCAGTGGACCGCTGCCAGAACTCAGGCTTCTGATTAACCATCCAATGATTCTCTGGAGCACAGTTTGGGCATCTTCTTCATTAAGAGATTGGCTAGAATGTGTTACATAGAGTTTCCAAGCAGAACGGAAGAGAGCCGACTTACGAATCTGTGTTAAGTTTCACAGTGAAGGTCAACGCGCCAAAGAATTTGACGTTCTCAGACTCTTTGCCCAGCAAGCCGTTGGCTAGATCCCAACCATCAGGCGAGCGTTGTAACTTTTGGAGAGTCTCTTGTATCTTGGAAACCCTCTCCGGGGGGTTAGGTTTGTAGAGCTGTTGGATGAGCTACACGAGGTTATGTTAGAGTCCGTAAGAATGAGAAATCTACGATGCTGTGCGCCGTTCGGCTACATGAAAAATTCGATAAAGTTCTGATATTGGGACTGTAGAATCATGATTGAAACGGAAATGCTGAGTGTCACTTACATTTTCTACCTCATCTAGTGAAGAAGGTAGCACCTCTGATTCCATGACTCCCAAAGTTGCCGGGTGTTGTGGAAACGGAGAAATGAAAAGCAAACGAGGATTGGGGAGAGATTAAAGCAGCACTCGCTATCAAATTTGATTGTGATACATGGCCAAGTCGGGAGAAGTAGCAGCGTTGAAATTGACAGTCTTCTTGGTTATGAGGTGAACGGATGGAGAGTGGTTTCAAGGGACTACAAAGCCCGGTTTTCTTAAGAAGTTGTTGGTTTTGGGGATTGTTTTATGGTCGGCCTTCAGGTCCTGATGGATGGGATATGGGATGATGATGGTGTAACGGGTGATAGAAAGACCTGGTCCGGACCTGACCCGACGAAGCCTTTCAAGAGTGGCTGTTCGGCTTGGAAAAACAGGCCGATTTTGGATAATGCATTGAAACTGATTGTTATTTACATATAAATATCCTACAAAGCCCTAGGACTTTATCTTTTGGACATCTTTATCGGCCTGTTTTTCCCAATTCCAAGGGCGTCGATGATTGCTGTGTTACTTACTACGGTTCGAAAAAGAAAATAAATGTTACGAGTCTTACGACATTACTATGTACTATTTGTTGGTTGAAATGTTTCACAAATATTTTGCATCATAGTGAAATAAAAGAGAAATTCAAGTGTATTCGTCAATATCGTGTGCATCCGTCAATATTATCGTTGACCAAGAGAGCAATGTGTTGAATGGGCTGAGTTGGTGGCTGTCTAGTTCTACTACAATCACCCTAGAACTACTTCGTACATGGCGAGCTTCTCACCAAAAAAATGTGCACTACCACCAGCAGCAACCACACCAAGGCGTTTGCCGCAGCCTCGCCTTTAACTCGATTAACGACAGACTTTGACATTGAGACTGGCTGGCGGATATTTCTTCTTTCCATGCAGAAAACAGAGGGTGAGTGCATCCGAAAGATCAATCCTACAACGCAATTATCTAACGGACAATTCTGGTGCAGAATCTCAACTCTGACGTTACCTTGTCGTTATCAATCCCACTTTCTTTTACAAGTGGCCTTGTGCCGTTCCACAACCTAGAGAATTCCCCCTCCGATGAGACATCTTCGACCTTTAAACACTTGTCTACGTGGATTCCGATATTGCAAGACCCTGCAGCATTCAAAACAAACACTCAATATCCGAATTCGATATTCTTCGACCTTCGCAAGTACGTGAATCGCATATTGAGGCGCGCAAGTTGGACGGAGTTTGACACGGTTACAGGTACAGATATGGAAACCGTCAATACTACGGAGCGCCTGGCCGGGCTGCGCGAGCTGATGAAGAAATCCAAAGTCGATATCTACAGTATGTGAGTGGATCTGATCTTCTCCTCTAAACTCCACTGATAATCACTTAGTCGTCCCCTCGGAAGATAGCCATTGCTCGGAGTACATTGCACCATGCGATGGTCGGAGGGAGTTTATATCGGGCTTTTCAGGGTCGGCCGGATGTGCCGTAGTAACTCTCGATAAAGCTGCACTAGCTACCGACGGCAAGCTCCAACATCCGTACTGCAAGGAGTAGACTAACATTACTAGGCCGATATTTCAACCAGGCCGCGAGACAACTCGATAGTAAGTGGACCGCTATGTTCTTCACGCATCAAAACTGCGCAGGCAGCAGCCCAACAAGACTATCCTACCCTTCATATTACCACGGTATTATTGTACATTGTTAGACTAATTCCAGCATCTAGATAATTGGCTACTTCTTAAGCAAGGTTTACAAGACGTACCGACTTGGCAGGAATGGGCAGCTGAGCAGTCCGAGACTGGCAAGGTTGTTGGTGTCGACCCGACTGTCATTTCTGCCCCTGATGCTCGAAAACTTGCAGAGAAGATCAAAAAGCGTGGCGGGTAAGCATAAGATACCTTTACTTCTCGTTTCAGCGGAGCACTCGTGGAAGCTACCTTGGCAGTACATTATGGATGCACCTATTTCGCGCTCTTGACCCCAATTTCTGGAGAACATCAGCCGGATTCTAGACTAGACACTTGCTCTGGGTGGAGAATAGGTGTCTTTGGGCCAGGAATTCTATACTGACGAGACCACCTTACAGAAACGATCTGGTAGCCATAGACGAGAACCTTGTGGACCAGGTGTGGGGTAGCGAGCGCCCTCCTCGGCCCCAAGAACTTGTGAATGTACTTGGCCAGGGCTTTTCCGGCAAGGAAGTAAAGTCGAAACTCGAAGATCTTCGTAAAGAATTGGAGAAGAAGAAAAGCTCTGGATTCATCGTCTCGATGCTGGACGAAATCGCCTGGCTTTTCAACTTACGCGGCAACGACATTCCTTACAACCCAGTCTTTTTCTCCTACGCCGCTGTAACACCCACAACTGCAACTTTATATGTCGATTCAACAAAATTAAGTGATGAATGTACCTCTTTTCTCAAAGACAACGGAGTTTCAGTCAGAGACTATTCAAAAGTGTTCAGCGATGTCGAAGCGCTGAGTCAATCACTGGATGAATCGGATGCTAAAGTTAAGAAATTTTTAATCTCGAATAAGGCGTCATGGGCTTTGAAGCGAGCCTTGGGGGGCGATCCGAAAGTTGAAGAGGTCCGAAGTCCTATTGGCGATGCCAAAGCTGTCAAGAACGAGACAGAGCTTGAAGGCATGAGAGCTTGTCATATTAGAGATGGAGCTGCATTGATTGAGTATTTCGCATGGCTCGAGAATAAGCTAGTAACTGAGAAGGCGGAAATAGACGAGGTCACCGCAGCCGACAAACTCGAAGAGTATCGTTCGAAGCACAAGCACTTCGTTGGCTTATCCTTTGACACAATCTCATCGACTGGACCCAACGCAGCAGTCATTCACTACAAGCCAGAGCGTGGCAACTGCTCAATAATTGACCCTAAGGCTGTTTATCTCTGCGATTCTGGAGCCCAGTACTTCGATGGAACTACAGATACCACTCGAACGTTGCATTTTGGCGAGCCAACAGAGATGGAGAAGAAGGCATATACGTTAGTCTTGAAGGGAAATATTGCTCTAGATGTTGCCGTCTTTCCAAAAGGAACTAGTGGCTTTGCTCTTGACACTCTTGCCAGACAATTCTTATGGGTAAGTCAGATACTCTTTCCGCAGGTAGTTCTGCACCTTCGGCAACGAGTAGACCGTATCACTTCAATCCCAGCACCCTGCATTCTGCAACAGGTTTCGGGTTTTGGTTGAGACTCGGATTGCTGAGATTCATACATCCATAATATGGCAGCGTTTACTGACAATCAATAGGAAGAAGGGTTGGACTATAGGCATGGGACGGGTCACGGGGTTGGCTCTTACTTGAATGTACACGAAGGGCCTATCGGGATCGGCACCAGGATCCAGTATTCAGAAGTGCCGTTGGCCCCCGGAAATGTCATTTCTAATGAACCAGGATATTATGAGGATGGATCTTTTGGAATTCGAATTGAGAACATCATAATGGTAAAGGAAGTCGGAACCAAACATCAATTTGGCGAGAAGCCTTATCTTGGATTTGAGCATGTTACAATGGTACCTTACTGTCGGAAGTTAATTGACGAGAGTCTTTTGACCCGAAGAGAAAAGCATTGGTTGAATGAATACCATGCTGATATTTTCTCGAAAACCCGGGATTTCTTCAAGGGCGATTCCTTGACCCTGAGGTGGCTGGAACGGGAGACGGAACCAATATAATGTATGAGGCATGGGGCACCACATGGGATTTGGCACGAGACCGCATATACATTTGCCAGATAGATGTTTGATAGAGTTTGAAGGTTCCCTCTTGCCGGGAAGAGAGCAGCTACAATGCAGGAGCATGACATTTTGTTTATGGACTCCCGCCCGCGATATCCCACTGAAAGTATTTGCCCCGTGCTATCCCAACCTCAACAAGAGCAGCGGTACCCAGGTAGATCATAGGACCCCTGCATGGTAAAATGCCCTTCATCATATCCCACCCTGCACCCGCTTGCTGAAATTTGCAGTGTGACGGTTCATGCGCCATTATGGGGTAAACATGGATCACGTGCAAAGCGTAATATTCCAAAAGCCAATAGGGAAAGGGTTTCTTGTACCGAGACGATCACTTCTAGGTTTAGTTTTGACGGTGAGAGACATGTCGGCCAGGTGTGCAGCAAAAAGAAACGGAACAAGAAACAAGGAATCAAATCAAAGAAAATTTAAGTTATGCTTGGTCTGTACATTTTTTATTTCACCGCACATTTGACATTAATTTCACAAATGTGCATTCTTCAATTTCCATTCTCGCAATTTGCTACGTAGTCCGTCTTACTGTCATTCGTGCAACTTCACCCACATATAGAACTAGGTCTCTGCCACCAACCCGCCCACGATTTGGAACAGAATGACTAGCCAGCATGGTCTTTGCAAGTTCTCGGTGTATTGCGGCAGCAACTGCGCTGATATTCATCTCCAACCTACCTAGCGGGGTAAAAGCTACGAGTGGGCCGACAACCTCCATCTCAACTCACCTCACCCCAGATCCTATTGCGACATGCGAATTTAGGACCATAAACTACATAACAGATAGCCTTCCTCAACTCTGCCTTCGTTCATCATGGAGCAGCACAGACTCCCCACTGGCAGTGAAGACAGCTTCTACGGGCGGAGCTGGGGCTTACGAAACTCACGAGAGCAACAGAACAGCCAAACCAGGCTCGATAACACATACGTCTTACGAAAAAGTCGCGCAAACAGTGGCAGATACCGGTGCAGATGAAGTAAACCATACACAGGATGTCCGCCCGACTAGCACGGCGAGCACACCCTCCGATTCCCACAGTACCGCAATACCTACCGCGGACGCCGAGGAGGGGGAATTAAATGATGCCTCCTTCTTGTCCTTCGAAGATTGGAAGAAGCAGACCCTGGAGAAGGCCGGCCAAAAAAACTCAGATATTGGAAAGAAAAGATCATCAGAAGCAGCTAGGCGGAGAGAAGCAGAAAGTTTCCACAATCTTGAAGCTTTGGGTGATGATGGAGAAATTGATTTGGATTTCGGGGCATTTGGGACAGGTGGAAAGACAGAACAAAACTCTCGAGCCTCCGACGACCAAGATCCCAGTCCTTCTCACGATTCACAACAAGAACAAGATGCTCGGAAACGAGGGAGGGACCAATACAGGAGTAACGACGCGGGGAAGACCTGTAAAGAACGGTTCTCCTATGCTTCTTTCGACGCGGGGGCCACTATACTGAAGACACACTCAGGAGCTAAAAATGCAAAAGCTATCTTGATAGAGAACAAGGATTCATATATGCTCTCGGAGTGTAGGACGGAAAACAAGTTCGTGATCATAGAACTCTCGGTAGGAAAATCCATCAACCATGAACAACGATGCAAATGCTGACAGCCAATAGGAGGACATCTGGATTGATACACTAGTTTTAGCAAATTACGAATTCTTTTCCAGTATGGTGAGAACTTTCCGCGTCAGTGTTAGCGATCGATATCCCGTGAAGTTGGACAAATGGAAAGATGTGGGAGTTTACGAGGCTCGAAACTCAAGGGAAATCCAGGCATTTCTCATAGAAAATCCACAGATATGGGCAAGATATATACGCATCGAGTTTCTGAGCCATTATGGAAAGGAATACTACTGTCCCCTCTCTCTTGTGAGAGTTCACGGTACTCGTATGCTCGAAAGCTGGAAGGAGACGGAAGCCAACAACGACGAAGATGATCTAGAAGAGTCCGAAGAAGCAGAGGAGGAATTCGTTCCGGAAGCAGTAGCAGATGCTGTGCAAACAAGCTCTGTAGAAATGAGTCAAGTGGAGTCAGTCACGGTGACAAAGGTGGAAGCAGTGGCATCTCGCGCTGCTAAAGAAGTACAAAAAGAAGAAACACCCACAGAGACGCCGGCGCCACCACAAGCTACCACGCCATGGAAAGCACCTTGTCTCGAGGGGCTCGGACTGCTATCTGGTAACAGTACCAGCATGTGCTCTCCAACTGACACTCCGGAACATCTTCGCACCAGCAAAGCTGCTGGTGAGAAAGAGTCAGTGGGTGCTAAGCTAACTGTACAGGTCCCGCCCACTCCAGAGATGATTTCGACCATCTTCACGGACAATGGGATCACATCATCATCAGTGGCTTATACGGGACCTTCAGCTCAGCAAACCTCCTCGGAACGCCAAGCATCTCTAGCTCCGTCGTTTATACAGGATGCTCATGATGCGTCTACGGCAACTAGGGACACCTCAGATCCGCCAAACTCGGCAAGCTCTGCCACACCTGTTGTCAGCAAGTCACAGAACATGACTAGCCAGAACAAGACGAAGTCTACAAACACCTCCTCTGGGTCCGGTCCCCTACCTACCATCCAGGAGAGCTTTTTCAAGGCAGTATCAAGACGACTTCAGTTACTGGAAACCAATTCAACTTTATCATTGAAGTATATTGAGGAACAGTCAAAGATGCTACGAGAAGCTTTTACGAAAGTTGAGAAGAGGCAACTACAAAAGACCACAGAGTTTCTTCAAACTCTCAATACTACCGTCTTGACAGAGCTTCGTGGCTTCCGCCAACAATACGACGAGATCTGGCAATCCACTGTCATATCTCTAGAGACTCAACGTGAAGAGTCTCGCCGGGAAATCCTTGCCATCAGCACACGCCTCAACATACTCGCTGACGAGGTTGTCTTCCAAAAACGCATGTCCATCGTTCAATCACTTCTTCTACTCCTCTGTCTCGGTCTTGTTATCTTCTCACGTGTCTCCAGCACCAGTCCACTAGATTTCTCCCTATACAACAATCGCAGCCGTATCTTCCGCAGCAGCAGTGCACCAGTTGAATCTCCCCTTGACACGCCTGGCTATAATTCAGGCGGAGGACGAGACGACTACATCGGTAGCGGCAACTCATGGACTCCCGCTCGGGAACATCGACGTCAACCTTCCGACGAATCACTTAACTCACGATCTCGCTCACGAGGTTGGGGTCCGCCAACGCCCGTATCCACGTACTCACGTTCAGACAACGAACTTACACCTCCTCGCTCTTATCACGACGAACCACTCCCTAGTACCACCACTACAAACAACACCAGTACCTCGATGACAGGAACTTTCAACGGCAGCGGTACCTTTTCGCGACTGCGTAAAAGCATCACCATGAAAAACTACAATAACCAGTCCCAAACATCTACCCCGACTCCACTTTCATATCGAGAAAAGGAAAAAGAGAAAGAAAACGCCCTCCACCGCAACGGAACATTCGGTCCTGCGCTTCCCATCCGCTCTTCCTCCTCCTCATCTCTTCTCTCCGTGTCCGACGCAAAAGAACGACGAGGTCGCAGTTCCCTGGCTTGGGCTAGTCCGCCTATCAGCGATGCCGATGCCGAGGCAGACGCATACATGGAAGATGGCGACCCGGATCCTATAACGCCTATTGATGATATTGTCGATGGTACTGGGCATTTCGAGGACAGAATTGCAGATAATCATGATATAATATCGCCTGTCGAACAGGAACAGATACAAGAACAGATACAGGAAGACTACAATCACGAGCGGAAACCACTACCTGCTCTACCAACAGAGACTGGGAGTCCCTAGAGGGCAGGATCCCACGATGGATAAGTGGTTGATTCATGATTGGCTTTCATTTAGAATGTAGTGTCTCCACCTATATATACCTGGTATCGGGTTCACGCTCGATACTTCATTCGTTGTCTTAGCGTGGTGTCAGGAGTTTGGTTTTCAATTGATTTGGTTTCTGTTTTAGTGACTTGGGTCTTGTACTGTTAGGCATGAATGAATGAATGACTGTCCTTGAAAGATTTGCTATCGCCATCTCCTTTGCGTGGACTTTCTCATGTGAACTCTACTTCATACTTTGTTACCTTGCTTATCCTATGATATGATATCCCAGAACCTTTTCCCCTCCAAACCTCTCTGGAATAACGACAAGTGCTTTGGGTTTACCACCTCTTGGATCCAGGACCCAACCTAGAAAAGACATCGTTGCTCCACTTGCGGGTCAAGTCGGGTTGTCAAAATTGTCTTTGCATACCTAACCATCACAGCATTCTCCCACAAACATTCACTCCATCAACTTCCAATTTGCGTACACCATTCACTAGAACTCGATCCGGGTCCATCACCATTCAAGATGTGGATCTTGCCTCGTACGACTCACTTACTGTAAGAAGAATCGATCCTACGTCACTACATGTGCCGAGTATCTAGAAACAGTGGATTGCATTCATTGTACTGTGTTCTAATTCACTTGGGTTGCATTCCCAATTCCAGCTGCGTGCGAGCACTGGAGTTTTTTATCGTACTGGGGGACGTTGATGATGGGAAGTCTATGGTTTCCCCCAACAAGCGGTTGAAGTACTAGAATACGGTTACTATTGGGTTTGAATGGTGCTGCGCATTCGAGGAGAAACAGATAAAGTGCTAAGCCCTAGTTGGTGCCCAGTATTTGTGCACTCAGTATTCAGTCAGACTAGAGGTTTATGTTCAATTTCAGTCTGTCTTGAGTACAAAAGTCAGTTCGTTAGAAAGTTGAAATGCAGAAATTCTGTTTATATGTGATTTATTAGCCGTGGTAATAATCACTCAACGACCCAAGCCGAGCTTAGATTCTGAGAGCAGAAACTCAGATCCTTAATGTGAAATAACTCCAAGACAATCAAATCTACGTTTCTGCGTTGAACAGACACTCGAAGTCTCACTGATGAATTCTAGTGGAACGATCCGGTGTCTGCTTTTGGTGCTGAACGAGAGAGAGATATCCCAGGCTCACAGACGCAGATTTGCATTTGGTCTTGGGCTTGCGGTTACCCTTGGCAATATAGTCTGCAAGACTTACCAGAAAGCACCAATGTAAGAACTATTCATGAACAGAAACTAGAAACTCATGCTGCGCAGTTAACAGTGATATGAAGCAAAAATTTTGATCTATGGCTATCTTGATCCTAGGCTCAAAATTGTGGCTCGGAAGCCACCAAAGATGTATGATGTATCAGCTATATTTGTGCAATCCCAACGCGGAAACAAAGAAGTAAATATCTTCTCGGAAGCAATGGGCTTCGATAGAAGGTAAAAGAACAACTAGTCAATAAATCTTCCAATCTGCCTCAAAATGGGTGTCACGATAGTCCGTCCATTGCCCTAGTTGGATCAATTAACACCCGTGGAAATCAAACACACCAGAAATCTTGGATGTCGTTGAATGCTTGTTCTGTAGCGCGGTAAAAAGAATGCTGGCTGCGCCTACTCGACGTGAGTCGTGCGAACATTCGAAATGATTGTTTACGTCTCAATCTTAAAGAAAGTCAATATTTCAACATGACATAACGTGATTCCATAGTCTACTCACATGGCGAGTACGACTGATACGGACTTTGACGGTGCATATCATCCTCTTCATCATCATCGAAACCATACTCTTCACGCTCAGCGAGGCTGGTACCGCGGTCATATTGGGAACGACGACGACGTTGTTCATCTCTGAGGTGCTGTCCTGCACTTGGAGCGAAAAGACCTATCCTGGTTAGCAACAACAGGACCATGACTAAGAGGATGCAATGACATACCAACATGTTCAGCGTTCTCACAACTTCGCTTGAGCTTAGAAGCATTGTCCGAAGGGGGGAATGTGTCCTCTTGCCCTGCACGACCATAAACGTCGTTAAGGGTGAAGAAAAGCTAAATATGAGTTAGCTTAACCAGATTCATCATGGGAATCAATGAAGACGCACCTTTGGTCTGTAGTGGGGTGGTTCTAACATCACAGAAGAGTTGCGGAACTTTTGAACAAGGCAATCTCTACCCTGAATGGTAGCATATGAGACTTCGGCAACCTTATCGCTCTTGAATCTATGCCACTTCTGGTTGGAGCGAGCGAGAACAAAATCAATGATATCCAATGGATCAACGAAGTTGATAAAGGCGTAGCCAACATTGCAGTCGTTGGAGAAATCGATTCGAAGATACATGAAGTCATAGCGGCCGTGGCTGCTCTCATCAATGATGCTCTTCAACATTGCTTGGTCAACCTTATTCGGAATATTGCGGAGCATGACAGTTGTCCGAACATCAATACCTTGCTCAATGCGGTTGATATCGACGTGATTGTGATGGCCAGCAGCTTGATTTGAATTTTGACGACCTCTCATCTGGCCTTGAGGGGTCCTGACAGCATTCTGGCGCCGATTAGAACCACGATTGAATTGGGCAACATCCCTAGTGTTAGGGGTTTGAGGCAAGTAACCGAAGTCTTGGTTAAAGCACTGCGGGGTTGTTGCAAAACGATTAAGCCCTGGCTGAGCGAAAGCGCCAGCAGAGAAAGCTTGTGGCGAGAACCCCGGGGATACGAATGCATCGTATCCACTATCGGCGATTTGCGGTTGTCTTTGGAGAGAGCCGGCAAAGGCTGGCTGGAAGGGTGTGATAGGAGATGCCGAGTACAAGCTGTTCAAAACGTAAGGAACACTGGTGGCCTGTAATCCAAAAGGATTTGCCGCCAAATACGGGATGCCGGTCGGGTTAGGACTGCCAGTGTTAAACAAGGGATTGTTGGCTGGAAATCTGGGGGTATGAATAGGATTCTGGAGTGACATTCTACCAAGGGCATCATTCAGCTCCATTGTGTCTCCAGAACGGCGAGTGGGAGTTGCGACTGGAGCAGGATTATGCCGATGATTTTCAGTTTGTGCAATCTTGTCAAGATCTGGATGATGGAGTTCGACTTTGACGGCGACAGACTGTGAATAATGTTAATAAAAGTTATCGTGAGAAGGGTAGAAAGTCTCACTCCGATCATTCTATTGTTGCAGCGACCAATTGCTCGCGGTACGAGAGCAGAGTTGGCGAATTCTGCAACCATCTTGAAGGTACCAGCCTCGGTAGCTAGTAGCTTCTGCCAGGCATAGAGTTCCCCTTCAGCAGAGAGGAGTTCGCGAAGAGATTCTTCGAACTCCTTTCTATCCAACGCAGTGTTGGATGGGTAACTGGCAGTCAACACCACTTGGCCTTCGTGAGCTGTAGGAAGGTTCTGCGAGTTCGGAGTAGTTGCAGCACCGTACTCTCTTGAAGAAATGTACTCGACGGCACATTTAGGATGGTCCAGCTTGAGGGTACTGTAGACTTTTTCGGCTTCGTTGATATCCGACAGGCGAATGTAAGTGGTGTTGTTGCTGCAGTTATGGACTTCTTTCGTGCCAGTAATAGTATGACCTGTCTTTTCCAGCTTCTACTCATCACACGTCCGTTAGAATATCGTATACAGGTATGAATACAACGTGTGGGAGAGCGACTAACCTCCGAAGAAAGGCCGACGCAAGAGGAGACATCTGTATCATGATAAATACTGGTTACTTTGATGCATCGCGTGGCACCAGTGTCTGTACTAAATCTCTGCAGGTATGTCAGCATACTCATTTTCTCGTTTTCCTAGGAAGTAGAGATACATACACCGTAGCTAGTAACTTCGGGAACACGGACTGGACTGCTATGCGAAGCAACGACATTGTCAAGGTATTGTACTGTGCCAGGGACGAGATTGGTTGTGGAACCATAGGCGACCGCGGGGACTTGGGATGTTTGAGTAGTGGAGCTAGGACCAACACTGTAAGAAAATGGTTGGAATGCAGAAGCGGTGGCAGATAACTTCTGATCCGCCTTGCTTCTTGGACCGGCGGTAACGAAAGGGTCCTGCTGGTTGGTCGACAATGGAGCAGACGAGGGTCTGGAATCAGCAGACTTGGTAGGTCTCACATCCTCGGGAGAGAACGCAGTTAGAGCGGTGTTTGGAGTTCCCTGGGATGACTCTACTGCACCAGTAGACGATGGAGGGGATTGTCCGTAAGGGTGATTGAAAGTGGACATGTTGTGAACAAGTTTTTTTCTCTAAACAAGAGAAGATGGATCAATGTCAAAATTGTGCCTGGAAAAGAACCTGAATTTCGGATGGATCTTAGACAGAGGTGAATGATGGCGCTCTGCCGAACCAAAGAGTGTATGGTAGCTCTCAAGATTAGTCAATGGAGGTGGACGAAGTGTTTGGATGTTCAAGATGTTTCCTCAGTCTGTGGGAATGGGATGGAAAAAGAAGACTACACCAAAGGCTCTGCTTGATATGTAAAGGATCAAGAGGTGAAGTGGTGAAAGAATGGACAAGAACTAGAAACAAGTAATAGGGAGAAATGGATGGTTTGAGTAGAATAAATTGACACCTAGACCATCTCAACGCAACGTACGCTGGACCGATAACTTTTAGGGTCGAATTGGGGAAATCGGAGAGATGGTTGTAGATCTGATCGAATCCCTCAAAAGAGCGATTAGCTTCGACGGAAACGACAGGAAGGTATGGATGAAGGAGAAGGCGGAGGGAGAGGAGGAGGAAGGTATGGAGATGAAAGATGTTGATGTGAGGAGGGGTTGGGTGACTAAGGTGAAGCGGAAGTGTTTGCAAACGGCGAGTGTGGACAGTCGCTTCCGAGGGTAGGTCGCCGCGTCTCTTTTTGGCAAGTACGAGGGCAGGTATGAGTACGGGTGCACAAGGAATGGAAAGAACCTTCGCAACCCATATATACACCGTCTACCCTTGCAGGACTTTGCGAGAAACCGGCTTTCGGCACAGATGCCATTGCGGAACTACATATCCTCGACGCTTCCAGATTCACCGACATCGACCTACGTTTTGTGGATCGGAAAGGATTCACATCAACGAATCTATAGCTTCGGGCCGACCATTTCAACGGGCCTCTGAGATTGGATCAGAACCGAACATTCACTTGTCCGCACAGCTCTTTCCTAGAGTTATCAACACCCGCAGCTGAGGGATGTGGAAACTCCATGCACTGACAGTCCTCTTGGTGCAATAAGTATTCTATCACCGCTTGATAGAGCCGGCGATAACAATCCGAGCTGAATCGTCCATCATATGTGGCCACCAGGCCGTCTTCGGATGGGGACAGCCATAGCTACACAGTTAGACACGGTATGGGATCGAACACTCGCAAAGTCAGTAGGTTCCTGCTTTATTGCCCTCATACCTGCACTGCTCGCTGTATTAGAGTTCTTGCCAGGAACGTCGACTCCCGTTTCTGTGACTCAAATGCTAACTCATACACTCCCACGAAGCTTGCCATTACTTGACCAGCATATAAGGTAGATATATACACACGTGCGACCTTAAAGGGTGATTTGTAATGCTAGTTGTTCTCTCGAGCAATTCGATTCTCAGACTTATATGTGCTCATTACATCGACAAGAAAGAAAAGAGCTTTCCGTCGACGATGCTCTTCACCACTCTTTCCCTCTTTCTAATTATTCTCCCACGGTTGAAACTTCCATTACACGTGCACTAACATTACTCATGGAAGCTGGTCTAACCGCTCCTTTCTCGCAGGAACCGACTTCTGCGTGCGAAGACCGTCCGCATGTCTAAAAGGGGGATTGCCTCATGACTGTCCCTCTCAATGGTATGAGCTGTAGGTAGGATGGCCCTGTGAACACACCAATTTCCTGCATCCAGATTCACCGACAAGTTACCGTCCTCTTAAAGAACCGATAAACAGCGTAAGCATCTCTATCCTCAAACCAATATCACCTAAATATCTGTTTCGAGGATGTAGATAGAAGATTGACATCGTTCTGAGCTTCACAAAACGATTATGGAGGTGATGCTGAAACACGCCAATGATTACAGTGGGATCAATTAGTTCTTCCGGCTCCGGTCGTGAGTTTAGACACTTGCGACGACCTCTAAATCCACCCTCTCCCTCGTGTCGATGCCTATCTATCAAGTCGAACAAGCATACCATCGTTAAAGAGCTGGATTCCCTCCCTCAAAGTTTATTCCCATGGCCTAGGTTTGTTCGGAAGTGAAGCTCTGCCACCAAATCGTGTCTGCAATGGCACCTCGAAGGGCGGTGCAGTATGATGACTACAGACAAGCTGTACAACAGGTGGGCAACATTTTCCTCTTATATGACTTACTGATTAACAGTATATAGATCATATTATCCTCATCAGATGCCGACTATCTCGATCAATTGATACCTGCTCTGAAAGATGCCACGCTCTCGAATAGAACTGCAGGGCTCATGCGGAGCTTGTCGCAATATGCGGACGAACGCGAGGCTGACATCGAACGCTTTGGGCTGACGAAACACGAGGAATTTCTTGCGTCGGTCAATCAGCTGCAGCAAGTTCGAGAAGGGACATCTGAACTCACTTCCGAGATTCTCAAGCTCAACCAGTCTATTCAAGCGAGCACGGAAAAGCTAGCGGCACAGAAGGAAGCATTGGTGGACACGAGGGCCGTCCGGCAGAACATCACCGAAGCGTCGGAAGCATTGAAGGAATCTTTGACAGTACTGCACGCTGTAAACTCGGCACATGGACAGATACGGAATAAAAATTACTACGCGGCCCTCAAAGCCTTGGCTGATTTACAAAACGAACATTTGATTCCAACCATTCAGAACAAGTATGCCACACAGCATAAGCTAGCAGAGATAATTCAAAAGTCCATTCCATCGTCGCAGAAAGCCATCTCAGAAGCTGTGATGAATGATTTGAATACATGGCTTTATCGAATTCGTGAAACTTCTCAATTTGTGGGGGAGGTAGCTTTCTATCATACCCAGACGAGGAGAGAAAGGCAGAAGGAGCGCATGGAAGCAGACCTGAACAATCCGTTTCTAAAGAATTTCAGGCTAAACTCAGCTATTGAGCTAGTATATGAGGAGAGCGAGGAATTCAATGTTCTTGATAACGAAGAGCTTCAGGTGGATTTTAGCCCCCTCTTTGAGTGTCTGCACATCCATGAAGCACTCGGCCAAAGCGAGAAGTTTAAAGCCGAATATGCGGCGACAAGAAGACAGCAGAAAGAACTGCTGATTCCGAGCTCAGTAAACGTTACAAATGACCAAGATGAAACATATCTTGGTGCGCTGCTGGAGGGCATCGCTGGCTTCGCTATAATCGAGAAAGCCACTATGAGAAAAACGCACAATTTGCGATCTCCAGTCGATGTGCGTAGCAAGCTGCCAACATGTGGGCGAAATGATGTTCTAACTATGTGCAGGTCGATGAATTATGGGATTCCATGTGTACTGCCGCCATCAATTTGACTTCTACAGCGTTGGACGAAATCGACGATGCTACTGTCTTACTTTCAGCCAAAGCCGTGATGACATTATTCATTCAGACAATGGAGGTAGGTTTGGCATCGCCCCAACTTTTGCAATACATAGCTGACCACAAGACAGGGTTGGGGGTATTCTGTGACTGCTTTGGATGCGTTTGTGCTCAACATCTTTGAAAGATACAACGAATCCCTCACGCGCAGTTTCGATCTTGACTTCCGACAGGTTCGTTCAACCGGCGATTTACATACGTCACTTAACTAACTTGCTTAGATTGTTTCTGAGGACGAATATAAGCCCATGATCGTTGAAGATGCAGAGAAGTTCAAGAAAATGATGGAGGTCACTTGGTATCCACCAGACAAAGAGAAACCACCAGAAGATTCGAAGTAAGTGGACTGCGTGCCGAATGTTAAGGGCATGTCTAACAGCCAGCAGATTACCTTTGAGCCTCCCTTTCTCGCTGATGTACCCGACCTGCTGCATCGATATCAGAAACTTTTTGAATCGTTTTTACTACTTCATGGGCGATCATTTTGGACAAGAAAATATCATCGATGATGCTCTCAGAAAGGTATCCATCCTCTCTACCAGTCGGAGACTGAGAATGGTGCTAATGTGAAATCATCTACAGTCATTGGACGAGCTTCTAGCATACAGTATTTGCGACCCCCTCGTGGAAAAACTGAGCACCTCATACCTGAGTCAAATCGTCCAGATTCTCATCAATCTCGAGTACTTCGAGGCAGCAAGCCGAGAATTGGAAGGACTTCTCCAAGCCGCGCGATCTCCCAACTCAGCAGGCGGACCAACAATCCTTACTGCCACAGAGAAATTCACGAACAGCAAGAAGGAAGCAGAGAAGCGTATCTTCGAGCTGGTCAATTCTAAGATTGACGACTTGGTCGAAACAGCTGAATATGATTGGTATGGTCCTGGTTTCCTCACACAAATGAACTCCAACTAACGCTATCTGTCTAGGATGGCTCCGTCTCTCGTGTCAGAACCAAGTAATTATATGCAGACCCTTACCGGCTACCTACACAATATCATGAGCTCCACGCTGTTAGGACTACCCCGAGAAATCAAGGAACTCATCTATTTCGACGCGCTTTCCCACGCTGCAAACATGATCCTCGTGAGCACATTTCCTCCTCTCTTTCTCCCAAAGCATTCCTCCCACCCAGCCCAGCATCCCTACCCACTTACCCGATTCACCGTACTTACCCGCTCCCTCTCGATGCAGGCGCTCCCCCTCTCCCCCGACGTCAAAAAGATCAACCCCCACGGCGTCGCCGCCCTCGCCAAAGACGTTGCCTACCTAAGCGAATTCGTCGATACCCTCGACAACGCCCTCATTTTGAAAGAAAACCTCGACGAATTACAACAGACTGTTATGCTCATGCAGACGGATAATCCCGATGAGTTCTACGATATCTCTGTGCGGAATAAAAAGTTTGGAAGAGTGGATGCTTTGAACGGTCCCAAGATTTTGGAGAAGTATGTTCAAATCTTTGCTCTGTTTTCCCTTTGGCTGGAGACACTATGTGCTAATTGCTTTCGTGATAGACTTACACATACCGTGGTAAGCCCAACGAAGACCGATCGACTTGCGAATTTCTCATCGAGGTTCGGCATGAAATCATAGTAGCAACACACATCACGTTACAGCAGCCCGTCACGAGTGTCAACCGCAGATTCCAAGGGTAAAATATCAATTCCGGGCATAGAAAAAAGCTATGTGTGCATTCATATATGGGCAGCAATACATACGCTTCATTTCGTGCCACCACAAAAAGAAAAAGAAGAAAGCTGGGATTCCATAATGTTCATGTCATATCATTGTATTTCCTCCAATTAACTCCATCCCTACCAATCAATCCACGAAACAACGTATGGTCAGGTCGTCTTAGCCGACATCGTAGTCGCGCTCGCCTTCAGCATCAGCGTCTCCTTCGCCTCCATCATGACGCTGGTAGTTGTGAGTTGCATCAGCACCGGAATCTTGAGGTCGTTGTGGTTGAACGTGGTACATTTGCTAAGTAGACTGTTAGCCTGACTAAGTGACGGTTTCAAAAGGATGGGGTGGTTCATGTGGGGGACGAACTTGTTGTGATTGCATGCCAGGATATCCATAGATTTCGCCCATTTCGCCGTATAATGGTTGTTGAGGAGCGCCATAGTTGGGTGGTGGTCCTTGTGGAACTTGAGTTTGATACATTGGTGCTTGGCGGTACTCATCACCCGGCATATGGCCAGGTAGAGGATCATACCCGGGCATAGAGTGCTGTTGTGGTTGAGCTGGGTGACCGGGTTGTTGAGGCATACCGGGCTGTGGAGGAAGTTGGGCTGGACCTGGTGCACCTGGAACTGCTTGAGCAGTAGAACCTGGTCCGGAAGGTCTCTTCGCATGAGATGCAGCTTCTTCACGAGGAACAATGTCAATTAAGAAATCAAACATGTCCGATTTCGCCAATGCGGAAGCGATATCAGAACGTTGCAGAGTTCGACGTTTGTTCTCTTCAGCATGAATCCATGCTCGCATAGTAAGCTCCGTGATGAAAATGTCACATCCTTTGGCGAATAATATGGGTGCTTCAGCAGAAATCATTTTTACATCTGGGTCAGCCTTCATAACCTTCTTGATGCGTGCCAGCGGTAGCTGGTGCAACTTGTAGTCATGGGTATCGCTCTCCAGATGGTTGATTATTTGCTGCCAATAGGTCGTGAGGATGTCTTTGTAGTTTCCGTGAAGACCTTGGTTAACCTAGGCGCCATCTCAGTACTTTATCCTGATATCAGAAGTCTCCGCATGTTCTTACATTGGCCCATGCTCCAGTATAAAACTCCGCAACAGGTGCGAAACCTTGTTGGGCAAGCTATTTCCACATCAGTACCATGCAGATGAAAGCGCTAGAATCAATTGTTCCATACCACTGAACTTGCGCCTGTTCATTCTCGAGTTAGTGAATGGTCATTATGAGAATGTCGAATGAGGAAAAACAGATGAACGAGTGGGGTTAATGCTTGAAAGGTGCCAACATACCATAATGACCTCCTTGACTAGTATCGTAAACCGGCGCAGATCGTTGTTGTGCTGCTGGTGGTTGCTGTCCGTGGGACGAGCTAGGTGGTTGGGGATCCATCTTTTGTTTTTTCTCTTGCACGATGGCACAATCACGCTTCTGCTCTCATATAGTAGGATTGTTGCTTCCAAAATTGAAACAGCTTCTCCAGAATGTAGATTGGCGCGTGTAGAAGCTTGATGCCTCTAATTCGACGATTTGGGGTGGAATCGCTGTGGCAGGTCGATTGCAAATCGCGGTCAATTGCACCAAAACCGTTGATCCGTTCGCGTGCGATAACAGAATCAGCCCGCAGACGATGTAATCGATGCAGAAGCAGCTGTCTAGAAGAACATTCGCATGTCTTCTCAGCCTGCTTCCTTTGTTTTCGCGACGACCGCGACGATGAATAGCTTCAACGAAATAATGCGTTGATTGGCTGAGGTTGGATAAGGTTGTGTATTGGAAGCTTGGGATGGATGGGATGGTGGTGGTTGGATTGGATTCGATTATTATTGGACTGCAAGACAGATTATTCGCTCGGTCGGGGTTTTGTGAACGGGTAAAAGATAAAGAGGACTGAGTAAGCAGCGGCGGGCGCGGGGGATGTGTGCGAGTGGTGGACTAGCGAGGACCTCGAGGTGGTGCGTGCAGCGACAAGCGACAAGTGACAAGTGACAAGTGACACCTTTGCAGCGGAGTCCAGATGTTTATTTACAAAGCACTTTTCTATATGATTGTGATGGCAATGATGTGATGACGATGATGATGATGATGACGATGGGGAAGGCGATGATGTATGTATGGTCAATTCAAGGAGAAGATCGTCTCTCTCTATATATCCTCTTTTTCCAACTATCGTTGCATTAAATGCATGTGCTCTGACATGACTTTGCGACAACCCCTTGATGGAATCTTGTGCGTTGGCTACACTCCATATGCAAGCGAACTTACACTTTGCGAACGAGGCGAACGGCGAGGCAAGAGAAGGCACCATAAGCTCATCATCTCTGAAGTATCCGGGACAGAATGAGGCAAAACAAGGCAAAAGGGGCAGCACATAATAACAAGATCGCAGGAGTAACGTTGAATCTAGAACTTCCCGAATGCATGACGGCTGAACTCAACAGACACGGTGGACTCTCGTCCGGAACTCAATTCTGACAGCTCGGATTCTGTCGATTCCCAATTCGTAGACACTCTTCCGCGTCACTCACTCGTTTCATCAATGCTCAGCTCGCTTGCTCACTTTGCTGACTTTCTACTTCGTACTTCGTACTTCTCAAGAGTCAAAACCGGCTCAGGTCCGGCCAACCGAGCTTGGAGCGTTTACGAAGTATGAGGCTCGAGCTCGAGCTCGAGCTCGCGGGCTTTACAGCAGCTAACCACCGACCACTAAGCTTAAATAAGGATAGCTCTCATGAAATAATTTTTACGCGACCTCTGAGCATTCCTTTTTTTCGAGCAGAAGAACTTCTAGCTCTGTTCATCTTCTTCCCATCTGCCATCTTCCACCTCCCATCATTTGAAATCACAATCTGCCTACTATGGCGGACAATGATCTCTCAGATGATCAGATCCAGCAATTGCTGAAAGATGCAGAGCATCGCATGAGGAGCACAAAACAGATCATCTTAACTGATGAAGACGCGACCAAAATCTCTCTACCAACGTAAGTACCCTTGCGCCCATTCTCATTCATATCTTCCCAGCTTAAGCACGATATCTAACTCACTCTCGTCCAGCTTAAAAAAGTCAACTGAGTCTTCGGTCTCTCCATATGTCAAGTCCAATGGCCATCATGCCGTCGTTGATCCTTCGCGCCTCGTCGCCCCCGAAGTAAAAAAGCTGGCCAATAGTATCAGAACCGTGGAGGATCCTGTCGCTATAAAAGCAAAAAGTCTCAAGGTAAGCAGATTTACATGCTCAGCTTATCTCTTGTCTCCTGTGAGGAAAATTATCCCAAAGAACTGACGCAGAATTTGGTCCCGTCTTGGGTACCACCCTGCAAAAAATGAAGCTTTTTATATTCATAGTTACGCTGAGAAGAGACATCAATTTATTGTTTTATTGTAAGCCATAGTTGAGGAAGCATATCACTAACAATACCGCATAGGAAAAGCAAGCAACTGCTGGTGCCAAATGGTACAACATGCCTAAGACTGTTCTTACTCCCGAACTCAAACGCGATCTTCAACTTCTACGCTTACGTGGTGTTTTGGATCCCCATCGTCACTACAAGAAGGATACTCAGAAGGCTGAAGTTCCAGAATACTCCCAAGTGGGTACCATAATCGAAGGTCCTACGGAATACTTCAGTGGCCGACTCACGAACAAGGAACGCAAACAAACTTTCGTTGAACAAGTGCTGGCTTCTGAGAATCAGAACCACAAGTTCCGTTCCAAATACAATGAAATTCAAGCTGCTAAGACCAGTGGCCGAAGAGAACATTACAAGAAATTGAAAGCAATGAGACGTCGCAAAACTTGATGAGCTTCTATGAGCTTCTACACAATCGTTCTTCACGACAATGCCCGACCGCTGGCAGCAGATATGTTACCAGACTTACACAACTACTCTTATACACGAATGCAGAAAATTGACGCTGAGCATGAGTCAATAGCCTACACCACAAGGAGAAAACACAAGGCTAGCTATCAGCAACGGCGACAATCTAACTATATGCGATTCTCACAAGTCATTGCAAAACCTTGAAGAAGTTGTCCCGGCCGAAAGGCTAAGACTAGTCATCCTTGCCCGGCAGTCGGCGACCATGAATGATGTACTCCTTGCGACAACCTTATGGTTCGGCTGGCTAACCTTCATGAAATGAGATCGGTGGGAAAGGTTGAGGCCTTCCATCACCGAAGACGTGGTTACTATGCACAATGGTATGTTTTGGACTCTTTTCATAGCCACCTTCATCACTGCCCCCAAGTTGTTATGATGAAAAACACAGTCAACAGTTATCCCTGTCTTAAATACCATGTGGATTTATTAATTAGACTCTGAACAACAAAATCTATGTCTTGCTGCTTGCTTATCCTTTTGGAATTCTTGCTAACAGACTCGAAGTAGTCCTTGACGAAGAAATATATATCGTGGCTACGGATTTGTCCGCTAGAGAACGGCTTTAGCAGAGGACCATTTCGGAGACTCCTGAAAGCTTTAGAATTGTTATTTACTCATATGCTCTGCCCACTCATTTCCACAAGTGTGATGCAAGCAAGACTACTGCTGCCCGCTGGTCATTACCACAGTTAAGTGCATTTCATCACTTCATTGTAAGTTTGGGACAGCCATCACAGCGCCACAGCTACTCCGAATTACTTTTGAACTTCAGGATCGTGCGGGATTTGACGTTGGCAACTTTCGCTGCTTAGAAGAAGGGCAACTCTAGATAGATGTTCACTCATTCCAAATTAGAATCCATTTCATCGTCCATTCATTTCAATGTCTCCAGCCACTCTGTTGTCAATAGTGCATGTGAAATCTGTATAACCATGAACACTGCAGCCTGACTACCCCAATCTTACATGGATGAAAATCTACACGGCAGACATTAGATGAAACAACATCCTTTCATATTAGAATAACACCCAGCATATGGTAAACGCTAGAAATACAAACAAATATCAATCATAATCAGTGTATGGAAAATATATGAAAGAAGGAATCCTAGAGTGAGCTTTTCTGTAGCACGATCGGATAAACTTTCGGAACTGTGATCCGAAGTCCAAAATATTCGACATCGAGAACTCGAATAATTTCAAGACTGGTTTGTCCAATTTTCACAACTGCGCCAGTCATGGCTACTTCAATAAATACACGCATACCATGGCGCTCATTCAGCAGGTTGGGATTTTCGGTACGAGACTGACTTCCCTCATGCTTCGTCAAGGGAAGAAATTGACACACCCGGCAGGCAAATCCAGTCATTGCAAACACCTTCCGAGCACCCCAATGTGTCGCCGCACCCATTACCATACATAGCATCAGGCATGCATCAGATACAGCGTATGGAAAGACCCGATTATGTTATCACAATCAGAATTTAACTGTATTGCAGCGACGCAAGGCCCACATCCAACCGCGTTCAAACCTCTGCAACGTCTGTAACTCTTGCACCCAGTGCCCAATATCTTCTAATAATTTACTAGAACCCCTCCCACCACAGAATCCGCCGCCAACCCAGAAGCACAAGATGACGAAAACGAAGTCGACGTACGATTACCCCGCAGCGTCCAAGCTATCTACCTGCGCCCTCTTCGTCGGCAAGCCGAGTACGGCGTCCCATCCTGCGATCTCCAATTACGATCCTACAGCGTGCGCAACCTTGAATTCTTCTCCGATTTCGCCCTCCGCGCGGCATACTATCTGAATCTGCCCGCTTACGGACCTACACCTTTACCACGAATAATAGAGCGATGGACGGTCCCGCGCTCAAGTTTCATTTTCAAGAAGTCACAGGAGAATTTTGAGAGAAGAACTGTGAGAAGGCTGATTCAGATTAAGGATGGGCATCCGGAGACGGTGCAGATTTGGTTGGCGTTCTTGAGAAAGCATGCGTATTATGGGATTGGTATGAAGGCCAATGTGTGGGAGTACAACAAGCTTGGTATGTTTGATGCCATGAAGTCGATTTTGATTGGACTAACGATATGTTATAGGTGTGGGCAAGGCTATGGATGCGAGCATGGAGGAGATGAAGGAATATATGGAACCGCATTGGGAGTTGTTTGGACGGAAACAAGATGCGCAGACTGCGGAGAAGGTGGTGGAGATTTTGAATAGGGAGCACTACAGAATTGCTGTAGGAGGTAATGCACCTCAGATGAAGCTCGAGCCATGATTGAATGAGATCATATGGACCAGAGGGCTAGAGGGAAACTTCAAAGTTCTGAGATGTGAAGCATGGCCTGCATGAAATGTACACAAAGTATGCACATGAGTGAAGGAGTTCTGGCTAGATCTTAGTACATTGTATGTATGTGTAGAATTACAAAATCTTCAAAAGGGCTATTGGTACCTTCAACGCCTGGCATCACTGAAACCATCTTGCAATGCCTATTTGCTCTCATTCGAAATTCAGCTCATCAATCTTTGTGAAAATTGATTCTCGTCACGTGCCTCGCCTCAAAATCATAACCTTCACAAAATCTCCTTTCCTCTTCCCGAACCGACTTTCCCCCGCCATATTCAAGGAAATTCAAATAGCAGCAATGCTGCGCCGCCTCTCCCCTAACCATGCACTTAAGACCGTGAAGTCACGTCCCTTGCTGCATTTTGCAAATTATTCCACCATTAACCCTCCAACCCGGCAACCCACCACAAGCACACCCCAAGTAATCTTCTCCGGCATACAACCCACTGGTATCCCGCACTTAGGCAATTACCTAGGCGCTCTGAAGCAATGGGTTGATCTACAGGGTTCTGCAAAACCGGACACGAAGTTGCTTTTTAGTGTGGTTGATTTACATGCGATCACGGTGCGGCAGGATAGGGAACAGCTGAGGAGGTGGAAGAGGGAGAGTTTGGCGGCGTTGTTGGCGATGGGGTTGAGTGAGGAGAGGTGTATACTGTTTTGGCAGAGTGATGTGGGTTGGCTCTTTTTATTTGGGGGGATTGTGATGGGAATGAGATGCGGGGGAGGGGTTTGGGTTCTGTGATGGAATGAGGACTGACTTGTTGGGCAAAGTTGCACTCGCTCGCGAGAGGTGCAAGCAGGCGTTGGCAGAGAATATTGTAGGGAGAGGAAGCGGAGATATGTGGATGGGTTAACGTGGTGAGAAAGAACAGAACTTGTGCTGATATCATGTGCCGTGCATAGGTCGCTCAACACGCTGAGTTGATGTGGATTCTGAGTTGTACTGCCTCCATGGGCTATCTTTCACGAATGACACAATGGAAAGTAAGTTTCAATCCTATTCCCCCCGAAGTTCATAGTTTCTCTCTTCATTTTCTCACTTCTCCTTTCTCACCTTGCCGACTACATCGCCAAGACAAAGACAATCCCGTCGCACTCATTCTAATTTTCTGACATCATCCAGAGCAAACTCGAGCTTTCAGACGATGCATCACCCCTAGCAGGCGGTAGCAAATCAAAGTTAAAACTCGGTCTGTTTTCCTACCCCGTCTTGCAAGCAGCGGATATTCTCGTTCATGGGTATGTTTCTCACCTCTCCTGTCTTTACCGATATGCCCAAATATCTGCGACATCGCATACATGTTATGTTACCAAAGAAATACTAATGTGCCATGCCACAACCCAAGAGCTACAGACGTTCCCGTAGGAGAAGACCAAATTCAGCACATAGAATTTACTCGCGAATGCGTTACGAACTTCAACCACACCTACGGTGACTCCGTTCTCGTTCCCCCGAAAGCCTTAATATGTACGTAGTCCCTCGCAATTCCGTTCACCCATCACCTCCCTCCTCCTTACTTCCTTCCCCCTCTCCAAAATCCCACTAACATCCATATTCCAGCCCCCTCCCCCCGCATCAAATCGCTCACCTCCCCCCTCCTCAAAATGTCCAAATCGCACCCCTCCCCCTCATCCCGAATCCTCATAACCGACACCCCAAAAAGCATCTCCAAAAAGATTTCCTCCTCCGTAACCGATTCCATGAACCACGTATCCTACGACCCAGCCGACCGTCCCGGTGTCTCGAATCTCTTGGAAATCCTATCCGGCTTCGATGCGCAGAAACGCAGCGCCAGCGAGTTGGGGGACGTGTATCAGGCAAAGGGGATAGGGCTAGGGAATTTTAAGACGGTGGTTGCGGAGGCGGTGTGTGAGGGGCTGCAGGAGGTGAGGGAGAGGTGGGAGGAGATTATGAAGGATGGGGAGGGAGGATGGGTGGAGGAGGTCGCGAGGAAGGGGGCGGAGAGGGCGAGGGAGAATGCGGAGGAGACGATGGTCAAGGTTAGGGAGGCTGTAGGGTTGTGATGTTGCTGTATAGTATTTGAGGTGGTCTGCTCTCGATGCTAGGGGCTCGCGAGCTTAGTTGGCGAAGTGCGTGGCCACTTTGTATCATATTGGAAGGGGAAAAAGCTTAGAAAGGAAAAGTACCATGATATTTCACAGAGGGAATCAGGAATCTTGTTTTCTTTTCAATCCATGGTCTTCATCCTCTTATATTTTCACCAAGCATTTTTGCTAAAATTTGGGGACAGATCATGAATTGAGGTCTACCGTCAAATGCTGATGCATCCCCCTTCTCTAACACTGTCTACTCCACATAACCTATCAAGTCGTGTTAGAGAGCTAACATAATCTGTCATCAATCATTGCTAGCATCTTCACTCTAGATTCAGCTCCATTCCCTTATAACTTTCGATCTAGTTTGTACCTAGACTTTCATCTCCTTCAACTTCTCCGCTGCTTCTTCAGGGTTGGCTCCAACAGGGGCGACCTTTGGTTTTGGTGCCTTCTCAACCTTGCCCTTGGCCTTTTGAGAGGTGGTGTCTTTTGGAAGCTCCTTAGAGAAAGGAATGAATTCTGGAGCACCAGGAAGGTACTTTCGAAGTGGTTCTGGAACATTGAAACCCTGGTCTCTTGTTAGTTTTCACATCTCTGGTAGTCTACTACTCTTCGGACTCACCTCTTCAGTCTGAAAGTTCTCCAACAAACAACACAAGGCACGCTCGGTAGCACAAAGTGTGGAGTTAAGGGCATGGGCGTATTTCTTCCTGATCTCAGTTTGCAGTTTCGCACCATATCTGATCTCAAGAGCTCTAGACTGGTAGTCTGTGCAATTTGAGCAAGACACAAGTTCCTTGTATTCTCCTTGGAACGGGAACCAAGCCTCAAGATCAAATTTCTTGGCGGCAGCGTTGTTAAGGGCTCCGGAAACGATTGCTACAACTCGGTATGGGACGCCAAGAGATTTATAGAACTCTTCTGAGACACCAATCATACGGTCGAACTCTTCCCAAGACTTTTCGGGGTCCGTCAGGACGAATTGTTCGATCTGCCATAGTTAGAGTGTTGCCCGTAGGGTTTATCCAGGCGAATAGATACCTTTTCAAATTGATGGACTCGGAAAATACCCCATGCATCTCTACCGTGAGATCCAGCCTCTCGACGATAACACGTTGAGAATCCAGCATATCTACACAGTATAAATTAGAGCTTTCCTAAACCATTCGATTTGAACATACCTAATTGGCACATCCTTAACCGTTAACCACTCATCCGCATGGAATGCAGAGATAGGTTGTTCCGAAGTAGCAATAAGATATTTATCGTTCTGAGCTTCCCCATCCACAACCTTGTAAAGTTCCTCGTCGAATTGCTCCAATTGAGCTGTCTTCGCCATATATTCCTTCAGCATGAATTGTGGTGTTTGTAATGGTGTGTATCCCTTGCTGTCCAAAAACTCCAGTCCATAATTGATCAGGGCCTGATTCAAGAAAACACCCCACTTCTTCAGGAAGTAACCTCTGTGTCCTACAACCTTTACTCCTCGCTCGGGGTCGTATCCGTCCAGTCTTGTCAGAACCTCGTGGTGTGAAAGAACATCCTTCTTCTCCACCGTTACGCCTTCAGGTGCCCACGTTCTTTGTACCGCGTTGTGGTCCTACCGCAGATAATTAGCCCGTACCAACCTCAATTTTGGCGCATATGAAAATACCTCGTCGTTATTCACAGGCACATCTGAGTGGACGATGTTTCCAATCGTTTTGATCTTCTTCTTGAGAGCATCTTCCTTCTCCGCCGCAGACTCAATCCAAGCTTTCTTTTCCTTCTCGAAGTCTATCTTCTGTTGCAGTAACTCGCTGGCATCTTCCTTTGCCTTCTTCTTCGCGCCAATTTGTTTTTGCACTTCGTTGATCTTTGTGTTTACTTGTGTAGCAGCGTATTGAGCTACAAAAGTCTGTGAGCTGCTGTGCTTAAAAAAATCAAGGTCCCATAAGTTGTGTTTACTTACTTTTGCGGTGATCCTCATACATAGCAATCACTTCATCCACAACTGCTTCGGGAGCATATCTGCGACGCTGTGATTCCTTGATCTTTTCGGGATTTCCTCCCTTTTCCACAATGAAATCGAAGACGTCGAGCATTTTGAAGGTATATTTACGCACTTAAGCAGTGTGCGCCGAGCGATTCTTGTGGTTTTGTCTGTTCAATCTTTTGACTCACCAGGAAATTGTTCAAAGCACTGTTGGTGGGGTTCTTGATCGCAATGCCGCTAAGATAACATGCTGGCTAATCAGTAAATTTGGAATCACGTGTCGCGATTGGGCGTTGAGCTGCCCCCCTTTTCTTCCTCTCCAATATCCATGTACAGGGACTCAGTTGACGGTGTTGAATCGGAATTTGACTTGAGTTTATGATATATCGTATGCACCTGCATCACCGCCATTGATAAATCATACAAGATCAGAGAACAGGTCAGATTAGCCATAGCCACAGCCACCTCATACCAGTTCAATTTGTAGAATACTTAGCGCAGCCCAAACTACGAAAAGGAGGAAGATATGAAGCCTTTGCGCCTAATAATCTGAAACGGATGCCTCTCCCAACTCCCCAACACCAGAAACAAATTCAAAACATAAGATGGCGTGGACCTAATCCAAATGATACCACATTCACAAACGTATCCATCTCCTTTACATAAGAGCACATTTAGAATCTCCGGACGGCTCATTGGGATTCTCTCCCTTCTCAATCTGCTCAATCATGAGCTCAAACGACTTTGTAACATTCTCGTTGTACCGGGCACTGGCTTCAGTGAAGGCACATTTGAACTTCTCAGCCAGTTCTTTGCCCTTCTCGACGGTGACCTGGCGTTGTTCGGGTCGGAGATCACTCTTGTTACCAACAATTGTGATAGGAACCCATTCCGTACCCTGTATGGCAGTCAGAGCTGCTCGCTTGCCAAGGGGGGACTATGCGAGGTCGTTTGGAGTCTCAACATACCAGATGATTCAGGATCTTGTCCTTGATGACCTCAACCATCTCGAACGATTGCATCGAAGCAACAGAATAAACAAGCATATAGCCATGGATACCGATGAAATGCTTTGAATTCAGAATACTGTACTCATCCTGTGCGGAGTGTTAGTTGTTGGAGTCTCAACTAATATATTCCCCGTGACATGTGATTCGGGATAAACTGGGGCCTTTCTTACCTGACCAGCGGTATCAACAATTTCAGTGGCGAATTCTTGACCTTTGTACTTAATCACCTTACTGAAGGTATTCTCAATAGTAGGATAGTAGCTTTCAACAAAGTGGCCATCGACGAATTGTACCGTGAGTGACGATTTCCCTGCATGATGTAATGATTAACCTCCAGCTTGGTAATGGTAACGAGAGTTTAATGTTACGACATACCAACAGACCGACTTCCGACGATAGCAATCTTGCGTTGCTTTGGTGGTGCAGGCATTTTTCCTTTAATAAAGAATGAGGTATCGATGCGAAAGTATAAAGAGGATTTGATGTATGGTGAGGAGAACGAGAGGCGAGGGGCAGGCGACGTAAATTGAATGAAAATGTATTACGGGCGGTAAGTAGACTTGGGGTTTGTTGTTGTATGAGTCGTGTTGTGTTCTGTCGTTTTATTTCTTCGAGCTTTGGTTGGCAAGGCTGGTTGGTGGGCTGCCACTGAATACTGGAGTTTGGCTTCTTCACAGCGCTAAAGTTGGAGGCGGAGAGTGGACCCGGAATAAGTGCGGGACGGGGGACGTCTCTGAAGTATACGGAGTATAGGAAGTAGGAGAAATATGGGAAGGCAGCCTTTTCAATACAGTTTGAGTTCATAGGATCTAAATCTTTCAAGATAAATCAAGTAAAGATAAATTACATCAACCGATCCTGCAGTTCAATCGGTCATTTAGCCAAAATTCCGTGGAAGGGATTCCCCTTTCCTCCCCGCAGTTATTGGAGGTTACTGCACAAGCACCCGAGATCAGCCCCAACTGCATATCAAACGCAGGGGTTTGATTCATTACGACATACCTTCGTACAAAAACATACCTGATGGTGTCTTGCGGTCAAAGCAATCATTTCCCGGGAAAGCATATGTGAATTTCTTATATCTATCCTGTGACCAGAGCCTCTCCGCATTTCAGCGCAGAAAATACCATATGATAGACGCCCTGGGCATTGTCCGATTCCCAAATCACGCTAGGGTATATGCTAAGACTATCTCCTACCAACCTGAACGCCACGAGAATATCACCACACCAAGTATTGCAGCACTTGCAACAGGGTGTCTTTATACTCTATCATCGGGACTCTCCAAACGTCATTCTTAAATTCTTTCTTTGCTATCTTAAATGGTCGTTCCTTTGACTGCAAGTAGCTTTTTGACCAAGTTCTCGAACTGCTCCGTGACATCGACATGAGGACTGTGCCCATCTTCATCCGCAGCAATCTCATTGTCTGCAGCCTTGTGATAGGCAATGAACTCTTGAATAGCCGTAATGAGAGGACGAAGTGTTTTCGTCTTCTGCTTTGCTCGGACCCGCCTCTCAAGGGCTGGATATAAGCAAAAGTATCCAAGTAAAACGGATAGGTAGCCGAAAGGCACATTCTTCTGGGATTCATGTTGAGAGTCGGCCTATTGCAAGTTAGTATGGGTGAACAAGTGTAACCAAAATTCTGCACCCACCTCGAATGTCTTCTCCCTATTATCGACAAATAGCTGGACTAAGTCGTCGACTGAGTTTGGGCCGGTATCACTTGAACTGTCCAGAATCTCTAGCGCATTCGTGCTCCATGCTGCGAAATTGATCATTGCGCCAACAAGAAGGATCAAGTTCTCAACAGCCACATCAATCTCTTCTTCCGTCCACAAGATTGACATGTTTCGGAATTGAGCAACAAGAGCGCGGGCCATCGTGGACATGAGGTCCGCATCAGCCATTGCATCACAAGCTTTGGTGTTTTTATTCGTAAGGTTTATTGTTAACCTCAATGCTAGCATCTGTTGTTTTGGAAAGCTTTCAACTGAGCGTTTGAGTGCAATGCTCAGAACTTGCCTCACAACAGGTAAGTAGTGACGAACCCAAATCGAGGTGTCTTTCGCAATCCTTCTCGCAACTGAATGAGATTCCAGTGCAGATAACGCCAGACAGTAGTGAATCGTTTCCGAACTGTGAGGCAAATCCCACGAAATGTCATCCTCCGGGGACTTCAATATCTCAAATAGGTTGGAAGCTAACTCCTGAGACAAGATGACACTGTCATCTCCAGCTTCTCTAGTTTTTTGGACCGTGAGCTCTAGACATTTTAGAGCCAGTGTTCGAGGTGAGATTTGCAATGGTTTTAGTTCTTCCCACATCGGCATTTGCAACAGGTAGTCATGGTAGTCAGATAATGCACTTTGTGCCATCTTCGACATGTTTGTCTTGCGCTCCTTAGTCAGGGCAAGGATACTTTTGTGAACCTCTAGCAAACGATCGAATAACTTGGCAATGCCATGCTTCTGCAACTGTCCGACAACGAGCGGGACACTACCTTCTGCTAGAAGTGGAACCAGAAGGGACACTAGCAAGGAGCCAGAGATCGTGTCAACTTCTTCGCCTATATCAACAAACAACCGCTGCTCGCCACCATGGGATCTAAATTGACGAACAAATGCTTTATCCTTCATTTTGTTGGCTAGATCTAGCAGCCCAGATCGCCTCATAGAAAGTTGTTTTGGGGTACGAGCTGCAATACGGTCGAGTAAGTCCTCGACTTCATCTGCAAAGCGACTGTTTGCACCGGCTTGTCGTAATTCATGGATAGTTCGAATTGAAGCACCTGCGACTCCGTCATCTGCTTTATCCTCCTCTCGGAAGCTAGACAAAGGCTTAAGAGTGGGCAACGACCCCCTGCGATTCCTTTGGCGCTGCGATGCTTGAGAACTATCCAATGGCATATCGAATGCCAACTGCTCCATCAAATCTTCCTCGGCGAGCATTGACCGCTGCCGACTATAGGTGAATTTCGGGCCTAAAGCTTGAGAACTCTGGCTCGCTGGAGCAGGTCCCGCAACAACAGCAAGTACCGGAGTAACACTCTGAGCTCTAGACATATCGAAGTCTAGGAAAGCATCTGCAACGTCACTGTCTTCGGACTGATCATCGGAATCTGACTCTTGAATGTCTTCAGGTTTCTGCTTATCTAGCGTATCAATGAGCCGTTTGCGAGAAGTTGTACGGAGCACTTTGCTGGTCGTTACGGGTTCGGAAATTGTTCTTGTAAGTAACGCTTTCCTAGGCTCTGTTACAAGGAGGGAGAGCTCCTCAGCTGTCGTGGTCGTAGTACCGTCAGTCCCGGAAGTATCGTCGAGCAGTGCATTCCACATCTTTGCGCCTTTTGGTGAAATATGTCGAGACTTTGACCCTCCCATCTGCAAGCTCAACTCATCAGCAGAGGGAGACGGCGGGCTTCGAGAATTGGGTGCCAAACCACCATTCGCCTGCTGATTGGAACGCCGAATTGAGGGTGTGCTCTTTTGAACGGAAGCGGTGCTAGGTTTCGTTTGCGCGACCAGGCGCTTCGGAAACGTACGCTGGAGCGGTTTGGGCTTTAGTCCTGTTGTAGGTTGCGATAGTGTCCGAGGGGCTGCTTTGAGCTTGACCGGCTCATCATCTACCTGCTCGCCAGGTGACAACTTTCGCCTTTTCTGTTCCCGCACATTCTGCCCTATAGCACGGGGGCCATCCTCCACCGCCTCAAACTTTCCTTTGCGAATGATCGCAGGTTTTTGTGTCGACTTTTGCAAAGACTTGGTAACGTTCTTTCGCATCAGAGGTTGGTCCTCGTCGTCGCTGAGTGGCACATCAAATATGTTAATGACGCGCTGAGCTTTTGCTGAAGATAGCTTGGGTAATGACGATCTCTGAGCACCAGCAGCTCTTTCGTCGTTCGGTGAGGCAAGGTCGGAATCAACAGAAGGATCTCTCGTCGGCGATTCGGAAGGAATTGCGCGATGAGCCAACGCGGTGTAACTGTGGCCTGCGAGACGTTTTCGAGATGGTTTGCCATACGTAGTCATGGTTTTCCGTGGCCGGATTGTACTCTCGTACGTCGCCATTCTGCTTGGTGTATAGTGATTCGAAAGAAGCAATGGTGAACCGGCGCATCGATTGCCGATGTATCAAGGCGGTTCTGTGGTGTGCAAAATGATAGAAAATGGGTTGTCTTGATGCGAAATCGTAAATTGTCACCACAATCAGCAAATCATATGTGCTTTCTAGTGGAAGAGGAGAGTTGTAGTGATCTAATTGCAAACGGTTGAAATGTTCTTGAACCTAGTGTGAGCCTTTGGGCGTGAACGACCAAAACATAAGAATGCGCTCGGCGAAACTAAAATCCGGCGTGCCAAGAAAAAAGGCTACATCGGTCCACGTAGCCTCGTTGTCTCACGAAGGTCATCAGCCTTGTCCTCGGTCTGAGAAATTTTGGAATCAAGCTCGGCCATACGTACACCACTTACTACTCAAGTTGTATTACTTGATCAGACGAAGATTTGTGTGTCAGGGTTTAATTTTGAGATAACAAGCTGTTACACAATCGTTTGTCTAACTCCCCAAAATGGTCAGAAGTGCCCCTCTAACAAACCGCGCCAAGAATAGCTAGCTGAGGCCCCTGTCATTCCACCTCTTATCAGAGGTTATCGACTCGTCGCCGCCTTCTCTGCTGCACCCTCGCTTTGTAGCGGCTCCACGCGAAACAAAAGCACATAACGGAGCTGGCCGCATTGACTTGTTGTCTTCATTCTTGCAGTTTTAACAGATTCCATACCTGCTGTAGCATTCTTACCACAAGGCGAGTGATTGAGGCTAATTCTGGCTTTTTGGCTAACCTAGTGAACAGTATAGTACAAATATCCTCAATTTTTAACCCGGTCTTGATCATCGAAGCCCAACAAATCTCGTGGAAAATACTTCTAGGAAAAATGACTTCTCCAGAAACTATCAAATGCCCTTCACAAAGCGTTGGCCCAGATTATCGTCCAGAGAAACCTGTGGCTACTGTCTCCACGGAAGTGCCATTCGAGAATGTTCATACCTTACCCCAGACCCCGCAGCTGATTGCACTTTTGACGTACGTGAAGAGACGCAGAGCTTGTTCTTGCATACAATACTAATGAGTCTTTCTGGTAGCATGATACGAGACAAGAACACCCAGCGAGCCGATTTCATCTTTTACTCGAACCGTATCATTCGCCTTTTGGTCGAAGAAGGCTTGAATCATCTACCGGTAGTTGAGCACACGATCACTACCCCAGTTGGGCGGACATATGCAGGAGTACAATTTCAGGGCAAGATATGCGGCGTCTCCATTATGCGGGCTGGTGAAGCTATGGAACAAGGTCTACGAGACTGCTGTCGTTCGGTCAGAATTGGAAAGATCCTAATTCAAAGAGACGAAGAGACTTCTTTGCCCAAGCTCTTCTACGACAAATTGCCCGAAGACATTGCAAGCCGCTGGGTCCTACTTCTTGACCCAATGTTTGCTACTGGTAAGTACCCATGGTTGGATAACGGAATCATCCTAACACCGCAAACAGGAGGATCCGCGATCATGGCAGTTGACGTCTTGATGTCTCGGGGTGTTCCAGAAAATCGTATTCTCTTCTTGAACCTAATAGCGAGCCCCGAAGGCATTGAGACTTTTGCTAAGAAATTCCCGAAGGTCAGGGTAGTGACAGCTTTCGTCGACCAGGTTCGTTGTTCCCAAAAGCCAAACGAAGTGATTCCAGCTAACGTCGAAACAGGGACTTGATGAGAAGAAGTATGCTTTGCCTCAGATACGATTGGATTCTGCTAACACACACCTAGCTACATTGTTCCAGGTCTTGGTGATTTTGGTGATAGATTCTACACTATGTAGAAGCTCCAGTTGTCCATCGTTCCGTAGATATTTAGCCTTATTATACCAGAAGCCCAAAGATGGCACTGCACTGCATTTGTCCTTTCGCTCCGAAGCAGTCTGTTTTCCCAATCAAGATAATCCTGAGCGACCCCTTGCCAGCTGTTGCATAAGGCTGGAAGAATATGGCCGGCGCGCACAACCCTCGAACGCCGTAGATGTCAAGATCGCCAATTTTCAAAGTAACATAACGCCAGATCCGTCCCGAAGCCCGTATCCGTAGAGTTGCATACATCAGTATTCATCGTCCCCAACAACCCCTTCCCCAGAGTATCCGCCGAGCCCGTCTTCATCTCCCATTATATCATCGTCGTCATCGTCGTCGTCATCGCCACCTTTGGGGGCGGCACCAGAAGTGCGTCGATCGGGTGGACGTTCGGGCGCATGGTCTCCGCCCGCCTCGCCTTCCTTTGCGACGGCATCACAAGCGTCGACCCAATCAGAATATACATCCACAGCGGCCGAAAGATCTGAGCATCGCAATGAGTTGGGCGCCATAGCTTCTTGGGTTTCGAGCACTTACAGTTGATGGCGCATTGAAATTTCTGGTCGCATACTTTGCAGGACAGTTGTCCTACACCAGCCTTCTTATCGATCTTCACCTGGACTGACTTCTCGTGATTGCAGAATAGACATGGAAAGACAGTTGCTAAGGGCTCGTTCTAAATATTATTGTCAGTAACAATGGGCTTTCCATTGGCGATGCACAAAGAATAAGAAGCATGGTCATACCTTTTTGGGGCCCTGAGGCTTCTTGGCTGCCTTGCGTTTGCCCTGGAGAAGATCAATCAGACAAGTGACAAATTGCGCATAGAGTGCAGCAGACTTACCATTGTATTTGTATAATTAACCTGCGTAGGATGTGTAGTAGATATAATTCTTCGTACGGGACTGGTACTTTAACGCGGCGGGCAGTTCATATACGCGAAGTACAGAATAGAATAATAAGTTAGTTAGCCTGCGAGGAAAAGGCTTTCGTGCCTCATCTTGGCAGCCGAACAGACAGACAAAGCCCGGGTTCGGTAGCGAGAAGCCGCTAGGGCAGCGGTACTTTACAGCACAGTACGCTTTGTACTCGGGGCACTCCGCTTCGACGCACGGGCTTGGGCTTTGGTGGGGCGATAGGCCGATCAAGCTCCCTCGCTCCCCACCGCCATGGAACAACAGCGATAATAGGCAAGAGGAAAGTGAGACTCTGGCAGTACCTAACCTCCTAACTACCTAACCAGCACAGTCGTTCATACACCATACACACCACCGGACAGACAGTGCCCACTTCTATAAGAGCTGTTCATCGTAACCTGAACGTCCAGAAATCTCTCTCTCCTCTCCCCCTTAAACAACTACGTGTCCTTCCTTGTCCCTCTGAAATATCATATCTCGAGTTTGTTTGAAGACGGGACGAACAAAAGAACTCATTGTCAACGCCACGTCCCCCGCCATTCCCTTACAAAGACCACCTCGACTTTAACCTTACCGTTTGAGCTGCTCCAAACCCACCATGTCTGCTTCACCGCCTGATCAAACTGCTATGATGCAAGAAATACTTGATTCCCTCAAGAATCTGCAGGTCAACCAAGTCCAACTTGCATCTAACGTCGATGCCATCACTGGCCGTGTCAATGTGCTAGCTGGTATGAAAGAAGTGCGTGATGTTGCTGCCGCTGAACCAACCACTGCTTCCAAACCCTCGGAACCCGTCCCAAAAGATGGTGAGAGTCCACTCAAAGATGCGGACGTGCCTCAATCCCCGTCACTGCCCGCCGCAAAGCTCGATGCCGAGATTCCTATTCCAGGTTCGCCTCAGAAGGCCAGCACGAGTACTGGAACCTCTCGAATCATTCTCACGTGAGTGTTCTCCGACATATGGAAGAAATAGCTTCATTTTGCTGAATGTGACAAAAAGTACATACCCCGGCCAATCCGGCATAAACCCCCTTCCCATGGATTGGGGTCACAAAGATCCCCAAGAAAGAGGACCTGTTGTTGTATCTAGGAATCCCGAAACCGTCCGAAGACGTAACGGCAAGTCAATCTACTGAGTCTTTAATTTTCAAATGCTGACTGATTTCGTAGCAATTGGAGGTATAATCTTCTCTTTGATCTTCACGTGTGTTCAACCTGACATGTTTCATTATAGCTCACGGTGGATCTTATTCGATTTACTATGCTTTGGCGGTTGCTAGCAAAGAAATCAAGTCAGATCACAAGTATGTCCAGTTCTGGTTGATCCTTCTCAGATCTTTCATGCGCATAATTACCGCGTCAAACTAATGTCTCATCAGACCTGATTTCACCAACACCGAACCTGCCGCAAACATTGGGCCTTTTCCCCAATGGGCCGACAAGAAGAAAATCGTCTCGATGGACCCTCTCGGTCATCTTGCACCATGGCTCTTCAAGGATACGATTGAGAAAGAAAACAGTAAGTAATCTCGATCTTGTGTAGGTGGAAGTGACTCTAGGCTGACACAACGTAGTTGATATCAGACCCACGATCGGTATGTCTCTCCATGTACTAATCCCTGGTGCTGGCTTTACTAACTATAGTCTGACAGCAATTACCCGCGCTCACATGAAGGTATTAGGACCATCTGTTAAATCAGGATAGCAGTACTAATAGCAATCATAGCTACCGGAATTGGAAACAAGTGTCCGTGAAGGCCGACTGTAAGTAGCGACTAAATTCGACGGAAAGTAGATACGAGCGCTGACGTTTGCAGTGTACCGGATGGCAAAATCTGCCTAAATGAATCCGGGGAACTCGCAGTCACCAAATTTGCCGTGGAACCAGTATGTTCCCTAGCCCTTGTGCTCCGGTTGCACTTCTAACCAAATCCCTCAGGTCTGGTATTTGCCCGGTGTCGCAGAGCGATTTGGCATTGGTTTGTGATCTATTTCGGAGAATTGAAGGCTGCTTTACTTACCACTCGCCTAGACGAGGGAACCTTGAGAAGATCACTGTTCGAACACACAGGTGGATCGTACCCAGAGTTGATTACCAGGGGCGACATCAAGCTCTTCCTGCCGCCAATCGGTATGGTGAACTCCTTGATTATTCTCGTTATATTGCCCCGAAACTTAACAACCTACAGGTGGCTTGACGGTCTATTGCTTTGGAGACCCTGCCAAGATGTCAGATGAGAACGTTCGACTGGCTCTTAGAATCCACGATGAGGTAAATGATAAATACCGCACTATGTTGGGTAATACCATAAAGCAGATCTATCAAGCTGATATTCTCGGTAGTGTAACGGCAGTGACGTGTTCGGATCTGATATTTGTACTTGTCGACCATACCTTATCTATGGCATTGAGGAAGCTGTCAAGGAGGCACAAAAGGGAGGAAGTGGGGTAGTCATCTATTTCCGAAAAGAAGGCCGGGCTCTTGGAGAAGTCACAAAGGTATTTGAATATTTCTGCGGCTTGTGGGTTTTCAATTACCCTGATGCTGTGGACCCCTCCATTCTTATCGTTATACACAATACCCACTCTACCGCAGCACTTACCCCCACCTCCCCAATCACTTCCTTACGCCACCCGCGTTCTCCCTTGCACATAGCTATTCTCTATCATTTATTACAATCCGTGTCTAATTCAGCCATGTAGTACCTCGTGTATAATGCGAGAAAGCGTGGAGCCGATCGAGCTTCGGAATATTTCAAGCGCACGGAAAATATCGCCGGTGTAAAGGATATGCGGTTCCAGGCCTTGATGCCCGATATCCTCCACTGGCTAGGAATAAAGAAAATCGACAGAATGTTGAGCATGAGCAAGTACGTTGTCGATCAAGAGGAACACATGAAACAATACTAATAATTTTGACAGCATGAAACACGATGCTATAGTCGGTCAAGGGTAAGAAAGAGCTCACAGGAACATACACAGCCTTGTTAGCCACAGCTAAAGGTCCCTTAGAATTCCTATACATGAACGTGTCGAACTACCCGAATCTTGGATCCCGGCAGATTCCAGGGTAGAGATTGATGCGAAAATTACAGCAGGTCAGTTCCCCTTGCCAACTCATATGTCTTTTACCTTGGATAGGGCTGAACATTGGCCCAAGGATACTTTACTACTGGTCACCGAATGACCGAAGAAGAGCTCGCCGCTGTCAAGGGACGAAGTTGGGAAGAGTAAGTGGCTCCTTTGAGACTTTGTAGCAACGAGATTCCCTAGAGCTGACCCAAAAACGCAGTATCGATCACTGATCACGCGCCGGAAAGAGTCAGTCATGACTCGGGCCGCACGAAACGTACCTGCATGCGCATGTGTGCCTAACAATCCAAACGTAGTCTAGTATAGAATACAGTTATTTTTCTTTTGCCGGTGTCATGTTTTGTAAGATCTCGCCTGAACAGTGACAAAACATACGACATCCGGCATTAATTATGATGACTTAACTTTTCATCAGATTCCGTAACGTACAGTAGTTCAGAAAAAGAAATATCTGTGCTTTCCCCAAATTCCAAGTTTTTGGGTTTTCTTGGGAAAAACGCCATTTTATCGTCGGACTTGCATCCAGACCAGAGGACTTTGCGAGGCCATCCAGTAACGTTGTGTAGAGAGGTGGTGAGGGGTTAATGGTGTGTTTCGACTGTAAGCCCGCCCACATTTTTCAATGCACGTTTGATGCATGTGTGCAACGCGTTATCCATTAACAGCCCAACACATCATAGTTGTTGGCGTGGACTGAGTAAATGCGGTAATTCGCTCAAGGATAGACATGTGGCCGAGACCGACCATCGACTCTTTTCGGTGTTGGAGAAAATTGGAGTAATTGCAGCAATCGCAGCAATTGGAGTAAACGACGCTCTAGGAGGTCCTAAACCGGGCCTCTTGTTTACCTTACTACTTCGTATACTCGGCAGCCGTGCTCTACTTTTTCCATGGCTTGCTTTATTTAATATACCTTCTGGAACTTCCAGCCAGACCTTCTTTCTTCTCTGTTCCTCGTATTCTATTTCATCCCGAGACATTCTTCCCATACTGGAGAAACAGTTTGCATTATTTTCGTTGTGAAAAGCATCTCCTTCAACGACGTTCCTCGCAGCCATCAATTCCACCAATCTCTTCTAATCAGCTTACTCCGAGATATCCATTCCAAGTGGGGAAACCAGAAACTTATAAGTCAATGATCCGCCCGAGATATCCCACGCCCTACGAATCAAGCCCCATCAATCAATTCACTATGTCTTCAAAGACGCAAACTCGAGGATCTTGTCCAAAAGTATCTTCCCGTCCTAAGCTCATGAGAGCACATGCCACCGCACCGTCACTAGCAACTGGCAACGCATCTCGAAAAGACCTCGCCAGCCTTCAATCCTCGTCGAGAGCCACTACGATCCTCACCCGTGTTGCAAGCTATTCAGCACAGCAAGATCACAGCAGTCCGAGGAGCTCGCCAAGCAGTTCCTGCTCGTCGCCTTTGAGCCGAAGTCCAGAGAATGCATCCTCATTAAGGACATTCAAAGACCTGAAGAACATGAAATACGAATGTTAGTTATCCCACTTACCTGATGCTCTCAAGAGAAAGATTGCTGATCATGACTTAGCAGCGGGGTACTTTAGTTTTCCGAGTTTTGAAGACTTCCAAGGATACCAAGAACCCGGTGAACGGATGGAGCGAGACAGGAAGAGCATCTGATAGAGACATCGAAATGTTGTATCTATAGATGTATGGAATTCAGGAGGGACAAGTAAACGCATCGTCTCGTGGAGAATTGGGTTTTTGCATTGGTACTTGGGAAGGTACTCTGGAATGGGCTTGGATACATGATACCACGATAACGGAACGGATGAGACTTCAGGCGTCCGGAGTTTCTGTGCTAGACGGACGGTTTGGCAGACTGTGGTCTTGGACTTTGGGTAATTTATATGCTGCATGTGATTTAAGGATGGATACTTCTGCGTCTTTTCGGAGTATATATGGTTGACGGCGGAAACAATGGTTTGGCTGTATTTAGTAGCACTCCTTCCTTACATATACCCACTTCTTTTTGTCCATAGTCTTTGGTTCTAGGATAGCGAAAAAAGCATTAATTGAACTTTATGAAATATATCCTGTCTCAAAATGAAGGTGAACAGAAACCACTTCGCGTTGAGCAATCATGCACTTTCATGAAATCTCAATGGCGAGGCAATGGAGGGGATTCTTGCTTGAAAGATGTGACAATTGCTGCTCTGTGAAGAAAGTCGACTACTATAATTCCTCTGCTATCGTAGTCAAAGGGGCAGACTGAAAATGCTGTACAAACCAATGACAAATTCTATATGAAATTTTCTCTAACCTGAGCGCAATGATGGCGATGAGGTCGTTCTCTGTGGAAGGAGACTCAATTGGAGAATTTCACCAAGTCCTTTTTTACGCACGGGCCATCCCAAGCTTAGGAAATTCTCGCTTAATTCGGGTCCACGCACCATAGATTTTTAATTTTCAACTCACATCTTCTCAATTTCAACCTTAGATCACGAACGCCCATACAACCAAATTCTTCTCAGCCCGGCGAATAGGTAACTTATCGCAATCATGGCTGTCGGAAAGTGAGTAACATTCTGATCACTCTGGACTATCGATTGGCGATGGATTTCTCGCAATTCCAACCCACGCGACGACCTTGGAGGAGGGGCACAATATCTTGAGAGAACAGGTTCTGACAGGACGACAGGAATAAGCGTCTCTCAAAGGGCAAGAAGGGTCTCAAGAAGAAGACCCAAGACCCCTTCGCACGTAAAGATTGGTATCAAATCAAGGTATGTTTGAAATCAAGGCTCAAATTAATTCACAATCATATTGACGACATTACCACAGGCACCATCTTCCTTCCAGATCAGAGAGTACGAATTCACACCTCCCGCATATTTTCGAATCAAATTCTAATGTTATATACAGTGTCGGAAAGACTCTCGTCAACAGGACTACCGGTCTTAAGAACGCCAACGATGCTTTGAAGGGACGAATTGTCGAGGTTTCTTTGGCCGATTTGCAGAAGGATGAGGACCACGCTTTCCGCAAGGTTAAGCTCCGTGTCGATGAGGTCCAGGGAAAGAACTGCTTGACCAACTTCCACGGTCTCGACTTCACATCAGACAAGCTCAGATCTCTTGTACGAAAATGGCAATCCTTGATCGAGGCCAATGTCACCGTCAAGACCACCGATGACTACCTCCTCCGCCTCTTCGCCATCGCCTTCACCAAGCGTAGACCAAACCAGATTAAGAAGACCACATATGCTGCCTCTTCCCAAATCAGGGCGATCCGAAAGAAGATGACTGAAATCATCGTCCGTGAAGCCTCCAGCTGTACTCTTACTCAACTCACCGCCAAGCTCATCCCTGAGGTTATTGGCCGTGAAATCGAGAAGGCTACCCAAGGAATCTACCCATTAAAGGATGTATGTGCAGAGTATTAGGCAAATGGTTTATTTCAGTTGAGAAGCTAACATCCTTTTAGGTTCACATCAGAAAAGTCAAGCTCTTGAAGGCACCCAAGTTCGACCTCGGTGCTCTTCTCAACCTCCACGGCGAGTCAAACACAGATGAGCAAGGTCAAAAGGTTGAGAGAGAGTTCAAGGAGACGGTTCTGGAAGAGGTGTAAAGAGTCAATGTTTTGTGTGGTTTGGGTTTGACTGGGAATAGCATGTAGTCAGGTCTGGCTCTGGGCAATGGCGTGACAATTCATGACGCATATAGCATAGGGCTATCATTCAAATTCCAAAAATGTCAAAAATGCAACCACAACTCTTATCTATGGTGATGGTGAAAGCTCACATGAGAGGCTTCACCTCGTAAGAGGGTAATCATTGATATGTCCATCCTTTCGATGGTTATGGCACACAGCTCAAGTCGAGCAGTATTTCTGTGCTTAGTTATATTGGGAATCAAAAGGCAACGCGTGCCACTGACATGGCAATCACAAGTTCGTAGCCTGCCTTGATGGTTTGGTCTTCGTTTCTATGAATCAACCTTTATTGTTTGATATCGGAAGCCATCATCTCTCTTTTCTTCTCGCTTCGCGTCTCCCTCTTCAGACGCCGTCTCGTTGCATTCCTTGGACTCCCACCTATCGGGTGTACCGTCCATACAGGGACAGCCGCTTGGGTAGATCATCGCTTTCAACTTCTTGACCCTCACGGAACATCCATTTCGACCTGCGCCCCTAATAGAGTGGTCAATATGGATCTTGCGACTCCACCTTAAACTCTTAATGCTGCGATATTACGGAATGGGTAGGCTAAAATTTGTCCCGATACAGTTCCGCAATCTTCGATGATTTTTCTCTCACAGCCCCTAGGTACATCGAAAACACTCCAATAGAGGTGACTGCGGTAATATATTTCCTTTTGAAGGTAGTTTCTCGCTTCCATCATATACGACCTTGGAGATAGACGGCATTTTCTTCGACTTTCCTGGTGCCATCGCCAAGTCGCTATCAGAGTGCAGTGCTATGGGCCACTCACTCACTTGGCGGGGTGAAAGGGGTTCCGGACTAAATGTGCTCGAAAATTGATGGAGTGAATGAATGTTTGGCACTTCAACAGAGCCATAACGATGGCAACAGATAGCATGGGTTGTGGTACGGCTTTCCCTTCGGCCAAATTAAACAGCACATACAAACCTAATCTCGACGTCCCATTCAGAAGATCAAACGTATCAGCCGTATCAATCGAGCCAGATTCCGTGGATATCGATGGTTACGAGTCCGGCGTTGGACATGGCATCCCAGAATATGTGACGGAGAAATTCAGAGAACTGTTCATGGGAAGAGTTGGCCATGCAGATATTCCGCTCCAGTTACTGGAGTGGGAAATTGGGACCGACTCGGAACCGTGAATGATCCGCGAGTGGTCGTGTTTGAATATCACATCGGCCATCTCTGTGTTTCACATTGTTGGTTCGTTCTAGTTAAGAGACTTTAATGCACTGTACTCGTAACCACCGAAGATTGGAGGGACCATACGGGGTTGCATGAGCATAACCGTTTCTTATCGTCCAAACTCCAGCAAGCTAAAACTGATATCTAAGATATGTTTTGAGTCATGACAGCAAACATCCAACTCCATACATTACGAACAAATGAAAGGAAATACAGTGTCACCGCCTCAGTGTTAATTCTAGGAACAAAGGAAACTTACTCATGTGGCGTTGATCATCACTCCAGCTGCAGCCTGGCTTTTGGTTTGGTTTGGTTTGGTTTGGTTTGGCTTGTTTTACCGAGACTGACGTCGTGATTAACATGGCAATGCCATGCTCGCATGCCTCAACTGTCATTCATTTATGTACCTACTTAACTTCCCCATACCTAAATCCTCTAAATAACTTTACCTCCTTCATCTACAAATACTCTCCCATTCTTTTGATATCCTAGAGAAAGTTAAGACAAAATGGCATCCGATGAATCTATACCGACGCTCAAGATCCTTATGATAGGCCCCTCCGGCGCAGGCAAATCCGCATGTATGTACGACCCTGATTGCAATCACAGTTGCGCCACTATTTGTACCGCTATCGCAGAACCCTCGTGCTAATGAATCATCCTCGTCTTGTAGTACTGATACGCTACTGCGACGACCAGTTCGACTCGGAATCCTCCACCGCAACCATCGGCGTTGATTTCAAGGTTCGTTCGGCATCCACCATCCTCTCGCCCCTCTCATCCCCTACTAACCCAACACCAGCTCAAAACCCTCTCCATCCACAACTCGCCCTACCGGCTCAACCTCCTCGACACCGCGGGACAAGAGCGCTTCCGCACGCTCAGCAACAGCTACTACCGCGGTGCGCACGCCGTGATCCTGATCTACGATGTGACGAACCGCGAGTCATTCAACAGCATGGGCCGCTGGATCGACGAGGCGGAGAATAATAGTATGGATGGGTGTGTGTTTTGGCTCGTCGGCACGAAGATCGATGTCCAAGGGAAGCGGGTGGTGAGCGCGGAGGAGGGGGAGAAGCTTTGTAGGATGAGGGGGCTGGCGGGCTTTGGTGAGTGTAGTAGTAAGACGAGGGAGGGGGTGAAGAGGTTGTTTGGGAGCGTGGTGGAGGAGGTTGTTAAGAGACCGGAGTTGTTGAAGGGGGGTGGAAGGAGGGCGGGAGCTGTAAGTTTGCGCTTTTTATGTTATCTTTTTGTCGCAGAAGGCGGGCATCTTCGAGGGACTGTGCTAATATTATATTCTAGGTTACTATTGGTGGTGGAAATGATAGTTACGCATCCGGGTGTGCCTGTTAGAGCTCATCCTCACTTCACGAGATTGGATACAGCATACGGTATATGACGGCGTTGGCATGGGTATTATTCTATTGGATGGCATGGGCTTATGACAGATACCCTTTTATACATAGAAGTATATACGATAGACTGCAAATCTACACGGTCTCTATTCTTTTGGTTGGAGAAATTCCAAAACAGCTATTTTTGAGCTCTAGTCAGCATAATTACTTCCAGCACATTGGCATGCATAGCGAGCACGGAGGGCAAAACAAACCTTGTCTGAAAGCTTCTGGTTGCTCGGATATGACCCAGTGTCCTGCATCGATGTCCGCGAGTTCAAATCGAGGGAAGAATTTCCCTATTATTGGCAGTGCTTCGTCGGGTACGTAGTGACTTTTTGTTCCTCGTACGAATAATGCGGGTTTGTTGAATCGCACCGAGTCCGGATCTTTGAATGGGAAGTCACCAAGATTATCCAGCGCAGATGCTAATATCTTGAGCGGGACTTTGAACTTCTGCGTTTTGTCGTCGGTGCGCTGGAGGTTGCCTAGGAGGAATTGTCGAATGGGTAGTTCCTGTCCAGTCAGTAACCCGGGGTGTGATAAAATGACCGTCGGTTGTACCTTTTCATAATCCTTTAATATGTCATCCGCCTCCGCTTGTCGAGTGACGCCCGCTTCCTCGATCTTTTTCATTCCTTGAATATACTTTCCGAAGTTACTCAGAAGGGCCGCATCGATAGGCGCATTGTCCACGGATACTATATCTTCAACAAGCTCCGGCGATTTGAGGGCCAGAGCCATCGCTGTCTTCGCTCCCCTAGTTCCCATCAGTCTGATCCTTGCGCCATAGATCCTATCTAAGTGCCTACATCGAATGGCCTATCAGAGTAGGTCCGGTCAATTTGTGTTCGTCTATGAATCCCGCTACATCACTCGCCATAGCCATGTAATCGTGTTGCGGATGATGTGGTGAATCGCCATGGTTTCGAAGATCCTGTCAAATTTCAATACATTGCCAGACCTTCTGCGCGAAGGGCGTTACTCACAACAGCGTACACAGGCCGGCCTAAATCTCTGGCAAGAGCTCTGCAACCCCGATATCAGTAAAGGATCGAACAGACAGTGGCCCTCGATAAGGAAAGCTCACTTACTAATGCTCCGATTATTCTTCTTTGAACCGAATAATCCATGCATGAAAATGATGGCTCGCGGAGCATTTGACGAGGCTTTGGCCGGTTCGTGGAGATCGTATACCAAAGGGACGATATTGGAGCCGGTTGTAGAGTAATTGCGGCGGCAAGCCCGGAGTAGCGTGGGAGAGAATAGTCGAGGAGGCATGGTGAGTGCGAGGATCGTCGGTCCCTGTCAGAGCAATCTTGCAATCCTGATACTGTAGGACCGTTGGTAGAATTTGATGATCGATGGAAATTTGTTGTGGGGCTGCAGATGGAATTTATCTTGCTCGTCAGCCTTCTGTTCAAGGCTGACGATGACGGTGTTTGATAACCCGAGATTTCGGCATGGCGCGGGAATATGCAAGCTTTCTGTCTTGCCGAACTCTCAGAATCTCCAAGTCTCAAACAGGCAAAGGATTGAGCGCGGAGGATTAGACACCGGTAAAGACCTCAAGAACTCTGGTAGCATTAGGAAGTACATTTGAGCATTCTCGCCAATAGGAAATTTATGGAAAAGAATCAAATACAAACATTCAAGCATTAACCTTAACATCCATGAAAACATGAAGACATGGAGACCCAGAGAGTTCAAGCGAGGGAAGCGTCACATTCGTGCTTGCCAACGCAGCCTGGCTTTCCTTTCTCGCCAGCCATAGCCATAGCCACAACCGCCTCGATTCGTACCCTTAGATTGTACCAACACATTCTCAGTCAGCAAACTCCCTACTCCCGTAATAAATAATGCGTTATGTCGGTAAAATGTGCTGAAGTTGGAGGATTCCTCTTATTCATGTGATTTCTTTCGGGTGACCGCTCTTCTCCAACACAACCTGAAACTACACGGCTCTATGCAAACGCCGTGATTATCTGGGCGACACAGCATAGTCCTACTTCCGGATTACATCTTGCGTTTCAAGTACGACCTTTACTTCGTCAACAGAGAGAATGGTGCTGGATCTGATACTGTGCCCATTCTGTGGGTACAGAGCAGACAGTGAGTATCAGATAATGGTATGTTCGCCTTGAGATGTGGTCGTGCATAGAGAAGCCTGGCTGATGGCACCTAAGTTGCATATGGAAACATTGCATGCGGAGGGAGGGCAGTCACCGTTCGTGGCTAGAGATGAGTCTGGTCATGGCGACACGGTCGATCATCACGATGATTTGCAATACACCGACTGTCCCATCAGGGACTGTGGGGAAATGGTATTGGCAAGTGAGCTCGATAGCCATATCGAGATGCATGGCGAGGAAGATGGCGAGAATGATGCGGAGACCCCAGCAATTCACAGCTCATCTGAGAATGCTCGAGGAGAACACTTCAAGGAGGTCAGATCTTCGCCAAACGAATCTGCTTCGCATGTCTCAGCAAAAGCTGCATGGAAAGCGATATTGAAGATGCCAGATATTTCCTCAGAATCACATTCGAAACCAGCATCCCAATTACCTCAACAATTAGGTGTAAGTCTCTTCTTACACGTTACACTCGATGTCACATGATATTTACCTCGCACACAGAAAGCAGAGCTTGGCCCTTACGCACACGAGAAGCAGATGCCGCCATGGCTTGTTAGATTACTTCAGGCAGATGGGGAAATCAAAACTATCAACAGGCTGGACAGTGACGGAAAATATCGGAAGGTTAAATATTGCGTCAACCAAGCCCCAGATATTATTCCTATATTGTCTCAACTCCTCGCTCAAGATCCGATGACCGACTATGCCTACATTTGTGATCCAGCTGTTCTTCACGTCTCAAAGCTCTCAAGAGAAGGTAAGTTTGTCTTGCTCGGCTTAGTTCTTCTTACTGATAAGCCCATCAGGAGGGTTCTGTGGGTATCGAAATATCCAGATGATGTGCTCTTACATTATTAAGAGACGATATCCAGGGCATGAGGCTTTCCAGAATAGAGTTCCAACGATTTTTGATATTCAGGATTACATCGAGAAAGCCTGGGATCTCGGTATTAATGCTCAGGGCCGTATAGAGACAGGTGGGATTCGTGGAACGAGAAAGTATATTGGAACTCCAGATGTAAGCTGCAAGCCTGTGCACCGTCTAGGTTCTGTTAATTACGACTAATAGAAGTTACCAGGCTCATGCAATGTTTCGGTCCTTAGGAATCACGTACGTCTCCTTGCAATTATACTGTAATATAATTTGCTAACATTTATGGGACTTAGTTGTGAAGCCAACGCGATCAAAACCAGAAAAAAGGCACAAACTTCAGCCCACCAACTACTTTACAAAGCAGTAGAACAGTATTTTGTGGATGGATGCACTATCTTCGACCAGAAAGTTCGCAAGACTTCACTTCCACCAATCTACTTTCAACACCCAGGTAATTCCACCTCATGCATCCTTGATTGAACCACTCTAAAATGTAGTTTAGGCCATTCAATGACTATCATTGGCTTCGAACAATTGATAGATGGCACGAAGAACCTCCTAGTCTTTGACCCTGTGTTCCACGATTCTTCAAAAGTCACCAAGCTCGTTGGCCAAACATTCATACATAAGTCACCGGGTAATGTGTTGAAAGCTTATCGACGTGGTACAAGATACTTGAAGAAGTACCACGAGTTCGAGCTTCTCAAGTGCGTGCCCTGTCATCTTCCCCGCCTTACCAGACCAGCTAACTGACATGTCAAATAGATTGGTGACGTCTCAACCAGCATAATGGAGCGGCACTCTCATTTGTTTCATTTGCTAGGTCAGATAAGATTATGGCACGGAGTTTTGGAGCATAAAGACAGTCAGGTGGTTGGTTTGCATTTGCTGCGATGGGTGAGGGTACATAAGCGGCGAGTTTACATATCTCATCACGGAATATGGCGTAGAAGTGCACGGCGGATTTTGGTGGGCATAACAGGCGCATTGCTTACAACGCTGATTATCATCGGGAATGTGGAGGAAATGATAGTGTGAATAGTAGCAAGCATTGGAGGCCGCTGTAGCTAGAGAAATAAGTTCATACACCCCAAAAATTACGAACGTGTCTATACATCGGGGCATCAATTTGGCTGGTTCACACAAAGCAAGAGATGTGATTCATATGTAAGGACTCGCCGTAGCAGATGGTGAGAGAAGTGTCCCATGTTACTTTAGCTGGACTCGACACCATACACAACTCCTAAGTGAAGTAGGGGAAAAGGCAGAAAAGAAGATATAGATGTTGATTTATCTGTCATTTATGTGCAAAATTACAAGTAGTTTATCCATAGCAAGCATAGAAAGAAATATTGGCTACTTCTCCACACCAGACGAGTACCTTCCTCTTGCTCTTCGAAAAAAAAAAGTGTCGTTTTCCGCCCATCAAACAGACGACGAGCATTTATGTGAAACGCCCAAGACAAATTCCCATGGTCCTAAAATAATAAATACAGTCCAATCATAAGCCAATTCAAAATTGCCAACCCTTCAAGAACTCCATTCAAAGCTACCATGTATCGCTTGCCGCCCCAAACCTCATTTGCGATGCTAATAGAACAGAAAGTAGTAAATGCCATATGCGTTCCTTCCAGGAACAAAAAGGAAGCGCTCAACGACGATGAGAATAAGAATCTAGAGGATCTCGCTCCCTGAACCGATCAGGCCTACGGTCGCCAATAGGACTTCGGGTACGACTGCGACTATCCCGAGTGCGATGACTACGATCTCCACCACCATAGTCGTGACGAACTCCGTTGTGTCTTCCACGATCTGGTCCACGATCATCCCTACGGTCGTCACGTCTACGATCGTCGGGTCGTCGGTCTTCAGGTCTTCGATTCGTATTGTAACTGGGGATGTATGTATCTATGTTTCCACCACCGCTTGTTCGGTTTCGTGGAGGTGCGTGATCACGATCAGGGCCGCGATGTCGGCCATCAAGATCTTGTGATCTTGATCGGATTCCACGATGATCCGATCGTCCACCATCGTAAGAGAAATCAGTTGGTGGCGGTCTGGGTGGCAAGCCCCGATCATCTCTACGCCAGCCAGGTTTGCGTTCCTCAAAAGGTGGTGGGGGAGCGCCATTCCTGTAGCCACCATGGGGTGGGTATCGTCCATTTTGACTACCACGATGATTATTGTAGTTATCACCATGGCTGTAACCCGGGCCGCTGCCGTTACGCTCCCAGCCTTGGTCAGGTCCCATACCGACCTCGCCTCCTTTAGGAGGTGGCGGGGCCTTTTTATCACGGTTCTGTTTGGAGTCGAGTTCGTGTGATGATTCTAAAACCGGTATATCCTCCGGTTTCAAGGGTAATGGTGCATTTCGAAAATAAGGATGTTTCAAGGCATCAATTGCATTTGAGCGCTTCTTCCAGTCTAGCTTTAACAATTCTTGTAAGAGAGAGATGGCCCCGGATCCTTGTCTAAAGGAGGTCAGCTTAGAAGCAGTATATGGAAGACTGCAGTACGTACTCTCGGAATCTCTGCGCTAAAGTGGATGGGCGCGGTGGATTGAAATTGAGGCCTTGAGCTTTGGGAAGACTTCTCCAGCCGGGCATGTTCTCTTCAGTGGGTGTGCCAACCAGCTCGAAAATGAGTTTGAGCTGTTGCTCTTCGCTCTCTCCTTGTAGAATAGGTCGTCCAAGGAACATCTCACCAAACACACAACTGTGGAAAAGATCAGCATGAAATTAAGCTCAGGCGAGGTAGAACGCAGCTTACCCAACTCCCCACATGTCGATCGCTGGTGTATATTTCGACAATTCCAAGAAAAGCTCCGGAGGTCGATACCATCGTGTAACGACGACAACAGTATAGTTCGTATGGGAAGTTCCATTGCCCTGCCCAGCAACTGGTACCGGCTCAGCGTAATGGCGAGCCAGACCGAAATCAGCAATTTGTAAGATACCCTTGTTATTGATCAGAATATTTGCGGCCTTGATGTCTCGATGGAGGATATGATTCGCGTGAATGAATCGCATACCCTCAAGGAGCTGCATCATATAACACTTGATTTGCGGCTCTGAAAAAGTAATGCTGGGGTTTTTGAGGAGTCCGGAAAGGTCGTGGTCAAGATAGGGAGTAACCATATACATAATCGCTTTCTTCTTCTTGTCCGTATTCTTGGCCGGATGCTCGACGGCCATCTCTACCAGTTTTAAGACATTGACATGGTTGAGGAGCTTCAACGTCTTGATCTCACGAAGAGCTGTGATAGGGAATCCGTCTTTTTCATTGATCATTAGGATCTTCTTAAGAGCCACAATCTGACCAGTTTTCTTGGACTTCGCCTTGTGGACTTCACCAAATGTTCCTTCTCCGATCTTCCCCTTGACTTCATATTCTGTAATCCTCGAGCAGCCTTTGAAGGAGCTTTGAGGGCGGGCATGTTGCTGCGCAAACTCTAGGGCAGACTTTCCGTTTGCGACGGGCGTAGCGGTGGTCGCCATTGCTGATATAGAGCTCAAAGCTCAGAATATGCTAATGAAAGAGTCGCACTTGATTATGCGGATAGGATATAGGGTGGTTCGACCTTGCAGCGACTGCAATCGTGAGATTTTGTTGTAGGATATCGATGTCACCGTTAAGAGCTTTTAGAGAAAGAGACGGAAAACACATCGACTTCAGGGCTCGTTGGGCGAGGAAGAGTACGCGACCGCTAGCATGATGCACGCCAGTTGAAGAAGATACGATCTGGTAAAACAAATGATAAAAATTTATTTCACCTCTGACTGCAGCTTTGAAGTAAGAGGAAGTGAATTACAGCACAAAGACACCAAAAGTGAGGTTGTCTCGGTTCAAGCCTGAAGATCCAGGCCTTAATGCAATCTCTAGCGTTTGGTAACTGTGCAAGCAAGCCTGACGACCTCAGAGTAATAACTATCACTTCAGACAACATCCTAAGCCGCCAATTGATGTAAGAATCTCCAACACTTCACATTGTTCCGCGGACTAACTAATATGTAGCAAACACAGTGGACAAACGTTACAAAATGGCTCACCCGGTATCCAACGGCAGAGTTCCGGCTGGACCTCACGTTCGCCCCCTCTACCGTGTAGCAGCTACAGGTCTGGGTGCAAGCATGTGGTTCTTTGTATGTCCTTCTTAGATCCATACTGCGAAGTATGGCTGCTAATTTTTGTTCAGTTGATGTATCGCGCCAAGAAAGATGGTACAACTCCGCGATTATGCTTCACGCAACTCGAGCTAATTTTCTCACAGGTCCGGTTCTGATGGGTTGGAGACATCCTTGGGATCATTGATCGGACAGGAAAACAACGGAAGGCAGACGGGCTCCCAAAAAACATACTAGACCATCGATGTGCGGCACAGGGGCAATTTGAAAATCCCGGATGGTATCTATGCGTGGAGACACTGCTTCATGAGGATGGACTAAGCACCACTGTACATACTGAAGGCACACATCTGGGCACCGGAGTTGAAATGGATTACAATTCTCGCATTCTACTGATCTATGCAGAGCTAGGCTTTTCAAACAAGTAATGGCATACTCCCCACGTATCTCCACCTTCAAAAGCGAACAATTCTGCACATGCCATGTAGAAGATCTGCCACCTATAATACCACATTGCTGTATCCTTTTCACCATAAGTTTCAGTCAGATGGGGCCATATCTCATCTTTGCTAGCAGTCATCTTTGACAGCCAATCCTGTACATGTATTAGATCATGAGATGTGAAAGCTAAGAGCGATACACATACCTCGCATGTCTTTGCGTAGTGCTGACCGTTAATCCACCACTGATTTTCAAGCTTGAGATCTTTCTGAAAGTAAAGCAGTAAATCGGCTGAAGGCATAGTACCCCCAGAAAAGAAGTGTGTGCTCATCCATCCCTCTTCGAAATCATACGGGGTTGTTTTGTGAGCAAAGATATGGACAAACAACTTTCCTCCGGGTTTCAAAGCCCTTCCAACCTTCGCCATCAGAAGCTCGTAATTCTTCATGTGTTCGAATAGCTTCCATGTGTGAGTATACCGTGAAATATAGGCTTGATTGTAGAACTCACTTCGATGGAGACAACTCGATCAAAACTCTCTTTTTCGAACTCAAAATCAACCACATTTCCTGTGATGACAGTAAGGTTTGTAAGTCCCTTTTCCTTGGCCTTGGAGTCAATGTATAACTTCTGGGTCCTAGAATTCGAAAATGCCGTGATCTTCGAGTTTGGGAGGACTTCCGCGAAATACAACGCTCCCGAGCCCCAGCCACATCTAAAACTCATCAGCCTCTCTCTGTGTGATGAAGAAATGCTGCTCACCCAAGGTCCAAGATACTCATACCATCCTCCAAGCCTGCTTTTTTCACATAAGTACCCAGCATTTCTACCTCCGCCTGTCCCAATGTCTCATTGCCCTTGGGGTACAAGCAGCAACTATACTTCATTCGAGGACCAAGACAAGCGGCTAAAACTCCTGTACCGACTTCGTAATGCTGCTCATTTGCAGTACTAGTTTCTATGGCTATAGGTCGACTGCGAAGAAGTTCTACATAGCTCATCTTGGACTTGTAGGCTTCTTCCAGGGAAGTGCTCTTGATGAGCTCAATCCGCTCACGGAGTTGGCGTCTTATACCAAACCGAATTACACTGTTTGGAAGGTAGCCTCCATCGAGTATCCAGTCTATATGCTGTTAGCTGAGATCATGTGTGTTACGAAGAGCGGTGGCGTGGATTTACCGTAGTTCATGATGGGAAGTGGTTTTTCTACAATTTCTCAAGCTTAGAATGAATCAGTTTGTTTTCGGTGCTAGATTTATCTCGCAATTATGGTAGATCGTTCATCACGCAAGTATTATTAAAAACGTTTGTGTTTAGGAAGGTGCATCAAAGCGCGGAGAAAGAGCGGAAGGATCATATCATCATGTAAAGTACTTTCCGCCGCCCGTAGCCCGTAAATACACTTCGACTCCACAATTTTATAATAACATTCCTCAGACCTCCCAAGTAGGGCTACTGGTCTACCCATGTTTCCCGCCATATATTCTAAATGTACATATGTGTACAGTGTGTATCATGCTTTTGTTGCTGCGATAATTGCAGTGCTCATTGTAGTGCGCTCACACGTAGCTCTTCCAATACAAGCTTGTAAGCTTTTCGTTGCTTAGGTCTTCTCGTGATGGTCGTTTTCAATATCCCCAGATATTTTCCAAGCTTGGGGAGAATGTATTTTTCAGAAGACCATGCCAGTGCCATGTATCCAATTCCAAGGGCCAAGATAAACAGCTTGAAGTCCCAAGTCAGCTGCGTCAACTGCATGAACTTTACCAATCCCTCAGAAGGGTCAAAGAGCATGTAAGACGAAAACAGCAATGCTACAACAATGGTAACAACGAAGGGTACTATGTGTCAATTAGTATATAGCAAAGATCGTGTGAAAGTGTCTCGGAGCTTACAATTATGCGCCATGGACTGGCGGAAAGGTTTTCCGATGCTTAGGACAATACCCGAGAGTATATACTCAAAGCAAGATACCAAGAATAGCGTAGTGTTTTCAGAATTCTCAATGTTTGATTTATCCTTGTCGAGGTGAGGAGGAATGAACCTGAGGGGTTAGTTCGACTCCGGAATATTGGGCTTGTCCGACTTACCACGGTTGTCGTCGTACCGCTTGGAAGGCGACGGCTTGTATGAGTATGCAAATGGTGATCTGACCAAGAAGTGGCGTCAAGACTTTTCGTGAGACTAGGTTGGCAGTCGGGCGCTTGCGGCAAAGAGTAGGGAAAGGTCCGGTCCATCCCACTATGGCTGGTAAGCGGATAGTTTTGATTAGATTCTTGAATTGTACACTTACTGAAAATTGCAATGGGTAGAATCAGGATCAAATCAATGAAAAGGAACTTTAAAATTGGTCAGCTTCGTTCTTTTGAGAGGGGTGAATGTGAATTTTACCTGGAAGTCACCCAAGTTTGAAGCAGAAGCATACAAAAAGCTCACAGAGGTGAACTGGATAGCAGAGTACAAACTCATGTACTTGAAACAGCTGAAGCTGGTGACCAAAGCTGCTCGGCCCTCGCTGTCACATTTGATTAGCAATTACAGTCAGGATAAAAGAATTAGTCCATACCGGATAACTTCTGGTACACAAGTGATATCGAAAACTCGACTTGTAAAAGGGGCAGCAACAGATGCCTCTGCCTCCGAGAGAGAAATACCAACATCTGCTGCTTTTAAGGCACCACAGTCGTTTGCTCCGTCACCGCAGAATCCACAGCAATAATCAATACTTTGAAGTTTCTCGACCAACTCGTGCTTCTCATCCGGTGACATACGAGCAAAGACTTGTCCACAGACAAGCATCTAACAAATGATTAGCATTGTTGCTAGAGAAAATTATAGTAATGCCTACTCTTTGGAGAATGATGGGAGGAGCAAAGTCGACAATCCAGCGGAAAACATCTCCGCTAACTGCCAAGGAGTAGTTCCTGAGATTGGAGATGTCGTACGGGAGGGATGCATCGCCTTCTGCAGGCGGAGGGAGTGGCTTTGGAAACACAAATCGTCAGTATGCGGTTTTACACGTGCATTCTCACGATATACTTACAGTGAGTGTATGCTCATCCAATTTGTAGATGCTGTTATCGATGCTTTCCCACGATAAGCGAGCTTTTGGGTCAAGAGAGTCCCCTGCATTCTATAGTTAGTGGTGCTCCCGTCCAGATGTAGATCATTTGCTCACCTTCCATAAAATGAGGGACGAAGCAATGAGCGGTTCTATCGATGAGATTGCACTCGCGAGCAACACTTATGGCCGTCAGGATATTGTCTCCAGTACACATTACTTTTCTGATACCAGCTTCCGAAAGCTCGTCTAAGACACCAGCCGTGCTGGGTTTGAGCTTATTCTCGAAGATGATGAATCCAAGAAAATCCAACCCTGATTCCGCTTCCTCGCGCTTCATCTTTTGCACCTTTACCCAGTTGAGTTTTTTGATATGTTTTGTGGCACAAGCAATGACGCGGAAGCCCCTATGGGTGTAATAAGCCAAAAGATCCTCGTAGTCGCTCGGAACTAGAAACTGATTAGCTTCCTCAATTCATCTGTTGAGTTAAATGCTTACAGCTTTCGGCCCTGCAGATGTCTTTCATGCACTCGGGAGCTCCCTTTACATAAACGTCACATCCTTGTGATCCAAAATTGCGAACAATAACACTCGCCCTTCGAAGCTGCGAAACAAACTCGAAAGACTTCAGTACACCCAGTTCAATAGGAGACTACACTGGTCAGTTACAAGATTCGAACAACCCTAACACACTACTCACTTTGTTTGTGTCATCTTGATCGTCCAAATCGTATTCCATACCAACCGGCGGCCGAGCAATAGAAGGTGACAGTCCACCCGCTTCTTCGTCCTCCACATCTCCGGACTTTTGCTGACCTTCCTCAAATGTCCAGTCCGTGAAGTCGAACATTTTAAGGTCTAGAGGATCGCCCATCAACTCACCGTCGACGACCCGCAGCGAATGGCAAGTTGCCATCGTGTATAAGGTTGCCTTGTGGATGTTGTAATCAACCGTAGGATCACGTTCGTAGGAGGCACCCGGTAGTAGCGACTGAGCGTCGGGGAGAATATCGCTGAATCTCTTTGCAGGTTGGTGTACAACTCGAATGCCAAGGACATCTAATCCATCTTCGGTCAATGTGCCCGTCTTATCAAAGCACATGACATCTAGTTTTCCTCCCACGTTGACTCTTTGGGGGCTGATGCAGAATATTTGCTTCGCCTTTAGACGATTCAAGGCAAAATTTGTCCCAATGGTGAGTGTAGCTGGCAGTGCCGGCGGAACAACGATGGTAATTAGATCCAAAGCTCTCACAATGATCAAGTGCCATGCGAGCTTCAAGTGAACGAAATTGATGAAGGAGGCAACGAAGCCCAGCATGGCAATACCACCCATGACAGCAATATACCTGAAAGAGTCTCTGTAAAACTTAAAGCCAGAGGGTTTCGGGAAGAGCATAGATCTCACCAATGCTCCCTTCGTTGTATTGAACCCAGTCCTGACAGCCATGGCAAGTCCGACCGCCTCGCCGTCAGTGTCATCTTGGGGACGTCTTGCCCTGATGATCTTGGTTCCGCAGAAGAGAAAATGCTTAGCAAGCTCAGGTGCCACAGATGACGCAGCAAGATTTAGTGCTCGCAACGATTCATCACTCGCTGGCACTTTAGAAACCGGAACAGATTCGCCTATATGAAATTAGGAGTTAATCAGGTATACAAAGGGAAAGGAAGGCTTACCGGTCAGCATGCTTTCATTCACAATGCAGTCTCCAGCCAGAAGAATACTATCGCAAGGGAACTGCCCCAATCCCGGATCGGTGACTTCGTAGATGTCACCAGGAACGAGCTCGCTGGATGGAACATAACGCCCTTTTTACAAGTCAGTTGTGTTCATTAAACCGAACAAGGAACCTACAGAAAGAGTTTCGTAGCACCCGAACATCGCATTCAAATCTAGAGATTTCCCTTAGACGTTTCATCGTCTGTGGAGATATAGTTAGAACCATATTCACAGACTTGCGAGAGATGACTTACTGATCTAGTTTCAATCAAGGTAGTAGTGATGCTAACAACAGAGATGATGAATATACAAGCAGCATAGTAATAGTACTGATCCATGGACCATAGAATAAGGCTGGCAATTTGGAAAACATAAAATGGATGGAAAGCCTATACAGTCAGTACATGTCGATTATGGTAACCAGGACGTTTAAATACCTCATCGACAAGAAGTTGAGGAATGCTTTTCTGCTTGATGTCGATAAGATTCTTTCCAAATACAAGCTCTCGATTCTCCTTTTCATCGCCGTCAATACCAGGACGAACAGACCTAACATCGGTCCATGCCGGATCCTTCCAACCTATAGTATTCAAGTTTAGTATATGCTGATACTTAAACCAATAATTAAGAGAAAAGTAAGGGTTAAAGACAGCATCATAAGTTGTGAGCCCAAGAATTGTGATCATGACTTACTGTTGCACAAAACAAATCTATCTTTTAATGGATTAAAAGAGAATCGCATGTAGCGATAGTCCAGAATACGTAAATCTTCTAGGATTGGATCGTCGTCATAGTCGTAAGACATAGCATGAAGCTTCTCGGAAAGACCAAACACCGTCGACAGTGAGCGTCCGTACTCTTTGGATTCAACATCCTGGACAACAAATTCGCCCCATTGGTTCTGTGCGCGGTATATACGTTAACACATAAACGACAAAGCTAATTCATGTTCGAACTTGCAAAGAGATTTGCGCAGGACTCGCCAAGTGGTCCAAATACTAACCTCGATAACTACCCAAGCGCACTCCCGTAACGGCGACTGCACACCCACGAGCCGGACTTGCCATTTGGGCAACCACCTCAGAACGAGATATCCAAGACCGAGTGTAAGCACACAAACCATAAGATACAAGGCAAATCCAAAGGTGCTTGTTCGAAATCCAGCTACGACAATAGTTAAGTCCTCAGTGATGATATATATCTTCTGATTGGTCCGATGACCCCGTCCGAGATTGCTGCCATCCGTCCTTGCACTATCACTCCTGAGGAGATGGTCATGCACCGAATCCCTAGAGTGACTCGTGGAGACCCTCCTCATAGCCAACTCCCCCACCTCAAGATCCGAGTCCTCTTCACGATACTGCACGCTCTCGTCATCGATTATAGCGCTATCTTCGTCTTCATCAGGGGTTCGCAATTGCTCCTCGTCCTCATCGTTGTCTTCGTAGTAAGTGAAGCTCGTCGTTGAATCTGCTCGGGATCGACGATGCGCAAATGAAGCAATGCTCGAAGGAACCGATTCCGACACTACCCCTGAGAACATCTCATCCTGGGCCATTTCGACATCGTCCATGAAGCTCGTAGTCGAGATATTAGAATCCCTTCTGTATAACTGAGTGTAGCTTCGTCGTCCATTGTTGGTGACCGAGCTGCTGCGCCGTCGTGAACGGCTCCCCGTTGGTGTTCCGTTAGAATGAGCCATGTTCTGCTTCACTTTTACACGCCATGCGCGTATCCCTAAGTGTTTATGAAAAGTGAATTATCCATGATTTTGTCTGAGACCACAAACATTAAATCATCGTTATTATCTGGAAGCGCCGAGCACCGCGATTATACTAGTACGCGATTGAAAAAGAGCACTAGTTCTATCTTGGTACCTCAGGTTTGCGCCCCGCCTTATCGGTTATTGAGTAGCCCGCAACCTCCAGTCAAATCTTGGACGCTAGAGTCCAACAACTTCTCAACCTCCACCACGAACTTTTTCTTCCGAGAACATCGCCACGAGACAAAATCTTTTAAATAGAAGAGTTATCTATACATTTTCATTCATAAAAGTTATTCGAGATACTCTGACAAGATGTCGGACATTCCAAAGAAATCCAACGTCACAACGGCTCCGTAAGTTCAAGAGATGCCATAGCAACGGCAAAAAAATGAAGTTTTTCAACTGACTCATTTGCAGTACTCCTCAAAATACCCCATTGAACAATGCTCCTATCTCATCGCATGCTCAGCAACCTGGTGTGAGCACCATTAAGGAGGGTATGTTATTTCGTCCTACACCGAACTTCGTCACCCAATAACTGACACCCGTCTTGCAGAGGACTTTGATCGCGCCACAGCAGCCTCGATCTTTGCTCAAAACCCAAAGCTGGTTCAGATGATCCAAGGAAAGCTCGGTTCTTTGGTCGGCCGTTCGTCTGGATACGTCGAATCTCTCCCCGCACCCGTCCGTCGTCGCGTTGCTGGTCTGAAGGGCGTGCAAAAAGAACACTCAAAACTGGAGGCAGAGTTCCAGGAGGAAGTTTTAGAGTTGGAAAAGAAGTATTTTGCGAAGTTCACTCCTTTGTATCAAAAGCGAGCGAAGATCGTCAATGGTGAAGTTGAGCCAACTGAAGAGGAAATCAAAGCAGGCGAGGAGGATGAAGAAGAAGTCGAAACTGAACAAGCAGAAAAATCGGATGAGGCTGCCGAAAAGATCGCCGGTATCCCAGAGTTCTGGCTATCCGCCATGAAAAACCAAGTTTCGCTTGCCGAAATGATCACCGACAGAGATGAGGCCGCTCTCAAAGACCTGACTGATATCCAAATGGAATACCTTGACAAGCCTGGCTTCCGTTTGATCTTCCATTTCGCCGAAAACGAATTTTTCACCAACAAGACAATTTCAAAGACATACTTCTACCAAAACGAGAGTGGATATGGCGGAGACTTCATCTATGATCACGCAGAAGGTGACAAGATTGATTGGAAAGCTGGAAAGGATTTGACTGTGCGAGTTGAGAGCAAGAAGCAACGTAACAAGAGTAAGTTGATTCTAATCCAAGTGATTTTGAAGCTTGTTGCTAATACAAACATAGACACAAAACAAACCCGCGTCGTAAAGAAAACTGTCCCTACAGAATCATTCTTCAACTTTTTCTCCCCGCCCAAAGCGCCTACCGATGACGATGACGATGACGCAGCCTCAGATATCGAAGAGCGTCTCGAGCTCGATTATCAATTGGGCGAGGACATCAAGGAGAAGCTCATTCCACGTGCTATTGATTGGTTTACTGGTGAGGCTCTTCAATTTGAGGAGTTGGACGAGGATATGGAGGAGGGTGACTTTGAGGATGAGGACGACGAGGAAGATGACTTGAGCGAGGACCGTGATGATGACGAAGAGGAGTCAGATGATGATGTGAGTTTAGTTCTACCTATACTATATTCTTCGACTAACATGTGTTCAGGATGATGCCGCGAAACCTAAGCAAGAGGCTGCTGAGTGCAAGCAGAGTTAGAAGGTCATTCATGAATGCATCGACATTCCACTTCTTCGCCCCTTCCCTGAGGATGGGGCCGCCGACAAGCACCTCCGAAGTGCTATGGCATCATACGAATCGTTACGAAAGGGGTTTTCGCGATTGCATAGGTGTTTCTCCCAGTTGCATGTTGATCCGATATTTCGTTTGCTTCTATTAGATTAGCCTAATTGCTCATGAAGCTTGCCCGTGTTATTCATTCTCCACGTCCACTGGTACAAAGGCGTATGTAGACTCCTATGAAGAAAAGTCAAAAGTTCCGTCCAAAAACAGTCATAACCAAACGGCAAATATGTATTCCTGAACTGAGTTAAGCTCAACATGTGATTTACGATATTTTTGTTGCCCCTCACTGGGGATTCATACCCTGTCCACCCTAACTTTGAGAGATCCCAAACTTGTGTTTTGACGTGCTTCAAATAGATGAAAGACAGTAAAATTACACATAAACTGGACAAACACCCAAAGTTCCGACGCAAACCAAACAGTGAGCGACGTGCCAAAGATCCTTCTTAATCCATCACCACCCTTCCACTTCCGTAGTGTATATAATAGAGTGACAGGAAGCGAAGCGGTGAGTCTGTGGGAAAAACATTACAGCAAAGTCCGTCCGCTACCTCACCGTAGACGTGCATCTTGTACCCAATCGCATAAGCCAATTGTGATTACATTCAAGCGTTGTACGAGCATAACCGTTGTTAATCTGTGCTTTAATGATATGAATACTGTCAACATATCGTGAACAAGGAAGCCGATGTGTTCTTCACATTCCCTCCTGAGCCCCCTACTACTCTGTAGGCAGGCAGGTGGACATCTACAAACAAATACAAATTCGTAAGGCTTAACATTAAGAGCGAGTATCCACCAGGTGCATGAGGTGGAAGTGTTGAAGAAGAAAAGTTGTAGTAATATCAGTAACGCAACCGCCAGGACGGTGCCAGTGCATCCTTAAAATAGGGGTCACTGTGCGGGAGGTTTTGATTTTGCGACTAAAATATTTTAGCTTCGCCAAGACGTGGTGTTATCCCTGCTGAAGACCGGAGCTCGCGACAAGCATCCTAAATCCCAAATATCGTGGCTCGGAACCTCCTGACTATCAATGAACGCTTCTTCTACGAAATAGCTGTTCTACAAAGAAATAGACAACGAGCCTTTTACGGTAGTCTACTTCAGATCAACACATTCTTTTACTTTGCCTTAAATACCATCCATCCATAACCCTGTGGTGCTTCATGTAGATTGACCGTCTGATATTGAGATTCACATTCGCGTCGGCTTTGTTACCACCGCCAAAGAAGTTCGAGGACGGGCAGGCCCTCGATCACCAACATCGCCATCATGGCGCACACATATGAGGTCGGCACAAAGGCATGGCAGCCAGATGCTACAGAAGGATGGGTTGCTTCGGAGTTGGTTTCCAAGACACAGGACGGAGACAAGTACATACTGGTCTTCGATCTTGCAAATGGAGAGGTTTGTTGTCCTAGGCCTTCATATGCAGGAAGCATATCGTTTTATGGAAGCAGACGCTGACGTTCACATCTTATTGCAGAGCAAGACAATCGAAACTACGGAAGAAGCTCTAACTGAAGCAAATAATTCCACCCTCCCTCCTCTGATGAATCCTACGATGCTCGAGGCCAGTGACGATTTGACCAACCTCTCACATCTCAACGAGCCTGCCGGTAAGATTGATGACTACATATTTACCATCGCATACTGATAAAATGATGCAGTCTTGCAGGCTATTCGATTACGTTACATGCAGAAAGAAATATATACATACAGTGGTATCGTGCTGATAGCAACCAATCCTTTTGCAAGAGTTGATTCGTTGTACGTACCTGGCATGGTGCAAGTGTATGCGGGTAAACAGAGAGCTACCCAGGCTCCTCATTTGTTTGCTATTGCAGAGGAAGCTTTTGCGTAGGTACATTCAGCATCTGATCAAGGGGGTTACTGACAGTGCCATAGTGATATGTTACGGAGCCAGAGAAATCAGACAATCGTGGTATCAGGAGAATCTGGAGCTGGAAAAACGGTCAGTGCTAAATATATCATGCGATATTTTGCTACCAGAGAATCTCCCGATCAGCCGGGGACGAGGACGAAGCGTGGAACAGAGCAGATGAGCGAAACAGAGGAACGAATTTTGGCCACAAATCCTATCATGGAAGCGTTCGGAAACGCGAAGACCACAAGAAACGACAATTCTTCCCGGTTCGGAAAATATATCGAGATCATGTTTGATGACAAGACGAACATTATCGGAGCGAAGATTCGAACATACCTGCTAGAACGGTCGAGATTGGTGTTCCAACCACTAAAGGAGCGAAATTACCATGTGTTCTACCAGTTGGTTGCAGGAGCCACAGAGACCGAGACGAAGGAGCTAGATCTAAAGCCTGTAGAACAATTCGATTACCTTAATCAAGGAAGCTCTCCAACCATTGATGGTGTGGATGACAAGGCAGAGTTTGAGGCTTTGAAGAAGTCTTTGGCAACAATCGGAGTGGATGCTGGTCAGCAGTCGGAGATATTCAAACTACTTGCAGCATTGCTTCATTTAGGTGATGTCAAAATCACTGCTTCGAGAACAGATTCTGTGCTGGCTCCTACGGAGCCCTCATTATTGAAGGCAACTGCTCTACTTGGAGTAGACCCCAACGAATTCGCAAAGTGGACGGTGAAGAAGCAATTGATCACAAGGGGCGAAAAGATCACATCAAATTTGACGCAGCAGCAAGCAATCGTTGTGAGAGATTCGGTCGCTAAATTCGTCTATTCCAGCCTGTTCGACTGGCTTGTCGACAGTATCAACCACGCACTTGCTACAGATGAAGTTCTAGCAAGAGTAAAGACTTTCATTGGGGTATTGGATATCTATGGGTTCGAGCACTTCGCCAAGAATTCTTTCGAACAATTCTGTATCAACTACGCGAACGAGAAGCTTCAACAGGAGTTCAACGCTCATGTCTTCAAATTGGAGCAGGAAGAATACCTCAGGGAGCAAATTGATTGGACTTTTATCGACTTTTCCGACAACCAGCCATGTATCGATTTGATTGAAGGGAAGCTTGGAATACTGTCGTTACTTGACGAAGAGTCCAGGCTCCCTATGGGCTCAGACGAGCAGTTTGTTACTAAGCTACATCATAATTACGCCGCTGACAAGAACAAATTCTATAAAAAGCCGCGTTTCGGAAAATCTGCTTTCACTGTTTGCCATTACGCTATCGATGTTACTTATGAATCGGATGGATTCATTGACAAGAATCGCGACACTGTTCCCGATGAACATATGGCCATCCTTAAAGCCTCGTCCAATAAATTCTTGGGCCAAGTCTTAGACGCTGCTTCGGCTGTTCGAGAAAAGGACACGGCTTCGGCGACAACATCAAGCGCGACGAAGCCCACCCCTGGACGGCGCATTGGTGTTGCTGTCAACCGCAAGCCTACTTTAGGTGGTATCTTCAAATCCTCCTTGATTGAACTCATGGGCACCATCAATGGCACCGATGTCCATTACATTCGATGCATTAAACCCAATGAGGCCAAAGAGGCATGGGTGTTCGAGGGGCCCATGGTTCTAAGTCAGTTGCGAGCATGTGGTGTGCTCGAGACCGTCAGGATCAGTTGTGCAGGTTATCCCACGCGATGGACATACGAAGAATTTGCTCTGCGTTACTACATGCTGACCCCTTCCTCATCTTGGACATCAGAGATTCGCGATATGGCCAACAAAATCCTAACAAAAGCGCTTGGTAGCAGTAGCGAGGGTGGTCTGGATAAGTATCAGCTCGGTTTGACGAAAATCTTCTTCCGTGCAGGTATGTTGGCGTTTTTGGAGAATCTAAGAACAACTCGACTTAATGACTGCGCTATCATGATTCAAAAGAACCTCAAAGCGAAGTATTATCGACGCAAATATTTGGATGCTAGGGGTGCGGTCCTTAACTTCCAGTCTGTGGTCAGAGGTCACTTAGCACGGAAAATTGCTCAAGAAAATCGCAAGGTCAAAGCCGCCACAACAATACAGAGAGTATGGCGTGGTCACAAACAACGCAAGAACTTCTTGGCCATCCGCAACAACGTTATTCTCGCACAGGCGGCAGCGAAGGGATTCTTGCGTAGGAAAGAGATTATGGAGACCAGAGTCGGCAACGCTGCAGTGATCATCCAGAGATCATGGCGATCACGCCAATCCATGAAGAAATGGAGAGATTACAGGAAGAAAGTTGTTATCGTTCAAAGTCTGTGGAGAGGTAAGAGAGCCCGTCGCGACTACAAGAAGATCCGTGAGGAAGCAAGAGATCTCAAGCAGATCTCTTACAAGCTGGAGAACAAGGTTGTCGAGCTTACCCAATCTCTCGGTACGATGAAGAGGGAGAACAAGACCTTGTTAGGCCAAGTGGAGAACTACGAGAACCAGATCAAGTCGTGGAAGAACAGACACAATGCTCTCGAAACACGCTCCAAGGAACTACAGACAGAGGCGAACCAAGCTGGTATCACCGCGGCACGTCTTGCAGCCATGGAAGAGGAAATGAAGAAGCTACAGCATAACTTCGACGAATCAGCTGCCAATATCAAGCGCTTACAAGAAGAAGAGAAAGAGCTGAGAGAGTCCCTGCGAATATCATCTCTTGAGCTCGAGAAAGCCAAGGAAGAAGGCACCTTACACGAGTCTGAAAAGATCACTCTCAGACAGCAGCTAATGGATTTGCAAGATCAACTTGATATGGCAAAACGCGCCGGCCCTATCATGCCAACCAACGGTGACCTTGCGAATGGTACTGCCGCTCAACAGCAGGCGAATGGACTTATCAACCTAGTATCGTCGAAGAAGCCCAAACGAAGAAGCGCAGGAGCGGAACCGCGCGAGTTGGATCGCTTCAGCGCCGCTTATAACCCCCGGCCGGTATCAATGGCTGTCACTGGTAACAACCTCCATCGCCAGAACTTGTCCGGATCCACTTTCCTTCCAAGTGTGGATACAATAGAATTTGAGCTCGAAAATCTCTTGGCCGATGAGGAGGGTCTGAACGAGGAGGTAACTATCGGCTTGATAAGAAATCTCAAGATACCAAGTCCTACTTCGACACCGCCACCAACTGACAAGGAAGTCCTTTTCCCATCATACCTGATCAACTTAGTCACCTCAGAAATGTGGAACAACGGCTTTGTGAAGGAGTCTGAAAGATTCCTCGCGAATGTTATGCAGTCCATCCAGCATGAAGTGATGCAGCATGACGGGGAGAAGAATGACAAAATCGACGAGGCCGTCAATCCCGGTGCTTTCTGGCTGTCCAACGTCCACGAAATGCTCTCCTTCGTCTTCTTAGCCGAAGATTGGTATGAGGCCCAGAAGTCTGACAATTTCGAGTACGATCGTCTCCTGGATATTGTCAAGCATGACCTCGAAAGTTTAGAGTTTAACATCTACCACACATGGATGAAGGCGTTGAAGAGGAAGTTGCAAAAGATGATCATTCCAGCAATCATTGAATCCCAGTCATTGCCTGGCTTCGTCACCAATGAGAGCAATAGATTCTTGGGTAAACTCCTCCAGACCAACTCAGCGCCCGCTTATAGCATGGATAACTTATTGAGCTTGCTCAACAATGTCTTCAAGGCAATGAAGGCCTATTATCTAGAAGACACCATCATCACCCAGACTGTGACGGAATTACTTAGATTGGTAGGCGTTACTGCATTCAACGACCTCTTGATGAGAAGGAATTTCTTGTCGTGGAAGCGTGGCCTTCAAATCAACTACAACATCACCAGAATTGAAGAATGGTGTAAGAGTCATGACATGCCCGAGGGCACACTACAGTTGGAGCATTTGATGGTGAGTATTCTAGTTACTACTAGATTGGCAACCGCTAACCAGTTTACAGCAAGCAACCAAGCTCCTGCAGTTGAAAAAGGCTACCTTAAATGACATCGAGATCATTCAAGACATTTGCTGGATGCTCTCGCCTAACCAAATACAAAAGCTACTCAATCAGTACCTCGTTGCAGACTACGAACAACCCATCAATGGAGAGATTATGAAAGCTGTCGCCTCTCGTGTCACCGAGAAGAGTGATGTTCTACTCCTCGCAGCCGTAGATATGGATGATAGTGGCCCATATGAAATTGCCGAACCACGTGTCATTACAGCACTGGAGACATACACCCCCTCTTGTAAGTTGACTTAGCTTAGCTGTACTGCACAACCACTAATGCGTAGCTCAGGGCTTCAAACACCACGGTTGAAACGTTTGGCGGAGATCGTTTCGGCACAGGCCATAGCGCAACAAGAAAAATTGGACTATGTCCAAGACGACCTGACCGAACAGTCCGATGGCGAGATGAACGGCAATGGATCTGCTTGATTCTAGAAGCGTTTGGCTCTTCACTTATCATCTGTCTTCTCTTCTACTGTAGCATCTTCTTCATCCACATCCACCAGTCTAGCAAGATCTATTTTTCGGAACTGCCTGCCACGGCTTTGGAGAGCCTTTTGTATAGGGGCAATATTGGGTTCTTATCAGGGAGCATTTGCAGAGCTGGGGGACATCATCTTGATTGGTTGTTAGCGTATATTTCCTTTGGGCTCGCAATGGCCCAATTCATGACGAAAAAAACTCCTTGAAATCTTCTTTCTTGTTCCCTTCTCTTGCTCTCTTGGTCTTCTTGGATCTTCGTAGATGTCATACGTCACCACACAAAGAGGGTATTTGCTGTTGAAATTGCCGACATGTGCAAGTCTTTCCGGTGGTTTTCTTGCGGCTTGGAGAGGCGATGTCGTTTCCTGTAATATGTTCTTAATCTCTCTTTATCTTCTGTATGAGGTTGTCTCTTGTTTCTTTTGTTTTATTTATTTTTTGATACAATAACACCTTGCGGATTTAGGGATATGGGGAAAAGGATCAAATAAATATGAGATGATATTGATGAGTAGAAAAAAACAAGAGCAAATCTTCAGTACTTTCTTGAGAAGAACACAATGGGTTGTGAGGTGGTGTAGTAGGTAGAGAGGATTGAATGAGCTCTTAGAACCTGAAATCTGGAATCTGGCGTGGTGAATCACTAGTGATGCCACCATCAATGTGCAATTCCTTTGTGTGATGGGAGTTTCGTGGTTGGAAGCAGCTGTCAGCTTAGTGGGTTGTATAGTAGGAGACCGTGTGCAGAATAGAATGTGTATAAATATCGATGTTCTTGAAATGTTATAGGTTTTCTAGTGCTTGTAGCTATTCCACCACCATCAAACCTGATGTACAGTCTATGCTCCAATCTAGTGTCAATCTCAAAAACTCCCAACCATTCATATCGCTGCAAAATTCTCTGTCTTCCAATCTATTCAATCTTCTATCACATCACAACACTCGCCTCCTGATCCTAACTCTGGTGTCCACCTTTGGCTTTGCCATGGCACTCGTGCTCTTCATCTGCGGAATCGTCCACTTTCCCTTCATGCCTGCCGCGGGCTCAAACTCCCAGAACATCAAGATCCCAGCAGCCATAGCCAAGCATTCCCGTTCGGCGTATACTCTTCCTTTGCACATGCTGCCGCCGCCACCATAGGGACGGATTGTTCCGGCGTCTACGGATTTCTTGTCAGCAGAGAGAAAGCGCGTGGGGTTGAATGTGGTTGGCGAGGAGAAATAGGCCGGGTCTTGCATGTGCAGATTGTGCGGAATGGTGATGTGCTCGTTTGCGGGAAGGTGGTAGGAGGTTTTGTTGTTGTCAGTGCTGGTTGTGGATAGGGTGATGTCGTTGGAGAGTTTGCGGACGGAAAAGGGTTGGTCGCTGAGGCGGAGGGCTTCCAGATAGGTGGATTTGAACAGGGGGCAGCTTTTGGAGAGGCCTTCGTGGGAGAGATGCATCTTGGGCGCTTCGGAGAACGAGCCGATTGTTTCGCCGGGGGTGATGGTTACGTGAGGTGCGATTTCCTCGAGGATTTCAGAGAGAAGATCGGGCGTGGCGAGGATGTAGAGGATGTGCCAGTAGACGAGGAGTGTGGAGTTGACTACCAGAGCCCAAAGGATCTGGAGTTGTAGTATTAGTGAAGGTGCAGGAAAGTGGAGGATGTGTGGAGAAAGACTTACAGAGATATCTGAACGTTCTTCGGGTGATAGGCCGGCTTCTAATCTGAGGTTAGAAATCGATGCTATTGTGTTGATCCCATTGAATTACGTACTCCTAAAGATTTCATGTCTCTTCAAGATGAATTCACTAACATCCTCCATATCACCCCAAGATGCATCGATATGCTTTCCATCTACGTACGCATCAAGTGCAATTTGGAACTTTGTTACGCTATCCCAAGCTTGACGCCTAGCAAAATGGGCTTTGGCAACTGAAGGCCACGGAGTAAACCATGGTAAACCGGCCATGAAGTACATCATTCCATCATCCATATCGTAGATATCGTGGAGGACATCGGGGTTGTTTTCCAGAAATGCATGACCAAACATACTTGGGACAGAAGCATGACCCATTAGATCTCGCACTAGAGACATGAGGTCGACTTCCATCTCTTTGCTGGAGATCCATTCAGCATTTGCGTATCGTTCCCAGGGATGCTGATCAATTGGTCCGTCCATAAATGAAACCATCTGTGGGATGAGCTTCTCCAGGTTGCGAGTGGTGTTGTCAAGCATCTTACTCAGATATGGCTCTTTCATGAGATAAGTAAAGGGTTTTATCAAATCCTGCATGGGAGTTCAGTTAGGCATGGCTGGGACAATGCACCCGTCAAAACTCACCTCCCAGTGGTCGAGATACTGCTTCTCTACTCTTTTTGGTATGGCAAAGAACTGTAGCTCGGTCAGTTCCATGACTGATGCTCATGCAGTGGAATGGAGGCTTACCTTCTGAGCCAATTCCCAAGCAACTGGAATGAAGGAAACATCTGATTCTTTTTGTTGCATAACACTGAGAGAATTTAGTGTTGATTCGGAAGGTAACTCCTTCAGACTTACTTTTTAACAAGTTCTGGATTTGATACTGCGTAATATCAGCTGGTTATTGCACAGGAGAAAGTAGGACTCAACATACTGATATTGTGCCTCGTGCCTCCAACGTTGAGTGCGAATATGCCTTGTCAAATGTCAGTTAGGCTCGAACAACCGTCTGGTACACCGCGGATGATGTTCGATATAGAGGAGAACTGCTCTCCTCAAACTCGACATCTAGAAGCAGCCACACGCTCAACTCACCATGAGCACTTTGATCCCTGCACCACAGTTAGCTACCATATATTTGTACAACCTGGAAGTCAACCTACCTAGCTTCACTCATCAATTTCGACGGATCCCAGAGGCTAAAGTGACATCTCATCAGCTTGCTATCTCCAAGTTGCTTCAACCCCTTTTTCTAGCTGGTACATACAACGAAACCGTATGGCCAATCCGTGGAACCCAATACGCCGGCATCCACACCGATCTTCCATTCTTATCCTTCAACGGGCTTGACGGCCTTTCACTAAATTGACGCGTTGCAAGTATAGCAACAACTGACGCGAGGAGGATCGTTAGAATGATATGTGAAGGAGCTGCCCCAGAAGAGCGAATGGCATCTAGGGCATTGGTAACGAAACCTGATGGTTCCGGTGGCGGTGGGATTTTCAAGAGTGGTTCGTTGAAGTCGTCCATTTTTGAGTTTACAACAAAGAGAGAACGATTTGAGGAGAGATGTATTCCAGCAAAGCATTCATCTTAAGTACTCGGTATTTACGTCAAGACGTGGTGCACGGTACAGTGACACGAGTGAATTGTACTTCTCGCGGTTAGGATGCATGAATTTCATGGTGTGTCGCGATCCACCAAAAGGATTTTGACAGCATGGGGTAAATGAAGATCTGCGTCAGTGCACTTCAACCACAACACAATATTCTCCAGCATTTCTGCTTTACCATATTATCAGAAATCAACACTGATAAGTTATCTTCTCAGCCACTTATCCTTCATCATGGCACCACCCAAAACCCTGAATTTCATAACCGGCAACAAGAACAAGCTCACCGAAGTAAAAGCCATTCTCGGTGACACAATCGAGCTTCAGAGCCAAAAACTAGACCTCGTTGAAATCCAAGGATCGATTGAGGAGATCTCCAGCGACAAATGCCGACGAGCTGCTGATATTGTATGTGCAACAACCCCCATCTTGTGTTTGCTTGATGTTAACATGCAAGACAGATTCAAGGCCCAGTTCTGGTGGAAGACACATGTTTATGTTTCAATGCTTTGAAAGAACTTCCAGGCCCTTATATGTGAGCGCATTTTCTACTGGGGAAGATGGTTCTCACAAGCAGGAGGAATGCTAATGCTGTCTCTGTTCAGAAAATGGTTTCTAGATGCTCTTGGGCACAAGGGTTTGAACGATATGCTTGCTGGATTTGAGGATAAATCTGCTCAGGCAGTCTGTACGTTTGCATATTGTGAAGGGCCAGGCCACGAACCTATCATATTCCAAGGACGAACAGATGTTTGTGCTTACTTCCTCTAGATTGGGAAAATCTCCTGACATTTTATAGGGCAAGATAGTACCTGCCAGAGGTCCTTCAAATTTTGGTATATCCTTCTAACCTGCCAAACCAAACTAGCCTATCTATGCTAACTTTTCCCCTGTAGGATGGGATCCCATATTCGAGTATGATGGCAAGACGTAATGTACCCCTCCTATGCCCCCTATGCGCCTCTAACATGAAATACTCCTTAGATACGCCGAGATGGAGAAAGTAGAGAAGAACAAAATCTCCCACAGGTTCCGCGCGCTCGAGAAATTAAAGACCTGGCTTCAGGAAGCTTAGAGATGCTCCAATCAGTGATAGAAAGGCATCCACAAATGGTTTCGCTGCATCTCCATGCTCCTACGCATCCTCAACATGATCTTTCTTCCACTGCTTTATCCAGCCTTCGATCCTCTCCACATTACTCTCCATCTCCTCACTGGTATCGCTCTTGAGCTCGACCACTATTTCTTCGTCATAACTCTCCCTCGCTTCCTCCAGCAGAACTTCCATGATTTCGGCATCCAGATTCTCTTGTAGCTTGGCTTCCGGGTAGTTCCTGGTTCGCACCTCTCATTAGCACTCACCTTCCTTTCCTATGCGCAGACAACATACCTCGCTTTCAACCGATCATAAAGCAGAGTCGAATCCACCCTCAACACAACCACCAGATCGATCCAACTTTGCGGAAATAGATCGCACGCATGCCAATCGAGTATATACCCTCCCTGCTTGACGTCCTCTTCTATCTCGTCCAGTAACTAATTGCGCAAAATATACGTTAGCTAGGCTATACCACATCTACACCCAATGCACATAATCTAGAGCCAAGCATACCTTATCCTCATCCACGATCCAGCTCTTCATTTCTTCATCCCAGCCCTCATGACACCCCTTCTCCTTGACCACATCGTTGATACTCAGATGTTTCAATCCCGTGTTCTGGGCCAACACTTCGCAGTGTGTCGTCTTTCCCACACCGGGCGTGCCAGTTATGATTATGTTAGGTTGCGTGCGCTCCGGAGTGTTTCCCATCTTGTCTTGCTTGAATTCCTCAGCTGACGATTGGTCTGATACGGTTCGGTAGTTCCTGTGATATGATATAATCTGTTCCAACTGTAGCCTGGGTTTTCAATCAGATATTTATACTCCCGACGTCTGGCTCAAGGCTTTGTTGGTTGTCGGTTCGAAGGGCTGAGTTGGAACGGCCTTTGCGCCTCTAAACCGGTCCTTGTGCGAGACTCTGCAAAAATGTTTACGAAAATTCTTATCGAAAAAGGCGGGGCTTATCAGCACGTGTTTTGGGACTTCTAAAAATAGATAGCACTTGACTTCGAGCTGCAGCTAGCTGGAGGTAAAACCCCTCGCGAGCATGGGCAAATACAATGGATATCATGCTTTGTTTGATATTGTGCATCTATTGGAGGTGCTAAAAGAGTTCAGCTATTATATGAAGCAATTCTACTTGCAAAGTTATTACGTGATGCGCTGACTTCTCCGTCGATGTCCAGATCAACCAGTTTCCATATCCATACATCGCACAACCGGCATTGCTGACTTCTATTCTCGATCCTCCCCCGTAGGCTTGTACATAATTGTCGTGACATACTAGTGGAAGCATTAGCAGATTGCAGAATATGAGATTTCTTGTAATCCATACCTTTCTCTTATATCTTGTGGTAGCTGAAACAGCAAGAACATTGTTCTTGATACTGCTCGTAGCTAAGTGGTTTAGAACAGTGTGATTGGGCATGGTCAAAACACTGTTATCATCTTTCATCGGAGTAGCGGCATTCAGGATCGGTTTTCCTAAGAAACCAGGTAAACTTGGAGGAGATGGTAGCTTGTCTATCGCCGCGATTGCGTATTGGTATGCCGCAGAATCTTCGGGCTTGTCCATATCTATAAGATACTGTGGGATCTGAGATGTAAATTGACCCTCGGGAGTCACGGGTTTCATCCTTGACGCAGGCTTTGGCTCTGCTTTTTCTTCCGATGGGGTAGGTTCAGCTTGAGGAGTCTCCGCGTTGTTTGCCCCTCCTCCTATTGGATCATTAGGAATCTCTGCGGGTGTCTCATCGCGAGGTAAATCGTCGGCGCTAACTTCGATATAATTGACAAGGTTGTTGCCAAAGTCGACCGTCGTAGGCAATAATGTTGAGCATTTCATAGCGCCATCCGCAATAAACCTAACATGGTGCGTTCCAGGTCGTACATGTATAATAGCTCTTAAAAGTCCCGGTTCTCCTTCTCTGTGAAACGTCAGCAATAGGCATCGAAGAATGATCGCCAAAAGGAGTGCGCCGCAAGCGCGAATGAGCTCCACCTACACTGGATGTAACCTATGCTTCTTATTCCATTGAAAAATTGTACCAGTTACATAAACTTTTTCACCACCTTCTCTCCATTCAAATATTGTCGGTACGGTCGCCTTTGTTTTGTCGAAGGGAAGCTCTGCGTCCTCTTCTTCTTCTATAGTGTTGTTGCTGAGTGCAGAGGTTCGTCGCGGAAGTGGTTCGTTATCTAACGTCTCTATATCTAGTACCGGCGCATCAATATTCTCTGTGGGTGCGATTATGGGTGACCCAGGTGTGTGCACCTCCTCCTCAATTGGGAGAGGGAGTCTTGGAGGTCTCGTGAGATGATAGGACATGTCTTGCAAAGGCGGCCCGGATGGATCGATAGATTGGGACAGGGAATCTGAGTGAGATCTCAATGATTTGGAATCGTAATAGGACGAGGGCATGGGAACATCGACCGGCTTAGTTGGCTGATCTTTCACGTCGATTCTTTCAGTCGGCGGTTCATCTTTGGGCTGTATGCTCGTCTGAGGATCTTTCTCTTGGTATGATGTACCGAATTGCCCGGCCGGGTGTGATTGGGAGTTGCGTGGGCGGTGTGTGACGTTGGAACCATGAGCTTGTGCTAATGATGGTTCAGCTCTCGCCGCGGACCTTTGCGATTGTATCAGATTCCTGGGATCTCTACGAGTTGAAGCTGCTTTCGATGAGTCATGGTTGTGACCCGAAGGTGAATGAGAGTGTGAATGTGATGCCGAAGTAGTTGGCCTCGTGTTGGTGGAAGGTGTATTCCCCATGGTTGCGATCGGGTGATTCAATAAGTGCACTCAGGATGCATTCTGGCCGGCTAAAAGGCTGTTTGGAATTGGAGACACGATGAAGCTATTGGGAACGAGATGGGGAACGGCGAACGGCGAACGGGGAATAGATAATGGTAGTAATGGATTAGGTGAATAAAGACGTAAATTGGTAAATATGTATGAACGAATTGAGAGATCTGTAAGATTTGAAGAAAGGAACGAGAAAATGAATGAACATGTACTTAGTTGGGAACAGAAGATATCTCCAAGAATCTGAGGTTTTTCTTTATATTCAATCCGAACAGTGCTTTTTTATTAGGGGAGATTCGTAAATTGTGGTGTTGAAGTGCAAAAATTAACCTGTTTGAGAGAGTGAGAGCTTTGGATTTACCCCACCTCTTGTCCTAAAACCACTTCACCCACAAATATGCCTCCAGATTGGCCGTACCTTGTGGGTGGTCCGAGCTTTCAATCTTCCCTTGGACATAAACATTACATCAGCATCTTGGGTCTGTCCAACCATCATCATCATCCACACTACAAGGCTTAGAGGAAGTATAACAACCCGCATTCATAACTCATATCTTCATTGCCTTCTAAACTCCTTGTAGACCATAGCAGTTGTATGACGCATATGCTAAATAGGGTGCGCGTACGGTGCTTGCATAGCGCCTTTCATTCTCCGTAATCGCTTTCTTTGCGTTACCCACAATGGAGCTTGCAAACATGACATGGCTTTCAATGATAGGAGGCACGTTATATTATCTGGTCCTGCCGGTCTACCTCATCTTCAATTGGTCGCTGGCTCTTCTGGGCCTTGCTTTAGCTCCAGCGCTACACGTGGGAAGTTCTCTATCATCCGCTTTACTTCTTCCGTTCAGAGTACTGGCTAAATTCGAGGTACATCACCAACCATCCCATTCATACTAATGACACTGGATCTAAAATTCTTCAGGCTCTATTCTTATTTCTCGGCTCGGCGGTTGTTGTTGGTTTAATCACAGGCTCGATCTTGCATCTCTCGTCCAGTGTTCTCATTTCGCTGTTGAATCTGTCACCAGCTCCAGAGGAATCGGGTCGCTCTGCCGCGTCAGTTCGTGCTGCCCGAGCCCAGAAGCAGCGGGACAGTAAGCAAGATCCTTTGAAGTGGAAGATCGATCCCTCGGTAGAGAAAAAGTATGCCGAGTGGTTAGAGAAGGATGGTGGAGGAAGAAAAGACGAGCAGGGACTACTGGCCCAGACCATAATCGAGGAGGACGATGATTCTTAGGATGGGTTTTGACGCACATGGATTTGCCGTCTCTAGGCCTGCATAGGCGCGATCTCAAATGGCGTAAAAGCTTCAGTCTCTCCATTTGACAAAGACCTCATCCGTCCTGAATCTTTGCGTGCATGTGCTCTCTGACAACGGAGTCCTGAAGCCGGTCTCGTATGCCATTAACCCAGCCTGGGCAATCATGATACCGTTGTCAATACAAAAACGCTCATCGGTTGCAAAGACACTTCCCCCACGATCTCTCGCCATTAGCCCCATCATCTCTTGCAACCTTTCATTGCAGCCAACTCCGCCTACTATCAAGACTTGATTGCTTCCCACATGAGCCATAGCTCTTTCAGTAATCTCCACCAACATCGCATAGACAGTCTCCTGCAAGCTGAAGCACAGATCCGCCGTAGTGATCAGCTCCCCAGTGATGGGATCCTTTTGTTCGGGGTTTGCCTTCAATTCCCCGGCGAGAATGTCGATACTTGCTAGAATTCCGGAAAAAGAACAGTCCATCCCTTTAACCGCATATGGAAGATCCAATAGTACTTTTCCCTTCTTCGCTAGTTGTTCAATGTTGTATCCTGGCGCTGGATCGTTACTGATCTCTAAGGTTCTCGCAAATCGGTCAAGACAGTTTCCCACGGCAATGTCCAGAGCCTCCCCAAAAATGCGATATCGTTGTTCTGCATATGCAATAACCTGGGTGTTTCCACCACTGACGTAAAGAACCACCGGATTTTGTGCCCCAGTAATTTCCCGACCCATCTCTATATGTCCAACGCAGTGATTGACCCCTACCAGTTCTTTACCCCACAGCAAGGAAAGCATTCGAGCTGCGACGGCGACGCTTTGTAATGGAGCGCCCATTCCAGGACCTTTAGTGTAGCAAATGCAATCAATGTCTGCAACCTTCACTCCAGCCTGAGCCATGGCCTGCTTCACGAGTTTGACTAGCCATGACCGATGGTGTTTGGCAGTGTCTTTGGGTAAAAAGCCTTCACCCGGAGGCGAAACGAATGTATGTCGAATGTTCGAAAGGATCTTTGCAGGCTTGCCTTTAACTGGGTGTGATATAACACCGATACCAAGTTTGTTGGCACTCCCTTCAAGACCGATGGCAATCATCTTGGACGTTGTGGGCTTTTCTTTCCGACTGCAGATAAATCAAAGAGGGGTTGACGAATAGATAAATAATCTGCCACTAAAGTTGGGCAAGGTTGAGTAGTCACAGCTAATCGATAAGGATTATGCCGAACAATCCATCCGTGTGCGCGTCAATGGAAGATGACAAAATGCCCACCATTCTACCACCACCAATTATTATACACATCTACAATTGGGAATATTATACTTGATATCTCTACATAAAACATTCATGAACAATTACTTCGATTTCTGATATTATGAATGATTGTGACAGTGCGAAATTTTCTTGCTGACCTTTGTTCAGCCCCACATTGCGACCTATCTAGGCCTAGGGCCCCTTGATTTATTCGGTTTATTTTAGCGACTTCTACCAAATGTCGCTGGTGTGCGAGGCGAGTTAAGAATTTACTTGCGTTCATGCGAAACATACAGACTGCTTTGCTTCATTACACGCAGCTCACCTACTTTCTCAGATCGAATACAGAGGGAAAATGCTCCCAGATATGGAGATCGACGATTTTGAAGCCAGAACTGCTGCATTCGTATCGTGGCTTGCAGAAATGGGTGTCCGGATCAGCCCTAAAATAACATTGGCCGATCAGCGAGCTGAGGGTCGAGGACGAGGTGTCGGTATGGTCCCTCTTCTCCACCATTTCTATTCTTCATGCGCCCACTATCTCTGAATAGGGATCTGCTGCATTTGTGTCCGCAGTTCCAGGGATTGCATGATACGACAGAATCTCGCTAATATCTCACAGTGGCTCAAGACGACATCGAAGATGACGAGATCCTTTTCAGCATCCCACGCAACGCCGTTTTGAATACACAGAACATCGCAACTACTTCCATTTCTCCCTTGCTGAAGACTTTGAATGATATGCCCAGCTGGTTGGTAGGTTACCTCCGGCTATCCCACCGGAGTTCCGGGCAGCGCTGGCTAACTACAACCTAGGCGCTCACGACAATACTCATGGCGGAGGGCCAACGCAAAGAATCCAAGTGGGCACCTTATCTCGCGATACTACCGGATCAACTCCATAGCTTAGTCTTCTGGTCTGATGCCGAGCTTGCAGAGCTCCAGGCAAGCGCGGTCATAAAGAAGATAGGGAAGAAGGGCGCTGAGGATATGTTCTTCACGCACGTCGCTCCTCTCGGCCTTGATCAGTATAGTGTGGAAATGTGCCACAAGGTAGCCTCTGTGATAATGGCATATGCATTTGATATTCCGGATCCTTCAGATGAATCAGCATCCGGTGGCAAGGAAAAAGAAGCCGATGACGATCTAGTCTCCGACAATGGCGAAGACGAGAAAACCATCTTGTCCATGATACCTCTGGCAGACATGCTCAACGCCGATGCTGACAGGAACAATGCTCGTTTGGTCTGCGACAACGAAGACTTAGAGATGAGAGCTATCGCACCAATCAAAAAGGGCGAAGAAATATTCAATGAGTTTGTACTCCCTTTCATCCATATTTTGCAACTTGACTCACAGGCATCATATGCTGACCATTCATTTCTAGTTACGGCCAACTTCCTAGGTCAGATTTGCTAAGGCGGTATGGATATGTCACCGACAGATACTCTGCTTACGACGTTGCTGAAATATCAACTGAGCTTATCGTTTCTGCATTTCGCAATGGCAAGGTTCACTCTTCCCTAGCAAAACTACCTTCGGAAAGTCTCAAACTACGTCTGGATCTAGCTGAAAGAGAAGGTGTTTATGAAGAGTCTTTTGACCTGCTACACCCTGGTTCCGATGAGCCCGTCATTCCTGACGAGCTCCTGGCATTCTTATATATCTTGCTCGTCAACGAAGATCATTTGAAAGCCATTCTGGACTCGCAAAGTAGCTTGCCCAGTCGGTCTAAGCTCGCAACCGAACTTGCGGGGGAGGTCTTGAAAACGCTTCTGCAAACCAGAGAAAAGGAGTATTTGACAACCGTGGAGGAAGATGAACATTTGCTCCAGGATTCAAATTTGCCACTACGAACACGTATGGCAATTCAAGTACGCCTTGGGGAGAAGAATGTGCTGCGAGCAGCCGTACAGGAAGCAAGCACCTTTACGGGTAGCAATCATCGTATGAGACTCGGCCATTCAAAGGCGGCCAACGAGAAAGGTGGAAAGAGAAAGGCAGAAGACTTGGGACAAGCAAGAAAGAAGGGCCGCTCACGCTAGGCGACACTGGTATGCGAAGCAACCTATTCGCGACGGTATGTCACAAACATCTTCCTGAGTTTGGGACAATGGTGGAGGAAATTAATAGTCAGGTTTATTCCCGACCCTGTGTCATCATTTCTAGCGGACTTTTGCTCATAGTGAGCGCTAAAATACAACAGGTCTTTCAGACACCTTCGTTGGCGTCCTCGGACAGAACTTCTAATTTCAACAAAACAACGCTCCGCCCTTCCTTGGGTAACGCCTCCTCCTGTCCGTGGCTCCGTCGAAATTCATGCAGAAGGGTGATTTACAGTGAAGCCTTCAAGTGTGAGATGGCTTCTGATAAGATCGTTTAGTTGAGAACGACGATTTGTCGTCGTAAAGAGAGGTTTCAGGAATTAGGTTGGTTCGTTGGTTGTACTGCCGGAGGACCGATCGCTTTGTTGTTCACGGGGCTACCGCCATTGCCACCAGTACTCTTGTGGAATACTCTCTGACGGTGTGGGTCCGGATAGAGGTGCAGTGACAGAGGTATCGTGGATCTGAACTTCAGACATTTGGTGTCATACGGATCTACCTCATATACTGGCTGTCCATCGTCATCATCGTCTTGGTCATACTTCCACCGATCCGACATCTTTTCGTCTACACTTTTACTAGCCGTAGACATCCCTCTACGGTCTATCCACAATCGGCCACCACGACCAATACGCCTACGATATGCTGGCTGGCCGTGGTGGTCGTCTTCTTCCGGAGGACTACCATACCGTACGGTCACAGCATCCGCTTTCTCCTGTTGTATTGGCGACGATTGATCAAACGATTCTGAGGTTACGGATGATGGCGGCGTCAATAAATATTGATATTGAGCGGTGGCAGGACGGAAACCTGTGCTTGAACCTTGTGATTCGACTGGCAAGAGTGGTTCCCTTGTGCAGTCGATATAGTTCTCGTTCCATTTGGTGTGTTGAGCGGATTTCTCCTCGAGTTCTCTCTGCAGCATATTCTCCTTTTGGGCCAGCTGATCACTCAATAAGATGAGATCGGTGTCAATGGGGCGGCCATCAGGACGATTCGGCATACGAAGCTGGCTTGGAGGTCTCTGCAGGACTTGCATCTCTGAAGCTTTCCTCTTCTGGGGCTATGACAAGTTAGCATCAATCTACGCGAAACCACAACGGGGAACGGCAAGCATACCTTCTGGTTGATAAGATCATCGTCATCGTTCTTGATACCCATCTTGACCTTAAGATTCTTGAGTTCCGTTCGTGATTCGAACACTGATCGCTCGCACTGCAGGAGATTCTTTTTGAAGACTTCCCTCTCAGTCGCCATACGGGTCAACTGTCGAGCGTCTTCCAACTCCTTTCTCAACTTTCTAAGCTTCTCGGTAATTTGCGTGTCCCGAGCTCTTGTTTTCCTCGTGATTCTGACTTCACGACGACGGAAGCAGACATACGGGTCGCCTTCATCATTGTCTTGGTGAGTCTCGAATTTCAAACTTGGCTGCAAGCCATGATTACCGCACGCTTGTTTTCGAGTTTTCCAGTACTCATAAATTTCTTTTGCATGATCGGGTACCTTTTCATCTCCCCTTTCTTTCATGGCTTCTTTCATAGCGTCGAAACTCACCACAGTATTATCGACAGAGGCATAAGGCGCTTGGGTTTCAGCAGTTTCTTCGAACAGGTCCATGAGCTTTTCAAAGTCATCCTCTGAAAGCTGCGAAGCTCCAGATTTCTTTTTGTTATATTCTTTAAGGAAGACATCGTCTTCAGTACTCATGTTATACTGACACCCAGTGCATTCCTCAACTGTCTGGGAAAAGCGGATGTAAGTAGCAGGTTTGTCAAACTTCCTTGAATATAAAGCGTCATAGTCGATGTCGGCACCCTCCTCTGCAGGAGGAGCTGGAATCTCCTTGGGCGCATCTTTATCCCCTGCCGAAGTACTTGCCGCCAGAGCAGCTTGAAGATGGTATTCCTTCACAGCAACGGATTAGCACAACGAGTCACGTGGTAAAGGTGAAGATATGATGACGAGAGTCACGTGTTACGCACATTTTCTTCAGCTTTTTCGACACCAGTTTCGACTTTATGTTGACCTTGTAGAGAATCATATTCTGCTGATTCAATTTGGTCTTCTCGTAGAATTTGTTGGTGGGTGGATCTGTTGAGCTTTTTTTGGCGCACCACCCTGCCCGCGGGTTGTGTTCTCATGATGGATTGATGTAAGAGTGTAATATTAACGCGACAACAACGCAAGATCGACGCGTAAAAAATTGATATAATGAAAAAGCGACCATGGCTTTTCGTTTAATCCATTTTCTAAAATTGATTTCGATGTTTTGGTGAATATTTTGATGATCGAAAATTGCACCTCACCACGATCTGACGTTCGTTCGTGGTACCCCGAAGCAGAATTTTCATTGTGTCAAGTTGTCCACACTCTACCTAATCTGAGTGATAATCCCGCCTGAGGCACGAATTAAGGCATGTAAAGTTCATGAATGTTGATCTAGTCCCAAATAAGAATCCCTCATTATCAAACTTCGGATAGGGAACTGTGAACAATACCATCGACAAGACACAATATTCCATACAGCTTCTTTGCCAGCGACGATACCCTACTTGCTATTGGGGGGAAACTGAACCTGAAGCTTCCAGGAACTCGATAATACCAGTCCGAAGCAATAATATTGCAGCTTGTGGCAGTAATCGAATATCCAAATCTACATTCCATCTCCTCCCCGCCTTTTTCTAAGTCAGCCTCGCGACTCCTAACCAAACCACTTCCACTCCACCACAATCCTTTACAAAGATGGGGAATACAAGCAGTGCCGTGCTGGACAATATTGTGCAGGGTTCTAATTGTGCGGATATGATTCTTTATTGCATGTCTGCGAGAATGGGAGGAATTAATTGCTAATCGAATGGGCAGTCGATCGAGATGAAGTCGATAGGTTACGGAAACGTTTTATGAAGTTGGACAAGGTGCGCAGATCTGGGAGCGCTTACCTTAGGATAACCTGGCTGATACATGATTCTGGAATTAGGATAACTCCGGTACCATCGAGCGTGAAGAGTTTCTGAGTCTTCCTCAAATCTCCTCGAACCCTCTTGCTACTAGGTCCGTTGGCCTCCTTTTCACCGCTTCCCCTTGCTCCTGGGACCGTCGATCCTATACCTATATACAAGACATTGTAGCTTAACTAATACATCCTCTTACTACAGAATGATCGCCATATTCGACGAAGATGGCGGTGGAGATGTCGATTTCCAGGAATTCGTAAGCGGGCTCAGCGCTTTCAGCTCCAAGGGCAACAAGGAACAAAAGTTACGCTTTGCATTCAAAGTCTACGATATCGATCGCGATGGTTATATCTCCAACGGCGAGTTGTTCATTGTCTTGAAGATGATGGTGGGTAGCAATTTGAAGGACCAACAGTTGCAGCAGATTGTGGATAAGACGATTATGGAGGCAGATCTGGACCGTGATGGGAAGATCAGCTTTGAGGAGTTTACGAAGATGGTGGAGAACACCGACGTTAGCATGAGTATGACACTAGGTATGTTGGCTTTTATTGTTCTTGATGTTAGAGACGAGGAGCGGTGCTAAATCTCTGGGGATAGATCAATTCTAAGTTTAAGGGGGGCATGGGGTGGGAGCAACTGAGGATAATATATGCAGCGGCATGATTTTCAAGCATTAAGCGAAGCAGGAAATAAAGCAGATCATGGTAAAGCGAAGCTCGAATGCGGGACATGGGTATGAGCTACGATTGGAGGAGTTCTTGCATGTTGGTGTAAGGAGCGGGCGCTCAGCGGACGGTGTTGGAGAGGGGAAATGCGGGGGGACTATCTATGAGACTTAGGTATGGAATGAATGGAATGATAACTTAGTGCTGTGCTGTGGGACGATGGTCTGATCTTCCTGCCGAGCGGTGAACGGTGTGTCCTTTGGAAGTTCTCCAGAAAGGAGCGATCTCTTCACATCTCATTCTGAGCTTCTAGTATACTGGCTCTTCCGTACATCCAACCTCAGAGGTTCCTTCGCAATTTCTGGCAGCTGTGTTTTTCTACGTTGATTCTGTCCGTATCGGTGACTCTCTTGTCTGCTCGGGTTATACATCACTTCGCTCTCTTCCTCTAGTCCTAGTTTAATCTTCATGCTTCTGATTCCGGTCAGACACAACCTGACTAGCCCTGTCTCTCTGGATTGTCAAAAGGATGGACTTGCTTCATTTTACCTCGACTCATCCCATGTATCAAAGACTACACATATCTCAGAGCTTCCGTTAAAATTACTTGCACATTACCGCTGGATGAACGTTTAAACCTCACGGCGTGTCTTTTTGCTCGTTCGGTCATTCATTCATTCATTCATCTACTCCCTTTCAAGCGTCTTCCTTCCCCTACTCCCATCAAACAACAACCACTCATTCCACTCCATCTTCACCTCCTCTCCTACCCCCACTACTCCGCCGTATCCAAACCTGATTCCACCGCACGAGCTCTCTTCTTCTTCTTTTTTCTCTACTTAATAACAGGTCCCAAGCCCCGGCATCTACGAAAGATCGCCATAGCTACTTCATCCTAGAACGAGGACTCACCTCACGATAGCTGGCGCGTGCGAGATCTCCCCCTCACCTCTTTCTAGAGATTGCTTGATTGTACTAGGGGGGATGAGTCGAGCTTGGCGTCCGCGGGTATATGCGTATGAGAGATAAGGTCGGGGGAATGTGAAAACGGAAGGTGGTGGAGTTTTGGCTTGGTGTGTCTCTTTAACTTAAAACGGATGGAGACGCCATGATCGTCCAGGAACGGTAGTGTCTATGGAAGTGCTCGATCAGATATAGTAATGTCAGATGGGAGGAGGTTCTCTGGGGCTGCGATGGGAAGGTGGTAAGTAAGTAGGTGTTCTCTGTCTGGCTTTGTATGATAGAGGAGATTAGGTTCTGGTGCGGGGTGGGGTCGTTGCTCATGTATTGTTATTCTCATCTCCAAACGGGATGATAGAATGTCTATCTGCATAGTATAGTATATACCCGGATCTGGAGCTGCTTTCTGCGATGAAATTTATGTGTATTTCTGTTGAAAAAGGCCATGTAATAATGGGTTCATTGGATTCTAATCATTCGTTGGACCGGATGAATACAAGTTCACTAGGTCATAGACAGATAGGATGAGATGTTTCTCGCGTCTAGGTTAAGGCTGGTGTTGGGAGCTGGATTGCTTGTTTGTTTGTTTGTTTTTGAATACGGTAGGTGCATGTTGGGGATATGGCATTATGGGGATCGGTAGATTCAGTGCACTTGCTTTTGTATCCATTAATGGCCTGCCCTCGACCGAGAACATCGAATCTGTGTATCGGTCTAAGCGTGGTATGAAGAAACTCAAGATCTCTTAAGGTTGTGGGATGATGTGCAAGTGGATTAAGCACAGAGTCATAAGGCTTAGATGAAGTGGTCTTTGGGGCTTAGAATTATGGTTTATCGCCGGAATTACAGGTGAGACAATGGAGTCGACGAGATCTGTTTGAGAAATCTCTCAACCCGTAGCATGCGAGTGGTAGCTCGTGAGAAAGCCATGGGATACACCGACAGCCGTCGAATGATAAAGTCCAGCGCAATAATCATGAGATGGGGCGAAAGAAGAGACGTGGCTGCGATGCACTGATGCTGAAGCCGAACAAAATATGGATGTCAATTCTAGGTTCTACCGCGCTTTGTGCGGACTTACCGCTACTTCTCAACATTCCACAAGGAACGAGCTTAGAGTTCACAAAGATTTGAGGTAATCCAGAAGTGCACCACTGTAAGTGGCGTTGCCAAGAATTTCCTCTCCACCCCAAACTTCTTCAACTGAACATGTGAACTCGACAGACCAGAGTGACTCATTAGCTCATCTGCTGCATTGACTCACTAATGACCATTGATATCAATCTGCGTGCAGATCCAAACAATTGCCTCATGCACCCCAAACAAGCCTGGACAGCAACTTTCATAAAGTTGGTGAATTGCGCAATCCTAGGGCTCCGCCTCGTATGGGGAATTGGAAAAAAAAAAGTATGGTGACGGTCTTGGGTCCGTCCATGAAAAGGGTGTATCCATGGAGAAAGTAGAGAAGTTTTAACTTTCGGGATAACCTCTTCCATTTGATCACTCGCTGAGCTAAAAACTTTCATGCTCGCGAAGAAAAAGTATAACTAGACGTAAAGCTTCAACCAAGAGAGTATCTTCACGTCTGCTGTGGTGTTCAGATGCAAAGATCGGTCGCAGCGTCCTACCTTGTAACGATCGCTGGTTCCAACTGAAAGCGAGAGCGCATAACGCGCAACCCAACCCTATGGTGTTTTCACTGCCTGGTGTGTTACCACATGGGTATGCTGGATATCTTTAAGTCCACCTCATCAGTGCCTCCAGCTGTGCTGGCTCAAAGGGCAAGACGTAACGTCTGCTAATCCTAAGCCCCGTCGGCGATCAAAGGCAGGATGAACTCATACGGACTGAGCTTTTGATAGACAACTAGGATATGCATGAAATGGGTGGTTAGCAAATTCATGTAGAATCTTGCATTTGTTCGTTGGACTCCGTTATGACGGGGAAGTTGTTCCTGTGCAAAACATCATGAGATAATCGATGCGCAGTAGCGCGTACAGAAGTACTTGATGCCAATGAATGATTGGCTGTCACCGGTGAGTTGCTTGGTGCTGAAAAGTATCGCATTACGCAGCTCAATATACTGAAGGAGGCGGAGTCGTATGGAGTGTTACCGCCGCTGCTTCAATGAAGTAGAATTGACTTCCTCACATACAATGCTGGTTGACTGTCAATGATAGACGGAAATAGTTGCCGCTGCGTACGAAAGCACCTGCAGAGTCACATCGTATCATGGACCCATCGAGAAAGTGGCACTCAAGAGTCAAAACAAAGCAGCGAAATGAGAGGAAGAATTCTGAAACATCCTGGACGGCTATCTGCGTACTTTCGTAAATATGGCGATAGAAGCGGAAAAGGAATCTGAGTGGAATCAAGGATGCGTGCGAAATCATCAAGAGCCAGGGGGGGAATTAAAATTGTTCTTGGGGTGTTCTCGAAGGTAAAATGTCCGAAAAGAGGATTTCGCATGATGGTTGGTGCGTGCAACATGTTTCGGCTTCTATTTCGAGCCTTGTGCCTTGGACCGTGGACCGTGGACCGTGGACCTTCTCGCATCGCCTCAAGCACAGGATTCCCAGATATTAACACATGGGTGTGAGACTGGTACTGGTACTGGTGCTGGTGCTGGTGCTGGTGCTGGTACCTAACCACCGTGTAGGGCTGCGTTTGTTTGACGATAATTGCGGCCGTCGTCGAGGCCTGACTGCGCGCAGTTACTACAACAACCATGACGTCGCATTCAGGAGCCGACTTTAGAGCAGATCGGGTAATGCTTACGAACGTGCATATACCGAAATACCCGTAGAGAAGGCAGGAGGAAGCAGTCCCTTCGTAAGTATGAGTGTTTGTACGAGTGGTCCGATGATGTTCTTGTTCAGAACACATTGCATAGAAAGCCGAACTTTTGGTGATCAAACACAACGGTCTGACATAGTTCCTCGAGCAGTGGCACGTGTATCTCAGGGAATTTCCTGGCAACTTTCACCAGGGCAAGTGACCGCCAGGTGGAGATTGAGCAACTTCCCGCGAAAGACGTTCAAGCGGTCTGAAGCGGTGGAGACGGAGATGACCTTCGGTCGGCCAGCCTTGTGAAGAAGGGCACCGTGAAGCGTGCTTTACATGTTTCAACTGCCGATCCAAACACAACACGTGCAACGAGCTGGCGGAACCCCTGACTCTATATTGTATTGTATTGTATTGTATTGTATTGTATTGTATTGCATTGTCTTGTATACAAGCGTACCTGGTGGAAGGTTTCTATTAATCGATGATGTCGTCTTTGCTTGACCGCAGTATGAGATATGAGATATGAGATATGAGATATTGGTACGAAGCAGGTCCATGTAACCTGCACAAACCTCTGAGCTGTTCCCATCCCATTACTCGCGACCCTCCGAGATATCCTTGTCTGGAGTAGTAGCGGATGTAACGAACAAGAATAGGAATGTGCGGCGACGATCCCGGTGCTGGTTGATGACATCTGGCTTGGGCGAGTTAGTGAGGCGTGCTATCGGAGCCTGGCCCCAATATCGAATATCTTGACTCATGTGAATTTGTTTTCAAACCTTTTCATGCAGTTTGAGTCTTCGATAGCATTACTGTGGCTTGAGCTGAATGTTACATCAAAGGGATCTCGGGGTCTGTGGAGCGCTCTGAGCAGCAGAGGGGACGTGCCAGCAGGTAAATAGGTAAACAGGTAAATAGCTACCCAAACATTGATTGATTGACCTGCTCTCTCTCAAAGGAGCTTTCCTTTCCAAACATTGGTGGACCCTATATCGATAAATACTTATACGGGTGCGGTGTGACCCCTTCCGGAAGTGAGAAGCGAAAAAGAGGCCGGGGAATAATGAATGTTTCGTATGAAGTAGAACATTTGATACAACTGTACAGAAGTAGATAGGATACACAGATACACCTCAGCAGCAGTGGACTTTGTGACTGCATACGGAGTAGAGAGAGGATGGGATACTACGCTACCAATGTCCCAGGGACTACGCAGTCTGTGAAGTACCCTACCACCTCAAGCCTTCCTTTCCGATAGCTCGATTGATTTGATATTGGGGCCTGTGTAGATCCTCTGCAGCTAGGATAATATTTTGCAGGTTCGAGAGATGGCCATGTGGTTTCCAAGCTCCAAGATACTTAGTGTTGCAGTGAGCGTACCTCGGTCCTCCTCCGTCCCTAGACAAGGTTACTTCGTATTTGCTGGCCGTGATAGTACGGCCCAGAATAGTCAACACAAGCAGCCAACCACGGCGATTAGACGCAGAGAATGATTGCCTGGCGACAGGGGAAAGCGAAGATTTGAGCCACAATTTGAGTAACTTGGGTCGAAGCTCGGGCTAGAGAGAGTAGAGTTAAAGGACGGAGGCAGCAACTCCCTGATGAGGTGACGACCACAGACAAGAATCTGACGACCGACTGGGTTCATGGTTATAACATTTCCACCCTGCGCCCTTGCGCCTTTCCTCCAAAATGGCGAAAACACGTCTTAAAGCAAGTGAAACCGGGCGATGCAATTGGGCGATCGGAGTAGTTTCAGGGAACATGGCTCTGTCTCGTCATTCCAGAGCCTAATTAACTCTCACTAAAAGCTGGCCCAAGTGGGTGCCTCGAGAAGTCCTGACTTCCTCACTGGCCGAATCGCTCTGCTCTTCTCCACGGCATACGGCACGGCGACATGCGAAAGTACTGTACGAAGTACTCCGTACGAGTACTGTACCAAAGTACTTCGACTTGCTTGGCACAAGCGTTCCAGTTTAGGCGTTTCCTAGTCCTGGAATATTCCAAGCTTCCATTCTTCCATTCACGGTCCCCTTCTATCTACGAAGTACAGACTCCAGACTAGTTACCAGTACCAACCCATGCGATGTCGTACACTTGCAGGAGACCTGGCTACCAAGATTAATGCATGTCCCTACCGCCGTATACCGACTCTGCCGCCCCGTCTCCCATCTCCCATCGCCCATCGCCCATATCAGGTTCCCCAGGCTTGTCATTATGCTCGACATACTTCGTATCGACTCGAAAAAATCGATCGGCACGACCTGCTGAAATCGATTCTTTATGACAAGACCCATCCATCCATTTAGCCTTATTCTTCTGCGTCTCCTGCCTGCATCGGATATGTCGGGAAATACACCCATTCGCTTTTTTTCTTTCTTTTCAGCCCCCTCGATGCTGCTCGACACTGCCATTCCTTCCGAGCTTACCAGCAGAATATTCCCGAAATGATTCCATGCTGAACCATGGAGCTGGAAACGTACAGATCTGCTGCCCACCCAGCCATTTGGACGCCTATGTGTATAGTTGTTTCGGTCATTTCCTTCATTTCCTTCATTTCCTTCATAGTGCACTACCAGGTGTGGTCGGTGAACACCAACATCGCTGTCTTGGGACCCAATCAGTGGCCTTACTCGCACGGCTGTCAAAGCCGGATGTACACAGCTGCCAGCTTTTCTTCCTTCCTACCTTCCTTTTACCAAAAAACACCTGGAATAGCCCAGAATTATGTGATGCACCTTTCTTAAAATACTTGGATTACTTTTTCTAGGCGTCATTCAATCTTTCTCACGTATCATTTCGTTGTCTTGAGTCTAGTATCCGCCTCAGGACCCTGGACGCCTTATCAAATTGAATTTCCAATATTCCCTTACCCACTCGTCTCAACCCACCGCATCTGATGCTTGGATGCTTGGATGCTTGGGGGCCCTTTCCCTTTCCCTTTCCCACCCCTACCCACCCCCATTGGCATCTCTCGTCATTCTCCATCTTAGATCTCTCTTTGACCCTTGAGCCACATATCATATCTCGCAGCCCATGCATCCCATCCCATGCATCGCCTCGTCGCCTCATCCGGCGATCTCACGGTTTAGCGTTGCGCCTGATCGACTGAAACCCCCGGTATCTCAAGCCCGAACTTTCCAAACGCAGCCGCTCACCTGAGTGATGTCCACCCTTCTCTTGTCCCAGATGCCAGATCAGTGACCTAACCATTGCTTGAAGAAAGAAGAAAGAAGGAAAGCGTATTATTGAGCAGTCATGCTCCAATGGAGCCACATGAATAGATGAATCAACGCTGCTTAATTCACCATCTTCCTCCGATTGGCCAGAAGCTGGCACTGCATTGCTTCAACTTACACATTATACATATTTAGCAGCGAAGTCCCTACCGGAAAATACTTTCTCTCCCCACACTTTACGCATCATCACCACTTTCACCACCCGTCTCTGCGTTTGTCACCCGCCCACTTTGTGTGTCTGCCTCAAACTGTTATTACGAAAGATACATTGGACCGTGACGATTGGGCTCCACCACTTGCAACGACTGCAAGCTCTAGAGCTCTAGAATCCGGACTGATAACTTTTGAGTCAGATCTACCAACGATTCCCAGGCGATCATTGGCCCGAACCCTCGATTATAGTTCTGCCTCGTTTTGCTTCCTCGCAACCAATCAGATACGGAACAGATCCTTTTAAAAAACGAGTTGAGCCAGCACTGAGCGCAGCGAACAGACTGGGTAGATTGACCAGCTGGACCAGCAACAAGAGATCTGCATATTGCATTGCATCAGTACTTCGTACGGTAGTTAGATTATTCTGCCCACCCACTCACCACTCACGCCCTCGCCCACTCGCCCACTCGCCCACTCACGCACCTGCACCTGCACCTCAGCAATTTTCCGTGCGTACCTGACAGTAGTCTGCTAAAGTAGGCTGCGTCTTAGAAGTGGCTAGTGCTCAGGCAATATCTCGGAGCATTCCAGACTGCTTGATTGGTTATCTCCACTTCTCAATCCCTCCACTTCTCTCCAAATTTTATCGACACCGAGTTCCCATTATCCTCACGTTAAGCTCTTTTGAGTTTCTCGAATTTCAAACAAAAAACAAAAGGTCAGTACGGAACCATCAGTGAGCAGCAAAGCCATGTCCACCCGTCAATTCTCGTCCACCATCCACCATCCACCATCCACCTCGTCCCGCTCTCCACTCCATTTCCCATCCCAATCCCATTTCTATTTCCATTTCCCGTTCACATTTCCATTCCATCATTGCCCACCCGAAAGAGAGTCAGACATACCATCTAGACAAGCAAGAACCCTCTTATCTGGTTACAGTAAAGCTTACTTGCATTTATCTCCCCTTCTAGTGCGGTGGCTTGGTCCAGCACAGAGAAACTTGGTACAACTACTACTACTACTACTACTACTACTACTACTACTTTTCATCCGGCACCGAAATTTTGAACGGCTTTCTACTATGCACTAAGAAGTCCCCAATCGCTATCGTCTCTCGTTATAGTCTTGGCGAATATCTTCCTTAGAAGCAAAGCGTGTTTCGAGTGTTTGGAGTGTTTGACTCGAGAGTCATCAAAATCAGTCAGTCAAGTCGTTCATTAAGTCGAGTCAATCACGAACTTTCCCGCTTTTGCATTTACACTTGCACTTGCGCTTGTCCTTGCCGTTTCCATTAATGGTAGATTCGGCACGAAGTCCCTTAGACTATTACGAACTTAACAACTTTGACTATCCTGACCATCTTCGTGCAAACAGCCACGCTCCGTTTGAATAAAAATTCAGTCAACCTGTCCTGCCATCTAGACTCACCATCTGACGAGGAAGCCAACGAACTCCGTTCCAATTGTGGCTCCAGTTGCGGTTCCATCTTCATCTTCATCTTCATCTGAATCACGGGCTTCATCGCATCTTCCGGTTCGGGACACTTTCACTCCCTCGGCCAAATTTATCTCAGCATTGTGGCAACAGTCTCACCATCATTAAAACTCTATTCCGACCTCAGTTCATACGAAACTTCGAAGCAACCAGAAAAACTCGTTCAGGTGTATGACCCAGATTGCGCGGACTAACCTATCAATTTATTCATGCAAATTTGACATCATTAATCGTCTTGGTTAGTAGACGAGTTCTGTCCACTCACAAGTTCGACCACCATATTTCATCTTGCCAATATCCTGGGACGATAGACCTAAGCTCATCGGCTGTACTTCCATTTTGAAATTGGCTTCTATCATATTTTCAGATTTGCCAATCATCTCTAAAGAGCTGGCTACTTCCATACATTAGGGAGATCTGAGAGAAACAATTTTCTGCTTCTAGTTCCAAAAAAGATTCTAGAAACTCGGAAGATTGAACTGGTGGTGGCAGCGAAGAAAGCTCAAACCATCCATGAACCCGGTTGCCATACAACGTCAGAATAGAGTCCGAAGCCCCCCCTCCATAGTTACACCACGCAAATTGCACCGAAACGAAGGGAAACGGTCAGCGTTGCCAGACTCCGGCACGTATCTTGATACCCTGGCGAGCATATTGCCCTCCAAACCAGATCTCGCAGGGGACTTGCTTGTATCAACGTCAAGGATAGTCCTAGAACGAGTGACGAGGCGTTGACGGTACAAGGAGAATCAATCCAACACATCTCATTTGCGCGAGTTTTCTGCTCTTCATCACGAAACAACACCACCGATCAATCCCATTATCTGGCATCAAGGATAACTTTCATCCTATCGTTGATTTTAACGTCACGTCGAGGAGCCATCCTCTTGCTTATATCCCCGACCCACGCCCTTCGTTATATCGACACAACGACGATTAAGATCTTACGGTCCGCGCAAAATTCAGAAAAGCAAATTTTCTTGGCCAGACCTCCCATCTTCAAGACACGTCTAGTAACCACAACTCTCCTGTTCTTATACTTATTGAACGTGATAGACGGGGCTACAAAAGAAACGTTCTCCACCTGCGGTACTGGGAGAAGGAAGTGAACGCATCGACAAGGCTGCGAGGAGCCCATTGAAGTGTCCGCTAGAATTTAATTAGCAAGCTGGCCCTCTTGCACTCAAAACCGGTGTCTTTGCTGGCGGCGCAACGAGTGGAGACATCGTTGGACAGTCATTCACACAACTTGGAATTGAAGCGGGGAATGGACGACAACAATAACCATCGTCGGAGACGGCAGAATGAACCGCCATATCCTCCCCAGGACCCAAGATTCACGGCAGAGCAAGCTCAAAGACGTGGATATTCTGGTCCTTCCTCTGATAGATATCGGTCTGCAGCAATAGCCTCGCCATCAACAAGTCGAGGCGGCGTGGGCGAGGTGCCAGCATATCCAGCGTACTATCAGGAACCGACATCGTCATTTCCTTCTGGGTTACCACCAAATCCTTTACAATACCAGTCGACTTATCCACAGGAACAGAGGCACCAACAAGGATACGCCAATTATAATGCCGACTTGATGTACAATGTCGCACAGCAAGGTCCACAAAATAACGTCTATGAGAGTCAACAATTTCAGGCGCGGCAACCTGCAGCAATGCAGATGTTGTCGGAATTGCCTGCACCATACTTTCCGAACGAAGCAACCAGCACGCCTGCGCCCCCTGTTCTTCAGCACCATGCATCTTCCAGCTCATCTACAGTTTATCAACAACATCAACAAAGCCCAGGAGACCGCGCTTCATTACTCCAGCACGCCTATCCCCCAAATATCGGAATTGGCGGAATGCCTCAAGCAGCACCAGATCTTCTTGAGCCTGGAAGTTTGCAGGCACAAGGGAGAGGGATGGAAGAGGCGTATTCGACCTATCAAGCGGCCCTTAAGCAAATTTTCAAGAACATCATAGATGGCCGATTGGCGGAGGCGAGTCAGTCTTTACTTGAAGTATCCGAGTGGTTGCTTGGCCACGTACAAGATTTAGGTAAGATATTTCATTTCTTCTGTTAGATCTTACCCACTAATAGTTTCTGATGAAAGGCCTTACTGTAGACGAAGTTACCCTCCACGCCGATAGAGTCCGACTATGGAATGAGTTTAATGCCGCGTGGAAAGGCATTTTTACCGCGCAGAAGGACATGTTGGAGTCGGGGCAGCGCATACAACCACCACAAACACTTATGACGCAAGAGTTTATCACCAAGATGGGAAACAACCTGACGCGGCTATGCGATGTAGTGGAGAAGTACGGTCTAGTGGATTATCAATATGGAGTTGCTGAAGAAGAAATTATGGATAGTAAGTCCGCCAAGAGTACATCCCTGTATCGCGTGTCTGCAGCTCCAGCTAACCAATGAATTCGCAGTTCTCCTGAGCTGTCTCCAAACTCAAGAATCCATAGAAGGGACCGACGGCGAATCATCGAGCGCACGCCCCGCAGCTGGCCGAGCACTGCCCTAAATCGTTTGCACGTTGTTATTTCTTCTTTTTGAAAAGTGTTCCCTCATATACCACCACCATGTAAAGCATATCTGTATTGCTGCGAATTGTTTTAGCGATTTCCTTTCTTCGATGTTTTTTCATAGTCGTTTCGAATCCCTGTTCAGGAACTTTTCCCTCTTCAATACCCGGGACTGGGGGTTTGGGGGGATCTTTGGCTACTACTACTACATGAGTACTGGTTTGGGCGGGGATCTGATCGATTTTTAACCTGTATTGACATTGATACATTATTTGGGGTGTTGGCGGATATTTGCATGAATTGCCTGCTACGAGATGGGAATTGTGGGCATTTAACGATGCTATGTTTGTATGTTTGTATGAAAAAAAGGGAAAGGAAAGGGTTGGAGGTTTGGGTGGCTTTCTTTCAATGACCTGCTGCAATCGTTCGCGCAGCATTTTTCTTTTTTTTGCTTCTTTCACAAAGTCCATTTCTGGCTGTTTTTTTTCTTATTCTTGCTGTAATTGTACATGGCGGCTATCTGTATGAGTGGGCTTTCAGGTTCATTTTGTGGTGTGTGTATGAATGAGTGAATGAGTATGACTGAATAATGAGATGTGGCTGTGGGAGGGAGGGATCTTTGAGGAAGCAGGGCGGACGTACTGGCTCGTGGTGGTGAGCAGGCAGTGGAGACGCAGGGGCTAGGGGATGCGAGTGCGAGGCTGCGGATAGACTGATTCGACAAGAAGTACATATTTGCTATCACCACTACACTGTATATACCAATAGATTCAATGACACGGATGTGTTGTTCACATATACATACAATACATACAATGAATGGCATCTTCTTCAGCTCAGCCTCGCTTTACAGAATTGCAGATCAACATCACATCAGTTTCTGACCCCTCGCAGCATCCATTTGTTTACAGACAGCTGCCAGTCTTGATGTACTGTATTGTATTCTTGATGATCTTGCCTCCTTGATGCTCACAGCAAGGAAATCTAGTCTTGTCTGGTCTTATCGTATTGATATCAAATACCAAATATCAATATGAGGCTGCTTATCTTACTCGCTGATCGTCCCTATCTGCACACTGCTTCTTGTACTGCATGCATGGCGTTACCCGCGCCCGCAGCCGTCCCGCCGCATCGCATCGCATCGCATCGCATCGCATCACGAGCGCAGGACAGGGCTGGGACGCATTCGCTAAGGTATTGGTAAGCAGAGAAAATAAAATAAAACAAGGTGGCGGGATCTACAGATCAGATGCATGCAGATATAGGTGAGGTTGTGGTTATGGTTGTGGTTACAGTCTCGCGATGCGATGGGTGTGTGTAGGTTGTTTATTGTGGTATTGTATATGTATGTATGTACGTATGTATGTATGTAAGGCGGAAGGAAGGAAGGAAGACAAGGGCATGCAAGCACTAGACCATGGAAATAAGGCGCGGGCACGACGAGCTGGCGGGCGGGTAGGCGGGAAGGATTGGGATGGATGGGATGAGGGTTATTGAATCGAATCGGGGTAGGATGATGAGGTGATGGGATGAGGTGAGGTGAGGTTGAGGTTGTATGGAACATGACATGGGTATGTTTTTTATGTACCAGGGAGGGGGGGAGAGAAGGGGGGGGGGAGGAGACTTACTAGGGTGCGAAGGTGGATTTTGGGGGCGGCGAAATGATTGGTGGGGAGGAGAGGGAATAAGGAACGGGGCCTGGACCTTTGGGTTTGTTGGGCTGAAATGCGGGCAGGGGATAAGTAAGGGGAATAAAAGCAATTATGGAAGGATAGTGATGTAGAGGTAGGGAGCGGGCTTACTGCTCGGTGGGTGTTCTTCTCGTGGGGTAATGGTAAGAGCACGGTGCTGTGGGTGTGGTTAGGTGGATATAAATAGAGTGCCCGGATATATTTTGCTTTTTGCTTGGCGTAGGCGTTTGCCAATATCGTCGTGTTTGGTAATAGACCAAAAAGGAAGATAGGAAAGACCATTTCAGCTTGCTTGCTTGCGTGATGCTAGGGGTGACGTACTGGTGGGTCCGCAGGCAGCAGGCAAACGGACTGAGTAGACAGACACATGGCAGACGAAACGAAGAAGCTGTTGCTGACGTTTCTGCCGGAGCACGAACATCATGCTACTTACCCCGGGTGGACGGCTGAGGCGGGTAGGAAGCTGCTGTAACTCCTAAGACGCAAACGATAAGGGCGACCAGATGTGTAGAGCCCGGTACCAAAAGATTCGCATAGACGGCTCCTGCACAGCTCTTGTCTCGCACTTGCTATATGCACCTACCTGCTCGTCGTATGCATACGCCATGCATAGTCTGCTTGTCCTAGGACATTCAGGAGGTTGCAGGTTGAAATAATTCATGGTCCTCATGCGGCCCCATGTACCAGGAGACCTGTATGTATTGATACAATATGGTACATACACAAACTATCTCTTGACCCAAGTGGGCATCTTTCTGGCCTTGACATGACCTGGCTTCTTTCTCTCCACTCTTCTTGGATCGCGAGTCACACATCCAGCTAGGAGAAGTGTCAGTATTCGTATGACGTATGCGCAAACGGACCTCCAGTCGTGCTGAAATAAGTGAACTGGGGAGAGTAAAGAAGAACCTACCTCGTCGTAACGCGGGCTTCAACGCCGGCTCATGTGAAAGTAATGCTTTCCCCACTGCCAAGGTCAAAGCTTCCGCCTGTCCCGTCGTTCCACCACCATTTACCAGCGCCCACACATTGTACTTATCAATCCTTTCCGTAGCCTTCAGCGCCCAGATAGCGCTTTCCCTATCATGAACCCGCCCGAATGCTTCGGCAAGCGTTTTCCCATTGATGAGCACCTCGCCCGTGCCCTCCACCAGCCACGCTCTCGCCGTTGAAGATTTCCTCTTTCCCACGCCTAACGCCCTTCCGAATTGATCAATGGGTATCGGTTTCGCAACGTTCTCGTGCGGGTTGACGTCCCGTTTGAATGTGTTCAATGCCTGCCGCACTTCGGCCGGCATCACGGATGGGTGGATGTGGTTGAGGCGGTGCAGAATCTCAATGATCTTGTGGTATTTCGAAGCTTTGACCGTCTCCCCAGAAACGTTCCGATAATCCATAAGTGACCGCCATGCCACACGGGGAGCCTCTCCTGCCGGCAGTACAGGAAGGGAGAAGTATTTTCGTAGCAGGTCTTGTAAGGATAACAGATCGTCTGTGAAGGTTGGCTGGGCCGTGAAATATGAAGGCGAGGTGGGCACTAAGCGCGCGTAGAATATTTTTTCTTCTCCGTCATCTTGTGAAGGGAAATTTATCTCGGGCGCTGCAATACCCGCTCGAGGTTGTGATGAGGTTGAGAATGGTTTGGAGGTTGCTCTTATGGGGATTCGAGCTCGGAACGCCGACGGGGGAACTACCGGTCGGCCGGTGCTTGCACATCTAAGACCTTCCCTTAAGCCGGCGGGAAGCCATGATGTCTTCATCTTGAAGACTGGTCGTATTCCTGACAATTCGGGGAGTCTACGTCGTCCTTAGGATAGGCTTTGGTAAATTTGGGCTCCATTTCGCGATTTTCCGAATCATGTGATTATAACACTAAACTTATTCTCGGTTAGCGCGGTTAGCCCCGCCCCCCACTTGCAAATTTCGACTCACAGTTCAAAGGACCATCCCACGAAAACTTTCTTCCTCCAAGATATCCAACTCTGAATAACTGCAAAGATGGCTTTCGGAAAACTCTACACCTACCCGGTATGTTAGATTCACAGCAATATCCATTATCAGTGTCTGCAACGGCACATATCTACGTTCAAGTTTGCTGACATTAATTTTTCCGATAGGGCAACCCCCGCTCAACTGCTATCCGCGCAGTTGCAAAGGCCAACAACATCGAGCTCGAGGTCGTCGAGACTGAGCCAGCCAAGGGTGTTCCAGAGGAATACCTCAAGATCAACAAGCTCGGCAAGGTCCCAACCTTCGTCGGCGAGGATGGTTTCACCCTCCACGAGGCTATCGCTATCGCAATCTACAGTACGTATTCTACATACTATTTTTGCTATTCTTCTTGCGTCTACTTCACACTAGCTCCGGTTTTCACTTTTCTTTTCTGGTGTTGTGATGAAAAATACAGTCAACAGTTATCCCTGTCTTAATTATTCATGTGGATTTTTATTAATTAGACTCTGAACACTTCCTTTGAATTATTTAAATTTCGAAATTCTGTTTGGGAATCGAATCATCAGCTAACCGATTCAAGTCACATCCCAGAACGAGAAGACCACTCTCCTCGGAAAGACCAAGCAAGATTATGCCACCATCTTGAAGTGGATGTCTTTCTTCAACTCTGAGGTCCTTACATCTCTCGGTGGTTGGTTCCGCCCACTCTTGGGCCGCGACCCATACAACAAGAAGAACGTCGATGATTCTATCAAGGCCACCGGAACATGTGTGTCCGTCATCGAGGAGCACCTTTTGCACAACACCTACCTTGCTGGTGAGCGTGTCACTCTTGCTGACTTGTTCGCCGCTGGTATCATCTCTCGTGGTTTCCAATTCTTCTTCGACAAGAAGTGGCGCTCCGAGAACCCAAACACCACCCGTTGGTATGAGACTGTTTACAACCAGCCAATCTACTCCGCTGTGGTTGACAAGCTCGCCTTCATCGACGAGCCAGTCCTCAAGAACCAAGCACCAAAGAAGGAGCAACCAAAGAAGGAAGCCAAGCAAGCCCCTAAGCCAAAGGCCAAGGAGCCCGAGGATGAGGAGGAAGATCTCGCCCCAGCTGAGCCAAAGCCAAAGCACCCTCTTGATGCTTTGCCCAAGGCCACCCTTCCTCTCGATGAGTGGAAGCGTCAATATTCCAACAACCCAATTCCCGATGCTTTGAAGTGGTTCTGGGAGAACTACAACCCCGAGGAATACTCCTTGTGGAAGGTTGACTACAAATACCCAGAGGACCTTAACATGGTCTTCATGTCCGCCAACTTGATTGGTGGTTTCTTCAACCGTCTCGAGGCTTCCCGCAAGTACATCTTCGGTGCTGCTTCCGTCTACGGTGTCACCCGTGACTCCCAGATCCAAGGTGCATTTGTCATCCGTGGTCAAGAGGCACCTGCAGCTTTCGATGTTGCCCCTGACTGGGAGAGCTATGAGTTCACCAAGCTTGATGCTTCTAAGCCAGAGGACAAGCAGTTCGTTGAGAACCAATGGGAGATGGAGAAGCCAATCACCAAGGGTGACAAGGAGTACCCATGGGCTGATGGAAAGGTCTTCAAGTAAATTATCTTACTTTTAGACATACAATTTTTTCAATGATTTTAGCGTTGGGGTCAATTACGTGTAATGAACAATCATGACGTGTTGGGAGGATAAATGAATTACGAATCAAGAAATTCGTTGTCGGTATCTTTTAGCTTAGGCTTTGTATGAACAAATGCAATCCAAGTTATCCACCATGTCGGCAATCTAAAGCCGTAAACGCTATATGTACCAAGCATAGTGATACTATTCACTGAACTTTAGCTGTTCAATGTGTATCAAAGGGTATCGTAAATAAATGAAAGGAAATCACCCAACGGCTCATCTGCCATATCATTGATCGGATGCAACAGTAGTGACACCAACTATGTACTCGCTGTCGCAGGACACCTGACCACTTTCTCACTGATTCGCACTAGATCTGATGCCCGGGTTTTGTAGCGGTAAATCCAGCCCAACTGCTTCATGTGGATTCCCAGCTCGAGCCCTAAAAGGTTGGTTCCGAATAGTGGCACTGACGTTCTCATGCAAACTAAGGAAATTCAGGTAGTCGTGCACCTGCGGCAATATGTCGCCCACCTCCTTATGATCCCCAAAGAACTCCGGTATCTCGACTAAATTGAATGGTTCACTTCTTGCCTTTTCCGATGAATCATCGATCAGTACTGTATTGGTCTGATCCCATCTCCCTCCTCGCGCATAATCCGGATGCGAAGCTGCGATCCCCGGGTCCGTCCAGAGTGCAGTGAGGCGCTTGTAACATTGCACGCGCATGTTGTAGTCGCTGGGTGAGAGGTTGAAGGACTCGCGACCCCAGATTGCAACGACTTTTTGGCGGAGCCGGGGCGTGAGAATCGTTTGGCACATCGGCTCGACGTTTTCTTGCCGTGCGGATGACCATATTACTACGGTGAAGGTGTCGACGCAGTATTCGAGGAACTTTTGCGCGTGCGGGCGGGGGGTGAACTTGGTGGGGAGTTTGCGGTTCGGTCGGTAGAGGAGCGTGCCGTTGAGATCGATGACGACGAGAAGGTGACGCGGGTTTGCTGCCATTCGTGGTGACTCGTTGGTGTTGTCGAGGTATTGTGAAGTAGGGTTGGGGATACCGCCTGAGGCGCTGGAGGGCTGGACTTTCTTGTCTCCGCCGAGAGGTGCCATTTTGCGTGCTGTGCGGTTCTTCTGTGATGGTGATGGACGGATTGGTTTGCCTTTCGCAAATTCGCTGGAGGTTGCGTAGTAGCCTAAGGGCCCTCCTGAAGCTGCTTCTATCAGATTTGGTCTGGCTTTGGTAGATTGACTGAATGGAGCTTGAGGCTCTGGGAGGCTTTGTGAAGACGAGTCTCCAAGTTTTATTGACCCGGATCTAGCAACTCTAGGTTTCTCCTCTGTTTCTTCACAGAGCTCACTGAGGTCTCTTATTGTCTCGCCTCGCAAATCCTGGGCTATATCCTTGGGCTCTTCCTTTGAATTCGCTATTTTCCCCCAATTTAGCGCCAATGCTGCCACTCCCGTGGATTTCAGAGGCCAGTGCCGCCTGCCTCTATATGCTGTGGGTGGTAGAACGCCTCTCAAAACATGATGAGTTATTGAGAATCCTCGCACAAGTAAGGTATGCGATTGTTTGCTGGTGGTGGTAATGCGCGAACAGAAAAACATCGGGTATTCCTGTCAACTGCCTGCCGGAAGGCTGAACCGGGGTAGTAATCGAATAAAAAATTACAGGTGTATCAATGCCACCGGATTATCGTTTATCCAGAAAGTACTGCCATCTCAAAAAGTAAAATCCCTATCAATTCGTGAACATCGTTGGATTTACCTGCAACCTTTAATTTATATTGCAAGATGTTGTCCACTAAGAGAAAAGCACTAGACACCGGTCTTCAGAGGAGAGTCAGGGCACGAAGAGAATCATCAGAAGAGTTGGACGCATCTACTTCAGATTCTGCACCTTCGGAACTTGGTCAGAACCACGTCGAGAACAGTAGTGCAGAAGAGGATGAGGACAGTTCTGACGGTCCCGAAGACGATGTTGAAGATGAGGAAAATGAGGTTCGTTTACTGTATTATTATGGGAAAGCTTAGGTTTTTAACAGGATCCAAAGGAATTGTCCGAATCAGAAGACGGAGCCACTGCCGATGCAGCATCAATATCGTTCGGCGCATTAGCCAAGGCACAAGCTAGCATGTCAAAGTCCGGCAGTAAAGACGGAAAGAAGGCAAAGAAAAACCCGGGGGACACGTGGGAAGATAATGAAGCAATTGAGCGCAAGGCCGGGCGCAAAGATCAACGAGACTTCGGCCGGACGAGCAAAAATGCGCCGACAGAAGTATCTAGCAAAAAGGCTGTTTCTCGAAGACGAGAAGTCATACCTGTGAAGAAAAGAGAGATCCGCGATCCGAGATTCGAACCCACAAATGGACCGGTTGATCCGCGGAAAGTCGAAAAGGCATATGCGTTCCTCGACGAGTATCGAGAGTCTGAGATGCAGGAGCTGAGGGATGCGATCAAGAAGACTAAAGACGAAGATGCGAAGGAAGTACTCAAAAGGAAATTATTGTCCATGGAGTCAAGGAAGAAGACGGATATGAAAAAGAAGAAGGAGAGGGAGATTTTGGACAGGCATAGGAAGGAAGAGAAAGAAAAGGTGAAGGCGGGAAAGACGCCGTTCTATCTGAAGAAAGCGGAGCAGAAGAAGAGAGTTTTGCTGGATCAATACGGCGAGCTGAAGGGCAAACAGTTGGATCGTGTTATCGAAAGGAGAAGAAAGAAGATCGAAGGAAAGGAGAAGAAGAACATGCCATGGGCGAGGAGGACAGTGGAGTAATAGAACGAGGAATGTGGATTATGGAATGTACCTTTATCTACGGGCGTCTTGCTATGTTGGCAATGGGCCACCGGCAAGCGTGCTATGCTTCGGTCAACACAATCTCAAACAAGTTGCTTAGCTGGCCGATGCTGTACTGTTGAGCATCATCTCATTTGCTACGAGCAAGCGATGAGAGCTCCGGGGATTTTTGGTCGACCACATGCCTCCAAATAGCTGGGTCCGACCTTGTCATTATCATACATGATCTCCATAGATGGAGACCTTAATCAAAAACAATTTCATGAACCCTTGAATATATCTCCAATACCTTGAGCAGTGATCATACATTTTAACTTCTTGTAAATATACATCAGTTATACAGAGCGCCCCATACGCCTCTTCGATCACGAGATTCCAGCTTTTACCATACTGTTTACAAACAACTCTCTGCACCTAACCTTACTTCCCAACCTAGCGCACAACAAGAACGCGCCACTCAACTTCCGGTGTAAGCTGTATGTCTCCTCGGGAGGCGGCGCCAACCTTTCTCTGATCATGACAGGAATTAGGGCTTTGACTCTCTCTGTGATTGTTTGGTCCTTGAAATCATAGATCTCCGGGGAACTCTCTAGGAATGGTTCCGCCAGCGTAAGAACAGATTGGATGTGTGCGTCGAGCATAGTCTTTGACTCTGCCCCAGTAAGATAGCCAAGATCAATTGAAAGATCTCGGACAGTATTTCTATCTGTTTTGGAGGCGGCAAAGAGAAGCGATGTGTATTTGGTGATGAAGTCTTCGGGATATTCGCGAGAGGCGCCAAAGTCGAGGAGTTCGAGTTTGTTTGTCTTGGCATTGTAAAGGAAATTCGTCCAGTTGGGATCTGTTTGCATATATCTAAATTCAGTGATCTCTCGGAGGCAGAGACGAAGAATCTGCGTCCCGATCCAATCTCTCTGTTCTTGCGTGAAGCTTTGAATGCGTGTTACACCGATACCTTCCATGTATTCCATCGTGAGGACTTGAGCTCCAGATGCTTCCGGGTAGACTTTAGGGACAAGAAAGACATCCTGGTCATCTGCGAGAAGTTCTTGAAAGCGGCGCCCACACTCTGCCTCCCGGATGTAATCACACTCCCAGGCCAGTTCGGTTCGAGCATTTGCAATCGTCTTGTCGAGGAATAATCCTTTCGGTAAAAGACGAGATGCAGTGAGTAAGATCGCCAAGTTGTTCAGATCGGAGTCTATTGAGTTCGCAACTCCCGGATATTGTACCTTTACGGCAACTTTGGCACCGGTCGATTTGAGTGTTGCCCGATGAACTTGTCCAATGGATGCAGCAGCTAACGGAACCTCCTCGAACTCGCCAAACAGATCTCTCCATTCAGGGCCCAAATTAGCCGAAAGGACTTTATTTCGCTGGGAGGAGGGCATATAATCTGCGCGATCCTGTACACGCTGTAGCACTTCTTGGATTTGTGGTGGAAGCATCTTAGAATCTTGGAAACTAATCATTTGACCCAGTTTCAATGCGGCACCTCTCATTCGTGAAAGCTTGGTTACAAGTCTGTCCATGTTTCCAGCACTCATAATGAATGAGCCCTCCCCACCGCCGCCACTTACTCGCCGAAGACTTTCGCTGATAGCACCACCAACCATACCAGCCGCGAGACCGCTGTAGTTCCATAATCTTCCCAAACGAGAAGAAGGAACTTTGGACTCTCGTAGTTGATATGGTGTCGCTTCTGGCTTTGTGTCAAGCTGCATCTGCTTCACTGTCAGAGCTCAGTATCATGCCATATATAGGCGGGGAAGGATCCGACTTACCGAAGCATCTTTCCTTTCTTTACTGATGTCTGCCGCAAGCGCCTCGATGTCTTCAGCTTTCTCGTGTGGCTCTGGAACTGCCTGCGACGTGATTTCAGGAGACGTAGGTAGGTTTTCTTTAGATGATCGAACATTGAAAGTATCTTGGTCTCTACCTGATGCTAGTTTGGATTTTTCTATAGGTGCAGCCTTTACACCTTTTAGCTCTAGATAGCTGCTGCTTGGTCGTTGCGTTTTGCCTCCCAGTAGTCTAGCTACTCTGGGACTGTAGAAAAGTTCTGTGTTAATACCTTCTGGTACTTGGTCTTGCTCCGGGATTGATTCCACGGACGGAATCTTTTCGGTTGGAGTTTCTACATCCCGATAGAACGAGTCTGAGTTGATTTCACCTTGCTTCAAATTGTTGTTGTTCTCCTGAACATCCGAAGTGTGTTTGGGTATCTTGGCTCTTGGTAAGGACGATAAGCTCGGTGATGTATGTTCAGGCCTATCATAGAAAATATCTTCATCATGGCCTTCTTCCAATGGGTTCTTGGCAGAAGTCTCAAGCGCATCCGCAGATCTAGACGGTATTTGCTGTTCAAACTCTCGTTGAACATGCCTAGCATGCTCCGAAGACAGCGGTTTAGAACTGGGAACAGGAATTGTTGATGCACCAGAAGAAGCCGGTTCTAATCCTTCATTATCTATAGGGTTCTGACTAGGTTCGACTTGCGACCTAGTTGGTTCTGTATCTGCGTCTATTTCTGGCGTATTAATCGGAGATTCCTTGGGTGGGATTGTCCCATCTGGAAGAGGGTAGCGATCTGCTGATTCTTGCTGAATGTTTAATTCGTCTTGTGGCGTGGGGTCTATGGCGGAGTTCGACTCGGATTTCTCATAGAAGTGATCCTGCTCCAACCCCTCTTTCCTTGTAGGAGCCCCATGCCCCTCCGTGGATTTCTTGCTGGGTATGGGCCCACTGCTATTCGACTGTCCGTTGACCTCAGTGTCCGATGCTTCCTTAGTCCACTCTGGTGCGTTCTCATTCAGCCTTGATGCAAGAATTGTTGCTGCCTTCGCTGTCTCTGTAATGCGATCCGTTTGACTTCGTACCGCTCGTGCCAAGGTCGAAGTTTTGCTGTAAACGTCGAATCTCCTCGCTCCAAGTGCAACATGTTTCTGTGCAATGCCCCTGGAAGCACTGAAAAGAGCTGCGAGGTCCAAGAGCCTCTTCCCTGACATTTTGAACACCTTTATGTGGAACAATTTTCATTGATTCATGGTTGCTATCGTCAAGGAAAATGAAGGTAGATTTAGCTGGAGTTCAATGTCGAACAATCTTTGCCGAGCTTAATCCCTGTACGATTGTAGTCAAGCAGTGAAGACGTCACCAGGGTGTACTGTAAATAGACCAATACTACGGAATACTGTGCTTGTGAATCGTTTCTTGAATTTAGACAATATGTTAGCCTCTTGGATATTAGAATTCATAGCCGCTGACGCTCAGTCGCCTCTACAAATATTGTGTTATCTGTACGATGATTAGATTTACAATGGAACAGTCTGATATTCTGGGCCATCCTGTAACGAATTGGCATCTAATGGGTATCTCTAAACAATTATATAAACAACGCCATCCCATTCCGATCATTCATTTATTTCCTGAGGGTGTCCATCTTGCTCGCAAATTTGACTTCGTTTTGACCGTTCCTGGTGTCCTGACACCGAAGGCATCACCAGTTCCCTTGCTGGAATTTCCCACGCGACTCCATAAACGTTCTGCAGCTGGTGTTAAGCCACCTGATCCTACTCTTGGACTGCTAGGAAATTTCGGGACGGGAGTCGCTTCAACTTTTCCCGTCAAACCATTCTTCACTGAAGCTCGCTTTACCCTGGCATTCGTATCGACCATCTTGTGATGAAGATCTTCACGCCTGCTCTGCTCCTTTATCACGAACGGATTTTTCGTTATGTCCCCCTTTCCTAAGTCAATGACCGGAGATGCTGTGTATGGTTCTTCTTCTGGCTCGTCATCCACGAAAGCATAGCCATTCACACGTGGTGTTTCACTTCCATTGAAGCCAGATTCGGAGTCAACGGCCCGACGTTTCCCTGCGATGGCATCCCTGATAGCAGTTAATGATGGCGAGGGTGGCACACTCTCATCGTTCCTAAGCTCTGAAACGGGTAATCTCGTGTTGGCATATGCTACACTTTTCGGGGCTGCTTTTGAGTCATTCTGAGCCTTCTGCGCAATCGTCTCAACCGAATCCTCGACACTATCTGGTCGAAACATAAGTCCATTGTCAGGTTTCGATTTCCAAGAGTCCGGCTGGGCAGGTCTTTCATCCACATCTCGAATTGCGAGTCGATCCCTCTTGCCACCGTCATCTAGCAAAGACTCCCGGGATTGCAGTAGTTTTGTCTCGACCTCCTTTTGCTTGATCATCATGTTCGACGCCACTTTATTTCCCGTCCACATCCAAGCATATTTTTCAGCCCTCTTCTTGTTTTGCTTGTCTAATAATTTGTAAAAGCTTTCGTTGTCTTCACTGGTATATAATGATTGGAACTTCGTAAGACTCATATTCGTATCGACTTTTACCGTGGGCTCCTGAGTAGCAGTCGTCATGTCAGATGCGACTGACATTGGTGTATCTCCCGCGAAACCTTTGGGTGTATCGGCTACCCTAGAGGGCGTCTGCACAGACGTCCCTCGCCTTCCCGTATGCCTGCCCGGCGTCATGACATGTCGAAGCCTACGTTCGGCACTGGTGATCCAGGCTCTGTCACGAGACTCAAGCGCATCTAAGTATTCCTGCTTTGTCTCCGTCTCGAGCAAACCTGGGAAAAAATCTCGCGCAATGATTTCGGAAATCGCGTCCGTGTATGCCTCCTCATCGATAACGTTTTTAGGTCGTTTTATGCGCTTCGGCGGCGGTGGCATCAGTTCAGTGTCATTGACACGTTTCGCAACGGCCATGGACTGAGATGAGGACGGTACCAGAGCCATTTTTTGAGAGGATAAAATCCGGCCCAGCCAAGAGGCCTCCTTCCAGTCTTCTTCAAGGTATCCGAATCGAATTCTGCAGATGGAAATGTGATGATGGACTTTGTCCTGATGTCGAAATTGGCTAATGGGAAAGTAAAAAGAACGGGTCAGATAAAAAGATCAGATAAGGGAACTCTCGGCCACTGCAGTCATAAGCGCGGACAAGGATGACAAGTGCCACCGCAGGGATGTATCTTAGATCTCAGAAGTAAATGAGGAACCAAGTAATCTTCAACTCATGACTTTATTTTCTTCATATCATTTGCCCTACATACAGACTCGGTCGTACTCTAATCTTTGAATATTGTGTTGGGAACTTCTTCTTGAGCTTGGAATCTGCTGTCCTGTTCATTTTCAACTCCTCGTCTCACCACAAAATCCTGCCCCGCATTCCTCCAACTAAAGCTTTTCGATATTCACCAAAATGACCTCTACGGAGGAAGAGGCGACAGCCTTGAAGAACCAAGGAAATAAAGCTTTCGCCGCTCATAACTGGCCTGAGGCGATCGAATACTATACGAAAGCAATAGCGCTCAATGACAAGGAGCCGACCTACTATTCAAACAGAGCTCAGGTATCTTCTTGTCGCCTAGAATTCACCTCGCTCGCGTGACTGACATCTTCCAAGGCGAACATCAAGTCAGAGGCATATGGATACGCCATAGCTGATGCTACCAAAGCTATCGAGCTTGATCCAAACTTTGTGAAGGTGCGTTCAAGCTTTTTTTTGCGCCGGTTGTGTTGCCTGCAAGAACCCGAAGACTAACCCCTCCATCACATAGGCATACTATCGTCGAGCTGTTGCATATACCGCGATTCTCAAATCTCGAGAGGCCTTGAAAGACTTCAAGACCGTTGTAAAGAAGGCTCCAAACGACAAAGATGCGAAGCTTAAATTGGCAGAATGCGAGAAGATCGTGCGTCGAGTCGAGTTCTTTCGAGCTATTGAAGTTGGAGACCCACCTTCTGCTGCAGAGGGGTTGGACATTGACTCGATGGCGATCGATGATGACTACGATGGCGTGCGGTTAGGCGACGAAATGACTCCGGAATTTATCAACGACATGCTAGAGCGGTTTAAGAATGGAAAGAAGATACACAAGAAATACGTCTACCAAATTGTCTTGGCTGTCAAGAAGATTGTCTATGACGAACCCACAATGGTAGAGATGGAAATTGAAGACGATGCTCAGCTAACTGTTTGCGGAGACACACACGGTTAGTCCCTTGCATAAAATGTCACTCTCTTAGCTAACATCGAATTCTAGGTCAATTCTTTGATCTTATGGAACTTTTCAGACTCAATGGTCTTCCGACTGACAAGCATTACTACCTTTTCAACGGCGACTTCGTTGACCGAGGATCATGGTCTACGGAGATAGCATTGCTTCTGTATGCTTACAAATGGTTGCGCCCATCCGCATTCTTCATCAACAGAGGAAATCATGAAACTGACGACATGAATCGCGTTTACGGGTTTGAGGGTGAATGTAAGGCGAAGTACAATGGTAAGCGATCGTCCACATCTAGGTCTCTGCGATACTAATGGAGGAAACTTAGAACGTACATTTAAGCTGTTTTCTGAGAGTTTTTCGGCCTTGCCATTAGCCACGCTTATTGGAAAGAAGTTCTTGGTTCTCCACGGAGGTCTTTTCTCAGATGATAAGGTAACGCTAGATGATATTCGAGCTCTCAACAGACATAATCAGCGTCAACCAGGCCAAGCAGGCTTGATGATGGAAATGCTGTGGACTGATCCGCAAAAAGAACCTGGACGTGGACCAAGCAAAAGAGGTGTGGGTATGCAGTTCGGGCCGGATGTCACCAAGAGATTCTGTGAAAAGAACGGCTTGGAAGCAGTCATTCGCAGTCACGAAGTCCGTATGGAAGGTTATGAGGAGGAGCACGATGGGAAATGTATCACCGGTATGACTGTCCCTTATTCCCTGTACGTCTCTTGGCTAACTGAATTTAGTATTTTCGGCACCCAAATATTGTGACAGCACCGAAAACAAGGGAGCCTACATAAATATTGGCCCTGATTACAAGTTGAAATTCCACAAGTTTGATGCAGTACCTCACCCAAATATCAAGCCTATGGTGCGTCCCATTCCCGAGCTTCTGTAATATCTGCTAACGATTGTAAAGGCTTATGCACAGAGCTCTCTCATGTCAATGACTTAGAAGTAGAAAATAATTGGAAAAATAAGCAATATTTTCGAGCATTCACAGAAAGTTAGATCTGCCGCATCTTTCAGAAAGCGGGCGTTCTATGCAGAGCAATCTTGTTAAGATTTCTTGACCATGTACAGTAGTAGGAGCGGCATCTTCATGGACTTATGTTATGTGCAGCAGGATTATGAAATTGGGGTTCACTGTAGTTAAATATCATAATCGGGTAAAACTTTCGGATCTACCTCCACAGAAATCGGTAAATCTTGGGAAGACCGCGGTGCTTGTATTATCCTGCTATACAACATCCGAACCACTCGCCAGGAGAGGTCGCTTCTTCTTCTCCTTCTTCCCTTCTTAACTAGTCCGTTCAATAGCAGTTATTTTCAGCCCATTACCTAACGCCAACGTGCCCTTTTGCCCTCCTCGATTACGACACATCATATACGAAACTTGCATATTTCGGTGCTCGGCGCCCGAGTAATAGAGATATACATGCACTACAGACGGATTTCGGGTTCCCCATATGCAAATTGCCGTGATTTATATACTATGTTCCACAAGATCACTGTTTCCTTGTCCAATGATCTGGTGGTTTTCCTCGCAATTACGTATGGGGTGTGCTTTTGCACCTTTTTCGTTGCATGTCTGAAAATCTCGGATTTCCGAGGGCGCTTTAAGACCGAGAAGTGCCAGCAGGGGAGAGGTGTGATGATTTTGGGGTTTTCTGAAAAGGTAGAAAGATTGGGTGATGTGATTGGTGATAGGGGTGGTTGGTTGTGTAGATGTCATTAGAATGAGTAAGAGTGAGAGCGGGAACGAGAGTCCGCATGTGTGCTTTGTAGGTGCCGTATACGAGAGCTGCAGGTACATGTCAGATGTAGAGCCACTCCGGGGAAGGACAAGGATATTGTCGGCTTTCGGCGTACTCAGATATTTGTCTTCATTGGCGACGAAATGATATAATTGCTGGCAGTGATCAACTGCGAGCTTGCTAAGATGCTCAAGTGTTGGAACGTCTGGTATTGAATGAGACGGGTGTTAGTTGGGACTCTGAAGCATTGGGAGTATTGGAAAGCATGAATACTACGCCTCCAATGGAGGGACGGTCATCCAACCGAAAGTGAGTCGAGTAGAGCATTGTCCAAGATCATGATTCTATGTGTGAAACGGTGAGTGCAAAAGCAGAATCACAACAGTCTCATTATATGAATTTTGTGTCCTCTAAAGTATCATTGATATTGGTATCTAAGAAATGGTCTTCTCAGCCATGGTGACCCCGTACCTTTTGAATTCCTCCATAAACGGTTGTCAATCTCACTTCTTATAAGTGCAAGTATTCCCTATCAATGATTGTTCTGTCTAGAACTTGCTTAACCACCACACCACATGGTACGCCAACCAATTACCATGGTGGTTAACCCTTCTGAATCACTGAAGGATGATACCAATCCAGCGGAGGCAACTCGTGATACTTTCCTTCTCTTCAGTAATATCTGATTGAGCTCTAGGGAAGATATCCCACTTAAGATCATTCTCGTCCTTTGATGGAGAAGCAAGAATCTTTTGGGTGACGTCCTTCTAGGAAACCGGCAGACTAAATCCTTCGTCTTCATGGTTCGAGACTCCCATATCGACAATAACATGAATGCACTCTGGAGACACTGGTATCTCAAAGAATCTCGAATGGCATCCAGAATGTTATAGCACTCGTTGTGAGGGGTGAGATCTCGGTTTAAATAGATAATGAGGGTAGAACCTGATTAAATGGAAGTACGTGATTCACCACATTCGACCGCGAGTATGCCCGAAACCGTAATAATGTACTTAGGGAGATTAGATCGAATGAGAAGGGTCCTTGTCAGAAGGGTCCTTATGCCCATAATGGAGGGCTAGACCCAATCCACTTAAAGAACATCTGCACCTCAATGAGTGCATTGTGTTAGGAGCTGAGGGTTCTCGACAGTATAGCTTGGCTGTGCCCATCAAACTTACCCCCTCTCTCAACCATCTAAACCATCCTGATGACATTTCGCAGCACGATTCAATATCAACAGCACACTTCGTGAAGGCCACGAGAACTTGTAACCAAAGGGATTGTCCGAAGTCCCTGGAGCTGACAGACTTCCACAGTAACAGAGACTTTGACGCCAGCATCACTGCGAATGTCCATGACGGGGCATGTCACTGAGTATACACCGAGCATAAGAATTTGGGGTTTGTTGTTTATAGGTCTTCAAGTCAGAACTGTGATTGAAAGTATACCTCGGTCCAGCCATAGTAAGTCGATTGGGATATAAATTGGTGGGGTCGTTTGCGGCACAGAAGACATCATCAAGCCGCTAACCTCAAACGGGGTGTAGCTTTACAAAGCTTTACTAGCGCAATTTTGCAAAGAACACTTCTCAAAATCTGCAAGCTCTTTTTCCTTTTTTCCCTCCCTCATCTTCCAACTCGAGCTCTTGAAGCTTCGTAGTCGACATTTATCAACATCTTCAATTCCGCACAATCATCATGTCGGCAATGGATGTTTTCTGGGCAGCTCCGCCTATTTCTAGGTACGCGCAATACCTTATGCGACAACCATTATTAGTACTGATGCTGATGGTAGCTTAGGACGCTGGCTGCTGGTGCCTTGACTCTCTCAATTCTTGTTTACACCAATATGCTACCTGGATACTATGTCATCTTCTATCTGACATCGCTACTGAAGTTTCCGCCTCAATTATGGCGTCTTCTCACATCATTCTTGATCACTGGTCCGGATTTGGGAATTATCTTCGACACATACTTTCGTAAGGATTGATGAGTTCCAACCTGGTCGCAGACGAGTTGGCTTACAATGGAACAGTCTACACGTATGGTAGCAAGCTTGAAACAGCTTCGCCTAGATTCTCTCAGCCGGGGGATTTCATGACATATGTATTGTTTGTGTGTGCGACGATTTTGGTAGGCATATCATTTCTTTTCTCTTTCTCATTTGTCTCATGTTCTCATACACACACCTCGTATTATCTGCCCGCGTAGTGCATTGCACCCAACTATAGCGGTTCCTGGAAACGAGGAAGATTACCCCTACACTTCGCCTGGTCCATCATTCGCAATCAATCAAAAGGATCAGTCGCGGTGTAGGCATGGTGGGAAGTTCCTATGAGAAAACTCGTGTCGATTCATCAACTTGACTCGGGTGGTTGTGGCTCCCTACATTTCATTCATCATTGAGACGTTGATACTTGGTGTTTCTGTTTCAAGAGATGCCTTGTAAACTCTCATCTAACAGAAGCTTAGGGCCTGAATGTCCTCTTTACTGGTGGTGTCGTTTTCACATCCGCGCTGGTATTGGCTTTCGCATACACGTCAACACAAGATGATCGAGGCATGAAGGCAACCTTCATCGTTATAACAATTCCAGCACAGTGGATACCATATGCCATGCTTCTCATGACATTGATTATGGCAGGCCCTGGTGCTGCGAAGGTTCAGGCCACAGGACTTGTTGCCGCGCATTTGCATGATTTCTTGACCAGGATATGGCCTACATTTGGTGGTGGCAGAAACCTAGTACCGACTCCAGAGTTCATCAAGAGGCGCTTTCAATCTACTCAGCCCACAGTTACGAGCAGACCTTATGGTACTGCATTTGCGCAACCACAAAGAAATGATTCGGGTTCTGCATCTGGTTCATCTGGAGGTGTGCTACCAGAGTCTTGGCGAAGCCGCGGTTCTGGTCACAGACTAGGAGGAGATTGAGTTGCTTGAGAGTAGCAATATTGTACCATAGTTTAGTTTTATTGTAGGCAGGCATAATTCCCAGACAATGATTAGGGCAAACTACTTATCCAACGTTCGATTTTGCCATGAATCAATTTGCATTTACTTGTTACGGAGTTATAGTTATTTGGCGGACCAAAGGCTTAGTGTTCGTTATTACCCAAAGGAGTGGAAACAAAATCCTGTAGCCAGGAAGTCCTGTTTCTCGACATGAAGTTCTCAGTCATTGCACATGCCATAGTACTTATTATATACAGACATTTTTCCACCAGCCGCGTGCCAGTCAACCTTGCTATGGAAGAAGCAAAAGTGCAAGCAAGAGTTAAAAAAAACAATATCCAACAGTAAGGCTGGCTGGTTACCCAGCCGTCTTCTTATCATGAAATTATAAATCAACACATAATGCGGAAATATAGAAATCAATAATCAAATTATCGACCATTCAGAATCAAGTACAAGATAGATCTTAACTGACAATTACCAACCCCTCTTCAGGCCTTTAGGTGACCCTGCGTGAAGGTGTCGTGATTATTTGACCCTGTTTGATCTGTTTCCGCAAGATGGCCGAAACCTCAAGGTATGGGATTCAATCGCCCGCCCATGAAGGAAAATCCTGACAAACGTCTACAGTTCAGAACCCACCGTGGAGCACAAAAACGCTCCTTCGTCGCCATCAAAGATGTCACCGAAAGCAGAACTGAATCAAGCTGTTTTGCTACGCATCCAAGCCGCCCTTGAAAAAGATCCCGAGCTGGAGCTATTTGCGAAATTTCCACTGTTCTACAAAACCTCAGTCAATCGCTCGTATACGTGTTGTCGCAAATGGTATTAAAGTGTGAGAAGCTACGGAAGTTTCCTATAAGGGGTGTGGTGTTGAAGTGCACTGAGACCCTCGTTGCTAAGATCATCCGTGGTAACAGTGATTATACAGAGTATACGTCCATCCAGTATCTCTCAGAGCAAGCTGGCGACTTACCCTTTCCAAAACCACATGGCCTTGTCAGATTCGACAACGTGCGAATCATGTTCATGACCTATTTTCCATCAATGACGCTAGAAGCGGCCTGGCCAAAACTCACGCACGAAGACAAGAGCTCCATTCAATCACAGCTGAATGATATATTCATAAAGCTCAGATCTCTACCAAGCGATGGCCGTTCTCTAGGAAGTGTATGTGGCGAAGGCGTGAAGGACCACTACTTCGATAGCCATGAAAGTAAAGAAATCATGACGACTGCGGCGCAATTCGAAGAATTCCAGTTCTCGATTTCTCCCCATGGCGATTCTTCATGGATCAAGTTTCTCCGCACTTTGCTTCCTCCGGCAGAATCTCGAGTGGTATTTACTCACGGGGACTATCGAGCTGCTAATATCATGGTGGATGTGGACGAGAGTGGGAAGTATTTCGTAACGGGAATAATCGATTGGGAGACTAGTGGATTCTATCCGGAATACTTTGAGTCCAGTATGGTACTGTATCTTAACGCCTCATTTGAGACAGATTGGTGGCGATATATTCCGGCTTGTATTGCGCCTGCCGCGAACCCAGAGCGATGGCTGGTTGGTCGACTGTGGGATCAATATGTCAATTATAAATGAGATGTATTGTGTTACGTTCAATCTATGACATTCAGTGCCGAGAATACATAATCCATATTCATAAGTTCAGTCATAACTTCAAGAACGAGTAAGTGTATAGTAAGTGTTCTAGGGAGAAATCACAGCGTAGACCTTCAACCTTCAGGAATGGACCAAGCGGACCTAAAGCAATCAAACGTAATAAAATCCAAAATCGCAAGACTAAATCAAACAAGCAACCCATTAATCGCATGCTTCCCAAATAAGAATGTTAATCAATTAGCTAGGGGGAGTTCCAATCTAAATTGTTTTGTCACGAAAATAGCTCTCGAGTCGCGGGGCGGATGGTCCACATGTATCTCTCGAGCCACCGAGAAACAAACGGTCCTGATCGAAAGCTACAAAGAAGCTTAAATATGAGAGGGGTCATTCCTAGGGGTAAATTTGTTAAGATTGGTTTCTATGTCTGCATACGCAGAACGGGAATGTATTGCGGGGTACAAAGTCCGTGTTACAGAGCACGGTAGCTAGAGAAACCTGGCATGAACCCCCCGAATATCAGAGGCACACTGCATAGGCAGTACGAGGAAAGATCTCAGACGACAGCAAGTAACCTGCATCTCTCATCCGGTTCATCTGAACATAGTCGACCCACAGTGAGACTGACTAGAAAGCCGTGGGAGATATCTTTAAATAGAAGCCCGAACTTCACCACCAAGCTTCTGATGGAAAAGGCAGGGAAGACCATTGATGATGATGGAAGGGTGTGAAGAGAGAGACGTCACCTCAAGTGCTTGCGGGGAAATTGCGGGTCGATTGATGTGCTCAAAATAGATATTGAACTAGAACTGAAGTATATCCGCAAGCATATGGAAAGATATTTTGGGACACTCTGAGAAAGTATATCCTTTTGGTATGGAAAACCCGTGCGACTTTGTACGGAAGATTGAGGAGTAATGACCGGTGTACAAGCAAGAACCAAAAAGAGATTAAACTATTGAAAGGATCGACCTGATATTGCATGGGCCTTTGTGCGGTAGTCTACCGTTGCTACAAGAATGAGATCGCCCTGAGTGCTCGGAGCGCACACTACCACGAAGGAGGCCCGGATACTCCCAGGAAGGGGCTGTCTAAAAAAAGGTTCATAGTATGCATGTCATCCGAAGTGATAACACTATTCTTGATGTGGACTCAAAGTCCCCTAACTTCTTGTCGTAGGGCAATGGTAGATCTCAATGTGTGGATATGGCACAGTCATCCATCACATCGAGGGTTACTGCACTAGCAGATGCAGTCCTTGAAGACACACTGATAACGCTGTTGTTTCTCTCGTGTGGTTCCATAAGATGTTCACTAAATGGAAGCTTTCAAGGGGGGCCATTGAAATTGCGGTCTGCAGAGTATTCTGACTTTCCAAGGCACAACTTTGTACTGTTAATGATGCTCAGATCATCAAGACGTTGAATACGGCCCTGTATTGCATGAGGTGATGTGGAGAGATAAGCAATGCAGAAAGATAGATGTGCCCGATAACTAGGGTTTCCTGGGCTACTGGATTGGTGGAGATTCGTGATGATATGCAGCGCACATCACATATTGCACCGGTAACTGAGCGTGATGCTATTTTGGTGAGCAGGAAAACGGTGCTAGACGGAACAAGCTAAGATAGGAGGAGTGGAAGTCGGATATGAGCAACGGACATTCTAAGTGCGGGGTGTAAATGTCGGATTGTAAAGAAGCTGGATAGGTGAGCGAGGGCACGGAGGGGTTGTGGAAGATATGCACGTACCTCAAGCGAATCACACTAAACCCATTGGGTCGCAATAGCCGCCCGCTACAGAAATATGTCGAAGATGTCACCCGAAGACAAGGTAGCATGCTGCCCCACATCAGCCAGTCTCAGCCCAATCATCATCAAAGGAAAGTCTACAAGCACAGTATTCACGCAACTCTCACGTCAACCACGCACTGAGCACATGTCGGTAGCGGTGCTGGCCGCTTTGATCGGCCACCATCCTGTTCATCCCCTCCTCGGAATCCATCGCTTTCGGACAACTTTGTCGTGAAGGCCTCAAATGGGACGTTCAATGTAAACCGCACTCACTATGGAAGATTGTTCTGCAACTGTGGGAAAGCTCTAAAAACGTGGAGTGAACAAGGGGCTGGCTGTCGGGATGAATGTTTCGACCGCTATCAAAACATGATAAAGGTCAGAAAGGTGGCCGGTATTGTAAGACTTTGCAGCCATCTTCTTCCCTTTTGGAATTTTAGCTCTGCCAGTGCTCTCTTCTTCTAATACTTCGTCCAATTCCTTTTGATCCTCATGTTTAAGTTTTATCAGCTATAGGATCTCCAAGCCATCACATTCTCACGAGGTTCTTCAATTGACTCGGTTGCATCCGCTGTCGACCAACGAAACCGCGAGTTTGGGGTCCTACCTATCACATTTGTTTCCGTCACATTTTCTGGGTTCCGCATATCTAGATCAGATATATCAGACATATCAAAAGCAATTGCACAACAGCGGCATAAGGAATCCACTGGTCGCATTTTACGTTCCGTCTCAATTTACGAGTTTTTTATTATTTGTTGCTGAGTGCTGGACACCTTCAACGATTTTTCTTTCTAAACTACACTCTTTCCTCAACGAGCTCACCGTCTCCACGTGCTATCAACAACAACAACAACCGCAATCATGAGAATTGCCTGCTTGCAATTTGCACCTCAGGTATGGATCAATCTTCATCTCTTACCACAACCTTTACTGACTTCAAATCCAGGTTGGGGATGTAGACAATAATCTCAACCGTGCAGATGCAGTGCTCAGCCGAGCAAACCCCAAGAATATCGATCTTCTAGTTCTGCCTGAGCTAGCTTTTTCAGGTACGTTCCAATCGTCTTGTATACCTCCTATGAGCCTTTACCTTATCTAACAGGAACACAGGTTACAATTTCACTTCTTTAGAACATATTACTCCTTACCTCGAACCGACGACATCCGGCATCACGTCGTTATGGGCCAGAACAACAGCCCTCAAGCATAACTGTATTGTCACCGTGGGCTATCCTGAAAAGGTTGATTCATCCTCAAGGGGCCCGTCGAAGCTCGAATACTATAATTCAGCAGTTACAGTGAACCAGGAGGGAGAGACCATTGCGAATTACCGGAAGTCATTCCTATACTATACTGACGAGACATGGGCTCACGAGGGACCCGATGGCTTTTTTGATGGGGAGATTGGTGGATTAGGAAATGTCGCAATGGGGATTTGTAAGTGGCCAACCAAGTCTTTCGAGCGTGAGTAGTTTTTGTTTGATCGATGTCCAAGTCATTGCATGTGACTTTGGCTGATTATCTTCAACAGGCATGGACTTGAATCCATACAAGTTTGAGGCACCATGGAGCGCTTGGGAGTTTGCCTACCACGTACTCCATAAACAAGCAAATCTCGTCGTCTTATCAATGGCTTGGCTCACCCGGGAAGATCCAAGATCCTACAGTAGACTGCCAAAAGAGCCGGATATGGATACCCTTTCATATTGGCTAGCCAGACTAGAGCCTGTCATTCGAGCTGAGTCAGTTGGAGAAATCATTGTTGTTCTCGCAAACCGCTGTGGAAACGAGGGCGAAGCTTTATATGCGGGTACGAGTGCAGTTCTAGGTATCGAGAATGGCGAGGTTAGGGTATATGGAATTCTAGGGCGAGGTGAAAAGGAACTACTTGTTGTGGACACCAGCAAACGCCCGAAGGCAAAGCTCGTTTCCGAACCAAACTCGACAGCATCTGAAAAATCGAGCAATAATGAACTCAGAGGCCCTCCTTCTGTAAGGACCAGAAGCCGGACAAATTCTACTGTCTCGTCCAGACCAAGTGTGGATACCAGCTCGACAGCTGCTACCACACCAAGCTCCGCCATCAGTATGAACGATGTCATAATGAGTGACATTCTAACGCCTATTTCTGCTGCTACTTCCGTTAGTTTCGACTTCAGAAGTCCCCGTGAGAGGAAAGCTGGCGGAGACAACTTACGAGACAATATTGAGTCAATTTTTGGTCAAGAAAAGCCCAAAAGCTCGCTACCAAATGCCACCATAGTCGGTCACACGCAGTCACCAAAGTCACCTAACGTGGCTTTCTCGCCGACCCAAAAGAACTTTTCTCGTCCTCTAAGTCCTACGACAGAAAGAGCCGGGCGATCGAGGCAACCTGTACAGAATGAAAGGTCTCGAGGGTTAATTTCCGCCATGTCGCCAACATCAAGCCAGACTCCAGATCACCAGACTCATCCCCCAATTAGTCGATCTAGATCTCCACCGACGAAGAAGTATAAACAGCTGAGCAACAAGGATGAAACACGGTCTATACAGCGGTCAAGCTCGCCGAAAGAGCCCAGCGCAATGGTGAATCGGGAAACAAGCCCCACCTACATTGGTCCTGTGCTCAACAAGTCACCAAAATCATCTAAAGTATCTTCTCCGCAAAATCTTCCCAGAATCGATACCCGGTCAGCGTCGCCAAGCTCCCCACAACTACTTCCCTTCATGGAAGATGAGCCAGTAACTGTCGATTCTACCCATGGCACGAAGTTATCAGAAACTCAAGGTTTTACTACTACTGTAGTTTCGGCGCAAGATGTAGCTGGAGAGAAAGGGATCGAAGCTGCAAACGAAGAAGAACTGTCTAAGAAGCCGCCAGGTCAATCGCCTTCCTCTTCGACCTCGGCACCTGATGAGCATCAGTCTAGATCCCCATTTTTCTCCACTGGCACAGTTCTTGAGCCAAGAAGCGCATATATTGCGTTTCGACCGAAAAGCACGATGTGGTAGTGGGTCCTTTACTGATCACGAAAATCCATTTCCTTCTCCTAGATACCTTTTTCTTCTTTTTCTTCTTCCTAACTCATGTACTTAGTTATATGACTTCTCAGCGTGTTCCAAGGCAATTGCAGCATGGAACTTATGATCAAAAAGCGAGCGTGCCGAAATGTAAGTGTTGGATGGCGGTTTAAGGGTGGCATCGTGTTTGTTAGCGAGCATTTAGCAAGATACATATACTTGGGCTTTGTGCGCACTTGTTTTCTACATTTGGGTGGCTTAGTTACCTCACGATTAATGCTTGTAAAGATTCATATATAGCTTATTGAGTTGAATATGATAACGTGGAACATCCTCTTCATATTTCTTCTCGTGCCTTCCTGAGCGCCTCCATTTCTTGGGTTCGAAATTGCCCCATATGCCACCAAGAAGTCTTGGGTAAGTGCATTCAAAGACCTTGAGAGTCTCTCAGATTTGGATATGGCTTGACGACAAGAGTGCCAAGTTCTCTTTCTCTGTCGAGCGTGGTTGTTGAGATCATTCTTGCGCAGTTTATGTACGGGCGTGGATTTGAGAGAACTCACCCGGTGATGGACTTAGCCAGCATTTCTTAGATCACGAGAGACAGGTAAGATAGAGGCCAGAATAATGAAGACGGGTTGGCTCTGTTCATGTGCACCAGGATTTGGACTAATTTTATTGCACGCCTCACGTTGTCGGGAACCGTAAATTGGGAAAAGTGGTATGGTTGGCTTGCGAAGGTTGATTCAAGAGAGGAACTATGCCATTAAAAGTGGAATACGACTTCCAGTCCAGGACTCTAGGTTTTGGATAACTGTGAGGCGAGGACGTTGCGCACTTATGATTTATGTGATCGTTTCGTTCCGGGAAGACGTCGGCCTTCTCTGTGACCGGTTCGGAGTATTGAGGATTAGACGAAAGAATCCTATCTTAATACTATCCCAATGCCCCTTACTGGCAATACCGGGAGGATTTATCATGTTGGAATGAGTGCTACCCGCTATATGGTATCTGAGCGGACTGCTGTTACAATCCTAGTATAGACTTGCTTGCGGGTTTGTTGATCTTCAGACGAACTCCGATGATATGAGGAACAGTAACCTGAACATTAGACTGCAACTTTAATATCACGAGAAGCAGTTCAATACGGAGCGTTTAATTGTCCGAAATATCGTTTGCAACGGCCGAATTTACCACTCGTATTCTTTGATGTTTATAAGGTCTCCCGTCTACAGTTGGTCTATCACCAATTCCTACAGGTCATGGCACACAAAATGTGCTGTACCACAACCACCACCACTACAAACCACACTCTAATACAAACCTACTCATCACCCAAAAAGCGTCAAACAGACCAATCGTATGACCTCGCTCCAGCTCCGAAATTGCAGCTCCTTTCGCGGGTAAGCTCGGTCAAGAATCAGCTCGGAAACAGCTCAAAGTCAGCTCGGCCGGCTTCTGCCCTCGGTACGACATGCAACAAAAAGACTTCGCCCGCCCAAAAGACACATATATAGCCAAATGCAATTTTTCTTTTCTGTCATTTTTCGTGGGCCCGGGACAAGTTTTACTGGGGTTAAAATGTGATCCCATTTCTGAGGTCAGATTATTTGGGGGTTCTTGCTTACTGCTTCTTTCCTTTCCGGGCCATGTTTTCGGTGCGTTGGTCCAGGCTGTGTCCCGATTGATCGGGATTTGAGTCACTGCACGGTGCTGATTGGTTAGAGTTACCGATGTACGTGGGAGGAGATGGGAAATGTCTCTGTTGGGAAGTGAGACGGCTGGTCGGGTTAGTGCGAGCTGGGAAATGCGAGATGCTGCGTGGGATGTTTTTTCACGATTGGGCCGACCCGAACGAAGTTCGTTGGACCGTTGCGAAATTTTCTGGCCATGGGTATTTGCCAGATCAGCAACTAACACGAATGCTGAGAATGGGGGTGCATTGCATTGGCTTTACTTGCGAGATTGATTGGCGTCCGGGGGTGACGATCAGTCGGGTTGGTGTCCGTTGGTGAATAGGTAATTTCTTCGGTAATTTGCTCCGAGTGCGAATCTTCCCGGTCCGGACGGGTCGGTTTGTACTCGCGGGCCTTAATCAGCAGGAGGTTGGAGGCGAAATTGCTTCTACCCGTACGCTGATAATATACTGGCTTCCTACAATGATCGTTGTAGCCATCGTTGAAATCTCCTGCTGCGTCTTCATTCACCGTCGGGAAAGCGGCAGATGCAAGATGGTCCCCATATTGATCGACGAGCTCGATGAAGCGATACGGAGTTGATGAGTGATGTCGGCCCATGGCGGAGAGAAACCGAGCGGGCTGCCTCAGCTCACGATACAGAAGTCTAGCTGGGGAAATACAGTAGGCGAACATAATTTCTTCCTTGATTATGGCTCTTCACCAGCCAAACCAGAACGCCATGGAGCTCACTGGATTCAAGAAACTGCTGATGTCTGCCATATTATCCAATTTAACACGGCACTCGACTTCGAGAGACAGTTGCCGAAGCGTTGAGTACTGGGCATAACACCTCGAAGGAAGTGGTGCTGCTACGAATGAGTAGCTACCTAGGCATGCAGCCGACTCTACCTCTGGCTTTCATTCTATAAGAACAGATATTTCCAGAACAGCGAACTGGAACGTTTTCACATCGACCTGCAGGCATGTCGATATTTGGAACTAAGTTGTAGACCACCTAATGATAGAACGGGGTTGAAGTGAGGGGGAGGACTTCAGAGATCGACAGCGCAGATAAACGACCTAATCGTGAATCGGTAACTCTTAGGATTGCGATACGATCACCATGAATCCTCAATCAGACACGTATCTCACGATGAATATCCACATTGGCGACGATGGACAGTCGACAGTTAAGGGCACGGATAGCATTGTATATGTTGATGATGGAACGGATCCGAGATTGCTGACCAGCTCACTTTCACGGCAAGCCACGATAAACTCAACTGCTCGGGACGACACGAAATATCGACCCAGGAGCTACGCTAGGCTTCTCGTACAAGACTAACGCGATATATCGACAACTCCAGCCATTCTACTTTAGGCTTTACTTCGGAGCTGAAAATCAACCTCGCCTCCTTTTTGGCCCCACTCTGTCTACGGCAAACGAAACCCGCCAGCCATTCACCGATCAAATTTGTTTGTTGCATGTCTTGAGTGGGAGGGACTGGGAATAAAGGTTGGGGAAAGAGTTGGCGAGGTTTATAGGAAGACTGGGAGAGATGTTAGGAAGACTGGGAGAGATGTTAGGAAGACTGGGAGAGATGTTAGGAAGACTGGGAGTGACCTTGGGAAGACTGGGAGTGATGTTAGGAAGACTAAGAATAATATTGGGGAGACTGGCGGAATGATATTGGGAAGATTTAGAGTGATCTTTGGAAGACTCGGAATGATATTGGGAAGACCGGAAGTGATCTTGGGCAGACTAGGAGTGATCTTTGGAACCCTGATTGGAAAAAAAACACTAGTTGGGAGTAGGTCATTCGATTGAGAGTGAGAAAACACATTGCCAGTGAGGGTCGTTATAATTTTAGGAATGAAGCCGAGAACACGAGTAGATATCCTATTCGGAATCACCTACAAAAGAGACTGGGAACCGTTACGGGAAGGTTTGGATGGACTTGAAGATACTGACTGGGAAAGAGTGAGGGCATCGTGGATTATAATCAATTTGAGGTATGCATTTCCCTTTTCCCGAACAAATGTTGGACAACTGCGGGAGAGAAAATGTAAGATAGTTAGTTGGCTACTATGCTATGGATATATCGTTATTTAGCTGTTGAGGGTCTCAAAATCGAGCACTGGGAGGGACTAAAGGAATGTTGCTAGGGAAACTAGGAATATGTTGGGGTGTTCTTTTTGGTTTGTTTGTTGCAGGTCTTAAGACTCGGAATATAGGCAAGTTTTGGGGAACTCCGGGGACTCATATCAGGAAGCAGAGACCAGGCCAAGATCCTCCTTGTTGTTGCAGGTCTCAGGATTGGGGATCTAGAGAAGTCACGAGAACACGCTGCAGAGCAATAACCGTGCTAAAACTCCTCTTGTTTGTTGTCTTCTAGTTTAGGGGATTTTAAACTTCAAGGAGCAGCTGGGAGGCTCAAAGTAAAGAAGAAGTGAATTGGATAAACTTCATATAGTACATTTGGATTTAGTTTGCTGTACATCCCAAATCTGGAAAATATAAGCACGTGAAGGAATTCCAGGAAAAGCATTACTTATGAAGGTGATGTACAGCAGACGCAAGACCACCAGCGCCGTCGATAGTACCGCACACTAGAAGACCCAACCTGCGCTTATGCCAGAATCCTATTGTTCTCATCTGATGGCATCTCTCAACTAGAAATCAGTATCGATTGGCGGATACGCCCTTCCTGGGTATTGAATTTGGGATCATGGGAAATTTTGTTGCATATCTCAACAGCCTGTACTGTTTCACTGTAGGGAGGCAAATGGGCACCAAGTTAGGGGCTTGGGGAATGCAATTGAGGGAGTGTAGTGTGACTCGTATGACTAGTTGTAGGTGTCGATCTCGGTATAGATGGATGAGCCGAGATCGATGGACAAGGTTGATCATGATGATTTTCCTTATTCAAAACTATGATATGGTATATCTGGTAAGTTTAAGCAACTTAGTATCGCATCGAAAATCGATGTGCGAGTCAGGAAAGGAAAGTAGCTTCGGGGTGGGTGGTCGTTTTTGTAGATCTGGGGAAGTACAGCAGGTATGACCGGTATAGCAAGTAAGACTTACAAGAAGCAAATACAATTAATACCTCTGCACTGTTTCGCGGTTGAGATATGCAACAAACGCCATCGAGATCGGTCTACAAAGATTCAAAACTATATAGAACGAGCAGCATTGACACGAGGTATGCAATATATGATTGGAGGCATGGCTCTCCTATTTATAAATCGGTATCACCAGATGTGTTGATATTCTGGCTTGAAGAAGTCCATCATCATAAGAGCAAGGTATTACCCTCCCATCGGCGATGTAACCCGGGAGGAGTGCAAGAAGTAGAATGTGGGTGAGTAAAACTGTATATAATTCCTGCCATCAAGATCATCGACGGCGGAAAGCAAAGGTCGAAGGCCGGCGTGTAAATAGAGTCGAACCTAGGATATTTCAAACGACAGGAAGATGAGTAACGTCTTATGACCTAGAGTTGAACAGGAGGTCAGATATACAGGAAGCCAAGTAAGACAGACAATCACATGTTAGAAGAGGAAAAAGAGTTGCAATGTAGTCTTACGGAGGTGTTGATAGTCGTCCCAGCAATAATTCAGGAATCCCGAACAGTACTAATGCGGGGTTCAATACATCACCGCCCTTCCCCCATCGGACCACATTGGTCACCACCTTCCTAATCTGACCAAGTAAATACTTCAATTAGGCTATCATCCATCAGATTCTGTTGCACGTCTCAATTTTGACTTCCGTCGGAAATGGTGGGTTGTGCCCGCCTGTCGGTCTCCGTCTCCGTCTCCGCTCATACTGTACGTATCTCCGTCCCCGTCTCCGTCTCCGTGATAGATGTCGAGGTTTCTAACGGGAAATTCTCTTTTTCTTTCTACTTGGTATTTTTGTAGCTGGATGCCATTAATGCAATCTCCCATACCTGCAGGAGTAACGTTCTTGTCTAATGAGCTGAAGGTGTTGGGCTTTAAGTGTAATGGTAGGTGGATGTGCAGGTGCGTTCCAACATAAATGTACATGGACTAATCTGCTACGGTAGAGTAAGGGCATGAATATATCAGCAGGAGAAACCTCAAGAATCTGCTACGCGTTTGCATACGTCAACGTACGTTTCGTCCTTCCACCTAATCTCGTTCGCTCCTCCAGTGGCACGACGGACGGTCATTATAGCCTCCTCACCTTCAACTCTAGCGTGTAATACCAACAACATGAAATGCAAATGGCATACCATAAAATAACGATGTCTTAAAAGATAGGCAACAAAACCCAGAAGAATGACATTTAATAGCCCAATATGGTATTCAGTTGCATATCACAAAGCTCGCACGTCGATTTCGAGATTGATACAGGCTGTTAGTTCCATGGCACGTAAGTTCGAAGAGCGAGTAAAGATGAACGGTGGACGCAGACTCTGGAGCACTCGTAGCTCTGGCGTGAGAATATTCCTCTAATGTGTGAGCACTGACATCCAGGATATACAACACAATATACCCTAGCCAAGCTCATCGTCCGAAAGGGGCTCGAACTCTATCCCCAGAACCTCACTAGAGGTTTCTTGCACGAAACCAGCCCTACCACAAGCTTGAGGCTCCTTCCGCGAGTGTCGGAATTTGAAATATGTAGTGGAACTTTTTGTAATATATTCAAGAACGGTGCATTCATTTTCATATACAACTAAGCGGCCATAACACGTTATGTACTTAAAGGTTGATAAATACCATACCGTGCCGCGGTGTCCTAAATCGTTTCCACATCCAAGCGTGCCGCGCTGTAACTAACCTACGCCTAATGCCCCCCACTACACCACTTACGCCACGGTGAATTTTTTAATCCGAAGTAAATCAACCTACGCCGTGGGTGATAAAATATGCAACAAACATGTTTGAATTGGTGCAACCAAGAGCAACAGCGTACCTTTGTGGGAATTGCTTCAAACAACACAGCGGGACCTGTGTCAATCACTTTGGCCACGGAGATTTATCAGGTATTCCGCTCTAATTTATTCCACTGAGGCCAGTTTCAAGCGGTCAGAGGGCGAATGCGGATCCGTCTATGGAGATAGTATCGTGGGGTCCCTTCCTGGCTGCTATCAACGCAGCTGTTGTCCCATGAGCCACAGCCAGAGCCACACTCAACCATCATACGTTGAGCGTCGTTGGGATGAGAGAATGTACTACTAAAACTTATGCGGGAAAGACATGCAAATCGCCCGTACACAGATCTATCGGGAGCAACACAATGACAAATAAGAACCCCCAAGGTACAGCTCCTGGCCTAGCCACCGCGCGGGTTTCGGCTATTCAGATATGCAACAAAGGCTGACTCCGAAGGATATCTAACCAAAACCGCGGACGGATGCTTCCCATGCGATAGAATAAGTAGCTTTAGGTGTGCTTGTGCGTTTACTCTTTGGCAAACGACTAGAGCACATTGTCTAGAGAGGGGCGCAAGAGGTGACATTACTACCGTGAGAGTAATTGCAGATGATTAACTTACTAGACACACTTCAGCACGGCAATTTTGTCTTAAATGCTCGGTACCGTTCGCAAGAATCATACGTTGTACTCAAGTAAAGTTGCAGGAATGCTTACTGAACTCTTAATATACCTAGGAAAGCAGGTCTATGTCGATGACTCGGTGAAGGTTCAATATAATGGATAAATCCTTGGCTTATATTAGGCCGGTGACAAGGGTAAGGTCTAGAAGTAAATGAATATAGCAGTACTCGGACTCAAGGCTGTCGGTGAAAATCGATTCCAACGATGCGCAGGTGGCGCTTGCCAAGTCATCAAAATGCTTATTTCGTTCCCGACAACCCGTAGCACGCCATGCTAGCAGTATATTATCGATGGAAGCTCAAAGACATTAATATGTTATGATATATGCGTGAAGAATCCCGCTGCCGTATGAAATTACTTGATACTCGGATCTTCACAGCAAGTGCCGGTCTTGGCAATGACGATTCTTGCCTGCTTCGCAAGCATTTCATCTCCATCTATTTGGATGATAGGAACGAACAATTGTCAGATGAACACTTGCTCAATCTATATACTGCGCTGGTCTGTTTCATATGGCCTTAGCGAATATACCGGACCGTCGCTACCGCTTAATCAATTCAGGCAAATTCAAAACAATCTATGGAGATGATGTGTCTGCAAGACTATCCTCAATTTCCCCAGAATGTTACATTTCCCCAGATTTGACAGTCTCTGGCTTATGCAGTGCAGCTCTCATGACATGACAAGAAACTTCTTGACATGCAGCTATAAATTGCTGGTATCCATATCTCTGTGTGAATATTCCGCCTGGCTTCTCTACTACTCAAGCTCTTTGTAGTATTCAATCTTCATCATGAAAAATTCAATCTTGTGCAGTGCCCTTTTGTTTGCGGCTAAGGCTCTCAGCCATTCGACATTTCAAGAGCTTTGGGTAAATAACGTGGATCAGGCTGGAACTTGTGTCCGAACTCCTCCCAGCAATAGTCCCGTCACATCAGTAACATCTACTGATATTCGGTATGTAACCCCCCAACTATTTGAGCCTTGCCGGAATCCTGTTGATACTTACGTATGATTAAGTTGTAACGTTGGCGGAACCAAAGGCGTATCTGGAATCTGTAACGTACCAGGTTCGTGCCGACTATCTCCCGTCGTTGTGGTATCTTTTGCTAATACGCGTCTAGCTGGCAGCAACGTAACTGTCGAGATGCACCAGCAGCCAGGTGACCGATCCTGTGCAAACGAGGCTATAGGGGGTAACCACTATGGACCAGTCATCATCTACATGTCGAAGGTCTCAAACGCTGCGACTGATGCTGGTGCTGGTCCTTGGTTCAAAGTTTCCCAGGAAGGATATAACGTACCAAACAAATGGTGGGGTACTGTAAGTTCCCCATATTCGTGACTGTTCATAGTGGAGCTCGTGGCGCGGAGCAGCGCCGACGGAAGGATGAGGCTGACAAGTGAAAAATAGCAAACGCTGAATGCAAACTGCGGTAAAAGATCCTTCATCGTCCCGTCTGATCTGGCACCTGGCCAGTATCTCCTCCGTGCGGAGGTCATTGCCTTGCATGTGGCGAGTTCAGTTGGCGGCGCTCAATGTGAGTACGATGATTCGTTCAGCTCCAAATCGCCTAGACTCTACCGGCGTCTTTGCTTCATCCGTCTCCATCAATCCCTTATTAGGGTTATTGTGCCCCTTTCTTGCCGACTTGTACTATTGTCAACAACTATTGACGTCTGTGTTATAGTCTACCTGTCATGTTATCAACTCAATGTGACCGGATCAGGTACGAAAAACCCTACTGGAGTGTCGTTTCCTGGTGCATACTCTGCAACAGATCCCGGCATTCAGATCAATATTTACGGCACCATAACTTCATACACCATCCCGGGACCGACTGCGGTATTCACAGGATAGATGATGAGTGGTATACTGTTGGATCCTTGGTTGTTTTATCAGCGTCAAAGCATGCCATTGTGGTCCGGTAACACGAAAGGAATAGCAAGGCAATTCCCATTATTCTTTGTCGAATCTGATACTTTCTATCACTACTCGCTCCTTAAAGCAAACCTATGGTTGGATGAGTTAGGATAAACTATTGAAACCTGCCAGCTTCGAGAATTTATCCACAAGTGTGAAATATGATGCCACGCAGGAGCTTACTTAATCAATGTGACTCCCAATGCAGTGCCATGGGCGCTTAAATTCGCGTATCGTGGTGATAGTTGTCGAACTGAGCACATTCTGGCCAATGAATTGTGCATTCCATCGGTGATGTCTGCAAGTGAAAAATGGTAAGTATATCCCCGAACGGCGATTGAGCTGTTCAGGGAGTTTAAACTCGATTTCCAGCAAGTCGGTGATAGCGCCGGTGGCTTTCAGATATTAGGATGCCCGCGAATGAGGAGACGATCGGATAATGCAAACTGTTTCACAAGAGTTTGCCTAGATGTTCTTAGGAAACCTATAGCCGCAAGCAAAACGGCTGTCTGAAGGCAAGGTTCTCGCTCGAGATTCGAAAGAATTAGCGACTAGACCACTGCGTTCGCTACGTTTGCGGTCCTTATCTGGGTAAAAGTCCGAACCGTATGAGGAATCGGACGTTAAGAGAGGACATCACCAAAAGTAACATTCTTGTTGCTGACCGGTAGATGACTCTACGGTCCCGAAATAACTATGGATTCTGTGTGCATCGTGCGTTGCAGCAGAGGCAGATAGGATGTGCACAGTACAGACTTTGATCTGGCCTGCATAGATCTTGAGGTGTATTTTGGTTTACCCTCAAGACAGGTGAGGATAATGCGAAAAGGTAGCAGTGGGGGCGGAAAGTTATTGGGCTGATTTGTTGGAGCTGACCTAAGAGGATGAAAACTGGCAGGTGATCCACTTATTTATTCATCGCATTGCACCGTAACCAATGAACGCCGCAAATGGAAGAATCGACTAGAGCCGAAAGAGAAGCCGTACCTTGAACAAGACGGGGCCGGGGCTATGGACGGGATGCTGTCTGGTGGATCCAAGAGATGCAGACGAAGTTGACCGGGATGCGAGCCAGGAAATGAAAAGCTTTGATGCCAGTAGATCTTGTGGGTCACATGCATTGAAGAGTGTTGATATCGATTTTGCGTGGTGCATACTTTGGTAGTCCGTCCGCAAGTCTTCTACTGAATGAATTATCGAATTTGTGATATGGAATATGGGTACGAAGTATAGCCGTAGACTCTTCGCAACACATCCAAACCACTAGGTGCTCCGTTCCTGTTGACCAGAGCTGGTACAGTAAGGGCAAAACAACAGACGGCCCCACTTGAATGTTTAGATGTTGTGGATGGCATGAGAATAGACCTGGACCATGGCAATGTCATGTCTCCCTGTGTAGGACATCGGTTGTGCCTCAAACGTAGCACACAGATGCAGAAACCTGGTCCGAAGGATGAGTCTGGGGACAAGAACCGCTTTGGACCCCAATGAGAAGGAAGACTGCAGTGATGGTTTCGCTCGACTTTGCCTTGCTTGAATTCCTCCGTATAAGGTGCAAGTAGAGACATTATCGATTGGCGAAAGGGAGTGCCGGCAATGCCTAGTCGCCGTCACTATCAATTTGGGCATCAGCAAGGGTCCGAGGGAGAAGGGCAACCGAAGAAGGCAACGGAAAATTGGGGAGAGGAGAGCACAGAAAGCGGAAAACGGGAAAAGGCAGCGCCACAAAGACTTTAATGGTCGAATGGTTACCTTTAAATCTCGAATTTTGAGCCAATGGCGGTCGCTTGTTCATCGGCTAAAGTGACGAGTGATGGAGAGAATGCCTTTCGTCCAATCATAAGGAGCTATAGCCATGTCGCTACCCTGCTGTGCTTACACTAAAGCTACTCGATAAGGATAACAATGACCATGCCATGCACGCAGGGAATCTTTTCAACCGCCGAGCAGTGGATCTTTCCCTCTTCCCTCTTGCCTCTTTCTCGTCCAAAGAGATGTGATCGTACCAGGGGACCGAGTGCACTTGTAAGATGCTGCGGAGAAGTTCCTCAATTGCGAACTGTGCAGCACATACATATTATCACACAGAACCCACCGTCGCTCCACCTCCAGCCCGTTGCTCCGTTATACAATAATGTGAGCTTTCCCACCCCAATGACATCTGGATTGAAATCGAGGTCGACGTCAAAATCTGCCGAATCTTCCACCTCGGAGCATACCCTTCTACACCACCATATACACCTCTAATATCCAGACGACTGGACGACTCGAAACTTACCCTACCCCATATCTGGTAAACGTCGTCTGATAAGAAGATCTTGCTGGTCGAGATCAAGGATCGTACTACGAACGATATAATCGATAATCCAAATTCAGCCCTATACGAATGACGAGAGACAAGACGGAAGATCAATAATTCAATTGTCATCTACCACCAATATCACTTCCGCTGTCCCTCCGCTGGTCATATATCCAATAACACAACATCTCACACCATGCGCCCATCATCAATCCTGGCCCCGAGTCTCCTTCTTCTGACATCCTTCCTGGAACCCACAAATGCATTGAAGGCTCTATCGGACTCACCATGTGCGGTGAACTGCGGAAATGTGCTGGGAGGGACTACCGGCGAGGATGATATTGTATGCGATGTCAGCAACTACACAAGTTCAATTGGCACTACCTTCTCATCTTGCGTGGGTTGTCAATTGACAAGCTCGTTTGTCGACCCTACTACCAATGAGACCGATTTACAATGGGGTTTATGTTTGTCTACCTTTCCACACTAGAAGGAATCGTCACTAACGAACGGAATAGACAACATCAGATACGCAATGAGTTGGTGTCTCTGGGGCTACCCAAATAACCCCGATGTCGAAAACACGCCATGCATTACATCCTTTTCGTGCGGGCCGTTCCAAAATGCAGTTGAATACGAGAATCTTACTACTACAAGCAGCGAGTATGGCTATTGCGAAGATTTCAATGAAGTCTATCAACAGGATTGTAATAACTGTCTATCACAATTACCAGTTACATACTATCTCACCAATTTCTTCACCCTTCTTGGAGGAGCCTGTGATCAAAAACCCACTCATGGCTCGACACTTTCCTTCAAAGGCTCTCCTTTCTCCACGGTTCAGCTGAACATGACATCTCCAACGCCTACATCTGCAGCTTCAAATGCTTATCCTGGCCTTTCCTTGAATGGACGTATCGGTATCGCTGTTGGAATTATTTTACTCATCCTCTTTATCAGTGGATTCTGTATCGTCTGTCAAGGACGTCGTCGCCGTCGTCGTGTGCTCCAACAGCATCAACAAGAGACCGGATATGCTGCATGGAAGAATGCACACGATGTCGACGGACTTGGTGGTCATATTCCTGTTGCCGAAGCCTATAGCGCAACATCGAACGTAAGTGGAGGCTCGTTCTTCGATAGTCCTCACTCCCAAATGCCACTACAGCCGGGATACTGGGGACAGGTTCAACCTCATGTTGATAACGGCCCGGCAGTCATGACACCCATGGAAGAAAGCCCCGTCAGTGCTATGGGCGAGAAAGTATACTTTAGTCCATATTCTTCGCAATACAATAGTCCAGCCACAGCATCCACCGACGGATATGGCAAGAGCCCCAACGGTGATCAGTGGCCGGTGGATCGCAAAAATAGCTTCGGCAGTTTCGGTCAGGGAGGTGGAAGTATGGCAGAGAAATTAAAAATGCGAGAACGAAGGAGAAAGATGGAAGAAGCAGAGGGAGAAAGAATAGAGTTGCAAAACGTTGCGCCGGTATTATCACATCCAGGCCATGGAAGGCTTGGTCAAAGGGGACTAACATCGGAAGATGCTCTGAAGAGTAATCCCACTTAGTCTTTCTCATCTTCCTTTCACCTGTTTATTTAGTTTCCAACTTTTTGTATATGATACCATTTAGCGTGTGAGTTTGGTCGGTTGGGTAGGCATAGGAAAGGAAAGGAAAGGATGGTATTCCTGGCGAAGGTTGGATGAAGGGAAGCGGAGATGACTCGAAGATCTGCAAACAGGTTGCAGTCTTTGCGAAGAGACATGGTTTATTCCCTCTCTGAAAATGGACAGGACAGGACAGGACATACATACACATGTATATATATCATTGCACTACTAGCATAATACTTCGAAACGGCCTTATCATGTTCAATCTCCTGCGTCAAGATATCCAATATTGATCAGCGGTGAAAGAAAGAATGAATGAATGATATCCTGTCGTTACGTTTGCATGAATTACAATGCGACTCAGAAACGGTTCTACAAGCGGTCGCATCTGGGACGCCGGGCAATAGATGAATGTGTATGGATGCATAGGCACAGCGGAATTTCTCTTCTGCTCACGACAGATTAAATATAGACAGAAGAGACGCGCAAGTCATTCTTGATCTCCTTTCTGGCCTTCTTCTTTCCATCTTCTCCACATATGCTTGATAGCTATCAGTACACCTCCTCTCGTCTCTCGTCTTCCCTAGGAGTCAGCGCACCCCAAATTCCAAGTTCCTTACAGTCCACCAACCCTCATCCTCTCTATGTAACGACTGGCTGTCTTGCTTCCTACACAGCTCAAACACGCGTCCACCACCTTTTTTTTTTCTATTCTAAAGTCAGATCATTCACATAAGCGCCCCCCTCCATCATCCGCACGAGCATGGCCCCCATTCCCGACCTACGACATATGCGGGGGCCGGATGACGAAAGGAATAGATGGATTGCTGCGCCGTAAACGCACTTCATTACAGTAACGATCCGTTCCCGCGAACGCCTACGCCGCCGCGCGGGCCGTCTTACTGGCTTGCTGTTTTGGGGGTTATTTTTGAGGGACGAGGGGGCTTATCGATAAGTGTTGGTGGTGTGGTGCGGATGAAATGGATGGAGTGTATATGAATAGATAGATAGATCTAAGTTACGTGTATGCGAAGAAAGGAGGGGGTTTATCTACGAAGATGGTGTGTTGCACATTCGAGTTCGTGCTATATGAAGAAATGGGTATGCGGTAAGATGGGGTACTTGTGTATGTAAGAAGGGGTGTGTGTGCGTGTGTGTGGGTGCACGACTTACTCATTTTCCTGTTTTTCCTTCCCTATTTTTACACTCTTCCCTCGCTCGACTTCCTAGATTTACATACACCAGAAGTCGAGTCGAGAAGCTGAATAAAGGGTGCGCCTCTTTCTCTTTCTCTTTCTCCCTCACCACTGGCTAGGTCGGTTAAATCGCACAAAAAGCTCTCATCACATCCATGTATCCACCGACAACCTACCAAATCGAGGAATTCTTGCGCGATGTCTTCTCCGGTAGTCAGGAGGGGCAGAGAATGGATGGATGAGAAGTAGTACCGAAGCTGTGGTTAAGCGCCGAGGATGCGGGAAATTTTGTGTTTGTCATACAATGCTCTTTCTCGCCTCTCGCGCGGGAAATTTTGAGGGCGGATGGATGGATGGCTCGTAGGGTTGGGAATGGATAGGATGGGCTGGATTGACAGATGGGTGTTGGGGTATGTATTTCTGTGGGTTTGGTTTGCGAATGGGGGGATGAGGAAGAGATAGTTAGGTATGGACGGATGGGTTCGTAAATATGGCCTGGTCTGATGATTCCCGGATCAAGGTAGGTTGGTGGTACGAAATTGGTTGGATTTTGCATGGGAAATGACTCCTTCTATGAGGTAAATCTTTTAAGGTAGCTACAGTAGTATATGGTTAACCTGAATTATTAAGCATCTCCCTCCGTGCTGCTCGTTCTGCTCGTCTGCGCTCTTGTGTCTCTGTGTCCCATCACTTCGCTTGGTGCTTGCGACTTCGCTGTTCGAGGCCGTTATTAGAGATTGTGTATCGTAGAGCCATATTTATCACAAATTTGTGAAGGTGAAGCGGTTTCGACGTTTGCCAGCAAAGCGCGCGATGAACTATTTGAAATAATAGCCAAGTCTTACTAAAGCAGGTACCCTAAGTGAGGCAATCATTGCCCTTCGACCTTTATCGTCCCATCTGGCCATCAAAAACTCCCTGGCCATTGCTCCTCTTCTTCTCCATCTCCATCTCTGCCATTAATCTTTCCCAATCGCGCAGCATTCCACTCTCTTTCCCTCATTTCCCATTCCCTTTCGATAGGTCCATTCATTCTCTCCCTACTCGTCTCCCTCCCATGCCCATTGAATCTTTCCCTACTTCTCCCCTTCGCTCGGCTCGAACTCCTTTGTCTCGACTCTTCCGTTCCAGTTGTCATCCTCGCATGTTGTCCTCCCCCAAACTCCGTCGATCCAACGGGAGGCGGAGACTTCAAGTCCCCAATCTCAGTTGCTGTAGAAACTATACTGTTCCGATATTTAATTGCACTATGCTGTGTGCCGGCGATAGAACCCCTCGCATGCGATGTGATATTCCTATCGGTTGTATCTGAAGGCGAGAGATGAGAGCATCGAGATGGGTTTCGCTGGGGTATCGCTGGACTTGTGAAAAGATGAGGTGGCTGAGCTTCTGTAAGTAGGGCTCGTGGATAGCTGCGGTCTTGTGGAAATGTGTATGCGGGCGGAGGATGAGTGAGATGAGCACCATGTGGGGACGTTATGAGTTGTGGAGGAGATATACTTGTTTTATCGGTGAAATTATAGTCATCACTAAGAGACTTCTTGAAAATACTTTGGCTTTTATTTCGAGTTCGAGGTGGGGGCGCCAAAGATATCGTTCGAGTTTGTATATCTGAAATACCGAAAGCTCCAGCGACTGGAGCTGTGATATTGTAATCTCTGTATCTTTCATCCAGAGGAGAATGCAGATTCCGATTTCTTGAGGGACGTCGAGACGTCTTCCAGAGAAGAAATATCATGAAGATTGAGGCAAGGAGAACCGCACTGAGACCGAATGATATCCCAATTATGCTGTTCTTATCTAGGTGTTTGAATTTCCCTGTAGAGATCGCTGTTTTGTTGTAATTGTCGCCGGGAGATGTTTCGTCTATGGCATACTGTGAAAATACAGATGCGTTCAGACCGATTATCGTTCCGTCAGGGGGCTGCTGATGACAACCAGCTTGAAGTGCGGTCACAACTGAGGAAATGTCAGCAGAAGTCTTCGATTTTGAGATAACTCACAGTTTGACAGATAAGTTTCAGTGCCGCCGTTACGAAGACAGCTTCTGCATGCAGTAGTGGAACCCATCATAGAAGCATAATCCGTCCCACAATACCTATAAGCTGTCTCATTATCTGGTTCCAAGTTCCCATCTTCGAGTGCACCTTGAAATGGACCGCAAGCTCTGGAGGTAGAGCAAGGCGTAACAGTAGGATCAGTAGCATTATCAAAGCCATATAGGCAAGATGCTAAAGAATAGCGTAGATTGTCTAAGGTGTTAAATATTAGTTTCGAGGTATGCCAAACAGTTACTAGCAAGGCTCACACATAAACCACTTCTGGTCATTTTGACTGTGTCCAGTAGCAGTACTCAGTTGTAAACAGGCAATGCAGGCCTTAAACTTCTGACCGGGTGTGGTAGTCACGAAGTTATTATCCTGACACACAATCTGAGATCCATCAATACTTTGGCCATTTTGGTCGTCTGTACACAAGGAAGTGCAGGGCGAGTTCGGTGTAACCCTCAACGCCAGAGCGATACTGGTGAAGAGAATACATGATTTCAGGTGCGTCAAAAGCCGAACCATATTCACTCAACAACTTCCTGGGCAAAGAAAGGGATAAATCTATTAAAAACTAAAAAGTGATGGATAAACCGCAGGACCTTCGAGCCTCAAGATGTGCTCGCGCAATTCAGAAGATAGGTGGCTTTCGTATTGAAGGAGTATCGGTTCATAAGTCAAATACCGTGTCGTGAAAGAACTATTTCGACCATAATACATCTCAAAAAACGCGGCTCATTGCCGAAGTGCAGAGGAAACAAGCAAGCTATATGTTTCAAAGCCAAAAATCCTACTTTGGGGGGAAGGCCAAGGACAACCGTTCATCGATTCGTGGTACGAGTAGCCCTGCTTGTGCCACCCTTCTTCCATGACATGGCTCATTTTCCTCATGATACTAGTGAGTAACTATGCTGCAGGGGAGATGCGCATAGTAAATATAGGCACTATCAGATACGCAAAACTCTTGGCCCTTTTAGGCATATGAAGAGAGAATCCGAGTAACATGCATGCGACGACAACCACAGTTGTCGGCACACACACCTCGTTCGCCCAGTCAGATGAGGAACCAGATGATTGTTTGGTCTCGCTCCACGGGAAAGCACCTACCTTGGAGAGAAACGACCTTGAAAGCTCGTCGTACAAGAAACTGTGCCTCACTTGTACTGCACCGGGGCTTGAAAACATTTGCGGGCACCCAATGAGGCTGATTTGCAGAAGGGATTGAGGGGGTGCAGCTATGCACCTCATACCATCTAACCTGTCAACGTCCAAGTTTCATCTATTGAAGTGCACTGCACTGCAGGGGAAATGATGTTCGGCAGAATGAGTAGCTGTCGGTGTTAGGAAACCAACAGTTGGTGAACTGGATATACTTGCGCATTGCGAACACTGTGTAACCATGATCCCTGATAGTGAAATGATGGTGGTACAAAGGCGCGTGAAAGGGTCGCTACCACCATGACATGTGGCTTTGGCGATCGAGATTTTTTTGCGGGGCTATGTTTAGCCAGACTTCAGCCTTCTCGCATCAGATCTCTGATTGGCCATTCCCCGCTCTTAGCTTCTTGGAAGTAGAGCCTTGCCGCTGACGCGATTGCGGTACCGGTGGTCCTTTTGGATTTTCATAGATTTGACTCACTCACTGTCTTACGAACATAAATTCATTGTCTTTTCTCCAAATTCAAACACTTTTGTTATTCTCCTTATATTTCTTTGACAATTCAAAATAATCTCAATATGCCTACAGCCGCAAAAGATATTGCTGGAGCCAGTGGTCTCACAAGGATGGTTTCCCATTCCCTGAGCGCTTCCCCCAATGCAACTTTTCATTCCCCCAATGCAGCTTTTCATTCCCCGCCTTCGAGCAGCTTCGGTATGCCACTGTCGAGAACAACAACCAATTCCGCTGCAAAGCAATTGAAACCCTTCGATACTCAAGACATCAAAATTTTGCTTTTGGAAAACGTCAATCAAAGTGGGAAAGATATTCTTTCCGGTCAAGGTTACCAAGTCGAAGCATTGAAGACTTCCTTGCCAGAAGATGAATTAATTGAGAAGATTCGGTGGGATGAGCTTACTCACTTCCCCAGAATGTCACACTAACACTACCTTCATAGAGACGTCCATGTCATTGGAATTCGGTCTAAGACCAAGCTCAATGAGAGAGTACTTCGCGAGGCCAAGAACTTGATTGTGGTGGGATGCTTCTGCATTGGCACAAATCAGGTAGACCTGGAATATGCTGCTAAACACGGAATTGCTGTTTTCAACTCGCCGTTCGCAAACTCTCGAAGTGTAGCCGAGCTAGTCATTGCTGAGATCATCGTTCTTGCACGCCAACTTGGGGACCGATCAAATGAATTACACAATGGGGTTTGGAACAAAGTTAGCAACAAGTGCTGGGAGATTCGCGGGAAAACCCTAGGTGTGCAAACCTACCAGCCATTATGCGGCGCTCTCTAACTTCGAATTTTAGGTATAATTGGATACGGACATATCGGTTCTCAATTATCAGTTCTGGCGGAAGCTATGGGGATGTCAGTCATCTACTACGATGTTGTCAATCTTATGGCTTTGGGTACTGCCAGACAAGTGTCAACACTTGATGAACTCTTGAACACCGCAGACTTTGTTACATGCCACGTACCTGAACTCCCAGAGACCCGAAATCTCATTGGCAAAGCGCAGTTTGAGCAGATGAAGGATGGAAGCTATCTCATCAATGCTAGTCGAGGAAGCGTCATTGATATTCCTGCTCTCATCGAAGCGGCACGATCTGGCAAAATCGCTGGTGCAGCCTTAGATGTGTACCCAAGCGAGCCAGGTGGAAACGGACCTCATTTCACAACTAGCTTGAATTCTTGGGCTGAGGACCTTCGTAGTCTGAAAAACATCATTCTCACTCCTCATATCGGTGGTAGCACGGAGGAAGCTCAACGGGCTATTGGTGTGGAGGGTAAGAATCAGTCTTCCCCTTTCATTACTTGTCCCTAATTTGTTCTATTAGTTGGCGACGCTCTCGTTCGTTACGTGAACTCTGGTGTCACTCTCGGAGCCGTGAATTTGCCTGAGGTCAATCTCCGCTCCCTTACACTTGACGAATCAAACCACGCTCGCGTAAGTCTCTTAAAAATACTCTGGACTATCTTTACTGACATCCGCAGGTCATTTACATCCATCACAATGTTCCTGGAGTACTGAGAAAAGTCAACGAAATCTTCGGGGACTACAATGTCGACAAACAGATCACCGACAACAAAGGAGATGTAAGTTGATGTAAATCCAGCGCCCCATGACGGTTGCTAACAAATTATAGGTTGCCTATCTTATGGCCGACATTAGCAATGTTCGGACCAGTGACCTGAAGGAGATTGCCGACAGTCTGGAGGCTCTGAGCTGTAAGTCAATCTTGCTATTGGCACATCTTCTCGTACTGACACATTTAGCACGTATTCTTACCCGTGTTTTATATTAAATCATGAATAAAATGGATTTGGAAAAGTTTTGCTTTTGGGGGTTACATTCAACACGCATTTGGTAGGAGTAGCGGCGCTTGGCTCAGGATTGCATTGAAGTGATCTCTTCAACACGAGCAGATATTAGAGGAACTGTACGTAAAGCATGGGAATAAAAATACATAGCCTTTGGATACCAGAGCTGAGATTTATATCTTTTCCGAAACCCCGACACATCCACTCGCAACCATGTTGCTTACAATGCACATTCACAATTCATCAAGAATTCGGCTATTCTATTGCCTCCCTCCTGCTCGCCGTTTGGAAAGTTCGACGGTACGAAGCACCAAAGAGGTCATCATGTGAGCGAACGAAGATGCACATGAGAACCATTGTATCTTCAACCCGGGGTGATGGCGGTCGTGTCCATTTCATGGCTCGATCTCGAAATCAATCTACGCTCATGATCCTGCTCAGCTACTACACTTGGCGCTTATGAAAATCATGGTGCCTTCTAGCAGAAACAGCTCGATTTTGCAGATGAGAAAGGTGCTATTGGGGTCATTACCAAGGAGACCATCGACTACCACTTCACTTCAGAATAGTTCGACATGGTGGTTGGTTACCCCTTTTTCGAGCTACCGTTCCGCTACCCTATAGGACAAAACTTCTTCCATCAAGGCCCAAAAGTTTAGGGCTTTGCAATTGACCGTGGAAGAAGACGTCAAGTTTGACATCGAGTCCTGAATGTCTGGGTAAGAGGTTTTTGCCAATATTATATATTGGCCACAGATGGAACCCGCTGCAGGCAAGTTTTGGCTAATCGACACCCTCTTCTAAGATGCAAAGTGTTTCAAGTCTTGAGCCTCTTATGTTCTACTGCTCTCCGCTTGAGAGACATCATGTATCGTCTACTATCCATATATGAAATAAGCCTAGATGTTCTCCTATCTCATCTGCAACTGATCTACACCTTCGCGTCAATGTTCTTTCTCGATAATGTCCCTGCTGGTCTCTTGCAGGTTTCTCTCCCGGTCTATGGTCACCTTTCACTCATTTCTCACACTCTTCCTTTCACTAACCTCTACACATGTACTACCTCTATTCATTCCTCCTTCCCTCTCTTCTCTTCTCTCCTCTCTCTCCCCTTCTACTCTCTTCCACCCCAAATACCCCAGCACAACCATTCCACCCCTCCCTCCGTAAACATCCACCGTCCACTGTCCATCCAAACCATCAAATCTCATTCCAAACCATCACTCCCCCTCCCCCTCCCCAAAATCAGACCCCACAACTCCAAGCCCTCCTTTCCATTCTCCCCTCTCCACCAGAAACGCAGCACGAAACCCGACACAAAAACGTCCAAGAATAGGTAGATAGAGGGCATCTCAGAACGGACCGAACCACATACAGTTGGCTGTGAGCAAAAAACTTCAATCATGCGGTTTCGGAAACTGACTAGTTGACTAAGCGGTAGGTAAGTAATGCAGAGAGACAGGAAAAAGGAAGGGATATCCCTGGAGGAGTTCGTTGAGGGGAAGTCTTTTTGTGTCTATGGGCTGGATTTGTGGTGAAATGAGGAGGAGAGGAGAAGAGCGGGGGTCCTGTCATACTGGCGGGGTGGGGTGGGGTGGAGGGGGTTTTTTAGGGGGTGGGAGTGTGTATGATAGAGGTGACTTATATGATGCAGGTGACTTATATGATACGGATGATTGAGTGAGGGCGGAAAAGTAGAGGGAGGGAGTTGGATGTACGAATCTATCGAGGATGTGGTGCGTGACGACGGAAAGAGGTGAAGAGGAATGGGAAATGAGCGGGATATATTTGATCTATTCTGCTATGATGGATATACTTACACGACGAAGAGAAGGATCTATCTAGGCCTGCGGTCGCAATGGGGACATTTCCCATCTCTGCTTGCATCTATAATCCAAGCGAGCGCGGATATCTGAGAGCTTGATGGATGGAAGGTCTGGTTGTGCTGATTGGCGGAGAGAGAAGGAGGAAAATGTTGTAGCACAGGCTTGTATTACCTGGCAGCAATAGTCCGAGGAAGAGCAACTACTCGCGGATGAACTTTGCGTCCGCAGCAGGTTCGATGTATTCAAATTTACTGTCCTGTTTCGGATAAGTCCTTCTCTCACTCAGCTCTCACCTGTAGTAGCAGTACCCCTTGAAGGTGAAAGAAGTTAAGAGCTCAGAAATATAACACCCAAGTATATTCAGTGCTCTCCGCTGCCATAAGCAACCACAGCCACAGCCGCAGTCAAAGCACAAATCCAAGCCTCAGCAGCATTCGCAACAACCCTTCTTTAATTTCCCTACCGTTCGCTTTCCTTAGCTCATGCATGCACACATCCTCTAAGTTACGTTGCATCCCCATCCCCATGCCCATCCCCATCCCATCTCATCTCATCTCGAATGGATTGGAACTCTCGTTTCAAGTGCTGATACACAGCACAACATCAATCCCGACCAATCAGCCACTCTCGTCTCTCGGTTCCGCCGATACATATACGTACCTGAGACCCGAGCCGCTGGTATACTCTACTGTATCCCGTACGATATATGACATAAGCAGAGCATAGGGCTGGAGCTGAGCTCGCTCGCTTGAGTGAGAGTGAGAGTGAGAGTGAGAGTGAGAAGTTATTTGGAATTGATTTGGTGCTAGAACTTTTTGGGGAAGTAAGCTGAGATGGGGATGGTGGAGGCTTGGGTTGGATTATTGTTACCTGTTTGGGAAAGAAGTTGGTAGCTGGGGGTTGGGTGTAGTTCCGTTTCCGAGCGGGTGGAAAGGGGTGTGAGATGATGTTTGGGTTTGCGGGAGTCAGAGAGAGGGAGGGGAAGAGAAGAGTAGAGTTTGACATGTCGCTTTCCACATGACCAAGATAAGTCACTCAGTCATAGGAAATCACCTGCGATCATTCATCGGAAGAACTCGTGCCGTAGTATCCTATCACTTCCGTGCAACCGATTCCCTCATCGACAATGGACACGAAGAAGAAAAACACCTCATCACGTTCCTCTCTCTCATAGTATCCAGTCATCACACATCCCACGAGCAACATGGAAACGACAAATTTCCGGCAAAGGCACCCAAAACCTCCATGCCCTGCAACTCGGACAAAAGCAGCGGAATTCCGGGTATCCAACGTTCGCCGACTCAGCCTTATGACTTACCTCATCCAATCTCCACTCCGAGTATTCCATAGATGGTATGGAGTTTATGCAAGAAGGATGTATGGAAGGACTTAAGAATACTCATAGAAAGATACTGCACTTCTTTCCCTAATCCTAGCGCATTGACGGCACGAATATGCATGTCAGCAAGTTTTCGACCGATACCGCGGACGAAATTCGGCTGCGGTCGGGAAAAGGAGGTGAGAGTGCTCAGACCCATACACGTGACCGAGCTTTCCCCGGATTCTCGTACGGTATACGATCCCCGCGACGATCGTTGGATGGGTGGGTTATTTGATGGGTACGAAGTCGACGGCGGAAATTGCGGGACTGAGACTTAAAAGCGAAACCAAAACCAAGACATCGCCTATTGATGTTTTGTCTTGTGTACATTATTGGAGTTTGAGACAGAGCTGTGGATAACGCGTTATGGAGAAGGAAGGAGAAGAAGGGGGTGTGGGATGAACGTGAACGTGATGGAGGAGGTGAAGCTATTTCATGCATGTGAGTTGTAAGTTATCTGAAAGTTAGAACTAAAAGGTGGGTGGGTGTTGAGCTTGAGATTGGAGATTCCATATCAGCTGAGCACGAATATCAAACAATAACATTCAGGAAGTCCCGGATCCGAGGTTAATGCCCGTTTTCGGGCACAGCAGAGCAAAGGCACAGGAGAAAGGCGGAAAAGGATGAAATTGCGATATCTAAGACAAGAAGATACCAAGACCTGCCATTCATTTCCTCAAAACCTTAGCCGCCGGGGCATTTCGTATTTCGTATTTCGTCTCTGGGAAAAACGGTCGTTACGGAACGGAAGTTAAAACAGCAATACGAAGGAGCGAGTACAAACAAAATCAATATCAACACTGTATCAATATCGATTCTGCAGGCAGGCAGGTAGCTTCTCGGCACTGCCGTCCAATCTAATCTGATCTGACTCCTCGCTCATTTCAATGCTAACTCAATTTCCCGTGCTGACTTACTCACTCACCGATTACCGTTTGTATGATATTACCCCATGGATTACCCGCCACATAGTAACAGCAATGCCACACTCACTTACATTTCGCATTCGCGTCTCGCACTCGCACTCCCACTCCCACTCCCAGCAATGAATATTCAGATATGATATGTGTGTGTATGTATGTACGAGTGAGTGCAAGCGTGCATCGACCCAACATGCCACATGACTCTTTTGCTCCCTCTCTCACACCTCTTCCCCTCCCTTAAACCCCCGAGAATCCCCCACACCACACAACCCATCGTTCACGCCCCAAAGAATCAAACCAACAGAAATACGGTGTGTTTGAGCTTCAAGCCGACCGTCCGCTCGCCTCTTTTTCCACTGTACGAAGCATGTGCCGCGAGGATCGCCAGCACATACTCGTCGCCATTTGCTGTAGCTAAGAAATCCGGCTACTGTACGAGTATGTACGAAGTACAGTACACACTGACATCCATCCCACCCACCTTATCGCCCCTCCCTTGACCGCCTACTTTAGCTACAGGAGGCCGCGACATAGCGACATTAGCATCACTGCACTGCACTGTACACACAGAGCAGATTTTCACGCGCTGTCGCTGCTTTATGTCGCTTTTGGCTGTGCATAATGTGACTAAGTTGACTCACTAACTAACTAACTCTTCTTCTTTTCTTCCACACTAAAGATCCTCCTCTTTCTTGCCGCAGAGCCAAAAAAAAATAAAACGCTTTCGTGCAGCAACAATACAGTGCACTACAAAACATCGTACATCCGGCGCGCCCACCTAACAATGCAAAGCAAAGCAAAGCAAAGCAAAGCAAAGCAAAGCAAAGCAGAGACTCTTTCTTGGTCTGGGTTTGGTGCGCTGCGCTGTAAGTATCAAATTGCCCTCCCCGTTCCCAAACCGCTACACCGAACTCCACATCAGGCGACGGAGACGGTCGATTGGGTACTGTCCTGTGGCATGCAATGCATCTCGCAGATGTATGTGTATGTGTGTGGACGTTTGAGATTCTGTACCTGATGCCCTAAGTCCTGAGCCCTGCCCTGTTTTTGATATTTCTTCTATGCCAACCCATCCAATCAAGGAAATCTGCCAAAATGAACAGGAAAAACTCCTTCTGCATTGTTATATTCTTGGCTAAGTGAATAAATAAGAAGTGATATTGTATTGATTTGAGTTCCCAACACACGCACGCGGCACGCACACACACACGTCTTCGCATTCGCGTTGGGAATAACCTTGGTTATTATCTCCTTGTGACTGTGACTAGCTACTGCGACTGCGAATCCATCCGACTTGTGATTGTGAATGTGATTGTACCTTGATTGAATATACTTCCTATTCCCTACATCCGGATCTCCCTCCCACCCCCCACAGAAAATACGATGCTCAAAAGCTACATATGGACGGGTGATCGGATCTTGGATAGAAACGGAGATACGGTTGTATGCTTGTATCCCATCCCACTTATCCATCCATCAATCAATAAATCCATCTATCCATCAAACTATCAAAAAAGCCATCCCCATCCCCATTCCCATCCGTGATCCGCCCATCTCCCAACCTTCTCCCCTTCGCATTGTAAAAGAGAAAGCCCCTCAATAGCATAGCCTCAGGGTCCCCTCTCTCTCTCCATCTCCATTACCAAAACAGGCAAGCGGGGGGTAATAGGACTTCAGCGGTGAGTCCTTTGTAGAAATTTCTCCATATTAACAATGCGGTCCCGCAGCCGGACGCCGGAAAACGGATGTCGGGTTTTGGAATTCCGGGCGGAGTTTACGTCGACGATTTTGCCTATCCAGGTGTTTACTTCGTACTTGTACTTGACAAGGGTGAATATTTCAATGTTATGTGCCTGGTGATGATTCATCCATGCTTGGCTTGCTTGTCGCTTTTTTTCCTGTCTGTCTGAGTCATTTTGTGGCATCGAGATTGGGATTGATTTGATTCACAGAAAGAAAAAAGAACACGAAGAGAAAGAACAGGAAGCAGATGAAGATCATTGTGTTTCTTTTTTTTAAGATGTTTGATTTGATTTGTTGTAGCTAAACTATGATGATGTAGACAACTCGACCGATATTCGGGAGCTGTCAAAACCTCTTCCATCCTAAAAAGCCTTATCATCGATAAGGCTAATTATGTCACTCGTCCCAAAAAGACCCCGACTCTGACTCTGTATCATGATGTCCATCTCCCGTCATGATGAGAAAGGCAAAAAATTGCCCCTGGCTCCATGTCCTACTATTCTCCCTTTAACTCCTTGATTTGAATGTCCCAGCATGCATGAGTGGTGTGAATATAAGAAACCCGAGATCCGAAATCCTTTCGTCTGATCTCCATCCCGTAGATATCCTTCGTAATCGTCCCAAGAAAAAACAAATGAAATATTAGACATAAGAAAGTAAACAAAAATTGTGAAGTGAAGAAGACCGTGTGGTATTTTGTATGTGTACCGCCCATGCCTATGCAAGCTCCAGAAACCCTATGCTGCTCATGATGTAGTAAAACAAGTCGCTGAAATCGCTTCAAAATCCAAATCCAATGTGGTAATGTACAATCCGAAAAGAAACCTCTGCTGAGTGTATGGAAATTTAATAGACGCTGATGGCGTTTATTAAACCCGGTGATTGTCGAGGAGGTAAATAGTAACCTTCATCGAAGAAGGCCTCTTGTTCGGATTGCGGTATCGAGGGTGCCGAGGATGTGGATTTGGAGTTGTAGTATGAAGTAGTTGCGATTTGTTGACGTTGTTTTTCCGAGAAGCTGGGGATGGTATCTGAAGGAGGAGATGGTGGCATCGATTCGTCTTCTGAAGAGTCGGAGTCGTGGTCGAGCTCTGGTGGGTATGATGCGGAGTGGGATTGTGTGAGGTGGAGTTGGAGACTTGAGTAATCTTCCTCTCCGTCGTCTTCGAATTCCTCCTCGTCCTCCTCTGGTACTTCTTGTGAAGAGGTGATGATGCTTCGGGATGGTACGCGGTGTAATGAGACCATGTCGGCGGCTTCCTCCATATCTTCATCCGAATCGTAATCGCTGTCTGCGTCCGAGGAGTCGTCATCCTCTGCTTGCCAGTCCTCCTCGGGGTCTTCGATGATGGTGTCCGCCCATTGGATGTGTCTTGGTTCTTCTTGCTTGGTGGCCTTCTTGACGGATTGGTTGAACCAGCTCTCTTGCTCTTGTTCGGCCTCGGCGAGTTCGAGCATCAGCGAATCGAGAAGGTTTGCGTGGCCGACAAGGAGACGAAGGTTGTGATCCGCTCGAGCAGCTTCAGAAGAAAGCTTGCCTCGAGCAGTGTGGGCGAGGTAGTAGGTTTGAGTGATAGACATTTTCTTTGGCTTCAATGGTGATGATGGGAATTGGGATTGGGTTTGGGAGAGAGGAGATCTGGAAATTGTCGACATTTTGTATGATTATGCTGTAATGTTGCTGCAGTATTGTATGACTCAAGGCAGCCAATTTTTTTTAGTCGAGTCCGAGGATCGGTGACTGAAATGAGATACCGGGGTATCTGTGGGAGATTTGTATAGGGCGGTCGTGGTGATAATCTGGTATAAACCCTTTGGTTGACTTTTTACTTCTTGAAGACTGATGTTGGACGTTTGAAGTTATTGATGTCTTGTTGTGTGAAGTAGATGTTTGATGAGTATGGGAATAGAGGAATTAGAATGGATCATGAGGAGGAATTCGGGCAGTCTTTGTATCCAGATGATTTCTCGGTCTTTCGTAAAATGCAGCCAGCATTTTGCATATGGAGACCATGGAGCCAGGACTTCCAAGGGCTGATTCATACGACCGAAACTCCGTCTCGTCCGTCTGTGGACGTAAGGCTCATTGCTGGGCCATTAACCCCATGGCGCTAAGGAAGAAAGAAAAACATTTAGACTCAAGCTAAGCTTCTCCTGGTAATACTCTCGCAAAAGATGGAGCGCAGACAAAGTCCGGCCGCAAGAATGGGTAGAATGGAAGCGGTGGGATTTTTCAGCCGATCAGCCAGATGAGGCTAATGCCCTGAACAATGAATAATGCACCGGCTGCTGAGAAAGCGACAAAGGAGTTTAATTCGATGATGACGGAGTTTTGAATGCATTGCCAACCAATCCAGCTTACTAAATGGCCAGATTAAGTAATGCTGGCTACTTTGCTGCTGCTGCTTCTGTGTAGCTGCTCGGAGTTGTGTCGTATTTCCACCAGCCAACTGTACATAAACCCCGAAGGAATATACTGCTGCTCCTCTTTCGTAGAGTGAACTCCCCTCCCTCCCACCAAGATGCCGAAGTAGTCATTTAACCTTGTCTTTCAGTCTTTCTTGGCCCCGTTCCTCGAGTCTTTGACTACTCCGCAATGTTTCACTTGCTCATTGTGATCCCCTTCACGATATTGGATTTAAAGTTCCAAAAGCGGCAACAACGAATATCCGCGGAAGAAAACAAAGAGGTGATTAGTATTCTCCGACGAGCTCTCCTCCCACCGACGCACCCACGATACCCTCTTTTACACACGGTCCATGGATGACAAACTCGATAACCCACTTTGACATCTAGACATGCCAACCCTTTCATCGCTACGCCTTTCAAGTGATATGCTTATTTCTTCCGAGTTCTATGCTCGATGTTCCATGTTCTATGTTACAAAGCAAATAATGGCACCATTTCTCCAGAGTATCAATTCTCCAAGCTGGCTGGGTCTCCAATTCCCACACGTCTCCGGTGATGAGTGATGGATGCCGATAAATTTCGAGTCACGAATAATCAAGTTGGTAGCTTCATAAACCCGCACACGTAACTCGTGCTTGCATCTGATTAGCCATGGTGATTCCCCAACGTGCCAAAAGTGTTGCGTGTGATATACGCGTTAAAGGAACAATTCCTTGTACCCTGAATATCAACTCGCCTCAACGCAGCAGCCTGACCCTCTCTGAATGCCCTACATCGAACTACGAAACACGGTCAACAGCCAGACAACCAACCGAAGGGCAGAAACGCAGCAGCCGAACCAAGCCTCCACGCAAACAAGCAAAGACATGACTCTTGCCCCGCCATTTGCGCTTCCCCCTACCTTACCGAGCAGAGAACACCCAATACTAATGTACGAACATGTCCACGAAGCTGCCACGAAAGCGAATGTGAACCCCTTGGGAATGATAGGGCAATTAGTTGGCAGCCTACTAGGCACGCACTTCTGCGCGCTCGGATAGCTCGTCTCGCTCGCCTTATTACGCACAGCAAACCAACGCACAAGCACACACAGCACAGCACCGCACCGCACCGCATCGCATCGACCGTCGCCGTCTCATCCCCCATCTCTCTTGTGCCATACGACTCTTTTCCTAATTCAATCACCAGTCACTCGTCCACTCACTCCCCGTCCGCACAGTGCACACACATGCGCACGTAAGCAAGAGCTCAACCACCACCACCACCACCACCCCCACATTCAAGTAACGTATCCTTTCAGGCAGCCGATTGTGCTCTCCCCTCCGCCAAGATCAAATCTGCGACCGTGTTGGAAATTTTGATCTCCGCCTTTCTGCACCTGCGCCCGCACCTGCACCTGCACCTTCACAGGGCTTGGTTCGGGTTTTTTTGTATATTTCATTTTTCACAGTGCCGGTAAGCTTCCGGTAAGGGTTTTTGTTGATTATTTGTTTATCTCTTGCTCCATTCATCCCACCGATATTATGTCGCTGGCTCGTCTATCTCCGCTTGGATTATCTGTGTATCCTTGCGTTGCCTTGACCGTACTGTATGTACATTCATTACCTGCAGGTGAGTATGTGTTCCTGATTATGTTTACAAGCCCTCGAAGCCACACTGGACGACGAGATTCCAAATTCTTCCGATGCCGAATCATCAATCGATCAAGCTTCGAAGCGGTGCTAGGTTACTCGGTAACTCGGGGTTGCAGCTTTCCTTTCCCTGCTTCCTTCTTCACACTTCACACTTCAGACGAGACGACGAGCCCGTGCGAACTCCGACGCAGCGGGATGGAGTTCCCGACCATACGAACACAGCACAGTATCGAGTAGGAACGGATAATGCGGGTGAAGAGGACATAGGACACATACCCAGACTATTCAGGGACTTGTGTTAATCATCGTCATCATCACTTGCGCCCTGCCTGCTCCATAACTTTATTTCAATCTCTAAATTTTTTCTCATTTTTCTTCCCACTACTCGGGCCCGTATGGATCCCGTTTTTTCCACAGGCCCGACTCCAACTTATCCAAGCCATCATCTCTAGACGCCGTACAGTCATAGTTTGGGAAAAAAGCCCGTGAACGAGGTGACAAGGTGAAAAGCGTGAAAATTTCTATACAAGGAGATCCGCAAATTCGGCCGATGCTCTGTGCTACTTTGATATTGGGCAGGGAGGACGTCGTCGGTAACTCGGCGTTCATCTAACGTTCTGGTGGTCTCGAAGAGGTAATTGATAATTAACTGATTTGTCACTTGGTGAATCCTTCCTGAGCTTCCTGACGTTTTCCTTCACTCCCGCCGGGGTTTGCTAAGCTCCGTTGTCGCGTAACCTTAATTCCATACGACTGATACTTTGTGATTGGGCATCACAAGATGTGCGCATTCGCTTCCGCATTTCGGGTTTCCTTTGAAACTCAAATAAAGCCATAAGCTATAAGCCATCCATGAGTCTGGGACTCACGGCCGGGTGGGTTTGTCAGCGGGGTTTGCGAACGGAGATATAGTTAATGCTGTGCTAGTTTGGCGAATATTTTAATTGGTGGAATCGCGAGCTGTTGATGAATAATGCGACAACCTTTGTCATCTTCTTCTTGCATTCACCGTATTGGGACAATGCCGAATTTGAAATCGGAATTTGGATGTTGCATGCAGTCATTGATGTTCATCCTCCCCATGTTCCATTCATTCAATAATGTCAACCCGAAGCTTGGAGGACTAGCTAGCTAGCTACCATAGCAGTTCGTCTTACATGAGCTCACACATACCTCGTCGCCGTGTACGACTTCGCTACCCATATCTCTCGCTCACCTCGTGAAAATGGATCCTCATCCTCTTACCCCAGGTCGAACCATATGTTACATTACCCATCTACCCGCAGAACAGGTCAACGCGTCGCCGTACCCGAACGGGCATACCAAGAGAGGCTGAGTCCATCTTCTCCCACCCCATCACTCTAACCCTGCGCAAACGCTACGCATACATAGCCTTATGAACTTCATATAAAGTCCAACGTCAGATTATCGAAAACAAACCCAGCTCTGTACCTGGCGTGCGTACCTGGACTAATCCAAGCGAGATGTTCATTTCGGGTGCCAAGCGCGTATCGTATCGTATTCCATACGTACTGCTGTGCTGCGCTGCGCTGGTGGGATCTCCAATAATCCGTTATATTAAGCTATGCCTGCGCCTACCAATTCCATTTATTGAATGGAGGGAGGTTGGTACCTTTCGAGCAGTGCAGTTGAAGGATCAACATTGAACACTCACTGCCTAGTGGCCGTCGTTTGTCTGTACCGTACCTGGATCCATTTTTAGATGGGCGTCCAGGGGGGTTCCGTGTATTTGGGATATTATGTCAATGATCGCCGTTTGGGCTTTTCGCTGTTTATTTTTTGTTTTTATTTTTTGTTTTTGGCTTTTGGCTTTTGGCTTTTGGCTTTTTTGTTCGGTGGAGGAGATCAAGTGCTCGGTGCAAGTATGCATGCGGATGGAGCAGATACTTTTTCCTTTGCTTTTTGCAATCTCCTACAGTATATGACCGGGAAGTATCCATGGTCATGGGAGGATCGTCTGAAGTCAGGTAAATAATGAATCAACGGCACGTTGACTTGCCGGAAGTCAAACGGATTCAAGCCTCCGAGATACAATGTCGATACTCATTTCTTCTCGGAAGAAGGGTGTAGAGTTATGTCGATCAGTTCCACGAGGTTGCAATGACAACCTCACGCATAAATGCCACAAGCGTGAGCACTCCGGATCCTTCACAAAGTTCACAGTCCACGTTGCCCTCAATGGCCCATTCACGTGATTGGGCAGGCGGTAGTTGAGGTTGATCTTCATAGGCACCCTTCAGAGAAGTGCCTTAAGGTTTCCGAGCTCTGCTAAGAAATCGAATTCGACAGGGTTGTTCATAGAACCTCAACGCCCGGAAAATAGAGCTTCCGTTCATTCGTGTCATATGATGTCCAGAAGAAACGGACATTTCCCGAACTGCTCCTATCTAGCGTAGGCTGTAACCTGCAAGCGAGGGGTTACCAAGTACAGTATTTTACAATGCGGGGCAGCAGTTCTGGACTTTCCGGATGAACCCTTTTCGGCAACATCTTCGAGGTAGAAAAAAAAAAACCGTTGGTTCCGACTTATCCATTACCAACGCGCAACATAACATCTCCACTTTTGGCGAAAATCCTTGCAACGACTCACCGGAGTTACGGAGTCCACATTCCAGATTCGTCTGTCCTGTTCTTCTCGTGGTTGATTTCCTCTTTGCTATCGGAGAGCCGCATGCGCAATCGGAGTTAATGATTGGTTTTCCTACTTTTCCCGACTTCTTGCAGAATGTGCATCTGTTTCCATAGCGAAAGACTGAGTTTAGGAATTCTGGACTCTTTATCCTGCGCGGGTGCGGCGCTTTGCGGGTTGGGGCGGATCCGGATGCATGGATTATCTAGTGGAAGTTCTGGTGTTCGGAGAACTTGGTTTTGGAGTTCTGAGAGCGGCGGCTCTTTTGGCCGTTTCAAGGGATCGAGATGCATGGTTCGTGGGCACGTTCTGGTCGACGGGAATATAACGGATCGGATCCTTTGACGTTCTTGAAAACGAAAAAATAAGAAGAAGAAAATGGTAGGGCTCTTGAGATGTTGCTTTCGGGATTAAGGAAAGACGATGGAACCTTTGACTCAAATCAAGTGATAATTGCCTGGACGAGTGGATGGCGTCTAGACTTTTTGGTCCGATGTCACCTTTACTTACTGTTTTTATCTTGAGGAGTTATCGCCGATTAGAAAAGTCCTACGCCGACGAACTCTAGGTTCTACTTGAATTTGATCAATATTTACTATAATTCAAATAAAGGGATAGCAGAGTTATTCAAAATATAAGTGGTTAAAGCAATTTTGAGTTCTGCAAACTGTCCATGGGGATCCGCGACGCTGTGAATTACACACATACATGCATCATCGGCTATCTCACGAATAGCAAGGCACTTCTACTGTACTCCCTTTCGTCTACCCACAATTGCACAAATGATGTCCTTCTTGTTCTAATTCTCGTCTTCCCCTTTCCAGCAGATAAAAACCCTTCCAAATTGCTCACTCCATCCACACACAGCTTTCCCGCCCATCCATCCAACCTGCACATACGATCCAGAAACCGAGAAACGCAAGCTCGGGGGTCTGTCTAGCTACCCGTCCACGGCGTAGGATAGGCCGAGAGGCAGAAATACTCTCTCCCTCCCACTACAGTACAGTCCGCTCGTTGTACATAAACCCAAGCCAGCACCGTGGATTAGACCAAAACCAGACAAATATCTTGCGACGAACAAAAACGGACCTCTTCCCAGGAGATAAACGAGCAAGCACACATGCATGCGGAAACTAGTTTCCATCCCCCGTACCTATATCTAAGAAACCACGCCGTGAAACTCAACTTTGCTCGCTTGTAGATCGCGTTTCCTCATGCATGCATATACATTTAATTTCCACCGCTCTCCCTCTCCCTCTCCCTCTCCCTCTCCCTCTCCCTCGTCCAAACCTCCCACCTCTCGACCATCAACATCGCGTTCCCCTTACGCTTGGAAGTCCCCCTTCCCCATCACTCACTCACTCACCTGCTGCTGCTGGTGATGGAAGGAAGATCGATATCCCCGCTCCTTTTACACAAACCAAGATCCTCAGTGCAATATCACCATGTTCGTATTCGCATCTCGCGGCAATGCCATCCATACTAGATAGAGACAACACCACACCTGCATTTCCGTCGAGGTAAGAATGTATAGATAGGTAGAGTAGCTAGGTAGTGAGGCTGCTCGGAAAGAAGTGTGCGAAAAGAGCAGAAAACCTATGGAAGAGGGACCGATAAGCCCTAATTCATAAGATATTGCCTACCTACGCTGCTTCTCTGTGGGTGAGAAGATAGGATGTATTGAAGGAACTACCAAATGTGAAAGTTGAAACCGACGGTCTGGAGTCAGCGTGAAAACTGTAGACTTATAATGAATAAGGAATAGGTTTGAATATAGAGGTCAAACATGGTATTGAACGCCGTTTGATTCTTTTCATCGTCTTTCAAACTTTGCACATCTAGCTACCTAGCTAGCTGATTGGTCGCCATCGCCCCCCTCAACTAGCTCCATTCTACGTCCCAGCTCGATGATTCAGTAACCCAGCGTTCGTCTACGCAGTACACATCTTCACTCGCTCACCTCATACCAAAGCTCACCCATCCATATCGCTCTAGCTTCATTTCCATCTCCCTAACCGATGAAACCACCCGTACCATGGCTTATCATATCCTTCCAAAAATATCAAAACAAACACCCCATTCCCCATCCCATCCCATCCCATTGCATTCCATATATTCCATGCCAAACCCAAATACGAATGCGTACCAACACCCATCCAAGTCTATATGTTCCTCTTTTCGCCCATTTCGATTGTGTCCCAAATGTATCCCAGCTATTGCATATCCATAACGCCCCTGTTTCCACGCTTGCTTGTTAACGTGCAAGTTTAGATACTTAAACGAATGAGTAGTGTTGAACCGAGTCGAACGAACGTGGTTATCCGTAGAGTTATATGTATGAAATCATCCGCACAAAGTAAAAGAACTGGACAAATGCCTAAACAGCTCCAAGGTCCTTCAAAGCTCCCGCCAACCTTCTGTAGTCTCTCAGTAATTCCAGCACCTCGTTGATCTTCAGATCTCCTGGATTCTGTATCTCCATGAACCGCTTGATAGGTGGGGCGACCTTTGGTGTTTCCTTGGGTGTTTCCTTTGGTGGGAGAACAGATGCCAAGTCGGGGAATGCCTGTATCAAGTCAGTAAGGTTACAACAGCCCTGGCAATAACACCACTCACAGTCGTCAAATCCACCAGCCCTCCATCCGGAACCGTGTTTTTGGCAGGTGTAGGCGTCGAAGGAGTAGGAGTAGTTACACGTCCAAAACCACGCATCATACCCATACCAGCGATTCTGTTCATTGGATTTAAAGAATTGCCCAAGTTCCTCATCGATTCGACAATAGCAGGATTACTGCTAGCCGCCTGTGGAGACGGTGTTCCCTTCTCGCTGGCATCTTCTTGGGCGAAAGCAACCCTTTTACTAGCACTGCCGCCACTTCGGTTGCTGTCTGTACTTCTTTCTCGAGTCATTTTCCGTCCACCGATGAAGTTCAATACTCTCTCATCCAGTTTTGGGGCCGAGTCACTTCTGCTACGGCCTTCAGACTTGGTTTCAGATGTAGTTTCATTATTGGTGGTCTTGCCACCTGGACTGTGAGGAGTGCTGTCACCACTAGCCGAAGCATCATCTTCAGGTGGAGGAGTGCTGACGAGTTTTCGAGCATCGTCTAATGTCTTCGGAACTATGATATCCTTCGATTGGCCTGCGGTGTCTCTTTCTTTCAGCTTTCCGAGCAAGAACTTATAGCTATCCCCAAGACTGTTGCCTATGCTTTTGAATCCTTGGTCAGCAGTATCGAAAATCGCGTCCCCAGCTGCACCAAAGGCTGCCGGTGGTTGAAATAAATCGCTGAGTCGTCGATCAGCCCCGGAAGCTTTTGGTCGAAGTGATACCACTGAGGAAGCGGTGGCCTTAGAGACACTAGAAGTTAGTGTCGTCGATGCAACTACTGGAGCCGAAGGACCAGTAGGCGGGACATCAACTGTCAAGAATTCCGGCTTATCTGCTCTTGGTGTGCCAGGCCGACTGCTGAGTTTTGGCGGTCCAGATAGTACTTCGTCTGCTCGCAAGCTTGCGAGGTCCACCGTTTCGAGGAACGATATTGCAGCCTCTAGATTCGTTAGACAGTATGCAGCTTCTCCATCAATTTTTGTCTCGCATCTAAACCTTTGGATAAAGTAAAGATTGCTTATAACATCCATGCCTTCAGGCCGAGATGTGATAAGAGTATAGATGAGCATAGGCATGATCTCGTCAGCAGAAGAAGATGGATGGAAGTGTGACAAGGTGTCAACAATGCTTTTGTGAGCTGCCTTGAGATGGTTCAATTTTCCAAGCGGATACTTTTCGTCGTTCATGGCGATCAGTTCTGTCCGCGCTTCTTCTAACCACTCCCGAACCTCCATCTCTCGCTTCACTATAGCGCTTGCATCCTCCGTTGATTCTAGGCCTAGGTCGACCCCCAAGTCCGTAAGCCCAATGCCGACGACTGAAAGTGCAGCCGTTTTGGATCGCAGCTTTTCATCCTGAGCTTCATCTTGTGTACTTCTATGTCGCCATATTCTGTCGTATACTCCCTCACAGACTCTCCTTTCAATAGCTTCTTCTAGAACTCCACGTTTGTGCTCCAGCGCTTTCCTAGCACGTTTTCGATCATTGATTTCCTCGCTAGTCAGCATCTGCTGCTCAGAAGATCCTCTTTCTAACGGTTTAGGCCGTTCCTTGCTCATCGAAGCTGCCTTTGCCCTGAACTTGCTAGCCGTCGATGATAAGGATGATACCGACGGTACTGGAGAGCTATCTCGGTGTTGGCGGGAAGACAATGCTGAGATGTGCGTGTTGATGTGATTTGCCGCAACTGCATAAAAGTCTTGAAACAGAGCGGATAATTTCTCAATGGACGGTGGAGTTGGGTGTACTTTGGCAGAGAGGGAGTCTATAAAGCTGCATAATCTGTTAGCATCTAACCAGAACAAGTATTTGGGCCAACAAACCTATCTGCCAAGCTCACAAGCTCTATGGGAAGTTCATCAAAGTCTGCGGGCAATTTTCCGGAGCCCTCGGTAGTTGCTTCATGCCCTCCCTCATCTTCATTCTTCTCAGATATATTCGGTTGGGCCCCTGGGCGCTTGTTCTCCCCCTCATTTGTCTTGTCCGTCATAGCTACAGCTGGAATCGCACCATTCTGTATCGTATTTGCTCTTGAAGGGCGACTCAATCGGTCCGGGCTGGAGGGTTCCAACTTGGAGAACGATTTGGACAGCTGTAAGGGTCGAGGGCGTGAAGCATCGCTCTTTCTATCCGAGGAAGCCATGAAATCTGGAAGGGTGAAATGCATCTTGTTAGTGAATGAAGGCATTTCCAACCTATTCAAGAGGATTGAAGAGGAGAAGAAAGATAGACCTACGGTATTTGTACGGTTGAGCTGTCAAAATTAAAATCGCATGAATTTGGATATCGCCTGAAACTCTGGTCGAGCGAGAAGCCAGGGATCGCTGTTAACGAGTGTGGAAAATAAGAAAGGGTTTGAGCTGATCTGCACGACAGGAAAGATGCAATGCAATATCCAAGGTTTTTACATTTCAATGATCGTCCTACTTATTTAGTTTGCAGAAATCGACTTTCCGGAACAAATTTAGGATTCTTTAAAACTAACGGGCAGCCGCCGATGGTTCGATGGGTCCTGATACTCACGACCCTATTACCCAGTAGGTAGCCAAGCACTGAACTTTGATGTGAAGGTTGGTCTGAAAGGACGCGCCAACAAAACTAACAACACCAAGACCCATCCAGGTTTCTGAAGGGAGGAGCGTTACGATAGGTAGCTGCCGCGAAAAGGGACGTATGTTGGTGTGTTTTGGGATACGTTGCTGTATGTTCCTGTATGTTGTTGTATGTATGTTTCGAGGAGGGCGTTGATGTTGACGCTTGGAGCGCGATGATGAGTGCTGGAGTGCTGGAGTGCTGCAGTGCTGCAGTGCTGCGACCAATAATATGCACGACGAGAATCAGTTTCCTATCAAGACTCCAGACATTTGCAGGTGCTCCATGGTTCGCCTAGTCCGGTCCGTAAAGGTAAGGCAGTAAGGTCCAAGGGCTCCGTCGGCATCACGGAATTGCGCATGGAGATGGACCCGTGAGATTGTGCTAACTCGAAAAGGCTCCAAGCTCCCGCGTATTCCCTTGCACGATCCACAGTATTATCTGTCACTCGCTGCATATCTGCACGAGGGTCTCCCCAATCATTCGTCTCAGCCAATCATACCACCGCCTTTCTTGACCGCCCTCGAACTCACGTATCCTGCCTCGCCTGCAGGAGTTCCGCCTGACGCAGGTGAATCGTGACGCCTCTGACGAACGGCCGCCTGGATTAAGGTACAAGACTTTGGGCGTTTCTCCATCCTATGAATCCTCAACCATAATCTTTTAATCTGTATCCTTCTTCTTTTCATTTCCCGCTTAGGCATCTTCATCAGATCTCCCAAAGAAGATGCGGCATAAATCATCAATAAGATGTTCTTCTGCTGGCAGAGTAACAGCTCAGTTATTGTTGTCTTTCCTAGCCTTATCGACACCGATAAGTGCTTCCACCCAAAAACAACAACAACCAATCTCACCTTTTCTGCCGCCTTCCATTGCTGAACCAGAGAGACAACCTGACTCAAATGGTGATCATGTATTTGTAGGTCTCTCTCTGCTAATAATGTGTCTCTGCACAGTATCTAACCATGAATCCATAGTCCCTACGCCACATCTTCCATCATGGAACCTACGAACATCCCCGACTTCACAAACAGCTCGACATTCTTGACTCGAGCTCCAAGTCTACCTTGTGGCTCGAGTCCGAAGATGGGAAAGGGCCTTTGCGAGAGATAACAAGGCCTTTGGTCATGAAAAAGAGTCCGGTGAAGATAGAACGATTAAAAGACAGAAGACCCTCTGTGGTGGACCCTATGGTAGCTGCGGCCAGAGAGAGTGGAGATGTTTGGGCCTTATCGCCATCGGCTTGGACAATTGATGAGCTTCCTGGGCCAAATATTACCGATAAGGAGACCATCATTACATTGGCACAAATGGCCGCGAATGCTTATGTAGACACACCAGATACAGGGGATTGGAAGGATGTCAATGGTGGTTTCAACAGAACAGACGACTATGGATTTGGTTGGGATGCTGATGGATTACGCGGATACATTTATGTGGACGAAACGAACTCAACAATTGTCATAGGGCTAAAGGGAACGAGTCTTGCGGTGTATGATGGAGAAGGCACAACCACAAACGACAAGGAGAACGACAACTTATTCTTTAGCTGTTGCTGTGGCCAACAGGGAAGCTCCTTCTACCGACAAGTTTGCGATTGTGCTACCGGAACTTATACTTGCAATCTGACTTGCCTCAAGAGGAGTTTAAGACAGGAGAACCGATACTACAGCGCTGCCAAAAACCTCTACTCAAACGTTACGGCTCTCTATCCCAACGCGAATATCTGGATGTCAGGCCACTCGCTTGGAGGGTCTGTCAGTTCCATGTTGGGGTTGACTTACGGTCTTCCTGTCGTTACATTTGAGGCGGTCCCTGATGCTCTACCCGTTAGCCGATTAGGTCTACCCGCACCACCAGGACATAATCCTAATGCGCCGCAAAAGCGCGAGTTTACAGGTGCATTCCACTTCGGACATACCGCCGATCCAATCTATCTTGGAACTTGCAATGGGGCTACAGCTTCGTGTTCTTATGCCGGATATGCATTGGAGAGTTCATGCCATACTGGTATGGAATGCGTTTATGATGTTGTCGCAGATCATGGCTGGGGAGTGCACATTTGGTCTCACCGCATTATTCCAGTCATTGAGCAAGTCATCAAGGTCTACGATACCGTACCGGTGTGCAAGTTCACCCCAGAGTGCGTAGATTGTCCATTGTGGAAAGAGGTGGAGGGAAACAGTACTACTACAACATCATCCTCAACCAGCACCTCTTCAACAAGAATCAAGACCCGCACATCGACTTGTCAAACCCCTGGTTGGTGGGGTTGTCTTGACGAGACATCCACAACTTCTGGCACCGCGACAAGCGCACCTGTAACAACAACTTCGACATCAACTTCTACGTGCAAAACCCCTGGCTGGTTCGGCTGCAACGATGAAGTCACGACAACAAAAAGCAGCAGTGTGTCAACCCCTGCGACTGCCACCTCCACTTCCACGTCGTCATCGTCGTCCTCAACCTCTTCAACAACTTGCAAGACCCCCGGCTGGTGGGGCTGCAAAGATCGCACCTCGACCGTAACCTCCAGCACCTCCTCCGGCACCTCCGACCCCATTACCAGCACCTCCTCCTCGACCATCTCCCACCTCATCACATCCGCCCCACCCCTTCCATCCCCCTCATCCCCGACCTCAGTCCCCGCAACCCCGACCGCAACAGGTACATGCACATCCAAAGAATGGTTCGGCTTCGTCTGTGTAGATCCTAGTCCCACTGCTGCACCGGTCCGTAAAGATACCTGTGTGAAGCGGAATTGGTGGTTCGGATGTAAAGAGTGGGAGGCTGAGAGGGAGGATATGTAGATCGAAGAAGAGGGGGGCGGTTTAGAATGTAAATTGTATACACTCGCGCGCGCATAAGCATGGAGAGGGAGGAGGCAGATGATGAATTATGTTTGCATGTTATATATTGCATTTTTCTTCTTCCTTCTTTCAGGGGGTTCGGAGCTGGAGCATAGGTGTGGTATGGGATTGGATTGGGTAGGATTGATATGATGAGCATACTGTTGTTGGTTCTTTTATTTCGGGGTTGTATATAGCTTTTGGGTTTCTAGGTTGCTCGGTTAGTGATTGAATATAAACAATATATATACATCTGCCTTTACAATCTACCTAGGTATACGCCACCGCAGTCAGACTGAAGAAGGGACAAGCACGTGTATGTATGTGGGCACAGCTGGTCATATCCATTTATTTCAACTGTATACTCCATCTAGAGGAAAGAACGCCTATCATGCAATGTAGATGCAGTTCTTCAGATTCTCTTTTCGTTTCACGCCCTCTTGCTATCTTTCTAACTATTGCTTTTCCCTTCCCTTTCCTTCCCGTTCAATCATAAAAGAAGACGATTCTTAAATGCAGCTTAGTAATTACTCGATGTAGATAATATCGCGTTCCGTCAATCTCCTTTCTTCCAACCCACCCCTTTCAAATCTCAATCCGACCCCAAATCATCATCGTCGTCATCCTCATCCAGACTATCCTCCCCCTCCTTCCTATCGTCATCAGCCGTCGAAGTGAGCACCGTTTTGCCCCCCACCGCCCCAACCACCGGCCCATCATCCCTCTCGCCCTCCGCATCCTCGTCCCCGCCCTCTTCTTCCGGCATCCCGTATGGCATCGTGCGGTAAATGTCTGTCTGCCTTTTCATATCCTCGCTCATGTCCTCGATACTCAGATCCACCAGATCCGTCACCTTCTCGTCCTCACCGCCGCCGATCATGCCTCTCATCTTTTGGATATTCTTGTTGCGCTGCGGTCGGATGGATGTGCGTTGTACGGTTGGGTAGTAGTATGCTGCGCGCTGACGCAGTCCGTCGGTTCCGTCGTGCACGGCTATTACGACTTCCTCGTCGTATTTCTGATCCACATTTCCTGTTGTGTGGGCGCTTTCATATGCACGGAGACGCTTGAGACGGAATGATCCTCGGCCCTCGTCATCAATGCGGGAGTAAAGATTTACGTCGTCGTGATCGGGGTCCAGAACGTCGAATTTGCGCTTGAAGTTCTTGGCGTCAGAGAGGTTCTCGGGCATAAACATTTCATACTCGATCTTGTCGTCCGGTGGTGGATTGTGGTCTGGGTCGAGTTCGTAGGCTTCGCGAACGGCCTGGTTGTGTCTTTGCTCCTCTTCGCTTGGAGGCACCGGACGGAGAATACTTGATTCGAGGCGGACATCGTAGACATTGCTGGGAGGGACAGGATTTGTGAGGAATTTCACCATAACGTATCCACCAACATCGGGGAAAGCATCGAGATCAGGAAGAAGTGGGTAGGCATCAACCAACTTGACGTTGCGTTTGGTAGGATGTCGGACTCGGCTGCGATCTTTCAGGTTGGTAGCAGCAATTTGGAAGCTCTTTTCAATTTGGGCTTTTATGTATTCAGGAGATTCGCGATCGGCGGGGAGTGGCGCGGCTGGTTTAGACCTGCGATTTCCGATATTCTCAACCAGTGACTTAGAGGTAGTAGACTCGAAACGCGATTTTGATGTGTAGGCGGAAATGTACTCTGTGCGCCGCAGGAAAGACACTCCTTGCTCGGAAAATTTAGGCTTGCCCAACGTTGCGAGTGGTCGTAGAAGGTTGCGGTCACTGGGGTGAATAGGCGGTGGATGTAACGGTGCTTGTATAGCTATGAAAGGTAAAGATGAGTTGCTGCGCAAATGCAGAGAAGAGTATCTGTCAACTTACAACTCTCATCTCCATCGAAAATTCCTGGCATACCAACTAGATCCAATGGCATACCAAGTTCGGCATCGGCTTCAATATTCAATGGTTGATCTCGTGCTAATCGTGTAGCAAATCCCGGGGTAGTATATTGACCACTTGCAAGGCCAGTGTTAGGGATGTCGAGGAGCTTGGGCGGATTGGGAGGTGGTGGTAAGGCATTGGAATATCTTATCCGCGCAATATACTCCTGGTGAACAATTCGAGATGCTGAGGACGACATCTTGGCTGGAAGTGTCGAAATGGAAGGCGTTTATCTTCTGGTTGAGTTTACGAGTCGCAATAATTTTGGAAGGTCGCGTCGGGAGCGGACAGGGAAGCTGACGCTAGTGACAAGGCTGGAAAAGTCCGGCTACAGTATCTCCTCTGTTGCGGCTACTGCCACCACTGCATTCACCTCACGCTGGTCCAGAAATAAGATCACCGAGTTACAGCCTTGCCAGCAGTCATCTCTTGGTTGATTTTAAGAACTAGATACCAGAAGTTCCAAATGCAAAACTTGCCATCAAGCATCACAGTGCCATTCAAGTTAGCCGTTACCGCTGCAAGCTTCAACAGTCTACCAATAGGAGGAGGCTATATGGATAGCTCTGAACAAGCTTTGCCAGACATTCCCCGTAAAAGATCATTCTAAACATGGATAAAGGTGTAATATTCTATTTCTCCGCTGGTTAATTATTCATTCAATTGCCGAGTAGCTTTCTAGCTACACCTGACCCTTCGATGCCCCAGACAGACCCTAGGTATAATGAGAACATAGAAAGGAGTAATTAAGATCAATATAAGTTTTTGCGTCTCCCAGTTTCCGACCTCCTTGTCCCCAACGAGCACCTATGAAGGTGCAGCTTTTGTACACGTGACTGCAGAACCTTGACTGCTTGAATCTGCAGCTGCCATCAGAAGATCATTCATTCATTGCATCTCATATAATGCCCGTATCCCAGCCTTACGAGCTGTTCTTGGTGTATTTCGTCTTGCCAAAAGAGAACGGCACGTAGCGGTATTTGATCATATGTTGGATTTGTCTCCGCACTATTACCATCGATATCAGCACGCTTAATCATCTTTGCATAGATGGCTGTAGAACTTACTTGTAAGTGTAAACAAGATCAACCAGTAGACAACCAACACGGGCCAGAACACTGGGATGTCGAAGAATGTGAAAAAAGTGCATATGATTGCAATGACAATCGCTCTTGTCGCGGAATGCCAGAACTTGAATTCAGGAAGCCTTCGAATAAAAGGACGGAATTCCTCATCTTGCTTGGTAGGTAAACCACCGGCAGCACCATCCTCCATATCGTTGTCCATAGCTTCATTTGAGGGATCGAACTTGGGTTGAAGGAAGGCGAGAAAGAGATTGAGCAGGTAAATGCCCAATGAGTATGCGACTGCGCATAGCAGTTAGTTTTGAACAAACAGTCTTGACCGGCCTAACATACCAATATACCAGCCTTGTAAGAGGAATATGCGAAGGAAGAATAATATCAACGTCGCGCCCGTGGCGAGCCATCTGTGCGGAACATATGGTGTTGACCTGTCCAGCAAAGCTTGATATTGCTATAAAACATATGCGTTAGCGTTTGAACTCATCCCAGACTATGCGCTCGAAGAACCCAAGAATATCTTATCAAAACTTACACGACCCAGCTTTGTAGTCTGCGAACTAACAGCCGCGAATGGACCTGGTTCTGACTCAATTGAATCCATGGCGCCCAATATAATCTTTCCCTAAACCGAAATTCTGGTCTGCACGTCGATGCGCCTATGTGAAAACTGTTGGGAATCAAAGGATTGACTGTGTGCGGAAGGCGCGATTAAATTGTTGGAGTTTTCGGAATCGAGACCACCTGTTAATTCTAAAGTTGCACTCAAGTCTCAGCCAGAGAAAAGCGTCGTGGCTAGTTGTGGCGTCCGCGTCTCCCAGGGCCGCGTTTTAGGGGCTATGCTACACGTGATAACGCTTGCACGCGCAAACTCACGGATAGCTGCAAGGACAAGGATGAGCTCCATCGATGTCCGAGGATAAACGGATTGTCGATGACGAGGGAGCAACTCATGAAAACAAACTGGACTCGAGAATTAGCCAGATTTCAATCACCTTAAGAATACAACGCAGGACTTCTGAATTGGGTTTCAATAGCCAAAGCTTCAAGAATCATGAATTCAATCAGATCATTAAGGCCATTGGCTTTTAAATTCACACCTTCCAGCCTCCCCGCACTCACTCGGTATGTCTCGAGCTTCTCAGTAAAATCATACGACTTCATTCAAACTACAGAACCGCGACCTGGAGTGGGACAAGGTACTATCTATTTGCAGGCTCATATGTTAAAATATACTAACGCTTGATCAGTAACACTCAATCGTCCTAAAGCATTAAATGCACTGTCCACACCCCTCATTACCGAACTCAACGATGCTCTACAGGCCTTCGATCAATCCGACTCAATCTCAGCAATCATACTCACAGGTTCCGCCAAGGCCTTTGCAGCCGGTGCAGATATCAAGGAAATGGCGCCGCTTACATTTTCTGAAGCCTACAGAACTTCTTTCATTGAATCGTGGTCCTCCTTGACAACGACGATTAGGAAACCGATAATCGCAGCTGTCTCGGGCCATGCACTAGGTGGTGGTTGCGAATTGGCGCTTATGTGCGATATCTTATATTGTACGGAGAATGCGAATTTTGGACAACCCGAGATTAAATTAGGAACAATTCCTGGAGCGGGCGGAAGTCAAAGATTGACGAGAGCAATTGGAAAAGCTAGAGCTATGGAACTCATTCTGACAGGCAAATCGTTCACAGGCAAGGAGGCAGGCGCGTGGGGCGTGGCCGCTAGAACATATGGAACCTGGGAGGAGTTGATTGAAGCTGCTTTGGGCACGGCCGAGACAATTGCGGGACACAGCAAGCTTGCCGTGCGGGCTGCGAAGGAGGTGGTGAATAAGAGTCAGGATCTACCGTTACGAGATGGTGTCGAGTATGAGAGGAGGGTGTTCCACAGCTTGTTTGGAAGTGAAGATCAGAAGATTGGGATGAAGGCTTTTGCAGAAAAGAAGAAGGCTGAGTGGACTCATAAGTAATCGTTGCACTACCATGAATGGATCCGAACGACATGACTGGGATACAGTCCACACGTCGCATACCGTCACCAGTGAGCAGAATACCAGAGTTTATCAACTCCAAGTGAGCCAAACAATAAATTATATAACTGACTTCTATCATGCATTGTCTAGACAAATATTCCAAAGCCTACTTTGTTTCCGAAGCGGGAAAAACAGAACAGCAAAGACAGACAGCAATTTAAAGTTGCTTCGACCCTAATCAAGTTGCACGCAGATATCATCTACGCCTTCTTTGCCTTGGCGTTGAGGCTCTCCTGTTCGTCCTTCCTCTTTCTCAACACTTCCAAGAATTCACTCACAATGCCCTTATAATCCGCCGCCATATACGGCTCGAACCACTCATTCCACCAACCCCTCCAACCTCCAATTCTGCTCTTTCTTCTCCCCTCTAGTCCCATCTCCTTACAAAGCAGGTCACAAAAGTCCAAAATGTCCGCACCAACCTCCGGCTCTATGATTCCCGCCCTCCTATACCGCCATCGCATGAACGCCATCGTTCGTGCTGTGTCTACATCCATTTTGTACTTATCTTTGAATACCTCATTGAGTTCCGGCGAGTGCAAACCCTCAAGGTAGGCCACTCCCCATATGGACGATAATTCAGCATACAGAGGAATTTGTGGCGATGCCATGACGCCAACGAAAATTACAGAACGGTCGTTTTGTGCGGCAAGATTAGAAGGGATAATTTGACGGTACAGACGGTATGGTGTACTGTCTGGGGGATTCTCATATGTTTTTGGCGGATTGGAAAGGAATGGGAAAGTAGTGTGTACCCATTTATCGGCTGCAGTATCAAGGTCTGCCCAGTAGGATTTCATTTCAGGTGGGACTTTATCGAAAGGAATGGGGAGGTCAAGCTCGATGCGTGCTTCGGGCTCGAAAAATTTGGGAAATGTAAGGTTCCACCCAGTCGCAAATACCAGAGCAGAAGTTGGCCGTACAGTACCGTTGGCAAGGATTACACTGTTCGAGTTAACGGAAGTTATGTGTGTGCGTTGAACGTCGATAAGGTTGCCTTCGTTGAGCAACTTGAATAGTGGGTTATCTTCATGAATTAACGAGGGTGTTGCTGTTGACCAGAATAGACTACTTTTTGTCAGCGAGGTCTCGGCGATGGGATGAAATTTCCCAACGAAGAATCAACACACTGTTTCATATCCGGCGCAATCCTCCTCGAATTCTCACTTCCTTCATACAAATCCTTGAAGATGTAATGACTTGCCCAAGTCCAGTACTTCTCCACAAGCCACAGCCCTGGCCAGAACATGCCACTGTGCAGAATCCAATAAAAGAACCCATGAGTTCTCAACAGACACGGAACAGTCAATCCAGCCCATCGAGAGAAGGCAATCGCAGCTGTGCGGAGTCCAACCGCAGTGACTTGTATGAGCATACCCGGTCCCGCACCACCTTTTCGAATCAACCAAGTAACCTTTTTCCCCGCGGAAGCGCAAAGGCTCACCACCTCCGCCGCGGACTTGTTTCCGCCCACGACTGTAACGTGCTCGACCCCTTCCGCCGTGAGTTCATTGTGTCTCGCACCGAGATGCAGCGAGTGGAACATTATACCCTCGAACTTACTCGTATCCAGCTTTGGCATGCGCGGATCCGATGAAGGACCACTTGCCACAACCAGTTTATCACATTTCACAACCTCCTTCTCTTTTCCTTTCTCTTGCACCTCCAGACTCCAAGTCTTTGCTTTGTCAGGTTCGTTGTCTTCATGAACTGCGGACAACACGCGAGTATTAAGTCGCACGTGTTCCTCGATATGGAAGCGCTTGGCGAATTTCTGAAGATATTCGTTTACTTTGATGCCGGGGATCTTATCCCACATGTTTAGCTCGGGATCTTCGTCCATACACATATCAGAGAATTCGTAGCAGCCAACGGGACTATCGGCTATGAGGTTCGGATAGATTCGGTCGTTGCTCCACACCCCTCCAATACTGCTGTCAGAATCAATGACGGTTAGATTAATGGATGGTTTGAGTTGGAGGTAGGCGCGAGCGGCTGCGAGGCCTTGCCATCCTGCGCCGATGATGATCACTCGGTTACCGTCAGGGAGAGACTGCTCGATCTTTAGAGCCATTTTGTTGGGGAAGTAGAAGGAATGGGTTTGATAGGACAGTTCAATTGGGTATTGGCAAGATGGGAAGCAACTGGGTTGATATATCTACAGAAATATCAATTCATCTACGCATAATTTCATGTGTGGCAACACATTTTACATTTTTATTCGTCTCGATTTCACGTTCTAGAAAGAACGGCAACAATATTAAGGAACAATGTGAAGGGAATGAGCTAGAATATCTCGGTCGAGACGCACCCACGGCTTTATTTTCAGATAAAGGGAATTTGAGATGTGAGCCCACGGTTCTTGTTCTTTGTGTAAAAACACGGTACGATTCTGTTCGAGCGAATCGGACTTTTCTACCTGCGCTCTAAGAGTGAAAGAATGGTACGAACCGCCATGAAACACAAGTCCAACATTCAGGAGAAGGGGTTCGCTTGCACTTGGTAACCGAACATCGTCCTGAAGCGTCACCTATACCGAAAGTGCAAAGAAATTGATATGGTAAACAAATATTTGGGCGAGTTAGCAATGAGAGCTGCGACAGAGGTAGTATAAAATCTGTACTTTGCTCTGTCGTCGCATTTTGAGTTTCCATAACATAACATACCTGCCTAAAAAAATCTCGCAACTTGCAAGCATCCGGATAATATCACCGCATATCACACTCGCGCCATTCTTTTGTGATTAGCCAAGTATATATTCTATTCGCGGGCTCAATAGTCTTGGAGATACTTAGGATAGCTTATCTAGTGATTTGCTTGATTCCATGGTGAATAGTCGCCAAAAACGAGGCGTTCAAGATGTGCCTGGTCGTACGTCTGTCGGTTTATATGACACATGCATTTAGAAATAAATCTAAGGCTCCAAGATATCCTTCTATATCTCATGCCGTTTCACGCCATCGTCAATCAGAATACCAACTAGGATAAAAGTGCCGAGGGATCCAAGAAGATGCCGCTCCGGAGGTGCCAGCTCGGCTCAATAGACCATCCACATGAACATAGCTTTTACAATTCACTGTTGAAGCTACACCCCGCTGCCAATCATATTGAATAACGAAATGAAATGAAACGAGACATCGAGGCACAGAACTTAAACACCCCAGTGCATATGAGAACTTGTCCCGATATCCAGATCTTCATGCACTCCGGATATATTGAAATCCATGTCGTCCAATGTAAGCTACATTCAGGTCGCCGTCTATCGCTTTCGTTACTTCAGAAACATATATAAAGTCAATGGCAAGTGAATCTGACCTTCCCACCGAAAAGACTTGTTATTCCTCAGTTATATACGAAACGAAAAGTCTTCGGCCGGCACAAATCAGAGTCGCCATTGCACGTTGACTGAAGCTCATATGCGCATCTCCCTTGGGAAGCAATATTATCCAAACACTTGCCAGCTTGGGAGTTTCTTGACCTTGTTGCTTTGAGCAACTGCTGTGAAGGTTATTCGTCTCATGCGGCACCACATATTGCTGGCGCAAACCCAACATGCCTTTCGACGACGATAGCTATCCCGGTAATAACGACGCAATACAACAACACCAACTACAACGACCAGCAGACACAACTACAGAATCTAGCTTTCATCTGTCAGGCTTTCTTCACCTTCGAATTTAACACCTCGATCGGGTACTTCCCGTGGCGCCACTCAACGACGCGCGCTTCTTGTCCATTTCGCAGTTTTCAAAAATCTTTGGGGGAGTCGTCTCATAGGTAACAGTTTAGCATTGGATACAGAAAATGAAACTACAAGATGCCTTGCTGGTGCTCCAGCTTACCTTCGTCCATCTTCCTCCAATCGTAGCAGGAGATGATCCAAGCACCTATTCTATAATTACTCTTACCTCGCTCACAACAGTTCGCCCCAGTCCTAAAGTTGTCACCTCGTCGCAGGTTCGTCCCTTCTCTCTTCTCGCATTCGTGCGCACGAAATTAACAGATACGCGTAGACAGAAGTAGTTATAATTACACCTGGCGAACAGACGACCACGAGTGGTGACTCTCCTTCTTTGACATTTAGCATACTCTCAACTTCCACGAGGATTATCACAGTCTCTCTTGCATCATCGCCAGACACGAGCTCGGCGACTTTCTCTCTTCCGGCAACGCTCAAATCAACGCAAGGTTCATCAGTTGCATCTATATCAACGAACAACTCACCAAATCTCGCACCTACGCCGACAAGCAGCATCATCACCTTTTCGCCTACCTTATTAGCATCAGCTACTAAGCCACCCCAAAAGTCAAAGATTCTAGTCGTCTCGATTATCACGCCTCTCGTCATACTTCTAGGCATTGCTGTCCTCATATTCTGCATGAGAAGACGTAAAAAGAACAGTAAAGAAGAGCTCCATGTCGAAAAGAAACAAACCTCAACATCATTCAAACAAACAATTTCTGTCATACCAAACGAACCGCACGGCCACGGAGAAGTAACATCTCCCAGCTCAGAAAACCCTGAATCAAACGCAACATCTCCTGGCGCTAGGAGTCGCTTCCCGGCTTTCTCCCAGCTTTTCGGTCATGGTGTCAACGAAGTGCACCTTAATTGGGAGCCGCTGAAGAATGCGCTTCGCTCACCGAACCCGGATGCTGGAATCTTCAATAATTACGTGCCACCTGCACGCCCAGCAAGGCATTATCATGAGAGCTTCTACCACGAAACAAGCCCTCGCGGTTCAAGACAGCCTGCGGAGCTAGAAGCGCACACCGAGGCACCACTCAGTCCACCAATCCCATCACGATCACCGGACAGAAACTTATTGCAGCGCTTGGGAATGAATGTATCAGGGTCCCAACTACAACCTATTAGCGAGCTGCCGGGTGCAGTGTGGCCCAACTACGATAATCGAACTGGCACACCTTCGGCCCCTTTTCCGGCCAATGGCAACTGGCAGAACAATGGAGAAATCGGTACCACTGAGACTCACGAGCAACCCGTAATTGACTTGAAAGGCAAGTCGGTTGTGCGTCCTCCCTATGGTCCTGATACATTAAGTATGTCACCTGCAAAGCCAACTCGGCAACGCTCGCCTGAAGCTAGGATTATTCGACAACTCCCACACTTTCAGAACACGGATGATCGCCCCGATTTAGAGACCATGGGAAGAGGTGATACACCAGTAAGAGCCTGGCTTTCAGTAAGGAACGAGCCCAGAGGCACTGGCATCTACGGCAACGAGCTGCATTATCCAGAAGACCCCCGGGGTGTTCAAGACGATATAACTCTAGCTAATCGAACACGCTCACCACTTCCGCCAGCGGAATATCCTCCAATAGTTTCTCCTCTCACAACAAATCCAACCGGAACCAATTCGACAATGTCCTTCACGGAACCGAGCAATGGTGTTGCCAGAGCGATTCTTGACACCTTGACATTGCTAGAGGGAACTCCGCTAGTCCATGAGTCGGCGCAAATCGGAGCAGAAAACTGGGCGGAAGGATTGATTCGAATACAGAGCGAAAGTACTCTCAGAGCTCCCGCGGCAGAAAGTTCCGCCGCTGGATCTTCTAACCCTCGTGACAGACTTCCACTTTCAGGAGAGGAACTCGAGGATGAAGATACTGTTATAATAGAACATGAGGATGGAACTCAGATCAAGGTCATATCCTCAAATAACGGGGAAGGAGGATTCTTCTAAGATTTGAAGAATGCGTGGAGGCAGCGAATAGCTTGGAACCGACGAGGAATGGCATGTTGCTAGAAGCGCGCAGTATCGGGCTCCCTTCCGCACTTTAATTTTTTTGTCTATGAATCTCTCTTTTTTGGATGTAAGAATGGTCCTTTGGAGTGTTCGTTCCATCCGAGAATGGTGTTAACCATGATTGTGATCGGTGGTTATCAAAGTTCGTACACAGTCTTTACAGAGACAGAGACGGTTTCTTTAATTTATAATCGAGACAGCATCGCCGTGAAAAGCATCTCATTAGCATTCTATGAATGCAAATAATAGGAGTATATTGTTGAATGCTCAAATATTTTTGCATCATTGGCAGTGGGTGAAGATGATGATAAAGGCTGCAGAGACAACCGAAGTTCACCCCGCATCGGCCGAAAGACGTCATAGACAGTTGACAATATTTGTACTTAAGGATACTGTTTCGACAATTGAAGCTGGGCAATCCGAATTATAGATACGCAGTATTCTTCCATCTATCATAATTCGACATAATACACAAATATGCCTCCTCGTGGTTTGGCAATACTCATAGGAGCTGGTCCAAATACTGTAAGTTGTCCAAATCTACAACTTTATTTGACCCCTCTGGAGTCTCCAGTAGATCGTGGGCACATGTGGGAGAGAAATGGCAGGTAGACTGGCAAACTGCTCCAGGGTGAATTCCCGTATCAAGGAGATAAAAGTTCCAACTGGTATCAGCAAATGTGATATTGAACGACTTGAGGAAGCCTTGAAGCATGCAGTTAAGCTTACCAATAATCTAGGGAACCGGTATCGCTCGCATCCTTTCTCATCCAAAGCACGGGAAGTAGGTAAACCACATGACCTACTTCCTTCTCCTATTAACACCCATCCAGCCTAGCTGTCGCCCTCCTCGCGCGTAATCCCGAATCCCTCAGCACAATCCGCTCCAACCTCCTATCCGCATCACCCGACTCCATCATCGAAACATTCCCCACCACCACCTCCGCCACCTCCCTAACCCAAACCTTCTCCTCCATCCGCACGCACCCCTCATTCGCCAACCTCCCCCTAACCCTTTCCATCTTCTCCATCAAGCACTCCTCCAAAAAGCCCTTCATGAGCGAAACCCGCGACGAGTTCACCGAGTCCCTGGAAACCTACGTCGGGGGCGCATTTACCTTCGCGCAGGAGTCGCTCAAACTGATGTTCGAGCACCATGGCGAAGAGCCACTCGAGAAGACTGGGAAGAAAAAGGGAACGATTATCTTCACGGGCACGCTCGGTGCGTTGAGGGCTAATGCTGAGTTTGCGGCGTATGGCGCGACGAGGTCGAGTGTAAGACAGTTGGCGCAGGCGCTGGCGAGGGAGATGAGTTCCAAGGGGATTCATGTCGTGCATACGATTGCGAATGGGAGAATCGAGGATAAGGATGGGGAGGATCAGAGGATTGGGAAGAGTATGAGTGCTGATGCGGTAGGTATTAATGTTTGTCGAGTTTGGACTTGTTGCTAACGTTTGATGTGTAGGTGGGCAAGACTTATCTATGGTTGAGCGAGCAGGAACCAGTTCTGTGGACGCATGAGTTGGATATGCGACCTGCTGCGGAGAAGTTCTAGATATGGTGGTGAGTATGACAAAACTTTGGAGAACAGCTTTATAGACATCTAGTCTTTAGAAAGTCATGGAGTCAAGCCGCATTTACCATCTTCTATATGAGCCAAATACATTTCAGACATACTCGACAGCGTTGGGTGAGAACTAGTGCCGCTCGAGATCTAGTATCCTAGAGTTATCTCCGGTCATTGCTTTCATGCTTCTGATAACACTTTCATCATTTGGCACATGCAAATGCAACTTCCTAGGTGAAGCATGGCTCAAAGCCCACGATACACATCGAATGAAAACTCTGGGTGGAGGTGAGCACTTCCTACTAGACCTACTCGCAGTATGACAACTGGGAATAAATTCGTGAAAGGACCCTGCAACGAACTTGGATTGCAGGTCGATGTGCCTCGTATGTGTTGGATTCACTTCCCAACGATATCTAGCAGAAGGCCTCAATTTCGTGCCACTTAGTAGGTCGCCGGATTGAACTAGCATACGATAGATATTAGACGCTATTGTATTGAGCCTTGATGGCGTAGGCTGCAGACTCTGAGCGGTGATCACACTCGCCTCACTTTCAGAGACACGAATATGACGACTCAAATGCATAACGGTTTCTACTATGCTCCATACTCTCACTCGCTGTGCATATCCTACCTTGACAAGCTTCTCACCCGCAACCCAACGGCTCAAGGTCTCAGCTGGGAATATACCCAAGGTTCCGAGTAACGGGCGACAATTCGAACGAAGGTTGTCGTCCGATGCAGTACATGCTCAGCAAGCACAAGAGACTGCTTGAGCACTCCATATAGATCCACACAACAACCACCATTCTCAGTCTCATTCAGGTTCAGTTCATGTCCTCCGACAGAACTGTTTAATTAACCTTCCCAAACTCAAAATATGAATGTTAAGGATCGGAGACTCGGATGTCAACGCATATTAGATATCCTGGCTGATCGACGTCGACCCCATTATATCTGAAAATGACAGCTTGGCACTTCTCGGGGTGTTTGTCATTGGCAGAATTGTTAACATAGGACATTGGATGAATATGATACCAATTTTCCAGAAAAATTCGCATCGAACCGGCGGACGGGGAAGACGCACTATATACTGTAGCTGTCCCGAAGAGATAGTTGGTGGCTTTCACTTGCAGCGGCAATGGCTTTTGTTGCATTGCTCGATATGCCATGAAACGTACAGTACCGTAATGGACAACGAATAGATTACGCGACCTAGGAGGGGAACCACCTACCCACCAAGCACATCCCAAACTCAACATACTTGTACATCACAAAACCAATGACCTTCCCGAGAACAGGAATCGTACCTGACAACTTACGACAAGGCGAACATCGCAATAACAAAAATTTCTATCAATAACATATTCCCCAAAGACTACGTACCCCTGAGTCGTAAGCCAAGTGCGCACATCAGCAGAAAAAGCTGAAACACACAGAATCGTCACGCCCCCCCACAAGGACCACCATATCCCTCTTGTACAGTAGTAGTCTAGCAGATCACCGTCTAACATTGCTTTTTCATTTTTCACATTAAGTTAACTAACTCAGCCAATTTATTATTTTAACTTTATGAATTGAAACCTGCTCCGTAGATAGACGGTACGCCACAATCTCGTAACCCTGTTCTCCAGCAGGAGAAGAGGTGGCTCATTAACCCCTGATTCGCTTATTGCAGTGCTGGTGCCGGATGTAACTTACCTCGCTTTGCATCTGCATAGATAGGCACGCCCCACCCGGCATATACCTAGTCTCGCTTGATTACTTACTGTGCGATCTAGGCGATTGCTTGACGACACCCGCCCGCTTGCTTTGCGAATCTCTTTTTCTATTCTGGACAGACGGACGCGTACGGAGCGGAGAGCGAGCGCACAAGAGGATTAAAAAGGACTACTATATGAGATATTTGGTATCCACTTTTGTTTAATGAATCGAATTGAGAGTTGGTTTTCTTGCGCGGAAAGAGTGTGGTGGATGGTTGGTTGGAACTTGGTTGTTTATGGGAAACGGCTTGAGGGACTGATATTGGTGTCTGGTTGATTGGGATTATATTTTATGGATTATTTGTTGCCGTATCGGATACGCACTTTCTTTCTTTTCTTACTATGTACTATACTGACAACCTGCGTCTACTCTAACCAATCTAGCTGGTTAGGAATCAGGTTTGCGGCTCCATCAAAGCAAGCCATATCGTTCGTGGTGGTGGTACGTATAACTGAGCCTCCATCTTATTTTATCTGCTCCCGAGCAGCTAGACGCTTCCTTCGGCTCCTCCTTACCTGTTACAGTATTCTGTGTTCTTTCCAGAATGCTGGGATGGGTATGCGTACGGTACTCGGAGTGGAGTACAATATCCAATAACCTAGCTGGATGGAGGTCTGGGCTTCCCGACACAAAAACCACACATTCATCAATCTCGATAGACCAACCCCGTTGCACTATTTCAGACTCCTCCCCAGACATGACCTTTCCCTTGTAAGGCAACAAGGATAGGATAGGATAGCCGTGCACGGCTTCTATCGTTAGCAGGTTTGATTTTCATCGAAATCTTCTTCAGGTAAATCACCCACCTGCAAACGGAGGGGGGTACTGTAGCTCGAGATAGATAGGGAGATAAACGATTGCTTGACACTTCCCCTTCCCCCTGTACATAGCTCATGCTCTGCTATGCTCTGCTAAGCTCCGTCAATCGCACCCATCCCATCGCAACTCGACCATCCCTCTCCTTATTTCCCACCAACCCCACATATACGTCCCTCCTTGTTCCCACCTATGATCCAGCCCACACCCGACCAGGAACGCGAATCTGCAATGTTACAAGTTGAAATTGGGGTAAGTTCCTTGCCGATCTCAGCAGCGATAGTCGAACCCAACCTCGACGCATGCCTACGTAATTCGAACGACCAAACATCCGCGCATTTAGGGGGGGGGGGATGTATGGATCTATCCGCCAGGTAGTCCTGGGATATATTTGCCTTGACAAGCGTTGCTGAGTAAGGAGGGACGGGTTGACGGGCCATCTTTTCATTTACTTATCAGGATTCGTAGGTCGCATCTGGAAGCTATTCGATATCTTCTGATTATTATCTTTTCATCTTTTTGCATTTGGCATTTAGCTTCACTCTCCTTATATCTCATCGAATCTGCGTTTCGTTTATAGATACCAAAGAGCTTCGACACTGTTCGTTTACATCGATATATATACCCATTTTCTTCGGTCATTAGATCTCTACGAATCGATTGCTCTGCCTACCACTCCTTTGCATATCTAGGAAATCGGAACACACACAAAAATCTCACAAAATGGCAAACTCACGTCTATACACACCCAAACCCATCACGGACATCTTCACAGCAGACACTGACATCAACCGACGAGAATGTCGACGAATCGTCCCCATGAAAGTACTTATCCTCGGCCTGGGTAGAACCGGAACCGCATGTATGTTCTTTCTCCCCTCCCAAACTCACCTCCTCTCGAGCTCTCCAATAGGAAAAGCATACTAACATCCACCCCAGCAATGCGCGCCGCCATGCGCGAACTCGGCTACGTAGACACCTACCACATGATGTCGGCCAGCATCGAGAACCCGCCCGACTGCCTCCTCTGGCGCGACGCCTTCGACGCCAAATACCACAACGGCCCGGCCTTCACGCGCGCCGACTGGGACCAACTCCTCGGACACTGCCAAGCCGTGTGCGACTGGCCGGCGGTGGCCTTCGCCGAAGAGCTCATCGCCGCATACCCGGAAGCCAAGATCATCCTCACCAACCGCGACGTCGACAGCTGGCACGCATCGACGCTGAAAACCGTCAACTGGCGCGTCAACGACTGGGAGTTGGAGAAGCTGAAGAACTGGTCCTGGGCGGCGAGCATGTATAAGCCGATGCTGCAGGAGTTCTTCGATTGCTTTTTCAAGGGCGATTTTGAGAATAAGGGAAAGCAGATTTATCTCGAGCATTATGATAATGTGCGGAATATCGTCCAGCGCATGGGGAAGGCGGGGGAGGGTCGCTTGCTCGAGTATAAGATTACGGATGGGTGGGGGCCGTTGTGCGAGTTTTTGGGGGAGGCGGTCCCGAAGGAGAGGCCGTTTCCAAGGGTTAATGATAACAATGATTTCATTGATCGCAGTAGGTGGAGGAACAGGTGCCAGGCGATGAATGTCGTGTTTAGATATTTCTGCATGTTGGTTTTGGTGGGGCTCACGTATGTTTGTTTGATGAGGATTTGGAACATGTTGGTGTAGGAAAATAGAGGATTGGTTAGTTGGTTGGTTGTCTTTTTTCAAAAACGGTTGGCAAGCGACGTAAACCTCGGATTTGGATTTTGGCCGGGCCCGGCTCTTGGATACACAAAAATTGTTTGTATTGGTATATAGAAAGGGGGTTTGAGGTCGGTTATATCACTTCATAGTTCTGTATAGATCAGATCATGTTCGCTTTTATCGTTTATTTCTTGTATTTATTTAGCATCTCTAACATTTATCTTGTAGAATATACAAATCGTTGAAAAGTTCAATCATTCGTCCTTCTGTTCTCACTTCGAGTCTCAATCGCTCATGATCCTTAACGGAAGAACAATTCCGATGGAAATAGAAATTGTTACGCATCGGTCCCGAGATCTTGTCGCAAGCGTTAAGGAAAGCGCACTTATGCAATTGCCCCTGTACGAAGTAGGTCGAACGATTCCTTTAGTACGCGTAAGCTTAAGTGGAATGTTATTTGTAACCAGTACATTTTGAACGTGCTCTAAGTCATTGGAACGATAGGATTGTGTGGTTTTGTCGAATGAAGTTTCCGCGACCTCCGTCTGCACAGACTTCTGAGACTTTTGTTCGGATGAAAGATGCCATGCCAAGAGAAGTAATGAGCGCGAGTACAGTAGGTGTTGCCAAACAGGAATCTGATCATCTGCGAGAGGGATGTTTATATGAATGACATGTAGAATTGAGACTATCCAAGTATAGTAGTCTATGTGGTATCAAGAGCAAGTAAAAACACCTAACCAATGCAACCCAAGATGTTTATGTACAGTAGAAGAAAAAAGTAATGACATCCCTCATGAACCAGAACCCATGAGCGGTACTCCCAAACCCTCCGGTCTCCACCTCAATAGCGACGTGCCTCTCCTCTTCTTTCTCCAGATCAACGCCTCTCTAATGCCCACTACCAACCCCGTGATGCCTGCAAAGGCCATCAATGCAAGTAAAGGATAACTACTTCCGCCTTCCAAGCGTACTGGTTTTAACGACCAGACCTGCGAGCCGTTAATATTGTAGATTTTCGAGGTCAAAAAGAAGAATCGTGTTAGCTTACCTTCTCCATATTAACATCGAGTGCATAACTTACTCCCAGTAAATCTTTCTCCTTCGTTCCATTATTAGCCATTCCTTTAACTCGTAAATATCGTGGGTATATGCGTGAAATTTCAAACTCCGTCTCGAATGACGTCTTATCAGCGTAATCGAGCGTCTCCCATTCTTCTTCTTCGGCCTCCGCATCCTCTGCCCCTTGCAAAACCCATTGGGTGACTTCAGTGGCCCCGTTCCAGCTAACATAGAGACTGAGCCAGTTTTCGCCGTTCGTGAGAATTCGCACGTCGGGATCTGTCGTGGGCCAGCCATGCCACTCGAATTTGAATACTCGGTAAGACTGCACTTCACCAGCGCCAAATCGGCTTTGAGGACCGAAGTGCTGATCGCAAAGCGTAGTTCCATTGGGAGCGTATTCGGTCATTGCGCCTGTGTTTCCGTAGCCCATAATGACATGTCCATCTTCTAGCATCTGCATGTTGCCTTGAGAAATGCCGCGGATACCATTGGGATTCATGTATTCTTGAATCACTTTGACAGTCATATTGACCTCATCAACCTCCATGAGCAGACCACGAGAAGCGGGCCCTGGGTGTGCATCATCTCCCGCATTATCGAATATTGAAATGGCGGTACGGTTATGGCGCCATCGAGCGTCGTGTTGGTAAGCAAAATCGGTGGCTCGTCCATCAGAAAGATCGGTAAACATGTTCTTCTTCCCTCCTAGAATCCAGATGATATCTCCCGTGGTGCCATTTATGTAGGTGAGACAATGCAAGTATCTGCTGGAGATGAGGAAGTTTCCTTTCTCGTCCTTATCGACGCTGTTGATGTGGAAAAAGTCGAAGGCAGAGTATACACCTCCATCACTATCGGGCTTATCTCTATATGTGTCGGAAACGGCATAATGCTGTGCTGCCCTCCATTCGAAAAGAAGTTCGCCAGTACCCAGGTCAATCTCTTGTATTACACAGTCCCAAACATATCCTTCTGGGTATCCAACATATGCCATGTCTGCTATCACAACATCATAGATAGTGATGAGCGCAGTTCCATTATCGGTGATTGTAAAGTCGTGTAGATCGCCCGCGAGTCCATTGGCCGCAACAATTTTATGAACCTCCCTGTAATGTTTATCAAGCTATATCGATTTAGTAGGTTGGACGTAAGTGTAAATTTTCGTGCGACTGTACCATGTAATAAACTCCAGCGCCATGTCCAAAAACAGCATCCGATCCAGCCCAGAACGTTAGATATTGTTCCCCTCTATACGTCTGCACTTGAAGATTGTAGATTTGATCATAACCCGACTTTGTCCAAACCAAATTTCCATCTGAATCCATGATCATCGCACTGGGTTGGCTAACAGCCCTTCCTCGAGGACTGAATACCCAGTATAAATCATTGCGGCACTCTTCGCTCTTGCTGAGGATGTTCACTCGCGGGGAAGCGATGTCGGTTGACATGTAGGTATTAATCGGGTAGACCCCATAAGTTCCAGCATCGTAACCTTCATCGTTGACATAAGGCCCCAATTCGGCAACAATAGAAGTACAAAGGAAGGCGAGGAAGAATAACGACAACACGCTCAAACCCATGATGGCTTGAAAGGAAATGTAAGAAAAAAGAAGGTAAATGGCATTATTTGCAATCGCAAATAACGAACGTAGATACAGATAGAGATAGATTGAGACTGCGACCGGGACCGAGAAGAAAAGACTTTAATCCCAGCTGGGGTTAATGCAAACAACGTTTAGATGGAGAGGTGTGTGGGTGTGCGTATGAGTATGATGAGTATGATGAGTATGATGAGTATGATGAGTCTGAGTATGCGGCTTTGAAGGGACTGCGTAGATCCCGTCCCAGCTTGGCCATTGCAGTGGGTCAAAGAGAAGCAAAGGAACAATGAAGGAGGAGATAGACGCGCCCATCATAGTAAGACGGCGTGGACGGTACTGCCAGTTCCACCCGTTGCTCTTGAATTATGGGGAAATTCGTCATGCCTTAGCTGTCAACGACCAAAACTGATAAGGCGAAGTCAATTTAAAAGTACGTGCCAAGATTACGACGCGCCAAGACTCTCTTCCTTAGGCGCTTGGTGTGCGAGGGTTGACTAAGCGAATCAGCCAACAACCAACTCCCGGCAAATCTGAAACTGGTTCACTATCATTTATCCAAAAATGCCAACCAACTTTGCACTTCTTAGCCTCATTTACTCTGCACGCATATTTACATGTAGATTACCTCTATCGGATGTTGTTTCACATATGTTTAAATCTTGATGCCATATTCGGATCCGTATATTTCAGATGTCCCCCTCGGACTGGAAGAATATGTCCGAACTGGATACTAAACAGATACGCCTAGAATAGCAGAACAGCAGACGAGCAGCATAGCAGAGTTTGCTCTATACCCTCTTCCACAGGTCCAGAGTCAATGACTACGAGTATGACGCATACACTCCAGGGCAAATTTAATTTGTGCGGAGAACGCGACGAAACCCGCTCCAAAGTCAAAAGCCGCGTGTCCCACTCCTCACCCCCTTCATTATCCCCGTGAACTGGTATCCCTAACCGTCTAGACGAACCCACCAAGACCTACCTTGCACTACCTTGTTTATCCCCTGGCCCCTTATCCATGTCTATCTGCACATCTTCATCATTCTCTTTGGCGAAGGTTGGAATATCAAGACGGACGAACTAAAAGCAACAGAAGCACTCCGGCCGAACCAACGCGTCTGTTTCTTGCTTGCATAGCCTTGGCTGCGCCCAAACCAACCAGTTTGTGCTATAGGTATGGTTCTACGTACTTTTATATCCTAATTCTGAGATTAGTGATGTTCTGAACATTTTACACGCAAACGCTTTTCGTACTATTTATGGCATGGACCAGATCCGAAATAGGGGAAAGACGGAAGAAAAAGAAGAAAACAGAGATATGCTCCAATAACGGACATTGAATTGGACCTCATCTTTTCTGCATTCAGTACTAGTCATTTTTCAACTAACCTTTTTTCCTTCCGTTCTATCCTTTTCACCTGCAACTGTACCTTTGGCAGCTTGGCATTTTTCTTCGACGGACTGGTTTTCCCTCCCAAATTCTTTCCTTCTTCATCGACTTCTGTATCCGTTCACTAGTATCTTATCTCTTTATCCTCTTCGTTTTTCGTTGCCTATCTTATTATTATATTTCGCCATCTTTCACTTTTTTTGCCCGTATTGAATAATCCAATGCCAAAGTCTCTGTCCATATCGGAAAAGACTTTTCCGCTCCAATATGGATCACCAGCGCTGCCCGACCACCGATCCAACCAGACTGGCTTCCATCGACGACATGGCTCGCTCGTACCGCAGTCACCACGTGAGCCGCTAGAGCCACGATGCAGTATATCAGAGCCGGATTCGGAAGCATCACAGCCAAAACCTCAGCCGGTAACATGGCTGTCGTTACCGCGAAAAGACCAGTTGGCCATTCTTTTCTTCTCCAGACTGGTAGATTTTTTGCAAGTTGCTTCATTGCAAGCGTACATGTTCTATCAGCTGAAAAGTTTCGACCCGGGACTTTCCGATGCGGCCATTTCGTCGCAGGCGGGAATCTTGCAAGGGTGTTTTACTGGGGCTCAGGTGTGTACTGCGGTGCTTTGGGGGAAGGCGGCCGATACCTGGGGACGGAAAATTGTTCTCATGGTGGGATTGTTGGGAACGGCGGTCTCGTGCATGGGATATGGGTTCGCGACGACCTTTTGGCAAGCAGCGTTGTTCAGAGCCTTTGGCGGTGCTATCAATGGTACTGTTGGAATAATGTTAGTACAATATATCCAACCCTTTCATTTTTCGAGGAAGGCCAGTGACTAAGTTTCTCAATTAGACGTACCATGGTAGCAGAAATCACCAAAGAGAAGAAATACCAATCTAGAGCATTTCTTCTGCTGCCAATGAGTTTCAATGTTGCTGGTATACTGGGTCCGGGTAAGAACTTATATATACCAAGACATCCCTTTCGATCACATCATTCTATACTAATATTGCTCATAGTCATGGGTGGATTACTTGCAGATCCAGCAATGACACTCCCTGGTCTTTTCGGAGAGAAAGCTACATTCGGATTCGACTGGCTTCGCTCGTATCCTTACGCCCTACCCGGTGTTCTCAATGCCGTCTTCTTAACCTGCACCGGCCTCCTCGTATTCCTAGGATTAGAAGAAGTACGAGCTCCACCCCGCCATCCCCAAACTTTAATCTAACCTCTATATAGACTTTACCTTCACGTCGTGGTACCGTAGACTACGGAATTCAAATCCTCAACCGTATCAAAACATCCATCGGTTTCGGCACCACCGTCTCCGCAATCGACTACACGCAATTCGAAACGTCAACCGATCTCCAAAACTTCGAACCAAAACCCAAGCCTGCGCTTCCAGTCGGCAAACTCCCCTTCCGTCGCATCTGGACTAAAAATGTGATCTTCACCCTCGTCACCGGCGCCTTTTTCGATTTCCATCTCGGTGCCTTCACTAACATCTGGTCGCTCTTCCTCTCCACTCCTCGTCCCACCACTACCGATTACCGCTCCCTCCCATTCATCTTCACCGGCGGCCTCGGTATGCCTGCTGCTACTGTTGGGTTCGCGACTTCGATTCTGGGCATTTTAGGCATGACGTTGCAGATCCTGCTCTACCCGCCCGTGCACGCACGTCTTGGGACCCTTCTCTGTTTCCGTTTCTTTCTGATTCTGTTCCCTGTCGCTTATTTCTTCGCTCCATACCTTAGCACCCTGCCTTCCAGCACACCTGCTCCTGACCCGGCTTCTGGCCCGTTCATCTGGATTGGAATCACCTTCGTTCTGCTACTTGCTGTATCGGCTCGCACATTCACACTACCAGCGACCATCATCCTGCTGAATAACTGCTCGCCGCATCCGTCGGTGCTGGGCACGGTGCATGGTATTGGGCAGAGCGTCAGTGCGGGGTTCAGGACGGTGGGACCGGTTGTGGGGGGGATTTGGTATGGGCAGGGACTGGAGCATGGGATTGTGGGGTGGGCGTGGTGGGAGACGGCGTTGGTCGCCGCGGCGGGGTGTGTTACTGCGATGTTGGTTTATGAGGGGAGTGGGCATGAGATCTTTTTGGAGGGTGAGGAGGATGGGGCGGAGGATGTGGAGTTGCAGGGTTTGATGAGGGAGAGTCAGAGGGAGAGGGAGGAGGGCGCGTTTGCTGAGCGGGAGAGGCTGATGGCTGGGGATGAGGGGTTGGGGGAAAGTAGTAGGATGGGGAGTTTGGAGGTGAGGAGGTAGAGGTCATTTATGATAGAGTGGGTGGGAAGAGGATGGTTGAAATTTGGTGGGGCGGTAGTGAAAGAGGAACGGAGAGATTTTGTTCTGGATTAAAAGTTACAATATACCCATAAAAAATAGTATGACATATATTTTAAATCTCAAAATCCACTTGAATAATGCAGATAGTGACGACAACAGATTTTCTGAAGGTTAAAAAAGCTGCAGAAACCCTGTAACGCGTAATGCATACCGAGACTGAACATAAGGTAGACATCTTGACGATATTGCTCAACACATTGATTTAATCCTATCTAACAGCTACAAACCAGATCAACTAAACCAGAAGAACAGCCACATGCACTGAATGAGCTGAGGTGAACTATAACTTATACGTATATAACCTTACATCATTAACCCATCCATCGCAGACCACACTTCTCTTTCGATAAAATCTACATACACCTGATAGACACACTCGTAATTTTTCTCACTATGCGTAGAGATATTCGACTAACAATAAGAGGCGGCATGGTCTGAAAGGCGACATGGTCTAAAAAGCGGCATAGTCTAAAAGGCGATATAGTCATGTCCAACTTCCCCCCTTTAGAATGCCACATATCCATCAACCCCTCTCAGCAGCTTGTATCTAAGTCGCAAGAAGCCTATCCTGTGGACCTATCTACTCGGCATGCAATAACCAGAGAAGTGATTCTTCACCTGCTGGCATTTGTATCATGCAAATACATGTATGTCCTGAGGCTGCAAGTATGCAAGGGATGTGTATTTAATGACAAGAAGCTATGGATCGATGAGTTTGGTGGTATGGTGTATGTATGTACATTTCCAGTCATCTGGGAACTTAAGGATATGTGATCAGGTCTGTTTGGTATGCGGTGTGGATTTGGTGGATTCTTCTTGCTGGGGGATGGTTGCGAGAGAGAGATTGAGGTGCAGATATGTAATAGTCATAGACATCCATGAGCTATTTTCTTCGCCCTGCTTTGATACGAGTGAAAGAAGAAGGCTGGTAAAGGTTTTGTTTTCACGACATGCCGTTCATGTTAAGGCATCACAACTGTTCTCCTGAAGATAAACTATTACGTTCAAAAACCGCATATCCATCTATCATCCAACAATTCCTAGTCATAGAGCAATCAATCACCAAGAACTTCCATCTCGAAAAAGTTTCAATGAGGAGAAAATGTGGATTAGCTAGCTACTCCGTCCTCGTACCGTTGTTGCAAATATATACCTCTCCTTCTTACATCCCCAAAATAAAATTGTACACAAGAAAAAAAATATCCATACACAAGAAACATAATTCTTTCCACCAAATCTCATGTCCAGAAGCTGTGACCCTGTACCAAATTCTCACTCATACCACTTAAAGTCCGTTCAGAACTCAAAAGCATCTAGAACCCAACTCCATCTAGAACTTAAGCGTAACACCCGCCGTCCCCACAACCGCCGCCTTCACAGCACTGCTCTTCAAAGCCGTGTACTTATAAGGAAGCGAACTAGCACTCATAATACCAGCCTTAGCCTCGTTTGCCGCACCGCCGAAATCGTTACCGCTAGCAATAGCATATCCAGCATCGGTGCTATACAACGGCTTCTTGGAGCTGACGAAGACGTTGCCCTCGACGAGAGCCTGAGCGCCGTCGCGAGTGTTGATGCCGTCGGATACGTTGTTGTAGTAGTTGTTGTAGATGTGGGCGGTACCGAAACGGATGGATGGGCCGCGGGAGTTGACGTTTTGGAAGAAGCTGAGGGAGGGAGAGTTAGTAGGTGGATAGATGGATGGATGGACGGGAAGGAGGGGGGAGATGCTTACTTGTTGGCGTAGGTTACGCGGAGATGGCCCTTGTCTTCGGATCCGTTGGAGTCGGAGTGTCCGATAAGAGAGGCCTTCCAGTGGTCGTGGATGAAGGAGTTGGTCAGGGTGACAAAGTCGGATGCGTGGGTGACATCGAAGAGACCGTCGTAGTAGTCTTTGTCGTGGTCGCGGTTGGAGGAGAGATCAACGTGGTCGACCCAGACGTTGGTGGAGTATTCTGAGAGAACCTATTAGTACAATATCCCATATGTAAGAGTGTTCAGACTGTGACGTACGAATTCCAAGAGCGTCACCGTTGCCTGCGAGAACTTCCTTGATGGCCAAGTTACGGATGATAACGTTCTTTTGCTTCTTGATGAGCCTGCAGATGTGTTAGTGATATGTGGAAAGTTTTGTCTTGGGAGGTCGCATACAATCCGAAACCAGTGAGAACGACGCTTGAGTCCTTTCCGATGATGGTGGTGTCACTGGCAACCTTGACTTGATCAGCCTTTTGGGTGATAGGACCGCTAACAACAACCACAGTGTTTCCAGCAGTGGCGGCCTTGGTGAATTGAGCGTAGGTAGAAACGGTGGTGGTGGCACCTCCAGCGCCTCCCTTGGTACCTCCGTTGGTGCTGGCGTATCCAATGGAGCAGGACTCGGTGATAGCAGCGCGCTTGGCGACTTCGGCACGATCAACAAGATCTCCGTTTTGGGTTGGGGTTGGTGCAGCAGATGCGACGGCGGCCAAAAGACCAGCGGAAAGAATGGAGAACTTCATAGTGAATGAATGTATTTTTCAACGAAAGTTAGAGACCTGCTCAAAGAAAGATAATATTGCAGGTAAAAGAGTGTAAAGTGTGTGAAAAGAGAGACTGTGAGATGAAGATGTTGGAACGACTGAGAGAAGACGAGATCGTCCTCAGACTATATACACAAAATTTGTGGCGCTACGATCATATCATTACAGAGCATTTTCCGCCAAGCGTACTCATTCGAGATCTCATCATTGTCCATAAGCTCCACGTTGTTGGTGACCGACGCACCAAACAGTGGAAAGGAGTGAAAGCCAAGGAAGCTTACAGATGGCGCGCTTCTGCAGGAACAAGATTCGAATCTAATGCAGAGGCCCGAAAAGCCAAGAGCAAATACCATGAACATGGAACTTTGTGGGCAACTTAGAGCGATATCACCGAAAGCCAAGAATGCCTAGACGCCATCCGCGTGTATAACTCTAACATCAAACATCTTGGCGGAAAGAAGGGATGAACGGTGGAAGCAGAGAAGAAGCCAAGGCACTTGTTTACTTGACAATCTTCGTGATGCATATGACATCAACATCAAAGTTCAATTCGTGAACTGCGACAACTTTCTCCTGCTCAATGACCTTCTCGTCGCCCTCAAAGACACATCAATCCGCACAATAAAGTGACCAAACCTCGCAAAAGGATCGAAGATTGTGGGAATGCTGCTCCCAAATACCAAGAAAAGCCAAGCAACAGCACTAGAATTTCATGTTCACCGATATCTGAGGTATATTAATTGTTTCCACAATTGACCAATAGGAGGGAGACGAAATATTAAACAAGATTAACGAGGGCTTCATGCACCCCGTATTTTGTATCCAGCAAGACTAACGTTTCAAACATTTTTTGGAGCTTCTATGTCACCCCGATTGATTAAGAACTGTCTACCAAAAGTGGACGATTGGCTTGTCCATCGGCTATCGGCCAAAGTGGACGGTTGACGCTTGGGTCGGCGTTCTGCCATTCTGGAAAGGTCTTCTCGTCTCCACCAATAAACACATCATAAATACAGTTTTTTGTGTACTACCAATACGCAGACAGAACAATTTATCAGAAGCGCCCAGAAGTCGACGGACATTTTCCGAGATGTTGCAATCTACTTTTCGAATTATGCCAGCGAGAATAAATGAAATGTGTGCCAGCCAAAAGCCGCGCCACGCCGCGCCACGCCGGACAACAACGGATGAGAAAACTCCGTCGCTAGGAGAGCTCTGCAAGTGCAAGCTTCTCCACCACCCAAGTGTTCCAAATCTCGTACCCAGCTCTGTTCAAGTGAACATGATCGGCATAATGTTCATCCAGATTGGTCTCCGGCGCCGGCAACCATTCCGTATTAGGGAACTCGGAAACCAACCTCTCCAGGTCCTCGTTACTCCTGTCTACGTCGGCGAGATGTACGTCTTTCTTGTGGAAGAGAGCTGTGACTACGATTCTAGCTTGCGGAAATGTGCGTCTCAGCGCTTCTAGGTGGAGCGCGAATTGGTATTGCTGCGTCTCGGATAGACTTCGGCCGGGTTTTGTTAGGTCGTTTGAGCCGATGTTGATGATAACGACTCGCATTCTCGTCTGCGTTTTGAGCTTTTCAAGCAAGCCTCTGTTCATCCGGTACAGCACGTTCGGGATCGTATCGCCCCCCACGCCAGCATTGAAAATGTATGGCTTCAAGCCGAGATTCAGATCATGACCGGTGGTCTTGAACCGCTCAAGCATGCTGGACCCTATGAGGAGGAGCCGGTAGGTTTCCGGTGAGGCATGGTCGAGCTCGGGGAAGTGCGTTTCGACGGTAGTGTTTTCAGACCTCTTTTTCCATTTTGAGTTTTGCTCTATCTGATGATGCAGATCGGTGTCGGAGAGATCCAGTAATTGCGAAAACTTTCCCGAAGGCGGCTCATCTGCAGGCGCGGCAGAAGATGAAGGTATCGGCGATGCGGATGCCATTGTTACAGGCGGCGGAACGTGAGTTTCAACCGAGACGGGATTTGATGAAGACCGAATATGCTGCGATGCATGGATGGTTGGGAGGTATGGCAATATATATGATGCACGATATGCAACTCAGCCGCATAGTCCGAATGCTGCAGCTTACTGGGGCCCGCACCGGCGAATGAGTCAACGGAACCTGAATCTTGGAATCATCGGCGCCCAAGAATACGTCTCGCACGGGTCGTGTATATGCAAAAACAATATAAGAAAATAAAATAAAAGCGCAAAAGAAATACTCCTTTGCCAGCACGAATGCCGCCATACCAGGTATAGGACCCGGTACAGGACTAAGCGTGGTTAGTACCAGAAACCCGAGGATTATCTGTTGCGACACAAACAGCGGCGAGCAGAAGCTTGCTTGACCTAGTTGGTCAAGCAAGCTTCTGCATCTTCTGTTTGCTCGAAGTTTGATGAGTTATGAAGGATTATATATGGTTGAGTGGATCATTGTGAGTGAATGTGGAAGTGAGTGAATATGGAAGTGATAGCTAGAGATATAAAGATAGGTCTAAGTGAGTCTGGACGGAGTTGCTTAATGCTAAATCACTACTGAAATGAAGCAAATTCCGGCAGCGTGGTCTCGGTCTGACACGTCGGTGGATGAGCTGCGGGAGGAGAATTACACGATCGGACAACTATCATGCTTCGGAGAAGGGAATGAATTCCCCCAATATGGGATGGAGAATTCATCAGGCAGTCGCGAAGATCATTTCTTCGAAGACTACTCATCACTCTGGTGCTGGCAGGTCTGAAAATGGTTCGATTTGCAGGAAGCCTATTTCTGTTCGATTTTGGGCTAGGGTCATCAACCTGAGTGATATATTGATCAATGCTCATCCCCGTCATCTAGTTCATATTTCTGGCCCATGTTCTCACTCATTATAGATGCCTCCATATTCTGAGTAGAGCAGCTAATATTATGAGTAGAACCACTACTACGATCGGAAAGATGAGTTGTTGAGAGCATGCCGCATATGTATCAATGAAGCCACACGCTTTTTTTAGCCATACAACTTACGACTAACACCTCCACCAGCTTATCGCAAATTATACACCGCATGGCCAAGCTATACCCCCTACTGATTGATATTGGAATTGATACAGTTTATATATAATATGTGTTTAATTTTCCCAAAGACAATACAGACCTTATGTATGCAGTTAATGCAATTTCCGAAGGAAGGATATCATACCAAATCTTGATCAGTTACGTTGCCAATCGCCATGAAGCCCAATCCAATCCAATACCCAAAATTCGCCACCAGTCTCTATGCACCTCAATTGCTCTTTCCTCGTGCTCTAAGCCCCGCCGCCGTCCATACTTTAAGAAGGAATACCTACCCCGCCAGAACCCAATGCCCATTTCCCAGTGCCCAATTTGAAATTCCTCTACCATCATACCAAAGCGCCAATGTCATCATCTTTATCCTTCATGCATGCCGCATCAAATCATTCGTAGTCGTCTTTCCGACCCTGCTTAATTATTGCGTGCCAACCCATTAACCCCCATCTCAAAGTCCTTCCCCAGGTTCGGCGACGGCCAACCATTCGCCATTTCTACCGGCCAACCCTCCTGAGTGCAATTCGCAAACTGATATATGATATCCGTGCAAAGATCCCTGATTGAAGGAACGATCTCTGTGAACGATATACAAGGTGTGTTGATTGTGGGTTGATTGGAGCAGGGCGGCGTGGCTGTGACTTCAATGGTCCATCGCTGAAGCTCCTCACACAGTAGTTTCATGTTCCAAACACTGTTCTTCTGCACTTGGCCATCGACGTAAATGAGCATGCCGTCGAATTTGGCAGTGAAAGTATCAAGGTAGTGTCGAAGGTTCGCGGCTTGCCGGATTTGCTCGCCGTTGAGAGTCGGGGCGTCGCAACCTTCTGTAAACTTACCCAGGAGTAATAATACATAGAAGAGGTCCAGGTAGTTTGGAGCTATAAGAACATCAAGATCTGCGGCTGTGAAATTCAACCATACATCTAGATATTCCTTCGCTGATTGCAGACACCGAATCAATGTCTCGGTCCTTGAAGAAGAATGGTACCATGAATTTCGGAGGGATTGTGGCACTAGAAATTGATCCGAATCTGGTCGCAGGGCATGGAGACCGATTTCATTCACGTAAGTGCGTAAGTGATAGTAAGAGGACCTCAAAAGAGCTACATGAGGTCAGTACGGTCGACAAACGGAGCAGTTGCAGACACTCACGGTTGTTCCATGCTTTTGAGGGGAAAGATCTCTGCATCTCTTGGAATTGCTGGGCGAAGGACTTGTTCAGGATCTCCACGCGAACAGGGTCCAGCTTGGCTAGTTGGCCATGATTTGAGTAGTCGAAGGCATCATTGACTTCATCTCCCAGCTTATGAAGACGCGTAAAGTATGGTAGCATTGTGTCAGATTCAGCGAGTTTGACCTTCGCCAACAACTCGCTACATTCTTCAATATAATCATGGTATCTTAGACTATTCGGCTTTCTGAGTCCACGACATAAACTGCACACTGGATTAGTTCATGACTCCAAAGTCCGTCGGGAAAGCTTACGGTGAGGTTAAACAATAACAGCCGACCAGGGTTCTCTTTTGCTCCAACTGGCTGGCTGTGGTGTTCGTTGCCAAGTTGGCTGGAAAATGCATTTGCGAGTCCATGTCAAAAATGTTAGAATTGGTCACTCGTGGTGCTTCGGACGGTCTGTGAAGTTTCAAGTCAATAGCCATAGCATTTGACATCTGTGTGAGTTGAAATAACTGTTGAGTATCTGGGTCGAAGTGATGATGGTACCTATCATAGACAGTTAGTACAGGTGTTTCTAACATATATACGAGAAGCGGTACCAAGCAAGATATACAAGCAATCCCTGTAGCAAATCGATGCTCTTCTCTCCTCTAACGATCACGCGGCGGCCCAGAGTCTCGCGTAGCTCTTGCTCAAGGAGACTCTGAAGAGTCATATTTGACTGGGCGGTGGCTGCCAGAACTGCAAGTAATAAAAATGGCCGCTGCTGCCGGAGAATTTCCAATGAAGTATTGGGTGGTAAAGTTACGAACGGGAAGCTAAAAGCACGTGATTCGAACTCCCTGATAGCCGCCTCGGCCTTCTTGACGGTTACAATGCCCTTCGTAATCACATCATGGTCCAGGAAGCTGAGCAACCCAAAACTTGGTGTGCCATGGAAGGGCTGAAATGGTTTAGGATTCCCTATCGGTAACGGAGAAAAAGGAAGCTCAAGCATTTCAGCGAGATCCAATTGCATCGTTCCTGAGGAAGTGGATGTGGTGTTGGATGATGGAGTCGACTCTGTCTCTTCTTGAGTTTTGGCTGCAAGTAGACTTAAGATACCGTCCAGTTTCTGCTCCATTTCCGCAACCCGGCTGATGATGAGTCAGCACTGAAGATCTCATGAATACTGAAGAGACCTCGAGAGGAGTTCACCCACATTTGGGAGGATCTCATCTTTTTCGGTCGTGGTTTGGTCTCTAGGAATACACATTTCCTTCCGACTTTCAGGCACCTATATGCTAATTAGTAAAATACCCAGGAAACAAATGAATCCGTGGACAACGGAAGGGTGTTTTGCCTTTCGCAACGACCATTATCTGATTTGCTGGGTAGACATCTGCCCTTGGACGACCTGCATGCTTCACAGGAGCGCCTTAGTTTCGGGCCAGGTCTTTCCCCCTCCACCGCTACCGGAACAGAATCAGCCATGTTGCAGTTGAGCTACTCAACGAGTTGAAAGTCGTACGTCGTAGGAAAGTCGGATTCGAGAAGCATACGGAGTTGTCAAAACAGTCATGCCGCCCCAATACATTTAATATGAACTTGGAGTAGAATTAGGATCATGACAATTCCGTGGTTTGATGTCAGGAGACCGGAACCAAATCAGAATCCGGGATTCCGCAACTAAGCCTAATCCGACCGACACCAGGGTATCCTCGCCAAAACCTTCGTCAGCAACCTGAAATAAAACATCTCTGTTGCAACACATCAGGGCTTTAAATTGACTCGAACGGCAGTGCACTCACAAAAGCTTAAATGCATAAGGATATTTCTAAGTTTATATACTAAAAATGAATCGCCAGAACTCCGAAAAGTATTGCCCTGGGTATAGACTCCAACTATAAATTCAACGTCTCCATTGCGCGATTAAAACAGGTGGACATTAACCCAGCTTTCCCTCATCGGCACCATCCGTACCCAAGCCTTCCGATCTATCCTGCGAGGTGCTTGTATCGCCCAGACCCTGATTCTCTAATGCTGCTCTTTCGTCGACAGTCATCTCGCTCTGCGCCTTCTTTATCTTGACGAATAATGACAGGATAATAAGTGAGGCTCCTGCGCATGCGACTTCGAAGAAAAACACCGCATGGTAGCTCTGCCTTGTGCCTAGACTGTCTACCGTGTACGTGTGCACGATGTCTGCAAAGCCAAGGCATACGGCAATCCCCAAATGAAGAAGAAGCATAACCACTGCACCGGCGAGACCTTGCTGTGACTCGGAGAGAGATGTGGTAAAGTAAATGTTCGCTACAGTGAAAGTAATATCGATGCCAATGGTCGCGCAGATCATGGAAGGAAAGATGTATGCCCACTAAATAGAGTAATAAGCTTGAAGTTCGTATTCAGGAAGTTTCCGCATGATACTTACATAGTTTGCGCCTTGTGGGGCAATAGCAAAGAGTAGCGGCGCAATCACCCACGATGTCCCCGCTAGAAGAACAAGAAAGGTTCCTGGGATCAAATGCAGGACGAATCCTCCGGCAGTTGATAGTACGCACCCGCCAAGAGCCATAGGAACATACCAAGCCACAATTTGCAATGGCGAGGCACCCATAACATCTGTCATGTAAAATGTCGCGTAGAGCAGAAAGATTCCGAGCGAACCATAACATAAGAATAGAGCAAAAATCAAAGGTGTCATATATGGAATGTGGAAGAATGAAACCGGAATCAGGGGTTGCGTGTTTGAAGGACGGGTCTCTATGTATGCCGCAAGGAATAATAATAACGAGCCGACAATGAATAGGATATAGATATAGGGTGTTTTCCAACCATCTGGAGCATGCGATGAATCGATAATGGCGAAGGTAAAAAGTATAAGACCGATAACAATAATGATAGCTCCCCACCAGTCCATTTTCACCTCGTTGGGGGTTCCTTTATGTGCTTCACGAGCCTGACGCTTCTTCGCAATATCGGACGGGATCGTTAGGTAAGACGTAATAGCTGTTATGGCTGAAAGGACGCAGCCAATCCAGAAGTACCAACCCCAAGAAGCGTATTCTGCCGTGACTCCGGCAAAAAATATTCCGACAAAGAATCCCATTGGTGCACATGCTCCATATATGGCAAAAGTAAGGTTCTTCCGTGGACCGGGCCGATAGATGACCCCAATCAGGGCGACACTTGAGGGTAGATACAAGGCTGGACCGAGACCTTGCAGAGCACGGCAGAAATTTAGCATTATCAGATTGGTTGAGAAACCGCCAATCAGACTCCATAACGTGAGCCATACAAACCCTCCAACATATACCGGATAGCTTCCATACATGTCAGATATGCGACCAAATATCAACAGGAAGCAAGCCAAGGTGAGCGAGAATGCACTAGCAGGCCAGGTTGAAGAGGCTGCTGGAATGTCCAGCTTTTCTACTAGTGTAGGTAGTATAACTGTAAAGCCAGAAACAAAATATTCCTGCCTTGTCTTAGTTCATATTCCAGGTCGAGTGAGTGGAAGGACTTACGCTGAGGACTTGAGACATAGATATCGAGAACACAAACCCATATTCAGCCCATCTGGAGTGGAATATTTCGGGTCTTTGCCTACCCAATCGCTCGATCCTGGCCTCTTGGGATTCTTCTAGGTCATCTCGAGCTTGTGCGCCGTCTTCATCATTTTGAGTAGTAGCCCGCTGTTCTTGGCGCTCAGCATTTGCTGGAGCAGAAGTGGCATCACCGTGCTCGGGCATCACTGGGTAAGTATTTGAAGGCGAATTTGGCAATATAGAGAGTGAATCCAGATTGCCACCTTCCCGGGCTTTTGTCGATGCGTCCTTGCGATTCGGATCCTGCATGGACCCGTCATTTGCATCCATTTCAGGTTGTAGCTGTGAAATATATGAGATACCTGATAATATCTGGATATTTCCTTCACCGCTGCGCTGCGCGCCGTGCGCACAAATAGGATGAAAGGAGCAAGATACCGTGGTAACTAACCGGGTAGAAAAGCAAGTTGAAAGGTGAAAGTAGAAACATGCGAAGAAAGTTCGAATTCACTTTCTGAGATATCTGATGTGAGCCGGAGAGCAAGTGGGTATGCAATACCCTGCCATGGAGATATGCTGTGTCTACATAGACGGTGGTCGGGTTGCGGTGTACTTGTACTAAAAAGCGTGTCTACTTGACAAAGTTAAGGGCGTCACCACGACATGCACTTGAGAAGTTATTAGTAATAGTGGTACTTTTCAAGCCCACTAAATCATGGATAGCCGTAAAATGGGGGTACTCTCGCCATAATACGCTATGATATCATTACCAATAGGAAACTGTAGAATCCAAAGATATGGTAACAATTGGCAGATCGCGACAATTGATTCCGCGGAACTAGAAATGACAAACCTTTGGCATTTCCAGCAGCCGCAGCCTAGCTAGTCAAGACCACAATTGAAGAATCCTCGGGTACAAGGTGTACCGAGAAATTGTCGTAGAACCGAAGAGGAGAGGGTCAGTCTCGTCCGACGTTGTACCTGTTACAGCCATGCCCTGACTAAAGGGCCTTCGTGAGGATTTTTTATTTTCTCTTCCATGCCAGTGTCAGGTACCAAATGTCAAAATTTCCGTGATTTCCCCAAGATGATCAATGGTGGACATTTGAAAAGCAGTGCAGACTTCTGCGTCGGAGGATTCTATGTGCTCTTGCGATCGACTGTGCGTGAATATTGTGCTATCGACTAACAGGAATGGAATATAGATTCCAAAAGGAGATATCAGGACTGGGTACCATAGAAAGAGAGATCGGTTGTGACGGGTAGGAACATCTATATCAGGGTCTGGTATCCATTGAAGAACATGTATTCGCCGTTCAGATTATCGTGATGCAGAGACGAGAACGGACCCGTGCTAGAAAAGAGATGCGGGAGGGTGCTGTGTAATGATCTTAAATACAGGCGACGAACAACATGCAGGCAACTTATTGTGCATGCTCTATCGAGATAAGTTTTGGGATCAGCCCATTTGACAAGCAGTTGTTTGAGATCTGAGATGGGACGAAGGATGTGAATTCCATTCTGCAAAGGTAAGAAATGTTACTTGTGCTGATCTATCAGTGAAAGTCAAGAATGGTAGTCTTCCACACCTTTTAGAAATGAAGGGATTCGTATCACCTGTATTACTTCCCCTCTAGTGTCACGTGCAGAATGAACACAACCAAGCAAACAAGACAAACTCTTGCATCCCAAAGAAGACTAGACTTAGAAAAAGCGGCGGAAAATTCTGCACGGAAATTTCAGCATAAATACTTCGCCTGCCTCCTACGAACCTCTTCTTTTCTCTCTATCATCAGTAGAGGTTATAATTAATACTTATAACATTTTACATAGGGGCTCCACTACGGTGGCTTGCTGAGGGTTATTCGCTGTCTTTTCGAAGACAAGAAATGATTTTCCTTCCGTTCCCGGCCCCTTTGAGAAAAGGTGAACACTCTTCCTAATCAGCCGTCTTCGACAATTCTCGCGGGATTGGACTGTGGGGTGGTCTCTACATATTATCTTTTACCTTCTGTATCGCGTGATGAGGCTCTTTCATCGTGCTATGTGTGCATGGTGGTGGCTTTAGAATTAAAATAAACATACTGAGCATTCGTGAAGCAGGGAGAGGAAGAAGGAATTGGGCGGGGGTTTCTGTGTCGTAAAATGGTTGCCTGACTAGACTGCGCGTGCTGTGTGAACGTTGTGCGCTCCGAAATTGTCTGCTGTGTCCCAGCTGCTCGTTTCCAAATCCTCCATTCTCATGGCACAGCGTGGTCGAGCATGTACAATGTACTCGTTCGTGGTGGGATTCTCATAGCCAAATACTCGGAAGTTGGGATTCGGCACCATATCTGTCTGTCTGTACCTTGCCCTACAATAGAAAATGTATGACAAGAACATGATAGCGCGTCGGTGAATTAGATTGGACAAAATCACTCAGTTCGTTCCAGCGGTCTCTGCAGCAGCTGCGACGTACGATAATGCAATTGTCAAATGGCCCCGGATCGTGCCTACAATAAATGCTCAGTCGAGTCCTCATGCATGCAGCTGGTTAATATATGTAAGCCGACAATATTTCTATCCAACAATACTCTGCATAACGAATAACAGCACCACATGTGAGATTGCACAATAATATTGATTGGTCGAATCATTGCTTGTATTGGATTTTCATCTAGCTACTGCAATATTTCCATTCCATGCCACCATCTCAATAAAGAGCGTGACCATCTAGTACAGGCGCTTGGGAGGAGACATAGATGCCTTGATCGTCAAGCTGCCAACGTTTTGCCATCCTTTCTTCAACAAAGAGACGAGGTAGTTGATAGCCAACATAATGTTGGAGATCAACTGATCCTCGGTCATACCGACGTTTCCGACGGCAACACCCATACACAAGACCTTCTTCAATTGGAACTTGATGGTGGACTTGACTTCGTTGATCTTGCCGCTGAGGTCTTCGTTGTGGGAGACTGGGGTAGGGAATTTACCGGCTGTAGAGTAGATAAATCAGTTTCCTGTGAATTGATGCATGGGCGAGTGGAAAAGACATACCCTTGGAGAGACCAGGACCCAAGAGACGAGGAATCTGCTTGATCAAGGTGTCGGATGCGACGAAGGCATCGTATTTGCGAGCGAGCTTCTTGATCAATTTCTTGTTCTTGTTGAGCTTCTTCAAGTCATCAGCAGACATGGCATCAACTCCACCGTGCTTGGCACGATCGATATCGTGCTGGTCACCGAGAATGCTATCCACTAATTAGTCCTTCTGCGTCCCAACATTGTTTGAGGTCGAAAGCATACCAGATGGACATGTTTGGGCGGGGAACGACTGGAAGGCGGACGGTTCCAGAGAAACGCTTGTCACGTTGGGGATCATAGTTCTTCAAGCCGATTTGGAGTTCGACGGTCTCGAGGAAGTTTCTCTTCTTGGTCTCGAGAGAGTACTCAAGAAGACTTTGTACGTTGGTACGCACTCCGGCTGTGGCACAAATTCAATCAGTATTCCATCTCCTGCGATTTTGACCCAGAGGATCCGAAGACTAGGGAAGAATAATAAACATACCGACTGTGATTTTAGACATGATGACAGTCTTCCAGTAGAATTGATAAAGTTCTAATGGTGAGGATTTGCGTAATTACTGTCGTTGAAGAGAAAAGAAGTCGTAAATTCAAATTGTGTGGTGGTGGGGAAAAACTTTGGAAAATTTTAGCGAGTATTATGTAATCAACACTGTCCTATCATTGGATTGTTCTAGCCTTTCTTCCTCCGCTGACCGAGACCTATGCCACTTCATATTTCATGCGTTTGCGTTTAACTTACTACAAGAGATTAAAGAGGCTACACCTTAACTCAGTCTTCCGATATCTTGGGGTTTGGTCCACGCAATCTAAGAGTCTACTTGGTTCTTTCTTAGTCTACCAATAGTCATTGATGCAGTTCCAACAGGTCGAAGCTCAACTGTTCCCAGAATATATGTTCAATTCTTTCCCTTAACTGATGAATATATAACGAGTGTATCTATACGTCAAGCAAAACGAAACATTTCAATCATTGCATCTGCCAAAAGCACACCCGCTTCAAGAACTCCAAACCCCTCTAGCTGAGGCGATCCCCAGTTCATCCCACAGTCACAGTGACAGTCTCGATCTGTGTGCGGCAACCCACTTGGCAAGTTGGGCAGAACGGTGCTGCTGTCGCAGTAACGGTCGGTGTGATCGGGCAATTAGTGTTCGGACCCGGGACGGTGACTGTCGTTGGTTTGAGTACGATACAGTTGGGGTGGGGTGGGCACGTAGCCGGTTGGAGTGGGCAGTTCACTGTTCTTGCTTAGTCTTTTGCATGACTGTTTGGATAGAATGGTAAATACCTTTGCCTGTGTAATCGACGGTTGTAGTCGAGGTCCAGCAAGTTGTGGCAGCAGCCGGTGCAGGTCCTGGCAATGCGAGTGCAAGGTTGCTACAAACTCAAGATTAGCTGAAGCTGCGTGAACGGTCTTTGAAGAGGTACTCATACCCTAAGAACGCAGCAACGAAAAAGCTTTGAATTTTGGCCATGTTGTTTGAGATGTTGAGGATGGTTTTCTGCTCTATGGGAGTGCTATATGATGTTGGAATGATGCCTTTTCAACATTCACAACTTCCAGTGGAACTCGACACCATTTATACATTCGACGGTCCGACAGTTCAGTTCACAAGCGGAACTACTTGGAATGCCATGATGCCAGAGGAACTGAAGCCAAAATCTCACGTGTTGCACAGCTCGTATTCATTGCTCCTTGCTTCCTCTTTCGACGCGTATGGTACCGACTTTCAGCCCCAAGTTTTTCAACCCTTGCTTGGTTCCCGGTCTTCCGGCATACCGCTAATAAGCTTGACGTGGTAGCTTGCATAATCCGGGGTAATTTTGTCGAAGCTTTGACATTTCTCCTTCAAAGTTACCCTGTCTTCGTACCGTGCAAACGTTTCTGGCAGGGTATTTCCTCCAGATATCCAGGCCCACATCCGAAAGTTAGACTGCGGCTGACCAAAATGGATGTAAAGACAGGGATATAAATAGACTATTGAGGGTTCAGAACAGCCCAACGTTCTGGCCGATCAGCCTCTTAGCGGTCAGGAAACTTTGATCCGAAAGCTTACATTCACGCCTAATTAAGTGGTGCTACCACATCCACATGGCATATTGAAACAAGCTTCCTTGTCAGGAGCGGATTTCATGGCTGATGCAGATGATGCGGGGTCCAGTTTATCACATCCCCATTCTCCCACCCATCAAACTGTAGTATCAGCCCTGTCACAATTCTACACCGGAAGACTCCTTTAACGTCAACCGTCCTGGAACTGCATCAATTTGATTGCTTACTCCGATACTCGAAAGGCGTAGCACTAGTCATCATTTCTATATGATGTTTATGCGGCTTGGTTTATACGAGCAAAATACAATCACATCTCACCGTATTATTTCTAGCTGCGATGCTATTGCTTCGCTCCACATCATTTACCTGAAGACAGACTACCAACCGCTTTGGATGTTCATGATCAGTTCTAGACTCTCTCAAATATATTAATCCTCAATCATACGATATCTAGCGGCAATATAGCCTGCCCATTTGTGGCGTGTGGCACTCGTTAAATTATCTCGGTGAGTTCAGGCTCCTTGCCGCATCCTACTTAGTGGTGCTTTCCAGCTGAAGCAACAAACGGCCCTCGGTCCGAATTTTTCTCCTGCTTCGCGAAGCTGAGATTAACTTACGGTTGCAGCCGTCATGGCTAATTTCATCACGGAATCATACCTTATAGACCCACATTCTGTAACGGCTAGCCCAGCTCTCAAGAGCTTCTGCAAAAACCCATCACAAAAACATGTTTTCCATCCATAGAGCCGCAACTACCTACCGAGCTAGACTACACAGCAGCTCTCTATAGCTCAGCCCCGTGTTGTATCCATCCGCTTTATATTGACAACGGCTCTGTGGACGGAAAATTCAAGCCACCTCAAGCAAAGACGGTGAGATTTACGAAGTCATAATGCATGTGACACAAAGAGCGACGATACTCGGCCTAATATCTGCGAGCTCTGTCATGAACAAGCTGCCTTGAGCGTAGTACTATCACTACCCGTTCCTCGTCACTCCTCGGGGTCTAGACCTAGCACCCCACAGCAGAACGGAAGAACACAATGCCTCAGCATGGTTCATTTCTAACCGGATACGAATTGCAGAAGTCGATGCGAGTGGACAAATTCTACCATCGGACGCGCAATGGAGACATATCCATATGTTACCAGAGGACTTCAAATCAGGTCAATTCCTGCCGCGATCTGTGTGTATATGCAAACCGATAGAAACCGAATCGTACGATCCCTCAACATACTTGACATGAGTAATTGTAAGAGGTTACATCTAAAAAAGAGTTTCAGGCACCTGAAGTTGAGTGATATTCAAAGGCTCGTGATTCCCTTGCAACGTCATGTCATGCTGCTCCTAGTTTCTTTTAGCTTGAAATAAAGAGTGTGATAACTTGGTCTTGTACGTACTGGATTGACTGGCTCATTTTAATGCCTGAGCGGATAGATACGTGCATATCGTTTACTTGTTTGTCCCTGCGGATGTTGTAGCTCACTCTCTCGTATACAATATAACAGAACATATGCGCATCTACCGGAGTCGCAATCATTTCCCGGCCCTGGGCTGGGAAATGCGCGTATCGCCTTGTTTTCAATATTTGCATGCCCAGGCACACATACCGAAATCAAGGTGGATGGCCCCATCGGTCTTGTCTCCTTTTCTTCCTACTCTCCGTGATCTTCGACCCAAGCCCCGGTTGCCTCACAGAATCGTTATCCCAGCCCCCGATACTTTAATCCCCTACCCTTTCCTTTCTCTTTCCTCTCTATCTGTTTTCTTCTTAACACTTGCTCCTCCTTCCTCAAATCAACTCAACCCAGCTCACTCACCATCTTTTTACCCATCCATCCCCAACCCAACCTTTCACGTTCTCTCCACCCACCCACCTTCTCCTTTCACCCCCTCCAATCCCAATCGCCCTCTCTCTCCTCTCTTCTCCCCTTTTACTCTCTCCTTCTCTTCCATTCTCTCCTCCTCTCTTCCCTCCCTATCCCCCTCCCTCCTCCTCCGCCCCCTCAGCACCTCTACAACCACCAACACCTTAAACTCCCTCCCAAACCACCTCCCCACCATCACCCATCAAAAGAACCCCCCCATCACCCCTCACCACCCTCCAAGTCAATCCTGGTCTTCTCCCCATCACTCACTCACTCACTCACTCACTCACTCACTCACTCACTCACTAGCTCCTCCCTCCTACATTCGTCCCATCCTCCTTATCTACCCCCCTATAACCAACCCACCAGTCCAGAATCCCAAACTCTTCGCTCTCCTCTCTCTTCTTGCCTTCCTTTCTTTTCCTTCCGTTTCCTTCCATTCCTACACACACATTATCGATCATCCATCAGCCCCCTCTCCCCCTTCCCCTTCCATGTTTCAATATTCTTTCCTTCTATCCTTCCCAAGTTCCCTTTCCCCTCCTCTTTCCCCCTCTCTCTGCCATTCCCTCTTCTCCTCACGAGTCACAATCACCACCACCATCATCAAAAGGAAACGTACATACACATCATCCTACCCACCACGTAATAGACTTTCCTCCCTCTCGCCATCACGATTATCAACACTAGAAAGAAAAAAGAGAAAGCCTGCTCTCCTCGTCACTCTCCACACACGCGTATACATATAAATACAAGTCTCATACTTACCTCCTATTTTGCACATACCCCTTTCGTTATTTATCTGTCTCCCATAACATCACATCACATCAAATCACAACTACACCCCATAACGAAGAGCAGCAAGCATAATAAAAAACCGTACTCACCCTGCATCTCTCATTGCAGGGGATCTCGAGCAAATCGAAGACAAGTCGTTCAAAGAGGATGTACCGACGCCAATCTGAGATAAAATTTACGGTAAGAGAGAAGAAGCATACACAAAAATGAGTCCAAAATCATAAATGGGTATGTAATTGCTAAAAAACTAAACCAAAATTCTTTTCCTGTACGTAAACGACAGAGAGCCATCAAGTCATCATAAATGCATCCAATCATCCATCCATCCACACTACATGAATACCCTATTTTAAATAGTATCATCCAAGGCAAAAATCTCAAACCTACAAACGAGACTGAGCCGCACCATCAGCATTGCTGTGAGGAGCCGGAGCCAACTTCTCCGTAGCCGCAGCGATCCTCTCACCGAGCTCCTTGTTAACACGGCCAAACATCTCGTAGGTACGCTTGCGGGTGCCTTCCTTAGCCGCCGACAAGTGGCCAGCAACGTTGTTGACAAAGTTGTCTTGTTGACCTTCTTGCTTGCCGAGGACTTCCCAGAGACCGTTGGCCTGAACGTAGTCCTCGGAGGTGACTTCTGGCAAGGAGTTGATGGCAGCACCGGCCCACTTCTCGTGCTCGTTGACGACCTTGACGGGCTTGAAGGTGAGCTTGCGGTAGGTGGATGGGTAGTTGGGGTTTGCTCCGTAGTTTCCATTGACGGCCATGGCACCATCACGTTGGAAGGGGTTGAATGCCTTGAGAGGGGCGTTGACGGGGATCTGTTGGTAGTTTACACCGAGACGGTGACGGTGGGTGTCTGGGTATGAGAAGAGACGAGATTGGAGGACAGGGTCGGCAGATGGCTCAACACCTGGAACCAAGTGAGATGGGGAGAAGGCAACTTGTTCGATTTCGGCAAAGTAGTTCTCAACATTCTTGTTGAGGGTGAACTTTCCGATTTGTCGCAATGGAACCTCTTTTTGTGGCCAGACCTTGGTCAGGTCGAAGATGTTCCAGCGGAACTTCTCAGCTTCCTCTGGCGAGAGAATTTGGACGTAGACGGTCCAGCTTGGGAAGTCACCTTTCTCGATAGAATGGAACAAATCTTGGGTGTGCCAGTCTGGGTTCTCGGATGCCATCTTGCCAGCCTCTTCATTGGTGAAAGTCTTGCTACCTTGGTCGGTCTTAAGATGGACTTGGACATAGTTGAAGCTTCCATCAGGCTTGTGCCACTTGTGGGTGTGTCCGGAGTATCCGTTCATGTGTCTATAAGAGTATGGAGTACCACGGTCGCTGAAGAGGTGCATGACCTGGTGAACAGCTTCTTGGTGGGTGGAGAGGTAGTCCCAGAACATAGTAGCATCCTTCAAGTTGGTTTGAGGATTTCGCTTTTGGGTGTGGATGAAGAGAGGGAACTTGGTTGGGTCTCGGAGGAAGAACACGGGAGTGTTATTGTAGACCCAATCCCAGTTACCCTCCTCAGTGTAGAACTTGATGGAGAAACCTCTTGGATCTCTTGCGGAATCCGCGGAACCTTTCTCACCACCGACAGTTGAGAAACGAGCAACACAAGGAGTCTTCTTGCCAATCTTGCTCAACATGTCGATTGTACTAATGTCGCTCACATCATGTGTGACCTCGAACTCTGTAAGGATTCTGTTAGCAGTGTGGTAGACGTGTGAAGGACTTGTGATGCTTACCTCCATAAGCTCCAGCACCCTTGGCGTGCACGACACGCTCTGGGATACGCTCACGATCGAAATGTGCCAACAAATCAATCAAGTGGAAATCTTGAAGGAGAAGTGGTCCATTGTTACCAATCTGTTGGAACTCTTCGGGATGTCTTACGGGGCATCCGTTGGAGGTTGTGTAAACTGGAGCTTCATTGTATTGGAAGGTAGACGCGGGCTTATCGTCGGCAACCATGATTGCAGTTGTGGTGGTAGTGGTAGTGGTAGTGGTACTTGTTGATCAAATATTCAATAGATGTTGTATGCTTTACAAGTTTTGAAGATGGATACCAAGGGAGAAGTTCGTCTTGATAGCTCAAGTATCTTCCGAGGTAATGAGGCAAGTGAGGAAATCTCGGATGATACAAGAAGTGGTGGGAGGTGAAGCTCTTAAGTATCCCTCGGTGTATCAAGAAGGTGTTCCGTATAAGGAGGGGTTAAGTGGAGGGCAGCCAATCACATTAGCTTGGTTTCTAACTGCATTAGTCAACTGTCAAGGTCTCGAACGATTTGCTTAGATTTGCTTAGAAAAGGGAACGACGTCGGGGTCTTTCCGCATGAAGTTCTAGCTCGGTATTGGTGTTAGTAATGGGAGCAAGTAGAAGAATCAGAAGACCTTAAGATTTCTATTCTTATCCGCATGTATGAGTATCAGTGTGAGGATGCGGAGTATCAGTGTGCGTATGAGTTTGAGTAGGAGTGTGCTCGGTCCCCCCCTGTCCGGTTGGTACGGCGCAGTAGGTGTAGGTACCGTATATATTCGCCGGCAAGCAATCTCATCTCTGCCTCCCTCGCCGCCATTTGCATCGCGGGCCAATTCTGGTGCCGAGGGGCAGCATTGTGGGGCCATTTCTTCCTGGCGATGTCCTTGTACCTACATGTGTGTACTTGTATGTTGTATGTGTGCATGTGTGCAAGTGTCTATCTCCGCATTTTGGACAATCAGTAGCGCCACTTCCTGCTTATCGTTCATGCTTGGCGAGTACATGTATCTTTTCCCGTCTCCCGCAGCCTTTCTGCTGTAAGGCGAAAACTACCTTTCCACTACCCAACAAAGTCTACCTGCTAGCTCCATCCGATGAAACGAATATATCTTCATTTTGCTGAGAAAATCCCTTCCGAGCAAAACGATCAAACCAAAAACACAAACAAGGAAAAGACAAACAATGACGGTATTCGCAGAAATCTCCCCACTTCCCTCCCCTCCCTCCCACTACCATCCATGTCCTCATCCCCTGTTACTTTAGTATATTGCGCACACATTGTTGTCAGGTTGGTCAGTGTGTCCAGCGCAGTGTGGGGCCCAGGGTATCCGCAATGCAAATTCCGATTGAGAATCGTCTCACCGTCGACGAATCGTCATCGAGACATTTCATTATTCATCGGTACATTCACCAAAGCAGAAGAGGGGACTGCAACAAGGTACCTCTGTCTGTATGTCTTTTTAGCCAATATTGAGTGCTTTACAAAGCTACTGCTTTACATTATTATGTGAGTCAGCTGGCCGGCGCCCCTCATCGCTTGCAACCGTTGGAGTGGTATCTTTCCTGAAGGAGCCTCGGAGTCGTGTAGCGGACATAGCGAAATTCTCTTCGGACCTCTGCGCAGGCGTGGAATTCCCCGCCTAGTATCGGTACTTCGGGACATAGAGATGTAATCAACGGTACGATTTCATGTTTCTTTTTCTTAGGATCTCATCAAGTTATCCAGAAGAAGGATACAAAACTTTACCAAGGAGGATGCTCGTAGCTCGCCAGCGAACAGGTCTTTGAAACGCAGAGAAGATGCCGAACTTCGGCGTTGCGCCCAGAAGTTGATACTGCCGCTAGAGCCGAAGAAGACTTTGGGTCCAGTGTTCCATGGGATTTCTGTCGATCACAAATTACCATATCCACTGTCCCTACCTACTTCGTTCATTGCGGTGATAGCCCCGTTCTGGCTGGTGTGGAAGTGTCTGCTTTGTAAATGACAAGGACAAGCTTTCTTATGCCTTCATTCTATCCACCCACTTTTTCGTCAGCCTCTCGGCGTACCGGTCTAGAATTGAAAAGATCACAGATCAAAGGTATTCATGCTTGACAAAACCAACAAGACTCGTTTTTGAGTTACAGCTTCGTTGTGGGTTAGAGAGTCTGACTTTGAGACGAAAACCCCCAACTCACCCCCAACTCGAGACACATGTTGGTGTAATGCATTTCCCTACTCCATAAATCTATAATGATTCGAGTACAAATTAAGATTTCAATTCCTCCCAACGCTAATGCCATCACTTGCTTACGCGTGCCCTCCGTTCGAATGGTTTTCGTCCCACGGTTTCGTTCCGTTCGTTGTGTCAATTATTCCAAGGTATGGTGTAGTATAGTAGGTAGGTTGTTAGGTGATGGTACAATGCCGGTATGCTGAGCCTTCTCTCTCTATGACGATTCTTGTTGAACAGTTTGCTGGTCCCTCAAGTCAGTCATTCTGTCCTCTTGCCGGATGCGCCCATGAAAGGTAAGTTGGAACTTACCACAAGCCAATCCATGCCCTCGTCCACACCACTGCCATCCACCGCACTACACGCCACGATACTCCAATTCCTGTCCCTTAACTCTCCTAGCTTTAACGCCTCGCTAATTTCGCCAGCGCCCTTTGCCCCTGGCTGATCTTGTTTGTTCGCAAATACCAGGAGAGCTGCATCCTTCAACTCGTCCTCATTCAGCATTGCTGCCAGCTCTTCTGATGCAGTACCTAATCGATCAATATCTGTCGAATCAATGACGAAGATCACTGCCGCGGTGTTGGCGTAATAGCAACGCCAATAAGGTCGAATCGAAGTCTGTCCTCCTAAATCCTACTCGCAGAGTCAGCTACGGCCCTGCAGACTGCAATGACATAGCGGGGCATGTGAACGTACCCAGACATTGAAATTCAGGTTCTTGTATGTGACGGATTCTACATTGAATCCAATTGTTGGTATTGTCGTTACCACCTCTCCAATCTGGATACTACCATTAGCACTTCACCTCCCGTGGGTCTTCCGTGTGTGGGTTGCGAACCTTGAGTCTATATAGCAGTGTCGTCTTTCCAGCATTATCCTATAAGGTTCGCGGATCCGTCAGCTTGTCTCATCCCATGCCGCTGCTCAACTGTCTAACTGCCCAACAAGACATCTAGCTGAACACTTACCAGTCCCAAAATCAAAATCCGAATCTCTTTCTTCGCAAACAGCATCCCCGACAGCCATGATACACTTGCGCCCATGTTGCTTCTTTTTCAGACTCTTTCTCCTTCCTTGTCTCTTTTCCTATCCTTTCCTTTCCTCGGCCTCCTGAGCAACTAGACTTAGCTGTCTTCTATCCTAGCCTTACTAGAGTTTATCCTTCTATCTAATACCGGAGCGTAGTTCTTAGCACCAACTGGATGAATTCGTTAAAATCGTAAAGTCGTGGCGCTGTAGGTCCTTCTCACGTTTTGCAGCGTTCCGTCGTTCAAGTAATAAGTGTTGTTCTCTTACTGCGATAGTCTCCAGCTTGTCTTTAACTTGTGGCTTCGACCTTACCGCATTTCCAATCCGCAAAACGCGGAACGACAAACGCCCGATCATGCTTAGTCATAACCTTATTCTTGAGGCTTTCAAATCAGGCCAATGACAAATTCAATTTTATGGCCTGAGGTGTCAAAGGGCTACTGAGAAGAAAGCCCTCGTCAGAAATTTTAGTGCGATGCAACTTCGAGAAGTTCGTAACCCCAGATAGTAATTCGACATCAAGCACCGACACGACAACATCGACAAAGGCGACTTGTACTCACGATGCCGGTACGTAATTTTCATTTCTAGTCAATATAACTATCAATTGGACAAAGTGGAATGGTTTCGAAATGGAGGGTTTGTTGGCTGTTGAGGCGCGAAGATGGGATGGATCTGTTCAAACATCAGGAACACCGACGGCGAATTGGAGAAGGATAGGACATGACGGCAAGGTCGAAATATGCTAATTTCACTTTCTCGACAGTCCCACAAGACATTCCGTACCAAGCAAAAGCTTGCCAGAGCTCAAAAGCAAAACAGACCCATTCCCCAATGGATCCGATTGAGGACTGGTAACACCATCCGGTACGTTTGAACCCTACGACATTGCAAGCAACACCGCACTCCGTTTCTTCATCTCGACGACACGATCCTTCCGATTGGCGTGCCTAGAAGTTATGCGAACAGTTCAGATAGAGTAATGAACTGACATGCCACAATAGATACAACGCAAAGCGACGTCACTGGAGAAAGACTCGCATCGGTCTGTAGATGCATTTCCTCACCAGCAAAACCTTCTATTTCGACCTCTATTCGCGCTCTACTTCACCTATACCTACCAATCTCCCTCTATCCTACCGCATTCCGCCAATGCACGAATCCTCTCTTTATCCGATTTTCGCACGATCTAGACACGAATGGCAACACGAGGAGCATGGGAATGAAATGAAATTTTGCTTGGTCTGGAAGGATGGTTGATGGTTACATCTTTGGGAATGGGAGGCGTAAATCAATCCAATAAATGAGATTTCTGATTGCTAGACACTCTATTGCGATTGAGATGAATCATTGTGTCTATAGCAACGTGGTTCAGTGAGGAAATGGGAATGCTTTGCTGATTCTCCACATGGATTCGAATCTTGAATATTGGCACGTGGTGAACACTGTGATATGTCAATGATGCGGCCCTGCTCGAATTCATCACTTATCATGTTTTAATCGAAGGACGGGACAGTAACCATCAGAGCCACGAGACCACGATCGTTGGACTTTTCCGGGAACTACCCAGACCAGCTTTCAATCCAGGAGCTCTTTTCCACATGCTGCATTGGTTTCAAGCCGCAGTCAAGCAATGCCAGTAGCATGCATATATTGCATGACATCAGTGATTGCTGAAATCATCAACATTGCACCAACGGAATTTATCTCTTTATACTGCATCTTACTCCTACTAACTTCTCCTTGCGGATCCTCTGTCCCTTGACCTCATGTAACATCTACCAACCTGCTCCCTCTCCCACTCCTCCCTCTTACTCCCCTCTATCAATCTCGTTCTGTATCTTTCTCCTCTGTCCCCCCTTCTCAGAACGTCTCTCCCTCCTTCCTCCCGCCTCCGACGTGCGCTTCCTATCTCACTTACCCTTTCCATACTTCAACCCCGAAGACTGCGCAGCCGGACACAAGTTACGCTCGCTAGCTATTCGAAGGAATATCATGATCCATTCAATACTAGACTATAACATACCGTACAGGAGAGGTTGGTTATTCCATGTCGTTGTAGTTCTTGTGTCAGTACCGTATCTCCCTTGATGAGTGAGTGAGGAAGTAAATACGTGCGTGAATGGATGGATATACAGTAGATATTTTCCCTCGAATTCATGCTCATGCTCATGGCCATGGGGGTGGAAAGCAGGCGGGTACTTGACATGATATGTGTAGTAGCGCGCGCATGTGCGTGTAGTAAGTGGAGTGCGTTGTGGCGGGGTGGTTGGGGAAGGATTTTGATATAGGAATAAGTTATGAGTAGAGAAAAGAGAGAGATGAATGAATTATTGGTGAGTTTTATGTTCTATGCCTGTGGTGAGACAATTTGGTGTTGGTGCGGACATTTAGAAATCAGTCATATCGACACGACATGACACATCACAATCCAAAAATAACGTTGAATCAATTTACTGACTAACATTTGGTAGCACCTACGTGCCATCTATTTGGACTTTAAGACTACTACTTCAGGCGTATTCCATAAGAAGCCCTCAGCAAAAACAACCACCTTCGCCTCCACCATGCCCATAGCATCTCCATAGCAATTTGCCTGAACGCCCACTCAATTATGCACCCTGTGAAACAACCTAATAACATTTGATCCCCAGCCTTGTGTAGAAACCGAGTGCCTGTGCCGCCCCACTGGGGGCTAAGCAGGTAAAAATTCATAAGCATCAGCGCGTGTAGAAGTTGCCCATCTCACCATCAGTCAGATCGTGCGACATCACGGAGAGCATCCCGCCTCAATTGCGATACAACGTATGATACTCTAACGATCCTCGGCCCATTCGTTCTCGCGGCGGATCTGTTCTTCTTCCTCGGGCGTGAAGTCGTTTGTGATGTTAAATGTCTTGCGGATCTCTTCCGGGGACTTGCCTTTGATCATGTTGGCAACGGTCTTGCATCCGACGTCGAGGAGAGCCTTGATGTCAAGATAATTGGCAGCCTGATATGTTAGAAAACGTGACACAATCGCGGTGCGGAGAGGGAATAGAAAACTTACGAGGATAATCTCAAAGAGCATCTCTTGATCGACTTGCATGAACTTTTGATCCCACTCATCGATATCGGTTGTCTTCTTGCGGGAGTCGGAATCATCGTCGTTGGGGGCAACTGGATCCCGTTTGTGGTGCTCACACCACTCGATAACCTTGCGGAGTACGACTTCGTTCACCTAAGTGCGCATGACTGGTTAGTATGTGTTCAAGTAACATCGCTGGCAATCTGGTCGCTGGACGGTAGACTTACGTTGGGGATGGGAACTGGAGTGCCCACGGCAGCTTCTCCCAAATCCTCCATCATGTTCTTCACCAGCATCGATTTCTCGGCCACTTCTTGGTCTATTGATGGGAGGTTAGCCTTCGTTCGCGCCAGCCAACTGCATCGGCACACCGCGCGCGGGGTATCTTACCAACTTCAATTGAAGCATTGTCATTAGAGACGAGGGTGATCTTGGGCTTTGTGTCGGCAGACATTTTGATAGATGTAGTTGTTGGAACTCGAAGTATGTTGTATTATCTTCGGGAAGGGTTGGAGGGTTGTATGATGTGTCGTGTTGGGCAGCCTGTTGGAGTTCTTTATAACAGAGGAATCGAACCTTGAGCGGGTATGTTAGTGTCGCTTAAGGTGGATCCGTCAAAGAAGTATTTAGGTAATTTGTGGTTAGGATGGATGATTCGGCCACCAGAATCGATTCAATTCTACTGTTGCGAATGCGTATAGAAAGGGACTGATGAAGTGAATCTACAGGAAGGAAAAGGTGAAGCTGTTATGTTATGTACAAAGGAGCATTCAACAATGCCTGCCGGATCCGGGGTTGAGAGTTGAGTCACAAAGGAGACGACCCTGTATGATTGGTATTCTGCTGTACTCCGTACGGCGAAGAACAAACGTGCTTGCCTCATCAGCATTTAACCTCCATCGGCATTTAACCTTACACCTCGCTGCCTACCTACCTAGAATTTAAGTCTTCTTGTGGATCGCGAGCCCTATGGTTTCTCGAGCTAAGCGTCGCTGCCTTAGCTAGCTGCTGAGAATGTGAGTTTGCTAGCTGGTAGCCTAGAAGCGCGATTAGGGTGCCAAATATCCATATACAGAGCTGGGCTGTAGCTGTATGGTAATCATAGAATTGTCGGACTTCTACAATCCAAGAACAATCTCCTCCTGAACATTCGGAATACATGAAAATGCCTGTTCTGGAAGTTGATTGGTCATCCGCATCTTATCCAGCTTATGGAATTGTGAACCTTATGAACAACTCCGAGATTTGCTGATCTCCGTCATCAGGTCATACCCCAAAAACATCCCTGAGCGGAAGGGGAAGGGCAAAAAAAGAGGGAACGCATCATTTACCCTCAAGCCCGTTTTCAACCACTTTCTCTTCTATTCCCCTTCTCATTCCCATTCCCATTCCCATTTCAAATTCCGCTTCTTGTTTTCTTGTAACTTATGATACGGAGCTCGAGTATTCATAGGACTTTCTTTTTGCCAATGAACTCTTCTTCGATCCTTCATATTCATTCTCTTTTGATCGCATTTGCGAATACCTCTTTAATGTAACCTTCGACTTCGACTTTGTATGCCAAAAACAGTTCCCAATGCCTTACTTCAGGCGTGCCTACCTGATTTTCCTTCTTTTGCGACTTTGGTTTGCCTTGTCTCCCAGCTACCTACACCCAGATGAAAATTTCCAAGGTCCAGAGGTCATAGCCGGTAAGTAAAGGAGCTTTCCATAGTCTACTCAGCGAGCTATTTTCTTGGGCCGGTTGTCTTATGGAATGCGCCCGAACTACGAGATCTTGCATTCTTGAAACGGTGGCTTCTATTTCGGACTCTCATGAAATAGAACAGTTGTGCGCCGGCTTATAGATGTTCTGCTAACGTATGTGCAGGCCAGATATTCAGCTATCCTGTCAAACTGACTTGGGAGTTCACCTCCGAACATCCCATCCGCAGCGTCTTCCCACTATGGCCGATTTACGGATTACCGATGCTCCTCCTTCGATGGCTCTGGATTGGGAATGGAAACGATGGTGAAATCCCACCGATGGCTGTGTTCTGGGCTCTACGGGTGTTGATGTTGACACTAAGCTTTGTGCTTGAGGACTGGGCTATTTACGAATTGGTAGAATCTCCTCGACACCGAAAGGTCGCCGTCATGCTTGTCGCCTCGTCATATGTTACCTGGACATATCAAACCCATACTTTTTCAAATTCGATCGAGACCTTGGCAGTTGCGTGGAGTCTTGTGTTAATACAGAGGATTGTGGAAAAGAAGGTAGGAAATATTGGCCCACCGCAGTATATCAGAACAGGGCTGACAAACGTAGAAACACACCTCCGTTCTGCCATGTGCCATTCTCGCTTTCCTTGTTGTTTTTGGCATATTCAATCGCATAACCTTCCCCGCCTTTCTTTTCATTCCGGGACTTCATTTAATACCGCATTTCATACGAAAGTAAGAAACCACCTCAAACTGTGTAAAGCATAACTAATGTGAAGCAGGCCATTTTCTCTCATTTCGATGGTACTTTTTGGTAGCCTTGCTACATTCACTGCAATTTGTTTGGACACAAAGTTTTACACAAATGATTCTGTTACCTGGTCGTATCTTTTCTCTCACCCAACCATTACACCCCTCAATAATTTCAAGTACAACATGGCCACCGATAATCTTGCGCTACATGGGCTGCATCCTTGGTATCAACACAGCCTTATTAACCTTCCGCAACTATTGGGACCTGCTACATTACTTCTTTTCTTTCAACCGTTACTTCGCCTCCGCCTGTTTTCCGCGATCTCGGGTATTGTCGTTCTTTCGGTTTTCCGACATCAGGAGGCACGATTCTTACTACCTACGATTCCCTTAATATTATCATCTGTAAAAGTACCTAAAGCACGAATTTCCTTGCGTATTTGGGGGGTATTATGGCTTTCCTTCAACCTTATCTTTGGCCTTTTGATGGGCACATATCACCAAGGGGGCGTTGTGCCAACGCAAGCATTCTTGAGCAAACAGCCGGATGCTACCCATGCGCTTTGGTGGAAGACATATAGTCCACCAATCTGGCTGCTTAACGGCAAGAATCAAGTTCTCACAACACATGATCTCATGGGGATGAAACCAGAGCTCATGCTGGAAGAAGTTGCCCAACTAGCAACCTGTCGTACCATCTCTGGAGAAGCCGTCACCGAAGGAACATACCTAATCGCACCAACATCGGCAACTTTCTTAGATAAGTACACAGCGAACCAAACGAAATTGTATTTCGAGGAGGTGTGGAGATATAGGCAGCATCTTAATTTGGATGATATGGATTTTGGGGATGATGGGTTCTGGAGTACAATAACTAGGGTTATTGGTAGGAGGGGTATCGCAGCATGGCGAGTGACTGTGGATTGCCCTGGAGGACAGAAAGATACGGAAGTTCTGGGAGAAATCGCGAGGAACGCAAGCAGTACGTAGTTACTCTGGAGAGCAAATTCAGATTTCCTTTGTTAGACAAACTTGCGCCTTGCTTCCCTTTCTGTGGTGCTTGCTTTTCGTTACCAGGCCGTTGGTAGCACACCCTTCAATTTTCTTAGCCGTGAGATACCGAGGCACTTATGCCGGATCCAACTCCACACCAACTCCACCCCCGCAATACGCCAGCTACCCGTAGCGTACTGTAGACTTAATTAAATACATGGGTACACAGCTTCCCTGTTCTGTATATTCCATTGCTTTATCGTTTACAATAACGGCACACATAACACTTTACGACAAACCTGCTTCAACGGAGCTTCGAAAGCTATGGCTTCCACAGTGCCTGTCCCCTTTTCCGAGCCTCCGTGGCTTATGGGCCTCCCCTCTCCATATTACAATGACTCTCATCGAAAATGGCAGAAGACGTGTCGAGCACTAGTTTCCGAATTAATGGCCAATGCAGACGAATGGGAAGCACAAGGCGACGTACCTGGTCCGTTTCCTCCTATGCCCATTTTTCAAATACGCATCCCCAACTAACCATATCCCCTTCCATCAGCCGACCTCTACCAAAAATTCGCAGCCGCCAACTTCCTCATCCCTAACCTCCCCTCCCCTCTCCCAATCGAGCACCTCCGTTCTATCGGGATAACTCATCTCCCCGGCGACCTCCCAATCGCCGACTTCGACTACCTCCACACCCTCATCTACACCGACGAGCTCGCCCGCTCCGGCTCCATGGGTCCCTCCGGTGCCATCACAACCGGCATGGCATTCGGGGTCCCGCCACTCATCAAATTCGGCTCAGAATCCCTGCAAAAACGCTTCCTACCCGATCTCCTTACCGGCAAAAAGCGCATCTGCATCGCAATCACCGAACCCGGCGCAGGCAGCGACGTCGCCGCGATCGAAACGACAGCCAAACGCTCACGTGACGGGAAATTCTGGATCATCGACGGCGAGAAGAAATGGATCACGAACGGCATCTGGAGCGATTACGCGACGATGGCGGTCCGCACTGGCGGGCCTGGCCCCGGCGGTCTTTCGCTGCTGGTGGTCCCGCTGCTCGGACACGAGGGCGTGAGTATGCGGCGCATCCGAGTCGGCGGGCAGACGTCCGGCGGCACAACGTACATCTCTTTGTCGGACGTGCGTGTCCCGATCGAGAATCTCGTCGGCGCAGAGGGCCAGGGTATGAAATACATCATGCAGAACTTCAACCACGAGCGGCTGATGGTGTCGATCTCGGCGAACCGGCTGGCGCGCGTGGCGCTGAGCGCGGCGGTGCAGTACACGATGAAGCGGGAGGCGTTTGGGAAGACGCTGATGGAGCAGCCGGTGGTGCGGCATCGCATTGCGAAGTGTGGGGCGGAGCTGGAGAGCCATTGGGCTTGGATTGAGGGGTTTGTGTTTATGATGACGAGGCTGAGTAAGGAGGAGGCGGATAGAGAGTTGGGCGGGTTGACGGCGTTGGCGAAAGCGAAGGCGGGGATGGTGTTGGAGAGTTGTGCGGGGACGGCGCAGCTGCTGTTTGGTGGGAATGGGTATACGAAGGGGGGGTTGGGGGAGATGGTGGAGAGTAGGTGGTTTTTGTTATTTTTCTCCCTATGCTTTCTCTTGCTCTTTTTACTGTCTCTTTTTTACGTTTTTTCCACACACCTAAACATCACATCACCAAAAACCCTACCAACCACCCCAAACAAAGAACCTACCAAAACTAACAAACTCCACCCCCTCTTAGAAATCTTCCGCGAAATCCCCGGCGCGCGCATCCCTGGTGGCAGCGAAGACGTGATGCTCGACCTTTCGGTGCGCCAACTGGTCAAGAATTTCCAACTCAAACTCAAGAACGAAGCCGCGGTGCAGGAACGGCCGAAGGGTTCTTCGAAGTTGTAGATTTGCGGTGGCGGTTTTGGGTGATGGGATTGATTGTTGGTGGGGAAAGGGGAAATGGGGATTGTAGATTGGTTGATGAAGGGGGAAGGGACGGTTTGGTGAGGAGATAGAGAGAGAGGGGATTAAGAGGTGGGATGGGGGATTTTAGATTTAAGTCTTGGGTTGACATGTAGAGGATATGAACTTCGGGGGGTTTAAGGGTCATTGAGCTTGTGGAGAATGAGAGCCGTGATATATTTTAGTATTAGATTAGATTCTCGTTCGATAATCTCTTTGAACCGTTGCTTAAAGACTTTATCAAGAATAGAGTAAATACGCCACAATATCATATACCAAACAAGCAGTATGCCTGGCGATGATTGTCAAGATGATGCTAACGGAATGGACAAAGTGACAAGGAAAGAATATATGAGTGAACCAGACGGGAATGGCTCGAAGCAGTAGTCGTCGTCAAGGACTTGAGAACAGTGGTTAAGAGAAGCTGCTGGCTTCAAATACCCAGAGAAATATCAACAGATTCAGAGAGATATGCTGTAAGATGTGCAACAAACCCCAACCCTTAATATCTTCTCAGCAGTTAGGTAGGTGATTATCACCCTGAGATATGCAACAAAACCCAACCATTAATCTTGTGATTGTCACTCTCAGATATGCAACAAACCACCCTCATAGATACTCTCCAGCTCCGGGGGTCGACCTGTTGAGTTGGCAGTCGTCCTTCTGAAACCCCAGCAGAAGAAAATACACCTATCCGAACGTATATAGCAGGCACATCCGGGACACGAACAAGACTTCTACTGCTAATGACAATACATACTTACGACCGTCAATCATTCCATCATGCTGCTCAATTCCTACCGATTGCTTAGTATTCTGATATATAGATATTGAATTGTTTATATAAAGACACAGGCCCATCAAAAAGCTTCGAGGAAACCCGGCCCTTATAGTTAAAGGATACTGTACGTAGAAAGACAAAAATTATATAAGACGCGGAAGCAGAACCAGAAAATTAAAAACCAAAAAAACACTTTTGTGGTATCCCCAATCAGTTTCACACAGTTTTCATCCAAACGCCCCCACTCCCCCCTTCCCCCCCCAACACATTCTCGCAATCGAAATCAAGCCCAACGAGAGAAGTCTAAGCTCTCAACCAAATGCTCCTCCCCATTTACATTATCCGGTTCCGCGGCAGACATGACCGAAGATCGTTGCGATGTTGCTTCAGAAGCGCTTGGTAAGAAAGTGAAATTAGCTACCGATGAACGTCGAATGCTGCTCATACTCTCACGATTCTTCGCATCCGCAGCCCCACCGTTTGATGTTCCCGGGGGAGATATTGTCGAGTTTTGTCTTTTTGGTGCATTTCTTGCTCGCAGGCGATTGATTTCTCGGAGACGGTTCCGCCATGATGATACATGCTCTCCACCCTCGCGATTGGCCCATACAAGAGAGAAGACAGATGCGTTTAAGGCTATCAGACGGATGAAATCGGGTAATTTCTTCAGGCTGATGATCTTCATCTCAGCTGCGGGCGAAATCTCTGGGAAGCCAGGCTTGCTCATCACCTGCACTTTGTAGTATGGATCTTTGCGTAATTGCTGTGTTCCAGGATCTCGATTCGCAGTAAAGGAGAGACGAGATTCTGGAGCTATAACGATATTGACGTAGTTGAACTCCGACGGAAAAGTGTCGTATTGGAAAGGCAGTCCTGAATTATTGAAGATAATGTTAACGAAATCATTGCCAATGTGTCTCTTCTTGCCGATGCATTGAGGGTCGTGTTCTAGGTTAGTTGGCATCTGAGTTGTAACGTGAAAGACGATTTCCGAAACTCGATCTCGCCAGCAGAATGCCATATCTCCGTCCATACCATATTCTCGATCGAGTCCTTGAGTGTTGAATTTAGCCCCTTTCAATTCAGTGATAGTAGCAAGACCAGCAAGGAATGTGTAATATTCTTCACTGCCCGTAGTGTTTGAAAGAATCTCCACTTCCTGGGTTTGTTTATCGCCCACATAAATGACGCCGACCTTGTGCCCATCAACAGTGAAATTCCTGTCAAGACTAGAAATAGCACGTCGAGTCATATCGTCATCAGGTAATGGAATTGGTCTTGTAAATTCAGTACCTTGGGGTATGGAAGCTGTTAGTTGAAGTAGGAGATGGCTTGGGAGAACCACGTTTGCATTTGTATGTTTAGCATCGCGCAGTGCATCCGTAGTGAGAGATATCTGATGAGGTGGCGGAGCGCTGAATTTTTCCCGAACCATGTAACAAGAAGTGCCAGAAGGATGTCTCTTAGTAATTTGGGCCCAACCTTTATGGGTTGCTTGCTCAATCGTAACGACACTGTTCCCAATAATCCAACGCTTCTTGAGGATTTCACCGTAGAGTTCCGAAGTGAAGTCGGGATCAGCAGAAGACTCGTCAACATCAGCATAAGCGACCCTCTGCATAAAATCCAGGGTGACCTGAGCTTGCTCATCAATTCTTTCTTTCCCGTTCGCATCGGAAGAAACAAGATTCTTCGCAATCCAGCTCACCTGGCCAGCCCGATCCGTAAGCTTCAGTGACAGGAACCAGAAGATTATGACGTGGTAAGCGAGAGCATACACGTATTGTGGCAAGTCGTCTGAGCTGCTTGACGGGCTATTTTGCTCTATGCTATCATGGTCGGATGAAGTCGGAACTGAAGAATTTCTCATTCGAGGTTGGCTCATTCGATTTGGCTGAGCTTCTTTACTTGGCTGATCGCGCACATACTGCAAATAGCGGAAGCAGATGGCGAAAACAGTGCGGAATTCCTCTTCCCGAAAGTTGGCATAGAGATCTGGCAGCCTCGAGAGACAAGCTAGAAACTCCAGAATATGAATTGCAACATGCTGCTGGGTGATAATTTGAGACATCTTCTGAAGAATCGTGACCAGTGCTTTCCTGATAGAGCCTGGAAGTTCATGGCAGCAAATAGAAAGAGCATGAATGCAGCACTTGGCGGCTCGTTCCCACGCGCCGACGCCCTGTAGAAAAGTTCTTACAATCTCATCTTCATCTGCTTTACTGAACTCTCGCTTGTAGCTTACAACCATTGTTAAAATGTGAAAGAGACAGATAGCAATATCAGCTTTGCGCAGACCAGATGACACCGGTGGCTCTTGAAAAGTATTCTCTTTGATCAAGTCACATAGGAGTGCCCGAAGGTTCTTGATTTGTGGGATCGAGGCTTTGAAAAGAGCTTGGTTGGTCAACTGCGATGGTAAATGGACGAGTATGTAACTGTATACCTCCCATTCACACCCGCCGCTAAGGAGTTGACAGATAACGTCAAGATAAGAGTGAATTTCTAGAGCAGTCATGGCGATGGGCTGCTCCCACTTACAGCCATTGTTACTAACAGGTATTGGAGCGGTCACCGGGCCTAGGGTTTCCAGGTTTAGCTTAGGAGCGCTATCGCCATCGGTGCTATAATGATTGATGCCGTCCTCAGTAGCAGGTGTGGGTTCTGCACCATCTTCACCAGCTGAGTTATTCTGCAATAGCTCTATTGAATGATCACCATCGGTCATCGGGCCCTTGCTAGTAGAATTTGTACCAGCGATTTCGACGATAGACACCAATCGTAGACTGGCGTTCCCATTGGTGACATCTGGTAATGCCTCGGCATCTGGCGACATCCACATTTGATGATTACGCTGGAGCGTTCGGTTCATACCGCTGCCTAGTCTAGGAGGTGGCTTGGTTTGAGGGTGCATTTGACCAACAGAAGTGCTCCGACCACCGCGGGAGCTTGAGTCATCAGTCCGAGATGATCGAGTCAGTTGTGATGCCTCATCTGCAGCCTGCTTTTTGGCCAAAGAATCAGCCGTCCGGTAAAGGGAAGCTGCTAATGTATCTGACTCGGTAAATGGTGTTAGGAATATTCGGTTCATTGCATCTGCTCGTAAACGAAAGAGCATCTTCAGGGCAGAAATACGGGCATCGGTGGGGCAATCATAAGCTTGTACAATAGCAAGCAATTCCTTGAAAACCCTAATTGACTTTGTAACATGGGAGAACATTGTTCGCATGAAAATCTGTATCAACCCCCGTACAACAACATTAGAAGGGCTATGTACCATAGCAGTGGTGGCAGTAGTCTTCCCGGATAGTATTCCTTGACGAGAACTTGGGGGCGATGCTAGGGGCGATTGCATGCGATCATTGGTGATAACGGTTTGCATGGTGTCAATAGCATGTTGAAAGAGTTCATCTTCTGTGGTTTGTTCCGCAACAGCGACAGCAAAGTCGACAAACTCTTGCAGTATAGCGATATCTTTCTCGTCGCGGACGTGGGCTAAGACTGCTATCGCAAATGCGTTGAACACGTTTGGCTGGTCTATGACGCTGACAATGACATACACATCCGTAACGGCCTTCAGAGCATGTAATCTGATGTGAGAAGGGCGGGAGCGATCGGCCAGGAAGCCGTCCAGGATTAGTTCCACATTCCTTTCCCATTGCGGATCAGATGGCGAGCAATACTTGTAGTCAATAAAATGATCAATGACTAGTTTGGCACAACTGTCCGGCAGATGGGTTGGAATCTGGATCAAGAAATTGAGACAATCTTCTTTCTGGAACAGGTCGGGTGACTGAGAATTCAGCAACTCCTCCACGCGAATGATAAGACTGGTTAATAATTCGCCAATTCTCGATTTGAATTTCTGCTCTGAGGTTTCTTCCTCCACCAGTACATTACTGTTAAGAGGTACTGGCGACCGCGAACGATCCGTAGTGGGACTGGGTATGCGCTGCGAGCATATAAACACTATTTCAAACATTGTTGACCAATCTTCATCCATCACGTTCTGCATAATTCCTCCTTCGTGGCTGAATAATGAATAGATCAATTGCACTGTATCACAATCGACCGCAATTCGTTCGAGAGCAACAACATTCCTCAGAGAACTCATCAGGAGAGTAAATGGAACCAGAGGGTAGCCGTCTTTGGCGTCTTTGGCAAACAACTTTTCCAATGCCGCGATCGCGCCTCTAACCTCTTTGATGTTTTGATTGTACTGCTTGGTATCGGACTTGTCAAGTAAGGGCTTGGAAACTATCTCCATCAAGATTCTGACCATCTTTAAGCCATGATGTGATGTGCACAAGTTGCTAATGCATCTCCACGCATCTTGGTGCACATGCCACAAGGAACTATGTATAGAACACAAAACTCTCACGCATGGCCGCAGCTTGCCGTCCGGGACATCCCCATACGTTATTATTGCATCAATTACTTGATTGCAAGCCTTGAAATCAGCTTCCGTAGCAGACGACGTGCAGATGTCCAGAATCTGCGACAGAAGTTTGGAGCATATTGCTGGCGAAATGATGTTTGAGCTGAACTTGAGAACATCAACAATAAATGCGAAAAGCAAAGCTAGATTAGTTTCTTCTTGCGATGGAGGGTGCTCTTTGGGTGTCGCGCTCTGACGTGACGCTTTCTTTCGAGTATTTCGTGCGATTGTGGTTGCGGACCAAGTTTCATTTAGCCAAGTTGTTAACAGAGGAAGTAATTCGTAGTGAAAACCCGACAAATCTTTGCCATGTCTTGACAACTCTACTAAGGATCTAAGTTGTAGGTGGAAGTCCTCCCTACTTGCAGACGCGCTCAATACTTGGAAGAAGGATGATCTTTCGGGATCATTTGATGATGTGCACTGGGCACAAGCAGTAAGAAGCTCAAAACCCGCAACCCGAACTTCTGCTGGTTGGGAGGATTGGATAAGGTCTTTTGCCGCCACAAATATCGCAGATACCTTAATTCTCCATCAGTATATCATAAAGTTAAATAGGATATACAAGACTAACATTGCTCATAGGGTAGTCAATTACAGCTTGACGAAGATATTCTGCTGCGCGGACTCGTTCCGCTGGGCTATGCCCTTCTTTCAGCTGCGCAATCGCATGTTGCTGATTTGTAGCACCTGCAGAGCTAGATCTTTGCGCGCTGATTCGGTTCTCTAATTGTTGAAGAGTTGAAGCGGGCGACTGAGTGCTTGGACTTTTTGAGGGTTTGCCCCCAGTCAAACTCTTGAAGACGCTCGCGAGACCGCCTGAGCTCTTTGAATCTGTGTTCTGAGCTGCATCTCCTGTGGGTGGAGGCATAGAAGCTCGACGATTTCGTGCTACTACCCGTGCGTCTATATCTGGATCGGACGAATTAGCAAATGGCGCAAACATGTTGATGGTATTTTTTGGATGATGACAAAAATAATAAAAGAGCGAAGAATCGGCGCGGCGATGGCATATGGGTTTATCCAAAGCTTTTAGCAGTGCCGAGAAATTCACTTTAAACAATTTAGGTAATAAGAAAGAATATCCAGTGTCTATCCTCTCATGTGGCTAGCCGGGCAGCCGCACAGCACAGCCTTACATATTAAATTTTGCATACACAAAGTACCCTAGGAGGATGTTCTGCTAGAACTTGCTAGCTCACAGTTCATGATACCAATGAGACTGTGAGATGAAAGCTTTGGCTAGACTGGATTGGACTGGAGATCTTTGGAATCAACTGATATAAACAAGCCGACGATGATGTCCCTCACTTCCACCAATGCTACCAGGGAGCCTACTACGGTAAAAACAGCAGGACGGACGGTCGGGGGATGATGCAATCGAATTAGACAAAGAACAGAGGGCTGATCCAACAAGGTGCCGGTTGAAGCATGTGGCGGGTTGGTTTTTGAATGGTCATGTGACAAGAGAACTTACGGAGTTATATATAAGAATGAAGCAAGCGAAGCGAAGTGAAGTGAAGGAAAGGCAAGCTGGAGGATAAAGATGGAGAACGGACGAAAAGGCTTGAAGTTTAATGGTTTGAGGCGAATGACTTTAAGATTTAGACAGATGTCTCTTGTTCATGCCATGCATTGGAGGGGCAGACGGCCGGTAAGATCCGCCAATAACCTTATTTGCTATGTGCACTTGACAAGACCTTTTTATCTCAAACGTTATCAGACTCCGCAGCTTACCAGGTTCTGAGGCTGCAAGGCCGAGGATAAGGCTATGCAAGCTTGTGAGGCTAAGTAGCAGAATCAGGCTATGTTACAAGGCTGTGTGTGCCGCTTCAGTCGCTGGATGAAGGTGAACGCCGCTAGTCCCTAATGAGTGTTGCAGAAATTCTTGTTCGTTGTGATTCACTTGAGCTCGAGTTCTCCGCTTGAGCTCACTGCCTTGCTCGAGTCGAGCGGTGCCTTTAGAAGTGATAGGAAGATCCCAACGTACCATATAAGGGACTGAGTAAAGATCATAAGTAGGTGCCCCGTGGTAAAGAAGTTATCAGATTGAAATCAAAGTATTTCCTCCTCTTGTGACCAATTTTCGAGGGAGTGATCCAAGATCTTTTCGGCCTTTTTGCCCTCCCTGTTCGTCTCCACCTCGACTCGAACTAGCATCGGGAGCCGGATTATCTTGGCTTCCGCGAGCTCCATCTAGAAAGTTTACAAACAAAACACTGCTCTGATTCTGATAGATTTACAGCTGTTGTTGACCTTCATTTGGATTTCCACCGTCTTTTTGAAATATGGCTTCAGACATTCAAACCGTTGCACAGCTGCTCCAGGCGACATTGGACCCCCGGCAACATAAAGAAGGTACAGCAAATTCATCTACATTCTCTTCGAATAGCTACTAATATTTCGAGTAGCTGAGGCAGCCTTGAAAGTCGAGCAAGCCAAACCGGGTTTCTCTCTCCTCCTCCTCAATATCGTTGCCGCGGATAGTCTGCCACTCAATACCAGGCTTTCTGGTGCCTTGTGCTTCAAGAACTTCATTAAATTCAATTATGTGGTAGGTAGGACATGGCATAGTTGTTGACCCTGCTAATCGGCGTGCAGGACGAAGAGAGAAACTACAAGCTTCCGCAGAATGAAGTCTTTACCATCAAGACCGAGCTGATAGGTCTTATGATCTCGAGCCCCAGCAGTATTCAGGCTCAACTTGGGGAAGCTATTAGTATCATCGCAGAGTCAGACTTTTGGGATAGATGGGATACGTTGGTGGATGTTAGTATATCTGTGTGCCAGTGGTAGTAACTCAAATCAGCTGCTAAAGGTGTCTAGGATCTGGTCTCACGGCTCACGCCCGATAACGCAAAGGTCAACAATGGTGTATTAGAAGTTGCGCACTCAATTTTCAAACGTTGGAGACCGCTATTTCGCTCAGACGCCCTATATACTGAGGTCAACCATGTGCTTTCAAAATTCGGAAAGCCATTCATACAGCTGCTTGCGGTACGAGAAGCCCCTCTAATGCCACATCTATAAACTAACGAAAACAATTTCAGAGCACCGATCAACAAATACAGGCGCACAAAGATAATAAGGAAGCTTTGAAGCAACATTTCGAGACCATGAACCTTCTTATGAAGGTTTTCTACGACCTTTCATGCCAAGATCTCCCTCCAGTGTTCGAAGACCACCTCCGCGATCTGTCAAACCTTCTTCACAAATATCTCACTTATGAAAATCCTTTAGTTGCGACAGACGACGATTCAGAATCAGGCCCGCTCGAGTTTGTCAAAGCTGGCATATGTGAGGTTATTACACTTTACATGCAGAAATACGAAGATGCATTTGGGGTTCTCTGCGAGCCATTCATCACCAGCGCTTGGAGTTTGTTAACGACTATTGGCCCTGAGACGAAGTTCGATATCCTGGTCAGCAAAGCACTTCACTTTTTGACTGCTGTAGCAAGTCTTGGCAAGCATGCACAGAACTTCAACAACTCGGATACTCTGAGTCAAGTGGTGGAAAAGGTTATCTTGCCAAATGTTAGCTTGAGAGAGTCTGATATCGAGCAATTCGAAGATGAACCAATCGAATACATAAGAAGAGATCTCGAGGGTTCGGATGCTGACACACGACGACGTGCAGCGACAGATTTCTTACGCAAACTCCTAGAAAATTTCGAGCCATTGGTCACCGAGGTTGTGGGACGATACATCAAGCACTATCTCGACCAGTTCTCACAGCAAGGCAATGACCAATGGAAGTCGAAAGATACTGCTGTATATTTGTTCTCTGCCATTGCAGCTAAGGGGGTTATCACAGCCGGTCAAGGTGTCAAGACAACCAATCCCTTGGTCAATGTCGTCGATTTCTTCCAACAAAACATCGCCAATGATCTTATTGCCGAGACGAATGTGGAGCCTATTCTGAAAGTGGATGCAATCAAGTTTTTGTATACTTTCCGTAGTCAGTTGACAAGAGAGCAATGGAGTGCGGCGTTCCCTCCACTAGTAAAGAATCTTGCGTCATCCAACTACGTGGTTTATACTTATGCCGCTATCACCGTGGAAAGGGTCTTGTTCCTCACAAACGACGCGAATGAGCATATCTTTGGGAAGGAAGATGTTTCACCTCTTTCCAAAGACCTCCTGGAGCACTTGTTCCAGCTGATTGAGAAAGATGGCGCACCAGAGAAAATTCAAGAGAATGAGTTCCTAATGAGATGCGTTATGAGAGTCCTCATTGTTATCAAGGACAATGTTCTTCCTATTACTGATAATGTCTTACAACATTTGATCAAGATCACCCAAGTAATCGGTCAAAACCCAAGCAACCCTCGCTTCTACTACTACCACTTCGAAGCTCTTGGGGCGTTGATACGGTCAGTTGAATGCGACTTTCAATTATGATATACCACTGACAAATCCAAATAGGTACTCGGCTCCATCACAACCCGACAAGCTCGAAAACGAGTTATATCCAACGTTTGCGGCGGTCCTCTCCAATGATGTTCAAGGTTGGACTGATTCTTTCACACTTTCGTTCGCTCATGCTTTACTGATGTTGATTAGAATTCATGCCTTATGTGTTCCAATTGTTTGCCGCGCTTTTGGAGGCAAATCCTGCCGCGAGTCTCTCTGATTATTATAGAAATCTGATCGCCCCAATTCTGAGTCCCAGTCTCTGGGAATCACGTGGTAACGTGCCCGCGCTTTCGAGGTTGCTGTCCTCGATGATTCCGAAATGCGCCCCGGAGCTCGTAGCGAATAATCAATTAGAGCCGATTCTTGGTATCTTCCAGAAACTTATGTCTGGAAAAGCAAAGACCGAGCTCCAGAGCTTCGACGTCCTAGAAGCTCTGATCAAGTCATGCGATGTGTAAGTTTTACTTGTTTTACATCGTTGCTAAAACTAACGAAAATGACAGTGCTGCTATCCAGAACTATTTCCCGACCATCTTAAATATCATTTTCACCCGTCTGAACAACAACCCCCCTGAAAGCTTCAAGCGACGTTTTGTTCGCTTCTACCATCTTATTTCATCTAGAGATCAGCAAGGGCTCGGTGCCGATTTCTTCATTAAGCAATCTGCTGCTGTGCAAGAGGGCGTTTTTACCCCTCTCTACCTCTCGATCATTCTTCCTGGCACTCAGCAGCTTGCTCGACCGCTGGACCGCAAGATAGCAGTTATTTCGTTGACGAAAACCCTTACCGACTCCCAAGCATTCGCTGTCACGTATGCTAAAGGCTGGGGAAAGACTTGTGAAGCCCTGCTCAAACTTCTGGAAAACCCACCGGAGCCTGTCACAAAAGACGACGTGGTTGCCGAGGCTGATGTGGATGATCTCAGTTTTGGTGTTGGCTTTACTCAGTTGAATACTTGCAAGAAAGCAGCTGTGGATGAGTGGCCCGAAGTTCAGGATGTAAAGACGTGGGTGGGCTCCTACTTGCGTGATGCGAACGCACGACACGACGGAGCAATAAGCAGTTACGTGGATGAGAGACTGAATTCAGAGGCCAGAAGTCTTCTAGTTGAATATATGCACTAGGATGGATCCATGTCTGTACAGGATGGTACGCTGTTCGAGGGAGAAAAAGGGGATGACAGTTGATGATTGGCAACACGAATTTTGTGTATCGATACAAGGGGCACTTCCAACAAGGTAAGCGAAAAGCGGGTAGATTAATTCCACGATTCCCCCAGAGTGAATAGCATCAAGAAAGAAGAAGATGGAACTCTCATGACAACGATAATTTCATGTGATATGTCAAATTAATGTTTTAGAGCTGGCTGCTTTCTGTGTGCCACAGCACCTAGTATGAGCTCTCCATAGGTATAGGCAAACTTATAGACTCCTGAGATCTGTCCACAAGCCAGAGCTCTAGAGCTTCATTAACTGAAGCTATCAATTAGGGAAATATTAGGTATAATCACGTGATATGTCAAAACTTCCAAAACCCGCTCGAACATCTGGATATATCTTCCGATTTTGATTGGGGATGTAGTTCTGCTTTATGCGGTCTCAGGTCTTTCCAAATTTCATGCTAAAATAATATCTCCCACAGCAAATTTGTTGACGTGAAGGATAGCAGAACTTCGAAGAGCAGCAGAAAATTTGTTAGGGCAAGAGATAAACTGATAACCGAATTCGACCGTGTGCATCTTTTGGTCGAGAACCCCACCATCATTTTTTCAACAACGACCGCGATCCAAATTAACGCCAATATGAGCGCCTTTCAAAACGGCGGTATCGCCTCAAGAGCGTTGGACGATGACTCGGACATTGAAGAGGAAGCTCTTGCCAATGATTACAAAGAGCAGGTCCAATATGAGGGAATGGAAGAGTTGGAGCAGGTCAACTCGATGAGCATGGCACAACAAGCAGACGATATTCAATCGAGATTGGCAGCGGCTGCACAACCTCTAGATTTCTCTGCTTCTTTAGAAGTCAAGTTCGCAAGCTACGATAACTATTGTAGTCTGTTTCACTTCATCTTGAACTCTGATGGGCCAGTTGATCTTGAACCACCTTCAGTGCGAATTTTCCTTCTTCCATGGTTGCGCAAATTCTAACGAGTCTTATAGTATTATTGGGCCTGGGATGTTATCGATGAATTTATCTACCAGTTCAACTCCTTCTGCTCATACCGAAACCGAGTTGCGCGCCAAGCCAACAATGATGAAGAAATTCAAATCCTCCGCGAAGCGCCAAACACCTGGGGATGCTACAGTGTCTTGAACGTTCTTTATTCCCTTATCCAGCGATCCCAGATCAACGAGCAGTTAGCAGCGATGAAGCGCAATGAGGAGCCCTTAGCCGTTGCTGGTGATTATGGATCAAAGCCTTTATATCGAATGCTCGGATATTTCTCCATCATCGGTCTTTTGCGAGTCCACTGTTTGCTAGGTGACTTCAGTCTTGCTTTGAAGACTTTGGACGACATTGAACTCAATAAGAAGGCTATGTTTGCGCGTGTCATGGCCGCTCATTTCACAACCTACTACTATGTTGGGTTCTCATACATGATGATGCGCCGATACGCAGATGCCATCCGCATGTTCAGCCACATCTTGATCTATGTCTCAAGGACGAAGAATTTCCAAAAGAACGCTCAGTACGACTCGATTACGAAGAAGAACGACCAAATGTACGCTCTTATCGCTATTTGTGTAGCTTTCCACCCAACTCGCCTCGACGATACTATCCACACCGCTCTACGTGAGAAATACGGCGATCAACTCTTGAAATTACAACGTGGTGGACCAGAATCCCTCCCAATATTCGAAGAGCTATTCCGCTCTTCGTGCCCCAAATTTATTTCCCCTACTCCTCCAGATTTCGACAACCCAGAGCTAAATGTCGATCCGCTCGAGCACCATCTTTCTATCTTCATGGATGAAGTGAAAACCAATATGTGGAGCCCCACCGTCAAGTCATACCTCCGCTTATACACAACAATGGACTTGAAGAAACTGGCTGGTTTCCTTGAGGTTGAGCCAGAGAAGTTGAGGGGATGGTTACTTGTCAACAAGCAAAGGAGCAGACAAATTAGATGGACGGATAATGGACTGTTGGACGGAGAAATCGTAAACTCTAATGATCTTGATTATGCTATGCAAGGAGTAAGTACCGAGAAGCTACATGTACTGTTCGATTTACTAATGACCTTTAGGATCTTATTCATATCTCTGAAGCCAAGGTTGGACGTAAATTGGTGGATTGGTATCTCAGAAACCTTGCACGCACATACTAAACCATTTTCTATACTTCTTTCGACAATATCGCGGGTTTACAATATGGCATTGGTATGGCGTATCGGGGTGGAAAAGGACAAATACAATGTTTGTCCGAACGGTATAAAAGCTAGAAGCTTATGAGTAGCAAAACAATAAAGAATTGATGAAAGACCACCTTTATGACAATGCCGCAGTGCAGAAACCCCCCCCATAGATGCTAGTTGAGTAGACAAAGGTCGACTAATTACCTTTGTATGTATTTCAACTCAGTGCAGTACCAAGTACCAAGATGTATCAGATACTCAATGAGGCTGGGATGAGGCGGCAGTCCCCAAGTCTTGGCATACAGCATATTGGAGGTATTGGAAGAGGCGACATAATTAACTGCATATTCACTCGATAAATAACGACCTTAACCTGGCTGTTGCTGGTACTCGTGAATTCATTCATAATAACTTATTAAGAAATTAGTCTTTCAAGGGTTGTCCATCCGCAGCACGTCAAATAGATGCCCAAAGTGCTTGAATAATCAAAGGACCCTGGTAGGATACCGCTCTTTCTCGCCTGACGCCTAAGACGCAACGCAGACTCTGGTTCTCTCCATCATCCACTTTGACAACTTAAACGTCGAACTGCAAACAGAATATTCTCCTGCTCAGCCAATATCAGCCTACGAAATCGTTCCTCTACTGTAGTAAAATCCGAATACTTCACCATAAATCGAACTCGCTATGTCCGCACCACCTTCTCCCCGCGGCAGAGTCGCAGACTCCCCGTCGCCCAAGTCCCCCCTCTCCCCCAATAGTACCAACGGAGCGAATGCCGACTATTTTACTTCCCCCAAACTCGAGTCCATTATTGAGCATGTGCAATATGACCATCAACCGACCCAGCGCAACAATTCAATTTCCAGCATAACCTTTCGAGGCAACTCCAAATCGCGACCCAGCATAGATGGGAAAGTTAAAAGCAAGTCTGCATCTGCAACTCGCATCCGAGGTGCTAGCCCGCCTCCCCCGCCGTAAGCTTTCCCTTCATCGTACCTCTCGTCCATCTTTTACCGTCGGCCGCAGAGGAGGAAAGAAGATTCATGCCGAGTGTAACATGCAGAAGGGACACTGTGACCTCTGTCCCATCCCACGCTTTCCTGGGGCCGGTCTCCGAAAGCTGGGGACGGGGACGGGTGATCAAACCCCACTTTACAACGTGCATATCCTTACTTTCACATAGCTCGAGGGGAGCTTTTCTCATTCGATCCCTGCGTGCAGTTTCTGCGTTGCTTCTTCATTCTATTCTGCACGAAATGGCACTAATGGATTCTTCATACAGCAAATTCCAGTCTAAGGTCTCCTTCGACAATATCGCATCGTTGTCGGAACCTACAGAGAGGAACACCATAAGTTTTACACTAAATGCCAAACATAAGGGTTACCAGTACAAACGACGGTCGCGCACCTTCATGGTCGGCATAGACGAGAATTCATACTCGGATATCGCTCTACAATGGATGTTGGAGGAGCTTGTGGACGATGGGGACGAGATCATTTGCCTGAGGGTTGTCGACAAGGACTCGAAGATTACCACTGATCGAGCGTTGGAGAAGAAACAATACCAGCAAGAGGCTAGAGATCTGTTGAAGTCGATACAGAAGAAGAACGATGACAACAGAGCGATAAGCATTGTGCTTGAGTTTGCGGTTGGTAAGGTGCACACAACGTTCCAGAAAATGGTAGGTCGAGTCTCAGTCCACAAAGCTTCAGTTGTCGCACAATTTATGACGCATTTACTAATTCGGCATTTCTTCAGATACAAATCTATGAGCCTGCGATGTTGATCGTTGGGACACGAGGAAGGAGTCTGGGGGGCTTTCAAGGACTTGTTGGAAACAGAAACTCATTCTCGAAGTGGTGCTTACAATATTCCCCCATCCCTGTCGTGGTAGTCAGACCTACCGAGAAAAGATTGAAGAAGAAACAAAAGAGAGAGATCGATCCTCTGCGCCAAAGTTATGCTCGACTTCTACAAGAGAGTGGTGTAGATCTCCATGAGACGCAGGTGGTCGCTAGCAATTTGGAAGAACCTATTGGCCCTCTCGCCGAAGCTCATGCAGTAGCAGCTGCTCTTGGTCTACCAGCGGCCTTCGATCCGACATTGAAACCATTCATCCTGGACGGCAGTCGGGCACTCAAGAAGGTGGATTCGGGCAAGAGTGAAGAGACAAATTACACCAGCGGGCCTGATTCGCGACCCTCTAGTCCGGATATGCTCATGAAGAGTCCTAGATCTGCACAACTCGACAGTCCAATGATGAGCGGCGACGAGTATAGCGAGAATGAGGAAGACGAGTTTGAAGCAATGCCTGGCCATCTATTACTCGACAACAACAGAGACGAGCCAAACCCAGAAGTGGAGAAGAAGAAGAAACTTCACGAGATGGAGCTCGAAGAAGCAAAGGCCTTGGGAAGAAAGGCTTCGACAGGGTCTACTGAGAGTGACGGCCGTGAGGGAGATGGAGGGGGCGATAGCAAATGACTAGCCGGGGAAGACCTGTATGGTCTCGCCGACGGCGACTATCGCTCTTGTGGAAATGCATTACTTCTGGTACCCTTCTGCATCTAGCAGAAGCGTCTATATAGCTTGGATTGGGGGAACTAAACTTCTCCTCTGTTTTTGGCCTGGACGTCGACTCTTGGAACATGGTTAAACGCTTATGATGATACGAATTTACGATCTCAATGAACGGGATGGGATGGGATGGGATTTGGGACTTTTGGTATGGATGGGATGGAATATGGTTAGGGATGAAGATACGGGAGCTTGTATGATTTGGTAAATGCGCGGACTCGCACAGGACATGGTTAGCGTATGGGAAGGAAGGAATGGGTTTCTATGTTTGCTTCATCCAGATGGAGGATACTTTATGGTCGGGAAACTGTCTCTTCTCACTTAATTGGGTGTAGTGGTATGATCAACAAACAGTGTTGATGATGTTAGTTGGACGAGTATACCCTCAATGATATTTTAATACTTCCCCTCTTACTAACTTTCCTCGCTATGGTAATGATGTGGACGCAGATGCTCTGAAAGTCAGATTGATACTCTTCATGTAGGTGGACTTTCTAGAACTGTGGCTCTCCGACTTCTGGGCTACATCAATGTATCATGGCAATCAACGGTTCGGAAACGCAGAAGACCAGTAGAGCACAGCACAGCAACAGGTGCTGGTGGGAAGGAAGGCTTGGAGCTTAGTGAGCGGGTGCGAGAGATGGTACCAGAGAGTAGGCTGTGGGAATTTGAGCCGGTGAGGGTAGGGGGAACCGAGTTGAGTGTTTCCTAGGGAAGTGCAACGGCGAATACGTGGAAGATGTATGCAGGGCGTTTCTGTGAAGGGTCGCAGCAGTCGTGTCACCTGTTTTGATGGGTGTATGTTATGGTATGGTAAGGTACAAATAGAACAGGTGATGATGAGGCGACGTGCTTTACTACAGTCGTACGATCAGTGTGCCAATCAACTGCATCTGGGGTCCCCGCGTAAAATGATATGTATGCGTAACTAGCTCATTTGAGAATTTCGTGTGATGCAAACGGTTGCTCATGGCAATGCCATATGCAAGTCGAAGCCGAACATTGCTCTTGTTTTCTTGGAGGTTAGATGGGCAGATTTATGTTGCTCGTTGAAGGGGAATATTGAGTTTCTGTCGGTGTAGATGTTTGTTTACAGGGACTTTCAATTGTTATGATAATGGCTGTCCTGCATATTGTGACAGACCCTGAGACCCCGAAACTATCAAATACGCAGTGCTTATAAAATGTTACGTCTTATTTGAGCAACATCGTGAGCTGAGGAGACTGACCATCGTTGTTGATCTTCTAATCAACCAGCTCGCTCAAGAACCTTACTACTGCGTCCTTAAACCTTCACGTGGAAAGAAAAAAGTATTGAGCACTCGCTGCTAACACTTAACATGAGAGAGATCGACAACCTACCCATCGTCTCAAACAGACCCAAGGAAATGAAAAGCCTCTGTCCAGGTCTTTCGCGAACAGCGACGTGGGGTTCACACTCGACTTTCTCCATCAAGAATTGAATAGCAACACCATTGTAAAGCTATGCATATCGCTCTCACACAACTAGGGTGCACTCCCTACCACGGAAAAGAAGTCGTCGCCAACGCCAGAAACCGTCACAGTAAGTGCTGGGTGAGTTTTCGGGCGTCGGAGAGAAGGGGCGAAGGCGATGAGTTTCCACGGTTTAATGAAGGGGGAGTACGGCGAAGGTGATGTTCAAAAGGTCGATGAGAGCGGCAATATGGACAATAGGGCCGGTCGTGACTATGATGGTTGGATGGATTTCGTGGAGGAGAGGTTGATGTTTGCAGTTCTGGTGGGCTTGCAAATAGCATGTGCTTTGGGAGATTTTGGCACGTCGACCATCAGCACTTTGTGACATAATTGGATATAAATATGACCACGTCCATCTAGTCTTGCGGATTATTCTCCCGAGAGCGACCACAAATCCGGCCGTTCCTTGACCTACCTCTGGGCCTCAAAGCCCTTAGACCTCATCGCAACAGTTGCCTGCGATTACCGCATTAAGATGGAAATTGTCTTCGCGATTAATTAATCATGGTGATAGTCGCCGTTCTGCATCCTTGTTGTGACGATATGGAATTGTTTCCTCAGCGGTTATATGGAGGATTCGTGTTCTACGTAGAACTCAGTCGACGCTGTTTCTCCTCTCAGTATTTGCTCTGCCGATAGGAAGTCGACGGTTTGTGTTTCGGTGCCAAGAATGAAGAAAGCAGAATAAGAAATGCAGCATTTCTTGAAGAGTTACTTGCGTACACATTTGCAGTCACAACTATCCCATATTGACAGGCCCGACGAGACGGTACTGTGTTGATATACGGATGATCTTGTGCTAACTCGCTCGTAAAAGTGCCGGGCGTGGGTGTGGTAGGTGGCGTGAATATCGGACTGGAAGCAATCTCACAATCTATTAATAGACCCGTATTTGATCCCCGCAGCAGACCAGCCCGTACAGCATGCACGAATTGCGAGATCGAGCGAAGAAGCTTAGCGAAAAAGCATCGCCTGGTGCATCTGGATTATCTGGATTTCTGGAAAGTGCTTCAGCCATTGCCATTGCTTCCATGCCTCAAAGGTAGACTTATCCATAACCCTACCAAGCTACCACTAATAGCACAATATCGCGGAATATCATCGAATTAGCTTGGAGTTGCACTGCAATGCTGAGTCCGAGACATTAGAGTGAAGACATTCCGTTCGTTCCCTTGTGAAGTTGTGGGTCGCGCAACTGGTGCACCCTGGGAGACTCATTCCTACTGTAGCTAAGCACATCGCAAACTAAGGTTCACTAAGGCTATGAACTTACGGCTCTCGTATTCTCCTTTACCTCTCGTCAACAAAAATCCCATCACCGTCGTTTACATTTTCTGTTTCTCTTGACAAAAACTGTTACACGTTTGTCGGATTCTATCGCTTTTTAATACTTCAAGAGCATATATTCACGACCTCACTCGTTTCGGTCGGAGAAAAAGATCAGCCATAAGGATTCATCTGAACGCCTCCTTTTTTCTCTTGTTGGTTCACTCGGACAACCAAAATAGGAACCTTACAGCTCCCAGAGTCAATTTTTAGACTAGAGACGGTCGAGGAATTGAAACAACAAAACACCCGCTGAACCTTCACCGATTGGATATTACAAAAAGAAACGACATAATTGCTGCAGTAGTTGCGGTACGACAAATACATCTACAAACTTGCTAGGAGGAATTTTGGAAGGAGATAATAGGGAGATTTCGGTCCATTTGCCGGCGTTCGAAAAATATCAACAAACACGATGCGGCCTCAACGATCTTTTCAACTCTACTCCATCATCCTTCTGTGTCTTTCGACTTTTGTTGCAGCATATCCATGGCCGAAATGGTTACCTGAATTAGATGCAGTAATTGTACGACGGCAAGACAGCTCATCAACTGCTTCTCAGAGTGGTAAGGATCTCGCCAATGGCAAATTCTTTCATGTTTATTTACTAACGGACCAAAGACTCTGCATCTGCCACTGCGACAACTGCCCCGAAAACCACTGCTACAACATCCGCAACGTCAAAAAATTCAGACAGCGAGTCTTCAACATCCGCCACTGGTACGAACTCAGAATCGAAGACGACCTCTGGAGGCAAAACTTCCACTACTAAATCTGGAGGCAAAGCCACAACAACATCAGGTCACAAAAATGGCACATACACGACTTCATATGATCCAACAAATCCAGTTGGAGGAATCTCCATGTTAATTCCTGCCGCAACCACGACTACGTACTTCAAGATCGGTGATTATGTCACATTTGCTTGGAACTACACATCTCTTCTCGCTACCCCAACTGCTGTTAACGTCATGGCCACATGTACCGCCAATAACGTTCTCTACCCCATTGCCATGAACCAAACCGTAGGAAATTCTACCGGAGCCGTAACATGGGACACTGGTTCATATCAAGCTACTGCCGTTGGAAACCCTCTCTTGACGCAGACCTACACTCTGATTATCTACGATGCTGCAAGCAGTATCAGTGCGACCTCTCAACCAGGTTATTTGGCCGTCTACAAATCCTATTCTTTCGGGATGTACGCCCCACAGCCTTACACACCTCTGAGCGAATGGACCTGCCCTACCTGCAGCGGTGCATTATCTGATATGGAAAGGAGAGCATTGGGATTGATGTTCGGCATGACTATTGTTACCGTGATGAGCTTCACATGGTTCGTCAGCGGATTAGGTGTTGTTTGGTAATGAACCACGCATAAATATATGCCCTATTCTTACGGGGGTACGATGTTCAGAAGAGAAAAGAGATCAAGAGAGACAGGAAACAGAAGTATTTTAGGACATATGGGCGGGGCAGGGACAGGTGGGAGGCATTTGGAAAACACTCCTTTGGGTTAACATTGAGGATTTTTTGAAAATGAGAAAAATCTACATTTATGGGTTTTGGGGTAATGGTGTTCTCGGAGCTCACATCTGAATATGGGGGGTGTGCATTTTATGGATTGAGAATCTTTTTATTTGCATGCATGCATAGATAGCAGGGCAAAGGTTAGAAGTTTATAACTAATGAATGATGGAGAGCAAATTGCCATGTATTCTTCATCTGATATCTATTACAGTAACATTACTACGTCAAGCGACGCCCATTTGCATGTGATTATACAGCGGTGAAATGTGAAGCTCACGGTAAGTATGCAAATTGGTATATCCATCCATCTCCCTCTCCTTCCTTCCAATGCATTCTTTGCATGTCTATTACCCTCTTCCATATACACCCAAGCCCTCGTCCTTAAAAGTAAGTAGTAGTCTTCCCCTCACCCAATCTCAAATAAGCTTCAAACTAAACCCAGCCCCCCTCTCCTGTTCCGCTTCCCCTCCTCCATTCCCCCCAAACACCCCACTGAAATCCAGCACACCCCCCAGCCCCTTCGCCTCCCCTCTCACAGGCGCATCCGGCGTATTCCTCCTCCTCTTCTTCTCCAGCCCGGCCTTGCTCGGAAACGTAGGGAACATATCCCTGCTCTTCATCTTCGGGTCTTCCCTAAAATACTCGTGCTCCAGCACCTCTTTCGCGCTCGGCCGATTCTTCGGATTCAGACTCAGCAGCGCTTGCAGCAGTGCCGAGCCGGCGGATGTAAGGAAGGGGAATTTAGCGCGCAGGACTGAACCTTGCGTTTTCGGGTTGAGCGTCTGCGGAAGACGCAGCGAGCGCGCGTTCGGGAGCCGCTTGAATGAGGGCCAGGTTTTCTCGTCGGGAAGCCCGCACAGCTCGAAGATCTTGCTGAGTTGGTCAACTTCGTTCTTGCCTTCGAGGAGGGCCTCGTTGCTGAGGAGTTCGCCGAATATACACCCCACGCTCCACATGTCTACGGGTGTGCCGTAGCGTTCTTCGCCGAGGAGTAGCTCGGGACTGCGGTACCAGAGGGTGACGACCAGTTGGGTCATTTTGGGGGCGGGGTCGCCGCAGTATCGGGCCATGCCGAAGTCGGCGATTTTTAAGACCCCGCGGTTGGAGAGGAGGAGATTGGAGGTTTTGAGGTCGCGGTGTAGGATGTAGTTGGAGTGGAGGTAGGCGACGCCGAGGGTGAGTTGGTGGAGGAGGAGTTTGAGCTCGGAGGGAAGGAAGGGTTCGGAGAGGGAGAGGAGGAGGGTCTTGAGGTCGTGTTCGAGGAAGTCGAGGACGAGGAATATACTGTGATGAGTGAGTAGATGTGTTGGCTATCGTCTGCCTGTATTCCATCCAGCCTCCACAACATAGAAAACAAGAAATATCATAAAAATTGTAAATAAAATAAAAAATAAAAAGACAGAAAAACATACTTCTCAATCTTACTCGTATCCTCCCCAACAACCACCTCCCTCAACCTCACAATATTCTCATGCTCACAATCCATCAACGTCTGTATCTCTCTCAGCCCCGTCACCGGCACCCCATCCTGCGCATTCTCCATCTTCAGCCGCTTCAGCGCGACCACCTTGCCCGTCCGACTGTCCTTGGCCCGCGATACCCAGCCATACGCTCCCTCTTCTATATCGTTCAGCTTCTCGTAGTCTTCCACGCTGCGACATTTTCCCCAGTTGAGCGTAGGGAAGCGGAGGAGTTTCGCGGGGGGGAGGTCTGCTTTTTGCGGGGGAGCTTCTGGGGCAGGAGAGGGGGAGAGTCTTCGTCGTTTGGAGGGGCGTTCGGTTTGTGCTTGTGCTTGTGCTGCTGCGGCTGCGGCAGCAGCTTGTTCGTCGAGTTTGCGCTGCTTCTCGGCTTTCAGTCGCTTCTTTTCTTCTTTTTCGAGCTTGCGTTGGGCTTCGAGCGCGGCGTCTTCTTCGTCGTCTGCCCAGCGGGATTTGGGCTTGCTAGACATAATTGTGGATTGCGCGGACTCGAAAAGAGATGTTTGGTTCTGAAAGCTACTCACTCGAATAGTTGTCGAGGCTGAGGATTTTTTAGAAAGTCGCGCAATGACGATGAGGCGAGGCGAGGCGAGGTGACAAGGCTTGAACTTTTTTTTTTTTGAAGTTACAGCCTTTCATTTACACCTTGGAGTAAGGACTTTGGAGGCAATGTTATGTTTTGATATTTGTTGAAAGGGACAAAGATGAGGTCTCAATTGCTATCACAGACGCGAGCTGCTCTGCGTGGTTCTAGGAGGTGCAGAAATGCGACTTTGTACTCGGGCTTGAGATGGTTGTCGACGGAGACGAGGCAATTCTCCACGCCACTTGCGAAACAACTCCATGAAGCTATCACGGTATATTTTCTGAAGTGAGGCTATGTTATTGGAAGAGCAATTGCTGATTCGGATGCTATGTAGGCTACGGGACCAATTCCTTTGGCATCGTTCATGCGCATGTGCCTGACGTCTGATGTGGGAGGGTACTATACTTCGAAGCAGGAAGGACGAGATCAATTCGGTAAGAGGGGGGATTTCATCACATCGCCGGAGATCTCGCAAACCTTTGGAGAGCTGGTGGGCGTGTGGTTTGTCACGGAATGGATTAGCCAGGGGAGAGCGAAAGATATTAAAGGTGTAGAATTGATTGAGATGGGGCCTGGGAGGGGCACGTTGATGGCTGATATCTTACGGGTATGGTTGAGCTATAGCATGTTTTTTTACACTTATATTAATGTATTACCCAGACTCTCACGATATTTAAGCCATTGGTTCGACGTCTTGATGCTGTATATATGGTAGAAGCAAGTCCCGCTCTGAGAGATGCTCAGAAAGAGCTTTTGTGCGGGAAAAATGAAATGAAAGAGATAGATATTGGTTATAGATGCATAAGCAAGTATGCAGACATTCCCATCATATGGACAGAGAACATAAAAGACGTTCCTTCAGGTAAGTAATCCCCGCATTCAAACTCCGTTCTGTCTCTAAGTTCTCTCAGACCCAAGCAAAACTCCCTTTATAGTTGCTCACGAATTCTTCGATGCTCTTCCTATCCACGCTTTTCAATCCGTACCGCCAAATCCGAACGCCACAGAACCAAACACTATCCAAACCCCTACCGGCACCCATCAACTCTCTCCCTCTGCCAAATCATCCATAGCCAAAACTCCTCAATGGCGAGAAATGGTCGTCTCGCCCGCGCCCCCAGACTCAACCCATACCACCCTCGGTACCCCTAAGTCTCTGCAATCCTCCTCCGCCGTTCCAGAATTCCAACTCACTCTCTCCCACGCTTCCACCCCGCACTCTCTCTACCTCCCCGAAATCTCACCTCGCTACAAAGCCCTGAAAAACACCCCCGGCTCCCTCATCGAAATCTCCCCCGAATCGCACACCATCGTCGGCGAATTCGCCTCCCGCATCGGCGGCTCTCCCAAGAACCCCAAACCGAGGCCCTCTGGCGCCGCGCTGATCCTCGACTACGGACCCAGCGACACCATCCCCACGAACTCCCTCCGCGGCATCAAATCCCACAGAGCGGTGTCCCCGCTCAGCGAGCCGGGCTTGGTGGATCTCAGCGCAGATGTCGATTTTATAGCGCTGGCGGAGGCGGCGATGAATGCGAGTGAGGGGGTTGAGGTGCATGGGCCGCTGCAGCAGGGGGATTGGTTGGAGATGATGGGGATTAGGAAGAGGGGGGAGGCGTTGGTTGAGAGGGTGGAGAGTGAGGAGGATAGGAGGAGGATTGAGGGCGGGTGGAAGAGGTTGATTGACAGGGGCGTGGATGGGATGGGGAAGGTTTATAAGGCTATGGCGATTTTACCGGAGAATGGAGGGAGGAGGAGACCTGTTGGTTTTGGGGGAGACGGTGAGGAGGTGGGGGGGTAGAAACTGAGTGGGGTGTGGTTGGACCTGGAGGGGATTGTGAGACGTACATCTCTGTATTATAAGAATAGATCATGTATGTTCTATAAAACCTGTAAGTTGCTAGCTCTTTACTCTATTTCGACCAGCACGTTAATTGTCACATATCTCTGATTCTCTACGGGTTGTCCTCGGAAGTTTTGTCTGAATTGGAGCAATTGTAAATTATCCAAATATATGGTTTGGGACTATTTACATACTCTTTCGCTGAAAGTCCACTTCTATACTAATTTTACTTTCTCCAGAGAGGTGACTGGTTTAAAGGTTTTGAGCTTGCGAGCACGTTGTTTAAGTATAGTGATTCATCTAAGCCGATAGGAGAAGTGCTGCATAGACAAGATGGAAATAATTTCTTCGTCCAGATTTTTTTTTGCGCTTTTAACTTATGATACATATACTCGCTCTCTGCCCCCATTCCTAATCACGAACCTTCAACTCCTTGAAACCCTTCATATTGTCCCTAATTGCTATTTCCACCGGTAACCTCTCCATACTACTCGCTCCATAAAACCCATGAATCCCCTTCGTTCTTTCCAGCACATACTCCACATCCTTCACCTCCGCCACCGGTCCCCCATGACACAGCACAATAACATCTTCTTTAACCCTCACCGCCGCATCCCTAATTTTCTGAATCAACTCCACACACTCATCCAAACTCGTCGCCGTCCCCGCCCCTATCGTCCCCGACGTCGTCAGCCCCATATGCGCCACCAGCACATCCGCACCCGCTCTCGTCATCTTCTCCGCCTCGTCTTCATTAAACACATACGGTGTGGTCAGCAAGTCCATTTCGTGAGCGAGACGGATCATCTCGACTTCTTTGTCGTAGCCCATGCCTGTTTCTTCTAGATTGGCGCGGAAGCGACCGTCGATGAGCCCGACGGTGGGGAAGTTTTGGACGCCGCAGAAGCCCAGCGTTTTGAGCTGGGTGAGAAATGAGGGCATGGAGCGGAAGGGATCGGTGGCGCAGACGCCGGCGAGGACGCCGGTGTCATTGACTATGGGGAGGATTTCGGAGGCCTGTAGTTTGGTTAGTTGGTTATTTGGGATTTGGATTGGGTTTAAAATTGTGAAGGTACCATCTCGAGAACCACTTGATTGGCATCGCCGTAGGGCATTAGACCGGCTAGAGAGCCACGGCCTGCCATGCGGAATCGTCCAGAGTTGTACACGATGATGAGGTCTGCACCACCTGCTTCAACAGACTTTGCTGAGAGACCGATTCCTGTACAAGCTTGTTAGTTTATCACAGTCATTAAAATTTAGGTAGGAGGTTTGTCTCATACCGGCACCCGCCCCAACGATTATTTTCTTGTTCTTGACGGCATCTTTCAGTCGTCCGAGGACGATGTCACGAGTTGTAGCTTTCGTCATTGCAGGCGTGGAGGATAATATGTGGGTAGACAGTAAAGTAAGGAAACAGCTGTAATATTTCTTAATATGAGAACATTGACCGAATTTCAGTTTAGTTGCCTTCAATCCGTTGCAATTCTTGACAGCCAACGTACGATAGCTTCATCTGGTGGCGGGGTTGGCTCATCCCCTGTAATGTAGTGGGGAAGAGTTGACGTTGTTTCCCCCCGCATTCCAGATCGATTCGGATCCAAACCTTGGAAACATCGGACCGTACCGCTTCCGAGTGGCCATTAAGCCTGCAGCTATGGCGGGGCTTCCTTGGTGTATTTCTTTTAACCTCTCCAGCTGGGCTTTATTGAAGTTCGGTCTTGCGTCGAACACCTACCGCATCGTGAATCAAGCCCGGCAGGAGATTCGTTCTTGTGATACGGTTGCGTAGAACAAGACCAATCCGGAAATATGTGCAACGTATTTCAAAGACGATCTATCAACACATGAATGAGAACATCCTCAGACATTGACCCCCAAGAAGAAGTGTGCACGTTTATCACGCGCTATCAAAATGTCACAACCCACCATTCTCCTCCTTGGAACCTGTGATTCCAAACTCGAAGAGATTCTATATCTCCGAGCTCAAATCATCAGTCACTTCAACTGCGCCGTGCTCCTCGCCGACATAGGACGAACACCAAACACCACTATCCCCGAGATCAACTTCACCCACTCCGAAATCCTCCATGATGACCCCCAAGATTACAGCTCCTTCGCACGCAACGATTACATCACTCACATCATCCACCATAGCACCAACTTCGTACGGTCCCTCTATCAAAAACACAGCTTCCATGGAATCATCGGTCTAGGCGGATCAGGAGGAACCTCCATATGCGCATCCATCATGCGCAACGCCCTCTCCATCGGCTTCCCCAAGCTCATCATCTCCACCATGGCCAGCGGCAACATCAGCCCCTACGTCGGCGAAACCGACATCACCATGATGTACAGCGTCGTCGACATCGCAGGCACCAACTCCATCCTCAAAGGAATCCTCGACAACGCCGCCGGCATGATCGCCGGTGCCGCCGCAGCTGCATACCAGAAACAAATCCAAACAGCCGAAAAGGAGGAAGAGCAAGAACCGCAAAGAAAAGGCATCGCTATCACCATGTTTGGCATCACCACCCCCTGCATCGAGCACATCTCCACCTACCTCAGCACCCACCACCCCTCCTACGAACTCTACATCTTCCACGCCACCGGCTCCGGCGGCCGCGCCATGGAGCGGCTTATCCGCGAGCGTCGCATCGCCGGCGTGCTCGACATCACCACGACCGAAATCGCCGACCACATCTGCGGGGGAGTCCTCTCCGCCGGCCCCGAGCGACTCTCGGCCGCCGCCGAGATGGGGATCCCGCAGATGGTCAGCGTGGGCGCGTGCGAGTGTGTGAATTTCGGGCCGCGGGAGAGCGTGCCCGAGAAATTCAGGGACAGGGTGCTGGTGCAGCATAATCCGGATGTGACGCTGATGCGGGCGAGTGCGGAGGAGAGTGCGGCGATTGGGGGGTTTATTGCGGGGAGGTTGAGGGAGAAGTGTAGAGAGGTGGGGAGAACGAAGGTTTGGTTGCCGGTGGGGGGGACGAGTGTTTTGGCGGTAAAGGGGGGAGCGTTTTATGATGAGGAGGCGGATAGGCGGCTGTTTGGGGAGATTGAGAGGGGGTTGGAGGGGAGTGGTGTTGAGGTTGTGAGGCGGGAAGAGGATGTTAATAGTAAGGCTTTTGCGGAGTCGATAGCAAGTGAGTTGATCAAATTATTGGAGGCTCCGGCGTGATGATGGCATAGGTGGAGGTTTGTCTCGGCTGTGTTGGAGAGAGAGAAAATGCCGCTCGAGAAAGGCACAAGTTAAACTCGCATACGCTCAAATTTATGATTCCCCTAATCTGGTGACGATGGGACAACAATTAGTCTCGCCTATTCATGCTTCTTGCCATGCATATTTTTGTAGATATTTACAAACTACCACTATCCCCTCATCATATACCTTTCTCTTTATACTTTTGTGCCATAAATATACAAACAAATGCCATCATACAAATCTATTCCTGCCGACTAACACTCCTCCTACTCACCCCCATATTCTGCATCTCCATATTCTCACCCAACCTCCCACTCCTCCCCTCCCCCTTCCAACTCTCCCTCCTCCTCGTCATTCCATCAGAAAATTCCCCCCTCTCCGCTCGTCCCTCATCGCTATCATCCGCCAACACCCCCTTTCCATTATCCAGTCGATTCTCTTCCCCCCCAACCAAAACGCCCCCCTCGCTAACCCTTTCTGCAGCCGGCGTGACATCCGAATCCGTCTCCTCACCATAATTCCCACCCACGCTAACCATCGTGAACGGACTTGCAGTCGGCCCATCCAGAATATTCAGCTCCTCTTTCGTGAACCACTTTGGCAAAACCCAAGTCCGAATTGGTATCAGCGCCAAGATAATAACGGGGAATCCCACGGCGGCAATAGTTTGTGTGATGGCAAAGGTGGCTCCAAATCCGAATAGCTGAATTGCGACGAAGATCCAGACCGCTGATCGGCGGAGGTGGCGAAGTGGATCAGAAGATGGAGTCAAAGAGGCGTCTTTGAGGAGGAATACAATTTTGAGAGTAATGCCGTTGCCTAGAAGAGCTTGCACGCCCATGACGAAGAACAGTCCGGCAAGAACACCTTGTGGGATTAAGTGCAACACAACAAGCAGAGGGCCAGTCATTGTGCCTAGCGTTAGAAGACCTTGTGCAAGATTGGAAACTCGTTGTTCGACAATGTGCGAAGTAACTGTAGTCAGATGACCTTTAGATTCCCCAGATTCATCGGTATCCGCAACTAGTTTGGTGACACGGAGGGAATTGGTGTGGAAAGGAGCTTGTGGAATAAGTCCGTTCGGGAATGGGATGCCGAGTAACCCAGCGACGCCGGTGGTGAGGCCAAGGAGAAAGATGTCCCAATGAAATCCCGCCGGCTTTCGAAGTGGGAATTCAGTGCCCTGGGCGATTAATGAAGAGACTGCATGGTTATTAGTGAAAGCATTTATGCAGCATGAGTACGAATCTAGCATACCATTATGATCGAAGTAGAACAAAATCGTAAGTAAAATGGCGAATGGAATAGCAATGAACACATCCGAAACCCTCACATCCCAGAAATGGATGAACCATCCTCTATCCAGGGTCGGATAGAAAGCCTTGCTCGTAGGCAATGTACTTAGATCCACGTCAGCCATCTTACCAATGTGCACGAAGCCGGTAAAGAAAATAATCGTAAGAGGTGTGCCATAGTCCTTGATGAAAACTCGAATATAGTGCTGGAACAGAGGACTGTCACCGATGACACCGCAGAAGAATCCAAATCCGAGAACGAGTAATGAGACGACGATGGAAAGATAGAAAGCTTCGTCTGATCCCTGACGTGTGAGTACTTGAATACCCTTCTGAAGATAGATGAAGGCAACGTAAAACCCGAAGATGTCGCAGGAGAACCGAGTCACATATCGAAGCGCATTGCAGGAATTAGTTATGGCAAGTATCCAATGCATCAGTAGTGACCATCTACCCACCAATTAGTACTAATGTAGCTGGTGTTCCATGGGAAAGACAGGGCCTTACAATCCAACTAGTGCCATGAATGCAAAATAGTTTGCTCCAGTCGGGACGATGATATCGTAGACGGTACTAAACTGCATCAGCACCGTTCCTCCGCGTTCATGCGCTGCAGTACTCACTAATTGAAGACAGTGATTGGTCCTGTGACACCCACAATGACTAGAGGTTGTGCAGCGAATACTGCGAAGACGACCGAGCCCAAAACTGATGCAAGCAACACTTCATTAACTCCATAGCTCATATTTGTTTTCGTGAACCTGTACGAATCAGTATTTCGACCTACCAAAGCTATCCGAGAGCACTCACATATCTAACGAGAAAGCCAGCGCAGGTAAGATACTGCCATCCGGTTAGTCAATGTTCCGTTGTACTTCATTCGTCCCAGCCCAAATACTCCGACGTGTCGCAAGAGCCCCAGAGTTCGACATACTTCGCAAAATACATATAAATCGTAGCCGGCACCACTCTATAATCCCAAGCATCCCTATAATCGCTCCAATAATACGGAGCTCTCCTCTTTACATCATCGATCATCCCCTTGAACAAGCGCACCTTGTACCACTTCGGGACGTGTCGAGTCCTCGTTGACGCATTTGTGTTCGCCGTATGCAAGTCATGATCCTCCTCCGTGTTATTGTTGTTAGCTGTAGAGTTCGTAGCATTAGAGACCATGGAACTGAGACGATTGCGCCAGGACTGCGTTGAGGTATTTGGGGCTGCAGATGGGTTTGCGCTCGAGTTATGCGGAAGCGCATTGGGGAGAGAATAGGAATTGGAAGCTTCAGAGGCCATTTTGGTGTTGTTGCGCGACGCAATTCATATCAGTGGTCACACATTGATTCCAAAAGAAAAGATCAGGAATAGCAGAGTGGTTGTCGACTGCTAATGAGTCTTATACTTCGTAAATGTTTTTCTATGAGCGGTCAAATGTATGCATGTTCCTATCTTTGTATGAAAGATCCTTGGCGACTGTGGGGTAGAATGTCTTTGCGATGACGCCAATGGCTGAACTCTCTCGATTAGATAGATACCAGCAATTTTCAATGAACCCCTAGCTCGGCATTCCTTCCTTCACTATTTTTCGATGAGCAACGTTGCCGGCAGTTGTATTCATCGACAGTTCCCATCAAAATCCGTCACCTCTCTCAATCATAGATACAGCTATGCACAGCATATCAACAAGATTCTCCTGGCACTCGACGCCGCAGCGTCTGACTGGGCAGAGAAGATCCAGGAAGTATCTCCTTCCAGTTGCGACAATCCTACGTAGACAGGCCTATAGAGGAAGATACACTGGTAGAACCGAGGCCTACCTGGACAGCTTGTGACTTAAGTTATGTTCCAGTCAATGCATATTTGAGGCGTTCCAAAAGTTCTAGGTAAATATAGTAGCATCCCACAGGCAAGATGCTCGAATGTATTTCGAATTGGTCACTTACCATATCATATATCTTAGGCTCACAAAAGGTTTACCTCAATCTCATCAACCGGTCGTAATTTGCCAATTGTTTCCCTCGAACAATCTCTGACTTTATGTATATTCTTCTCACTCTCTCATTCCTCCCCTCAAGACGAAATAGCAAAGATTCAGAGTCTCCGGGACTTCCTTCAAATATTCCAAATAGGCACATATCTTAATGCGTGAGAACCGATGCTGTCTCTGAACTCGATATCATGGGTATCTTTAAAGTGATTGGCGCAGCTATATACGAAGAACTTCAATCCAACTATGAGACTGGCTGCCCCCTCCTTCTCGTGGCATCTTCCTTTACCCATGTCTCAATCCTCTCACCCACATTTCCCACCAAGCTTTCGTACTGAGGTCCAGGAAAGAACAGACCGCAATGTGCACCAACTTCATCTACGCCTTCCATGTACACTCTAACCCAGCAGGTGTCTCTCTTGCCTCCCGACTCTGGAGGAAGCATGCAAAACTTTTTGTCCTTCTTGGGCTTCTCTGCCTTGCCCTTGTCCTTTGTGCCTTGATCAGATTGAGAATTTGCTGTTGCGTTTCGAACTTCTTCTTCTCTCTCCTCTTTGAGCCGCTGTTTCTCCTGTATTTTCAGCCGTTTTTCTTCTTCTTTCTCATCCTTCAATCGTTGCTTCTCCCGAGCTTTGAGTTGTTTCTCTTCCTCTTGCCGAGCTTTCTTCTCACGCTTTTCAATAAGCTTTTGGCGATCCTTCAAGGCACTCTCTCGATCTTTTAAGGCTTGGTTGTATGACTTCAGAAGGCGCTTTTGTTCCTTCTCTGCGATCTTACGAGCATCTTTGTCTGTATAAAGACTCAGATCAATTGGAGGTGGCTCCGTTGGAGCCTCTGGAAGTGGCGGAAGTGGCACTTCGCTAGGCACTTGTTGTACAACTGTTTCAGAGTCTACAGCCATTTCAGCACTTGACGAAATGGCATTGATCTCTATTTCGTCCTCATCAATTGGTATCGAATCGATGTGTTGCATTTCAGGGGAGTTGGGAGCACTGTCCTGAACACCCGAATCCTCACCTAGATTATGAATCTGCTCTTCGACATGCAGCACAGATTCCAAATTCTCCGGGCCGTTGTTGAGCTCCTGCGTAGATTCATTTGGTAACACTATGGGAGGGTCATCTCGAGGTGTATCTAAACTGAGACTACTCAGTCCAGCTTCTGGAACACCTTCACTCTTTTCCTCTGGGCTCGTGCTGGCTTTCGGCTTTTTAAGTCGCCCAGTGCTGGCGGTATAGTAGTTGACGAACCTTCTGCGCTCTCCACCATCGCCAGCTTCAGTACTTCCAGCGAACCCATTGGCATCTTCTAAGCTGCGCAATTTAGAATAACGATTCATCATCCCGGGGTAATCAGCCAGGCACCCCCCGAATTCTAGATGAGACATAAAATAATTGGAGGTCGCCGAAGTGAGACCGTTGAGTTTCGCTCTCGTGCTAACACCTTCTGCATGTTTGTTGATGAAATGTAAGAGATTATCAATGCCTTTCCGGTCTGGCATCCTCACATCGTTTGGAAACGGAGGATTGTAGTGCGGATCGTTCAGCGGAGGTGAAGCTAGAGAATTCGTGCTTAGGCTATCACTTCTCTGAGACATAGTATCCGAATCTGCCAAGGGAACCCCATGACTCGACGTTGCCGCCAGGCTATTTAGAGAAGGCGAACTCTGCCCCATTGGTGACGATGATCCCTCCCTTAAGCCCGGGGGATCAGGTGCTGGACGAAATAAACTTCCAATTCCACTAATAACTACACCGGGATGCATGCCTAAGAACGGAGTATCGAAGTTGATCGTTCCCAGTATTCGATGCTTGAATGGACGATTCGCGGATAGAGAAGGTTGGAGAACGACCTCTGCAGATAGAATTCCTCCCATACTGTGCCCAAGCAGAATCACATCGGTTGAAGCATCTTCGTGAGGTTGTAACCTGCGCCATGGGTATTAGCGATGCACTTCCCCAGAGTGAAAAATCACCTCGCAGCAAGACTTACCAAGTACTGAAATCGTCTCGTGCAAAATTGATAGCCTTTCTGGACTTATATCTAGGATATATCTTGGTATGCACTACGTGCGTCTCCACAAGCGCAATGGTTAGAAGATTGTGAACGTGAGCTGGAAAGCTTTGAAAACTGGTCTCATTTCCCATGAACCCATGAACATAGATAAGTAACAACTTGCGACGGCCATCTCGACCAGTTTCTGAAGGTACCAGAGAATGTGTAGAGGAGGATCTTGGATCGTGGGATCGCCATTGCTCTGAGATCAATTCACTTCTCTTCGTTACATCCTCCTCCGAATATGGTGGAGGAGCTTGAATGGGTTCTCCTCTTGGAGGTAGTGGGGGCGGGGTATGGCGTCTTATCGTTGGAACTGCTGGGCGATCTTGTCGAGCTTTCTCTGCTAATTGAGCAGGAGTCGCCATTGTCCTTGGAAAGAGTGAGATCACGCAAGCTTAGTACCTCAGGAGAAAGGGAGTAGTTATGACGGAAATGTTTGGTGCATTTTGTTGTCTATTGCATGAATTCAATCCAAGATATCCAACTTCTCGGTTCCTGATAACCGCGTATCAACCCAACAGCATTTCCCGCGCAGGCGCATGTGACACACGTGACGCACGTACAAGTTAAAGCTGAAGCAACTGTATCAGGCATAACTATGTATCATAACATTATGAAGTGAACAGTGAAGTCGAGATACGGCAATGTATGTTTTGTCCGCGTGTTGCACCCAAGATTTGATGACGACATTCTCTTCCTGTTCAATTAATTTACGATTACGATCACGATCACAATATATTCATACGCGCGTGTACTTACTCATACTCCTAGTCAGGGTATTTCCTCCGAGGCTTCTAAAGTTAGATACAGTGCCTTACACCTTAGAATCTTAGATTTGTTCCGCAATTTCCAAAACCATCAGGTAGAAGACTAGAAGTACTTCGTATCTTCGTATTTGATAGTGGTAGTACTTCGTGGTCTGGTACAAACTGGACAATCTTCTAGCCAATCAGCCACCGTCGGCCCACGTACGAGTACGGCTTTCAAAGTTTCGAAAGGGCGAGCCAGAGCCAAGCTTCCGTCTGAGCACTGCAGCGAGCCGCTCCCACTTGAGCAATGTTCCCGCCCGGTAGACCCCAAGTCCAGCGCTAATGCATGCATATCGGCCGGAAAAGGATCCCAGGTAAGAAGGTACTGAAGTTTGGAAAGTCTGGAGGGTGTAAGAACTTAGAAGGTCAGGTAGGTAACTTGTCAGAAAGCGAGAAAGGGAGTCGTGTCAACAGGTCTGCGAGTGAAGACTTGCTTTGCTTTTCTTTTCTTTTCTTGTCTTGTCTTGTCTTGTCTTTTTCCTTTCTGCCTCTTCTTCTGAGTCGAAGAGCGTACCCAGGAAATTGTGTAGAACAGCTGTACCGAGGTAATGCCAAAAGCGTGTAATAAGACAATCCCATATAATCAATCCCGGAACAGAGGAGCATCTCTTCATACTTTAGTATGTACAAAGTACTTTCGGCCGGTAGCCATCATCCATTCTCACACTTGGTTGTTCCTCTCCCCCTTGGTGGATTCTTTCAGTTGCAGTAATCAAACTCGGACGATTGCTCTGCACGACGTGATGCGTACTTGGCCATGTGATATGGTACTTGTAGGGGAGGATCCATGGGAGCTTGCCAGCAAGGAGCGACACGTAAATGATAGGTTGATGGTTGATGGGTCACAGCTGCAGGAACAGGAACGATCCCCACCAGATCTAGAAATTGACTATCTCCTTGGACCAGAGTTCTAGGGGAGGTTCTAGGTTCTAGGTGCTCTTCTCCATTTTCTCTTCGCGTCTCATCTCCTCCTTGTATCCCGATCGCAGCTCCTTATGGAAGTACGCAGCCTTTGGTAGGTCATGGCAGCTCCACAAGTGGAGGGACGAGGGACGACGATCTGTTTATAGAAGGATACCTGGTATTGTCCTCTTTCCCCGTCAATTGCCCGTACTTGTGCTCCGTATGAATCGAGTGCAACGGCAAAAAGTAAACACAACACACAACACAAATCAACGCATTCATCTCATCTCATCTTATGTTCTGTGTGCCTGCAGCTTCCGCTCTATGAAAGTGGATAAGAAACGGTGCAAAAATTGGAAAATGCCAGGGTCATCCATCTTAACCGGTGCACATCCCTGAGCCTCGTGCTTATTCAAACGAATATTTTGGTCGCCATGTTTCTTTAATTTTCTTCATGCAATCTCATTGGCCAATTCCAGTTTAACCCATGGAAATAGATTACGGCAACGAGGCATCATTCGTCAGCCTGACTCTTACAAACCACGCAGACCCACTCTAAATTACCCAGAAATTCGATACTAGCGAAATTTGCAAGTGGCCCGTGTCCAATCCTCACCCTGGCGCACACTTACACCATACTTCGTAATAATATGAACCACCAGGCCCTGACTAAACCTAACTAAGTAGTCTTAGCACTCACGTCTGCAGAAGTTAGTACCCTCACGAGAACGGCGTAGAAGTGTGAACAAACCACCTACCTGCACACACGCATCCGTCAAACCCTTCCCCCAGCGTCCTCAGAGGGAAAACCGAAGATTCCTCTTCACTCCTCTCACGACGGCAATGAGGTGACGACAACATCAAATATATCGCGTCTATATCGCGGAGTCACTCCTTTTTCCAAATTCCCGTTGAGCGCTGTAGACGCAGCTGCATCCAAAGGGGCAAACGCCATGAACGACGCTGGTCCATCACTCCTTCTGGCCAGGCACGAGCATGGAAACGCTCACCACAATCATTTATTACAACATCAAAAACTGCACAACAAACGACAAACTGCAATCACAACCGCTACAGCGCAAGCAACCGCCGTAACTGAAGTAATCCAAACAATTTCCGTGGTTCAACAGGTCGATGTGAATACTGATGGTTCAACCTTCGCGGTCCAGACTCTTCCTGCAAGCAACTATCCGTCTCTCATTCTTCAATCCGGAACCACAACAACATCTGAAAGCCCGTCAAGTACAGATGTAACTTCCGCCGTCTCTACTGCTCTAGGCTCTCAGCCTTCATCGTCTGGTCAAGCCGTCCTATCGTCAACGTCGAGCACCGAGGTGACCTCGACTTCCATTCCTTCTAGTTTTTCTTCGCTCATTCCTAATGCTAATTCAACTACTGGTAAGTTCAACGAAGGCTTATGATTCCACCAGAGGAACATGTATTGATACATGCTTTTAGTAATTTTAAGCTCGAGCCGCTTGTCCAATTCCACAACTCTTTCATCCGTTTCAACCTCATCCATTTCTAATAGTACCACTCTTTCTACTGTTGAATCGACGGCGACTTCCTCGTTCCTCGGCTCTCCGACGACGATACTTTCTTCTTCCATTATCTCAACAAGCACAGCACTATTTTCATCGGTGTCTTCGGACTCAGTCTCGAGTTCGATCCCATTTTCATCCTCATCTCCATCCCAGACGAGCTCGGCTAGTGGAAGCGCTGTTGTTGGTGGAGGAACTGGTGTTTCAACTGGGAGCGGTACATCCACGAGCACTGCCTCTGCTGGGAATGGAGAGGCGTCGAACAACAGTTCTACTCCACCGACATCGACAATTGTTGGGGGTGTTGTTGGTGGCGTGGCCGGGCTTGCGGCAGTCCTTTTTCTTCTCTTGTTTGTGCTGAGATGGAAGAAGAAGAGTGGGGGGATGCTCTCACTTGGAAGTGTTAGCAGAGAACTTCCTCCCACGTCCAGTGGTGGTGGTGGAAATAGAGGAGGCGACTCAAATTCATTTTCTAATCAACCACGTAGCATGACGGAACGCCGATCACTCGCAATGGCTGTTCCAGCAGCTCTAGCGAGTCTCACAGGCAAACGTTCATCCCATAAAACAGAAACCATTTCTTCTGCTGGAAGTGAGAGAGGATTTTATAGGGTTTCTGGCAAGAAACTTCCGTCGGTCCTGCAGCATGGTGGCGACGGCTATGGGGGTGGTGTTAACGAACCAAATCCAAATACACTGAGCGGTTCTTCGTTCTATCCCTCGGGGGTACCGCCAATGCCGAATCCCAACACCTTGAGCGGTACATCATTCTATCGAGACGAGCATGGGTTCTATGGGGGACAGTCAAGTCCTCCTCTTGATGCTCCAGTAGCAAGAGATTCCGGCATACCAATGATGCGACCGAGTCCAGCAAGAACCCCAGTCACAGAACAGGGCCCTTTTGTGGACATACATGCTCCAGTACCACCAAGACCTGATGTCATCGGTCGGTCACATCCTTCCCAGGATGGATCTCACACCTCGAGGTTCACTGAAGAGGTCTGAAAGATGATTTTTTCCTGTAAATGCCTGTGCCCTCGGTTGGCGGCTTCCCGACATGGATTAATGTGAAGCTTTTGCTTCCCTGTAGATATTGTGGGGGTTTCCGCATCTGAAGTCAATCTCTCCGGGTTGCTCTTGGATACTTACTGTCGCTTGGCATTTTGGATTGGCGTTTATTTTTTCTGGTGGACAGGACTTTTGATACCATAAGCGCAGGAAGACTCGTCTTACTTGCAGCTCGTTACGTTATGACTCTTGCTGAAATCTGGAGGAGGGGACCTTTGATTTGGGATACGCATTTCTCTTGATATTGGCAAATACCCGGTACTTGTCATCTCTTAGGGGGATTTAATGATCTGTTGGATAATATAGACGCCACATTGTAGTATCCGGCGAAAAGATAGAGTCTGAGATCAGATATACCGATAAAAGATAATGTCTTCCCATGTATGAAACCTCGGATGTAATTCATGAAGTCTAAGTGCATTGAGCGTTGTGATATTCTCCCAGTTCGGCCATTCCCAAAGGATGATGGAGCGCAAAGCTTGGTTGTACACAAAACACGATGGTTGACTATGTCCGCGAGATATTGTGAGGATTTGTCACTCTGAAGTCCATGCGGGGAGGTTCAGACCCGGAATTGGTAATTGTGATGGTGTCGTTATGGCCGAATGAAGTCCATCCGCACGTTTCAGTAGTGTCACAGATCGAACCCCAAAAGTGCTCATTGGTCAAAGAAGATTTCCATTGACCCCACTGAGTCGATGGCGTCTAGAATGTCACATCAATATGCAAGTTGAAGATCACCAAGGTTTGGTCACAAGTAACAGGTAAAATGAAGAATGAATGAAAATGTACGGATGATTGTTCCGAATATCTTGCATCAGAAGGGCTTCAGTGTCTGATGAATTGCTGGACAAAGAGATCAGAGAACGAGCTTCAAAGTATGATATGGTATGCAAATCAACAGTCTCGTGTGCTATGAGAGGACGAGGACACGATCGTCCTCATATGCTAGTTTTCGTAACCCTTTGCAGCTCACTACAGATTCCCAGCTCAGCCCGCTTTAACTTTATTTCGACATCTCTGGTAGACGTTTGGTATGAGAAATGACGCCGTACGTATCGTCGTATCCTATGGGATGAGACGAGGGCAATAAACTGTATCAGGTATTGTTTCCTCTTCTATCACCTGTGTGGTAGTTGTATTTTTCCCGGCACATTACGTTGTAGCCTGCGCCCCTATTTCATCTCCGCAGGTCTTGCAGGAGTCTAGATGTGTGATTATGAAGAATCCCAAGTCCATGATCCGTAATCGCATTGGGTATCCTTTGTACCGACCAAGCTTCCTCACCTGCCAGATTCCTAATGCAACATTCAATGTTGTGAAAGCACAATTGATCACGGCAATTCTTCTGTCCATCAGGAAAAGTAATAGTTTTTGAGTCATTTATATCCTCGGTGAATGTAGTTCACTGCGTCAGGTAACCGCATTTTAGTTGCAGTGCTCTAAATTCCACCCCCGAAACGGAGGACCAAACGACGAACGACCCCTCCACGGTACTCACTTCCAGTTCCAGGTCCCTTGAGATTCCGAGCCCCCAGCGATTTCTACTTCTCGCACAACACTACATCTCACATCAGCTCAGCGCCTGCAGAGACCTTTACTCGTCATCAGCCTGTGCCTGTTGAATTCACAAACAACACCTTGTTCACAGGGAAAGCAGGGCAGCCAATACAGTTGGATTGACCGTCGCGGAATTTCAACTATACTCCGAGTCCTGACTTAGCGATTGCGACCTCCAAAGGGCTGTACGAATACGAAACCACATCATTCCAGCCGGTGCACAGGAAAACTGGCCGGACATTCGACGGATATTACGCAGCCTTTACCACTTCAAACAATACACTTCAAAATACCATGCGATAGCCAGCGATGATGGACTCCATGCATCGTGAAAGCAATTCTTTCATTCCCCAGATTCCGGCGCCGCCTTTGATGAACCCCCCACCACAGATCTTCGGAGCTTACACTGCAGATGGCATGCCGATGCCCTCGACGTTACCTGATATGAGTGGGCCACTTTTCGGCGATGGGACCCTTCTCGACGAGAGTAATGAAGCAAAGAGGAGAAGGATAGCGAGAGTATGACAAGTTCCGAATCGAAGGAGAGAGGTTCATGACTGACATTATCAGGCTTGTGACATGTGTAGGAAGAAAAAGATCAAATGCGATGGGAAACTACCCGCTTGTACGCACTGTATCAACTACAAGACAGAGTGTGTCTTTACACAAGTCGAAAAGAAGAGGAACCCACCGAAAGGGTAAGAAAAATGAGAGCAATACATAACAAATCGCTGATTCCCGAATAGAGCGAAGTATATCGAGGGCTTAGAAAATCGTTTGGGACGCATGGAAAGTTTGCTACGGCTGTCTGGTTTGTCTACCGATTCCATGCGCATAAGTGTCGACACCATCATAGTTGCTTACACTTTTTAAGGCCTTCTCAATGAAGACGACAATGGGCGAACGGACCTTAGTATGCTGGAGAAGAAGTTACAGGATAGGAATCAATCACGAAGGACGTCTGCTGCACCAGGCTCAAATCCCACATCTCCGGAACAAAGTACCCCGGGTCACAATGACGGGAATATCTCGACACCCCGCAGCGCTATAACATCACCAGAACCGCAAAGTAAGGATAAGGAGAAACGAAACAGCAAAGATAGCAAAGATGGACAAAGTGAGAATAAGGAAGAGCCGGTAGAAGCACTTTCTGATATGATGTGCTCCCTGGTTACAAATAACTGTGGGGAAACGAGATACATAGGTATGCAGCGGACTACATAGTGAGAGACTCTGCTGACTGCGATAGGATCGTCTTCCGGCTTCTCCATCTTTTCACCGAAAGGTATTCAATGGGTCAATGAAAAGACGGGCGATTCGTCCTTTCAAGAAATGATATCATCTGCATCAGTCGACGACAATAAGTCGATGTACTGGAAACCAGAAGTGTTCGCCGATTTGTTCCACCGACCGATCTTCAAACAACTACCTCCCAAAAACGAATGTGTATCTCTGCTGAACGACTTCTTCGAGAATTTCAACTGCATGTTTCCGCTTTTTCATCAACCAACGTTCATGCATCTCGTCGAACGGCAATATTCTCCCGATCCATACCAGGGTTCTGGATGGTGGGCTAGTCTCAACTGCGCGCTCGCTATTGCTCATCGTCTTCGCGTTATGAGCCACCTAGTACCACAGGATGAAGATACGAAAGCCTGGGGTTACCTGAAGAATGCGATGGGCGTATTTACGGAACTAACTATGCGGAATACGGACCTTCTTAGCGTGCAGGCGCTTTTGGGCATGGCATTGTTCATGCAGGGCACGCCTAATCCCCAGCCGTCTTTCTTTCTCGTAGCAGCGGCCATTCGGCTATCGCATAGTATCGGTCTCCACAAACGTGGTTCTGGCTTCAACCTGAACCCAGTAGAGATCGAGCAACGAAAGCGAGTTTTCTGGATTGGTTATATGTTAGACAAGGATATCTGCCTGCGATCTGGACGTCCACCTGCACAAGATGACGACGATATGAACGTTGAGCTACCTAGCGCTGACCCCGAGGACAACATTGGCAATATTCCTTTGGCAGACGGAAAGGGCAAGGTGAACCTTTTCCGGCTGATGTGTGAATTTGCGACCATTGAAAGCAAAGTCTACAAACAACTTTACTCGACCAAAGCCTCGAAGCAGTCCGATGGAGAACTCCTGAACACTATCGGCGAGCTTGATCACCAGCTTGAAGAATGGAAAGATAGCATTCCCGTTGACTTCCGCCCAGAACATGAAATTAAAGCCTCACACACGCCCCTGATCCTTCATGTTGTTGTCCTTCATTTTGCTTATTACAACTGTCTTACTACTATTCATCGAATGTCTGTGCATCATGGGTACTGGACAAGTCGACTTTCGAATTACGCTATTCAGGGTCTCAACGCTAGCCCCCTTAATCCTCGGGTATTTTCTTCTGCAGCTTTATGTGTGTCTGCTGCCCGCGCGTCCATCCATCTCATCAAATATGTTCCTCAGGGAGACTTTGCTTGTGTCTGGTAAGTCGCATGAAAACTGACTATATTGTGATTAAACTAACAATCGTAGGCTTATTCTCTACTTTCCTGTTTCCGCATTGGTGACTCTTTTCGGAAATATCCTACAAAATCCTCAAGATCCAAGAGCTCGTTCTGACGTGCGCCTGATGAACCTTGTTGTAAACTTCCTTTCTATGCTAGGCGCCGAAGAAGAAAATGGAGGCGTGAAACGCATGCTAGGAGTCTGCTCGGAGTTCGAGAGAATTGCAAAGGTCGTTCTTGACAAAGCAGAAAAGGAGACATCTTCAAGGAGGAAACGCAAGAGCCATGATGAACATACCAAATCCTCACATATCTCGAGGGCCGGCCAACCACGGACACCGATAGCAAACTCCTCTCAAACGCCAATGTCTGGAGTCTTTTCGCCCAACATGTCCAGCCATCTGAATCCTCATAATGGTTTCAGTCCCATGCAAGGCTCTTCGCCAAATGCAAATTGGCAGCCGGATTTTAACGGTACTGGGGGCGATTATATGGGGCCAGTTGCCACACCGTTTGGGGACATCCAAGGGTTCACCAATGGCAACGAGGTTAATTCACCACTTAATCCTAATGCTTTCCAGCAACCTTTTGTTCCACAAGATTTGTGGCAAATGCCCATGACTCTAGAATGGGACTGGGCTGAAATGACTGGAGGCGCATACCAAAGTTTCGAAAACGGCGTTGTGGGTGACCCGGATCTGCATATGAACAATAACGCGCATCTGCAGCATCAAGGTGGAATGTAAGAGTTTGGTTTTAGCGTTGTATATTCTGGGCTGCGAGGGTTTGGTGTTCAAGGGGCATTTAGCATTAAGGATGATGGATCACAAAGAACGGATTAACGGCTTAGGAAGCAATAGCGATTGCATGAAAACAGGGCGCATTTATTAGGGACTCATATGACTCGAGATGTTTACTTTTTTACCTTCCGCTAATCGGTGGGAGGACGGAAATGGCTGTACAATGACTCTCCTCAGATTCGTACTGCGGCCTCGAGGGGTCTGCATAAGCACTGTAATAATGATAAACTGACATTATAACTCACAAGTTTGCTCTTCAAATTTGCTGACATCTTAATTTCAGAAATTGTATCTGCCCGTACTAATTACTAGAATCATGTCATAGAGCAGATGTGGTAATTGAGTCATCTCAAGCTCGTTGGGTGTATTTTGCTTCTAGACTTGACATAATTGCGCTAGTGGTCGCTTTCACTAATCAAGTGGCCCTGCCCACCTAATCAAGACATCATTACGGAAATCGAACCGACATGCGAATATTTGCCTTCCGCCACTAACTCCAACGTCAACGAGGACCTTTTCCAATCTGCCCCGCGAGTCTATGAAATAGTGGTCGAAGTCACTGAAAGACACGAAACAGTGACCTGCAACCTCTTCTTTCCCTCCGAATACCACACAGCAGCTCTAGCCAAGCATGACATCGATGTTACGGCAGTCGAGGAATCTTGCTAGGATTTCTCATGCCACCATTCAATCCGCCGCACGAAATTCCCTTCGCACATCATCTCATACACCTCTACTGAGATCGCGGTTACTCGCACAGAAGGTGCGCACCTACTCTTCGAATTCTAATCAACCGAAGAAAGATGGGCGTGAGGTAGAGTCAAAGAATAAAGAGGCTCCTGCGCCATCCTCTAAGTCTGCTCCTGGGACAGAAAATCTTTACGATGGGAAAACACCTTTATCGAAACCGGACGAGAATGCGAAGGACTCAGAGAAAGATGACTCTCCATTAGCCGAGGGTATGGTCAGGTTGACGGATGAGGAGCTGAAGGAACTAGAAGAAATGATGTTATGGATGACGAGGGGCATGGGAAAGGAGCAGGCGGCATCTCTGAAGGACTCATTCCGGGACGTAGCAAAACACGGGATACCGGCCGAACTCAGGGACTTATTAGCTAAACACAAGGACCGGCCACTAACTCTGTCTGAGACGGGAAAAGTTATGAAATTGTCCTTCCAAATGGCGAAGCGATTGGCAGAAAGGGACACATATGGCAAACAGACAGACTTCCAGTCGAACGAATCGAAAGGCGCATTCGGCGGCGCCAGGCCTCCTCCTCCACCCAGAAGGAACCAGAACGGTGGTAAGGGTAGCAACAAGCAGGATGGTTTCAAGATCTCAGATGTCAAGATGGATTTGGGCTCCATATTGGTGTCAGCCTTCGTGTCGTACCTGCTGTACAGAACAGTATTCCCGGGCGAGAATGGCAAAGAAATCACATACCAAGAGTTCCGGAGCAAATTCTTTGACAAGGGACTGGTCAAGAAGCTTACAGTAGTCAACAAAGATAGAGTGCGAGTAGACCTCCATACCGAGGCTGCACAATCAATGTATCCGGACAGCCCTCTTGGAAACCCAAACTTCCATTACTACTTTTCGATAGGATCAGCCGATTCGTTTGAACAACGTATGGAAAGTGCACAAGATGAACTAGGAATCCCGACAGCGGAGAGAATTCCCATCAGCTACGCAACTGACGGCACTACATTTGCAATCTTAATGAGCTTTGGTCCTACGCTTTTGTTTATCGGTGCAATATGGTACTTCTCACGACGAGCCTCCGCGGGTGCTGGAAGCAACAGCGGGATCTTCGGAATGGGCAAAAGTCGGGCGAAACAGTTCAATCACGAGACGGATGTCAAAGTCAAATTCAAGGATGTTGCGGGTATGGATGAGGCCAAGCAAGAAATTATGGAATTTGTTGCCTTTTTGAAGACTCCTGAACAATTCCAGAGATTGGGTGCTAAGATTCCTCGTGGTGCTATTCTCTCTGGACCACCTGGTGAGTTCCCTACCTTCACATCTACTTTCTTTTACTCTGCATCACCCCTGCCAGTATTTTTAGAATGCCCTGCTAACACAATCAGGTACCGGTAAGACGCTTTTAGCAAAGGCAACAGCTGGCGAGTCTGAAGTACCATTCTTCAGCGTTAGTGGTTCAGAATTCGTCGAAATGTTCGTCGGTGTTGGAGCGTCCAGAGTCCGTGATCTTTTCGCCATGGCAAGAAAGAGTACTCCATGTATCATCTTCATTGATGAAATTGATGCTGTTGGAAAATCTCGTGGCAAGTCGGGCTCATTTGGAGGTGGAAACGACGAGCGAGAAGCCACGCTTAATCAGATCTTGACTGAGATGGATGGTTTCAATACTGCCGAGCAAGTGGTTGTTCTTGCTGGTACTAACAGACCTGATGTACTTGACAAGGCTCTAATGCGTCCTGGTCGTTTCGACAGACATATTGCCATCGATCGACCGACCATGGAGGGTCGAAAGCAGATCTTCGCGGTACACTTGTCGAAGGTTGTGACTAACGAGGATATTCCATACTTAACTGGACGACTTGCAGCTCTGACTCCTGGGTTTTCTGGTGCTGATATCGCTAACTGCGTTAATGAAGCTGCTCTTATCGGTAAGCAACCAACCCCCACTAGTCATCTTAGCAATCACTGACATTAGCAGCTGCTCGCACATCTGCAACTTCAATCGCTATGGTACATTTCGAACAGGCTATTGAGCGTGTCGTCGGCGGTCTGGAAAAGAGGTCATTGGTGCTGTCACCAGAAGAGAAGAAGACGGTCGCTTACCACGAAGCTGGACATGCTATCTGTGGTTGGTACTTCAAATGGGCCGATCCGCTTCTCAAAGTTTCCATTATTCCTCGTGGCCAAGGTGCTCTCGGTTATGCACAATACCTTCCTGCTGGCGACACATATCTCATGAACACGAATCAACTCATGGACCGTATGGCTATGACCATGGGTGGACGCGTGTCTGAAGAACTTCACTTCGACACCGTAACCAGTGGAGCCAGCGACGATTTTAACAAGGTCACCCGTCTTGCCACCGCCATGGTCACCAAATGGGGTATGTCTCAAAAGCTTGGTCCTCTCCACTTCGAAGACAACGAGAACAAGCTCCACAAGCCATTTGCGGAAGCGACAGCCCAGACAATTGATTCCGAGGTTCGTCGTATTGTGGACGAAGCTTACAAGAAATGTAAGGATTTGCTCACAGAAAAGAAAGCGGAGGTTGGCATCATTGCGGAGGAGTTATTGAGTAAGGAGGTGCTTGGGCGAGACGATATGGTCAGATTGTTGGGACCGAGACCCTTCGATGAGAATAAGGATTTCGTCAAGTACTTCGGTGGTGGAACTTTGGGAAAGAGTGCACCGCCACCACCTCCGAGCGAAGGTACCGACGCGCCTCCGGAAGAGCCCAGTCCAACTATCTGAGGGCTTCACATTTAGGGCGACGGGGCAGAAATTGCCGTTGCCGTTGCCGTTGCTGGGGAGGTGAAGGTGCCAGTTACTTGTATGGAATTGAGCCTGTGTGTAGGTCTCTTCTCTCATCACATTATGGCGATGAAAAAAAGGGAAGCTGGAAGAGCGACGAATGATATCAACGCATGCGAACGAGGAACGAACGAAAGAAAGCAGGCAGGCAAAAGCGACGAAAACACTTCACTCTTCTGGAAAATCTCTTTTGTGCGATGATGATAGCATGGGGCACGTGGTTGGGATTTGACTACTCATTAGATAGATGGAAGCTACTAGGCTTGAAACCACTGGGAGGTGTGAATCGCATGGTAGTTAGTGATGCTGTGGGTGTGCACTGTGTATATGTATTATTATCATATCGAATGAGAAAGAGATATTGTATGTTAAGTCAAGTTTAAAAAAAGAGCAACGCCAACATGTAAGCTTCCATCGATTGTCCGCTGGTTTTTGTATTTTGTGACGCATCATTTCACAGGGAGCCAATGAATTTCATCACATATTCTCGCGACTTTTTGCGCCACAGTAAAAGAAGAAAAAATATGGTTCTGGTTTCTGGTTGTTGCATGTCTATAGGGTTCTAGATCTTCTGTCGAGAGCCCCAGAAACGAGAAGAAGAAATTGTAAGACGAACACACGGGGGTCGGAGAAGTATATACAGGCGAGACGAGGGGGTCACTCCGTGGACGTGATACCCCCGGCTGCAGTTCTAGCCCCGCTAGGGCTGCAGGCTCGGGGGTAGCAATAAGAGCAATAATACTGTACACCGAGAGTGTGCGCGGGTGTGTTCGGGTGTCGGGTGGGTTTTTCGTGGGCTGTTGTGGGCTGTTGTGGAGAAGTGAAGCGGTGTTTGGTACGAGGGGATAAGGTTACTGGAATTGTACTTCTTTCTGTGTGGGCGGTTTCTGGTAAACTGGAGGACGAATCTTGGTGAACAGATATCAGTTTAGGTTCGTTCCGTCATCTGAAGTCTGGAGAACGGAAAACGGTTCTTGTGTTCTCGGAAACAGAAAATCCAATTTGCTTCCAGACAGGGCGGCTAGAAAATGTACTTAAAGGAGGGGAGGAGAATGGGAGCCTTTTCTGGATAAGTAGCTGTCCGAGCTTTAAGGTTTAGCTGCAGTTCTGTCGTGTGGGTCCGTCCCGCGCATCGGTATTCGTCGACTTTACAAGACAAGGCTAGGCTTGCTTCTTTCTTTTTTCTTCTACCAACACTCTATCAAGCTGTGATCTTTTACCAACATCATCAAACCCTCTTTTTCTGAGAAAAGAAGGCTCTTACCTGCTCCATTCTTTGTTTTCATCTGGATTTGTCAAGTGCTTAATTGCATTCGATGCGATAAAGATGGCTACCGAAACTGTCACGATTGAGAAGAATTATTTGGAGACGTTATTGAGAAGGTAGGTAGGGAAGTTTTCTTGTGGCTTAAGTTGGGCGCATGATCGCCCTTGTCCCGTACTTCTTTTCTTGTGTGCGAATTTCTATAATGAGTCGGTCCACTAACTTTGATATTTACCCCTCTGCAACAGAGCCCATTTTGTAAGTTCATAGCTATCTGCCTGAGGAGGGGGAGCTCAGTTACTTACTGTGTGTGACTCTGTAGCATACTACTGCAAATGGCAATGATGGCACAAGTCCTTACCGTGGGGAGACGACCACAATCCCAAAGAAGGAGTACAATGTTCTGGTGAGCAGCACTGGGATTTGTGATGATTGACATTCTGATTAATGCTGCGATAGGTGCGGCTTTCTCGAGAATATGGTACGCTTTTAGTTTATGGATGACGACCCACAACTTCAGGGTTGGGATGCTGATTTCATTCATAGAGAATCTGCGACGGAATCTGTATAAAGGTGGTATTGCAGAGGAGACCTTGAATGTAAGTCTCTGGAGCTACGTCACTGTCTAGGTTGTTTTCGAGCATTCACAGTCTGACTATCAGTTCGCCTGCAGATCTTGATCAAGGATGATACTCATGGGGATGATAATCAGACCTCGACTACTCCACCAACGGTTGAAGAGCCAGACAACAGTTCTGCATTCATGACACAAAACCCACCACTGTCAGCTCAAGAAACCAATGGCCGAACATACACTTTCGGGACGCCCCGCAATGGCAATGGAAGTCTTCGGCCTCGAGATCTCAACAGCTTCCAAAATCATGGATTCCAGCATCAAGACCTTCACTCTCATTCCCATACCAATACCAATGGCAATGATGATTTTTCATACAGCCCGGGTGCGGGAGATGGATTTGTGGATTTCGGAAGTGGGAATAATGAGTCTCGGCCGAGATTTCAGCGCCCAACGTATGACAAATTCTCTCAGAGGACTGTCCAATTGGTGAATCTGCCAGAGGGTGTTACACATCTGGAAGTGGTTGAGGCGGTACGTGGAGGCATGCTGTTGGATATCTACCTGCGTCCCCATGATCGCACGGCCAGTGTGTCTTTCTTGGAGCAAGCTCATGCGCAGGAATTCTTTCGTTATGTCAAACGGAATGATCTATACATTCGTGGCAGGCGGGTAAGTACTTTGAAAATATCAACGCTTCGAAACATACTGACAAGTTTAGGTCGACATTCGATGGAACGATAGGCAATTCATTCTACCTGGCCATGTTGCGAACAAAGTGGCAATTGGGGCAACGAGGAATTTGGTCATTCGTCACTGCGCACCCAGACACACTGAGCAAAGTATCCGTGACGATTTAGAACATATTCATAACCTTGTCGTCATCAAGGTTACGTTCAAAGATGAGGATGTATTCATCTCAACCAATTCAGTCCATAATGCCATGTTCGCCCGTACCTGTATGATGAGCCGCAGGTAGGTTGAAATCTTGTTGCATGCCCACATTAGGTAGCTAACCGGTTCCAGTACGTACAAAGGAGCTAAGATCGATTGGGATATTGACGAATGCGCTGGTCCTCTGGAGAAACGCCAAGACACTCGTCCCGAGATTCCTACTAGCAGGAAGAAGAAGGATTCGCCCGTCGTGAATAGGTTCCAACTGCTCAATATGGACGGTGGGGAAGATGATTCAGATACTGAGAGCGCCGAGGTAGATGGATTGATGCCAACCATGGTATCTCGGGAGGGTGTCCTTGTTTAGCTAGAGGATAACCCGTCTTTGTTGGGTTAAACCGGAATCTGGTAAACGGGTCTGTGTTTCTTGGTTGGCTGTTCATATCATTTGGCGGACTACTGATGTTCTAAGAGCTAGTTGCATTTTGTCGCTTTCCGAGTATTGCTCGGCGTTTGGAGGCGTTACATTAGGTTTAATTGGTTTTTTGTTTAGATACCCTCATTACGTGTCTTGCTGCATTTAATATCCCTATAAACGTTCGGTCGTTTCAACTCCGGATTTGAAATAGTTCAGACTACGAATGGTGGTTGGTTTTGTTGTAGGCGGCTGGGGCGGTTGCAGTTTTGCAGTGTAGGAATCGAGACGTAATATTCAGCATATCCCGTAGGACGAGCAGATGGTAGGACTCTGCCTAGCTCCTCGTTCATGCAAGAGGTTCAAACAGCTCCACCCGCAGTGGGACCTAACTCAAGGGTTCTCAGATCTCCTAAAATAGCTTTGCAGCAGAGTAGTGGGTCGGCCCTGGCTTTGTTAGAAACGGCATCACGTGGCGATTGTGGGTTGTGGCTTATCAGATTGGACGCGCGCTCATCTGTAAAGTTTCACCATGAAAGCAGACAACATTTCGACATGCTAACTCCATGAATCCTCCGAGACAACAGCACATAATCGTTCAAAGCGTATTAGGAAGCCGATATATATAACATGACCGCGGATTCGACGTCTGCGAAAGCAATCAATGCCACTCCCTCCTTCCGATAAGTGTGATGACGCATGCACAATGCCAGGCATTCATGAAAATCGCTCTCTAAGCTCGGTGTCCTTTTCGACCTTAGCTTTCTCCTCAATCCCTCTCGTTCTCACTTTCGTCATCGTCAGTCTGGTCGTTCTGCAGAAACTATTCCCGCTCCTCGCCGGCCTACAACAATCGAAAGAAGACCAACTCCACTACCTTCCCAGCGATGCCCCGCCCAGTTTGCGACACTCGCATGCGGAACATGGCCGGAAAAATGCGCGCGGGAAAGCGATTGCCATCTCGTTCTCGACTACGATTGCGTTGGCGACAGTGTTGGCGGAATTGATTCTCTGCGAGATTTCGAATTATCTGAATCCGGCGGCGCGAGCGTTTGCGCTTAAGATTACGGTTCCAACACTTTTGTTTCTGCTGGTTGTGTTGATACCGTTTTTGGAGCTGCAGTCGATTATTGCGGGCTTTGGGTGGTCGTTTAGGAGGGTGAAGAAAGGCGGGTTTCCGACAATGGCGTGGGTTTTGCAGGGTTTGGGATTTACTATATGGTTGATGGGGTTTTGGTGGTTGGGGAAAGGCGTTCCTGGGACGTATATCCATACAATGGCTTCGGTTCCTGGGCAAGGGCTCACAGAGTCTTGCTTAAATAGAGTGGGGATTATCGGGATCTCGTTGATGGCGCTACTTTCGGGTTTTGCTGCTGTCTCTGCACCGTGGCAGACATTTGGTGCGAAGATGAGACCGGTTTCTGAGGCGGATATTGCGAGGAAACAGGCGGGGTTGGATGCTACGAACGATATGCTTGCTGCAAAGAGGAGTAGGTTGAGAGCATTGCAGCGCAAAGTCAACGATCATCCTGCGGAAGGGTTTATGACTAAAGTTATTGGAACTATTCGAGGAAATGCCGATGTGCAGGAGCTGAAGTCGCTGGAGCTGGAGATCTCGGGACTCTCATCTATGGCTTTGAGCCTCTCGGCTTCGTTATCGATGTTACAGAACCGTTATACTTCTAAACAACGCTCCGCTTCGCCCTTGGGGAAGGTTATCCTTACACCTATCTCTTACGCTTTCTCTTTATATTGTATATATCGTATTGTCACTACTGCACTTGCTACAAGCCGTCGATTCCTCCTACCTTCCGACCCAGCATCCTTCAGTTCATCGACCACTGACCCCATCAACCGGATACTATCACTCCTCGCCAAGCACGTCGACCCTACTCTTGATCAATTGGCCTGGTCTCGCCAAATCTCATTCCTCCTATCCGGCATTATCCTCCTCGCTTCCTTCAACAGCGTTCTACAAACTTTCCACATGCTCACAAAAGTCTCACCTTCTCTCCTCTACCAAGCTCAAGCGAATCTGGCTCTTATCATCGCGCAGATATCAGCTACGTATGTGATATCGAGTGCTTTGCTTCTGAGAAGCAATTTACCGTCGGAGATGAAGAGTGTGGTGAGCGAAGCACTGGGAAGTCCGCTGGAGCCGGGCTTTGTGGAAAGATGGTTCGAGGGCTGGTTTTTGGTTGCGACTATTGGGACGGCGGTGGGGATTTTTGTGGGCAGGAAACTTGTGGGTGGGGATATGGATGAGTGGGATGAGTGGGAGGGCGATGTGGAGTTGGGTCAGAAGAGATCTTGATTGATGGGGGGTCACTTTTCACGAAAGAGAAGTCTGTATGCTTATTGGAGTTTGGGTTCTTTTTATGGGTTGGGGTTGGCTGGATATTTCTTTATGGAAGACAGGTATATGGATGGTCGATGGTATGGTTTGATGGGTCCGATGACTGAAATGATACCTTGCATTGATTACCGGTGTTGGAGGGGGAAAGTTGTGTACGATTCTTGTATCGGATAGCATATATTATACCCTTTGTTGCTCAACTTCCTAGTGGAATCTGTATGCCTTGTTGTCTATGGACTGGACTAGGCAGTATAATGACCTGCATATCTTCGATTTGCCAACCAAATGTGAAGTATCTTTCTGGAGGGACGATTCTGCAATGCTCATTAGCCCTTGCTGTGCAGAGCACAGCTTCCTCTACCGCGATTTCTTCTCGCCCTGTATGATTCACATAACCTACAAACCTCGATTTCTTATAATCCTATGATTCACATAACCCGCCCCACAAACCTCAACTCTCATCTGAAGTGTCCAATCAGTCTACACCAGCTAGCGAAATGAGAATAGATAACAAGAAGTGAATAAATACCATAGCAACCGATGGCCAAACAACAATAACAACATCTGGCATCGAGAATAGCATCTTCTGAATCATCTTTCTTTATTGACGATCTTGAAAATTCACCTTCTGTTTATTTCTAAACTCTTCAAAAGAGTCATAGAGTCGAACTAGCTTTCCATCACTTTTCTTATACCACTCGAGCAGAAATAATAACGTCTAGCTGTTGCTGGTCTTTGGAGCTTTTGACTATCAACTTTTACCCGTCGGTGATACTTAGATCTGACGGCTTAAGCAGGTGTTTCGATCTTGGAGATTTCACTTTGTTTACTTCCTATTTTCTTTCAACTCATCCCTCATATCTCGGCTTCTTTTTTGCTGCCGGTGGAAAGATCGATACTATCATAGCTTCAGGCTCAGGCCTTCTACCCAATTCGAGCTTGAGATCGCTCTTCTTTTAGACAGGTCAGCGGCGCTGTTCGATATCGCTTTGATACCCAAGATTCTACGGAATTTTCGTCAGTTCGAGGATTGCTTCTGCAGGTTAAGGGTGGAGAGTAAGTGGAATTGAGTGGATCTGGCTTCCCTTTGCATCTCTCAACAACACTACAACTGGCTGGCTGGCTCATTTACACTAAAGCTTGCTCTTGCATCTCAATTCATATTCGCATCCAAACACGTTCACAACAACAAGCACACAACACACCTCAATCTACCCACCAGCTCTACTCCACACCAAACCAACCCCCAAGCAACAACCATGTCCCCACCCACCTCCCTCCGCAGCACCTCCAAACCCAAATCCCACGTCCGCGTCTCCTTCACCGACTGGGTTCTCGGCGGCTCGCTGCTCTCCACCTACTCGAGTGCGGCGCCGCCCCCGTCGCAAAAGGACGTGAGTCGCATACGCGCGACGGCGGGCAGGGACCGCAAGGGCAGGAGTGTGATTGTGGTGGCGGATAAGGATGTGGATGCTGTGGCGGAGGGGGAGAAGGTCGAGGTTATGGTTGTGAGAAAGGTGAGGAGGAAGGGGGCGGGGGCGGGGGGGAGTGTGGTTAGTGTGGGGGGTGGAGGGGGGGAGGGGAAGAAGAAGGGGGTGGAGGGGAAGGTGGAGGAGAAGAAAGTGGAGGAGAAGGTAGAGGAGAAGGTGGAGAAGAAAAAGGTTGAGAAGAAGGCAGAGGAGAAAGGTAAAAATCGTAGATCCTCACCATACCTACACAAGCAAAATCTAACCCTTACCTCCCAGCACCAGAAGCAGCACCCGCCCCAGCCGAAGAAAAGCCTGCAGAAGAAAAGCCCGCAGAAGAGAAGCCCGCAGAAGAGAAGCCCACAGAAGAGAAGCCTGCAGAAAAGCCCGCCGAAGAAGAGAAGAAGAAAGAAGACGAACCTGCTCCCGAACCAGCTGCACCTGCACCGACCGAGCCGGTGAAAGAAGAAGCCAAGACACCGACAACCGAGTCGGGATGGACCGAAGCCAAGGATGAGACATTGAGGACGATGAAGAAGGAGAATAAGACGTGGAAGGAGATTGTTGCGGAGTTGGGGACGAGCAAGAAGGATCTGGTGGCTAGGTGGAAGGAGTTGCAGGGGAAGGGGAAAGCTAAGGATAAGGAGAGTGAGGGGAAGGGGAAGGAAGATGGGGAGAAGAAGGAGGAAGAGGGAAGCGGAAATGGCAAGGACGCTGAGGTTATCGTCATAAGTGGCGGAGATGCCAACGAAGATGATAAAGACAAGGACCAAGACAAAGCAAAAGAAGACAACACCCCCACCGCCACCCAACCCATCAAAACCAAACCCAAAACCCGAACCTGCCCCCACGGCTGCTGCACCTTCGACGAAACCACCTCTCAAGTCTCCTCTTCCTCCTCCTCCTCTTCTTCCAAACCCAAAAAACAAAAGCACATCTCCTTTCCCCCCTCGGACTCCCACAACCAAATGCAAGAACAAAACAGCAATCCCAGTCGCAAAACCTATCCCCGTCTCCAGCCCGACAACATCTGGTCAAAAGAAGACTGCGACACGCTGCAGTACCTGCTGGACCGGCACTCGAATACGCAGTGGCTGCAGCTACAAGCCGGGTTTTATAATGTGACGGGGCGGATGGTGAATGCGGAGTTTATTGAGGGGAAGTTTAGGAGGGATGGGTGTGTATAAAGGGGTTGAGGTTGGATTTGGAGGGATATGCAATGCGCACAAAGTTGCTGAGGAAGGGGAAAGGGGTTTCGAAGTTTCGGAGGCGAAGCACGTCGTTTCTGCTTCTGCTTCTGGTTTCCCTGTGCCGCGGTTATGGCTTTTTTTCACCCATGCGCGATGGAAATCCCGTTTCTTTCTTTTTTATCATTGCTACCGCCATAATACGGTTCTTTAAATTGGATGAATAATTGGTTTTTTCCTTTTCCCTGATGGGTGAACTTGGAGGTATGCGAGGAGTTTATGATTTCTGATTCGATGTTGCCCGTTCGTTCTGGTCTGCGTTCCCGGGAGGCAAGATCCATTCGTTGTGGTAGAGCTCGAGATCAGTGGAGGAAACCGGAAGGTAGAGGAAAGCGACGGAGTTTCGTTTTCAAGGCACTGCAAAAGGGTTAACTGGCCCGAGTTCATGGAATGGAATAACCTGCTCATTAGGATGGATGAGCTTGATAAGCCATGAACTATAAAACTAGTCAATATCACCGTACTTATAGCATCACGGCGCGGAGCCTATTCCAGCATGCCAGATAAGTCTTTGAAATGTGCATGACATTGACTTGACTATTAGTAGCATGATGCCCATACAGGCATACTTTTATGGGGTATATTAACAAATGATCCGTCTTTATAATAAAGCAGATCTGCCTCCAGTGCCCCCTCTTCTCTAGAAGACCCTTAATATAATACATATGCACAACGCCATCCGCTCCATTCGTGCGGCTACTTCTGTCCATGACTTATATCATAATTAGATTCGTGAAAGGCGCTCGTATTCTTCGCACTATGTCGTAGCGTCGTGCTTGGGCTCAGAAGTTGACGGGTTTTGCGCCACTTGCTCCAAGTAACGTCTATCTTTTCCCTAGGGTTGTTTTTATATTCAAAATCGCCCACTTCAAATGGGGTTATGCATCGGCGGTAACGGTTCGGCTGGAGGTTCCGGCGTAGGTTTTAATCGAATAGTCGAGCCCTTCGAACTACCACCAGGCGTCGCACTTCCCGAACCTAAACCCCTCTTCATCATTCTCCCTAAAATGCTAACCAACTCAGCCGCATCCTCAAACATCTCATCATCCATCCCCTCGTCGGCATTATATACCTCTCCAACCGTGTGTTTCGCCAGTCGGCGCGAATGGTCTTTCTCGTCCAGACAATCGTAGAGAAAAGCGGCGTATTCGACTTTTACCGAGAGACGCAGGGGATGGCTGCCCCAGAGGAGATGGTCGGCGAAACTGGAAGCTTCGAGGAAGCATTGGTTTGCGATCGGTCGGTAGTCAGCGGCGGGAACTATGAAGCTAAATGCTGGTTCCGGGGGAGGTAAACTGAGACCCGGTGGTCCACCGACGGGTCCACCTTCGAGTGGATGAGTTGGTTGTACGCTACTTGGCCGCAAGGGATCGACTTGGCTGCGATCGATGCCCTTCCCCTTATCCCGTTCGCGTGGGGAGGTAAGACCGGGTGGAGTGGTGATTTTTGCGGCTCTTAAAGTGATACTAGGGTTATTGTTGAATAGCACATAAAGGTGGTAGTATCCAGCGCGAAGCTTGTAGACTAGAACCTTTAGCTCATTAAACTTTGATACCAATGGCAAGACATATTCCTCGAGGAGCTTCAGTCCTTCCCGCGCATACCAGATAATTCGGCAGTAGAGATCGAGGGATGGGGTGTCACGAGTTGTATCTAATCTCCGTAGTTTTCGAGCTTTGATGACCATCTTGGAGAGCATAACCAGATTGCCAAAGATTTGAAAAAGGTTGCGCGCAAGGAGTGGGTGGTCCATCTGGATATTGTCCGCGAATTTTCCTAGGAACTTCATATCTACCTCTGATGAAGCCATTTCACCGTTGATGTGCACAGAGGCGAGTGAGACGAGGAGAGTGTTTCAGCTAGAAGAAATTGACTGCAGAGAATTAGCAACTAACCAAAATCTCAAGGTGTTTTGTGATTAGGGTGGCGCAATGGATATGGATCCGTCGATCTTGAACTGTGAAGGGGAGATATGTGGTACATACCATAGAACTTTTGCAGGAAATCCAATGCCAATTGTTCCAACTAGTCGATCTTCCGGCTTTCTCACTGATCTTGGGTGTATGGTTACGGTTGGACCTGCGGCCACCAAATAGAGGGGACGTCGAAGAGTGAATTAGGCTGGTTGGCAATCCCAAAATTGGAGCGCGATGAGAGCAAACCGGGTGACTGCGAATGTTCCAAGTTTATCGTTGGAGACGAGTATTGCCTTTCTGGTCGACCACCAAGAAGTATTAAGATAATAGATTTTGTAGGGGGGGTGTATATTCGACCTATGTCGGTGTTGATGTAGCCTCGTTCAGTTTCTAGTAGAGGAAATATATACGGCAGAGGAGTGCAATTTCAGTAAATTGCTCGTTTCAAACTTGATCTGGGCCCTTTGAGATTCAATTGAACTTTCCCTGAACCTCCATGCACCCAAGGCGACGATGATATTAGACACAAATTATACTACAACTCGTCAGGAAGAAAGACTCATGAGGTAAGAAGGCGAATAACATTGAATAACAAGGAAATAAACCAATCAAGCAATCGACCATCTACTGACCAATATATTACAGTAAGCTCTCAATGGCTCCAGAGTCTCGAACAGCTAAGGACCCAACAGCCAATTGCAAGTGTATTGGAGGTCGTACCCGCCGCCCGATTCTTAGCAAAACAATTGGATCACCGAGTACCTTTCAATGCTTCAACAGAGAGGTCCGGACGAGCATTAAACATTTCGACTTTCTTTTCATAAGGTCCAAATGCACCTAAGACAGGATTGTTTGTACACGAAAGGCGGTGACCGAAGGGACTGCTTTGGAATCTCTAATACAAGTGTATGGATGGGGTAGATATATGAGCGTTGCAAGGGAGCTTCGTGTATTTTGCTTTGCAATGACTGAAACGCCAATTTTGGAATTCTGGGTGCGAAATGACAGCGCAAAAGGTATGCGCTCTGAACGCATCAATGGATAGACCAATGGTATGTATGTAGGGAGTTTGCTGCTCCCAATTGAAATGAGCGTAGTGTGAAGAGATAAAAGAAGACGCGCTCTTTAGTAATTGAACAGCATTGAAGAGAGGTTGTTTTGAGGACCCCAAACGCGACCCTTTTTTTCGAAGTCAAAGGAACAGCAGCAGAGAAGAGAAGAGAAGAAATCCGCTCGAACTAGCAGCTAGCAAGCAATGTTAGACCCAGCATCAAGTACAAATCGCAATCAAAATGCAACTCTCCGGTACGCATGGTACATGGCACATACGGATGCACTGTACATAGACCTGGAATTAGGAATCGTCTATCGCCTTGCCCGTCGTGCGTCTTGCGTGGTGCGCAGTGCAGAAGTGGAAGTGGAGTGGCAGTGGAAGCGGGCATTCGAGTGTGATGCATGAAAGCTACGATCTTTTCATGCCGAACGCCTGTAGCTGCATATTTTGGCGTTGAATGGAGAGTGAAGCTGGACGATGCAAGCTACGTGGCAGCACAGAGGGGACCGAGGAAACAAGCGGGACAAACGAACGAACAGAAACGAGCGAAACGAAGCCTTGTGCAGTTAGGAGCTCCAGGACAGTTTATGCCTTGATCCCTTCCCTTTGAACAAGTAGCTAATCCTCTCTGTCACTTACTTTGTAAGTTGTTGCCACAAACTGGGATCAACCGGGTCTGTCCTAAGTGGGACTGTGCAGGAGTATTTCCGTACATCGCAGATTGATATTCGCCTGGGTATTTCGAGAGCTTCTTCTGCCTCCTTCTGGACTCCTTCCTTGTCTGCCCCCTTCCCCTTCTCCCTTCCCCTCCCCTTCGCCCAATTCAAGGCTTCGACGGATCTTCTTCAGCGATTGCTTGCCGTACCACTATACCCTATGCACCGCGGGCGTTCCGCTCAATCCAAGTGCTAGGTACGGACCTACCTTAGAACGACTTTCCTGCATAATTCATCATTTTGTCCGTTGGATATAAATATCGTTGAGATGGAAATTCTCCGACTGGCTGCAACGCTGGCGTTGGCAAAAGGAAGTACAAGTATTCGTGCGTGTGTAACCTGCACATAGCTTTACTTCATGGTCTTCACCGCTCTTACTGGACAATTAAGAGATTCCCACAAATACAACCGACAAATCCATGACATCTCTTTGCAGCTACAGCTACTTAGTAGCTACAACTACCTCATAGCTCGAAGGTACGGAAGTACGACATCATTATTCCAGAGAGACCAAGTCTGCGTAAGTTAGCCATCATCCGTCCAACATTGCATATGTAACAAGTTTTCATAAAAACTTGTGCTAATCTTTATTCTAATGTCAACTCCCTAAGATTGGTCCAGCCCCCGTTTTATTCCTACTGCGGTATATTACCCTCTTTTGGCTGCCCATTTCGGCCTTCACATATGCGGCCACCCTTCAATCAAATTGAAAAGTTTCTGAAATCGGTGCGCAATCGACAAATCGAATTAGCGGTGAAGTTCCATCAAAATGAGCCAATCATATTACCCGAGTTTCAGGCTTGTGCTGGGGTCCAAAAAGAAGTTCTAGACAACTACTTCGACATGCTCTGGAATTCTACAATCTACAAGATCCCAGCGAAGAGGATTCAAAGGTTCCTCGACTTTATGATATTCTCCCAGAAGGAAGAAATAGAGATCCAGCTGCTGGATCAGCATTCTTCTTCCGAGCCTTCCCCCCTTAGTTGTTGATGAAGGAGTATGCCTCGCTTGAATTTTCGGAAGAAAGATACCTGTCAAGGCAAAGGGCTCACGTGATATTTATTCTCTTGCCTTTGCTCTGCCCTTCTGCTGCAAGACAGTGCCAACAGTCATTCTCTAGGCAGAATTATCGCAATGAGTCACATCTTCATTTGCTCGTCGGCAAGCTGCCGTGTTCTTCATTTATATCCATATTCTATGCAGCCTCATTTCTATGCACAGGACATACCGTCGAGGTTTGAACGTGTATCATTCTGTCTCTGTCCAATATCCTCCTGTCGCCCAGTTCCCCTGCAGAGTTTGTTTGTGCAACCAGCCGCCCTGTTTAGGAGCGCAGATCAGTGCAAACAAACAATCTCCCAGGTACCATGGGGTTTCTTCCAGCGACGAGGCTTATCCGTCGCATATGATACTTGTCCTTCAGAAAAAGGCTCTGCACATGACGAGGCAATCTTTGCGATATACTACAACATATAGATGAGTGTTCGAAGCTGGAGCCTCGCTCAACAGCTACTTCTACCATTTACACACTCTCGAGAGATTTTTCTGTTTCATTCTTCTCAAGCCGAGCCGAGCATAGTTAATTGCTTGCGTGTTTCCGAGTCTGACCAAACCCCCTACTCATATCCGTGTTTCGGGCATCAGAGTCGTACCCCATAGTTTTACGGTTGCACCGCGTTGAAATCTCCAAGTGGAAGATGTGTCACTAGTAGGATTATCTGCCCCTACATGCCCAGAATTACGCTGAATTGAATGTAGCTATCAACATCGATATGACTGCGCACACGTCACGAAAGTGCTAGCCAAGTACTGCGAGACCGGAGGTTACAAACAAACACCATGCGGCAATATGTCTATCTGGCAAAGCATCAAGATAGGTGAGGATTGTGAGGATTGTATCTTACGTGCAGGAGGTTATGAACGTGCTGCAGATGTATATATGGCGAACAATGCGGTCAAGGATCAGATTAGAGCGAGGAGAGTCATGAGCGAAAGGAGCAGAGCATCTCAAAAGGGGAAATAGACATTGGGATATGGAGAGGATGAGTGTGGTTGAGCTTCAGGATGCTGTTCTGACTCCAAATCTTGTTGGCCATAGAGCGGGAAGACTTCAGAGAGATACTATCCAGTTATTCTAAATTTATTACATTTAACCCGAGAACAAGTAAAAGCTTGGCAAATTGAAGTAGAGGAGCTTTAGGTTTCTACTCTATGACAAATATATGTAAGTATAGTATTAGCCTTAAGAGGTCACTGAATATACCGGCATGCATGTCCAGAAAAGACGATATACTAAACCCGAAAAAATATTAACGAAACTTCTACTTGAGGCAAATCCTCGAAATGCTTTAAAAATCCGAATTAATTTTGAATACCGAGGTTTCAATGACCAAGAACTATAGACTTTTTAAAAACTAGATTGAAACAAATATCTTAAATATATGTTTTATTGTGAAGTTGTAAATAGGAGAAGAACCTTTATTCTGTTGTCGCTTTCGGACGTCGCGTGACCATCATGGAGTAAGTATCTCATAGTCCAACACCGCACCTAAAATACAAACGAAGGAAACAGAAGACATGGACAACTAAAGGGCTTCAGCACGAAAGGCTTGGAAAGTCACGCCTGATATATTTCAGCAAAGTGACTCACTAGCACGGAATTTTCTGTGGCCATATGAACCGGCCGGTGTAGGTAATCACTCCAGCTGCCTACAGCAATCCAGGTGATAAATTCTCCCTTCTTGCCACCATCCCGGATTCAAGAACTTATTCCAAAGTCGCGATGTCTTTCGAGTCCCTTTCCAACGAGATCATCATTAAGATCATCGAGTATCTTCTTCATGATGAGGACTTACTTTCTTTCGGCAAGACTTGCCGTCTTCTCAACACCCTCTCCACTCCATACCTATATTCATCAATTGGACAACAAGACTTTGAATGGTGCAAATTGTTCTTACGTACGATTTCAGCCCGTCCAGATCTCGCCGCAATGGTAGAGACTTACACTGGAGATGAGAAGAACTACGAAAGTAGAGCACTCGGAGCGGTGGAATATGGAGATTTCCCCGAACAATCCATCGCTGTCATGAGAAAAGCGATTACGGAGGTCAGCAGAAGCGAAGAACACGCTGATACATGGGAAAGTCTATTGTTTTACAATCCCCCCATGTTTGACCAGTTCACAGCAATGATAATTGCTCTTCTTCCCAATCTACAAGAGCTACATATGCAAACGTATGGGTATGAGATGTATTACTCGTGCATCGAACAAGTGCTAGATCATGCCACCAATCTCCAGAAGGATATATCGTTTTCATCAGATGCACCATCACCACACTCTTTATCCCAGTTACGATTCACGTCAGTTCGATATTGGGACAGAGCGAATGGAACGTCCCTTAGCTATGTTATACCATTCTTTCGAATTCCATCTGTCAGAAAATTCATTGGCCACGCCATTACGAACGGTGGCCCGAACCCGCCGTCCAGCTCACAGGTGGAGGAACTAGACTTCTTCGATTCTTTTTTCAATCCCTACACATTGATCTATGTCCTAGAAAACTGTCCATGTCTTCGGAAATTCACCTACGATGATAGTGAGGCCCATGTGGACCCACAGGCTTTCCGTCCATCAGCGCTACGAAAAGGACTAGAGGCCTGCAGGGAGAATTTGGAGAAAATCTACATTACCGCAAGAGAGACTAACTACTCGAGCGAGTACATCGACAACGCGACATTCGAGGATCCTACCTCATTAGCAGATTTTCCCAAATTACGTCGAATTGATGTCAGTGCATTCGTTTTAATTGGGCCTAAAAAGGACAATGCGGGCACAAACGACGACGGTGATGAAGGGGGTGTCGATACGAATGCTTTCCTGCAACGTATTCCTCGAAGCCTCAAGGCGCTGAAATTGACCGACTGCGGTAATAGAACGGTTTGGCCCTGCGTGAGGGAGCTGGTCAGACGGAAGGAGGAGGTTGCGCCGGATCTGAAGTTTGTCAGGTTGGAGTATGGATATAATAGAGCTAATGGACCAAAGGGGACTGGAGATGCATGGATCGAGGAGTGTCGGATGGCTGGAGTCAAGCTGTTTCTCCAACCTGATCTCTGAGCAAGCTAGAGAGCTGGGGCAATGGAAAGATTATATAAGTTTAGATATCTTAGACAATAAATACACTGCAATATCTCAAAATTTCCAATATGTTCATTTAACAACAGTAGTCAGTACAATGTAACATTCCAAGTTGGGCTGCTTTTCAGCGCTGGAGAAGCGCATATAAGAACCAACCTGTGTAGCTACGGGGCAGCAAAACACACGTGGAGAATATCGATACCACTAGGAGAGTCTTGCATCCTCTTCATCTGAATTGAGAGATGTTGTGAGAGCATCCTCAGGTATTCACCACCTTCATAGGTCACGATCTCGTGATCTCGACCCCTCAAATGCGGCGCATCATAACTTCATCTTCCTCCTGCCCAAATTCTACTGGGATCGTGTGTATCTTCTCCTTGAATCGTAGGCACGCATATTCCTGAACCATACCTATACTCCCCCCGACTCGCGAATCGACGTGTATAAAATTTTGTGCCCCGAATAGAACTTCGCTGCCTACCGGTCTGATCTAGCATCCTCCCCTAGAGCGTCTCCAAACACACGCAATTGCTTCGATCCGAGAACTCCTCACTCTTCAACGACCCGGCATGTGTCTACCTTCTGGCACTTTCCCAATGCCCCAGTACAACCCCAACGTGCATTAACGATATCCCGGCATCTCCCCATCCTCAGTCCCAAACCCCCTCACACCTCTCCCTCCCCACCAACCCTCCCAACCAATTCCCCCTCCCCACAACCCTCCACCCCATCTCCCCCTCCGTCTCCCCTCCAACCGCCCTCACCCATCCTCCCACCGCCGCTACAACCGCACTCCCATCCTCCCTCATCGTCCTAACCCACACATCCCTGCCTTCCGTCTTCAGTATATCGATTGGAATAGCTGAGCCAGTTAGACCGAGAAATTGCGTTAAGGCGGAAGTTAGGTATGATTTTGCGGTCAATTCGTCGAGTTTGGTTTTCTGTGCAGAGGAAGAAGTGGTAATGAGTCGCAGGTGGAGGTACGTGTAGGGGGGCTTGCTGATGGTTAAGGTGTGTTGTTCGAGACCTTTGTCTGCGGAGGCTTTGTGTTTATGTTTTGAAAGGGCGGGGACTTCGGTCATGGGTATATCGATCTGTCCTTCTGCCATTGTGAAAACATGCGATTTATATTCCCCTTCCCGAAGAGATATCAAGTTCCTAGATAACTTGCCAAGAGGAGAGTCTCCCAAAGCAACGCGCAAACAAACCTTTCAGCCGCGCCAACTTTTTAATGGATCCTTGGTCCAAGCGTCTTCAGCCTTGCGACAAGTGTGCCGAGCCCGAGCTTCGCTTTCGAGATATTTATATTTCTTTGATACCTTTCTCTTTCTTCACAGAAACCTTTCCCGTCTTCGATTCATTTCTCTATACAAACGCACCCAAAAATGACAGAGAATTTCGTACCGCCGAATCAGCAGCGCAATCTGCGCGCTTGCATGGTTTGCTCGATCGTCATGACACACAACGTACGTCTTCCAACGCCCCAGCCTCTTGCCTGTACCTGATCTCCCTTTGCATTACCATTCTCCACGTAAACAAAGTGAACTAACACCTTACTCCTTCTCTTCAGCGTTTCCTCAAAGAAGGATGTCCCAACTGCGAAGACTTCCTGCATCTGCAAGGCAGTAACGATACCGTCGTGGACTGCACGTCGCAAGTATTCGAAGGACTGATCACGCTCTCGGATCCGAGCAAATCGTGGGTTGCGAAGTGGCAGCGCTTAGATGGCTATGTGAGGGGTGTCTATGCGACGAAGGTGAGCGGGGTGTTGCCGGATGATATTATTGCGACGATGGAGGATGAGGCGAGGGTCAAATATATTCCGTGAGTCTTTCTTATTGCTTTCTTAAGTTTGGGGGTTGTGAAGGAACAAGGGGAACTTGTGCTAATAGATGGGTGATTTAGGAGGGATGGAAGTGCGACGGAAGCGGATTAATCGATTGACTGATCGAAGAGAATGGATTGATTGTGAGGTGAGGACATTTTTCTTTCCCAGTTTGCGCCGGAGATGGGATGAGAAGTTTATATGATGTTTTGCAACTTAAAAAGTATTTGCTACTTCAGAGCTTGGGAGACCATGCCATGAGACAACTAACACCATTGCCCTGATATTTAACTTCTCATGCCTTGCTTTCAATCATATTCAGCAACATTTGGAAAGAAAATGAGCTAACTTGTTCAAAGGGTTAAGCCATGGGATACTTCGATGGATGTTGGGCCGGGGATATGGAGTCACAGTCATATGGGAACGGCGAAGGAGTTACTTGGAGTTTCCACGACGAAAAACCATCGTCTTTTGTGATTTGTATAATGCAAATGGTATCATCTACAACCCTATTGTGACCCGTCCTTGTGAAAATTGTCCCGACCAAACTCCCGCGCGATGTGATGTTTTCGTGATAAATGATCGAACCGTAATCCAAACCACAGCAGTTTGCTTAACACATCTATCTTATCCTCTTGTTCCGAAATCAACAATAAGACCAGGTCCCAAGGAGCACCTAATTCCCCGTTTGTCTTCTTCCTTCATGCATGCTACCACGCTTCATCCTATCGACTTTCGTCCCATCATTCCCCCGCGTTCTAGTCTCGCTTAAACCACTCTGAATCGCAATTCTCGTTTGTTGCATATCTTAGCATACCGGGAGCAATTCCTACCCAAAATCACGTGCTGTATACAAGTTTTCAAGGAAGCAAGTTTAGGTAGGCAGCAGGAGTCTCGCATTCCCCAGGTAGAGAGATGTGCAACACAACACCGGTTTGCCGACCAGCCCTAGGTGATCAAGCTCCAGACTTTTCCCTGGCTGCTCGCATAGTGATGCTTAGAATCGTTGTCGTTTCTGAGAAGGTCCTCCATGTGATTGTTCCCTGGATCTCTTCCTCTCAATTTCTTCTTTCATGATCCGTTCTGCTTCACTCATCTTCTTCGGCTGCTCGATGACTGCGGCTTTCTTGCCTCCCAGAGCATTCTTCTTCGCAGCCGCAAACACGTTCTTCGGTTTGCCTGGAGCCATCTTCATAGATATCTTCGCGGGAGCGGGAGCAGGCTCCGGCGCCGGAGACTTCTTAGGTTCCGCCTGATCATCCTTCGGTCCCTCCGAAGCTTTTGGTGTGTCGCTTCCTATGTCCAGAGACGGCACATCTTTGTTTTCCCCTGTAGCATCTCCTTTACCCTCATCTGCCAGCTCTGCCTTCGGCGCAGCAGCCTTAGCACCAAAACTCAACTTGATCTTCTCCCCCTCCGCCCTCTTAAGCTCCCTTTCCTGTTCGTCCATCTCCGACTCTCCCCTCGCCTCTGCATCCAACTGCGCCTTTCGCACCTGCTCTCTAATCAACATTTGCTCTCTCTCCTCATCCCCCTTATCCTGTCTCTCCTTCTTGCGTATCGCATCCTGTCTTCTCAGCGCCTCAGGCGAGTTGTCGATCCACGCCACCTGGATCCCTTTATCTGTCTCCTCGACCCTACACAAACTTTCCCTTCCCAGAAACTTTGCGAATTCCGTTAACGAGGGCCATTTCGTCGAGTTCATGTGGACATGTTCTTTATTCGCGATATACTCTTGGTAGAAGTGGTTGAGATTGACTTGCTTTTCGCCGTGCGAGGTTCGTAGGAGTTGTAGGAAATCTTTCTGGAATTGGTTGCTGTAGTCGTTGATGTATTTTTTGGGGTCTTCGCCCACAAGGAGCATCTGCCGGACGTGCGATTCGGATTGTGTGTGCCTGATGTGCATTAGCAGAGAACAAAGAGATCAAGAGGATATGAAGCTTACATTTTGAAGCCATTCTCGTCGCGCATCTGTCGTTCGCATACCTAAGTTGCGGTGGTTAGGAAATGGTATGCTAAATTCTAACGGAGTAAAGACTTACTTGACAGTACCATCGCAATCGCTGAAGCCCCTTGGACTTGAGCTTGTTGTTTAAAAACTTCGTTGATCCTACTTCTGCTTTCGGCATCTTTGCTGATTTTGAGGTTGTGAAGTGGTAGAGTATAGTTGTAGATGGGAGTATTAAAATGCGCCGCCATCATGGCGAATCGACAATCAGCATGGTCAGTGCGTCACACTATCTCGCACTAACGCCCCCTCGCCTCCCCTCGCCTCCCCTCGCTTTAGGGACACTAGATTCATACTCATACTCTAACTTCAAAAAATAGCAATACCTACATACGCTTCAAAATATATTGAGCTCGTTCGGTAATTAAACACACCAGGTTTTACCTGACTGACCTCAAGGCTAGAAAGGAGACGCAAGACGAATCTATCAAAATCACATTCAGGGTCTTCATCTGGTAGGTGAATTTGCCTATCCAATGACGCATCTTTTATGCTCTACCTAAGCTAATAGAACTCACAGTTCAATACGAAGTCAATTAGATAACATTCCTTATTTTAACAAGTGATGGAATAAGTTCATCGCCCATTCTATTCTATCTACGCCAACCAGTGTGTCGCTGAGATCCCCATTTTATGTAACCTTCGTTCGTTCTACCCATCTCATTGAGTCCTTCCAAATAAACCATACCTCCACATTTACCATTAATCATATATTCCATTTCACTTTCAAGACCTCCTCCCGAAACTCCTCGCCGTCGAACTCATGGTCCGCAAACTGCCTCTCCTGCCATCATGTTCCTCGTCAAGTTCATCACTAACCGCTTCTCCAATAACGACCTCTCCGTCTTCTACCTTTGGGAACGCCATATGCGGCATCTCCCACGTCCTCTCGCCATGTCCATTGACCCCAATCGTCACTACATCCATCGCCACACTCACACTCACACCTTGGTCGTTCCTCCTTTCACTCCTCGTCACACTTCCCTTTCCCTTGTGCCCTTTTATACCCTCGCTACATCTACTTCCTTCCTCCTCAGCATCGAAATCCCAATCTCGCCAGAAGTCCTTCTTTCCCCTACTCGCTCTCCTCACCCATCCCGGAAGCAGGCCCCCTCGAACCTTATACGTCCAATAATCCTTCAACTCATAATCATGCGGGATGATCCTCCCTCCCGACATCGTGGCCAGCACCCACGCTGACGTATTAAGTATGATATAAGTGACAATCCCCGTTATCAACCCATACGCAATCGAGTACGTAAAAGGCATAATCGCCAAAGTCAAAAACGCCGGTATGGAATCCCCTAAATATCGCCAATTGATTTCCGTACATGCTCGCGCCATCATAGCCCCTACGAGAATCAATGTGCAGCCTGTCGCCCAAGGTGGAATGCTTGCGAAAATAGGTGCGAAGAAAAGACTGATGAAGAAACAGAAGCCAGTGACGACAGCAGTAAGACCAGTGGCTCCGCCTTCTGAGATGCCGGCGCCGGATTCAATGAAGGCGGTTACCGGAGGCGAACCAAGGAACGAACCGACGGATATACCGAATGCGTCAACAAGATATGCAACTGCGCTGCCCTCGAAATCCTGTGTATCTTCATCGATAGCGCCACAGAAGCGCGCCATGGAATATAAGGTCCCCGTGCAATCGAGTATATCAACATAGAGGAAGGTAATAAGAGCAGATGCAAACTGGCCGGCTCCAGCGCCCGTAATATTCCAATCCTGCACTGCAAGGACGTGCTTAACGGGATGGAAAGTGACGACCTTCTTAAAGAAGTTGAATGACGCATCGCCAGAGACGGTATTAGGAAAAAATGTAACAGGTGTATTGCGCGGCCACGAGATGATAGACACGAGGAGGATGCCGGCGATGACGGCGCCTTTAACACGGTACATCATGAGAAAGGCCGTGAATATGCCGCCGCAGAATATCCCCAGCCACATAGTTGGACTTCGCATTTTGCCGGATGTGCATGTGCCATCCGGGGCGACCAACTCCGGTAGACAGCCGGTAAGTTGAAGGGGAACGTCGGCGTTGCTTCCGGTGATAGCACCGATACCAGCGCTGTAAGTGAGACCGATGATGGTGAGATAAAGTCCGATTCCTGCTCCACTGGCGATTTTCAAACTTCGAGGTATGGCGCGAGCCAGCCACTGTCGGAGACCTAGTATGGAGAGCGCAACGAAGAGCAGTCCTTCAATGAAGACGGCTGTTAGTGCTAATCTGTACGATACAGGACCTTGGCCATGGATTCCAACGACCTGGTAAGCAAAATACGCATTGAGACCCATGCCTGGCGCCAGAGCGATAGGCATGTTGGCGAAGACTCCCATACAGACGCTCGTTAGGGCAGAAATCCCAGCCGTGGCTGTAACTAAATCCTGGTTGATTTCCTGGACACACAACTGGTACTGAGGATCCGTCGAGCTATCCATGCAAAACTTATCGGTCGAATTCGGAGGATAATGACATTCACATGTGCCGCCAGTTGCTGGAACACGTAAGTCTGGATTCCACTATGGACTCAAATACATACCTGATACTATTGAAGCATTTACAGATATGATATATGCCATAGCGAAGAAAGTGGCTAGTCCAGCTCTGACCTCTGTCAAAAACCTTGATCCTTTCCTCTCATATCTATGCCCTGAGAACTCCAGTCTGAATCGTCGTCCGATGGCACTTTTGGCGACTGCCATGTTTGTCTTTTCCACCTATAGACATATGAGCTTGAGGACTTTAATGGCCATGTAGTTGTACGCACCCAACCCATAACGATAGGTTTCTGTTATTTTTTACAATATTTCGCGGTGGTTGCCTCTTGGCTGAGCCGCAAAAGAGAAGCCTGGTCCAGAAAGCCTTGTTATAATATAGTTAAAGCCTTGTCCATGGCCATGGAGTACTGTAAGACAAAAGTAGCTTGACGATTAGCCAGGGACAAGTGCCCAGCGAGGCTCCCAACTTAATGGCAAACCAGACCACAGTAAAATGAGTGTGCAGATTTGAAGTGTTTGTGGAGGCTCGTGGGAGTGATGAGCCTGACTGTGCGTTCGAAGTGTGTTGGCTGCAGACATGGAATACAAGATATAGAGCTCTGACAGATGCAGTCAGAAATGAGCTATTCCCAAATTCTTCGCCTTATCTACACAATAATTATGATAGAATGAGAGAAGGTGCTGGACGATTGCTCAACGACGAGGCGCATATCCGTGAAAGACGGGCTATGACAGGGCCAAAAAGCAAAAGAGCCAAAGTACAATCCAGAGGGAGTGTTGAGCAGGAATAACAATAGAATCATATGGATGGCATGTGTCCGGCAGTCACTGCAGCCGTGTGTGTGATGTGCAGCACAAAAAAGCTATATCTGAAAAATCAATAGGTATGTATAGGTGCTGCAGTGGCTCAGCGGTTTAAGAAGTCTTATCCGATAGTGATACCACTGTTATTTTCCCGGGCAATTTACACAAAGTTTGTTTATGGATGACTGATCGCCAGACTGCAGTCTTTGGCTTCTGTCACTCCGTGCCCCACGCCTTCTTGTGATACCCCGCGCAATACATTCGCTCGTACGTCGGGAGAGGAATCCATGTTGGGAAGTAACGCCGTTCAAAGTTCGGGATGCGCTACCGAGAACAGCAGTTCGGCGTTGTCCACGTTATCTGATACATCGAAGTAAACTTTGTACAGAGGTAGCTTGGACTCATTGAGCCAGACATAAATCCATGCGCCCCCGTCCTCGCCCCTCGGACATGACAGCATGAGTCTTGCCTAGGCTACACATAGCGCGATAATATCGCTAGCTGTTCAGAAGCCAGTAACGGCGCTCAAGGCTCACCGAACATGCCGCCGGGCGATTCCGAAATGTCCTGTACGAGAAGGGCTGGATGCGGTAAACATAATCGAATCGCTCGTAGCCACTCAAGGATGGTGGCAGGCTTGGAATAATTATCCTTCCACACAATCTGATAAGTATCAGAAGTACCATTCGTTGTGGGCCAATATTGTAGGAAACGAACACTTCTCTACATTGGTCAATCGCTCCGGTAATCGAAGCTGATCTCAGCTGTGTGCGAAGTTGGTCTTTGTAAGTATGTTCTGTATACCTCTGAGACAGCCGAACACTGGTTCTCCCCGGTATGTTGTGCGAGTATTTAATCCTTGTGTCACCTTCTTTCTTGAATCATCGGCGCATATGTTCTCCGTCTTCTGCAACACAGATAGCCCTTCAGAGTAATAGCTAGACGACTGAAAGTCCTCCTTTTGCGCACCTTGGTGTGACATTGATCTACTGCTGTGAAACTTGCGGCTAGACCAATGACCCATCATGATCTTCTAGGCTGCATTTCGGCAAGAATTGGACATCTGTGATAATGTGCCTACTTGTAAATGCTATTGGAAAGATGGGCATCTTTTATCGCTATTGAAGGATTCACGCGACATGCGAACCTTAAGACACCATGCCCAGTTGGACCTAAGGAGCACCCCCCTTAATCCTACGCAGGGAAGACACTTCCATTGGCGAGGATTATTTTCTAGTCGTAGAATAAAGGTACTCCGGTCGAGATGCATAACATAGACTAAGAATGTCCGAGGTTCGGATGGTTAGTTAGATTGAAAGGTTTGCATTGATTGAACTGGGAGGGTATGTCTGCGGATACGACATTGACAAACGGGTAGATGCTTCTTCGATCGTAACAGTCCACAAACCAGAGACAACCAAACCACCATTTTCCAACCCTAAATGTGCCCAAAATATCCATAGGCACTATATATGATCTGCACTTATATGTGCAATGATATGCAGCCATTGCACAGCAGCTGGAGCTTTGAAGCAGTTTCCGGGATTGTTGTGGGGTAGGCACGTTATCCGGGATCGTCTCTTCTGGCAGTGATGATGAAATCAACTACGATCGGCCTGGGGAAGATTCAACAAGGAAAGATTAACCATTGAGATCACATCTTCCAAGAATTGCTAGTGACCGGTGTGGAACTAAATGATGACGAATTGGGAGGTATTTGTGGGACAAGATCTGCCCAGAACTGAATCCAGGAATTCAAGTGTCTGACAAGGTAGACGGTGAAAATTTGTATCCATATGAGGCTCAGATTCATTGATCTCCTGATGGGAGTTTAATGATAGGTAAGTCGTACGTGGAAGTCAATTGCGTAATAGGTAGAATAAGACGAATGGAAAATAACACCGTCAAGTTTTGTATAGTTCGACAACCGCAGTACCTGAATAATGGTATTGAAATACACGTCGACGGAAGGATAGCAGGCCGCGTAGTGAAGGATTGAGAAGAACGAGAATATATCCAGATCAGCGCGCAGACGAAGTGCTACCATCCAAGGTTTGCGAGGTAAACATGTGAGTAAGGCCATCCACTTTCCGTGAACCTCATCACGACTATCATAGTTTTACCTACAGTAGCATTTCTTTCGGTCGACATACATGAGCAGCTCGTCCCGTTCTAGACACATGGAGCGATGCAGCGGGGCCGTTGAATACAGCATTATGCTTCGCTTCACTTGAAACTGTGTTCAGACGCTGTGACTTCTAGAAAACGACTGGTACAGACAATTGGTCTTTCGGATCATGTTCCGGAGTAGCAAAATCATATTCGCTCCCCGCAGCTTTGTCAATTCGGTCAACGACAGCACTCCCACTGCACAACGGCACCCCAACTCAACCCGAATCACCCTAGCTGCATCTTCTACAGATATTCGTTTGAAACGATCCATTTTGTGGTGCTTTTCAGCAAGCATTTGTACATACACACCGCGGATATATGCAGAAATCTGAACTTTTCATGCGACCTATATACCTGCCCAACCCAATGAGATGCTGAACGCCTGTCGTGAGTCCCAAAATTTCCAACGTCTAGATTTGTCTATTCCAAGAAAGTGAAGAGATTAGTGTGCAGTATGTTCATTGCACGTGTAGCTTCGTAAGCGTCTATAACGCAGGATATATTGATTTCGCTCGCCCCTGGAATCATTTGTAAGTCGTTGCCTGATAGGACGAATAGACCGGAGCTGGGATTACCTTGAGATATCATCTCAATGTTTACGTTGTTCTCTCCAAGGGTTGAAAACATCTTCCCAGCAATTCCAATCATATTTTTCATTTCTGATCCTACCAGACTAAGAATGGCCATATCGCTGAGAACGCTAACCTCGCCACACTCTTCCAATTCATCCCTAGCTTGTTGCATATCATGCTTCGAGATGTTCGCTGAGTGGACAGCCATTGAGACATGAACCTCACTAGTAGAGATCAGGTCCACCGATATTTGTCGTTTGTCCAGTATAGAGAAGACTCGCGCAAAAAAGCCATGCGAAATCGAGCGCTTATTTGAGTGGACGTTAATAACAGAGATCTTGTCTTTAATCGTGACAGCTGTTGGCCGCTTAGGCGTCTTTCTCAAGCTCAGGGAGCTCGAGCTTCTAGTATGAGTTAGGTGACCGGGTGCCATTACACGATCAGGTAGGATGATTGTGCCATTTCCTCTTGGATTCTTGACATTTTTAATGCGGATTTTGATTGGGGGTGTTGCACGAATCACTTGATCCATAGTCAGATGATGAATAACCTCAGAACCATAGAATGTTAATTCAGCGGCCTCTGAGGGGGTGATGGTAGACAGAAGTCGTGCTGTTGGCACTTTCGACGGATCAGCCGTAAATATGCCGTCAACTTCCTTCCATACCTGTAGTTCTTCCGCCTTGACGCATACAGCTACTAGGGCAGCACAAAGGTCGGTATATCCCCTGCCGATTTCTCCGTCCATCAAACCGCCAGGGACAGTCCCAAAGTATCCAGTAATGATGGGCACTCTATCCCCACAGGCTTCAATCTTCTCAAGAATTGCCTGCCCCACATCTCTGTAAAACTCGTGGTCCAGCTCTTTCGGTGTTTTGAAATGAATCGCATCCGATAGGTCGACGAATTCTGCGTCAACTCCCTACACAACATTGTAAGTAAAGCCATGCGGAAAGAAAACGAAGATAGCCTACCCTGTCGCGTAACAATGTAGCAACGAACCGGCAGCTGAGTTTCTCCCCAAAGCTGACCAGGCGATCTTTCGACCTGGAATCAATCTCCAAATGCCATCGCTCTGCCGCCATACGGTAGTCGAGTATTTCCTTGCATTCACCCTCAATTTCCCCTACAAGCTTCGAGCAGAGATGCTCGTCCAGTATATTCGCCTTGGCAGCCGCAACATGATCTTCGCATATGACTTTGACCAATCTTTCGTAATCACTAGCTAACGTCTCGTAATGGACAGAATCGGTGTCTTTCAGAGAATTGATCGATTCGAGTATGCCATAAATCTCCAGTAATCTGTAGCAATTCGATTCAGCAAGTTGGCAGGTGCGCAATTCGTCAGATAAACCCACCGACTTGTTGTCCCCTCAACTTTCTTTCCAGTGCTCCTGGCCGAACAGACGACGGCAATTTTATGGTCGTTTAGACTCGCACTATGATGCTCAATTAGTTTCACCGTCGGCCTACCTCTGATGGATTTGAAAGTTGCGTACCGTACAATATCCTCGGCGATATTTACAGGGAACTTTCCCACACTCGTCCCACCAAACTTCTGTACTACCCAGGTTCGTGTCTTGGTGTCGTGCTTCAAAGAATTTGAGATCAACGGCGAAGAAGCATCTGAATGCCCATTCAATTGGATTTCTGTAGTCATCGTCCAAGCAGTATGAGATGATTGGTAGCACAATTGGCACAGGCGTATGAATATGACCGCCCTATTATAGGATAAAAGTATGTACTGTATTTAAAAAGGAGGAGAATTGGTATAAAAAATGTTTACAGTAGAAGATGGAAGACAAAAGTGAACAGTTGTAGAGTCATACAATTAGATGAATCAATTATTTTCCAGATCGGCATCATATCGGACCTTGAACGACCACCCTTGCCGCGCTTTATCATAAGCGAAAGCAGGGGACAGAATGATGGATTTGATCGATCGTGCTAAGATAAGATACCGGAATGGATGGATCAGCAGGAGGCCGAAGGTCTACCAGGCGTGCCAGGACGAAACGTCTCGGTACCGGGAGCTAGGAGCCAGGAGTCAGAGTCAGGAACAAGGAGGATAGAGATGAAGTACAATCGTGCTTATCAAGAAGCGAATGCCTTCACATCACCCTTCTTGCGTTTTCCTTTTATTGTTGCATTCTCCATAAACACACACATACGTGGCTGCGCATCACAAAGAACTCTGGTCATCGTAGAACCTATCAAAGACCAACTCATTGATTACAATTTGGACGGATGTGTTGTTGTTGTAAACCAATCAGATCAGCTAAAGATATGTCTTTATTGCGGTCCTCTCTTTTATGTGTAAAGTGCCGCTGGCGATAGTCGTCCAATGTGCAGGCCCAGGAGTGCTTGGGGTGCTACGAGAGAATCACAGCTACAATATAAAAAATGTAATATGCATCGATTGAAGGACAAAAGTTTGTTTGAATCGCCTTCCACCCAAACACTTTTCCATAATTACACAACGCATAACTACAGGGTGAAACGAGGCTACATAGCATAGCATATAAGACGCCATCCAACAATCTATCCCAATAGACGGTGGATCCAAAAAAAAAAGTGAATAGCCCAAACATTGACCGACAAAACTCGTCCGTCGGGGTACTAATCAAAACAAGCCCAATGTACACCGTCCGCCCATTAAGCAACCAATCCGTATAATCATTGTCGTTAAATCATCCGTCCCAGGCGTACCAACCACGCCACCCAACCCTAACATGAACAGTCATGACGCCGTATCCGTAAAATATTGCTCAACATCTGAGAAGTCAAACGACTTTGAAGAGATCAAGCCATGGAAGTTTGAGGTAATGAGTGATTTAGAGAACTAGGCTCCATCGTAGCATGAACATCTTCTTGCACGAAGCCGTACTTTCCCATGGCGAACTCATCATCTGGTGTTCTCATTCCAATGCCGCTGTCATCATGACCAGCGGCAGCATTCATTGCGGCTTCCCTTGCCACATCCATGGGCTGAGAAGCTGGAATGCTTCGATCGTTGTTAAGGCCACGCCCTAGGAATTCGTCACTTCCGGTACTGTATCGGTTCCCCTGCTGGCTAGTTCTTCGGCTTGTAGCTGGAGGTCTACTCCCATCACCCAGGGGGCCCTGGATATTGTCCCGCTGCATAAATCCGCCTTGTTCTGCCATAAAAGCAATCATTTCATCTATCCAGCACTTGGTAACCCACCAAGCACCAAAGCTTTTGCCTTGAGCAATGGTAAGATCTCTCATTACTGCCGTGCCGATCTTTTGAACACACCATACGATTTCCGCATGCGTGGCATACGGAAACTTGGCAGGTAATGAGAGGAGTAAGTTAACCCACCGATCAAGAACGTTCTCCGTGGTCGCATCTGCATGAACACTGGCTTGGCGCTGCCGTCCCATGCGCTGGGCCATTTCTCCGAATGGAGTTCGTGATTCAACCTCCCATGATACTTCACTTGTAGGGTCCAAAAGATCCCGCAACTCATTGATGAAGAGATTGACGACATCGTCCATCCCTCTTGTAGGCACACTTTCAGCTACTTTTCTAATGCTAACCATAGTGATGAAATCTTCATACATCTGATCTCTGTTATATGGGTTCGACAGCATATTTGCAGCAGCATGAGCAGTCAGATTCACTCTCAGTTCCTTATCCAGTAGACTAGCAAACGTTGTAGCTGGTCCTACTTTCGCTTCGATTACGTGAGCGGGCTGTCCGTGGAAAGAGCTTTGTATATGGCTGACCAATCGATCAGAGATATTCCGTAAAGTATCCAGCACCACCTTTGGTACTACCTGGAGGGTTAAGGGCGCCACAACTCGCATCATGTTTTGATACATCATGATGTCACATTGATTGATCCACGGGGCCAGAGCTTTGTCGGCAAAGAGCTTCTGGACAGGCATAGTCAGAGTTCCTTGAAATGCCGTAAAGAGGTGAAAGAACGTTTTCTCTTTGCAGAAACGGACTTGCTCAACAAGTGAAGTGCAGTGTGATCGGTATAATGCGGACAGAGCAAGTGCCGAGTCTGGATCTGTACCGGCCGGCAAGAACTGCTGTATTTTTGGTAGGGTGATGGGACCATAATCTTGCATGGCCGAGTCTCCAATCGGAGCAAAGTGTAATACTTGTGGTGTTTTGGTGGTGCATTCGAGATCGGAAAGTTTGTTGACTACCGGCTGAGTGTAGAGACTGTGAGGGCGGACAAAGCCTTGAGATCGCTGCATTGATTGCTCGGTTTCTTGAGGAATAGTGGGAGATGGAAAGGCAGCACGATCGAGTGGATATTTATCCGCGGGATAATGCATTTGCGAATTCATGCTTTGACTAGTCCTGTTAGTGTTGCTATCGGCTTGAAAATTGGATTTACATACTTGAAGCTCTGTGTGAAACTGGTGTCATTGAAGTTGTTGATTGTCTGACTTGATTGAGTCTCGTGCAGTTGCGGTTGATCATCCTTGAGGCTAAAGTTCACATAGTGATACTTGGACTCTCCTCGAACGCCAAGTCTTCGAGTTTTCAACCCAGGGAAAAGCACGCGCACGAGCTTGCCGAAAGATGCAGGATTCAATACTGTAACCTTCTCCGTGCCACACCTCGATACATAGTTGGCATAGACACGACCTCTAGGTACAGATCCAGTTCCTTTGTCACAAACCTTGTTTATCCTAAAGCAACATCATTAGCCTCTAGAACGTTGACGAGAAACAACATACATACCACAGCATAGCAAAAACCTGTCTTTGCCTTTCGGATTGTGGTCCCCTTTCATTCTGGAGCAGCTCTGAAGCGACGTCTTGCAGACTACGGTGTTTGTTGGACTGAAAAAGTTGTCTCATTTCTAACTCGTTGGCAGCGCTCGACTTGGAGGGTTTCTTAGTTGCACCATTCGCTCCACCTAAGGAGTCCACATCATCTTGTTCATCGCTGCGACCTTCGAGCACCTGACTGTCGCCATCTCCATAAGCGGGAGCAAAATTATCCATTGGTATAGATTGGCGTCCATTCTCGTGTCTGTATTGAATTTCCGAATGATAGGACTGCATGCTATGACCCGGAACACCATTCATGCTGTGTTCTATATCATAGCCTCGGGGATTTTGTAGTTGAGAAGCAGAATGCATGACCATATCCTCGGGAGTCATCTGCGAAAGCCCGGTATCGAATTTGTGCTGTGCGTTGGCATTTTGTTCAAACCATTGTGGTGGGTCCATATACTGTTGATCTAGAATTGGCTGTGCGATGCCACTGTGAACACTTGTCGTCGATGCTCGAGATTGAGGACGTTTGCGAGCTTTGGCGGATGCCGCTGTGTTGGACCTTGATCTCTTGATGGGAACTTTTTCTCCCGGTGGGTGTTGCTCTTCAACATCTCATGAGATTAGTATTTGGTCTTCGTACACACTGCTGGGAATTGCGCGCATCTCAGCGCGCTTTCTTGAAGTAATCACTCACCCATGATATTCATTTAGGTTTGTTTGTTCGCGGACCAAAATGAAGGATGCGGAAGAAGTGGCTGGCTTTGTTTATTTCTGATGTTTACTTCTCCCGACCTTGACCGCGGTGATGATTCCAATCGTCTTTGCGCCGTATTTCCAATCCTGTTCTTCGATACCAAAATCCGGGTCGTCAGGTTGCGAGCAAATCCGGGAGGTTCGCCGGCTTTCTCGCGATATGTTGTTTGAAAGGACTGATTCAATTGTTTACCAAGTCTTGAGGTATTCCGGTTAACGAAGCGACCACCAGTCTCGGCTAGGCTTAGTGCATTATCATTAGCAAAACAAACATTAGATCAGCAGTCAGACTTTGGCAGCAAATGTTAACTGTTGACAGAGGACAAGAAACGAGAGAAGACGACGAGATGATGATTAGGTTTTTGAAGGGGAAAAATCGGTGCGCTCAATCCCAATATTGTGAAAGGCAGACATTAAAATGCGGATACGATACGTTCATTATTTATACCATTATGTTTCTACATTTATGTTTACTGTACTTTCCACGGTATATCCAATTTCCTTACTGCTGGCGCCTGGCGGTGAACTTGCAGACTTGAATTTTTAGCTTCTTAGCTCATGCAAAGCAATGGAAATGTCTCGTATAGAATCAGTATGCATTCCACCGGTCAGCGCTGCTGCTGTTCATCATTCAGGTACAACGTATTCGGGCGCAGGCACTACCACATGTAGGTACGAAATACGTGGATATATGGGACCTGGCGAGGTTTCCGATTTGCAAAGGATGAGATATGAAAGATGAGTGTATCTTGCTATAACTTATGTAAAAAACTGCCTATCCTCTGTATAACTTATGTTCCTAACAGTAATAAAGCATAGTGGCCAAGTGCATACCAAGGTATACTTCGTACATACCCGACATTGAACCATGGAGCCACTGAGCCACTCATATCAGACGTATCGGACGTATCAGACGTATATAGAATATGAGAGGAAACGAACGTTGCTCAGCCTATCAACGCATCGTAGATTCTCACTCGCTCTCTGCCTCTTGTCCGAATATTTCAGTGAGAGAGAACGGCGAACCCTATTCCCCACCAAGCTGCTTTGCTATGTGCTTTGTAAAGCTTCCTGCTGCCTGCTACCTCATGTAGTGATACAGATACACATCGATGAACATTCATCCGTACTCAGCTTCCAAGAAGCCTTCCAAGAAGCAAGAGTCTGCATTCTTTCTTCCTCCGAATAGATAGTAGATATAAATTCCTCATTCCCAGACTCGAATAAATTGACCCTTTTGGCTCTTTGTGTGTTCGTGGTCGAATACCCCACCGCTTCCGATCGGTTCTCAGTTGTCCAAGCTTTCTGCGTCATGACGCTACTCTGACAAAGAACACTTTTCCGCGACCGACCCAACCTTACCCTACCTTCCACTTCATACTCACAAACCTACGAAGCTTCGTACTGCAGTTTACAATACCCAAACTCGATAAGAACGACATACTCTTCGATTCTTGCATTCGCAATAAATCTGCTATCTCCGCATATTCCTAGATAAATCAAAAGCTCTTTGCGCTCTCAACCTACTTACAATGTCGTTCCAGGACAAAGTTCAGGGAACTATTTCCCAAATCGATAAAGAGGTAAGTTACCGCACCATCCGGGACTCCAGGTCGATATTCTCGCATTCAGTCTAACTGTCCCGTCTATGTTTTGAGCATCTGTAATGCCATGTCATGCTGTAGCTAATCGCTCTTGCAGCTCTCCAAGTACCCCACCTTGAATAACCTCGAGAAACAAAGCTCTGTTCCAAAAGTCTATGCTTTCTTGGGTATCATCGCATTCTATTTCTTCTTCATCTTCTTCAACATCGGAGGACAACTTCTCACAAATCTTGCTGGGTTTGTGATTCCTGGATATTATTCTCTAGAGGCCCTGTTCAGCTCTGGCAAGACGGATGACACCCAATGGCTCACAGTAGGCTCAACTGATACTATTTTGGATGGCTATCGCTGATCACTTTTTGCAGTACTGGGTCGTCTTCGCTTTCCTGACCGTTTTTGAGAGCTTATTCACTGTTGTATATTGGTTCCCCTTCTACTATACCTTCAAGTTCATCTTCGTTTTGTGGCTCGCTCTCCCAGTCACTGGGTAAGTTTAGGAGCTCTACTTGTCCCAATGAAAGCGACTGACGAATCAACAGTGGTGCCCAAGTCATTTTCCGCTCCTTCATCCAGCCGGTCTTCTCCCGCTACTTCTCTGGAGCAAGAAAGGTCGACACCGACAAAGCTTTGTAGGCAACTGTCTTATATATACCGCTATCTAGCTGTCGCATTCAATCTACATTTACAACGGGCAGAATGGTGGTATTCTGGCAGCATAGAGAATAAATTACCGCCGTCGGACTAAAACGGCTTGCGAGGCTCGAGTCGTGGGCGTTGAGGTCGGAGGAGTGTGTGGGAATAATTTCTTCAGAACATACAATGAATTTCTTTCGGATCTGGTGGGAGTCACGAAGTTTCTGTTGATATGGAATAAATTACAAGAACATTCCCTATTAGACCTGCCGGGCGCAATGTAGGGTCTAAAGAATACTATACTACTTAACATCATGTCATCCTCAGCGTTATCAGTAGACCCCGCATCTTTGCAACACATTTTGGATCGAAACAGAAATCCCACTATATCAGATTTACCAAATGGCCGCGCGTCCAATTAAATGATTTAGGGGTTCGTACATTTGCTTTTGAATTCAGAGATAAGTTATGTCGTGGCTACTGCTGTACTTACATGATTAAGTTTCGTCGGATGCTTTGCGGAAGGATAGAATATCGATGAGCCAGACCAGGCACGCCAGGGTTGAGGGTCACTAAAAATAAACCTTATCATTGGCCAGGACTTTCAGGTACATACCGAAGCGGAATTTGAGACTTCACTAAAACACGAAATGTTACCTCCACAACTATCAACACCTCAGCATTGATTTATTCTACCGATTCCACAGCCTTGCAGAGATGATACTAGAAAGTGAAGGATTCCGTGATACCGAAAACTAGTACTTCCGCATACCGTCGAGGGAGCCGTGACTCTCCAATGCTCATCTCCCCCATACCCTCGCAATGCCTCTGCCAAAGCTGAGCCCATTGCAATCGCGGCTAGCTGCATCCTTGATGGCTTCGATAATGATACTGCTGTTGTACCTCACGTTTCTGTCGCCTCAATTTGCATACGCCGCAGATGTCGACTCAATAAGGCCAGAAGATCACAACCACGAGCGGTTACAAGACATGAGGACGTGGGAGTTGGATATTGATGATTTACAAATAAGGGCCGAGGGATATGAGGCTGAGTTTCTGGGATATGATCGAAGCATAATAGGAAGAGTACCAACTGCGGATGATCCAACCGCATTGATCAATAATCGAGTTGTTACGACGAATGTCGAACAAGGGCAAACGATACCCTTTTCGTTTCTGAACGCTTCGTTATGGGGTGCTCTATCCCCACAAGCGAGCGGGCTACCATCTTCAGTTCGTCTACGGACAAGAGCTACGGAAGGGGATTTCTATGGAGATGATAATACTGAGAATGCCGATACGGTCCTGCTCGATTTCCAGGAGGACGAAGACGCAGAGCATCAGCATTCAAATCCTGTCTTGCAACCCCGGCAATCGACCTCTACGAGTACAAGGACGTTATATGTTACTGTGAATGTGTGCACACAACCACAAGCTGCAGACGCAAACCTGGAGCCCCCACCACAGCTTGAGCTCTATATATCACAATCCGAGAAGAACAAAAATCCTGGTCCCGGACAAGATAGCAACACGCAGCAAGCTTACAGCCTTGAGGGAGGTGCTGCCATGGTCGCCGTAAATGCCAGCGGAGACGTTTACATAGGTTTGACAGGTCGAAACCTGACGGGGAACTATACCGGAACGTGGAATGCTCAGATTGCGGCATCCATAGATGCGCCATATCATTCTTATAACAGTACGGAATCGAATCTTGTCCTGGTGGATAGCGACAGCGGAGCAGCGCTCCTTGTCACGAATGATCTTACGAACAACAACGGCACGATATATGATGAATGGGTTAACATAACGCCTCCTTTTACAATGTTTGCCAGTAAAACTTCAGATACCTCAATGATGGGCCTGGAGTATTCATACTGCGGACTAGAGAAAGTGGCAGATATAGCGGGAACGATCAATGGAGGTCAAAGCACTGGCAAGGTCGAGGTGTCAATGACTACAAGAGGAGAAGATAATAATCCCAAGCAGCAATTTTACTTTGGTGGGCTGAGCCCAGGCACGTCATATTATGGAATTATGGCCATGAATGGAAACGCGACGGCTCTGGGACGGGAGGGTGTAGGTGGTGGGGGTCAGGTCTGGAAAGCAATGACCTTCTCCACCCTCTCAGGTATGTGAATGCGATTATGTATCTGGAAGGCAGAACTAACGGCAAGCTTAGACGGCAACTGTGCAGTGCTCTACAACCTCTCTTTCTGCGACCAAGTTGCTTATGCAGTCCCTTCAAATCCAAATCGATTCCCAAATGTTTCTGCGTTAGCCGAATGGTACGATACTTCGACCAACCTGTCGTATAACTTTTTCCGCAAAGCTTTGGCACAGATACCCTGCAACACTACCTCATCTGCACAGTATTCTCTTGCTCAGAATTGCACCACTTGCGATACAGCATACAAGACCTGGCTTTGCTCGGTCTCTATACCAAGGTGCACCGACTTTTCTTCGACACTGCCATGGTTGCAACAGCGTGCCATGGGACAACCATTTCCCAACGGCAAAATGCTTGACACACCACTTCTTATTCAAGCAAACAAGTCTTTGTCTATGAATGGTTCTCGCAACCCAAACATCGATGTCATGGTTCAACCTGGCCCGTACAAGGAGATCCTGCCTTGTGACGATTTATGCTATGCAATCGTTCGTGCATGTCCAGCTGCTATGTCGTTTGGCTGCCCTACTCCTGGTGATGTAGGGTTCAACCAAAGCTACGGGATACGAAAAAAAGCAAACGAAAATGAGCAGGTCACTTGCAATTATCCCGGAGCAGCACATGATCGGTCGAGCGGTTATAGGGGCTCGATACCTAGGGCAGCGGTAGTTGCAGCGACGATATTAAGCATAGGGTTTATGTCTGGTGGTATTTGAACAATCTTGGGTTTACAATGGAATACACGGCTGGCGCAAAGGCGGGAAAATTTATTTAAGAGGGAGGACCTTTTTGAAATACCTCCACAGCAAGGGGAGTGAAGAGCATTCGAAGCGCTCCGTGTGACTTAGTATGATGCTGTATTTGTGTATTACACCGGACTACATAGACTAAACTTGTGCTATATATGAACTGTATGATCATTCTCACTTGCAGTCAGTCTTCATGTGCCACGTGATGGTGAAACAGACGAGCCGAAAAAAGGGGGGGTCTGTTTGAAGAGAATTCTACATTCTCGCATTGCCTATTCACCGCTTCTCTCGAGTCTCGACAGGTTCAACCGTCAGAACTGACATAGATTTACATGCGATTTGGGCGTTTAAATAGGTAGCAATTACATGTATGCCTCCTCGATCGGTACCTGCGCAATTCAAATTTACTTTAACAGCAGCAATAATCCCATTCTCGAATGCCATTTACAAGCCAGTAGAACATTTCTAGAAAGACCATTTGCCAACTTTCCTACAATCTCCACTGACGTCCAATGCATAAACTTCGTTTCGGCTTCATCTTACGGCAAGAAGACGGCCATCGTGATAGTCCTCCGTATATAGTAGGCAGCGACGGGTCGATGACACTTTACGGACAATCCTCCGGGCAGCCCGAGCGTTTTCCGTGTCCCTCGCTCAGCCTACGGGGCATTCAACAACGGACAAGCTTTTTCCCTCTCCCTCCTGCTCTCAGTGTGCCGGGATGTTTTGTCGTCATGGTCCCAGTTGATAGCCCACGGATGTCACGATAACGGCGATTTAGATACAGGTCGCAGCTGAAGGACAGGGATTGGGGTTATATATAAATTGGCATGTGAGGGAACTACGGCTGCATGCGGTTTAGCGCGCATTGTCACGATGAGTTGTTCTGAATGCAATTTTAATTTCTTCCCGATGAAGGTTGGAGGATGTTGCACTGGTGCAGGCATGAGGAAGTCGGGGCAGGCGTCTGGGCTCCTTTGGCTGCTCGTGTGGAAAAGATCTACTCCACTCCACATCGTCACCGTGGGGTGCAGACTGTCTTTGGTGCTTCTTTCGTCAGTTTTATGCAATTTGTGAGTCGTGATAATGGCTCTTAGCTTGATAGTTGGACGATGATATAGGAAACGTAGAATGTGCCCAGATTGATTGTTCATTGTTCATTGTTCTCTTGACTAATTATCCATCGCGTTCTTCGGTTTGGGCGAATAAGACCAGTTGGGGGAGCATTGAACATGTCCTTGCTTTCCCTTGCTTTCCCTTGCCAATAATGGACTTTTTGATATGCCCGTCCTCCCTCCATTGCTCAACCAGATACGGTACTTCGTATCTCGTGCAATAGCTGTATAATAGTAAGACTTCGAGCTTCAGCTATAACTCTCGAACCGGCGTCTTATTGGCTGATGGCTGCAATAAAACGCGCTAAGACGCGCCACGCTGAAAAAGTAAACAAGAAACCTTCCTCCGACGCGAACCTCCAACTCTTTTCGCAATTCCCCTCCACCAGACGAAAAGATCCGCGTTCAACCTTGTAGCTCTTCCCCTCCATGTCCTTACCATCATAGGAAATTCGCACACAGAATCCAGTCCCAATGTCCCATCCGACCCCGACAATCGTGCGAAGATCCATAGATTAAGGAAACAACGAACCGACGACGAAAAATCGATTTTGAGCCACCCGAAGCGCCCACACCCCCAATGTTCAAAACGCCCTGGCCACTTTGAAGAATCTGTTCTCGTCCAATCAACCCGACATCAGCTCCCTGTCTTCGTTATTCGCGAATCCTATCCTATGATTCCTTCTGCACCGAAAAAGACTGAAGTATCACATCATATCCTACTGTCCTGTCCTGCCGTATCTTGGATTCTTGTCTATCAGCAGTTGGATCCTCGCCGCAAGTGGCTGCTTCACCCACCTATTACATCCCTTGGTAGCTATCTAGCTGCCTCCTAGCCTGCTCTGCTTGATATTGTCGTTGATTACTCTCTCTTCGGTCGTCACTCCAAGTCAACCTAAGCAATACGACCGACCCGTTAAGTCTCATCAATCACCGTCAGATTGTCAAATTCCCTTGGCTTGTACGCCGTTTTCTACGATTCTATTCATCCCCGTGCTCTATCATCCAATTCCAAGGCTCTCACGGACCAGTTCGACTGCAATCCGTTACAATCTCTACATGCCGGTCTGTCATCAGTCGGGCCCGGTTCTTTTTAGCAGGGCATCCTCCTGTGCACCCACTTCCTTGCAGGCTTGCTTCCTTGCTTCCTAGCTTCTGACTACTCGCCCTTCTTTCTCGTGCTCGGCATATTGCCTGTCTTACACTACGACCACTATTACCACCACTGCCACTACCACACCACCACCACCACCACCACTACGATTCCATCTTCTGCCCCGCGCAGCCTTTGTACCCCCATCTCTCGCTATCTTCGTTACCTTGCTTGTGCTTCCGTTTGCAGTATTTGCTCCCTTCTGTCCCCTTCTTCCTCTTTACTGTGCCACATCCCACATCCACATCTCACCTCAACCTTCCCCACCCATCTCACCACATCTGGCTTCCTGTTACTCTCATACCTTCAATCTCGCATTTCGACATCATCGATGCTACTCTGAGCTCCGAAAGTACTTACCACCTGTCAATCTCGCTCTACCGCATACTGTACCGATATCTTCGCAATCAAATTGATCTTAGTGGCAGCGATCCAGACCACACTGTCCTTGCTTCCCTCTCTTTAAACGTGGAATCCACCGTAATCTCGCTCCACAATCCGATCCGTCGTCGATCCTGGACAGCATACTCTGAGCATCCACTCCGGTATGCATGCCCTTTAGATAGCCCTCAATGATTTCCATCGAACAATTTTTTCTCCAGGTTGACCTATTTTTCCATAAGGCTAACATCAAATGCAACAGCGTTCCACTCGTAACGACACCTTTTCACCACCATAAAAAACGCGCTGAGAAAATTTGTCGACACGCCACCAACCATCGCGTCGCCGACTCTCTACGATGGCGTCGACGCGTTACACGCAGCAGCCGCTGCAAATATATCAAGATCCCGTTACTTCTTATGACAGCGCGCCAATGCCCTCGACGAAGAATTCCACAAATCCGAAAAAGCCCTCGCCCTTAAAACCTATCAAAAACGCAGCCTCGAAGCGGAACGTTATATTCAACCCACCTCAAAATGGATCTAGCAAGCATTCACCGCTCAAGTCGCATAATCAACTGTCCAGTTCACCGTCGAGAGCGCCACTTGGCAACAAATTGAACATGATACCGATGCCACCGCCGGGAGGATCGCATTACAACACCGACTCGATCGCAAAGAAGCAGCCTTTCCAGTCTAAATATAAGTCTGCCCCGCAGAAGGCGTTATTCACGACATTTATGAACAGTCAGCCACAAGGCAAAGAGAATTATCCAATGCCTATGTACAGCCAGCAACAGAACCACTACCGAGATGACTTCTCGAGTAGCAACTTCTCCTTAGAGGGGTTGTATAGCCAGAAACCGTCATTGAAGCGCTCGTTGATGGAAGCTGCGCCGATTCAGGAGACGAAGCAACCAAAGAAGCCCAGCAAAGTTGAGGAAGCAAGTGATAGTTTGGAGCTTCGCGAACTTCCGGAACCGGACTCCTTCCCTCCCATACATGACGATGGATTCAAGCCATCTCATAGTTATGCTCAGTTGATTGGAATGTCAATTTTGAGAGCGCCCAACCGTCGACTGACTTTGGCTCAAATCTACAAATGGATATCTGATACCTACTCATTTTATAGTGCGACTGATGCAGGATGGCAAAATAGTATCCGTCACAATCTGAGTCTCAACAAAGCCTTTATCAAGCAGGAGCGACCGAAAGATGACCCAGGAAAGGGGAATTACTGGGCGATTCAGCCAGGCATGGAGTTTCAGTTCATCAAGGAAAAGCCCACAAGAAAGCCAGCTGGACCAAATGAGAACCTCCCGGTACTGAACACAGCGCTTACACCTATTGAGCAGCCAGAGCCCACACCACCAATGTTCAAAGATCTACCGTCGTCGAGTCAAGATATCTCTCTACCCAAACCGGCCTACAGCTTGCCTGAGGCTGAGTTGCCCCCTATTCCCGAGCTATCTTCTGATGCCACGATACCTGCATCTGAATTCAACCAAGAACATGAAGATGTTGAAGAAGCGCCGCCTTCGTCTCCTCAAATTCAATCATCTCCACCCGCCATGATGCATTCCTCGCCGCCCGTACCTCGCCACACATCGAGACGAAATCACACGCCGCCACCTGTTCCACGCTTCCCTGCCTCATCCCAGACCAGATCCCACAAGCGGAAATTTGCATCCATGGACGACAGTGGCTACTTTTCCTCGCTTGAATCTTCAGCTATGCGACCGCATGCGGTCGGTAGGCTACTAACATCCGAAGCTGACCGTCCGAGAATCAAGCGAGGCCGGGCGGAGGAAGAGATCGCTCGTCTTCGCGGTTCCTCATACGATAGTCCTAGTAAAGGTAGAGCTCTAGGTGGCTTCGTTCCGCCATCCTCGTCTCCCTTGCGTCGGACGCAAGCTACTGAACCATCCCAGATGCTTCCTCCCCTCACACCCGCTGTTAAACTGAGAGCCCCTCTCAAACCTCCACCATCGGTATCGCCAAATACAAACCTTCGTATTCACCGTGATAGGGTCAGAGAACTAGTCGGCTCACCAATCCGTGGTTTAACTGTTCTGGAGGAGAACTTGCCCTGGAGCCCTGCATTCCACCTAGACGACAGTAGCTACATGTTTGGGAGCTATGAGTCTGAATTCGACATCTTCACAGATGCTACGGCTACACATTTGACCCCCGGCAACGGATCACCAGAGAAGCGATCGGCTAAGAGACCCCGATTCGATCGTTCAAGATCAGCTAACATCTTGGGCGAATCCTCCGCTTCCAATCTGAATAAGAGCGTCACTTCAACTCCGATCCTCAAACTTACCCCATCTCTAGGGCCGTCAACATTCCTGTCACCCACGAAAGGAGGTTTAGATTTCATGAACTCTCCATGCAAATCAAATAACTCCCCTCTTAAGCTACATTCTTCTATGCTGAATCTCAGCGCCTTTGACCTTCCTCAAGAGGAGCTGTTCAACTCTGAATTCCTCACTGAAGAACTCTCTGACTGTCCCGGATTCGATATCACACAGCGTTTCCCAAAGATTGGGTCGGGTGCTCAATCATCCCGCAATCCTCCAAAAACCCAATCTCGACCATCAATAGGTCGCAGCTCCACTACACGCTTCTAATTTAATCAACATATTAGTGTAATAGACACTATACATAATGACCAAATAATGACACTTACGACATTATGAAATTCGAGCGTTCAGCAGTCCTTATCCTTCGGATGGAGTTGGGATGGTTGGAGTCTGCTCATGGAGGTGCCTCGTTCAGGATAGAATCGGGGATGCCTCACGGCCTTGTTGGTTGATGTTGATGATAATGTTTGGTTATATACCGACTGTTGTTTTGAGTATGGAGTGACTTTGCTTTCATGTTATTTTTTATAGTCGCGTTGCTTTTGCGTTTGCGTTTGGGAGTTCTCTTTTCGGCTTTTCCGGCTACGTTTCTTTATATTAGGGGGTCTGATTTAGCGAATGGTGAAGGATGGAATGGAAAGATAGGTGGCTTTTGTGTCGATCTTTTAAACTTGTATTCTGATTTTCCCGGATGGTGCATGGTGTGGGAATTGGCACGGATAGCATAGCATGGCACGGCACGGGCGCTGTTTGGACTGCTTTGTTATTGGATTGATTTAACACAATAGCACGGATGCAGGAATGAGATATGGGTTGGTCGGCGTGGCTAGGCGATTGGACGGGTTGTCCTGATCAAATTCTTTTTGCAGATCTGATCATATGAAAAAGTCTAAATGTTTTATCTACATGCTGTCAATGCCCGTTTTGATGTGATGTGTTTGTGATACGGCTCAATATTCGTATATCTCTGCCGAAAGGCCGTTAGTAGTCACGGCCATTTGAAGAGTCTTGTCGACCAACAGATTTCCGAAAAGACGGTCCTGTCCATTAAGAAGGAACTCTGTATAAAATATTGGTCTTCATGGTTGGCAGGAGACACAACAAACGCAGCTTCATCGATTATGGCTAGGGTGCCGCATCTTGAGGACTATGTTCGAGGTCTTCAACGTTGTTATTTTTGGGCAGGACCGAACAGAGAGTGCTTGAAATGTGACATTTGCTTCTTTTCCATCTCTTATACTCTAGCCTAAAGATGCTAAATTACCGTTCGAGTCGAACGATATATTGCCCCACGAAACATGGAGACAACAAGACAAGAAGTAGAAAAAGTCGAACCCGTTTCCAGCCTCAAACACGACACAATGCTCCATTCCCATCAATTTTCCAGTATACATCGCTACCAACAGCCGCATTCGCCCAAAACAGAAAACCCGGATCATACTTCTCTTTCACCGCCAACAAAGCCGCGTAATTCGGCCCATAATTGTCCTCCTTCCAATACGGATTGTCCCACGTCACCTCATTCATATAACTTCCTCCCCCAGGAGTGACATTGCGCAGCTGCTCCTGCCATACATTCAGCTGTGCCTGATTCCTGCGGATTTCATCCCAGGCCGCATTCTCATCCAGGGGATTCTCAAACGTCGCGATGAAGAGCGCATCACGCCAGGACGGCAGCACCGCGTTGGGTGTGTAGTTGCCGTTGGTGAAGTTGGCTGAGACGCCGGAGATTTGCCCTCCTCCGCTGGTTATTTCACGGAATGCATTGATGAGGGCGGGGAGAGCGACGTTCTTGTCTTGCACTGTGGAGCGCGGAATCAGTCGGCTGCCGATGGAGATGTTGCTTGTGTATGCTGTGGGCGCCCAGAATGCGTAGTGCTCGGCGAAGGTGGCGTGGACGTTGGATTTGTAGCTATCGATGACTGAGATGTTCAGCTGCTCGAGCTCGTGGAAAAACGGAGATAGGACAGTGTCGATTTTTTCTGTTGTTGTAGCATCGGGTAAGGTAGCGAAGATTAGGGAGAGGCCCTTATCCGTGGCTCCCCATCCGGTCATAAAGCCCTCAATGGTATCGAGCACAAGCATTGTCTCCACCCAAGCGCTGACTGCAGCCCAGTAGCTTGTATCATTGCCATTATTAACAAAATCGAAAGATGCCCCAGCCACGGGTCCATCGACGTATGCGCGAACTGTCATGGAGAGCACAACTGCGAAGTTTCCTGCACCACCACCGCTCAACGCCCAGTAGAGATCCGCTTCGTTCAGTGGTGAAACGCTTATATGTTTCCCTGCAGCTGTAACTACCTCCCACTCCAACACTTGGTCCGCTCCCAGCCCATACGCTGACCCCAGAGGACCATGGCCTCCGCCTTGGGTAAAGCCGCCTGTTACACCCACTGTAGGGCATGAGCCACCAACAACTCGATATCCGTCTGCGCTGGCGACCGGATATAAATTGTTGTAGCCGACACCGGCACCTATCCGATAGGAAGGTCCGGTATAGAGAGGACTGCTGTAGTTAATAAAGGTGATTTCATCAAGATTGTGCATCCACAAAGCTAAGGAGCCTGCACCGGTTGAGCGGCCAAGGAAATCATGGCCTGTGTTCTTGATCGTAAGGCGTATGTTGTTCTTCCGTGCAAACTCAAGCCCAGTGATAACGTCGGCGGCGTTACTGACGTTTAGAGCATATGAGGCGAGGTTCCCCAGGGTGCAGGAGCCGTTGGGTCCGAGGAATGGGCTGCAGGAATTGTTCAGCCAGTAAGGAGACATGACGTTCACTGGGTTGGTTTCACTTGATGGTTATTAGCTTGTCCTCTGGTGGTTTCTCTTGATGTCTTTGGGCTTACTATGAAGATAGCCATAGGTATTCGTCTTGGATTTGAGAGCATTCTGTGATGTCTAATTGCGGCTCGTAGCAAGGACGACCTAGAGGAACCCCGCGGAGAAGTCTACCTCCAACTGTTTGATTCAATTGCCTCCACGTTGTCTGGTTAGGCCATGCAGGGTCATTTGGAAGATATCGGCATTTTGATTTTGTTTGGTAGTCCGAAGAGAGTGAAGTACTTCTACTTGGAGCTCCATATCCCAGAGATAAGAATCCCAGAACAACAATAGCACATTTTAATCCAAACATTTTTATTGCCAAAAAGATAAATCTTCCCAGTCCGAGAAATGAAGTGATTAAGTAGAATCATATCTGTTGGATTGGACTGTATCTATATTTTCAAGTTGCTTCACAATGACAAATTTCTCACTAATGAAGCTGCTTGCAGATGCATATAAGCATAGCTACCGAGGATGGTGTGTTACACATGATGGAGTTTGACATACATAAGAGCTCAGGCCAGAAAGGAGGTGTTTAGGTGATGATATCAATATAAGAGATTCGTAGAATTATTAGATAGATCTCAAGAAGTTGGTATAGATATAAGATAACTTTTGAGCAGGTAAAATCGGTACTAGGGGTTAAGGTATCTATATAACGATTTGCTAGGAGCTCTGCAAACTTGGATACTGTCGGTAAGTCGGTGCTTCAGCCATGCAATGTCCGCACAGGCTATCATGCCTCCGTACATGCCGAAGCTGAAGTACCGGAATGCATTAAAAGGAGCTTCAAAATGCTCTCATTTCGTACTATAATTAAGCCGCTGTACGGCCAGTTAGTTGTTGAGAATTACAACGATTTTACCCATTGAACATAAGCTGACCATTTGTGCGCTCAGCCTAGTGTCCCGGGTAAACGTCGGACCGAGTCACGTGACACATTTGGATCTCCCTTTTTAATCATTACTTTCGCCTGGAGGTCCAACCAACACTGATCAGTGGTTGACTCCACCGATACCACTGTACACTTCGGTCGTTGACCAAGTGCCCCTCAACCGCAGACCAGCAAGGTACCCCGATTCGTACGAATCAACCTACATCCACCTCCCCCTCTGCTTACCTCAAACCCCCGCCAACCACGTACAATGGCACCACAGGACTATATCCCCGATGGGTATAGTCAGTACCCTATTGATAATACACTCTTGTATCAGATGTACGACTTCACAGAGGAATCATTCCGAACGCAAAAAGCTGTCACCATATACATCATTCAGTCTATTACCCAAACCACACAAGCAGGTGACATTGACTACAACCTATAGGTTGCAGCCTATGACGACTTTGAGGGATGGACCGAAGAACTCTTTGCCTTGGCCAGTACAGTACTCCTTCGCCAGTTCCGTACATACATGATGGAACAGGGGTGTTCATCCAACCAGCTATAGGAGCTAGAACATATGCAAAGGTCTGTACCATATTCCTCAATGAGGAGCAGCCGCATGAATGGACAGAAGAGCTCCAATACTTCCTAACCTATAGCGGAACGCTCAAATCAAGAGTCCTAGACAAGCGTACTAGCCCCCCTCAGTCTACGACGGAAGCACCTCGAACTCCGTCCGCAACCCCAGAAGCAGGACGAAACCCGCTAAGGCAGCGGGAGGAGGAGAAGCCGGTATATACACCAGAAAGTGGCGGGGAAGCCCCGGGCCAGGACCCCACCACAATTTGGAATCCTTCTGGCCGCTTCAGCAGTACTCCGCATCTAGTATTAAACCCTTCGATCATCACTGTACAGGACCCTTCCGCGTACAGCAAGCAGTTAAGCGACCTGTATAAGCTGCTTAAGGATGATCGAAAGAAGTACAGTGGTGAGATGTACGAGGTCCTAGATATTAAGCTGAGGATCTTTTAGAACTGCTATACAAAAGCTGGTTTACCCCCGGAAGTATATGTATTTGGATTCTCTTCAGTCCTTAGGGACCGAGCATTGGATTACTTCTTCGATCAGATCTCTGGAAGGAACCTCTCCTTCCGTATAATGCGAGATATGATCCAGGAGTACTTCGAAACAGATAAACAGAAGCAGATCTACTTATCCGAATGGAGGGCTATTATATACCAAGGTGTACAATAGTAGCATCCTGACAAGACTGAGCTACAATGCCTAGAATTACTTTTCGATAAGGTCCGTACCCTACAGAAGGGTCTATCGTACGAATACCAGAATAAATACAACCTCCAGAATCAGGTCCTCAATATATACCAAGGTGTACCTGACTGTAGCTTTGCACTATACAAACCACCGGCTACCTTTGAGTTAGTGTACTCAGATCTACGAAACTCTATTACTAATACTATACACAACCATCAACAGTCCACTGCACTCATTGCAGACAAGCAGTACTAGGTTGACAGGAAGTACAAAGGAGCTCGCAGCCGTTTCGGCCGTAATGCCCTGCAACGGTCCCCTCCTCAGGGGAGATAGGCCGTAAAAACACAAGGGACCCGTAAACATCCTGGACAACCCGGAAAGAAGTACATTATATACCAGAAGGAAGGGTATTGGTCTACAAATCATACCTGTACAGAAGTGAAGAAGGCATTTGACACCCGCAAAGAGCAACTAATCACAGAAGAAGGCTTTAGCAACGGCGAGGCAGACCAATACATCCAGTACGAAGGATATTATCAAGAAGAAGAACTACCAGAGGATCAGGGAGGAATCGTACACGAACAGATACTCACGGAGCTTGGCCCAATCGACGGCCAGCAGGCAATAAGTACACTTCTTGACCAGAGTACAATGCATCTCTTTACACGAGAAGATGCCAAGCCATCGTACGAAGCGCTGTACGAAGAGATCTTCACGCTTGAAGAGCGGTACTCTGCAGCTAGGTTCCAAGGGATCATACCGGACAGTGGTGCATCTGGCGTCTCGACAGCAGGAGAACCCCAATTTCAAGCACTGCAACGAGAAGACCCCAGTATTGTACTCAACCGCACAGACAACAAGGACCATACCATCCGCTTCGGAAAAGGGACAGCAAACGTCAAAGGTACTGCCGACATTAGCACACCTGTAGGTGCAATTACCTTCTACATCGTTACGGCCAATACCCCCTTCCTCTACTGCATCCAGGACATGGATAAGATGAATGTACGGTTTGACAACCTACACAACATACTTGTGCAGGGTGATAATATCGTCCCTATCGTCCGTAAATAGGGACACCCTTGGATACTTCTCAAGCAAGAGGAAGCCATTGCACAAGCATACCTGACGGAAGCGGAGTTGAAGCAGCTGCATCGTCGTTTCGGACACCCTTCTGTACGCAAGCTGTCACTACTGCTGGAGAAAGCAGGGCAGGAGGATATCAACATACGTATATTGGAACACCTTACGAAGTACTGTAAGCACTGCCAGCTATATGCCAAGTCCCCAGGCAGGTTCAAGTTTATGATCAAAGATGATATCAGCTTCAACTACGCTGTCATCGTCGACATCGTCGATATCATATATATAGAAGGAACGCCAGTACTTCACCTTGTGGACGAAGCAACTGCATTCAATGCAGCGCGCTTCCTAAAGAACATCTTAGCAAAAACGACATAGAACACAATACATACATACTGGATTGATACATACCAGGGACCACCAGACTATATCGTGCATGACACAGGCACAAACTTCGCATCTAATGAGTTCAGGCAAAATGCACGTACCATAGGTTCTGAGGTAAAGGAGGTACCGGTCGAAGTACATAATAGTATAGGCAAAGTCGAGCACTACCATACCCCCCTTCGACGAGCATATAAGATCTTGCAGGAAGAGCTATAGAGCGAACAGATCTCTCGGGATGATATCCTACAAATGGCTGTTAAAGCAATAAACGATACAGCAGGTCCGAACGGACTAGTACCTACTCTCCTAGTCTTCGGTGTATACCCCCGTCTCAACCACCAATCGATCCCATCACCGTCCATATGCGTACGAGCTGATGCAATTGAAAAGGCAATGATAGAGATATGTAAGCACAATGCTCGAGGCCAGGTAAGAGATATGCTAGAAGCTAGGAATGGCCCGCGAACCTCCGAGCTGATCAATCTCCTACTATAATCGGATGTACACATCTACAGAGAGAAAGGCGGATGGACAGGACTATTTAAACTCATCGGCGTGGAAGGAGAAGATGGGATTGTGCAGATGCCAGCAGGTCCAACCCGCTTTAGGACAACGTCTATAAAACCCTTCCACTTGGAAGAGATTCCAGAGCTCCAGATCCAAACCAACCCTCCTGTTTAGCCTGGCCACAAAAAGGACGGTCCAGCAGCTCCCCAGAAGCTAATCCCACAAGTCATCATCCCATTCCGACGTGCAGAAGCGTTCCTAACAAAGAAGGAGAAAGACGACTACGACCTAGCAAGGCAACTACGTACGTAAGGCGTCATCACTACTCCAGGAGCACCTTTTGAGCTGTCACAACAAGCTGAAATAGACAGCCTTATTGCCCGCGGTGTCTTCGAAATGGTGCAGTATAACCCAGCTGTACATAAGGGACGCATCTTCAACACCAGACTAGTCAACGAGGTAAAAGGCAAGACGATATCAGCTCCGTACGAAAAGAGCAGGCTCGTAGCACAAGGGTACAACGACCAGGGCAAGGAGAGTATCCTCACACAAGCACCTACAGTGCAGAGATCAAGCCAACGATTACTGGAAGCATTAGTCCCAACCCTCCAAGCACAAGGAATGAGAGTAAGCATACATGACATTACCCAGGCATATCCTCAATCAACTACCGAACTAGCCTGTACCATCATTGCCAGGTTGCCCAGGCAGATCGAACACCGGTACCCGAAAGGGACAATTATGATCATACGCAAACCCCTGTACAGGATAGCAGAAGCAGGAACGCACTGGCGGGCACATCACCGGGAGAAGCTCAACATGGAAACCTCGTCGTACGACCCATATCTCTTGATCACCACCACGCAGGATGTATTTGCGGTAGTTGCCCTGCAAACGGACGACACACTAATCCTAGGAGATCAAGCGTTCCACAACAAAGAAGCTAGAGAGTTAGAGAAGGCCAAGTTCGTAGCTAAGCCAGCTGAGCTGCTTACGTCCACTAATACACTCACATTCAACGGCTGCCGACTAATTGAAGAAGATGATTATATCTTTATGGAGGATAGAGTAAAGGTATATAGTAGGTATACCCGAATAGCCAGGTTTGAGCAAGCTATTAGGACTCTTAACTAGCTACTGAGCTCCTCTGATTTGAACCCTATTAAGAAGGTCTAGCGCTAGATGAAGTATAAGATTAATCAATTACCCTTTATACCTACTTCCCTTGAAGAGCTAAAGCGAGAGATTCAGAGGTTATGGGATGAGATGGACCTAAAGACTTTTCACCTAGAGATCGAAAGGTTGATATGTAAATTAGAAGATATAATTAAAGTTAAAGGAAGAGCTACTATACACTAATAGTATCTTTCAATTTCAAGCAAGAATATTATACGGTTAATTTTTAATTTAATATTGAAGTAAATGGGTGCAAAATAAGGGGAGTGCGGTGTCACCTGGCCCGAGCTCTTATATTGTGAACCCTAAAAGTGACGCCACTCCTTGGGAGTAACAATTATGGTCTATATGAGTGGATTCTGCTTCACATACATATATACGGCCAATCGAAGAAATATATATGCAGTTGAATATGCCGCGGAACTAAGACCGAAATAGTACATTCCGATGGGTTCCACATGGATGATGTTGCATACGAATCCAACGGTTGGATGCATGGTTTACATGAGAGCAGTCCCTTTTAAATCAACGAGCCTCGAGGCAGTTTCCATCATTTAAGTATATTCACTGGTAGATATCAGGAAGCATATAACAAAGTCGCCAGTTTTTCCAGAAGGAAATGCAATGACTGAGCTGAGAAATATATTACAGAGCCAGCAACAATCTCCCTTGCGCCATCTCTCAGTTCTTCTTTGTCTATCTTGTTGGCTACTCTCACCAACCATCGTTCAATTCAAGTCTACACTATGCCACTAAAACATGAGCTCACTGCCAAATGGCAAAATGCTCTGCTTCCGCATGTCGTCGAGCGACTAGCGCGCGGGACTCCAGATGCCAAGTACGGCGAATGGGTAGCAGAGTCCCACGTCGTAGTTATTACCTATGCCCAGCTAGCTAATATCATCAACGGTCTAACCTGGCTGCTTGTTGAACAGCTCAACGGGCCCGGCAACTATGGCCCCTATCCGGAAGTCTTGGCTTATGTCGGCACCAATGATGTGCGCTACTCGGCGCTAGTACTTGCTGCGGCGAAAGCTGGTTATACTGTTCGTGTATCTTGCTTATATCCTCCTTTCGTTGCTCTCTGTGTATACTGACCCATGTCATGTACTTTTTAGCTTTTCGTAACATCCCCTCGGAACAGTCCGGCGGCACATCATGCTTTGTTCGAACACGTAAAATGCCGGACGTTGATTACATCGAACCCTATCCCGCCCCCTGCCCGCGTTATTCTTGATACTATCAAGCCACTGCGCCATTTCACGGTGCCATCGGTTGAAGAGCTTCTCACCAAGAAGTTCCCGCTCTATGAGCTCGGCAAAACCTTTGAGGAACTACGACAAATCCCCATGGTTGTTATGTAAGCTTCACATGTGTTTCTTTTGTTCTTTCATAACTGATATATCTCTCATAGGCATACTTCTGGGACGACAGGACTGCCCAAGCCTCTGATTTGGACACATGAAACATGCACGCAAGTTTTGAATGCTAATGCCTGCGAGACACCCGGAAGTATTCCTCCTGTCCAAGGTAGCTTGTTAAGTGGCAAGCGAGTGATAGTTACGCTACCACCATTCCACGTAAGTCAGTCTGATTCACCTCAGAACTGAAGCTGATGATCTTGTTAGGGTGCCCTTCTTGCTCAACTCCTGGTGGGCGCCATTCCTTATGGAAATGTTGTCATTGCTCCTGTGGCGACAGCTATTCCAACGGCTCAGGGCGTTGTGAATGCTCTCAAGCAATCTCCAGCAGATGTGGCAATACTCGTACCTTCAGTGGTTGCTGAGTTAGCACATGTATGTTTTACTCCTTTTTCTTAGTGCTTTCTTGGCTGACAATAGCTGCTCCAGAACCCAGATTTGCTTGACTACTGCGCTGCCAACCTCCAAACGATCATTTATATTGGCGGTGATTTACCTCAAGACCTAGGCGACCGTGTTGCTGCAAAGGTATATCTACGATGCTTGTGGGGAGCTACCGAAACGGGTATCGTCCCGCAACTACTTCCATCGAAGTTACTTCCCTCTGAGGCATCCAGCCGAAATCTATGGCGATACGTCCAATTCCATCCATGTGTTGGTGCTGTTTTTGACAAGACAACCGATGGGATTTATGAGCTAGTAGTCCGGCGTACAAATGCTCTAGCTGATATGCAGCCATGCTTCACCGTCCCAGGAATGCAGCAGCTCGAGGAATACCGTACAAAAGATCTGTTCGAGCCCCATCCAGAGATCCAAGATCTATGGTGCTGGCGTGCTCGCTCAGACGACATCATCGTGTTTCTCAACGGCGAGAAAACAAATCCCATCTCGATGGAACAGCACATCATGGCGAGTAACCCGGAAGTGAGCGGTGCTCTTGTAATTGGAGCCCAGCGATTCCAGGCCGCACTCTTGATTGAGCCGGCTTCAGAGAGTCCTCTAACAACAGCGGAGCAGGCGGCTCTAATCGAGCGCATTTGGCCAAGTATCGAGGAAAGCAACCGTAGCGCTCCTGCTCATGCACGTGTCGAAAAATCGTTCGTTCTCGTTGTACCGGCAGACCGTCGACTTATCCGTGCGGGGAAAGGCACGTTCATGCGCGGTCCTAGTATCGCTCAGTATACGGAGGAAATCGAAAAGTTGTATGCCAACGCTGACGTGCTTTCGAACGACGACGGTTCCACTGGCGAGGCATCATTGACTTTCACACCTACGGGTCTCGATGGAATAACTCGTCTAGTCCGACAGCATGTCCGTGCTGCAACAGGCTGGTCTACTCTCGATGGTGCTGACAACTTCTTTGACCGAGGTATGGATTCGTTACAAGGGCTTCAGCTCACACGTGCGTTACGACGTAGCTTTCATCGTCTTGATCTTGCTCTTTCTACTGTTTACCAGAATCCCACAGTGTCCCAATTAGCAGCCGCTATACTCAGACCAAATGAAAACAAGCAAGATGAGCGCGAAGCCATGGAAGCTCTACTCGCTACCTACCAGGGACTTATCAAGCAGATACCAGTGGCTAAAAGATCAGTCGAGCAATCTCGACAAGCGTCGGAACCAATCAATGTTCTTCTGACTGGATCCACTGGTACAGTTGGCTCTCACTTGTTGCACGCCTTGGTCAATCGCCCCGGAATTGCTCACATATTTTGCTTGAATCGTCGAGAAGACGGCGGACGAGCAGTGCAATACCAAAACTTTACTGCCGCTGGTTTTGCCACAACCAAGCTCGACACCCGCGTCACATTTCTCAAAGCTGACCTTGAATCACCATCACTTGGTCTAGATGACCCTGCACTTGAGTCGCTCCGCACAAAAGTCGATCTCATCATCCATGCTGCGTGGCCTGTTAATTTCAATCTGGCCCTGTCTGCATTCCGTCCACAACTAACCAGTCTTTTGAATTTGTTGACTCTCGCTGCATCCGCTACATCTCCTACTGTACGATTCATCTTCGTATCTTCCGTCGCTGCCGTCGAGGGCCACACAACAAGTCCAGCCCCCGAAGATATCCTCACCGACCTCAACACCCCCGCACCCTTCGGCTACGCCCGCGCCAAATTCCTCGCCGAGCTTCTCGTCGACGCTGCAGGCCGACATCTTGGAAACACCGTGCCTACTACAGTTATCCGCGTAGGCCAAGTCGCCGGCCCCGTTCAGCACCCGGGCTTATGGAACCCCCACGAGTGGCTACCTAGTTTGGTGCTCAGCTCTCTGTATTTCGGTCAGGTACCAGACAGTTTGGGTTCACGCTTCGATAACATAGATTTTATTCCTGTTGACTTACTCGGTGATATACTTGTAGACTTGGCAATGACCACAGCAGATTCCGGCAAGGCGCAAGCAGCTACTGTCTATAACCTGCGGAATCCGCATCTGGTGCCCTGGCGCACGTTACTACCTGCTGTCGTTGCGATGAAATCACTTCAAGTTGTATCACCTGCGACATGGCTGGCTAAATTGAAAGCTAGCGATGATACGGACGATGGTGTTGTGACGGAAAGAAATCCTGCGGTGAAGTTGCTGGATTTCTTTGCCGGGCTGTGGGCGATAGGTGCGCAGAATGAACGAGGGATAGTGCAGCCTATGGTGGTTGATCGTGCGCTGAGTGCTAGTACAGCGATGAGGAAACTGGAGCCTGTGAAAGTGGAATGGATGCGTAAATGGGTGGAAGAATGGATCGGTGTGAGATGAGACGGTATCTAACTTCGGGGCACCCTGGTTTGGTTTTGATAACATGAACCGGACGCCTTTACAAAGGGCAGCGTCCTGTAGACCTCCGATGTCTCTTTTCTTGCACAGACTCCGACCTCGTTACCCCTTATCCCAAGATAGGGCTAGAGGTCTGGAGATCGAAATAGCCAATACATAATCATAACGGTATTCAATTCACAATGATAGCTCCCGAATCCGGCATCTCTTGTGGAAGCAGTGCATTCTTTAGTATGTTTTCTTGAAGATACCAGATAAATCGAAGTCGTATACAAGAACATGATTGGTCCACTTTTATCCTAGGTCAACTTGTAGGGTTGCAAACACTGCGGCCCGTCAGCCACATTACGCCAAAACGAAGTCAACATCTATCAACTACGAAACATATGGCAATGCGGGGAACGTCCAGAAATCTACCTCATAACCTTCAACGAATCTAATCTGATAACATGCCAGCATTGTAGTCCAGCAATTACTGAATGGCCGCAGACGTAAGTCGCCTTTTCGGCTGAATGTTGCAGCGCATCGGTCGAGCTAGATCCGGACCGCCCAATGATGGTGAATGGATGGCGTATGAAGAGGGTACGACGTATATACGAAGTTACTGGAAGATCGAATGGAGAGTGTGTGCTCAGTTCGACATTGGTATGATACCTTGGAGCAGATGGGTTCTATGATTAGAAAAGCAACCTTGGTTGCGCTCAAACTCCAACTACCGATTTATCTCGACGCACGTGAATAAATGGACTCTCCTCCTCGACGATCCATTATTATTTGGACGAGTCATACAGCATATGCTTCAACGGTCGCTATCTGGTGACGAAACATCAGTCGGACTATCCATTAATGCTCTCGAGAGCGCTGCATCGTCTGGGTAGCAATGTGTCCTTCTAAATCATGATGTGATTCTACTTGGACGCTCAGTAAGGAACCCCGCACTCAAATATCAAAAAACCACAAGGAATTCTGAACACACCTTCTTGCGGAATCAGGTTGCATTGTTATCTGGTATATCTTTTGCGGATACAGAGATTAATGCCGAAAACCTAAGCATGTCGATATTTCAAGTTGCAATACGGCTGCTATAGTTTCAATTATATGACTGGTATATGTGCATGTTGAACTTTTGGGGCCGAAGTCGAGCACTGTCCCATTTCTAGCGCCCTGCATGTGTGGATTTCTTTTCCCAATCGAGTGCGATATTGCAAAATCGTGACTCAATCATGGTTTCCATTTATATTAAGCAGTTTTCCCCTCTTCTCCGACTTTCCAGTCAAATTCTCTCATTCAACATAGGGGTGATTCACACCTCTTTAACTATGGACAATTTACAAGCGTCGAGTTGCATACAACATCCGGAGATATCAAGTTCGAAAGCTCTTCCGGGCAATAATGACTCCATTCGGGGGCCGACTATTGATAACCTCGAGGAACCAATATCACAAACATCGCACTTGGCATTGGCGGAAGAGACGAGCCTGAAGGCATGGTTATCCGTTCTTGGGGCCTTTTTGTTTCTTTTTCCAAGCTGGGGTAAGCCTTCCCAACTGGAGGAAGCTGCCATCAACTAATCACATCAGCGCAGGCTTCATGCAGACAATCGGCACTATCCAGTCATACTTGGAGCTTAATCAACTATCGTCATATACTTCACAGGACGTGGGGTGGATCACCGGTGTCTTTACCTCTTGGGCCTTATTTCTGGGCATACAGATTGGCCCAGTCTTTGATGCATATGGACCTAGAGTTCTTGGGCCTATTGGCTGCGCCATTTATATTCCTGTTTTCTTTGTACTGGCTGAGTGCCGTAAATACTGGCAATTTATACTTGTTCTCGGCATTTGGGGAGGCGCCGGAGCTGCTGTACTCTCCACTGTTGGTGTCTCGGTGATTGGAAAGTGGTTCGTTCGCCGCAAAGGCTTGGCTATGGGTATGGCTCTTTGCGGATCTAGCATTGGTGGTGTAGTTATGCCATTGATGTTACGGGAGCTTCTCCCCAAACTCGGATGGACTTGGTCTATTAGATGCATCGCGTTTCTCCTCTCAGCTACCATGATTGGAGGTGCGATATGTCTACAACAGCCGTTCCCGAAACGAAACGTCTCTGAGGGTCCTATAAACAGTGATCGTAAAAAGATCGCACTTAATTTTAAGGCCCTCAAAAGTGGCACTTTTACTTTCGTGACTATCGGGCTTTTCGCGCTGGAATTTGCTGTATTCGGCGTATTTTCGCTCCTACCAACTTACGCCACTGCAGCTCACTTTAGCCCCGATACTGGCTTTGCGCTGATTGCTATCGCCAATGCGACGTCGACAGCCGGTCGCCTTCTCCCGGGGCTACTGGGCGACTACATCGGTCACTTCAACGTTTTGCTTTGCATGATCTTATGCACAGCGACTTTTACTGCAGCAATTCTCGTGCCTTTTGGCTCGTCGTCTTTAAGCTGTTTATATGCCTTTGCCGCGCTTTGGGGATTTGGGAGTGGATCATTTATCTCACTGACACCAGTGTGCATGGGAAAGACGTGTGATGCGGACGATTATGGAAGATATTTCGGTTTGTCACACAGTTATCTTCATCATTGAAGTCGACGTAACTAACAATAAGTAACAGGAACTATGTACTTTTTCGTCAGCTTCTCACTATTGTTGGCTAGTCCCTTGGGTGGAAAAATGCTCCAAACGTTTGGAACTCAAGCCTTGGCCGGTCTGTACGTTGGACTTGTTGTGGTGGGTGGAGTTTGTTTTCTATTAGCGAGGCAACTCCTATACAGGAAGAAAAGCCTTGCATTAAGGCCAGAGTCTAAGAGACATGTACTCTAATGCCTGTCGATTAGATCTGTAACACAATACTCACCGGTATTCTATGTGAAGGCAACACTTCTTGAAGTGTGCTTGCTATCACTAAGAATGATTTACCCTGAAAAGTTATATAGAAGAATATAATATTATGTTTGACGTCGAGGAAAGTATCAATCTGAAAGCCGATGGCGTAATGCATGCATATACCCGCCATAGATAACTTTACTGGAGTGCTTGTCCTAAAATCGAAGATCTCACAGCCGGAGGTCGAGCTTCAAGTTTGGTGATGTAGTGTTTCCCACGTGACCAATAAGGTTAGTTGGTCCGAGCGCCCTTGACGAACGAACCTCACTTTATATGATTGCTTGCTTTGTAGGGGAGATCGATTGATTAAAGCAGGAAAGAATCTGCCACCTAGTAACAATGGTTATCAATCCTACATATCTTGCGCAGCGGTCGCGTCAGTGTGAGTTCGTCCATTCAAATGAGTGACTGCTGTGTGGGATAACAGCTAATCCTTCGACGCAGCTGTGAACTGGAATGATGCGAAACGAAGGGTTTTGGGAAGCTACAGAGCCTGGATTCGTTCTGTACGTCCGCTGGACTCCTGTTGTGCATGCTCTGGAGAGGAGGCAGCTTGGATATAAAGGTAGCAGGGCTAATAGAGACGGTTGCAGGCCCCCGAGATCCAGACGATGTACTCACTCGGCTTTCCGATTTCGGAATTGAGGACGAAGATGCGCTCGGAGTTTGAAAGACATAGATACGTGAATCACCTTGGGACGGTAGACAAGTTGTTGCAGCATAGCAATGCGGAATATCAGGTACGTTTGGGGACGGGTCTGGAGTGCTATGTTTGAGTTGTGGCATGAGGTCATGTTCATATTGGGACTTGGAGATGTGGGTTGGGTTGTATTTGGCACCTATGGGTGATAAACTGGGGCGCAGGTCTCATGGTTTGAGTGTGAGCAGGAGCAACGAGAAGGGTCACTGGCAGACCGGGCAAAGGCGAGCTACGTCGGACCTCAACTGCTAACACTGAGTTCACAGGAAACAATGAATTACTGGAAGCAGCTTCCTCACGTTCTGAAGTACTGGCGAGTCGAAGAAGACAAGAACGCAAAACTTCCGCCAAATTTCATCACCGGATTCTTGGAGGTACGTTAACCTTTCTACAACTCCACAATTTCCAACTGACAGTGCTACAGGGACACAACTAGAGGTTATCAATCTGGTTTCGTCACTTTGTACATATCCCAATAAACATCAAATAACATCAAACAAGAACTCCGCGGATCCCTCTGCCTTTTTGACGCCATTCCATGCAAATTTTATAATCAAAGACCCGCCATATTATGTAGATGCTGGGTTGTTGGAGGCATATTCCTCGCGCGCATCGGTGAATTTCTCAGCAACAATATCACACAGGTCGATCAAATCATCCAGTCCTTTTCGGAGAGCATCCTCCGCTGACATATCTGGTGATCGTTAGCTTATGATTCATTGGATCTCCAAGGGTTCTGAGCACTGACTGTATGTTTGAATTCGGATGTTCATAAGCTCTTCTGAAGGATGCGGTATCGAGTATCCGCAAAACTCGACATCGGGACTGGAAGTAAAGCAATTAGCATAAGGTTCTCCGTAACGTGCAAGAAATCTCATCGCCATACTTCTTCATGATAATATATCTCAAAGCATTCCCAAGTGTATGGTCCTCCTTCTTGAATTCAAACGACGCCGCGTTTTCCGTAGATCCAGGGAGCTGTAATCCGCACAGTTAGCGAGACGCTCCATCGTCTATACTGTTTTTTCATCTCACCATTCTAATTCTCTGCTCTTGGAAGGCGAGGGCCGTGGGGTTGTGCGGATCTTCGCGAATAAGAACGTCGCCGATTTGCTCTTCTTCCTCCGCCGGTGCTTCGTTCATGGCTACGTCTTCTTCTGGGGCTGGCGCAGCTGCCTCTGTTGTCTTCTTTCTGGGTGCCATTGCTAGTATCTCAGAATATGATATGTGGTGTGAATTGGCGCAAAGAAACGTTTGATGCCGGAAGTTTCTCAAGGTCAATAATTTTGTCACTGCCAAAAAAAAAGTTTATCTGTGTCACATGCTGATAAGAAGTTCGCCCGCTTTGACGCCTGAGGCAACAGATTTTATTCCAATTCAAACAGGCATGAAGTTCATTTTTGGAAGGACTCTCATGGCTCCCCACTCCCTTCGAATGTTCCAAGGTTCTAAAATAATTGGTTCCGCGTTGTGTCTTGGTTCAGACTCCTTTCCTTAATTCGGGTATATCCGTGTTCCTGATTCTGATAGATTGGTTTGTTCTCGAAGATGTTTAACGCCAGATACAGACTTTGATAGGTCAAGAGAACCAACATTGACGCTCAGTGGCGGCAAATCAGCATCAATCAATTGATTTAGGCGTATGGCCCGCAGAAATGGTCGAGTTCTGGAAAAGGGGGACATGATATGATCAACATGAGGGGAACGTCATACCATTCTCAGGCTAAAGGGGGCTTGTTCTACTCTGTTACTCTCGCGCGCGGCAAAGTGAGCACCGGTCGCTCATTGCACAGATCAAATGGCACTCAGCAGTTACGAGCGAAAAATCAATAGTTTCAAAATCCGGGGTATCTATCCGGGCATATGCCGGAATTGAGTGATACGATGCGCATACTGCTGATTTCTGGATTCTCGGAGATCTTTCCACATTCGATTATCGAAGCCACCGTTGGGAAATTTTGCCGTGTTGCACTACGTACAATTTGTACAGCACATACTTTTCGCGAGAAAGTACACGATGTGGTGGTGTTGCGAAAGTGGAAAACAAGAAGTGTGGCGCAGGATGGACGAATGGATTCCTCACGATTGCTTCATCTTCAGATCAAGTCGCACACAGCCTTGCCACGAATAGAATGTCAATGTAGCCTGGCCTGACCAGTGCTAGTCAGCATCATCGCAACCGTTGTCTTTCCCATTCTGTTTCCGATTCCTTCGATTGAAAAGAGATGAGACATGATGAACCGACAGCGACCACTTTTTATTTCAATCTACTCCACCTTTACACAGCGTGACGTGAGTTCTCTTCCGCTAAATCCTTTTCAACGCGTCTCTTCATATGGGGCAGTTTGATTGGACGAAGGCTGACAGTGTTAGCTGAGCCGCGTTTCAAGGACGGTCATTTATGTAGCCTTTTGGTTGGCTCTAATATCTACATGCACATGGGTGTCGGTTCTCCAAACGCAACTGTCGCAGCTTCGACAGGGATCGGCTTACCTGCATAGACCAGTATTTTGGAGGGGTTACAGTTTGTTGGCGTTCGAGGCATGACCCTTACCTTTTGAAAATTCATTCGATGAACGGTCAGTGGTGGGTGTGAGAGCTGTCAGACAAGCAGGTGATGATGTGCATTTTAAGGTCCGATTGGAAGCCGCCAAAAACGCCAAACAATCATCTTGGTATCACTTATCTATATGGACTTTGACGGTCTTGGGGTTTTGGTAGGTGAGCAGCCCTCCGCATCGCCGACGAGATTGAGGAATACGAAGACCAGGATTGCAATACAGCGGGATAACAATCATTCTTAATAAACGTAGCAATATCGAGGAAGAGGGGTTTGCGTTCACAGACCGTCCTTATCTTCGCCGCTGCCTCGGTGGTGGAGGGATTGCACATGATTGATCGTCAGGGCGCAAGCGAGGACAAGAGACTCATACTCCCACAACTCCGTAGTATCGCAAACATCCTCCAGATCGGACTAACTGATTGCGAATTGGTAATATTCCCATATCAACAACCTTGGCCGTCCTGCTGCCCGTACCGAAGAGCAAACAAAGCATGCGAGATCTAACGATTCTTTCAGCATCGTATGATATATATTAATTGTTCGCCAGATCAGGACTGTGCTTCATTTCATGAGATTGTCAATGAAACGAGGGGAGCACCGATAAGGCAATGATAGTGATAGTAATGATATGATATGCAATTTGGATAAAATTGATGCAGGACTAGCAGGGTAAGTTTCATCCGAGGGGAAGAGGTTTGACATTATGGAATTTCGACATTATGCAGATCAGGACCAGCCGAGTAAAAGACTTGTACTTATATACAGGGTAGGGACGGGTAGAGGAGAAATTTGTCTGTGAGGGCGTTGAAGCTTACCGGGGTTGCAAGGCCGGAATGTGGAAATCTAGGAAACGATCTCTCTCGATTCCGCATTCAGTACCGTATTCACTTTTCGAGGTTCAAGAAAGCGATATCTCGTAAGTCAACCACTCACTCCTTTTTCCACCATTTCCAACCTTTGGCTTCATACCACCTGATCACTGTCTTATGTTCAGTGGAAGGGAGAGGGGGGAAGAGCCAAGACATCAGGATTTGATTCATGTCTGATGGGCGAGCCACTCGAAAGGCTAAGAAAAGCAGGTTCGTAGATTCATTGGCTCACCCGACCCTAGGTCAACTAGAAATGCCCTCAAACTTTCTTACACCAGATCCACCGACGACCAAGACGACTTCCGAGTGCCGATATCGATCTGTTGGACACGTCGGGGATGCGACAGTCCAGTACAATCCGTGCCGTTGTGAAGGGCCCATCTGAAACAGCAACAAAGGTTGGTAATATCGTGGACACAGAGTCCAAGCTCCCTTGATGGATTTGGCTCTTTATCCATACTCTGTACGAGAGATCGTCTCTTGTCGGAACTTTTGATATAGAGATGAAGATGAAGGTGGCTAGCTAGGTAAGAATTATCAGTAGATCGTCCACCTAATGTAGGCACCGGCAGAACTTTGCAAGCATTTGATTCTACCGAGCAGCAGCTTCACATCCTCAGGGCATCGATCTCCGACTTAAACAAAATCCTTAAACATCAGATCAAGCCATCCTGCACAAGAATGGAAACAAAAACGTCGGAAAGTGAGAACCGGACGTCAGTAATAGATTATTTGGATCTGCATCAATCCTCGACCCCTACCTCTGCCAATTTTATGTATATCCCCCCCCATTTTTATCCGATCCCATTGCCAGGTATTCCTCTGGACCTGCGCATGCTAGCTATACGGAGTATTCCTTTCGAAGGCTCTGCTGAGAGCCTGAGATCAACATGACATACCCACTTTCACTGAACGTACGAACGGTCCGCCATGCTCTGCTCGCTACGAATGTGTTTACGTCTTTAGATACGTACCTCGTACAGCTGGGTACTTTACGTCTAGGCAGTCAACAACATTCTTGATCTTCAGGAATCGATTGGTTGGAGAGTAGTCTTCAGCTCCTTTTCCTGTGATGACTACGAGCATAGTTCGAATTCCCTCTCTTCCTCCTTCCTTTGACTGGGCCAAACTTCTACTGTCGCGCCATACTATACTAATACAAGTTATACCTTAGTACAGGAACTGAGCCCGTTGAGACGCATTGACACTTTCCAAGGTGGAACGGGAATTCCGTCGATAAGTGCATTGGAGGCGGGTGCAGCAACAGGTTCAATAATGAGACTGTACTTTGTAGATATGATTATGTTATGGGGTTTATGCGTGCTACACTGAAGGGGTAGCCGGTTCTTGGTTCTTGTGCCTGAAAATCTCGGATAATTCCAAACAGATCTATCAGAAGCCAAGCCAATGACCAAGCAAACCAATGTTGTATTGTATGAATTGTTCTACTCGGTACCATGTACCTCGGGTCCTCTGCAGAAGCAACGGCACCAGCAAACAGCAACCCATTTCTGAAGACTTGCAGGTGGGAACAATACGATACCAATATTGCAGAAGCCTTGCCTGCGTATACCTTGCCATGGCCGTCCATCCATTCATCCACCATCCACCATCCACCATTCACCATCGATCCATTTCATCCATCCATCCATCCATCCATCCCTCGATAAACCCAGACCAGCACTTGGGACTTGGTGAAGTACTAGGACCATCCAACGAACCCAACCTAGGCTGAGGGAATCCTTGCGCTCCTTGCCCTCCCCTTGTTTCTCTTTGGCCCCTTGTCCTTCTTCTTTCTCCCAAGAAACGTATGAAATTGTAGGGAAGTGCGTGAAAAGGCGTTCCAAGGTGGGAGAAAAGAGTTAGTTTGGTTTTGAAATCATATTGATCAACCTTGATTTCATATGATTTGACGGGCTCTGATTAGTTCCTGGTGGTCCCGATGGGCTTCTGCCTCCCTCCAATTAATGGGAGGTTTTAGCACCATATTTGTATACGAATTTCTGAAACACACTTAAACACACTTAAACCATCCATCGACGAGACCTGAGGAGACTGGACGAGTACTTCAGCAGGCTAAAGCAGAGCAAGTCGAGAGGAGCGCAAAGCGAAAAGCGAAAAGCGAAAAGCCTCGATTTATAAAACCTCACCGCCACCAAAAGGAAGCCAATCCGATAACATAACAATAGTAATCGTTTCTCACGAGTCACCCTGGCCACTCATTCACTGCCTGGCTTCGATAGGATAGGTTATTCTAAAACCGCCTACTGTGACCTGCGACTTGGTGGACTGGACTGCGACTCTTTTTATGACGCTGCACACCCCGTCTCTAACCTGCCGACCTGCCCGACCCTTTTATTCTATTCTTTTCCCCTCCTAATAAGAAGAATCGACTCACAGCTCCCTCTTCTAAGGTCGAGTGTTGGAAGTTGGAATTTGGGATTCTCATCTACCTTTGTTAAGCCCATCGTCACACTATCACCACCACTGCCACCAATAACGTTTTTACTCTCCCGGCTACTCGTGTTGACTGCAGCAATAAGTATAATAGAGCTGAGAGTACAACACATTATCAACGAAGGCACACATAAAGTTGCACATAAAATTACGAATCGGAGCATTTTGGGATCAACGAGGCCAATCACAAGTAGAAATCCGACTCGACAGCCTCAGCAGTATTAACTCTGCTCCACCGGCACTCAGCTTACAACAACGCAAAGTTGCCAGCGAAAAATAACCAGTAACCGTTTATTCTGATTGGTTGGCACACCAAGGTTCTGGATCTGGTATTTGCACCGACGGCCGGACGCACGAAACCGACTATTTACTTCAGAATCACCGGAAAACGAGAGTACAAGCATCGGAAAAGGGAAAGGAGCAAAAGCAAAAAAATACTTGTACAGCACACAGCACTCAGCACTCAGCACTCAGCACTCAGCGGAAAGAAGTGTTAGACTTTTTTACCACTTACGTACAGTTTGGGGGACGAAGGAAGCGAGACACCTCCCCCATAATTCCAGACAACCACAAGTTTCATCTTGAAATACCACTACTACTACTACCACCTCCACCCACAAACCACATCACCAACCCTTTTTTCTACCTCACCACAACATCTTACTCAATTTTTTCGAGTACTCGTTTTCATCATGAGTACAGCTATCGCAATGGCTCCCTCACCAGTTCCTCACGATAGAGCATCATACGTCGACATCGCGCCCTCCAAACCATCGAATTCCCCACCAGCTCCCGCGCAAAGGACTCCTGTCTCGGTCACCCCGAATATGGCAGCAGCGACAGCGGCACAGCGAACAGGGAGCGGAAGTCCAAATTCTACACCAGCAAGAGCTTCACCAAATTCGTATGTTGCTTACTCACCACAAAGATTATTATCTTCTCTCAATTAATCAAGTTTACTAATTGTTGACTTCCTGCAGATCTCGAATTGGTGGTCCACCAAAAATAATAGTGAAGAAGGAGCCTCCATCTTCGCCGGAAATCCAAGCATCCTCACGTCACAGGCCCCGAAAACTTGATCTTACCAAGAACACATCGAGTGTCAATCCCGGCACTGGAAGACCATCAGCTAATCAATTGACCTCAAGAGGCGCGGAGAGCGGTGGATTGGGTATTCAGGACGTCGGATTGGCTTGCCTTTCACCCGGCTTCGTCACACAAGATCCAACGATGCGAGAACAATTACAACGCAGTATTTCCGTCCGGGAACAGCAAAGGCATATCATTGAGTCACGGTTACAACAGACGGCTAAGCCGGGTGATGCGCCAATGGAGAGCGCGAAGGAGAGAGAAGCAAGCGGCCTCCCAATGAAGACTCCTGGAACATCAAGGAGAAAGGCACCGCCTGGACTGAGCATTGTCGCACCATCCCACGAACAATTTGCAAACGAGAGAGTCATTCAATCTGCACCATTAAACCAGAGCTTTACAGGTAGACACCAACCGCATCCACTTACCCGTCATGTCGCAAACCAGCCATCAAACCTCTCGAATACCTCGCATATTCATCACGTACCTGCCCAACAGACAGCGAATCGATTACCACCTATAACGGATGTCTTCGCCGCGGAGGGTCTAGGTGCTCACCGCGAAACACCAAGAGCCGCATTCTACCCAAATTCGGGTTCCAATTCTAATTCCTCGCATTCTAACTCAAGGCCTGGTTTCCCATCACCAGGACATGGTCCACAACCACCGGCCTCAGCAGGGCAACAACGTCCTCGAGAATACCGTTCTGCAGAAGAAGCACAAGCAGATCTTTCCGGTGGTCGCCCTGAGCTCCTACCTAAGCTCGTACATTACGGCAGCCACCAACAACCCCCAACCCCTCCATCTCCATCCAATATCAACACAAGAGCACCAGAAACAGCCCGCAGCGGCGGTGGCAGAAGAAGGCCAAGAGCAGAATATGAAGAAGGAGCAAGCCCACCACTTGGAAATGGTCCCTCGGCACAACGACGCACAGGACCGTTCGGCGAAGGACGAGATAGTCCTATGACCACGCAGAAGAAGAAGGAGGAGTTTATGCGTCTTTGCGATCGTGCTTGGGATCTTTTCCATTCTTAATGTTTTATAAATGCTAAAGATTTTCAACAACTACTACTACGTACATGTCCTGCTCAACTTGTGGAGTCTTGATACTGTTTTTGCGTTGTCCTACTTCTACTTCTTTTGCCGAATTCACTTCTTCGTGCTTGGCAATATAATCTATAGCCTGTTTTCGGGCAGCATTGCACGCTTTTTTTTCTCTTCAGAAGCGGTGATGGATCGGGACGCATGATACACGTCTGCATTTTGATTCTCTTTTCTATCCTGGTTCCGGGAGTTCGCTTCATGATTTGGAACGGGTTTATGTGGATCTTTCGTGAGAGGGTGGGAGGGGGTAATGGATCTTAAAACTTTAATCCGCGAAGGCGGAGGTGCTGGTGGATGGATGGGCTTTCTTGCTTTCTTATGAATGGAAAGAAGGAAGAAAGAATGGATGGATGGACAGAGGGAAGAATTATATAGGCAGAGGTGGAGGGGAAAATGAGAGGCATGATTCTTTTTCACGGCTCGATCGAGCAGGAAGCATGGATGTGGATTTTAATACTTCTTGTTTGGGTCATCATCGTTCCTATCTTTGATGATCTTTTTTTTTACCTTTTTTGTTGAGTAGGAGGGAAGGGGTGGGCAGATATAGGGGAGAGGCTTGAATGGGAATGGGAATAGGGTTAGGGACTGGGACTAGGCTGGGGGGAGTGAGGGCGTTTTTTAATAACAAAGATAGGATGGGAAGTGTGTGGATAGGGTTTAGGTTGGAGATGGTATAGGATGGGCTGGGGTTGGGGATGTGCTCTTGGAGAATTGGGGATGAGGGGCATTTTAGGTTATTAGGGAGTGGAGGAGGGAGAATTGAGAATGAGATTGAGAATGAGAATTGAGTTGAAAATTTCTAATGACTGACTGGTAGCTGGCTGTGTGAATGATGTTTGTTCCTACTAGTGGTTGGCTGCGCTGTTTCGGTGATGGAATGCGAGTATGCTGTAGACTTACCTACGAAGTCACCCCTGTTCCACTACGCGCGGTTCATGGGATGAATGGCTGTTTGATGTATAGAAATAAACCTCTCCGTTTACCCATTCATCTCTCCTTCCTGGTTGGTTTCCCACCTCTACTCCCTGCCCGAATAGTAGACGAATAGACGTTCAGCGAGCAAGCAAGTGAGCACATATATACATACTCCTAGTTGCGTAGACTTGGTTATATACACCCACACCAACATCCACAACAAACACATCAACGCCATTGCCCCCTTCCTCCCTTTCTTACTCCTCACTGTCCCTCCTTCTTCTATCTCTACTCTACTTCACTTGTTCGTGTGGTTTCGTGTTGTTTCCTTCTTATTCTCAGATTTGGCGGGGAGGGGAAAAGGGGGAGAAGAGGAGGAAATTAGAGAATGTGGGTTGGAGTGGAGGTGGGCGGGTTAATGAGGAGGGATAGTGCTAGTGCGGGGATGTTTGATTCGTTTATAGTCGGGGGTGCGAGGGTGAGAGGTGCGAGGGTGATAGGGTGAGAGAGTAAAAGGGTGAGAGAGTAAAAGGGTAGAACTAGAAGTGTGCTCATACTGGGTGAATTGGATAGAAATGAAATGAGATGGAAATGGGGAAGTGAAGGGATTTAATATGGAAGGTAGTGATGAGATGGGTTGAGAAAAGAGGAGATGCGAGAAAGGAGGGCTAGCTTGATTCGAGTCCAGTATCTAATTATCCAACAATCACATTCATTACATCTATATCTGTAAGATCATGCCGACCGGCCAGCCGGTCGATTACTTAGATAGTTTAGGATCTATCTGTACGAGATAAACCAAGGTAAATTAATTCAAAGTAAAAACAAGACGTGCAGAGAGAGAAAACAAATGAGGAATGCACGTAAAAAGGGTGATATGTTGTTGATGATACGAAAGAAGAGGTATCCTCTAGCAGGAGTCTCAAGATATATTAATATTGTAAAGACGTATATACACATGAAGGCGATCTGAAATTTGTTGATGTCATGGAAGGAAGGAACTAGGGACTGACTACAGGCATAAACACAAACGAGGAAAAAGGAATGAAATAGGAGTAGCGAAATTGCCAGGTTGTTGAAATACCTCGGAGAGCCTTTTATCAACCAAAAATCGTCATCCATTTTACTCTCACATGCAACTGTAGACAGCGAAAGCACGAGTACTAAAAAATAGTTTTGTTCAAAATGTTCAATTCTTCCTCTCACTCTTATAAGTAATTCTTGCGAACATTCGCGTGCATGCATGCTACACCATGCCTATCCTGTCATATCCCATCTCATCCCCATCAGAACTATCTACAACCCAGCGCTATGTCGCCGTCTCCTCATCCATCAAACCAACTATCTTCACGCAAACTCACAATCATCCCCTTGCCTCGCTCAACAAAAGAACACAATAACATAAGCTCGCTAGGCACCACTTTCAAACACATTTCTCTACACCAAAAAACCCGGCTAACGTGTCATTAAAAACGAAAGCAACGAAGAAAGAGCATGCTATTTCGCTTGCCCGAAGAAGAAGAAGAAGAAGAAGGAGAAGAAGAAGAAAAGATCGAACTAAAAGTGCGAGTGAAGTAAAGGCTATAAATTCAATAGTAGTCTCTAAGGAGGAAGGATAAGAAGAAGGATATAGAGCCAAAATACAATAGAATTTGTATCATAGTCTTATTGCATCCATGGGTACTCGTTGAAGGAAAAGCGTAAAAGCTTTCAGCAGGTATGTCGTTAATCCTTTTCGCCATGTAAAAAAGAACGATAAACCATTACTCGGAGTGGAGAAAAGTTGAGCAAGTCGTGGCTTGAAAAAGTAGGGCAGCCAGCCAGATTCGTCGTAACAAGAAAATGCAATGGTAAAAACTCCCAAAACGCCATACTGTTGTTGTAGTGTGTGATAATCTCATAAAATATGCCGCTCCCTTTTATCGCTTTCGCAATCTTCATGCCGTAGAAGAGACACCCGTGTCGTCTTCTGTTTCTTTATAAGTGCCCATTCCTGTTGGGTCGTAATAACAAACGAAATCGCAATCTTCACATCTAAAGGTGCTGGTAGGGCGGTATCTGTGCTCTGTCGTGCAAGGCTTGCTGGCTTGTCGTGTGGAAGCCTCCTCGGTCATGCCGCGAAGCATAGTTCTAGAGCAACTGATTCCTCTCTCCAGCAGATAGTGTTAGAGACCCTCTTCGCCGGCTTGACAAAGTTTTATTTCACGACCCCACTCGGATTTGAGGACTTGTGAAGCTGTGATACGACGATTAGGGTTAGGGTCCAGTATCGAATAGATGACATTACGGCAACGTGCCTGTGATGAAGTTAGTTGGAAAGCTAGTACCAGTAGAGTAGATGAAATACATACCCGATGTAATGACTCAATTGGCGCATAACCTTCCTCATCTCTTCGGCCTTCCAAATATCTCTCGTAGAACTCATCTTCATCTTTCTTCGCTACTCGCCAGAGATGACGACCTGTACGCATGGCCATGTAGATGACACCTGTAGCCCAGACATCGACTGCTCTTGCGTCGAACTCCTTATCGATGTATTCCTCGGGAGCGATGTAAGGAGCTGAGCCACAAAGACCGGTGACCATATGAGCGTCCTTTTCCCAGGCCATTCGGAAGCATTCACCGTTACCAAAATCTGTGATCTTCAGAGACCCATGAGTGGTAAGAAGAAGATTCTCTGGTTTCAGATCTCGGTGCGCAACACCCATTTCATGCATGTATTCGACACCGCGCATCATCTGCTTGAAGTAACAGTCGGCCTCCACAACTTCCAGCTTTCCTGCGGCGAGAACGAGGGTATAGAGATCACCACCGGCACAGAATTCCATAACCTCACAGTAGTCACCCTTTGAGTCCTGAAGAAGATCCAAAGTATGTATGACATTCGGGTGTCGTAAAGATGAAGATATACAGAACTCGGAAGTGAGCCGCTTGCTGTATTTTCGTTCATTCTCTTCTGGTCTTCTTCGGAATTCTTTGACCGCATAAAGTTGTTCCGTGCCGGTGTCCGATCGTTTGTGGGATATCCTAACGATGCCGAATGCTCCCCGGCCAATGACCTCGTTGCATTTCCCATATTTGTCCACCAATGTAGCTGTCGCATTAGGTCCACCTTTCTTCTCTGTGGCTAACGATTCTCGTTCACGCTTGAGTTGATCCACCCAGCTCGACATAAGCGATAGTTGTTGTTCTCCTTCATGCGTCTCCTTCGCCTTTCCACCAACCAAACTCCGAAGCATTTCCGAAAGTTTCTCTTGTCTCTTGGCGCTCTTTAGATGATGCTCGTGTCCACCTTGCACATCCGGCATAGTAATGAATCGCTGATGGCCCGCTGCGGATTTCTTGTCTTTCGTTGTCCCGTTTTTATCCTTCCCGTTTGTCGACCCAGCCTTCTCGGTATAACTTTTCTTCTCTTGTGATGATGTTTTCCGAGCCAGTGGGTTAGGTCGAGGAACAGGTGTTGGTCGTGGTGAAACAGCACCGTCGGATGGTTTTGGAGTGGATGCTCCGGAGTGTGAAGTAGAGGAGCCGCCATTTTCCGATCTCGTGGTGTCCTTTGTAGAGAACATTCGAGTCAATCGTTTTGTCATGGATGGTTTTTCGACAGCAGGAGTGGGAGCGGGTTTAAGATGCTGTCCCGCGGGAGGTGTTGTTGTGCCATTGATACTCAGATTCTCTATACTTGTAACAGCGCTCACATTTTGGGAGGTCGTGGGACGAGACTGAGGGGATCCGTGCAAAGAGGGCGCTTGAGATGGCGCAGGTGACGGTTGTGCCTTTTCTGTGATGATATCTTCTCTTTGTGCAGCAACAGTTGCCATGTTTTACTGAAGATTCAAGAATGCGCTGAAAGTCGGTAGGAACTGATGGGTTGAAGTATCCCGCCAAAGGCGGAGTGCGGGCAGTGCCCGTGCTTTGTTGGAAATTGATGTGTTGCGTGTGCGGGGGGGCAAAACTTCAGAATCAAATAAGTGACTTGCGTGGATTCACAACGTATAAATCGAAATGACGAGACAGGGCCGAGTGACTTAGTCTTCCAGTATCGCGGTTCGTCTAAGGCGGTGGTAGAATTGTGTGGATGTACCTTCGTATTTTGTCGCAGTTTCGAGGGAAGTCGAAGAAACAAGTTCTTCAGCAAGAGAAGGAGGATTTTTGACTCTGCCACAAAAATGCTTATGTGATTATGTGATTATGTGATCTCAGGCCGGGTTCAGTATTGGTCTTGGTCCTGGCTGGTGTGTAATGGAATGGTAATGGTAACGGTAATGGCGCAGTAAGTGGTAATGGGGATGGGAAGGGTGTACTTAAGTAGGCAAGGTGTGAGGTGTAATGTAGAGGTGCAAGTGAGGTGTACACTGTAAGGTTTTCCCAGGAAAGGTGGAAATGGTGGAAGTGGTAAATCGACAAGAAAAAGCCGGTATTAAGTAGCAGAAGGTAAAATGGGTGAGTTGAGCGCGCGCAAGTGGAGTTTGCTGGCTACGCTTGCTGGGTCGAATTGCGGAATTTTGCAACGTAAAAAATCAAATGGTTTACGATCTCCCCGTTTCGCCGGACAATCGCCAGTTGCTGTGCAGCTAGCTACTGTGCAATTATTAAACAATTCCTCGTGTGGTTGGCTCGTTTTGTTCGGTCGATATATCGAGGCTCGCCAGCTGGGTACGCTCTATACGAGTAGAGTAACCTTTAGTAACGTAGTGGTACTTTCGGAGGTGGATGTTGTTGGATATTGAAGGCTGGAGACTGGATATTGGATATTGGGTATTTCAAATTCTATATGGTTTCAAAGAGGTTTCGAAGGACAAGCCGTAGATGGTGGTAATAATAAGGTAATGAGAATCTCGGAAGGGTGAATGCCCAGACCGAAGGTGAACAAATATATAATGGGACCTTGGCGGGAGGATGCTATTGTCGGTGTTGTTTGTCGAGTTTGTCGGATGTTGTTGCGCTGAGGTCGGTCCGCTTTCAGCACTTCGCAGGTGGTTGGGTTGGTACAGAGTCTACAGACGTGACTTTTGTACTTCTCGAATGATTTCAGACGAAATAGGACGACAACAAGAGCAATAATCAAAAGTGTGTTATATATCTAATAGTCTCCGAGGTCGATGCTAGAAGCTAGAAGCTAGCTTTTAGCTCTTTTCTGGAAATTCGATGGACTGACTCTATTTCGTGTCCCGTCTACAGTCTTTACCTACCTAGTAATAGGCAGATGGACAGGTAGGTGGTGCAGCACTGGTGGTAATTTGCAGGTCGGTGAAGAGCAGGAACAGAGCAGGAGCATGAAACGAGGACCAAAAGTACTCTCCTCAAGTATCCTCCTCAAGTAAGCCGCAAGTTGCGATACTTTGTCCTGCTCGAGTGGCTGATGATGGTGCTGTTACTGACCAACGGCTTTTTACTATGAGGGATTAAATCTGGGCTTTATCTATCTCCGGCTAATTCGATGAAATAATACAATTGCAAACCTCTTACCTAGATGGCTGGTTTGGCCGAAAAACAATGGATGCAAATTTTTATATTACCAACACTTCGACATGCAGGCAAAGAGTTACCTACCTTCTGCATACTGTTCCCCTCCCTCCTTGATTTGGGACGGTCAAGGCCTGGTCGGGGTCGGGTCCATGCTTGGGGATCAGATACATATCCTACATATCACACATATCAAAACCTGGATCTACAAAGATAAGTATAGAAGCGGCCGGGGTTCATGATAACGTGGTGTTTGACATCTTTCCTGTTGGTTGCGGAAGTTGAAAAGCATTGGAGGCTGTGGGTTTCTCCAAGCTATGGATCTGTGGAATTGTGTAGAAAATGTTGGTGCGCCCAGGGCTTTGGGCAGTATATAATTATCTTTGTTTGGATGACGGTCTGGATCCGAGAGTAGAAGGTAGCAAGGGCAGCAGCAAAGGCAGCAAGGGAAAGGAGAAGGAGTAGAACGTTTATGGAGGAAAGGGGGTCCTCCCAAGGACTCGATATAAGTTTCCCGAATATCGATCTGGAAAAAAGAAGTTAGGATTTAGATATTCTGGGATGTTTTACAAGTAGATCATATTCAGGGTACAGTACGAAAGACTTCTAGCTCGACGTGGAAAAAAGTAGTTGTACATCTACATAGATACCGAGGTGATCAATGCGAACGGCAACTATCAAAAAATTTCTTTTTTTCTTCTTTTCATCTCACTCGGTTTTAGCTCAGCCATACAAAGTAAAGACTGCAGAATAATTCCAAATCGCATCCTCTACAGCGTCGACCCTGTTGGACCCAATAGACGCGATGACAAAGGTCATCTTCCATCTTCCATCTTCCAAGGATGCAACGAATGAAATGTCCCGCTCGATCACAGCGAAAGATGGCGATAGGAAGGAGACTGCGTGAATGAGAGCACTGCCACAAACTCAACTCATTGTTATTAAGGTGATTGTAATGCTTTATAAGCACGTCCTTGGTTCCGTCCTCGAGCTCTGTTGAGTCCGCAGTCGCAGTCGCAGTCACTTTAGGTAGATGAGTTGTATCGTTGGGGACGGGGATGGGATGCGCTTACAGGTTACAACTCAAAGAAATCCATATATTGTCTCTGTACAAGTCATTACCGCCACCAAATATCAAGAATCCCAAAAGACCAAGAGTTCCTAAGGCTGCGCCAAGCACCCAAGAATTCGTTGTTAAGGATACCGGCACCGGCATTCATCTCATCCAACGACAAGACAAGAAACCCCAAGAAAGGCCCAAGATATTTTAAGTCGAACAAGTCCAAAGTTTCTCCTCAGCCCTCAGCCCTACACCATAAGGGTGAATGACCTCTCATGACTTCTCCATTTTTAAGCAACGAGACCGTCTCGTGAATCCAGGAACTGTCTTCCTCGCTCACGTCTCCTTCATTGTTAGCCAGCTAGCTAGTCAACTAAGTGCAGGAATCGACGACATAAGTGCCTAGGAAAGCACGTTTAACGACGTCACATTTTCTTCGCGTGGTGAGCAACCCCACCATACTAAGCAGTACTAAGCAACAAGTTGTATCGACTCCGACGTTGTCGAGCTGTAGCTGCCAAGCCACACTCTAGCTTCGATTTTGCTCTTTCTCAACTACATGCGTAAGAGCTAACTATTACCCATTACCCATTACCTATTACCTATTACCTATTTCCTATTACCCAACGATCACGCAACCAAAATCGCAGTCACGATCACGATCACGATGTCTCTTGTGTGTTATGTGTTCAAAAACAGTTCGCTGCTACCCCTCGCTCACGATACCTGATAACCCCATCCTATCCCCTCATTCCCCCATTCTGCTCCGGTTGCTTATCTAGACTCCCAAGCCGTTTGCGCGCTCAATGCGGGGGCACGATACCACCTACTCGACGGAGTACTCTATCGGATAGATACATCATCGTAGTACAACATCTGTATGTATGTGTGTCTCTCCGATGTGTGGATGTATGTGTGTATGTACTATGGTGTTATGATTGTATGCAGAGGCTTGCTACGGCTCAGCTCCTCCACGGCTCAGCTCCTCCACGGCTCAGCTCCTCCAAGGCTCCACCCCATACCGGCGTCCTGATAAAGTGCGTTATGCCGATAATATCATTTCCCAAATCCAGGATATACCGGGGCGGTTAGTCCCACTCTTTCCCCTCAGTGTCTGCCAACGCATCCAGCATTGCCTGGGTAGAGAAGTTACCAACCCTACTATACTACCTCCGTCTTCCATGCTGGTATATACGGAGCAGTATGCTTGGACCGTCCGATATCTGGGAGTCTCACCGCGAAATGCAGTTTCCCTACCCAATATATCGTCAAGTCCTGGCTATCGATGGTCTAGGAATATCACCCGCAATTACAGTCTGGTGCGGTGCGGTGCGGTGCGGTGCGCTGCATACTGTACTTCTCCACATCCAAATTCCCACTGCATCAAACAACCCTCTCGCTATCCAATTAGAAATCATGTCCCCACCACATGCGTGCAACGTCGACATTGTCTTCAACCTCCCTCTTTCTCTCTATCACCAAAAAACATCATCCATCTTACATCTCCTATCTCCCTTCGTTGTTGTGTTACACATCCAGGGTTACATGACATCAAAAACAAGCTTTTTAATCTATCATCCTACAGGAATGAAAATGCCTCATACATCAACTTCTCATATGAACCATGCTCGTGGTAACACCACCACGATTTGTCAAGTTACAGTATATGCAGTGACGAGGACGAATTGACCAATATGATATCAACCCAAGTTGGGCTGTTTGCGGTGAACAGAATTTCAAGCTGAACATATTCTCCTACGCCTTACAGGATGGAGCAGTGGGGGAAAAGCATCCTTCGATCTCTACATTTCCTTTCTTCGACTTCACCGTCCCCACAATCACAAATGCTCCAACCTTACACAAGCGCCGTCGCGACCACGTGCGGAAGTACTCTGGGGCAAATTCTCTCCACCCGGTTCACTCAGGAGGAGGAGATTTCCTTTACCCCTTGGCTCGTGCTGATGTCCATCTCGTCAAGACCATGCTGTTAGGTTCCACTGGGGAGCGATTCCTTGTTCCATCGAGCTCATCCTTGGATTCTTCCTAGACATACAGCACTGGATTGCCCATCCGTCGATCTCAAAAAGTGGCCCAACGTTCGCCATCCCATGTGCGAGACAGTTCCACATTGCCATACTCTTAGAGCTGTATGATCTGCATCCTATAGACGTGTTGTTCATATATCCATATTCCATAGTTCAGAAACTCTACCCGATGCACTTTCCCATACTTCTACTTCCCTTGGATGTGGAGCAGTAAACCTCAATAGCATTTATCCTCAAACTACCTACTCTCTATCTATCCTCTCCCATTCTTACTGTATCATCACATCCACCAGAGCCCACGACTCTATCTTGCTACCCATATATCCCACAACCTTTCTAAGGAAACCCGCTCAGAGATCCGCACCCAAACATCGATCGTCAGCCCTTTTCCCCACTCGTTTGAGCATATTATCGCAGAGCCTCATAGATATATATACATACCGGCAACCCCGCATTTCCACATTAGACGCACTCCGCAACATATCTCCGAGCCACACTTTCTTTTATCCACTCCCGTCTTTACCATGAAATTAATAAGTTAGTTATGACTTTATGTCGTCTTCCGGTCTTCCATTCATCTTGGCATATTTCATTCTACATTCTTGCGCTCTGCGGGATTTCTCTAACTATATACATTGCATGTGAAATTCGCCAGGTGAGTAAGAGTGTAATACAATACCGAAGATACGGGACCCCGGATTTTTTAGAAACCAATCCGGCCAACTCGATACAGTAGGATGATATTAGGTCATATCTATGTTTCAGCACTTCCTGCGTATCTTCTTAGTACTATCTATCGATGCAACCATCAGCTGATAACATACCACATCATTTTCATACAAATCATATTTATCAATCCATTCCCGGCCTGCCGGAGCTCGAGATCCTTTTTTCTCTTCAGTCACTAAAAGTAATACCGAAAGACTACTCGTACCCAAACCCCGGATTCCGCCAACCCGACATCCTCTCGTCTTTCTTTTCCTGTCCCATATTCCCTCATACTTCCCGACTTCTCTCCCCTTCTCCCAACCGTTGTCACAAAACAAAAATCCCCTCATTCCCTCATTCCCTGCGCCCCCGGTACGCATCTGAACTGCACCTGCCAACCTGTAATCCGCTGCACGTAAGCTCGACCTACATACATACATGCGCATGTATATAGACATGCTACTACATAAACGAGCGTAACCATCCCGTAAATCAATCAGCATCAATAATAAATCAATGCCACAGTTTCTTTTCTTACGTGCATATTTGCAGGTGTTGGATATAATACGAATCAGATCTTCGAGTTGCATGATGTGGTAGGTGGGAATGCGAGCTGCGAGTTGGTGAGATGAGATACAACAGAAGCGAGCGGAGTGGAGTGACTGCACAGTACTGTATAAGAATAGGAGTGCGAGGATGGTCGGAGGGAATACGGATATGTAATGCGGGTAAGCGCGGGGACGAACGTTTATATATATGTATGTGTGCGTGTATTCGAAAGATCTGGTGGATATGCATAAGGGCCGTTTCTGAGTCAGCTTTTGAGCCGCAGATTTTGGATTCTTGGGTTGATATTTCTGAACAGGAGGAGAAGAAGGATGATGAGGTTTGTTTGTGGAATGGGTGGTGGGTAGTGGGTATGTAGATAGAGAGATAAGATGGAGGGAGATTTAATCTGTGGTGATGGGTAGGGTGTTTGGAGTGGGAAGTATGCTAGTTAAGCTATGATATGGTTGTTGAGATTTATGAAGTCTGTTTGTTCTCTGGGAGCTTTTGAGTAGTTGTGCCGAGGAAGAGGCTTCGTGCTTGGATTTAGGGTTGCTGCAGTCAAGTAAAGGAAGGTGTATCGAGTTGCTGGGAGATCTTAGAGTCACATGGGGGCAGGTATGTTCGATTCCACAGGGGATTTTAAAGTAGTGCTGGAGAGAAAGAAGGGGAGCCTCAATGAGTTTGGTAGTAGGCTACGAAGAGATAGCATAGCGACCTCTACTTTATGTGCAAGTTGCCCAAGACATTCGTAAATAAATATTCTAGCATTGCGTGACTGCGATCTACATGGCACGAACTTGGACTTAACTTTGCCTGCTTCTACGAGACGTGCAAGCTTGTAGCATGATATGATATCGATTTGGTGCATAGAATAAGTAAGAAATGAGTGTAAGACGACCTTTTAAATTTAGGTTTGTTTGATATATGAGGTCGAAACCCCGCAATTCTCCCTTGAGAAGTGCAATGTCTGCGATGTTATTACTCAAGCACTCATAAGGAGTTTCTTCCCTCGCAGAGCCCCAGGGATTACAGTAGCCCTTCAACAATGCCTGTTTTGAGGATAGGATATCCATCCCAATGCCCGCCCGCCCGCCGGCTCGCTCGTATGTTTGAGAAGGGAGCTATGAAGGGGCACAACCCGGACTCGCGAGATGCTGACTGGGTAAATGGGACTGACTACCCGTGATAGTAGCGAGGAGCCAGACCACTTGCCCGTCGAGAGACCGAAACGGGGAACAATCAACATGGTGGTTAATGCCAGCGACACACTTGCGCGCTGGACTGACCGATGGAGAGGTATCGACGGGTGCTGCTGCAATCGACCTGCCGCTTAGGTAGGTGGAAATTGCAATCAATGTTGGCAATGCGGTCCTTGTTGACAGGCTGTTACTTGACAGCCTTCTTCTTCTCTGAGACTGCACGCGGGAGTGAGTCCCGTCCGTGAAAACCCAGTTTTGGGCCAAGGGAAAGAAAAGAAGGCGGAGTGCCGAGATATAACATCTGCAGTATAGTGAGCGCTCCGAAGCCTAGACTGTATATGCTCATGGATAAATAGATAAATAGCTTGTTATCTTGAACTCAGTAGTAGACGGGGATCTTTCCTTCAACGAAAGATAGCTACCAAGACTGGAAAGATGTTAGGCTTAAACGAGGATAGAAATACTTGGTTCGAATTACACGGGAAATATCTAAAACTCGTTTGAGATGCTTGAAATTATTGTAGTTCGAAATATGTTGAATAAAATGTTATAGTGAATACAATAGGACTGACTGACCAGAAGTTCTGTTTTTGTGGTTGATATAAAAGAATCTGATTGGCCACTCCACCCAATTTAGCGCGGGATACTTTTCCATCAATCCACAGCACAGAACCATCTATCTACATCATATCTCACTCCCAACCACCACCTCTCCCCGCCGCGAAACCCACCCAAAAAATACAACCTCTACACCAAACACCATGCCCGCCATCCGCCACAGCTCGAAGCGCAAAGCGCCGCCCGCCGGCTACAGCGACATCGAAGACACCCTGCTAACCTACAGCAACCAGATGAAAGACGCCGTAGCCGCGCCCGCGCCGACAGGCCCCCGCCACCAAGCGACCTGGAACATCACGGCCATCGTGCACAAGCGGTCGCGGTACATCTGGGACCTGTACCGCGAGGAGAAGATCAGCAAGGAGCTGTATGATTGGTGTGTGAAGAACGGGCAATGCGATGCGATGCTCGTGGCGAAGTGGAAGAAGAATGGGTATGAGAATGTATGTGTGGATTTATCTTTTTTCTTTTTCTTTGGTTTTGGTATGGGATGAGGATGAGGATAAGAGAAGAGAGGAGAAGAGGCTAATTATGACTCCACATGTAGCTATGCTGTCTAAAATGCATCCACGCGAAAGAAACGAACTTCAACTCGACGTGCATATGTCGCGTGCCCAAGGCCGATTTGAAAGAAGACCAGGAGATCCAGTGCGTGAGCTGCGGATGTCGGGGCTGCGCTTCTAACGATTTGGGGTCAGGAGGAAAGGGAGATGGGGACGGTGATGCATATGCGGGAGGGCAAGAGGATGATGATGCATGATTTTCATATTCCGTGGTTGCTTGCGGGAGCCGTTACTTTTTCATGATACCAAAGATTTGGCATTGGGATGGGCGTTTAACTTGGATTTGGGATATACTGTGGGGGAGGGACAAAATTAAATTGTACATTTGTGGGATGGAGAGAGAAAGCTCTCTGAGTTCGACGTGAGAGCTTAGGTGGACTTATTCGTGCATAGCTCGGTATGGCTGGCGTTTGTGGGAATTTGAAGGAAAGAAAAATGCATAGTTTGCGAGCGTGCAACTGGCAGAAGTAGGAGATGCGTATGGAATCATATCATAGGGGGGCTAATAAGAAGGTGTAGTGAGTAAAGGGAAATCGTTCTTATATGGTAGAATGGACAACCTCGTCAAGCCTAGATGTTTTATGCACTACAGCAATATGTTGGACCATGTGAACTCTGTTGGAGGGCCAAACAAAATCAAGCTACAGAATCACCAGGGAGACAATAATTCCCTAAATGGTTGATGTTGAAAGCCGTTAAGATCCCAGTCGCAACAAGGACCTCAAGTGGTACACAGGTGCATCCAGGGCCCTCCAGATTAAAGATGATCCGCTCAAAAGGACTTGATTTCTCTTATGGCCTCGATTCGGCTGACTATTAAGTAGCTGCAACTTACAAAAATCCAACGCTGAAGATCCCCAAATCCATCTGCATAACATCTAGCTCATAACCGCATTATCCTATCATGTCATCACCTATCCTTCGACCTTCCAGCCAAGCAACCGAATGAACGCGCTCAGCGCCAAACCCGATCACTGCAGGCTGACCTCATTCTCAACTATCAAGTCTCTGTATCTTTTCCCTTTTCTTTTTGCGCCTCGGCCTTTTTCTCTTCCCTTCTTTCCATAGCACTATGCTTAACGTTTTCGATTGCAGAGCCCCCTCTTTCTGTCAAGTCCTTTTTCATACTCTTCGTATTATCGACTGCTCTAGACACAAGATCTGAAAACGAATGCTCTTCTCGGGCAGCAACCAGCCTCTGATGTAGTGATACACCGTTTGCACTTTCCTGAGCACGATCCACAAGATCCTTCCACCCTTCTTGAATCGTAGCCTTAATGTCCGAGTGGATGGGCAGATTGATCATGTTTTTGTCCGCTCTGTATTCTTTCTTATGATCAACGCGACGTGTCAGATAGACCGTGGTAGAATCTCCTCGAGCTGCACGGATCCTTTCTACTTCTTCCTGGTATGCAGTGTCATAAATACTGAATTCAGCCGCAGTGGGAGATTCGGCAATGACTTCTTCCTGTGGCAATTCCAAAGACTCATTGTCACCGACGCCAGCGCCAATTCCAAGATACAATGGCTCTTCAGCTAGTGGATCATGAGCATGTCCTTTATCACCAGAACCATTATGGCGAGGCTCTAGACGCTCCGGAATTGACATCTGGAGATCATCTGCTTTAACACCCGGAGGAGTCTTGTTTTTTTCTTTGGAATCCCCATCCAGTGTAAGTGTGCTCGTGGCGTCAATCACGTTGATTAATGACTGCGCTGCTTCTGGTGTAAACTGTCCTTCGTGGTGAATCCCCTCCGCAGCCAATGCTCCTTCTATAATATGCCTGTCATCGACATCGTCACTCTTTGATCTATGAAGGATTACCTTGGTCGAATTTTCGTTCAGGCCGAATGATGGATGCAAAACACGAATGCTTTTACCCAAAGTTCCTGAAAATGCGTCGGATCGCTTTTGCTCCAGCTTCGTTTTGAACTTCTTGACTGCTTTCATAACAGCGAGCAGACCTCTCATTTTTGTGGTGATTGCATGGTTAACTTCTATCTCACTCGGAGGCTCTACCAAATCCGCTGTATTCTCTTCCGCAGATAGTAATGGATCCGTGCCGTTTTTGGTCACCCAAGGATGATTCTACAAAATTGTCAGTAACATTGAATCGCCTACATCAAGAACTGCATACTCGAATTTCCTCCATTCTGATTCTTTTCTTGGGGTCCTTTTCTAAGAGCCTGTACATCAGATCCACAAACTGAGGATCATCATCAGCTAGCTCAAGCTTCTCATTTTTGATTGCCTCGTATAGGTCAAGGACACCGCCCCGCTCGAACGGGATTTTGCCAAAGCGCAAACAGTATAGGGAGACACCCATCGACCAAATGTCAGCTGCCCTTCCGGAAATACCTCCGTGTCTTGTAACACATAGCTCTGGTGGTAGGAATGCTGGGGAGCCTGCAGATTTAGCTGTCATCATATCCGAAGCTTTTTCGAACATCTCTGAAACTCCAAAGTCCACGATTTTCAGTACATCGTCCTGAGTCAGAAGCAAGTTGTCAGGTTTAATGTCCCGGTGAACAACACCTTGCGCATGCACTGCAGAATGTAAGTATTTCAGCTAGCACGGGAAGTCCATTGATACCTACGATATTCAATACCCAGTATCAAATCTCTGAACCAGCATCTGCAACTTTCCCCATCATATGGGTCTGCCTTTTCGCCAAGTCCAACTTTCATAACCACCCCTTTCTTGCACATTTCGAGAACCATATAAAGAGAGTCTTCTTCAGGGTCATCCAGGACCTCTATCAGACTGACCAGGTTCGGATGGTTCAGCTTTTTCATAATGGCAATCTCTTCCTTGATTAAGTATAAAGGATTTCCCTGCTCCTCATTGCTATGAATATCCGATGCAGAATGGCGATGCAGGGGGGCGTTGATACCGCCAGCAAGATGTCCTGGTCGTCTAGTAAAGTGCGGCCTTCGAAGGATGTTAGACTGCGCTCGTTTCCGTAGCCGCGACTTCGAGAATTCTTTAACTGCCTGGTGATTCGAAATCAATTTTGAGAACTTCATCTCAAGTTTGGGGGACTCCTCACATATTCGGTGCCATATTGATCCACTGCTAAGTGGACTGCTCCAAAGGAGCCTCTGCCGATTTCATCCTTAATAATGTATTGGTTGATATGATGTTCTGCCTTCCCATCTTCCTCATTGTTCATGTATTCGGATCTCGCGTTGAGAGTTTCCTTTCTGTAATCAGCCAAAGCCCAACATGTATGAAGCTCTTCACATCGAGACAGCAGGAAGCTAACCTTGACTTCGCGATGTATCGAGGCATTGCGACGGTGATGCCTCAAAGGACTCTGATATGCGGGGCTCGATCTCGGGACCGATCAGCAGGAACTAACGATAAGGAGGGGTGATATGTGGATAAATTACAGATGTTGAATGATAGGCGGCCTGCCATCGTCCAGTCGAACAGGTATATCAAGAGAAATACCTATACCAATAGTCGGTTACCTCGTGTTCTCGTTGTGGGTGCTGCGTTGAATAGTATAGGTAGGGTTGTGGACGATACTATGTATAAAAAAGCTTACCATGTGAAGGTAGAATCCCCACTTCAGCCTCTTTCTTAGTTATATCACTCAGCTGGTGTGGATGATCACAATTGCCGGCTGAAGAAGACATGGTCGACAGAAGTTGGTTGTCTCCGCATCGCAAGAAGTCGGGTCTATTCCATATGAGTTGCTGAGCACACGAAACCTTGGATAACAATGAAGAATTGAAAATGGTCAGATCCGTGGTAAAGTAAGGGAAGTAAGGCTGGCGTGGGTTGTAAAGTTATCAATTATCAGTCTGGCGAATGAAGAGCTGTTGTTCATGGGTTGCACCATCCGTGTTAGCCTGTGAGAAGCTTAATTTGGTAGCGCGAACCCACATGGTCCCTAGCAATCACGATACTGTATGTTGATGTTTAAGGCTCAACCTTACATGCGAGGTTCTCCGAGGCTGTCACTACAAGACACATACAATTCTTGTCACAACTTCTAATTCTCCATATCCAAGATGGTTGTCTATTCCTTCTACATCTTCGATCGGCACAGTGAGTTCTTTCTTTCGCCCTTTCCGCCACACGCAAGCAGCGCATCCCAAACCTAATCACCCATTCTAGCCGAATGCATCTACTCCAAACTCTGGCACCGCAACAACAGCGAACGACCGCCCTCCACCACCGCATCCAGCAGCGCCCGACCACTTACCAGCTCCAGCGCCACGAGCGTCGTTCCTCCCGCACTCAACGCTCCGCCAGATCTCGGACCGGCGCGCGCCCGCGGAAAACTCAGTGCGCAAGACGATGCGAAGCTGGTTTTCGGTACCATATTCTCGCTGCGGAATATGGTGCGAAAGCTGGGCGGCCCAGAGGACAGCTTTATATCGTTTCGGACGGCGCAGTATAAATTGCATTATTACGAGACGCCGACGAATATTAAGTTTGTGATGCTGACGGATACGCAAACGCTGAATATGAGGAATGTGCTGCATCAAATATATGTTAATCTTTATGTGGAGTTTGGTATGTTCTTCTACTGCAATAGCGGTTCGAGGTTATTAATGTTTCTGCGCAGTTGTTAAGAATCCGCTGTCTCCTGTGGAACATCCTGGTGGTGAAGGAGTTGCGAATGAGTTGTTTGAGCTGGCTCTCGATCAATTCGTGAAAGGGGTCCTTTGAGGTGGATTAATGATATTACGAACACTTGTACTAATATATATCATGCGCATCTTGGGGGAAACGATGCTATAACGCAGGGTTGAAGGCAATGGCGCCAAGTGTAGCAGCAAATCAATCGCCGGGAGGAGAGGCAGTGTGGCCGCTCGACATGTGGTATAGGGGCTATGCGACCACGAATGTAAGATACGGCAGTCTAGGCTAGACTCACGGCATACTCATGCGTCACCCCAACGTGAAGAGACGTCCGCGAAGGACTCAGCAGAAGTAGTACCAGCCATGCTTGCCTTAAAGCAGGGCAATCGGTGCTTAATATACAATAGATATCGTACCCCTATCGGGTCATTGTATTTTGGTATCTTTTACATTTCTCGTTTAGTGCCCGCTAGTCCCCCTTTCCGTATTACCCACAACCCAAATATCGCTCCAAATGCGTGTTTGCTCAACCAAGACCATCTGTCTATTATGAAGAGCTAGGTCTATCCTCTGTCTCTACGGCTTTGCCCCAGGCGCTTTCAAACTTGCTTGCAGTTCCTACGTCTATAATACTGTCCTGCCCACCAATACTGTTGGCCGCAGTCACCTCAGACGCGTCTAGTCCTTCTTTTGACACCAAGACAGTGCTTCCGCCATCATCGACGGGGTTGAATTCGTTCTCATGACTAGAGTAAACCACTGCTGCAAATGCCTCCAAATCCCTTACTTGCTCCATGGCTTGGAGATATTCATTTGGTACGCCGTTTCCGATGGAGTGAGCCTGCCTAGTTAGGACAGCCAATATGATCGGGAGTTTCACCGGCTTTGGTTCAATGATCTCTGTTACTCGAGCATCCTCAGCCTGTGGAACGATCTTAAAGGCTTGCTGCGCAATCTTCTGCTCTACAAGAGTAGAGAATCCCGCATCGAGGAGCATGGTCAAGACGTGTGAGAAGGGCGGTGAGTCAATGAGATCTGATGTCTCGTCTAGAAGTCGTCGCAAAGGAGATGAGAACGCAATCTCGGGTTCCAAGGATTGCATGCCAGATTCCTTAAGAACATAATCTTCTTGGTCTCGTGGGGGTAAAAGGTATGGTAGCCACCGAGTCTCCAGTCTATCGGCAGGGGTAGCCCCTTCAACCTTCTTGCGAACCTCGAGGGTCAGCTCAGAAAACCTCGCCATGGTCAAATCCTGCCGTGGAGAAGTAGTCGCAAATACTTCCTTCACTGCAGCTTCCACTTTGATCATAACTTCCTTCCATCCTCTATGTAACAGCCACCAGCTAAATGTCAAGTATCGTCGATTTGTCTCGAAATCATTTCCATATGCCTGATCAGCGTTGTCATCATCGTTGTTTTCCAAGCTTATAGTTGATTGCTCCTGGCCTCCACTAGCTAGGGATACCACGCTCGACAAATAGCTCCGACGACCCAGGAGGTTGAGCTGTATGCGCGTAAGAAGTGTCAAAAGAGCGAGAGTATAGATTAAGGTAAATGATCGCGTAATAGCTAGTGAATATCAGTGTCCGTTCCTTGGCTTTATTTGATTGTCTCAACAAACCGCTAATCTTAAGGTCATTCCACAATTGCATCTTCGTCTTCTTCGATTTTTGCGCTTGTTGTGCCCCTTTTTGCCCGCCATCTTGTGCTCCGTCGTTGTCTACAGTCGTGCCTGAAGGTATTCCCAGTTGACTTATGTGCATTCCGCTCTCACTGAAGCCCGCGATACTCCTACCATCATCGTCCGTAATGCTTGGTGGACTCGATCCAAATTCAGACGGGTGACCCTCACCACCTCGCGCCAGCTTAGCAGCCTTTTGTTGCTGCAATTCGAAGGTGATTCGTTCCGTTTCAAGTTCCGCAAGTATATTCTCGGTGGCTGTGGGAAGGAGAGCCAAGACGGTGTAGGTGCAATCCTCTTGATTCTGCTCGAAACGGCGGCGAAGACTAAGGTCCAATGGATAAGCTTGAGTTTTATATCAAAAAGAGTGCAGCTCATACTTCTCTCGAGCTATGCGATCACTACTCATACGTTGTCGAGCATCAGATATCTTTCCCAATACATATTGAGAAGCTACATATCCCACGCCAATCACCCCGAATCCGACCATAAAGGGAGTCTTGTTCCTCCGCACCCATTTCCGGACGGAATTCATGGTGTTTAAGTGGCTTCAATAAGGAAAATACTAGACGACTGTCACATACCGTTGACAAATGAATGTATGAAAATTGGAAGAGGGCGAATAAATGGTTGATGCGAATGACAAAATAAAGTTCGCTCCTGGGGAAACTCCCTTTGTGAACATCACCGAGGTTCCAGCCACAAGTCGGCTGAGATGATCACGGACCCACCGATAAGAAATCCGGTTACATGACCATTAATGCATAACTTCCTACCCCTCCATGTACTGCACAAAGACCAAAGCTGCAAAGTGCACGATCAATCTCTGAATGAAAAACAAGAACGCAAATGCAAAGATTCCCTCATCGCAATGGATCAGCGCCGACCACCCGAGTATATTATTGAGGTGTTCGCGGACCCTACCTCCGTGAAAGAAGTCATCAGAGGCAAGTTAGCAACTGTGTTTTCTTACCATCAGCGACATGACATGTGCTAACAAGACGTCAACCCAGCCATTTTACATATGATTTTCTTTCACCGATACTTCCCTTCTCTACGACCCTCGACTCGCGATGTCCTCGAAATGAGTCTGCCTTATATGGACAACGTCGAAATTCAAACTCTCATCGATCAGCGGACGGCGGCTCTGGTTCGGCAATTGGATTCGAGCTCAGATCTAGGCGCAAGGAACACCGGCGTGAGAGGATTGATGGCTGTACAATTCTTTGAGAAAAAGCGAAGAAAGGCATGGTTTACGAAAGGGGTATGTTGGATTCCTGCTTCAATTCCGATCATCCGCGTCGCATTCTCTCCTGTTGAAAATGCCTCGTCGCTAACTGTGTTGGAAAAGGAGGAAGAGGTCTGTTGGGAACAGTGGACATTGGATGTTACTTTAGCAACGCCACGAACAGAGAGTGGTAAGCGCGCAAGATTCCTGTCTACATCATGACCTTTATTGAGGATTCTACAGAACGAGCGAAAGTCAGAAGTGCGATGGAAGCTATGCTGCTGAAGGCAGCAATGAAGATAGTCACAACGGTCAATAGGGAGAAAGATCACATTCCCCCTATCACTACGAGCGAGGCGAATCCATTTCCTTATCAAATTATCATAAATCCTAAGGGCGATAGTTGGGGGGCGCGCATGAGCATATTTTAATTGGGAGATAATGGGAGATGTATATTGTAGATATTTGCGCGTTGGGCGTTTAAGGGGTTCGGATAGAGGTTATTTAGGACACTGATACCCAATATAAATTGCTTTTGGTTCGAAGATTCCAAGGCCACTTCCTGCCAGTGCTTAATAACATGAAGTGAACGGGTCATGAAAAGGGGGTTCGCACGGTAACCACCAGACCCATAGTTTGACTGATAGGAAATGGCCATGTATCACTATAACTGTATGCTCAAATAAAGATATGCGGCGGATGAGTATGGGATCCTAATTGAAAAAAGTGACTTTCGTAAGTTCATATGGTCGTTTCATTCATGTAACATCATCAACGTCATGTCATGCTATATCATGTCCTGCTAAACCCTCCCCTCCCCCTTCCTCGCCCTCTACCAAACCTAACGCTAGTTGGGACAAACTTCAATGCAGACATGGCCTTTTCCAATCCTTCCATTTCATCGACCGCTGTTGTACTAGGCGATGCTGCATCAGAAGTAACCCGGGACTCATCCTCTTCGGAAGCTGGCTTGTCAATGGATGATTGACTCTCCAATGTGGCGCTGCGTTGTCTTGCTTCTTCAAGCTTCAATCGTGCTGCCGAGCTACGCCTCCGATGCCCATGTCGATTTGACCGAAGCATGGAACTTTTGTGATCAATACCATCATTCACAACAAAAAAGTCATACTGCTGAGGGAACATATGTTTATCGATAAGATGCATACGTCTCTTTTGGGGAGTTGAACACTTTCGGTCACAATCTTCAACAAAACAAGAGTACTAGGTGACGATCAGTGGCTGTTCGGCCAATAGTTCGGGTGGAACTTACTATTTTCTCTCCTCTTTCTTTCTTGGCAGTCGCAAAAGCGTCGTGGTTTTCCTCGATGTGGAGGTTGAGGAAGTGCTCTGTGGGGAAGTTCTTCCGACATTCAAGACATCGATTGAGATGGGATTTGCTGTAGTGAACCTCATAATCATCATAAGACGCGAAAGATAACGTCGAGCGGTGACCCGGCAGTGAACATCGCATGACTGATTGTCCCTCACCGCTTTCCTGGTCAAGATGGATAAATTTTGAGGATGCTGGAGTGACCGAGTCCGAGGTCGTCTCGGTGTCTGGTACCTCAGAAAAACTAGGAGTTCCTACCAATCCCGAGTCGGGAGATGAAGGCTCTTCGAGGTCTTCTTCTCGTGAGCGTTTTGCCATTGTATGGAGAAGGAGAAGGAAAGGCTGATGAACACGGGGAAAATACTCTATTCCTGAAAAAGTTACCTCTTCAATGTAGAATATAGAATGTGGATTCTTTCAGTGTTAACGATAGGGATATACTCGTATCTCGTCTCAACTTGCGTTAGTGATCTTGGGGAGAGGTATTGGAGGATTATCGGTAGAGGCAGAGGCAGAGGTAGTGGTAGTGGTAGTAACTCAAGGCACCAATGTGTGCAGGTGTGCAGGTGTGCAGGTGTGCAGTGGTTGTATTTCTTTCTGGTCGTGCGAGTTTCTTCCTCGTACTTTCTTTCGTACTTCCGCACCTCTGTACAGATTGCCAACGCGGAGGACGGAGACGGATAGCCACTGAGACTTAGCCGGCAGCCTCACGCTAAGCAGCACCGAGCATTATCAGCCTTACACGGCCCATGCTCTACGGAGTACTCAAGGGGCCCAGCAAATTGACGATTTATGTTGTACTTCGTAGCATACTAGCAACCTTAGCAACCTTATCAAGTTCTTGCCACAGAATACTAGTGGCTCATCCTCACTCACCCACTCACCCACTCACCCACTCACCCAGCTTGTGCTAGACGACAATCGACTCTTCTTTTTCTGGTTCGCCCTCACTCGGAGTGCGCACTGCAATAAAAATTTGACCTCATCATTCACTCCATCATTCACAGATGTATCGTCATAAGGCCCCGAAAGACCACCAAGTCTTCTTCGTTTACTTCCAGCCTTGCCTAATTCCTTGAATCGCCTTTTTCAAAGTGAAGTCGAAGGGTAGAAGGGTAGAAGGGCGGTAACTAAAACTGATCGGCCCTCTCTAACTTATTCACTTCATCTTCCAACTTGCCAAAATTCGCAAATTCATTCAAATTAATTTCCCCTCCCCCTCATATAACATTCACCCACCTCGACCCTATGGACCATTCTTACAAGTGTGCACTTTGCGGAGGACCACAATCGATCTAACCCAAGGGCTGACCGCGGGGTCCTGTACATTTCGTTCTCCAAAATTAACGTCTAGCTATGGACAAAACTAACATTGCGCAAAAATGGCTGTAAGATATCTTATTCCATCTCGTCATCGCCGTCGCTGGCCCAATTACCTATCTCCCAAAGCTGACTTTTTCTGGAAGTGTTGCGCAAAAAATAGAGAAGGAGCTACAATCGCAGTTGAATAACGATCTCCCTACATTTGAGGATATTGAGCATCTCGTTTCTCAGTAGGGCCTTATATTCTCACTTTTGTCTTCTTCGTCTTATTGTAACAGGTTGCGCATTGCGTGCGAAGCCGTCATATTCCGCGATTTCGAGTATGGAACCAAGGAGCGTGTACAAAATCGTTTGTGGGATGCGCATAGTTTGATCAACACTCGTTACCGAAAGCTCGTCGCCCATTACCGCTCTGGCGATCAGAAGCGTCGTGCCATCGAACGCCGAAAGCTTGAAAAGCATTATGTCGACTTCCTCAAAACCAGCCAGTTTTTCTACAAGGGCTACATTCAACGACTTGCTTCTCATTTTGGCCCTCTACCGGCTTTACAGCGCATTGCCAATCGCCTGTCTCTGAGTCCATTGTCAGTGGACAAGCCTGTCAAAGTTGATAAAGCAGTCGAGCATCTCATCAACATGTCTTGCCATTTTACCTTACTTCGATTGGGGGATCTTAGCAGATATCGCAACGTTCTAAGAACCAAGGATCGAAGTTGGGAGCCTGCCCTTGGATATTACTACCTCGCTGATGCCCTTTATCCCAGCTCTGGAAGTGCCCACAACCAAATGGCTGTTATTGCTCTTGCCGAGGGTAGCCACTTGGACGCGCTTTACCATTTGCTGCGTGCCGTGGCAGTCGAGGAGCCACATGAGTTAGCGCGGGATAACTTGGCAATTGAGTACAAGAAGATATCTAATAGCTGGGAGAAGGAAAAGCACAGCAAGCGCCGTTCGGCACTATCTGAATCGCCATTGGTAATCTGGTTCGTTCGACTTCAGGCAAGATTCTACAAAGGAGTGGCATTTTCAGAACAAGCAGAGCTGGAAAGAGAGGTTTTGGGTCAGCTAGCTGCTTCGCTGAAGGATGCCACTTTCGAGGAAACCTTGAACAAGCTCGTCTTGATCAATATGGCTGCAAATTATCTGGCAACTGAGAGAATTACTGGTCAGTCGCTCATGTATTCATTTCTAATCTAAGTATAGACTGACATACAGCCTATAGAACAAGAAGGTCTTTTAAAGGATGATCTGAAGCAGTCTTTCTATTATCTCCTAGGCTTCAACGTCCAGGTGCTTTGCGTCTTGTTGCAAACTCTTATTTGTGAGCTTGCTAATGCAGCCGAGGCTGAGAATCTGGAGTCCCTGACGGCTACTGAATCGTCCGGTGACTCTTCTGAGAAGCTCAATGCGGTCGCCATCCGTGTTCTGCCAGCTATTCGTCAGTACTTCGCCTGGGTAATTTCACAGCGGGCTGTCCTCGTTGGCCTCGGGACTGGAGTCGATGCGGAAGCCACGGGTCCTTTGGTCGGTCATATTCAAAGACTTTGGAAGATCATTAGAGATGCTCTTACTGCACTAGTCAATGTCTTTCCGGTTGCATCACTTCCTACTCTCAGTTACTTATTGCCTGAAGATGAAGAAACAATAGGGTTCAAACCTCTTCGTGCTCTAATTCCAGGCGAGGAAGATTTTAGTCTATATGTTAACGAGGGTGGATCGTCAAAGCCACGTATCGGCGAGGGAGTCTTTCGGCAAGCCGAGAATGAAAACTATTCTCGTGTCCATGACATCCTCCGAGCCGGCATAGCCCTTCATTCCAAAAAAGACCGCTCAGCTGCATCGTCTGGAGAGCATAACTCTGCCTATGCCCCAGGACCACAAAGTCCCGTGGCAGAGGTTTCAGAATCTCCAGCTCAATCGTTGGAATATTCTCATACAAGGTCGAAATACAGGGCTAAATTTTCTGAGAGCACATCCACGGGTCCTTCGGACACCGATATGAATAACCTAGGGGATAACGCGCCAGCAGATCCTCTGGATACCGATATGCTTCGCATGGTGGAAGATTTGGTTGAGCCGGTAAAGTCACTTGGGTCGACCAACGAATCATCGTATGGCATGCACAATTCTACGGCCAATGAGGTATTTGCTCCTATTGGTTCTGAAAGAGTGCCAAAGGTGATGGGCAGTCAATTTACTCCCAAGAAGCCATTCCCTAGTCTACCAGGCATCTGGAGCACACCGTTCACTCCTCAACCAAACGAGCTTCAACGGCTTAGTCCAGATGGCTTCACAAGCCCAGGTTCATTCTCTTCTATGAACTATGCAACTAATCAACAGCAGATGGCTGCTGCTTCAGCCCTCGATCAGATGACCGGATCGCGCCGAGGACCTGCCCGAGACTTCCGTACAAATGGGAGTCAGCGGTCACCAACGTCAATGGAAAGGTCTCCTTCTGTCAACCAGTTGTTGCAAATGTCCTTAGCGCAGCAGTATGGAATCTCTCCTACCTCATCCTTCAACTTTACCACAAATAGCAGCATCGAAGCAAACAATTCGCCACCAAAAGCATATTACGCTAGAACCGTGGGGCGACCATCTCACAATAGCTTCAACGACAGTACCATGTATGAAGGTGCGAGTGATTTCGATCGATTCACAATGATGCAAAGCTCTTTGTATAACGGAAGCCAAGCCAGTATGGGCAGATCCAACCACACTCCACCTGCTGGACAAGGACGTTCCGGCTGAAACCTATGATTTGGGAATGGATCGCACTATCGATCTGTTGAAATTTACACCAAACATCTTAAGCACCACAGACTTCAGTTAACGGCTTCGCACCTGTTTGTCACTGCTATTAGCATGGAAATTGTGTCTTTATGCAATCAAGACCGATGCAGTCATATTCACATCATCAGCAAAATGTAAGAGGTATGCGAGCTGGTTGCAGAAGTGTAGAATGTACCGAAGCCTATATCGGCGTCTGACTTTTTATTTGGTTCCTAATAACACGCTAGCTCTATTGCTGTGATCGTGGAGGATCATCATAAGATCATGCATCATGCACTACATCATTTTGATTGTAGACGCTCTTTGTTGTTGAAACCGTCACCTGAACGCCAGCTAAAATCAGAATGGAAGGAGAACTTATCCACAGATCTACTGGCTGGTGGGCGTGTAAGTCTGCTTAGGGAAGGGGAATCTGCAGTACATGGTTAGTTAGTCTCTTGAGCGAGAATTTAATGGAACTGTAACAACAGATATTCCAATTTTGTGCTTGTGACGGCGATGTAGAAAGATAGAATGAAAGACTTGACTTACGAAGGACCCAACTCCTGAATACTCAACTTAGCCAACCATTGTCCCTGGTCCACACACTGGTCGAGAGGAGCTCCTGCGACAAGACCAGCGGTAAAGCCAGCAGCGAAAGCATCTCCAGCACCAGTGGTGTCATTGATCTTGCTCTTGTCGATAGCATGCACAGGATACTCCTTAACCTCCTGACCATTGACAGCCACAACAGTAGGCAGAGTTCCCTGTGTAATGATAGCCACTCTCTCCCTCTTCTTGTTCTCCTTTGGCAACGCAGCCAACGCCTTAGCAATCTCCTTGATATCCTTACTCTCCACACCGTGGTGTTCGGCCCAGCTCAACGCCTCCGTCTCATTCCCAATAACGTAATCCCAGTACGGAGCAGTAGCATCCAACGGGTCCTTGAAGAACTGAGGAATGAACGGCGCAGACAGCGAAAACACAAACACCTTATTGTTCTTAGCGGCCTCTTCCGCAAGCGCCTGAATCGCCGGTGGGGACACAGTCAAATGGTATCCGCCGACAAAATAATGCGAAGCGCCCTCAACCAGCTTCCACACCTCGGGACTCTTCAAATGCTCGAGATCGTAGTGGTTTGCGGCTCCGAGATCCGTCACCATAGAGCGGTTGTGGTCGGTGATGACAACGGCACAGCGGCCGGTGGGTTCCTTTTTGTCGACACGGTACTCGACGCGTAGACCGGCGGTCTTGACGGCGTCGTGCAGGATCGCGGCGTATTTGTCATCGCCGACGCCGCCAAGGTAGACGACGCTGTTGGGTGGGAGCATGTATTGCGCGCCACGGGCGGTGTTTTGGGCTCCGCCGCCGGCGATCAGCTTCGCGGAGTAGTTGTTGAGGAGGTCTTCGTAGATGGAGAGGTGTTCGGGGCCGGCAAGGATGGCATCATTGGCTTTGAGCTTGTATTTGTCGAGGAGGGCTTGGTCACCTTGGGCTTGGATGTCTGGAGAGAAGGATTAGTCGATGAATGTATAGAAAGAGAAGACTTCGATTGGGATTGCAAGTTATTCAGACACTGGGCTGAGTAATAATATTTGATTTGATGCGATGAAGAAGAAGAATCTCTATTCCAGTGAAAGCGGGGTTGAGCTTCATACTGAGCAGAAAATGATGCATTTCATCCGACTACTCACCAAGTAAGGGGTTCTCCAAGCAGAGGAGGGCATATTCTTTGTTTCCAGACATAATTACGGTTGTTTTGCTGATGGATTTTGAGATGTGATATTTTGATGGCGGGGTTGAGGTTCGGTGAAGAAAGGTTAGGTGGGGTTTAAATCTAGGCACAAAAACTGGGGTCTTCAAAAGCTTTAATGCCAGTCTCGGACCCCGATGAGCGAAACTGTTAATAATATTCGTAATGTAGGACATTATTTTCACCCCAGAATTACTCTCAATTCGATTGACATGCACAGCATGATTTCTCTTTGAAATTATGATTGAACATCGAAGTATTACATTGTTTCTTGATCTCTCACAAGTTTTATTTGCGGAAAGCCATGAATTCATTTAGCATACTGATACTGGGATCAGGCCATCTGAATCTCCTGATCACTAACACATCATGTCAGAGCACAAGAGATTGTTGTAGAAGTATTTTCTGTCATTCCCGCTGAGCTCCATCCGAAAATACATAGATGTAGGCCCAACAAATCCGAATCAATGAAAACCCCTTTACCACGCTCAATCCTTGACCTTTTGGGTACCACGTAACAAACCAGTTCTCCTAGCAGCAATGAGACCGGCTTTTTGACCTTGGGCGGCGTATCTTGAGATTGTGGATGCTTTACCAATATGTTGATGGTTACCACCCTGTTTCTGGTTAGTGCTGTATCATGAGATTGATTTTTGGAATAGCTTACTCCGTGAGGATGGTCAACAGGGTTCATGGCAACACCACGAGTCTTGGGCCACGAGTTGCGCTTGACGGCGAACTTGTGCTTAGCACGGGAAGCCTCTGTAGAAATAATCAGCATGGAAATTCTCTCTAACAGTTCCTTTCTGCTAGGCCTTGTAGGAACATACTCAAGAGAGGCTTGTCTGTTCTTCCACCACCAGCAACGATGCCAATCATTCCACGTGCGCTGCTCTTAATGACCTTCTTGGCTCCGGATGGGAGCTTGACACGGGTCTTGCCCTCATCTGGGTTGTGACCGATAACAGTGACATAGTTACCAGAGGTACGTCCCAACGCACCACGGTCACCGACCTTCTCCTCAACGTTCGAGATAACGGTACCTTCGGGAACGGATCCGAGGGGGAGGATGTTTCCAACAGTAAGATTGGCGTGCTTGCCGGCATAGATGAATTGACCAGTGTACATTCCCTCGTTTGCGATGAAAGTCTCGGTGTGCAGCTTGAATCTGTATGGATCACGGAAAACAACCTTGGCTAGAGGGGCTCCTCGTCCTGGGTCGTGGATGATGTCCTTGACAACACCTCGAACGTAACCGTGTCGTTCCGCATAATCGAGGGTTCTGAACTGAGCTGGTGCCTTGTTCAATCGGGTGTTGGCCGTGAAAATTGAACCACGTCCCTTTCTCTGATTCCTAATAACTCGTCCTATCCACCATCTCGTCAGCTCAGTCTATAAATTAAATACGCTTCCGACTCGAATTGGCGCTGATGAGAATTCCGACCATGCAGTAATTGTTGCCAATAGACATCTAGCTGCAGGCGCAGAGAAACCATGTAGGAGAATACAGCGAGGAGAATTGAGAATATTGTTGGGATACATACCCATCTTGACGGTGTTGCGACGGCGATGGCTGGGAAAGTTGTCGACGAGAAATGTTCAATGATCAAATCTCAAAATCAACGAATATCCAGTGTGGACTTTCCAAAATTGACTTGTAAAATTAAGCGAGTGCCCTAGCGTTTGTGCCTTAGGCGTGTGAGCGGACAAATATCCCGCTAGTGGATTTTTCCAGTGACGACTGTCGAACGAACACTCGCATCATTTTCAACATACAAATCATTATTCTCAGCATTCAACCGTTTACAGTGCCAGACGATCCGATGGACTGGTGTATTGAGGCGAGAGTTTTGTCTAAGGAGTTTGCGGTGGTTGAATACGATGTGAATTGGCCTGTCCTTGATTCTCCTTTGCTCCCGTCTCACGCGTTATCCTACATCATTTATTGCGAGAATTCTATGCATTCCATCAAAACCTATCATGCATCTATATTGATCATACCTCTCTAGGTATTCTTGATGGTTGGTGGCGACTCTGCTATATCTAAGAACAGTGTTCTATGGCAGTTAACAATCTCTACTGGTGGCGTCATGATAGCCTCCTTATTTCCGTTTTCGTTGTGATCGCGTAGTGCCTCATGACTTTACGCATTTGTGAGTGCTCAAGCGTTGCGTGGATTAGGGGGTGATAAATTTCTGTCCAATTTCTTGGAGGAATTGCGGGGTTCGGAGGTGCCGTATCCCTATCCGGGAACAATCTGCTCCAAGCCTGACAGAATCGCGACAATTAAACGGTTTTTATCCAGTCTAGATTTGAATTTGGTCGCGACGACGACCTCAAGGGCGCTCTTCTTGATCTCCGAACGGGCGTTGGTGACTTCCCACACTCTTCGACCCTTAGGCCGGCCACGGGCGCAGACCTGAGACGCAATATTTCCATCATCTTCATGAACTCAAAGATCAGGTCATTGAAGTACCCTATTATTTCTACTCTCTGTTGCGCATGATTAATACTAATTGAAATAGAAAGGTTTAACGATTTGGGCGACGGAAGTATTGATTATATGCGTTACATACTCGCTGATGAAGTCAGTTCGGGAGCTACTTTCCTCATTTTTCTATCTTCTTTTCATATGGGTGTATGCGACTCCTGTGGGCATCATTCCGTTGAACAAAATGGCCGGTAAGCGAATGTGGTTGGTATTCCCTTGCATTGGCGTTGCCGATTCGACTATCACGCAGAACGATATTTAGAGCGATCCAAACTACGTTTTGCGCGTGCAGCTCTCGTCCACGCCCCAATCAAACAAAAGGGTGCCCTGAACCTGTTCTCGATTCGATACGTTATTCTCTTCGCCTGTTGGGAATGCCGGGTACATGATACATGATAGGGTAAAGAGGATTGACATGGCATCAAGAGATCATATCAACTTCTGGTTGGAAACGGATCGTTACATGTGTCCGGTTTGTGGGAATGGAGGATTATCATTGTGTGGGGACAGCCGAACGTGTTCTATGTGATATGGAGCCGGATGACCTCAAAAGAATGCTCAGAAATATCGATTTGTGGCCTAGGACTAATAGGAATACTACCGGCTTCCCCAACCACCGACCGCTTGATGTTCCCTGTGTTGTACGTGCGTGATAGAATGCTTAGACCAATAAATAATATCGCGCTTGTCGGCAATATCTTTGAGCTTCTAGGCTCCTCTGACTTCATCTCGCAAACTTCTTCCCTCCAAACCATCCTAGAATACCACAACCCAACAACAACCATACCATGGCCTCTGCTGATGATTCTTCTGAACTATCGTCGGTGCCGTCTGATGACGAGAGTCTACAACTAACTAAGAAAGATGGCATTTTGAAATTCTTCTCAAAGACCCCCAAGCCTGGTTCGGCACCGAAAGTCGAAGCGTCGCCGCCGCGACCAAAGCGAGAACCATCACCTCCTCATGAATATGTGCTGGCAGATAATCCAGACATTGCTGTAAGTTCGAAATCCTTATCGTCGCGTACCTGCGGACTTTACACGTCTAAAACGCGTGGTTGTGGGAGGCAATGTTGGCTAACGGGGGATACTACGTAGTTTATCGTCATGTTCCGCGCGCGATTTACTGATGCATTTCCAAAATCTCTACCCAACTTCGGTCCCCAAGAACTCGAGCGAGCCGTTGTCGATACTGTACCTGGCGAGCACGCTGAACAATTTCTTTGCGCATTGTTGGGACTTCTTCTAAATAGGAAGCAAGATGTAAAGTATGTAAATTTTGCTTGCGGTTTCTTGCCGTTTGCATTTGTCTAGGAGGGGCTATGGCTAATTCTCCCCTGTTGTTTATAGAGCAGGTCATTACAATCGCGCACTGGAGGAAGCTGTTCAAACACACAAGTCACAATGGGCGAAGGATTGGGAAAGCAAGAATCCATTATCCGGCGGTGCTACCTTCACATCCATGTCTCCAACTGAACGGGTGAGTGGCCCGTCCGCCTCGGTCTTGACCTTGTTGTTTACTGATCTCGGACAGCTTACATTACTTCGAACTCTTGTTTTGTGGTCCCTCTCCTCCTCTGATGTTGTTAAAGGTATCATCACAGCTTCCTACAAACAAACTCGCCATGAAGACGATCTCAACCAACCTCTGTCCGTACAGTCGTGGGGCTCAGATGCGGATCGCCGTCGATACTTCCTGATAGAGGGCCTGGACGATACACATTTTAGAGTCTATAGAGAAAGCAACCATACCGTCACAAAGAGGACTTGGTGGAGTGTCGCAGGCGATATTGATGAATTGAAAGCATTGGCAGAGAAGCTCACCAAAGATGATGGTGGTCAAAAGGCCAGAACTTTGAGTAACAAGATACTCGCTGCTATTCCCCGATTCGAAGCGACCGAGGAGGTATGTCTGCTCCCGCTATACTTGCCCGAAATGCTTTTTGTCCTTCCTTGCTAATCCATTCTCAGAAACGACGACGACGAGAGTATAGACAGGCTCGTAAGGAGCAATTCAAGCGCCCGGAACATAATTTCTCTATGTATGAAGGTCGAACGAGAGGAAAGCGCATGAAGTATACTTACTCGGATGAAGAAGACGAGATGTATTCCGATACTACTGGATCACGTCGTTCGACTCGCAACACGGGTACTAATACTCCAGCTGAACCTGCTGCCCCAACTGTTACTCAAAGCGGCCGTCAAGTCAGGTCCCGTGTTGGTGGTGCGTATGGTGAGAGTATGTTGAGTGGAACACACAGCACTAATGCAAACTACAACGACGTTGAAATGGAAGACGCCGAGGAGGTGTCCGGCTCCAGGCCACGCCGTGCAGCTGCGCCTGGCCGTGGCTCCACTTGGGCATCGAAAGGAAAGCACATCGAAGGATACAACTCAGTCGACGAGATGGACGATGACGAGGAAGATGATGCTAGCGAGCAAGACTATGGTGATGACGAAGAAGATGATGACCAAATATCTTTGGTAAGCGAAAAAGACGAGCCGGACGACGACACCGCCGAGGATGAGGATATGGAAGGAGACGACGAGGTAAAGAAAAGCCTCATCGTGAAGTTACCAGTTAGGACACCAACGCCAGAAAAGAAGAAAACTACGATAAAGCTCCGCCTAAGCCCACAGCCAAACGCGGCTTCTGATGTTGAGTCCACCGCAGAGGGCGCCGTATGTCCAGGTTCGGCTATAAAGGCCGATGGCAATGAGCAGCCTCGAAAGTCTGTTCAGGGACTGGAGAACGGTACCCCGAAGGCCATCCCGATCTCTACGAAGCGTGTGTCCAATCCGCTCTCTCCTTCTCTAACCTTCCGGGGCAGCCCAGAAAAGCCTTCAGCCCTACCGCAATCTATTAATGTTGGCTTTGGAGGTTCTTAGATATTGCGGTCGATTAGTACGAGTACTACAATTGTGTTATTACGGCAGCAAAGGCGTGGTTTACGTGGATTAAGTGGATTATTTGCTTTCGCGGGCGCTTCAAAAAAGAAAAGGTTTCAGCAGGCTGGTTGCTCTTCAAACATGACAGCTTCTACTGATTTTTAGAGATACCACCATCTCACGGTGTTATAATTAGACACGATTACTTTACCGTGTTGCCTTTAGAGGATTTTTCAGGATTGTATAATATTAAATGACTACAAGCACCTACTCGACGATTTTCTTGAACTGTGATCATGTCGAATTCGGCTTGCCGGTGAGATAACCACGAAACCACTCTTCTCTTCCAGAGGGGCATCTTTGAAAAATATAACTCTACAAGGCATGGAATTCTCAAAATGCACGATACTTTGATTCTGTATATCCCCGGTCCCGAACGCCCCCAATGCAATTTCCATGCCCCCAAAACACTCATGATCATTATCTTTACTCCATGGTCGAGGCCAACGTCTCATAGTACTGCTCCAATACATCAGCAAAATGTACTTCGCAGCGTTCAATAAAGCATATGCAGAGGACTCACATCCCCCATTTCCGCCGCCAGCTTTGCATCCTTCCCGATGTTCGCCAACTTGTCCTTGATCGGCCAATTATTCACATTATACCACCAGCGACGTACCCTTGCACCGGCACTGTTGCCACTGAGTTGTGCATTGCGATTCCAATGTTTCCAGCCGGCTACGAACAGGGTCATGACAACGCCTTGGAGAAGCGGCATGCACACCTAATCCCAAAGTTACCTCCGTAGTCCATAACTTCCTACTCTAATATGAGAAAGGAAGTATTTACCTGATCCTTTATAGTAATAAAAGCTATCTTCCAGTACGAATCTGCCTGAGAAATACTTGCCAAATAGCTCTGCTCGAAACGAAGGTCTGGAATGGGAGGGAAACTCGAGCGTCGCGGTATGGGCTTCAGCACATCGTATGGAATATCATCTATCTCTTCTCCATCTTCGAGATCAATCCCATCGTCGTCATCGTAAGCGTAGGAAGATGAGGATGAGCGGCGCGCCGTTACAGGCTCTTTGCGGGATGCGGTAGTTGAAGGATTGATGTCATGCGTAGGGGATGGTGCTCGGTTTATTGAAGCCGATTGTATCGTGGATGCGATTTCCATGGGTACGGAATCAGACATCTTGAAAGTTTATGATACCTGGAGGATAGGAATTTGATATTGAATTTGTTGTAGCAATCATTGTAGCTAGGAGGGGTGCGGCAGAACTATTCGCCGTGCCGAGCCGAAGGCTTATGATTGCTATCATCGTCATCTCAAACAAATCATAACCTGAACCCAAGGATCTCCTCATCTACTACATATGCAGCACTGTGATGGTCAAAACTTGATTGGTATGCATGCAACCGGGAAAGGGTTGAACTTCGTCCTGCGCCCCGGATGATATGTTCTTTGCTATTCACTTCCTCTTCATAGTAAGCAGGCTTGGAATCTTTGAGAGCTCTCTTTCCATTTTCAGCTCGAGCTGAAAAGAAAAAGCTTTGTGTGATTAGTCTATTGGTCGGCTCGTAGACCTTCGTCAGGGCTATAAATTTATCTCACAGTGCTTACTTACTTCACAAGTTTAAATACTTTGACTGTTCTATTTCGCATTACGACGATTGTCACAATCACGCAAGATGAGTACTTCCGAAGCATCAATATTGGGTCATTCTTTGCCCGACCGCGCTGCCATGAAGCCGGAAAATACGAAATCTCAAGTGGATAATCCTGATTGTCCTAACCATCGTTTCCAGATTTCCCCGAAGACTCTACTTGAGCAGGAATTTCCCTATCAAGAAGCCTTCATGTCTGCAAGTCTCACTCGTTTGCAACATGGGATTTATGACGACGAGAAGAGATTGAGCTCGTATGGTCCGTCGTCGCATAACGTCACTTTTGTAGCCGTGACATTTGTCTTCCACCCTTTGCATTCTGTCGAGTATAGATTCAAAAGAGCTCGGATCAGCATTCAAGCGTTCAGAGCAGGAGGGGGTTCGGAGAAGGAAGCAGACCAGCCACTTCGGATTATCAAGTTTGCTCCGCATATTGCGTTTGGTCGATATTCAACAGAAAATCTACATTGGACCTTTTCCTTGGGTTAGTATTTATTGACCGCTTTTGCAATGGTGGCTGTCTCGGATATGTGCCTGATCAGAAATTGTTTACTAACACTTCTCCAGGAGCCAGTTTGGGTGTAACGACTCCAATGACCACAACCATTACTCCATCAACGGAATTTGATAGATCTAAGGTAATTGGCACAATGCTAAAGATACAAGGATCGACTCGCTCGGTCAAGGGCATGGAAAGTAGCAAGCTCGTTTGGTCTCTGGAAGAAAACGAACAGCAATGTACAGGACTTCCAAGAGAATTCACATTCGTTTTTTTGGTGGAGCAGCCGGTTGCGAGGGCCCCTTTCTCTCTGCAAGTTGCTATTAGACCGGTGCTTTCGCAAAGTATTGATGCATTTAAGATGTTTAACGAAGTCGTCGCAAAATCCGACATATCAGCTGACGAAGTTGGACAAAAGTATGTATCAACCTCACATGGACCATCCCTCTCTAAGGGCGTCGGTCTTGGAACTACAAGAGGCACCCTCTCCAGAGTCAGGCTGACAGATCTTTAAGGTTCTCCAGCAGCCCGTGCAACTTTGCCACTATGCAGGGTCAATTCGAGGATCTAGTGGAGTTGCCTGGCAACGCTACAAACATAAAGGTTAGAATTTCACGCCCTGGCAAAATGATATGTGCTAATCAAGTACAGGATTATATCGCTGTAACATCTGAAGGTATAGCTGAGATAGCCGTCGCAGGCTCAGGTAACTCCTTAGATAAGTTGAAATCGCTTCTCAAATAGGCATTTGAAGAGGAAAGCAGCAATTTTATGATGATCAAGGTTTATGTGCAAGAGATACCAAGGCTCGCTCAGATTCACCAATCAGTGTAACTGGATTCCCTCTACCAATCAAGTCATATTTCAAACACCAGAGTGAGTTCTATGTGCGAGCTAATTTATTGTTCTAAGATTGGTCAAGCAGCGCTGCCCGCTAATTGATATCCCGTCACATCGAATCCTCTACAGCTCGACCCGCTCTCAAACATTTTGTTACTTACGAGAACTAGATTCATAGAATCTGGGCAGATCAGGATACATTTGCTGCAACATTGTGATTCCGACATAATGGCCAAGATATTGGGAAGGAATTGTGATGGGCGGTATCGCAGGTTGGTCGGCTTCGTGAGCCCCATTTCCATGTTTGACCTTGGCACATATCAATGCCATTTCCAACTGTGCTTGGCCATTGGCTGCAATCAGGGACTCCCATACTTCCCTCCACGTGATGGGTGATTTCCCCTCTCCGTAGAATATGTCGGGATGTTTGCGTCGATTCTCCCATATGTCAACAATGTCTCGATGAGTAAGAGGCTTTTCAAAGTTTCTTGCCATTCTAGCCTTCATTTCTTCCGAAGCCCGACCTTTGTCGTTGGAGGGATGGGTAGCAAATGAGCGGAAGGTCAGAGGATCTGTACTGGAGCAGAGGGCATTCGATCCGTTTGAGGCCGAAGTTGGCTTGAATGCAAAACCGTATCGTGGCCCTTGTAGGTAGACCAAGTCACCGACATGCCAGTCCCAATGGGGCGAAGGAAGATGATTTCGCGGAGCCCAAGTAACGAAGTTAGTAGGGTCGAAGGTGACGCGGATTCTTGTCTGCTCGTGCCTATCCTCCTCGCTCGACTCGTACAACATCGTCCAGAGTCACTCCGCACCAAGAACTTCACTGTATGCAAGTACGTATGAGAGCAAGATTGCGAGGTTGCAATCGAGAACCAGTGCTTGCCTATCATCAGCCCTCAAGCCCGGAATCCCAGCCAGAGCACGCAGGACATCTTTTTGAGCAGTTTTTCGGCTAATACGATTAGTCTCAAACCCATAAGGAAGGGATCCTCGGAAATCACTGGCCCGCTCGATCTTTTGCTTGTATAGCAAAGGATTGAAATCCTTCTTATGGTTCTCGTAATAATGTTTGAGATACATCACGTTTTTCTTTTGGGAAAGCCAACTTAACCTACTCACGGTGACCAGCGCTAATTTCTCCACTTCCCCTTGGTTAAGTTCTAAAGTCCTAGGGATTTTAGCATAATGATCCTTCTCTCGGAGTTCAAAGCAATAGTGTTTGTTGCTCCAGGCCAATTGAATTTTGCAGACTTCAAAGAACCTCAATTCCTCATGATCAGGATGCTTCTTCGAGTAATCGTCCCAAAGACACTGTGGCATCTTGGGTCCTAGGGACTTGACGCCATGCAAATCCAACGTCTTCAAACTATCCTTGACCATCTGTAATCCAATGGGGTTGTCGTTCTTTTTATTGATGTTGTGTCTAAGGATTGCGGGGTACAGCCGGTCGATGATCTTTTGACCCATGGTCCCATATACATTTCGCACATCAGGTGCCACTCTAAGTTTGCCTGGAGATATCAATGAGGATGAGTCGAATGGGAATGAGACTGCTGGCCGACGCAGCTGCTTGAGTTGCCGAAGGGTCTTCCTTGCGTTTACTCTATTGAATCTGGGCTCGGCGTTGGCTTTCAGTGGCTTCTGTCTTAGGGGCTGAGCGCTTAGTGCCATCACCTAGTTTCTCGGTCGGTGCCCGTCTAAAAGGTAGGTCTTTAGTTAGTTCGGTAGATTTGCCTCTCTTCTATCGATGGCTTCTATCTCCTGTAGAGGTAGAGCCATCAGATCCTGAGCTTCTGCGGGTAGATCGCTCTGTAGAACGATCTTTCCTGCTCTTGGCTTCGGATGAGCCTGCAATCTCTTGGGATCTTCCTTCACGTGGCATTTTTGTATTAGTATTGGTGGTTTACGGATACCAATAGCTGACACTACAGTGTAGTATACGGTTGAAGAAAGCAGATCTGGTGAATTATTTGGGATACTACTTACTGATTACCCAAGACGCCTTTATAGGCCTTACTAATATACCGTCTCAAATATCTTAGTGAGTGCGACCTGCCCCTTTGCTTCATCTCATCTAGAATACTGCTTGTTGGGTCCAAAAATAGGTTGTGGAATTCTCTCTATATAAGTTATAAATGAAAATTTTATAGAAATAAATCTGGTCGGGTCTGGTCGGGTCTGGCTGGTCTGGCCTGGCCTTAATGGAAAAATAGTGCGATAAACCAAAAGAGGTTTATCCACACGAGAAGCAACAAATCAACATCTGCAGCATATCGTGTTGTATCTTAATCTGTAGAGAGATGAAATAAACGAATGAGGGTGGAAAAGGCGCCGTTATACGACAAGTTCACTGCCACCGGCCGTCATTACGAAATACCTCTGTCAGGACATCAATACCCTTCAATCATAACAAGCACGTCTGCGATCAGACGCGATGGCACCACTCGGCACTTGCTTACAACTTTACAAGTCTTATCACCTAACCTTCTACCAGCTATCTGAGAGACTGATAGTTGTGCAATAGACAGATACATCAGAGACACTCTGGAAATATCGCTGTATCAGCGGCAGGAGTCGCAGGGCCATGTCAGGGCATCAAAGTCTGGAAAGAGATCCTGGCATCGGGTCTATGTCTCGTGAGGCTTTTTCCGTTCACCCCTCAGATTGTTCTTTTGGCTGGGCAGTCTTGTAAGGCTGCTTGTTGGTTTCCAACTCATGACTTGTGAGTGTGTGAGGCGGGGTGATGAAGCTTCAAAAGAAACCGGTGAGTTACCGTAACTGTTTGGGGCTGTGTTGGTGGTATGCTAACTTGATTCCCTGGTATATGTAAACGAGGGTGCTGCCAAACTGTGGGAAGCCTGTGCCACAACCTTACATGAATCCAATTAGGCAGATGTTGCCAGAACGCAGTTATTAATTGCTCAAGTCCCTTCACGAAGATCACTGAACCTCCAGGCATTTCAGCAACATGACATTGAAAAAATCAATCAAGGACAGTGCAGAAATCACTCTCTTTGTGGTTATTGGGATTATTGGCTGCCCGATCATTGTTCCCTTGATCTGTTACATCCTATGTCAACCGAGAGGCGAAGGGAGAAAGTGTGGCAATGGGAATAGGGACAGGAGACGAGAGAGAAAGGCTCGTGATGTTCTTAAAGAGAAGAGGGAAAACCGCCCAAGAAGTCTTCCTCCCAGCCGCCGTGAACTATCAGTCGAACGTGAAGGAAGGCGACCACGAATGATCTTCAGTCGATTACAAGGAAGGGGCAAAGGAAAGGTGTCAAGTCCGATAATGCGTCTTCCAGCGGAGTTACGAAGCCAAATATTGCTTGAGGTACTTGGGCAAAATGTGATCCATTTGGTTCAATGTCGAGGACGCCTCGGTCATATTCGTTGCAAGATAGATGATATGCAGTCATTTCCGCATAATCTCAACGACCAATCTTATGATATCGAACGCAGATGCATACCTCCTTGTCAATTCTCCTGCAGAAACGCCGCCGAATTCCGGTATCCGTACATTTTAGAGTCTGTTACCTGTACAACATTGCATCCACCGCCCTCAGAAAACTGTCTCGGTGTTCTCCGAACTTGTCGGCAACTCTACCGTGAAGGTATTGACGTGCTTTATTCGACGAATATTTTCGACGCCAACGATGCGGAAACGGTCCTTTTCCTTGCGCAAACGATTCGACCTCAAAGGCTGAAAGCTATTAAACACTTACAGATAAACGCAAAGGATCCATGGCCATGCCAAGATATAACGGAACTGCAGTCTCATGATTTTTACCTTGAGAGTATTAATGATGCGCCTCTTTGGGTGGAGTGTTGCAAGCTTATCGGATCTCAGATGACGGGCTTGCAGAGTCTAACAGTGCGGATCGGCGTCTATGAGCAAAGGGATGCTCATGATCCATACACTAACAGACTTCTCAGGCGAGCTCTATACGATACAATGCTTGACACTATACGGGACAGTGGAATCAAAGGACTAGAGGGCTTCCGTTTGGAGATTGAAAGGGAGGAAGCCCAAGTAGTTGAAGACTTGCAGCAAAGGCTTCGGGATGTTGTTTGTGGTTGACATTACACAGACCGGAGGAGAGCAGTTCCTGGTCTCTGGCTCACGGTCTGCCGTATCATTTTCGCTATTCTTGAGGCAATGGCAATGAATATACCACATAGAAACTTATTGTGCCTGAAAGTCGACTGTGAATGTTAGTTCTAGGCAACCCACTTAAATGAACAGTCCTCGAGTAAAAGGCACGCATCGACGTTATTTAGCCAGCCGGAATTTTAAGCACGCTAGTTACGCCACAATCTCCAGATGTGGCGCTAAAACGGCAATCATGAATCGACTCAGCCTTAAACTTTTTGAACCTTCAACCAGCCATCACAACATCCACAACCATCAACATGGCCGACGTCGAAACTGCAACACCTCCCACAGCGTCACCGCCCGTAGAGGATACCGAGCAGTCCTCTACAGCACTCACAACTACACACAATGAAGGAGCTGCGCCTGCGACCCGCAAAGTGAAGAAGATCATTCGGCGCAAAAAGCGTCCAGCGCGTCCACAAGTCGATCCATCAACTATAAAATCCGAGCCACCACCTCAGACGGGTACCATTTTCAACATCTGGTATAACAAATGGTCTGGTGGTGATCGTGAGGATAAATACCTCTCCAAAACTGCTGCTGCAGGCCGTTGCAACATTGCGAAAGACAGTGGGTATACTAAGGCCGACAAAGTAACCGGTAGCTACTTCTGTCTGTTCTTTGCACGGGGAATATGTCCGAAGGGTCAGGAATGCGAATATTTACATCGATTGCCGGGAATACATGATATGTTCAACCCCAATGTTGATGTCTTCGGCAGAGACAAGCATTCGGATTATAGGGATGATATGGGTGGTGTAGGAAGCTTTATGAGACAGAACAGGACAATCTATGTAGGAAGGATACATGTTAGCGATGACATTGAGGAGATTGTCGCAAGACATTTCGCGGAATGGGGACAGGTGGAGAGAAGTATGTCCTTCCTTATCCATTCGTCTGTTGTATTGATCAGAATGCTAATGTCTAAAAAGTTCGTGTTCTCAACACCAGAGGTGTCGCATTCATCACTTATTCGAACGAATCAAACGCGCAATTCGCGAAAGAGGCAATGGCACATCAATCATTAGATCACAATGAAATTCTCAACGTACGATGGGCAACAGCAGATCCTAACCCAATGGCACAAGCTCGGGAGGTGCGTAGGATAGAAGAGCAAGCTGCAGAGGCCGTTCGACGAGCATTACCTGCCGAATTCGTAGCTGAGATAGAAGGGCGAGATCCAGAAGCACGAAAGCGAAAGAGAATAGAAGGAACATTTGGATTGGCTGGTTACGAGGCTCCTGATGATGTTTATTTCGCTAGAGGCGCAAATGCCGTTAATCCAGTGGGAAGGCAAGGGTTGGAATTGGAGGAGGAGCAGAGATTGATGTTGGAGGCTGATGCATATGAGCAAGCAGAGAAGCAAGAGGAGAATGGAATATTCTCAAGTAGTACTCTGGCTGCGCTGCAGAATGCCAAAGTATCCACTGCAAAGCCGAAGCCAGCGGCGCCAGCGGGACCTCTGGTGGCTTATGATAGTGATAGTGATTAGGGTCGAGCATTGGTGGAGTTTTGGAGTTGGCGAAAGTTTTATTGACAGGACGTAGCATAATCTAGTCCCGGGAGTGGACTAACAGAATACCAGGCATGCGCTCAATGTATTTCATGAAGCATGCTTGTCTAATACATACTTTTCTTGGTCATATATGTGCCATTAGCTGTTGAAAATTCTTGAATACAGCATCTCATGTCTTCCTATCCACAAGTCCATAACCGGAACACTCTGCCCTGCATCCTCAACCTTCGTATCCCATTCCCTCTCAATACACTCACCAATTCCCCTCTGCACCTCCGCACTCGCTAGTACTTTCTGTGCATGATACGGCCCGAACATACTTGCCCTCACAGCAGCAGATAACAAAGCTTTCACATGACTCAACATAAATACATATGCAGTCTGCTGCAAACTCATGCCCAATATCGCAGCAATCGCTCCAAACAACGGTGCGAGATGTGCGCTGGCGGGAGGAATCTCTCCGGGAGTCACCACAGAGGACGACGATTTCAGGAGGAGTGAAAACTCTTTCAAAGTCTCGACAATAACCGGCTCAACGCCAGCCGGAAGAGCAGAGGAGAACGAACGGTCCCATATAGAGAGAAGAGCTCGCCCCTGAGCTATCGATGCTCGACGGCCGACCGTGCACATGATCGCGGCATCCAGAGCATCGTCTAAGGACACGAGATCCAGCGGGTTTCGATGGGCGCCAAGAACAAATGGAAGCGTGCTGGAAGCATATGAAGAGAGCGAGAAATCGAGAAAGTCAGGAAACGAAGGTCTACTGATGGATTTGGTGTGCGCGAGGTAGGATTCTAGGCCGCTGCTGAAAGCGAACGAGCCAAGAGGGAGGGCGGAGTCGGAGAGGAGGAGGAGGAAGTGCTGGGATATTGGGGGCCGAGAAAGTGTTCCTAGATGCTTCCGTTGGTTTGAATCCTGGGAGGGGATTCTGAATTATTCTTACCGTTGCTAATGCCGTTCCCGATGTCGACGCCGATGTTCGGAAGGTATGCCGGAGAAGACGGCGAGTTTGGCTGCGCGGCTAGTAATCGCGCCTTTGCGGCTTTTAACTTCTTCTCCAACTCCTCGACCTCATCCTCGAGGTCCCTAGTCTCGACAGACATTAGATAACGACTTTGGCGTGATCGCGATATTTCACGTGCTGGTCAGATATCTCCTGTCCACGGATCAGTCAGACCAGATAACATGCAGATGATAGGACTCGGTAGCACAGCCACAGTTTATATGTAATTAAGCATCCTTCGCCCGCCCGCAGGGCTAGAAGCGACAACCACCCGCACAAATATCCGCCCCAAAGTTTCATGCGATGCGGAGGTTCTCTTTTCATTGGATGGCTTTTACGGTATCTCACCTCTCACATCAGAACTTTACATTCTCAAACATCGACGGCATGGAAATCTTTCTATTCCTGATACGCCTGCCCGCATCGTAATGTAAATGTTCGTGGCTGGAGTCTTCTTGCATAGAACTAACTGTTATGCGTTCTTTCTTTGCTTCTCTGCTCGTACTGTACTCGGTCTGCTTGTATGAAGCCATACATGGTTCGCCTGGCTGCAGGTAAGGCAGCTCCCTGTATGGTGGCCGAGTAAAAGTACATGCTCCTTCGTTCTCGCGTTCGGGTTCGTGTACCAATGATGCGCATAGATGTTCCAACGCAGCGTGTTGTTTGTTGTCTGATCGTCAAAGGTTGGTTAGGTGAGAGTGGCACAATTCGATATCACTGTGCATTGCATGTAGCTTTATGATTCCGCAAAGCTCTCATATATTTTCTCTGCTCAAAAGATGCAACAGTCTGTGCGAAGACAGCAATACCATTGGACCTGATATCAAGAATTTCATTTCGTCCCTGCAGGCAGCCGTCCCCGCTGCAGCTTCGGATCAACATCCGTTCCAAGAAGCCACAGGACTTGTTCACTCACACCATTTGAGTCATCGCCGCAGCTAGACCAGTAACCAGACCAAGCATTCTCATGAATCGCAGTCTTATGTCCCATACAAGAAGCATCCGCGATAGTTTGACGGATTGACATTGGTGTTGGAAACGCTGTGCCGCAATCCTTTCACTCCCCGCCCAATTCTCCTGCACACGCTACGCCAGGCTGTGTTTTTGTCAACTGTATATGGGATTAGTCGTTCCAAAGGCAGCATGGCGATGCAAAATCATTCCAGCCTGTCGATCCTGACTCACTCTCGCTTGCTGCCCCCTTGCCCCAAGTACTGGGAACTCGATCTATATAGTATATAGTATGCTTCTCAGCCAAGCGGTTTTTGCCAGGAAAAAATATTCTATACACCTACCTACCTGTGTACTATTTATTTCTCCTTCCTGTTCACTCATACTTAATACATATACACAATAATCAAGATGATTGTTACACTAGCACTTCGAGGACTTCAGGTAAAGCTTCATTCAAATCTACCATCTACCCTCCTCACCACTAACCTGTCTTACCCAGGTCATCTTCGCAGGCGTCGTCCTAGCACTATCCGCTATCCTAATCAAAGACTTCGGTCCCGGCCATTCTTGGGCTCTAACCAGCTACGGAGCCTTCTGCGGTGGAGCTTCTCTCCTCATCGCCCTCGTCGGGGTAGCAGCATGTTTTGTCGACTCCCTCCAAGGCATTATTATGTTTGCCCTTGACGGGATCGCATCATTCTTCCTTCTCGCTGGCGGCATTGTATGTTATCCTTATTTCCCTCCGTTCTTCCTTCCCTCTTCTACCCCAAATGCTTTCCACCCTCGACTAACCCCCCAACCTACAGGCCTACGCAGCAACAATCAAAGTCGGCAACTGCGCCGATCAAAGCGCTGGGGGATACCTATCCCAACACCTTAATCCTTTCGCGCCCAGTGACGACAAGACATATCCTAACGTTGGAAGTAGTGTGTCAAAGTTTGCAAAGGCTTATGATGCTGATGTAACGACAAGGTGCAGAGAGACTCAGGCGAGCACGGCCTTTCTCTGGTTCTTGGCTGCCTGTTTCGTCGGGACTTTGGTCATGTCGTTGATGGGGAGGAAGAGAGGTTCCAATAGCATTGCATAGATATGGTGGACTGGGCCGTGAGAAAAACATGGAGATGATGGAATGAGATGGAATGGAGCGGGATAGAATGGAATATAATGACGGATATGATACGAAGGTTTTGTTTTTCAATGGGTTGATATCATTGGCGTTGGTTTGCAGTTGATGACCATACCCACGGGACGGATATTCTTTTCTAGTCATGGCTTATTTGTTTCTCGATTAGAGATGCATATACATTATTCGAGCAATTAGTATCGAGTAAGAATTCAATATGTTTAGCAAATCGTTCTGCAGATGATGTATATCTCTTTACACAATCTAGTTCCTCGCACAACATCCAAGTCGTTTTCCTGACAAGGGTATCCAACCCGCGGTAGACCTTTTCCTTCCATATATATATATCGCCCCTTTCCCCTGCCGTATCTATATACAGATAGATGGCGATCTCTTTTTCCCCTTCTTTATCTCCCTTCTTCTATACATTTATCCCAAAGAGCAATCATAATAGCTCGTCCTATCCTATCCAATCGCCCCTCCTCTTATTCTATTTACATACGGACAGATGCTACTTCCTCCTTCCTCCCGTCCTTCATCTGCCTACTTACCCCAAAACTCAATAATACCAGTCTATACAGAACTATCCTATCCTACCATATCCTACTATATCCTACCATATCAATTCAAGTCACGCTAATTCAACACACGCGTCTACCAACAATACCGCGAAAGGGGAAAAAAATTTGTTTCGTCCATCCATCCTCTCCTCTCCTCCCCTCTCCAAGCCTATCCTCATCCATGATCCCCTTCTCTATATTCTCTCCCCCCAACGAAAAAGGAGAACTAAACCATTTACACAACCCACCTACACAACATCCGATCTGCAACCACCCAATAGCCTATATTTACCATGGGTCTATGAGATGAATACTTGCATCCTACAATATCATTCTTTCGACCCTCTAGACTTGCCCCAGGATGCATTTGAATCAGATCCCGTTCAGCCATCCATCCATCCAGACCCCCTCCTCTACTACCTCTCCCCTAATCCCATTCTCACTCACCAGCCATATTCCATCTCTATACATAGCAGTCTCAGCATCAACATCCAACCCCCCAGACCACCCTTAAAAACACCATCCGCAGCTCCCAACCTACACCAACACATCCATCTCCCTGCAATACAACGAAATAACCTACCAACCTTCTCTCATTTTCCGTTTACGCAACAAGCATATCAAGTCCCACTATTAAATAGAGGAACAATGTAGGATGGAAACGAATGATATCTAAATGCAATTTATCATATAATACCATCAAAATCATATCATATAAGTGGAAGAAGAAAAAACGCCTCCCCAAATGCTCGTCATCATTAACACATCACATAACCATCAACCGTCGCCATGGCTCTCCACATCCGTCCCCCTCCCGCATCCCAATCCCAAAAGTCCATTTCCGTACCTCACCTCATCTACAACTCCCACTCATGCCTATCATCCGCCGCCGTAACAAACGGCTCATCAATCCTCTTTATCGCAAAGTCGCTGCACAGGATACTATTTCCAGCAACCATTAGCTCAGTCCTTAGATGTAAAATCGCGCTTACACCCATCCACAGAAAGAGGGGACAAGGAGCAAAAAGAAAGAGAGAAATAAAACATACCAAGCACTCGCCACCAACGCATCCAACTCCGCGATCAACGCCTCCCTCTTCGCCCCCTTCACCATCCCCTTACTAATCAACATCTGACACTCTCTAATCCTCTTCGCCCTGCCGACGCCCACCTGATCCATGACCTTCTTCCCCAAACAATCGCTATGAAACGCATGCTGGCACGGAAAGACAAAAAACTGTCTACTCAACAGCGGCAGCGTGCACACATAGCATTTCTCCCCGGGCTCCACAATCGCATACCTCTGATCCAGGGCTGCGATATCGATTTTGATATTCGACGCCGTCTGGGCCGACTCATCCATTTCCTTCTTGAGGATGTCGATATTACGGCTATAGTCCTCGAGCGCCGCACAAATCTCCTCTTTGAAGTCGTCGATTACGACAAAGTCGGGGAAGAACGGGATCAAGTCTTCGATTTTGAGGAGATCGCACCGCTTGAGGAATTCGATGGCGGTTTTGATGCCGTTGGATTGAGAGATGACTTTTTTGGCGACGGCGAGCCAGAGTTTTTTGCGCAGGGGGGCGTTGGAGACGGGCCGGTCGGCGACGATGGATGCGAGGTCGATTTCGGAGTGCGCGAGGGCGAGCTCGACCGCTTGGAGGTATTGGCCCATGGTGCTGTAGATGTGGACGCATGATTGCACGCGGGAGTGTTGGATGCAGAGACGGAGGGCAAAGTCGGAGTCGAAGCTGGGTTCTTCTCCTTGGGACTCGAGGTAGGAGAGAAGCGCTGATTCATCTTTTGAGGGGTGGGCGGCGTAGATGGAGATTAGAGTGTTGTGGACGGCGGCGTCAGTGGAGTGTAAGTTGTTGATGACGTGGAGGAGGTAACGGACGGCTTGGTTCTGAGGGAGCGGGCCGCGGAAATGTCTATCATAATTGAGTAAGGCCGGGATAAGATTTCGAGGCTTGAGATCCGAGTGTCTCATTAGAATGTCGACGAGGTCAACGGCCACATGTGTCATCAGCCCACTGCTGTATCTGTAGAAAATATCGGGAGCTGTCTGCTTCTTCAGCACGTCCAAAGCCTCCTTCCAGCGCTCCCTCTGGATCCAATAAGAAAGTACGTAATTGTAGTCATTGACAGCGCTGGCAAAGAAAAGCAATTCGTCTTCTCTGCCATGACTGCTGATTATATCGTAAGTCGTCTTTTTGTCGAGGTCCGTTTTGTATTTGGTGACGAAATCTTGGTATTCAGCTCGAATGATGTCTAGTTGGTTCCTGGTTTGCGTAGGGTTGAGATTCTCAGAGAGTTCGGCCTTGGTAATTATGGTATCGTCAAGAGAATTGAGTTTCGACATGAAGATTTCCACTAGCCAACTAGCAATCATGATCCGTTGCATGACCGAAGACTTTCTGTATGTGGTAAGTTTGGTCAGGAGATACTTTCGAAGTGCATCTTGCTGATCATTATCAACAAAGGTCAAGGCGACTTGTTCAAATGGCTTGCTACTCTTTCCATATACACCTGCAGCCTCAAGATACGATCCTTTGCTGATCAGATAATCACCTGAAGCTGTGGCAACAGCATCTTTTTGAGCAGGACCTTTCGCATATCGGAGCGCCGCATCGAAATGTTCTGTCTGCAGCATGACTTTCCATACATCTCTATCCTCATCAGTGACGACGATTTCATATATCTCTTGGGTAGTGAAGAGCCAAAAGGTGTTCTTCTCTCGATCGGCAAAAAGTCCCAAGGCTTGCTGGCCTGGATCTAGGACTACTTGGTCAAATATTACTCTATCATCTAGTCGATTGACAGCAATGACGCGGCCACCCACCAAGAGTAAAATGTGCCATTGAGTGAGCGCTATAGAATCAATCGAGTCACCAACCGGCTTCCTGCGACCCGTAGGGCTGTCTAATGCTGGCAATTGAGATTTAGGCAGCAATTTTGCCTCTCCAAACATCTTGGCACCTAAGTCTGAAGTTGCTGGCGTTGTAATTAGCCTCCCATAGTACACGCCTTGCGACGAGAGCCATGCAAAGATGCGGTCTGGAGTAAGATTCTCTACAGAGGCAGAATCGGGTGGATTCGGTGACACCACGAGAGACGAAGCTGCAGTTGCTGATATTCTGGATAGCTCATGGACAGTGGGTTGTTCAGTCTCAAAGAGACGCGTGAAAATGGAAGCCCCTCCCTCATGTGCCACTCGTCCAATCCTGCCAATAAGGTGTAGAACCCTGCTCTGCGTGGTTATAACTACCCTTCGGACATCTCTTGCGTCGGCTCTTCCAGTGACAAGGTCCACCCACAAGCCGGTGATTGGCCCATCGGGCAGTCTCATAAGAGCTTTCAAGTACTTGTCCTCCTTCCTGTAGAACTCCGTGGCAGTTTCAATATATCCTTCATATATGTTTCCATCCGAAGCTCCAATAAGTATTTCTCTTGTGGAAGAAGTCGGTAAAGAAGGATTCCATGCTATACACTCTATAGACACCCCGCGAAGTCGTGAGAGTGGCCTAGGTTGTCTCGACTGGGTATGTAGGTAGTAGTTCTCGCCTTGCGCGGTACAAATAATCAAATGTGAAGCAGTCGGGTCGAGGAACATTCGCCGTATCACTCCAACCTCCGAGGTCTTTTTTGGCAAATCAATATCTAGAGAAGCAGTCAGTATAATGACAACTATTCGAGACAGCCAAGAACCGTACCATCTATATCTGCAGGATTATCCAGGTCGATTCGGAGGATCCTGCCATTCGAAAGTGCCAGCACCAGTACATTGTTTGCAACTTGCGCCGCTACAAAGTCTGAGGCTATGGAGAATTGGAGCTGAACTTTTTCGACATTGAAGATTGGAAGGGCGATCTCGTTCAGATCCTGCATACTTCGTGCGGCTACATAGCCGCTTGATGGGTCGAGAGCCATCCCGTCGTTATGTGAGCTACCTCATGGTCGTTGAGCTCGAGGCTGTAGCTTCGATATCATAAGGCTGGCAGCCCATAGCTCCAATTGTAGGGTGAGCGGTTGAAGCACAATGCGCAAGTTTTATCACGTGTGTAGCACTTTCTTATGGTCACATGGTCTCACCCATAACATGTCACAAGTTTGAGGTAGGTGATGGAAAGAGCTGTACAAAGTATTACAGCATCTAGTAGTGAAACAGACAACTCGTCATAGTGGTTGCAGTACAGTGTGAGAGATACACAACGTCGGATACCATTGTCCCGGACAGAGTAGTATAAGAGGAGTAGAGTTTAAAGATAGTCATAAAGTACTTGAACGATTCAAACTCAGTATTCTAAGTCAAACACACCAAGTGATTCTTAGTTGACGGGAACCTCTAGTCTTCCTAGCTAGCTATCTGCCGACCGACACCTTGCACTTGAACTGAACTCAGATTTTTCCATGCAAGCCGTCACATTCTGGACAGCAAGCAACAATTGAGTATGGTTCTGGTTGCGCAAAACAGTAAGGTTGTTTAGCTGCCTTCCACAACATAACTGACCCCGTTCCCTGCGCATCCTCATCTCTGTTTCTCTATGCGGGTTCCCTCGGAGTTTGTAACCACACTCGTGGCACTCTTTGTTGGACAGGTCTCAACTACTGTGGTTTTAGTGCCTGTCGTACGCCAGCTCTTTTCCTCAAGCCCACCTACCCACATCTGCGTATTCCTAGGTCATCTCCGGGTCTAAGGATGATTTGTAAGAAGGGCAGTCCCTGATGTTGAGCTGTCCAGTGTCCACGCCGCTGCTCGTTTCACCATTCTGACCGCTGCCATTGGCTTGTCCGTGCGGGCATGTAAACACGAACAAACGACGTCAAGTTGCAGGAAACTTCGATTTCACCTTTGAATAACTTTCTTTCGAGGTCAGACCGTCACAGACATCACAGCGTGCTATCTCTTCAGTAGTGATTTGACAGAGCCGGCTTTTGAACGGCCCCCGCACAAGAGTTTTTCGGCTCACGCGACTGAGAGCCGGAAAGTCTCATTTCCCCTGAGTGAGCCAGGTATCAAAACAATTTTTATATTATAGTCTTCTTGCGGAGACTTCGTATTCTGTACGCCTATGTTTAGGTCAGTATCAATGAATTGCGCGGTTTTTAGATAACGACGTGCGCAGAAACAGGGGACATCGAGGGAAGAACAGATGATGCATTGAAGAAAAGAAATTAAGAACATACAAAACTCGTTTCAATAAGGCAATTCTTATTTTTCTTCAGACGAACACTTGAGAGCAACTACTGACCTCATGTATAGTGACGATCATGCGGAGAAGAGATGATTATTTTCGTCTTCAGTGGCATGTGTACTGCGCGAGGAACAGGTTGTGTTTGCGTACATTGTCAAACAGGAAGGAGTTGAAACAAATATAGCAGAAACGCATTCGTAAGTACCGGTCATGGCCACGGTGCTCGGGACTCAGGAATCAGGAGGATTCGCAACGGGCGCTTTTTTGGGTCGGGAATCAACATGAAGCAAAGCTCATCGTCTTCACCAAGGGTACCGGCGACTAACTAGAGAAAATAGAAAATGGTTGTTTCGCACGAGCATTTTCAACAATGCACACAATATGTTCCTTCTTCCGGCAACCAACGAGAGCCAAGCCACCAGCGAACCAAAAATGGACTGGCGATGTGATTGGTTGAAAAATGTTCTATCCGTGCTCAGTCCTGGGGTTTCATATGTTGATCATAGGCTGATCGGATTGGAGCAAAACCTCAAACATCAAACAAACGACCAAGAGGATCAGCAAGAAGGCTGTTGAAGGCTACTGGCAGCGGCAAGCTGTCGATGATCATTGATTCATACTTCCACCAACTCGGCGATGGCCATCCAAGAAGTTTGAGGCTTACTTGCATTACAGACTTCAGTTAGCTATCCGTGCTCGCTGTGCTAAGGTCATCACACCCTCCGCTCCTCCACGTTGGGCTCGTCGCTTGGGATTTCGGTGTGGACTGCAAAAGCGGCCTTGAGCAATGGGAAGAGGGGATTTTCACATGCTGCAGGATAAGGTCGCCGCCACCGAAGCCATGCTGCAGAGTTTAGATTATTCATAGCGTCTAGAGTGATCGAATTTTCCGGCGTCCTCCATTTGATGCCTCTGTCGAATCTGTACTTCGTACACTTTGCAATTCGGAGCTTTCCTTCCTCAGGAGCTTTTGCCTCGCGTAGAATACCTTCGTATATCTTCGTATACTTCGTAGTTAGGATTTGGATGTGGATATGGATATGGAGATCGGATATCGGATGATAGGGTGATGATCGCATGAGCAAAAGAAAATGCGAGGAACCCTTAATAATTTCAAATCTATGATGCAAATCTACCACAATCTTGAAGATCTTCCCCATCCCCCAGGCGATAGAGTCTTGTCCAGTGTAAATACCCAAGTCCCCTGACGCTGACCACACAAAGTACATAGTAAGTGAAGGCTAAATAGCCCTTAGCCAGGTAAGGTATCCTTCCGAACCCTTCCCCGGCTGTTCACGCACGCACAACCTGGAAGGCTTGCCGTGATTTATTTGGGACGTTTCATAAGTTGAGAGATTTCCGACTATCAAACGCCCAACTCCTTGTACGCACCAATGGAATTCCGACGTTCAAGGCCATGATGAAGAAGGCCCAAGGGAAGACGAGAAAAGAGGAGAGAGAGGAGACAGAGTGGAAGACGATGGACAAATGAGAAGGATGAGAATATTCCAGATCGTTATTTATCTGACTGCAGTCGCATGAGATTTTACTGTCTATCTGTTGCCAGCGCATACTTACCGAACGAGATGCATTTGGTGGGCGTGGTAGGGTACCAAGTAGAAGTACTTCGTAGAGATTTGGGGAAAATTAGCAGCCCAGTTACAGGATTTGATATGCGCGAGTACCTAAGCAAGCAGACAGATAGTGGTGATAGCTGCAGATATCAAAGGCGGAGGCAAAATCGAAACATCCAGAATCCTCAAACAGCGACCAGAATCCGGATCCATCGCTGCGCTGCGCCGACTGCGGGTGGTTGGCGGTCTGTTTCGTTTCGTTGTTTGTTTGTTTAGTTGATCTTCTCAGTTTATACTCCAACGCCGTCCAACTCAACTCACCCCAACTCAGATTGCCGTAGGCCGGTCTCACTTTGCCGAGAACGTCTTAGATCGTCTCGCGTCGACATTCAGTATCAGATACTCCGAGGTATGGACGGTGGAGAGGAGAGCAGCGCACAACGATGAAGTGTATCGCCGAGTGGAAGTGGCAGTGGATTTGACTCCGTCGTGACTATCAAAATCGAGTACGAAGTTCCTCTGTCGCAACTTACTTTAGTATTAGCAAAGAGCCGTGCACACCGTAGCTAGTAGCCAGGCAGCCTGCCCACTTGAGCAGCAGGAGCAGCAGGAGCAGCAGGAAACAGCGACCGATTCGACCATTAAGAGGCAGAAGATAATAAGAGAATTCATTATCTTTGGCCCTTGCCCCGATGCAGTTAATTGCAGGTTGCGCCTCTTCCACCCATGTCCTTGTGCCATCCTCCTCAATCACGCTCTTTCCCTCTTTCGGCGGCTGCCCCACCCATACAAAACCTTAGCGTGGGAGCTCTCTTGGGCAGCCGCGTGCAGTGCTTTACTTAGAGAGGCGAGAAAGAGGTACCTGTGTCTCAGAAGGTTTGGTTTACCTTTGCTCCGCCCACTTTTCACGCTTTCACGCTTTCACACTTTCACGTTCACGCTCCGACGCTCAAAGTGAATTACAAGTCAAACGGACAAGACAAGATCCAATATCCAACACCTGGGACCCAAGACACAACGACCCAAGGACCAAGGACCGTCGTGCCTTCCCAGCTACTTCGTACTTCAGAAGTTCAGATCCGCAGTCGTAATTCCCTTGACAGCAGCAATCAATCTATCTACGAAGTATCTCCACCCCATCGCACCACCGGCACCCGCACCCGCACCACCCTGCTCAAAAGAAGCGTCTGTTCCTCCCTCAGATTCTCAGATTCCCAGATCCCATCCCATCCCTCACTCACGGCTTTACGGCTTACGACTTACGAGGTACGCATCCGCTTCCTCGGAGGACTCCACTCTCCATCGCATATACCTGAGCACCCCCAATTTCCAGCCAAAAAAAGATCTCCAAAAAAGAAAAAAGTCGAATCTCCCCCTCATCAACTGTATCAACGTAGATCCTGGAAGATCTATATCGCCAAGTAGCTCAGACGACAATATTTGCATCAATCTTTCAGCAATTGAGCACTGAGCATCGAGTATTAAATACTCCACCACATAGCACATATATCAGAAAGGATTCCCAACCTTCCCCTTTCAGGTCTTTGTTTGATTGATCCCATTCTCGCCATCGCCTCTCGCTTTGAACACACAACACTTCACCCTCATCTTCACCTTTGATCAAAAACACAAATACGTTCGGATTTCGAGCCAACATTCACTATTGGTCAACTCGAAACAACATTTGACTCAAAAATAATCAGCTGGTCTCAACGGTCGTTCAGTCATTCCGTCGTTCGACATTAGCTCCTGCTACTACAACAAAACTTTGTACATTTTAATCATTCTTCATGCCTAAATAATTCACTCGACATAATGGCCATGCTTGCTTCCAAAGCTCCCTTCCCAACATCACTGGGCCCGTCCTCCTCCTCGATGTCTTCCACTACACAAACAACAACCCAATCAAGTCGCAGAGCACCAGCAATGTTGACTACAAATCAAACTTTCGCGAGTCCGACGGAATCCGAATTCTCGGATGTAGATGGCCCGGAATCTGCAAAGAGGTGGGACGAGGATCAGGTCTGCGACTGGCTGAGAAGCATCAATTGTGGTGACTACGAGAAGCTGTTCAAGAAGAATAATATCAATGGAGAGAATCTGCTGGAAATGGACAAGGCAGTTCTCCAAGAAATGGGAATTGAGAAAATCGGAGATCGTGTCCGTCTCTTCCTAGGCATCAAGAAGCTTAGGACAAAAGCCTATGCCAACCAGAAAAAGAGAAATAGGGTAAGCAGAATGACAATTCTGATAGCAGTGAATTGAGGTTAATAGACCCAGGACTCCTTCGCTGGCCTGGAGAACTTCGCACATACACCCTCCTCTTCTGGCTCACCACGCCCTCAAAATTCAGGTAGCCGAACAATGCCAGCGTCGTCATCAAACAAGAGATTTTCAAGACAATTTGATGGCTTCAATCCAGCTACAGCCATCCCAGAGAATGTCAGCAAACCGCCTTCACGTCCTACGTCGCCATTGACGGCATCAGAAGCTCGACAACCGGCTCGACAACCACCACCGAGATACAATGTTACGAGTCCTGGCGAGACGATGAAGCGGGAGCAAGCGCAAGGATACTTCAATGGCCAAGGTAACATGCCAGGGAGCGCAGCGACCATGACTGGCAGACGCCCTACAACGCCATCCGATTCTTTGCAACCACAAACGGCACGTCTCGCCACTGGTCACACTCGAGCCAATGCCAGTGTTGATGGTTCACTGATGGCTTCCCTCCCTACTAATCAAGATGTCATCAGAGTTATATCTTCAAAAGGTGTAACCAAGGTTGTCAAGGTCGCTGACTGCAACTCGTGTGACGAAGTAATGCGATTAACGCTAAGAAAGTTCGGCTATCGAGAAGACCACGATCGGAACTACTGCTTCTGGGTGCTTGCTGGTATAGATCCAGACCCAAGCCAATGTCGTCGACTGGCTGAAGCGGAACTATGGCGCATCATCAGCGACCAAAAGAGAGCTGAAAGAAATCGACTTATTCTTCGAAAGATCCATGCTGGTGAACCGGGAGATGAGGAGTTGGAACGAGCAGCCAGTATTGCGTTGGAAGAAGCTACGACAAACAACAAACGCAATCACCCAAAGATTATAAAGATGCTAGGAGAAAGCAGGAACGACAATCTTCTTCACCCTTTGTCACCTGCATCATTCCAGTCGACTGGATCTAATCTGTCCATCACCGAACGCGAACGTAATGTCTACAATGCTGCCAAGGACCTTGAGAGACCGCTCCCGGCCGATTCTAGAGATACGGCAAGATACAGACCGGGTAAGAAAGGCGGCTTGCGCCATTTCTTCGGCCAACGACCACCGAGTGAACTCATTACTTCCGATCTGACGACCTATTTTCCTGATCACCCCCGCGAAGAGATTGATCGTACTGCAAGGCTCTCTCTACGAAGATCTACTCGTTTGAGCAAAGTCAACAGCCGTTTGAGTGTTGCAAGCAATTTGAGCTTCGCCTCAAGCGTCGCAGATGCTCCTCCCATGCCAACTATTGCCGATACTTGGCTTAATGGCAACAGTCAACTTGCGAAAATCAGACCCCTGGACCTTTCGCGAGCGAATAGCAGTCGATTCAGAGACTCAGTAGCCTCTTCACTGCTTGGACCTGTACAAGAGGAATCGCCGATCGAACCAAACCGCAAATCATATGTCTCATTTGATAGTGGATCCGATACAACTAATGTCAATGTTACCACTGATGATGGAAGCAGTGTAAGAGAAAGCTACTTTGAAGATGGTAGCACGGAGGCTGGGGATTCTCTGAAGGAGATAACTCAAGCTCTGAATAATGATGGAGAGGATCTGGACGAGGAACTGGAGAGCTTCCTGCAAGGTGATTCTTGGGATGACAGCAAATGGATGAAAGGTGCACTTATCGGTCAAGGTTCTTTTGGTAGTGTTTACCTGGCTCTCCATGCCGTCACCGGTGAACTACTTGCTGTCAAGCAGGTTGAAACTCCTTCGCCAGGAGCGAACACCCAAAATGATGCTCGAAAGAAATCTATGATCGATGCGCTCAAGCGCGAGATTAGCTTCCTTCGAGATCTCCAACATCCAAACATTGTGCAATATCTCGGCGCAAGCTCATCCGACAATCACCTCAACATTTTCCTCGAATACGTTCCTGGTGGATCAGTACAAACTATGCTCAACTCTTATGGAGCATTACGAGAGCCTCTCATTCGAAGTTTCGTGCGTCAAATCGTCACTGGGCTGGCATATCTACACGGCCGGGACATCATTCATAGAGATATCAAGGGTGCTAACATCCTTGTCGACAACAAAGGCGGGATCAAGATATCCGATTTCGGTATCTCCAAAAAGATTGAAGCCTCGAACCTCCTCAATGGCCCTGGTAATAACAAAAATCGACCTTCCTTACAAGGATCTGTATTCTGGATGGCACCTGAGGTTGTTAAACAAACTTCTTACACACGCAAAGCAGACATCTGGTCACTGGGTTGTCTCGTTATTGAGATGATGACCGGTACTCATCCTTTCCCAGATTGCTCTCAACTCCAAGCAATCTTCAAAATCGGCGGTGCAAAGATCAGTCCTACTGTGCCGGACGATGCTAGTCATGAGGCCAAAACCTTCTTGGCATCAACTTTTGAAGTTGAACATACCAAACGCCCAAGTGCTGATGAATTGCTTTTCAGCCCATTCTTGAACCCTATCACATAGATTGGTTGCTAATGGAATACATTGCTCTTCACATCACTTGTGTTAATACATACTTTTTTCCCCATTTTCTTGGGTCTCTTCGCTGCATTGCAAGCGCTGGTCATTGCATTCGCTTGGAGTTCTTTTTCTTCGGAACATTTTATTACTTTTCTTGTACACATTTTTTTTCTTCCACATTTTTTTTTTGATGTCGTAACGAATTACGATACCCGCCCGGAGCTTCCTATGGATTTAGGGATAATTCAGAGGGGGGGCTTTTAACATAGACGAGGGGATGACCGAGAGAGAGAACACGAGGATGTGTGCAGCTGTGATATCACTGGTTGGTCTCATTATTGGAACGTTGGCGGTATAAACGAAGGGCGGGGATGAAATCCAAATGTATATTGAGGACATGGAAAAGGGGAAAGGAGGGAATGGAAAAGTTAAAGCCATGGTGAATGTACGAATATGAGGATAGGGAGGTGGATAAAGATATGAGTATTATGAATGAATATTATCATACATATCAAATAACTTTCGTGTTTGCAAATACTTGTTGGATTGTGATGTGTTGAATTTGCGCAGTTTTATGGGAGGGAGGGAGGTATGTACTACTTTTATGAACAACTTTCTCTACAGATCAGATACAATGCTGACGTCGAGCTGCGTAGATAGCTCGTCCTCCTCCATGCTACCGGATATTCTATCCGTAAGGCTACATCGTATATACATACATACGTATGTACCTCTCTACTACCTCACTAGTAAGCAAACATTTGTACACACAACTGTCAGCGAATCACCCCACCCCACCCAGCATACAGCATAGAGGCTGCCTAAACGCTGACGACGACGGGATGTCAGCTGGGCTGAAGTCTTGATATAAATTAAAGTGATCATCTATTTTTATTTTTGCATTATCACTTGTGTAGCAGATTAGAAAAGAGTTGCTGAGTTGGAGAATTGCTGTTTTTGGCTGGGTATCTGTTTGTTCGACATACGCTTATACGTACAATTGGTTTGGTTGTGGGGAGGACAGAGGGTCTTTTAGTTCACTTCACCTTCGGTTCAGTCCAGTTAAGCTCTGTTTTGCTCTGTTGGTGAGGAGGGAAGTCTTCAGTTCAGGCATTCAAGATGGATCCAGATCGATGGTAAGTCAGTCCTCGCTCAAACCACTCCTGCAAGTTCAATACATCCATCATGCTGACTTAGACACTCGTCTCTTCCGCAATATAGTCCCGTCTACGCTGTATGTTTGTCTGAATTCCGCATTACCCTCCGCTTCTCTCCCCTCCTTCCATCTAATCTATCCATCCATCTATTCTGCTCCTCTCCCTTCCCTTCCCCCCTGCCCTTCCCCCTACTCTTCTCCTCCCCCTACTCCTCTCCCTTCCCTACTCCCTACTTGCTACTCCCCTCCACATCTACTCCAATCCAACCCTCCAATCCCACCCAGCCCCACAACCCCTCCTCATCAGATCAACCCGAGCTGAAAAAACAAACCCACAGTCCTTCTTCGGCGCAATGGGTTGCAGCTTCGCTATCGTATTGGCGAATATCGGCGCTGCGTACGGTATGGCGAAGTCAGGTGTGGGCGTCGCAGCTGTGAGTGTGATGAGGCCGGATAATTTAGTTAGGAGTGAGTTCTTCTTTCTCCCCTCTCCTCATTCCCCCTCCCCCAACCCCCTTCCCTCTCCCCTCAACCCCCCATCCTAACCCCCCACCACAGACCTCCTCCCCATAATCCTCTCCTCGGTCCTCTCGATCTTCGGCCTCATAATCAGCATCCTGATCGCCTCCACACTCTCCGAGAAATCCGCGCTGCACACCAACTTCCTATTCCTCGGCGCCGGGGTCGCCGTCGGGCTCAGCTGTCTCGCCAGCGGCTTTTCCATTGGTATTATCGGCGATGCGGGGGTGAGGGGCGCGTCGCAGCAGCCGAAGATGTTTGTGGGGATGGCGCTGATTTTGATTTTCGCGGAGGTGTTGGGTGAGTTGGGGGGGGTTTTTTTTGGGGGGGGGGGGGGGGAAGAGGGGGAGGGAAAGGGGAAGGGAGATGATAGGGGTGGAAGATAGGGGGAGAGGGGAGGAGAGGGGAAGGGAATGAGAGAGGAGATTTGCTAATTCGTGGTGCTAAATCTAGGATTGTACGGGTTGATTGTTTCACTATTAATGATCACACAGGCGACGAACGGCGTCACTATTTGCACCTAAGGAAGACTTGTGCATACATGACATTCGATGACTAGGTGTGTCGTGCCATCTCAATAGGGAAATTTGTCCAGCTTAGCCTAGTCGTCATGATCTTCCGCATCAGATAACCTGCTGTTGATTTGGAATGGAAATAGCAAGATATGTGTGAGTGGGAGAGTCATAGGCGGGCGTGTTGCATACGTAATGGGGAGTAGCCAACACGGTTGGATTATTTAATTTTATAAATACATTTTGTTGTTCAGACTTGTACTTGCACTTGCACTTTTTGTGGGTGTGTTGAAATATAATGAAGTAGATGTCGTAAGATTAACATAATATTCTAAAACAAACACCAGCGGAGAATCTGCCCCTTCCGCAAATACAATCGAAATCACAGTCTGATCCAAAAATACACCCAGGTCCGCAAGTTCTTATACTAAGCGACCACTACTGATTCTTCATCATGAACTGTCTGCAGAAACCAGTTACGAAAGATAGGAGACATCCCACATGAAGGCATCAGAAAAGTAAACGGTAACCCCCTATCGCTAAACGAAATTACACTAACCTGTCTGCTTTATTCTTCTTGGTTTGTGATTTCTGGTGCGCTTTTCCTGCCTAATAGCTGGCTTGATCTTACGTTTCTTCGTAGCAGATGTTGCCAGTTGGGTTACACGGCGTGGATTCAGTGGTATCTGCAGCATTAAGTCCTGGTCACTTCTTCGTGCGCTTCGAAGGCCGCTTGCCACTGCTCCCGACTTGATCAATCACCGAGCGCTGTTTGCCATGAAGCTCGTCGATTCTATCACGCTTGAAATTCCTGATTGGAAACTTTCGACTGGCACTACTGGAACTCTTTTCTAGAAGACTTAGTTCAAGCTCAACCTGCGAGAGTGGCTTAGTATCCATTCAGTAGTATACCATGATGCTCTGCATCTTCTGGCAGCTAGCTAAACACCTACACAGTTGATGAAATCAACAATAAAGTCAATCTAGCTTTTCACTAACTCAAGGATCTGCCTAGGGCTCTGCAGATTCTAGAGCAGTTCTTGCTATCTTCGGCTTTTTTTGAGCTTTAGTTTGGAGCATCAGAGTCTTTTGAGTGCGTACCGATTTTCTCAGCTAAACGGGCACAAGATTGATGGAAACTTCCCAAACGTTGCATAATGTGATATGTCCTTGTGAAGATTGAGCTAAATACCAGGCGATGAGAAAAAGGCATTCCGGTGTCATGCAACTGCTGGCGGCGATGGTGATTCACTGAGCTTCACGCAGGTTTCTGCTCTTGATGCTCTTTATAGAAACAAAGATGTCAGAATTTCTGGCAGACATGCTAGACTTTCAGTAACGGGACATTTATTGACAATCCCTCTACTTTTGTTTCACAAAACCATAGATTCTCAGCTCTGAAGTGTGGTAAAACTCATCAATCGTACAGTCAAAGGTCCAGTCAGGCTCCTGCTCATTCAACTCGCAGTCGAATCATGTCGACACCTTCTCGCAATTATTAAAAGACACCAGATACTTGGCAACTCTGCCACCCAAGACCTTCGGTTATCGAATACCTGAGAGGTCGAATGCTAGATAAGCGCCAAGTTGTGGCAGAGTATAAATTCGCAGGGACAAGGGCAGTAACAGTTATTTATAATAACCGTAATATTTACACCTTCACTGAGTGTTCCGCATATAGGGCTGGTATAATTGAGGCCATCACAATGAGGCAAGCTCAAAAGCGTGCTGTTGGAAAGAAAACTTCTTCTGTAGCCGCGGGGTGTTTATATTAAGGAGGATAAATTAAAAATGGGACACCGAAGAGGTCAGGGTGATGCTATTTATGGTACCGAGGGCCGCCCATAAGGAGGCCTCAAGAGTAGTTCAAGGCTGTGGTGTCATAGATGGCTTCATGTTCTATTTGAAGGTGATGAAGCAGTGCACTCCCCGAGACCAGGACAACCCGTCCTGACTTGAAGCCTGAAGCCATCAGTCGGCGAGGTGAAAGGTTGGGGAAAATGGAGACGAAAAGAGAGTGGAGAGAGAAGTGGAGAAGTATATAAGGGCCACAGTAAGAATCCTGGAAATCAATAACAGCAATATCTAACTCCATAAGGACATTGAAAACTCGCCACACACACAAACGACGACCACCTCAAACATACAATATCACAGTGCCACAGATTCAACTAAACGACCGTTGCAGGAACAGACAGGAAGTATCTAAAGATAGAAGACACCAAGGACATCGTAGCTCAAATGTGTCACTACCACGTCGAGTACTTCGCTTGCTCGCACTACAGCTCGGGTACACCGGTCAAGTGCACTAGCAATACAGGTGGTACAGTAGAGACTTGCCCTAAGTATGAAGGGGAGCGTAAAACAGATAATCCGAGTAAGGAATGCGCTTCTTGTGCGCAGAAGAAGATAGAGGCTGCTGCGAAGGGGAGATGATGAATGCACGAAAAGAGAAGTAGCGTCTGCAGAAGGGTGACTCAAAGCAGCTATGACTCAAGGACAAAGACGTCTCATCGGCGTGTGCTAATCATATTTTCGAGCAGTACACTGGAATGTAACTTCAGCGGGTGAGAGGCGAAAGGGTTGACGTCCTGAGTTGTCTGACTGAGTGGAAGGATGTGTTGTTAGTAGGCACCGCAGACACAATGAGACGTTTTTTGTGCAAGATACACCTCTCTGAGGAGACATTGGCGGGCGCCGTCATGTATGAGTTGCGATCAGTCAAACGAAAAATGTTAGCAGTAGAAGAATGTTCTCCACTTAAAATGTGACGTTCCCCTCTGCTCGCCTAAGCACGGTCCATTCTTCTAATTTTCTTCTGCCCACCACCACCCACCACCCACAACCCACTACTTCAAAGTCAGCCTACTCTACCCTAAGCGTTTCCCACGTCACACATACAGAAGAAAGAACACTTTTCACCCGTCTGCTGCACACAACAGAGATATTTCTAATACTTCCTGAATTGCGGAATCCATCGGGAGTTCTTGCATCCAGTCAGAGGTTATCAAGAGGTCAAGGTGTTTAAGACTTCAAGTCTCATTCATCCGCCAAAATGAGTGACGCTCAAGCCAATGAGGCGGAGAAGAATATCGAGATTTGGAAGGTGAAAAAATTGATCAAACGTCTTGAAGCGGCGCGCGGAAATGGAACATCCATGATTTCGCTCATCATTCGTACGCCTCTTTCTGTCTTCAATGGGAACGATGTCTAATGATTATTTCCAGCGCCAAAGGATCAAGTCTCTCGTGCGGCGAAGATGTTGGCAGAAGAATACGTAGGTGTCCAAATTTTCGGATGGTTGCCTTCCTCAGCATATTGATTGTAGTTTCCAGGGTACCGCATCAAACATCAAGTCGCGTGTGAACCGTCAATCCGTCCTCTCTGCCATTACTTCTACTCAACAGAGACTCAAGTTGTACAATAAAGTGCCCCCGAATGGATTGGTCGTGTACTGTGGTGAAATCTTGACATCCGAAGGCAAAGAGAGAAAGGTCAACATCGATTTCGAACCCTTCAAGCCTATCAACACCTCGCTCTACCTTTGCGACAATAAATTTCACACTGAGGCTCTTGCGGAGTTGTTGGAGTCGGATCAGAAATTCGGATTTATTATTATGGATGGAAATGGAGCTCTCTTCGGTACCCTGAGTGGTAACACCAGAGATGTTATCCATAAGTTCTCGGTCGATTTGCCCAAGAAGCACGGTCGTGGTGGTCAGTCTGCGCTGCGTTTCGCACGTCTTCGTGAGGAAAAACGCCACAACTACGTCCGTAAGGTTGCTGAGCTGGCTGTTCAAAATTTCATCACAGCAGACAAAGTCAATGTCGCTGGTATTATCTTGGCTGGATCCGCCGATTTCAAGAACGACCTCAACCAATCCGATCTTTTCGACAATCGTTTGCAGACCAAGGTTATAAAAGTTGTTGATGTATCTTATGGTGGAGAGAACGGATTCAACCAAGCCATTGAGCTTTCGGCTGAGACTTTGAGTAACGTAAAGTTCATCCAGGAAAAGAAACTCATCGGAAAATACTTCGATGAGATCAGTCAAGACACCGGTCGTGTGTGCTACGGTGTTGAGGATACATTAAAAGCGTTGGAACTTGGAGCTGTCGAAATCCTGATTGTCTTCGAGAATCTCGAGATCACTCGCTGGGTCCTCAAGGATAGCAATGGCAATCAGATCATCCTTCACACTACGAAACAAGCCGAGCTTGCGAACAGAGATCAATTTATGGATAAAGAAACAGGCCAGGAGATGGAAGTTGTATCTCAAGATTCATTTCTCGAATGGATTGCGGAAAAATACAAGGATTTCGGTGCCACTCTAGAGTTCGTCTCTGATAGATCCAGTGAGGGTAACCAGTTCGTCAAGGGCTTTGGTGGTATCGGTGGCATCCTACGCTACAAGGTCAACTTCGAACAGTTGGCCGAAGTTGATGACGATGATGACTACTATGACGGTTCGTAATGATCGGAAACACTCCCGTAAACCTCTGCTAACAACTTCCAGATTGACAGTTTGAAGCCCTCGCATTGAGCGAGGAGCCAGCTCCAGTTGACCCGTCTAGTCACAATCTGCCAATTCGCCCCCGCGGCGTGCAACAGAGCCCAGCGCGGCCAGCGTTGTCTGGCTCTGGCCCGAGAGGTATTGTCCGACCAAGCCCTCTCCGGTCCGTTATGACGGCTTCTTGAGTTGGAGAATCGATATCTCAGGTACAAGAACCTCCCCCAGGCCCAAAGAGCACTTCTGACTCTCTTTAGACAATTTAAATCCTTTGAAATATAAGGTGGTGCCTGATATTTCCCGTGTTACAATGAGGGAAGATTGCGTATGTGAAGATCTGCTTGCTGGGAGAATGTGTTAAAATCTGAGAGATTCAGTGTCGTTAGATCTACCACATGGAGAGGTCAGATACGGGAATTCAATTTTTCAGAGAGCCTTTTGCAGCATGTCCCATATTGTGTGAAACCCATGTTATTATCTGGCGATGCAAGAAATATCTTAGTCCAACTTTTCCACGGCGTCTTTAAGATGTATATGCGAGATGACTGCAACAAATTTCACGTCTGCCAAGGCCGAGAGTTCACTGCTTCAAGCGCTCTTACGACAGCTACAAGTATCATACAACTTCCTCTATGAATTGTGATCAAGTGGGGTTCAAGTGCACTATAGCGGGGTCAGCTAACTATGACCGCCCAAAAATAATGTTGAAATTTCTATAAGCACATCATCAGGTTTTCGTCACAACAATATGATCTGCTGAGTAGTACACGAACTCTTCCGAGATGAAGTGAACACAGATCTTCGTACACTTCGGAATATCTACCAAATTGCCCACCGGCACGCCGAATAAATCAACCCAAAGAAAGAGATTGCACACCATTCAATAGTCATGCAATCCAACCCCTCCTCCTCCACTAGCAGATCTGCTATATCCTTTCTTGGGCCCATTTCTTCTTACACTCATCAGGTATTTGACCTTCGTTTAATCAAATGCCCATCACCGTTCTTTTGCCAGCATTACGAGCCATATGCAATACCAATAGGACTAACCGATGATTATCACGCTCAGGCTGCTCTTGGATGTTTTGACCAAGAGAAATATGAGTATCAACCAGCCATTGGCATTCCAGGTATTGGATCTTCGAACTTGGATTCAAACTGGTCACTGACGAGCTACAGATGTCTTTGATGCTGTTCAATCTGGCAAGGCAGCATTGGGTGTTGTTCCTTTCGAGAACTCTACAAATGGAGCCGTAATTTTCACCCTCGAACTTCTCGCAGATCGCCATTCACTCTACAAAGATCTCACCATATGCGGCGAAGCATACTTGGATGTCAGTCATTGCCTCCTAGGTCACTTTTCGAAGGCGGACTCTCCGGAAAGGTCTGGCACTTGTACCCCAACCACAGCGACACCATCTCCGGTCAAACCAAAGACGAAACCATTATCTAGCCTAAGGCACATCCAGAGACTATATACTCATCCGCAAGCCTATGGACAATGCGAAGCATTCCTTGGCACTTATTTAAAGGGGATTGAGAGACTCGACGTTAGTTCCACAAGCAAGGCGGCCGAGATTGTAAAGGCAGACAAGAGCGGAACAAGCGCAGCCATTGCCAGTCGATTGGCAGCAGACATACATGGACTGGATATTCTTGCTCAGGGTATTGAGGATCGTGACGACAACACGACGAGATTCTTCATTCTGCGTAAAGGTATCGATGCCTCTGCGACTAAGACGAACAGCCCTTCCAAGTCAATGGTTTCCTTTACGATTGATCATCGCACACCAGGAGCTCTCGCAGCCGTGTTGGACTGCTTCAAGAGTTATAAACTCAATTTGACAAGCATCAACAGTCGTCCAACGAAGGTCGTTCCTTTCCAATACATATTTTTCGTCGAATTCGAGGGCAGTAAGCTGAGTGATCCGGAAGGGAAGGTTGCTGGGGCATTAGGAAATCTAGACAAATATACACAAAGCTGGCGCTGGCTTGGGAGTTGGGAGGATAAACTTATTGGCAGATCATAGAGGGGAACTGTACTTTGGGGAAGGAAGGATAAAGAACTGCCGTTATCGGAAGGCTTATCGATAAGAGATAGCATGAAGCTTAATGCTTGGCATTTAGGATTTTTGCCGTCTTTGGAACTTTCCACTTACACTTCTAAGTAATGATAACGACATTACGACACTTGAGTACACCTCCTAGGCCTATGTTATTAGATTCGGCATGAGGGCTTCGACACTCTTTTTTACTCAACGATGTTTATCTCGTAACCTCAGGCGCTCGTCGTCTTCTTCTAAGCAGAAGGTCGAATCGTCTTTAAAATCTGAACTCTTTGACGAACTCACTACACGATCTCCTAACATCATCTACGATCATCTTTCAGCAACTCCCTCCCATCTTTTAAATATATCACTGGCCGATTTCGTTCCACCAACATGCTACCCTGCTAGCTTCTCATCGTCGAAGATCCGACTTCCATTTGCACAAGCGAGCAACGATAAAAGCAGACTTCCACAATCTCATCATATGGTCTATTTCAATCCTGAAGTTCCCAGCAACGAACTGTTTCCAGATGGCACAGATGCTTTACACTCACCAGGACCTCCATTCACGCGCAGAATGTGGGCTGGAGGATCTATTGCTTTCAACAAGTTTGAGAACCGCCAGCTTCTTCTGAACACGCGCGCGGTTTGCATAGAACGAATTGTGGATGTCACCGTCAAAGGGGGGGTAGGCGATGAAAAGGTTTTCGTAAACATCGAGCGCCGAATGGGTCCAGTCGATTCCGGCAACAACACTCTCCTGGCCGATTCTGCGATTGATCAACAGCTACTGTCTCGTTATCGTGCCGATGATGCTGATTACATTGGACAAGCAGCTCTTGTCGAGTCGAGAAATATCGTCTTTTTGCGCCAAAAGGATAAAGATACTGCGGAAAAGGATCAGATGAGACCTTTAAAGGTTATAAGGCGTAAGCTATCATGTTCGAATAGTCGTCCCTTCACTAATACCTTCCTAAAGCTACGCGCAAGCCAGAATTCTCTGTGAGGATTGTCCCTACTCCGTGCCTCTTGTTCCGATTTTCAGCGCTTACCTTCAACGCTCACGCAATTCATCTGGATCCCCAGTACTGTCGAGAGATCGAAGGACATAGGAACTTGCTCGTCCACGGACCGCTGTCGCTGGTGCTTATGCTTACGGTTTTGAGATCACAACTGCAGAAAGGAGTAATCATAAAGCAATTCGACTATAGGAATCTAGCCCCGTTATATGTAAATGAAGAGTTAAGAGTATGTGTGGGGAAGAACACAGACAATGAGCATAAATACGAAGTGTGGATCGAAGGACAAGAAGGCGGATATGCCGTCAAGGGTTCTGCGGTCGTTGGACCCCTTGAAATCTCAAACGCTGGCCAAGACGATAAATTAAGTACTCCGTAAGGGACAAGGCTGAAGAACAAATCTCTTTTCAAATATTCTCCGATGTTTGAGAGGCTCGAGGAGCCGGGAAGACGCTTGAACATAAGCCACACAGTCGTGGTATTATGCATATCCGATGGTGCAGTGCGTGGTGCACAGGCTGACAGGCGGGCAAACCCATCAGAGTGTAAAATTATACATGTTTTGGAAAGATGGGACGAAATCACGATCGTCGGGCGCTGTTCCTGGCACTACAGTAAGGTACAAAGGGCAAAGTGCACCGTACCCCGAAGCGTAGCTGCGTAAGAAGAAGAACTAAGACACAACCTCCTGCAACGCACAGTTGAAATGAAGCATCCAATCTTCCATCCTCTTCTCTGGCTGACACGAAGAAATGCTGGTGAAGGATGCAAGACCTCGTATTGCGGAGAAAGTTGTCAATTGATCTTCGCGGTTCGTAACCGTACGAAGTGCGCAGTCGACGTTACTCGAGGAGAGCTGGGAGAAAGTACCGTATCATGACGCCTCTTGACATGGATAATCCGTAGTATTGCGCGGTAGTAGAGATAAACATATGCTCAGCACCAATCAAACGGGCTGGGGAGCTGTATTCCGAAGAATCTCGCGTCACTCACATAACATATGCAATGCGACCAAGCAACCAAGCGACCAAGCAGCCAAGCAGCCAAACAGCACAAGGTCGTCCCATGTGCAGAGCAGCAGAGGGTATGAATTTCTGGATTTCTGGATTTTGTGCACTTCTGAACATGGTTCTATGGCTCCATGGCTCCACGGCTCCATGGCTGCACGGCTCCTCCGCTCTGTACAGTACGGCTCCACCTCCACCTACACCTTCACCTACCCAGCAACCAGACTCGGGCTGGCCAGCAGCTGTCTCTTCGGTCCATCTAGTCCCATGCTATGGAACTCGTACTCAGACGGCCCAAAGTTCTCACTAAGCTAAGGTCAACAAGAGAATGACATGATATCTGCCTCTTCTTCATTTGGGAACAGAACAAGACAGGAAAGACAAGACGAGACGAGACAACCACAAAAGAGACATTGATGCATGCATGTATTGTGTAATTGAACAAGCGATGTTATTCTGAGCGCATCCACAATTGCACAATTCACTTCCCGTTCTGCATTTGACTTTCTCCCCACTAAAACATAACACCAGTAACCTTCCATACTATACTCTCTTTGTACACTGTTGGCTACGAGTACTCTTATCAGAAAGTCGATCAATTACCATAATGCCCAATTTCTGATTTTTTACACCTTTTAATTCACTGCAAACAATCATTCTATCGTTCTTACTGAATCCATTCTCTTCGCCTTCATTTTTCCTGTCGACATCACCCGTCCGGACCTCGCAATTACCGTTTCCGGCACTTGAACGTATGCTTGGCTAGCATATCTGCGTACCATTTGCAGCAATTGAACATTACACCCCGATCTGGCGAACCTTCTAACCACAACCCAACAACATTAAAAGCCGTACGTCTGCCGCATGAGTGTTCGCGAGGTGTTGGAGTGTTCAGATTTGGCTTCGCAGAGCAGCTTAGCAGGAGGTTTTGGTCGCTAGTAGTCTTCGAGTTATGCGATGGCGCCTCACGCCGAAAAATCGCGACGCAAGAGCTTAAGTCTCCTTTCGCGAGCTTCACTTTCGAACCTGTCACAAATAAATACAGATGTCGGCAATCATAATGGCAAAGAAGATAAAGAGCACAAGGACAAGAAAAAGTCGGGAAAGAGAGGCTCGATTTTCGGAGGTTTAGCACCAACGATAAATACAGAATCCGAGAATGGAACGACAACGGGCAGTCCTGTCAAGAACGATACCCTCCATTCGCCGAACTTGCGACCCCGAACACTGCAGAAAGGTCGACCAAGTTCGTTGTTTGGTTCTTTGGGGAGGAGGTCTATGACTGATCTGGACGAGGAAAAGGAGGTCATTGGTATGACGCCAGAGTCTCCTTTAGAGGATTTACATTACCTGGGCCCGGGAATACAGTATATTAGCAACAGTCCTTCGATACTCCACCATGGCGAAGTGCAGACGACTACCGGCATGTTTAGGAAGAAGAAGGAGTACTTGGTGTTGACCGATACGCATTTAATACGATTCAAGAGCATGTCCCGCGCCATCGATGCGTTCCCTCAGATCCAACCTGCAAATATACGCCAAACTCACCGCCAATCGTCTACTGCGTCTATAGGATCGCTACAAGAAGTGCAGTCTCAAGCTTCGCATGCATCGACCGAAGGCGAAACCCGCATCCCGCTGGGACAGATTGTGACGGTGTACAAAATGGAGGACGGGCGACCCTTTTTCACAACTGAGGTGGTATATCTGGACGAAGATTACCATGGCGTTGGATCAATACAGCTCATGCTACACGACCCAAAGGAGGCAGACCTCTGGTCCACTTCGATCCGAGCCGCTGCACAAAAGGCTAGACTCATGATGCAAGAGCCGTACCCGGAAAGAGTGGTCCGGTATCTAGTCCAGGCGCTTGAGGTGGTAGATGACTATGATGCAAATCATTTCCAGGTCTTCAGGGTCGTCAAGAGAGCTCCGGTAGCGAAGAACTCACGCTCTTCGTCAGATGATCTCCAGAAACTTGGGACGTCGGTGTTTTATATGGTAGTTGGCATAAATCGGCTGCATTTGGTACCACTTCCTGACTTCAGCCAACCTTCAACAACGTTATTTCCACCGAAGTCGAGTCGGAGTACTTATGGACTTGTTTCCTTGGTTGCAATGAATGTGCAGTACTCTGACGATAGATTTGAGCTTGCGTTCAGGTGAGTTAATGTTCATACAGTCTTGCGCTACAATTTTCCTATCCCAAGTGAACAATAAGATATTACTACACATATGAGGCAGGAATGGTGCTTTATCTAGAACACCCGAGTTGGGTATTCCAGGGGAGAAAAATGGTCAGAAGAATTCAAATGTTGCAATAATTTGCTACATAGCATTTGCAACCTAGAGATATATCCATTATTGGACTCCTATCAGAGTCCTTGAACTGCGGCTCGTATATCAGAAACGAGTGCCAGTACTGACCGTATTTTAGAGCACCACTTCAGCAAGCCACCCTTCTTGACTTAGCCGCCTCTGCTACTCACGATATCGCAGTTATAATTTTCCAAGCCATTCAGTACCTTAAGCCTCAGTGGCTTGATTATAATTTCACGTTCAGTGGACCGCGGCGTCTCCTGGAATCGAGTGACATTCCTCTGGTCCACGAGGAAGAGGAGTTCGGCTGTTTCGATAGAACTCTTGTCGCCTATTGCATGGCTTACAATGTAAGACTCAACGCGCGCATGCCATGATATCCACTAACTCGTTCAGTGCAATCCTGTAAATATTCAGTATGCCGTGGATTGGGATGTTGAAGACGCCCCTGAATTTCGCTTGCACCGCCCAGCCTCAACAGCAAAATATACGATTTACGAACTTCTTGCAATTTTCCGCTCTTTACGTTATAATGAATCATTCCATTCGATTTCTTTCAAAGACATTGATCTTCACTGTATGCACGGTGTTGTGGATACCTACGGGCTGGATCATATCGCGTGGAGTACTCGCACGGGTATCTCAATTGACACTTACTTTAGCATGGAACCCCAGAAAGGATCTTTACTCTACCAAGAGGTTCAAGCTATTGCTCTGAAATCACAGCGACTTCGGAGACTGGATTTCAGCTATACTCTTCCTCAAAGGAGACCCAAGGACACTTTCGATGAAGAGGGTGGTGTACTCGAAAAAGACCCAGGTTGCGAGATCACCAGTGCACTAATGCCTTTATGCCAAGGCCAGCTAACGGATGTTACTTGGATTGTACTCAACGGTATTGAACTTGGAGAAACGGATCTTGACCACATTATACCAGCGCTGAATAATCCCAAAGCGCAGATAAGAGCAATCGAGTGCTCACGTTGTGGCCTTACTGACCGAGGAATAATGCAACTTTTGACTCATTTAGAACGCCAAAACCAAACTCTTGAGTGCATCAACATATCCGACAACCCTGGAAGGATTTTACTGGAAAGATTTCAAGTGTCCATGAGCCGGTTCTCGAAGGTCCGGAGACTCGATTTATCGAGGATTACTCGCACTTCTGGCGAACAACCACTGTTTGTGCCTGAAGTCATGATCTCTTGGAAGCTGGAGGAATTAATCCTGAATGGTATTCCTGTGAGTATTCCCACCTGAACCTCTTAAATACAAACTAACAAACTAGGTCAACGATGCGACTCTCGATACCATAGCGGCTTATCTCTCAAGTGATATGTCTGCTGGACTCCGCATTCTGCAGATGGACCAGTGTAATCTGACTGGATCGCATGTTGCTCTCTTGATGAGGGCTATGACTCGAGTTTCTGGCGAAGCTCGCGACCTGGAGCTTCATGTGAGTGCTAACAGACTTGAGAAAGGAATTAGTGACTTCGTCAAAGCTATTAAAGAGAATTATACCCCTGCTAAGCTCGTTGTTCGAATGATCGAGTTCACAAAGGAAGAGTACTTTAAGCAACTTTTGGAGGCGCTACGCACCAATACCACCATTCAAGTGCTGGACATTTCCAAAGCCTCACTACCGTACGATGCGAGTCCCGAGACTTGTGAAGCCCTGCAAAAGGTCTTTGCCGAAAATAAAACATTGGAAGATCTTGACATATCCGGAGAGCAGGCCCACCTTGAAGTAACACGATTTGGTATCGGTCTCAACCAGGCTCTGACAGGGCTGAAATTCAATAATACGCTCAAATCTTTGCGCATCGAGTATCAAAAGCTTGGTCTGGAAGGGGCGAATACACTTTCCTCTGTTCTGGAAGCAAACAGAGGGCTTACGCATATTTTCTGCGAACACAACGACATCAACCTTCAAGGTTTTACAATTCTTGTGAATGCGATTGCAAAGAATACGACCATTCTTGAGGTACCTTACATGCACGACGATCAGGATATGGCCATGAAAAGGATGAGTGCTAGCATGAGAGATACCCGACGTACCACAAGCTCCCATCGTGAAAACCATCACGTAAAAAGTTCGGTCAAGCGAACCCTAAAGAGCTTTGGTGTCGGTGTTGAGAAACCCGTCAAACCGGAATTGACTCTCCAAGACGTGGACGAAGTGGTCAGAGTTCTTGGCGAGAAATGGAATACGGAAATCGGCAGATTAGCCATGTTCCTCGAACGAAACAGAAACATCGCAATGGGCAGGGATGGATACGACCCCGCGGACCTCCTCAACGATCTCACCATGCGACCCACGACCGCCCTAAGCGACCGCGGAATACTAGAACAAGTCCTCAGCAACACCACGCCACGCGTTGAGCTCGGCAACCCCGTCGAAATTACGCACGATCGCTTCTCGGGCATGACGCCCCTGGCGGATGTTCTGGTGAATGAGAACCGCCATGTGGAACACGAACGAAGAATAGATAATACGAATACGGAGTTCCAGCTGAAACCCAAACGCATCTCGTATAAACGCAGTACGGATGGTGGGCTGTTGCCGGATTTGGCGTCTTTGGGTAATGAGAAGATGTTTGAATTGGATTCGGGTATGTTTGACATGGAGTCTTGAGCGGTGGTTTGATGCGCTTCTGCTTGCTAGTTTATTTTGTTCCCTGGCTGCTGTGTGCGGGTTGGGGAGTGGAGTATGGGATTTGACTTTTTATTGGAGTTTTTGTTTTGGCGGGGTTGGTTTTAACTCGAGCGGTGTTGGGGATTTTACTTATTTGAATAAAGAATCTCTGTGTAATAGCGTGCGTGCATGGTATGGTTGATATATGGATGGCATTATGGAACGGGTGGTAGGTAGGCAAGGGAAGGGGGGCTATACGGAAATTGGGATTAGGAGCGAAGAAAGGAGGGAGGAAGAGGATGGGACTTCTCTCTTTTCTCCTGGGCTCGAGATAATCGAAATGGACATATGTATATGATGGATGGACTGGGCTGGACTGGACTGTTTTCCCGGGCATAGTATAGTATAGTATGTATGTATGTTGATCTGGTCTGGGTTTGGTTTGCGTGGTGGAGGAACGAAAACGAGAAGGAAAGAAAAGAAGAAAGATATATGCATTGTTATGGTGTTTGGGTAGATAGGATAGGGATAGGATAGGATAGGATAGGAACAGGGAATGGGAATTGGAACGGGGAATATGTTGGGTACGGGTTTTTGGGTGGAAGAAAGGCGGGAGGAGGGGCAGGGAGGGGCGTTAGAATTTATACATATTATGTATTTATGTACGTGTTATATACATATTAATTCGATGTTTTTGAATTCGAGGGGTGGTCATGTGGTGGCTTCTTCAGGTACCTGTCATGTCAAAGCTGTTGTATTGTGCTCTTGCCACGATCAAAATCTCTCAAGCGTATATCATCTAGGTCCTCGTCATCGTAGTCTTCATCAGGGATTCTGCCGCCAAACACCACCAGCCTACAGCAGGGTTTCGACCAAACTGTGGACCAAAAGTGAGGCCACTTCTAGTGAAGTGGTTGTTGGCATACATCTGGCTTCTCACATAACTGTGATCCAAAAGTGACGCCACTTTTGGTGATGTGTTTATTGGCATATATATGGCTTTCCACACACCCAATCACCACCGATGAACAAAGTATCCAGTTCTGTGATGAGCCTCCCAATGTGCCTCTCAATGAGCCCCCAATGAGCCCCCAACGCGACCCTCCTTCTCCAACGCCGTGTCACGCCGAAGATGCCCGTGGATAATCTGGGGTAAGAATAGCCCGCCAATCAATAACATCCAAATAAGTCAGGCTGTCTGATCTCTGCTCTCAGTGGTCTAAACTTCCCCAATCCGGGCGCCCCTATTTGGTAGTACATACACAACGAAATGCGTTGTAAGGCTGCCAGCCTCCCCAAGCAGAAATTGATTGGCGTTAGAATAAAGCACCTCCGAGGCTGGTTCCTGGAGCCCGGTTGCCAGTTGGGGCAACTGCTTGCGGTGTGTTTTATAAAGCAAGATCTTTGCCTCATTTTTGATTCGCAGCTTTTACTCAAGAGCTCGCAGCAAACACGAATACAGTTTCCGAGTTTCATTTCATCAGATATTTCCGAAACGAACAACCACGTCTCTGCATCTAAGGTCTTGGTTCCATCTCCACTATGCGTTCAACTGGTACGGCTTTCGCAGCAATCATATTCTTCAACTCTCTTTTAGTTTACGGAAACGACGGTAGGCATTGTCAAGATGGCCTCTCAGCCGTATGCCCAATCGTCACCTTCTTCGGTCCAACGGGTGGAGTGGTAGACGGAGAAGTCGAAACCATCATGCAAGGACTCCGAGACGGCATGTACAGATCGATGAAGCCTGCCTCGACCAAGTATTACGATCACGACCATGTCATTTGTGTCGGTAGCTCAATCACGCTAGATGTTCCTGTCCTTGGTCGTTTGATCCCCCTGACACTCGGGGGTGGGATTCCTTATGGAGGCATCTGCATCTTTCCTCAGCACCTGAATGGGGGAAATGTGACTCTGGGAAAGATCAAGTCGTTGGCTGACGATCTTCTAAAGAATAACTGCACTACGTGCGGGATGATACCAATTGGTTGGCCGTCAGACACCAACGACGATAATCCGATATTGAAGTTTGACTTTGTGAGCAACCCTTCCTGTACGGGATCCTGTATCTCCCCAGGCGATCCTGTGGGTCAAGATACTACAACAACTGTTACCAAATCAGGTGAGCACTATACCTAAGCAAAATCTTCCCCCTATTCTAGAGAATCATCTGACGCGCCATTAGAGTAAGTCCTATCATGCCCTGCTCATTTCGGCTCAACCCTTTTTCGTGATGATGGTTTATAGATAACAACTTCTCTTTCTAGCCCGCCAGAAACAAGTAGTAAAGCGACCGTTACCTCTAGACATAGCAAAACAACCTCTGGTAAAGTCTCCACCATGATACTGGCTAATAGCGCCTTGAGGCTGACGAGTTCGTCTGCAGTTACCAGCAAAACTTCTAGTAGTGGGGTGATTTCCATCACTACGGGTGCCCCTAAGAAAACAACTTCTGGTGCGACTATTCGGATACTACTGTGCCTGCCTTTCTTAAAGCCTACTCTACTAACTACGTGTATAGCAGTAACTCGTACCTCAAGTCTCGAAATCATTTCTAGTGCGGCCAGCTTCGATTCCCCATCGCTCGTAACTGTGACGTTACCGAGTCCTCCTAGCTCAAATAGTTTCGGGGAGCAGGGTAACACTGGACCTTCGATAGGAAGTAAGCTTGAGATTGGATTTCTTATCACCAGTATACCTGTCCTTCCTAAAGCCTACCCTACTAACCACATATATAGCAGTAACCCGCACCGCAAGTCTTGAAACCATTTCTGCTACGGCCAACCTCGACCCCTTATCGACCACAACTACACCATTACCGAGTACCACTACCTCGAAAACTTCCGGGGAGCAGGGTAATACCGGTCCTAGACTTGAAATTGTATTTCTGTGTCTATCTGTGATGTGGTTCTTCCATCAGTAATGTATCAGGCCGTGGTTATTCGCGAGCGCCATCTTGACGACCGCCTGAGCTCACAAAGCTCATCTGGTAGGATGATGGAAATCTTGCGAAGTATTCTGAAGAGTTTATTTTATATATGTATTTTTGTAAATTGCTGTAGCCGAATGAATAGTTAATGAAGATATTACGAAAGAATCCGATACTACACCGAAGCTTTTGAGAAGGATCAGTACGGAAGAGCATTTAGTATTTGCATGGTTGTTACTTTACCGCTTTCCTAAACAAGTCAGTAGGTGGATTGTGTGAATAGCTTCATTTTTGGTTTTCGGTTTTCGGTTTTTTCATTTATGGTTTCCATCTGCTAGAAACAATGAAAACGCCAATTAGTATTCAGAAATCATGAACTTGAAAGGGTATTTGATAAAAACAACTTTCAAGTACTCAAGTACTGAATTCCGAATATAGATGATTTGGAAAAAGAAGTTGAGATTCGGTACTTAAGTACTGAATTGCGAAAATAGATGATTTGGAAAAAGAATGTAAGATTCGAAATACTAAGTTGCGATGCAGATAATTTGGAAAAAGAATGTTTATAACAGCATTTAAACGCGATCCCGTTAACAGTAATTTGGCGATCGAGTCAGCCCGGCTAGCTCAATCGGTAGAGCGTGTGACTCTTAAGATTCTAAAGATCTTTGGGTTCTGTGATCATCACAAGGTTGCGGGTTCGACCCCCGCGTTGGGCTCAATCCCCATCATTGAATTCTTTTTGCACTCTTTTTGTTTCCCTGCGTTTTGCACTCTTTTTTTGGCCTTTTTTGCTCGTTTTCTGGATGCTTACAGATATGATGGAAAAATTCTATAGATAGACAGACCTTTTTTGTTACCTTTGGACAGAAGGTGGGGTGGGCGTTGCGCCGAGGGGTAGAAAGAATGTTCGAGCCGTGGGGCGAGAGAAGTCTTGTTCTTTTTGCCAAGCACGCCCATTGCGCTTGGTGGAACACCGTCTGCACAGAAAATCTACAGAGCGCAACATATCGCATACACTTTTCACCGCAGCAGCTGAAGAAGCACCCAAACTGAAATCATCCTATGATAATGTTTTACTAAAATTTTTATTCCTTTTCATTGTATCACATTTCTACCTCTACCTCCACTCTATCTATCCCATCTCCAATATTCTCCGCTGTATACAGAAGTACTCGTCGTGGTATCTAGTATCTAATATCTAAAGCCATCTGATCTGATCTGATCCCCTTGTTCTCCAATCAATCAATCAATCGTGAAAACCCCAAAAAGTATTCCAATCCAATCCCAATTCCAACTCCTCATGCCATGCTATGCAAAATGCAATGCGAAGGTCCCTTGTACCTATATCTGTCCCGAAATATCATACTTCATTATGATTTCTTCTCGAGGAAGATAGAAAACCATATAATCCGTAAAAGAATGCGGTACTAATAAACGCCGCTCAAAATGCAAAAGATGCGTGGAAATGCATGCATCTCTCCATGTGGAAAAAAAAATCAAAATATATGTGAATATATACGCAAACCCGCTAGAAAGATGGACAAATAAGAAACGTGCTCCCTCCCCAAGAAATCTACATAGCGTAATAAATACCCGCACCTAACGCCGCCATTCCACCCAGCAGCATCGGCGGCGGTGTCTGCGTCGCCGCACCCGACGATTTGGATCCCGTGCCAAGACTCACGGTCCCGCCGACCGTGCCCCCACTTTGTGACCCCGCAGTCGCCGACGCCGCGTTCGCGACCAGCGTCGCGTCGGGGACGGCGGTTGTGCCGGTGGTGATTTCGACGACGCTCGTAGAGGTGGCGTTGAAGTTTGTTTGCGCGAGGGAGATCTCGTTGTTGTCGAGATCGTAGACGACATATGCGGAGCGCAGGAAGGTGTCGCCGAGAACGGAGGTGCTGTCGCCAGCGGGGGCGATGCCGAAGAGACATGCCGAGGTGCCGTCGGTGAATTGGAGGGGGCGGCCGGATGAACTGGTTACCGGGATTACGAGCTCGTTCATGTCGACGGAGATGGTGGGGGAGGTGAATGTGAAGTTGAGGGTGGAAGAGTTGGAGGCGAGGGAGCAGGGGACATAGGCGGCGCCTTCAGAGGAATCGTATTGTGCGCCGACGACTTCGTAGATGGCTTCGGTCATGGAGTCGGGGAGGTAAGTCAGGGAACTGCCGGAGTCAAGGAGGACTGCAAGGGCTTGGTTTTTGGCGATCACACTGTTGCCTAGCGTAACTTCGGTCAAGGTGATCAGGAACTCGGCGTAGTATCCGGATTCTTTCTGGATTGGTAATGTCTCCAGCTGTCCATGGTATTGAGCAGTGTCGACACCACCGAATAGAATGCTTCCGGTGCTAGCATCCAAGTCGTTAAGCCAAAGCGAATATGCGTTGGAATTGATCAGCTTGTCGGCAACCATTTGCGCTGGTAAGTTGTTGTATGCCGACTTCCCTGCCCGTCCCACTTGAACTTCATTGATCTCATATCCAACACCTAGGATACCCTCGGACGATGAACTCGTGTAACCGATTCCAAACTGTAACTTAGCCAAAGTCGTACTCCCAATGGTGAATGTGTCCGTCACATAATCTCCTGAAGCTCCAGATCCATCGACGTAAGAGATGTTGAAATCGCTCGCGACGTATGCGTATGTCGACGACGAATTCGCGGAATATGTCCCAGCTGACTTACACGGGCTCCCATTTTCACTACATAGTGCGGAACTAGGCGTGTTGACCCATAAATCACTACTTCCGGTGTCGATATGTAAGCGTAAACTTTGCGCCGGTGTGCCTAATGTTCCGTTTGCAAAATATAATGTTTCCTATTTATGATCAGCACTAAGTAAAAATGACGCATGAAAATGTCTACGAACCTCATTGTCTAAAGTAGCCGTTACTGTATTCGATCTCCGTCGTATGCGATCTCTCTTCAATGGATTCGACACTGCTCTCCTTTCCATATCGAAACCAACTACTCGTGGTGGTCCATCCGTCCTTCTCTGGAGCTGAATAGCTTCTGTACATCCCGACAGTATGCCCACAGCAGCGGCAATGATTGTTGAAGTTCTCATGGTTGAAGTCTGTTGTCGTCCGAAATAATCCTCGATAAGTAAATCCTATATGGAAATAGGAAATTGATGTGTATTAATGGTCGAACCAGATGACGCGGACAGCGGAGCGCTAACGCAATTTAGCTTCAGGCCAGGCACAAGATATCCGTCGTGCCACAATTCCAAGTAAGGCTAAGATATCCTAAATAGAAGATGACTGTGAATTGTCGCCAAAAAAATAATTGTGTTGGTGGCAAGGCCGAGTCGGAAGCCGCTCAATGGGGGGCCGCTCTTTTTGATATGTATTTTTGCGGGTTTAAGCAAACGTCGTGGCTAATGACGAAACGACTAAAATATTGGCTGTGACAGTGTCCTGTACGAGCAAGCAGTGCTGCCAAGACTGTGGAGTAGGATTTTCTTGGGAGATCTTGGGTGTTCAAAGGCTTTCTTGTGAGGCTGCGCGAGCCGAGTTCGATATTCAGTGTGGCGTTTCGGTCCCGAAGGAAGCGCAGTGCAGTAGCGAGAAGGATGGAAATGTACGTTTGCCCAATGAATAATATCAAGTCAAGGGAGGTGCACAACACGAAAAAGATATTCTTAAAGAAGATATGAAAAGCAATTCATACTATTCTTTTGCTTCTGCACAACCGCTCATCTATCGTGGTTGAGGTAGATGGGATTCGACATTGTATATGTCTTGGCGGTTGGTAGACCGGGATCGTCAGGCCAAGGTAGACAAGGGTCCAAGGTGTGACGCGGCCTCTGATACAGAACAGGCAGTGAGAATACTGTGCGGAGATAGAATCTAAACGGCCGTTCGCTGAATAGGACAATATTGTAATAGTGCAGTGACTGCTATTGGTTCATTGAAACGTGCGACAAGGAATAGCACCAACACAGAAAGCAACAATTCGTACTCACCACTGCTGGACCAATGAAAGAGACTGGAAGCCGTAATGTCCTTACCGGTAAAAGGATCCTCATCTTCGGGCTTCAAAGGAGGCAGAGCATAGTCGTCCGCAGTAGATCTCGTGCTTGCAGTCGTTGTGAGCGACGTGAGGCAACTCGTAGTTTCTTACGCAAACAAAGTCTTGGTGCCAAGTTACCAACAACCGGTACCCCTGAGCTGATTCGATTCGAGTTTCGACGTGTCGGCTGCTATTTTCCGACTGCTACCAGGAATGTTTCGGGGCGTATGGCAGGGAATTACCTATTTTGAGATCCTCACTGCGAACAGATATGTATGGTTGTCACGCTCCCTCTGCTTCCTTCTTTCCCTCCGAGCCCCTAAGCCTCTCTCATCTTCTTGGAAACCTTGACGGGATAAACATGAAGCACGAGAGACGGATCTTCGCGATTGGACCTAAAGCGACAAGTATGAAACAGTACCAGAGCAATGGGTTCCCCGTTGGTGAGTACATTGATACAGCTTGTGAACAGATAATGCAGCAGATGTTTGGACTCCTAGCTCCGCCACTCTGCCCTAAGGAAGGAAGAAAGTATTCCTTAACTCCTCGCCACGCCGTCGTGCGAGTCGCGACAGACAGGCTTTCTAGATGATTATATCAGATGAAGATGAAAACACCGGCAGTTATTAGTTAGACACTGCGAAGTGTAAAGCTAGACGTAGACGGGGACGCATTCGTAATTGCTAGGTTGTGCGTTTTATCGTAAGCCGCCGAATGAGAAGGGGGATTCGTCACTTCGACGTACTTGATTCGTAAGCATCCCAATAATTACGGAGAGGAAGATCCACTCGCAAACCGAAGTTTGACATGGGCAATACCCTGGTAATTGAGGCACACAGTCCGGACTTCTTCATCCTTATCACCGACATCTCGAACTCGACTTCTTGGACCGGACCATCTTCAATCGAACAGTCGAACAATCAGGAATCTGGAAGGATTCACGCAGCATGGCAACGCCTTAAACACGTCTTTGATGAATTGACATCAACCCTATCCTTTGTCGCGCCACCCTATATCTCTCAACTGCACAGGAATCAATCAGGCTTTTTACATCTTACGAGTATTCTTCACAGCCCGCATTCATATCTCCAAGGATCAAGTTCAGCTGAGGCCTCCCTCCCAAGGGCCCAATATCAAAACCTCGACGGCGCACACGTGAACGATACAGTATTTTTCGTCAAACGTGACGAACCGAGTCACTACCTATCTACGAACAAAGTCAGCAGCGTCGTCATACCCTTCAGCATGTGAGGCTTGGGGAGGCTTGGGGAGGCTCGGAGGCTCACTGGTATATGGACTCAAGGCGTCATCGAGACCTCTTCCAGAAACAATGCCCGAGCATTCATCTGTCATTAAAATGCTGCTGTATGGGTCTTGACCAGATTTCAGAATGTCGTTTCCTGTCAGCGAGATGATCATGACTCAGCCGGCTTGGAATTCCGTGGATGAGCCAACTTACTCTTATCGGTCCGATCTATGTTATTCACGTAAGTGATTGATGTCCCTAACATGCAAATAACATAGCCGGTGGCCTGCATACCCCTAATATAATAATGTTGGGTGGAGAGTTTCTAATAGTCGCCATTTGCACGCAAGGACGTAGCTTTTCGGCACAAACAGCAACGAGGAATAGCAGCGCGAGAAGAAATTTTAGCCCAGCATGCGTGAACGAGATGGGATATCGAAAACACTGTGTCTCGCTCATCTCAGAAGTGCACAGCAAATGAAGAAGCTCGGAAGAAGTGAAATGCTGCCAGCGTCGCTGCTGAGAGAGTGCTGAAATTCTATCCTCCGCAAAAAGGGAAAAAGGTCGCTAGGATATACTGGATTCACAAAGTCTTTACGGGCGTGCAAACCACAGTATCTCAGCTTGCGGTGAAGTGATACTCACTATGTCAACATCATCGCAACACTCGGGCTGCAGTATGGTGAAGACAAGGAAGGGCTTCGCTTGTGTGCATTTGTACAAAAAGCCCATATATCGAGGTGAGCAATAATGTAAGTCAAAGTCTACGCCGGTGACTGCCATCTGACAGTGACCTACCTCCCAAACGAACAGCAACCGCGAAACATCCATACAATGAACAGGGCATCGCAGACTTTCTCACAGGTATCTAATAAACACAATCTTGCTCCCAAACGGAATTCAATAGTAATTTCTATTCCTCAAAGAGATCTTGTTGCAGCAGACTAGGTGATTGCCTATTGGTACGTTCTTGATATATACCGAAAAAAAAAAACATCTCGAGATATGTCCATCTGCAGCTTCTATAACATTTAGCACATGTTGGAGTACAAGGATAATATACATCCGGCCGGGCTCACAAACACAATTACGGAAGGGTACACCGATGCTTTCCCCCCCAATAGGCCATAGCAATATTGAATGTTGCATCAACATAGGAAACAAATTCTGAGACTGAATTTGCCAAAATACGGATTAGGACATGTGGTGTGATCCGGAACGGTCGACGGGCACTTCCCCGTGGACCATGAGACCCCGCATGTAGGCTAAGTAGCTCAATCAACCAATCAAATCTATAATGACAAGTACGCCATGTCCTGCATGTGCTTATGGTGGTCCGATGGGTAGGGCTTAGATCGGTATCTATCAAAAAAGGGGAGTATAAGTTATAACTACAGCCTGACTTCTCAACTTACATATCTTCATGTTCTACCATTGAAATTCGACACAGGAAACTTCCTTCCTCAACTACTCACCCGCGAAAAGCATCACTTTTCTCTTCAGTCAAATCGAGTTCTTCTCTACCAAGGACGGACGGCACAAATCCAAACTGAAGCTATCGACACGATCATCTCACTATCCACACCACCATGTCTCCTGCAGGAAGCATACTCGTGACCGGCGCCAACGGCGGAATTGGCAGCGCGATCATATCACGAATCAACAGCACGCCCGAGCTCGCCTCCTACCACGGCATCTACACCGTTCGCCATCGCGCAGCCGAGCCACTTCCAGGAATCATGCAATCCAAATCCACACACGTAGAACACCACTACGAAGCACTGTCCCTCGACCTTAGCAGGCTTGAGAATGTGCGGGAGATTGCGGCCATCATCAATAGGAAAGTATCCGCGGGCGAGATTCCTCCGATCAGGGCCTTGATACTGAATGCTGGGTATCAAGAGATGGATGAGCAGCGCTTTACAGATGATGGATTGGCTACTGTTTTTGTGGCGAATTATTTAGGACATTGGTTGTTGGTTTTGTTGCTGCTGGGGAGTATGGATCGGGAGAGGGGGAGGATTGTGGTGCTGGGGAGTAAAGCGCATGAGTATGGCCCGGTTTCGCAGTCTTTTATGTCCATAGTCAAAGATGAAGGATGAACTTTGGAACATGTCGCTGGATGTGTTATGGATGAAGTGGAATGACAAGCTTGCTTGTATATGTGCTAACGAGATACTTGGTCCATCCTTAAAGCAAAACGCTCGTCCGTTTGCAGACGAGAAGTGGAAGACGATACTCGCCGACAGCACAGACCCAATAGCGAAAGGGACATGGAGCACACAGAAAGAAGATCCATCCTGGATGAGTGGAATGCGACGATATGGCGCTGCGAAGCTCTGCGCCATTATGATGATGTAAACTCGCATTTTTCCGCCCCCTGCATCTGATTTACTATACCCGGCTAACAAACCCCCAGTGCAGAGCTCCAGCGACGTCTCGACCTCGATGCTAATCTGAAAAACATTTCTATACTGGGTATAGACCCTGGTACTGTACCCTGGTACTGTACCCACGAATATCGCGCGTCGCAGTCCCTGGTTCATCCGTGTTCTGCTGTTCCGGATCGTCCTCCCGCTAGTAGCTTCTCTGCAAGCGTGGCACAATCCTAAGGGCAATAATGAGGTACAGACGGTTGATAGAGCGGCGAAGGATATTCTTGCGGCGGCTTTTGACAGCAGCTCTGTTTTGGGTGAGCAGCCTAAGGGACTTTATCTAGATGGTTCGGAGCGCGCGGAAATTAGTGCAGAGGCACAGGATCCGAGGAAGAGGGAGATGGCTTAGAGGGATAGTATCGGGTATGCGGGGTTGAAGGAGGGGGAGACGGTCCTCGCGCATTGGCAGTAAGGATGGATTTGGTTTGCAAGGAGAAAGTTAAGTGAGGGTCGGGTTCTATGCGAATAAGGATGTCCCATGAGATATTACCTTTGCTTCGGAGAGCGTTTACAAATTGCTGCCGGTAAGTGCACTGAGCGCCAAGTGAAATCCCACGCCATATTTGCGCTCAAATGCTGGATCATGGCTTTCAAAATCTGTCCACCGAGCGGTAACATAATTACCATGTTTCTTTAGTTACCACCAATTCACGCTCAATGAAAGGATTTGTATCTAGCGATTTCTCTGCTGGCAAGTACAACACTCATGTGTAAATAAAGAGGAGAGGTGATTTTACCAGCTACCCGAATAGTGACACAGAGAGAAAGACATACATGATACGAATTAGACCGGTACTGTAGCTAGCTAACTAACTAGAATATAAGGCTATGCAGAAGCCTCCAATGCATCCCATGTCTTATGCACATCAAAGGAAGCTAGCCAGGGTAGTAATGCGCAAGCGTTCAAAACTCTCTGTTGCCAGTCTCACTGCGACGACAACGGATTCCTCTTTTCTTATAACTACGAGGCTCCGCTCCCGAAATGATTGATGACAGCTACGCAAGTCATATTTCATCTCGGGATAGTCGCTAGCTTAGATTACAGCGTTTATATATCTGATAAATATTTCTTGGAAGGGTTCCGCCGCGGCGTCGGCGAAACGAACTTGAGGATTCGAAATCTCGAACAACTCTGGCAAATCCCAATCGATATTTCCTATATCGTCTCAGAAACGGAATCTTCAAACCCCTGCGGCCTCCTGATATCGTCAAAATTTGTTCGTGGCAGCATACATGGCTGATGATGAGCTTGGCATTTCAGGCTGTAACGGCACGAATTCGGGGTTTGAGGCACCTAGGAGGGGGAGTCGTTCTGCCCAGAAAGATGCCCTCACAGATGGAGCTTACAGTTATGCAGAGGGAAAATCTTCGCTAAGTCCAGCTCTGGTGGCACAATACTCCGCCTACCCGGACTGGTCTGCTTTGCCTTTCGAAGTTGCCCATATAGTAGAAATTGCAGAATGCGACTCGGACCTATATGCTTTCGATCCTGTTTATGCCTCTGAGACCGTAGCTTTCATAGCACAGCAGGGGCATACTACTTTACTCACTCCAGATGCAGAATGGTATTTTGGAGGACATTACAGACCTTTATCGAATGCCAGCGTCACGTCTGTTGGCTCAGGGCCGAGCTGTTCAACCTTCAGTACCGTCGGTTCTTTAGACCTTGAAACCAAGGATTCCCTTAATACCAATTGTGATCCTATTGGAACCTGCTCCCTTAGCGACCAAATTTCGAATCGGCCGTCAACTGCAAGCAGCCCCCGTCTCCTCCCCCAGGACGTAAAGTCTTTCGGGCTCTCCTTCGATAATGCGGGTTCTGGCGAAGGAAAAGAAAAGGACTCTCTGAGCCAATCGAAAGTAGATACTGAACTCTTGCCGCATCTGGTGGATAGTGTAGACTCCAACCTTGAGCCTCTCAAACTCGAGATACATTCTCATCCCGAAAACCCATCAGCAACAACCACTCAGCAAGTGCACGGGTCATGCTCCGAAGATACGTCTCTCGCTGAAGTGATTGATTCTGCCCCATCACCCGGTAAAAATTTAGAAACCTCGAGTCCTTGCACTAGCGCAGAAAGGTTAGAAAGTCCACCGAGTCGCTACGAGGAAGAAACAGACTGGGAGGAAAGCGACAGTAACTACAGTGACCGATCAGGAGTATTCACCGCTCTCGATTATGCTAGAACGCACCACGATGACGATCTTTCATCAGCTCCCGTGAAGCCTTTGCTGACACCTGGGAAGCAGCGACTTGTAGATCGCATCATGCAAGAGTTCTGGATCCTCTTCGATCAGGACTGGATTGGCAACGCCAGAAGTTACGCTGGCTCTGAATCGGTATCAGAATCGGGGCGTGCGTCTACTTCGGATGGTACAAGTAATTCTAGACAGGACCAAAGCAGCAGCAGCCCTAACCTCCAGAGTGCTGGTAAAAGGTCCAGAGAGCAAGAACAGGAAGAAGACCAAGACCTGGACGATAGAGATCCGCCAGGTCCAAAGCGACTGAAGAAAGACGTCGAAAATCTCGACAAGTCTACTTGCAAGTTTGCATGTCCGTATCGGAAGAGCAATCCGCGAAAGTATTGCATACAAGGAATCTGGAGGTCATGTGCGCTAACACCTTTGGAGAGCATCGCCCGCGTAAAGTATGAGCACCTTTTCGATATGAATATTCAATGCACTGCTAATTCGAGTGCAGAGCCCATTTGTATCGACACCATCGCATATTCCAATGCCGGCGATGCAAAACGCTCTTTAACAACTCGGAAGAAGTTAATGAGCATCTGCAGGCTGTTAAAGGATGTGATCTACGCTTAGGAGAAGAAGTCGAAGGGATCACAGACACCATTGAGAAGCGGCTTCGGAGCAGGAAGAAGACGACTGAGGGTCAGACAGCCGAGGAAAGATGGAGGGAGATATATCATCTCATTTTCCCCAGTGAACCAATCCCAGGGCCATGTAAGCAGAAGTCATTCCTACTAATCATATCTTGTTGCCAGTGCAGAAGAACCGAGTCGAAGTCTAGCAATCTTTCCACGGATTCTAAGCCCGAATGCTAACCTTAACCGTGATTACAGACTTCGAGCCAGTCCAAGAAGACATCGACAAACCACCAGACAATGAACTATCACTCTACGAAGAGTACTCCCGCCGCGAGCTCCCCCGAATTTTCCGCGGCGCCATCGAAAACATTGTGAATGAAGGAACATCCCAACTTGAAGAACAGTTGCGAAGCCAGCTGACGAGCATCATCCAAGAATGCCAGGATCAAATGTTCTCCAATTATCGACAGCAGAAACCTTCAACAAAGGTCTTGGAGGAGCCTGTACTTCCTAGCGAACCAGACAACACAGCCACAGACTCAGATGACCTTGCTCGCTTCTACCAGCGACCGCCTTCACCGCGAAACAATATTGTCGAACTGACTGTTTCGAGCACGAATAAGTCTGAGGTAGCGCACGAGCAGAGCAGCTCGGCGGATTCTGGCTACGCGAGTCATATCTCTACGATCCTGTCAGCCCAGGATTCGACTGCGGCGGAATATTCTACCAAACAATCAGTGTGTACGGCCGCCACCGAACCCACTCCGCTTCCAACAACCTTTTCTTTCCCCCCCAACACCGAAGTGGATGAATTTTTCTCACACGAAGACGAGCATGGGTTTTTTAATGAATCTCCGAGCACTTGGATGGAAGAAGACATGACAGCCGTTGACCACCCAGGCTTCGCGGCTTGGGACGCAACCTGGATGCCAGTGCAGAACCAGGACACGGACACAACATCTTCGCTGTAGCTTCCATATGAGATTTTGTGTCTCGCTAGCCGATGTATATCTTTCTGCTCTAGGATATCTCCGATCCTGCAATCTTTTTAGATCACAGGCCTCGGATCAAAAGAACGCCGCTCACGATTTCTATGTATCAAGCAAGCTAAGCGGCAAGGAATGTCAATCTCCAGATGCGAAAGCTCCCGTCTCCGAAAGCTTGGGAACTTGATGCAAAGGGCCTTGTGCGGTACTAGGGAGGTATCTACTTAGTGGTGAGGATAAACAAGTAAACAGTACTTCACCCGAGCAGCTGACTCGGTCATCCATTCATACTGTAAGACTCACATACTCTACCACAAACCAAGCCCCTCGTCTACATCTCGCTCCTAGGACTTTCTATACCCAACCGCCCTTCATCCCCTTCACCTCCCACATTCCATAATCTCAAAGTACCCCTATACCAATGATTTTGGCAGATTCACAATCTCACCATCCAACAAATACGGAGTCTCGTATCCAACCGAGACCAAGGCTCTTGACATGTCGACCCAATCATCTTGATTCTTGATTGCTGCAGGCCAATCCGGATCAACCATGAGTTTCATGACACAATCCAGATCAGGAAGCCAGTATTCGATGAAACAATCAAAATCGGCGTACTCCCATGTTGGTCGAAATTGTCCAAGCACCTGCTTCATCTGATCGTTGGGAGCGGCTGGCGTGACGAACTGGATATCTTAGTACTGTATTGCAGTATTTTAATGAGAAGAAATGTAAATACTCACAAGCGAATACCTGGTAACGCCGTACTTCTTGAAGAGTGGTACAGCAAGCGGAATGTGCTCCTCGACAATCCACTTGATGAATTCCTCATGGGTATGCTCTGGTCTGCGGTGGTGGGTGACTGTGTATTTCAAAGGCCGGCCTTTATTTTGTGCACGGGCGTCAGACATGTTGATGGTGGTTGATGGAAGGTAAAGGAAGAGAGTTGTGTTTCCTGGCCAAGAATTTTACCAAAGTAGAGACATCTCTATGGTATTTATCTTAGAAGCAACAGTTGGAGGTGCCAACAAAATGTCTGAGTTCGGTGCCTCTTTGTTCTGCGGGGTAGAAATGGGAGATACAATTCTCCCAGAACATGACCTTCACTAAATGGTCTCATCGCCGAGTTAGGAGTCGCCTTATAGAGACATATGCAAGCAACAAGTTGAGATTCCAGCGACAGTTGCTACTCGCTAGTGATGGTATGCTGACAATGCAGAACTGCGGCGTAATATGACTGCGACTTTTGTCGAGGCTCAAATGCGGCGCAGCCCAACAGTTGAAGGTGTGTTATGTGTACGATTTATCCTGCTGTTGGAAGCATCCTATATTGAAATGTACCGATCCTGGTGCCGCGATGGTCAAGTAAGAGCTCGAATAGACATCATTCATTTTGGCCGATTCGCACTCCCAATCTTCAGGGGGCCCTTGAATAGTACACAATGAGACAATCCACGGGTAGCTGATCTTTGGCCTCTTGGTAATTAGGATTGCTTCACGAAAAGCTATCCCCATTTTCGATACTGGAATATCTTGCAAGTGTGCCCGAAACGTCGCAACAGTTGTCATTATCGGTTGAGATTCTCCCCACGAGTGACTGAGTGCGAGGCAGACACATGTGTGAATCTTGCCGCAAAGACTGAGCCAATTCTTTATCTGTTCAAATATCGACCTGGCTCTTTGGTCGATAGATCGAATCGCCGACTAAGAATCAACGAATCTAAGATGCTGGCTGTGGACCAGTTAGCCAAGTTCGATTTTTGAGAGTGCTCTAATCGTGAGTTCAGTAAACAAACGGAAAGGACTGCCGCGAAAGTATACCCTGCCCCTTTGTTCCGTAGCTGCATCGTGGATATGTGGGCCTCGTCCAAGTCGAATCCCATTTTCACGCCGAGGGCCTGTTGTTGCGATTGAAAATGTTCGAATGGAAACGGGCAGTCTAGTACCGCTTCTTTCTCCGAAGTCTCTTGAAATTATGGAGAGCTTTGCTGTTGTAGGTGATGTTTTGTCCAAGTGTACCATCTGCCGAGATTCTTGTGCAAGTTTGTGGTACGCGGTATGTATCGCCGTATTGGTCGTGATTCTTACTCTCAACATACTGCAACCCAATCGATAAACAGTTCGATGGGAATCTAGGAGGATTCATTCTCTCCTTAAATATACTGTCTTGGAGATCTTCAATAGTATGAAGTATGAGTCTGCAAAGACTGCAGGATACAATCAAGGCCTGGCCGGCGTCAATGTGGTTGCAACCATGCACCAAATATTGAGTTAGGAAAAGCATGCCAATCATTCTTTCGATTGGTGCAGTAACGCCTAGTCATCAATGTTGCAGCATACATCCTAAATTTATGCGGCGGTGCACATTAGCTGGGCATAGAAGCAGTATATTAAGGGCCCCGTTATCCATTGACATGAGATTCGTTTACTGTATTCGGACGATTCCGTAACCCCAATTTGCTTTACCATAGAAGAATATTACTTGGCTTTTAGCTGAAAGCCACCACTAATTGTTTTTTGAGTAGATTACTGGGTAACTAAACTAGGTCTCACCCTCTCTCATATGGGGCTTGGGAGCCGGTAAGCAGTAGTCAACGGTTGATACGGTAGACTGTATGCACAGCCAAGGATTGATATGGGAACTGTTCATTGAGTTGAAATTTGCCGATTTTTCAATACCGGTATTTGAAACGGGATATTTTATATAAACTCTTAGAGAAGCAGCAATCTCAAAACTCAAAATCGAAAGCAATACTCTCCTCGCACGCCCTTTGATTGATCTAGCCGGGCAGGCTTGTTGTTTATTGAGTATTTGATGAAAGAGGAGTGATCAATCCAAAATATACTAGTCAAAAACGTAAGAGTAGGGGGCGATTCGCTTACAGTGGGGAGGGGCTTTCTGATAAGGAGGCAAATGCTTGGCGTGCCCAGCTGGACCCCGCACCTAACTTTTTACCTACCCTCGCACCTCGCTACCATCTTTCAATATTTACAACCAAAAATGATACCTTCCGAAAGAAGAATTGTTGCAGCAGTGAGATGCAGGTCTTGATCAACGTGCTTTACAATATGCAATATGAGGGTCGATCTTTTATAAAGCTTAGGTATGAGCCTTCATTTTGGTAAGATTACCTTACTTTCCTAACTTCTACCAATTCCTCTGAACCACATACTCGAGCCTCAAGACACCGAGTATTGAACGGATCTTCGTCATGTTGCGTTTATTTCTTACTTTTCTTCTTGTTTTCAGCTTATATGTGAGACTGGGACATTCCGAGCGTTGCCGATGTGTAAGCTTCACGCTCATCATTATCTACATACCTACATACTGTCGAGTTTGTGGCTAAATTAGGCCCCAGATACCAAGTGCTCCTTGCTGGCCGACTGCCGCTCAATGGTCAACTTTCAACAACACTATCTCAGGTAAACTGGTCAGGAATGTACCCATAGCAGCTCCTTGTTATCCGGGTGTTTATGAAGATGCGACGAAATGCGCCGCCGTCACAGGCAACTGGACTGATACGAGTTTCCGCTCATCATTTCCAATTGGTTACGCATATCCATACACCGAATCGTGCGATCTCCCGGGTGGGAATACAACACTCTGCTCTTTGGGCGACTCTCCAGTCTTCGCTGTCAATGCTACCACATCAGCGGATGTCATTGCTGGACTTAAATTTGCGCGAGAGAAAAACTTGCGCCTCGTAGTCAAGATGACTGGTCATGACCTCCTCGGTCGATCGACTGGATACGGGAGTCTAGAAATCTGGTTACGTTACTTACGCCAGGGTGTGAATTTTGAAAAGACTTACATAACTACGCCGTCGTACAACCAAAGAACTACGCCACTATGGACTGGCAGCGCCATCGAGGTTAATGGGGGGTACTCTTGGAGTGATGTGTACAAGGTTGCTGTTGCGAATAAAGTCATTGTTGTCGGAGGAGGGTGTCCGGTATGTTTTCTCACTTCAACCTCTCGCTTACTCAGAGTTACTGCGTTTTGATCTTCGGGTAATAAACACAATTGTTGATGATTCATCCAGGATGTTGGCGCCATAGGGGGCTATATGCAAGGTGGCGGGCACTCTCCAGCATCGCGAGACTTTGGCCTAGGAGCGGATCAGCTGCTTGAAGCCCAGGTCGTACTAACTAATGGACAAAAGGTCCTTGCTAGCCCGAATGAGAACAGTGACCTTTTCCGAGCGTTACGAGGTGGCGGTGGGGGAACTTATGGTATTGTCACCAGTGCCAAGATAAAAGCCTATCCGGATTCCAAATATACATCTCAAGCGTTTTACATGGCCCCTCTCAATGCCTCTGGAGATGCATTGGCTGCGTTTATGGAAGCAGTTGCTCTTATTTACGCGGCGTTTCCGACGCTTAACGATGGAGGTTTGAGTGGTTACGGCACGTGGACTTCATACAGCATTCCGAATACACTAAATGCATCTCTAACATATTCCCTTGGCGCTAAAGGGAAGACAATTCAACAAGTCGAAGCGCTGTTTCAACCTACTCTTGAAAAGCTCCTTGTCTACAATGGAACCGCTCTGAATATTGCTGTCAGTTACGCAACCTATGGAAGTTACTGGGACTATTACTTCAGCACTAGTGGAGTTAACAGCGCTGCTAGCGCAAACTCTGCTCTTGTCTCTCGCCTTTTCACGAAAGATAATCTCTCGAAAGGTGCAGCCCTGCGCAAGATGCTGAATACCACGGCGGGCACTGCGTATGAGGGAACTGTAAATGGGTTTTGCCTTGTGAGCGGCGGCGCGGTCTTCAACTCCAGTGATCCATTTTCTGGTGTCAACCCAGTTTGGCGAAAGAGCTACGCCTATCAATATACTGCACGTGGATGGTTAGATACAGCGGATTACTCGACTGCCGCTGCGGTTCATCATGATATCACATATGGAAAAGGCGGCGCGTTGCGGGAGTTTGCCCCTGACACAGGGGTCTACATGAGCGAGAGCGATTGGCAAGATCCTTATTACTTGCAAGACTTCTATGGCTCTCAGCTCCCTGTGCTTCAAGCTGCGAAATCAAAATATGATCCTGAATCTGTGTTGTACTGTCCGACGTGTGTTGGTTCAGAGGAGTGGGCTGTTACATCGAATGGGTCTCTTTGCAAAGTCTGAACCACCTAAGACACCAGATCTTAACCTTGGGTTAGATAACCAATATAGAATTGCCCAAGTGTATCATTTTCGCAATATTTTTTCATCTTGACTGTTTTACCAACCAGCCCCTCCAAATAATTGAAAAGAGTCTTCTTACTAATTAAGCTCCCTCTCCCCCTTTTTAAATTCCTCCCAATCAACTGGGATACAAGCGAGACTCTACAAAGTCTGTAAACTGGCCAATGAAGTGATACCCTATACTTGAAATGCACGACCTCTACCAATCCTTTTATGCCCTTTACCTGCTTACAAGGAATAGAGCCTAGCTTCCTTCTCCCCGTTGGTTTCTCTCAGCGTTCTATTATGGTACACCGCCAATATGCCATACAGAATGGATGATGCAGCACAAATGCACATGGCTCCAATGCAGATCGAATATCCCGTGTGATAAAACGGAGCGTCTGTGGTTAGGAAAGAAAATGTCGCAATGATTCCACCAGAATTACCGAATCCAACCATCCACGCTGTGCCGATTGCTCTTTCGACATGGCCCTGTAAGTTCATCACATACCAGCACAAGATAGCAATACCTGCTGTAAAGATACCCATCGCAACAAGGCAGATTCCGGCGTATTCTGCGGAGAATGAATGGTGGACTGTCATTAGGATCGCAAGACCGATGATTGCAAGGATGAGACCGAATATGACGAATGGCCAACGGAGTTTCAGACGATCTGAGGTATAGGCTGTGATCAAACATAGTCCAAGGGCTGCGGCGAAGGGTGGCACAGTATGCAGCTGGGTTTGAACGACGGAATATCCGTATGTTCTGATGATGGTGGGTGTGAAATAGGCGAAAGAGTAGATTGGAACAACAACGCCTGTAACGAATAGTTAGTCATTGGCAAAGAAACTTGGAAGGATCCCAATCACAAAGATACATTACAGCACCGAGAAAATTCTTGAAACTTTTGAAAAATTTCAAGACATCGGCACCGGTGATAGTTTGATCCTTCTCAATGCCACCCACTCTACCAATGACGAACTTTCTCTCCTCTTCGGTTAGCCACTTTGCATCCTCGGGGAAATCAGTTACGAGAAAGAATGCAGAGAAGCCAATAAGAATAGTTAGAACACCTTCCAGAATGAAGATCCATTGCCAATTGTGTAAGCCACGAAGTCCATCCATTTTTTGGATGGCGCTGGCAAGAAGTCCCCCGAAGGCGGCTGCTATGATGACTGAACACCAGTAAACAGTGAACCGTTGCAATGATTCTTCACGCTTGTACCAGATACTAATCAAATAGAAACCTATAATTACCATCGTTAGTCTCTAGTAGCTCTGCTGCGTGGTGCATACGTACTTCCAGGGAATATTCCAGCCTCACAAAAGCCGAGGAAGAATCTGGTAGCGAGTAGCCCACTGTAGCTTTTTACTGGAATTTGTATTAGAAAATAGATAGATCACTCGACCAGGAGGGTATTCATACCAAAGCCCTGGGCTAACATGACGACACCAAACCCAAGAATACATCCTGATACTATGAAGCGTCAGACATCGCGACGACCACGTGAGTACAATGGTACCATACACCATACATGAGGTTTGAATCGTTTCATAAAGATGTTAGAAGGTATTTCAAACAGGATGTATGGGACGAAAAATATGCATAATGCTACATTTCGTTGGTTGCCAACCAGCTTCAAGTCTTTTGGTAGGCTCATCGTTAAAGCATTCGAGATGTTGACCCTGTGGGGCAGAATCGTTAATGCTACCACAGTTACTGCAACTCGTGACACATACCGGTCGAGAAATGCTGCAACATAGATGATGAATAGCATTGGCAGCAGTCGCCGATCTATTTTCCTAACTAAAGCCTTCTCGTCGATCGTGCTCATTTGTAGAGCCGGTGATGACAAGTTATCATCGCCCAGTGAGTGATGAGTTATGTGCCCATCAGGTTTCTGCTCTGCCATCTCACTGCTCTGTTCTATGTGGCGACATCAACACGTGAGTAGAGTCGTTTTGACACGCAGAGATGAGACACTTACCATGACGGCGTTCCATTGTCGCTGCTACTTTCTACCAATTTCGTTTATGAGTAATGTAGTTTTCGGTAAACACAATCAATGATGTGCAAAAGAAGAAGGGAACGTGTGCAGTTTCTCGAATGACATTGGAATAAACCAAGAGTTCAGAGATGGCTCAGATGGGAGTGCAAGGTTCTAACCAGCATAAAAGGCCACATAGCAATGAAGGTAGACACGCTTCTATCCTGTAACATATCACAGAAAGTTGCACATGCTGACATACATTGTGGCGGTTACGCTGACAGACACTCACTGATAAACGATTCGTCCAGCGGGATGAGACGTTGGTAGGGTAATTCAGCCCAGCTCCCGCGGGGCGGGTGGATATGTGGGGAATGAGCCATTTAGCTCTGGGCTTGTGCAACCTTATTTCAACATGCAAATCAGTAACATCGCAAATCACAGAGAATTCAACACACTGGGTCCTTCTCAATACTCTAGATTCGTTTCAGCAGTATCAATGGCGCTCGCGATGATACCATTTTTACGTATGGATTATACACTTGCGTGTGCAGAAACCAAACAATGCATATATGATTGGTGTTAAGGAGGAGCGGGGTCGAACGCATCGGATGGATGGGAGTAAGATTACACAGAATTTTCAGCTGACTGCTGGTTCTATGATAGGGAATACAGTTAAGATTAAGCAGCCTCAGATTTCATGTGAGTCTGCTAACACGCGTTATTTGTGGCATCCTAGAATAAAACTTTCTGCATGTAAGCATATAGTCTACCAGAAACATACGTCTTCCTTTCTCGACCTTTGTTCCATAAACTAGGTTGTGTCCAAGCAGATCCTGTAGCACATGCTCGCATTTGTAAATATAATATTCTTTATCGGGTATCTACAAACTCCCCATCTCCCTATGCGCCCAAATCGTAATATATACACATACCCGTCCGGAAATTGTAAACAAATGCGTTTCTCGTGATATCTTTATTTTGGAATGCTAAACCGCTCATTAAATCATGAATCTCGCCGATGTACCGTCTCTCTGCCGTCGGCACCGAATGAGTAAGTTTGCGCCAGCTTTCAGGATCAGAGAGCTTAGTCTCTCGAATAAGCTCCATTACCTGTATATAATTATTAGGCATTGAGCGTTTGAAGATTGAAAGTGTTGGAATGGCTTACATGGTCAGTTGTTTCGATGGCAGCAATTGGTCCATTGAGGAATGATTGTACCACTGGCAGAAGTAAGATACGATTAGAATACAGGTTCTCAGCATCCAGGCTTCACCTAGATGGCACGGAAATACTCACAAGTCGCTGCTCGCCCCTGAGCCTGTTCTACTATATTTCTCCTATTTGATTTCTTGCTCTTGGTACCTGCGACTAGTACTCGCACTTCTTGCTCGTGATCGATTGGGCTTGCTTCTGGCTGGCTGTGCTGACGATACAACCTAGATACGTCAACATTGTCCCCGCCCCTAACTCAGATAAATGCATAGAGTAGTGAAGAGAATACTCACTTGGTACGGTTATGAATGCCTTCACGCTGATCTCTCTCGCGCATCTCGCCTCTTATCCATGCGACTAATTGCGTACTAGGAATGTCCGCGTCTGGAATATCTTTACGACCGGTAGTCTTGCATCTCACAACCGAGTCTTGCTTGATGATTACGATCCATGAGTAACTATCGTCCCGATATTTCGAAAGAAGATCTTCTGGAGACCGTGAATCGCGTGCAAGCTCGGCACTGATATCATTGGACCACAGTGTCTGAACAAGTTCAATACCAGTGGAGCGTAGTATAGCTGCATCATGACTGGCGACGAGTACCTCACACTTCTCAAGTGAATAGTTAGAACACGACTACACTTTTGATACACAGATTGAGAATACTGACCCGTTTTGTGTTCCATATACCTTGTATCTCTTCCTCAGGCTTCTTCAAGAAATTTTTCGCATGGGATTTAGGTAGTCTAGCCATTTTCTCCCAAGCTAGATTGAAGCCAACAGCATGACGCTCTTCGGCAATACTTTTGTGATGTCGGTGCTCACGAATCAAAGAATCATATCGTCCTCCAGCCGCAAACACGTCGCGGACTTTTCGATCATACAAGCAGGAAAACAATATCCCACCCTTGTAAAAGTTCTCTCTCAGACTACCAAGAGGATTGACGTATATCTTGCTTTTTACATCAAACAGCTTTGTATATCTGTGATTATGTGTTAGTTACGTGACTTGTATGATCCAAAGGCGGCCCGGTTAAAATGTTGGGAAATGAATGGAAAACCTACTCGACTACATCTCGTAAATGTGCAATGGAAGAAGATGCTTTCTCAAACATGTCAGTGCCTTCGAATATAACCTTGAGTCTATGGAAGGCTTTGGCAGGGCTATCTCTAAAGTCAAAGCGCTGAAGATCCTCGGCGCTTGTGGCCGATAGTCCCACAAGCGGGGAACGAAGTTCGGCTCGAATCTTTTGCCAGGTCCATTGCTGCACATTGAGCTTACTCAGAGTGTCTGCAGTTGCTTGCCGAATGCTAGGCTCAATGCGGCAGAAATCGAAGATAATGCCTAGAAGATCGGCGTGATTTATGTGAAAGCACATCTGAGACGAAGGCAGGGATGGGAAGCTAGTCACAATTTCGTCGAGAACCTTGATCACTTCCGCTTCCTTCAGTGCTAGATCTAGACTGTCAGACGAGACAATATCGAAATCTACCTCACCAAAAGTTTGTGGAGCTGCACCGTCGTGTTTGTCGCGGAACACTGTTCCGAAAGCGAAGGATCGCTCCGTCGGTGGGCGATGTTTGGCAATAGCACGGGCATTTGGCACCGTGAGATCGTAAGGTAGCTGTAGCAAAGTGCCACTTGCATCCAATAATTTGACAGCATTCGGCCCATAATGATCGGAGGAAGGGAAAAGAATGCTTCGCGGTGTCTCAATTGCTCCATGATTACGGAAAATGGAGGTCAACTTTTGCTTCACAAGACCTTGGAGCAATAGATCGTGCCCATTTGGAGGCTGAACTCCCATATCCCAGGCGAAGTTCTTCGCCTGTTTAGTTGGTCGAGAAAATAGAGCACTCATCATTTTCTGATGGTAAGGAGATTTCGAATCGGACAAACCTGCTAAGGTCTGTCGAATAGTCTCACTTTCCATCTGTACTGGCAACTTTCTACTCTGCAGTAACTCGGCGCTCGAAGGTCTTTCTTTAGGATTGTGATTGAGTAAGGAGATAATAATGTCCGCTTGTACAGTCTTCCCAGCCTTGTCAAAGCTTGTTGGTAAAATAGGTTGTTTGCTTCTCAATCCATCGATGACTTGAGCCTAGTCAAAGAGTCAGTATTATATCTTGTGATGGAGTGGCATTTGTTGCTGGCATCTATCCATTTGAGAGTAGATTTAAGGCAAATGTGAAGCCAAGTTGAGAACTGTGAACTGTCTGTAAGTAGAGGGAATGCAAACTTACCCGCTCCATGCCCACAAGTGGTGTGTAGCACATCTCAAAGAAAATGACACCAAGCGAGTACATATCTACTTTGCCAGTGTAGGGGCCACTAGACACCGATGATCGAATTTCTGGCGCGATGTATGAAAATGTGCCGATGCTTCTTGTTAAATCTCCACTATTCTGGATCGCAGCCGACGATGATCTGTCAAGCACAGAGTACTGTCCTCTTGTAGCTAGACCTAAATCGCCTATCTTCACGTTCGAGGCCCCGTCAATGAAAATATTCTCGGGTTTGAGATCTCGGTGAACGAAGTTGAGACTGTGGATGTGCGCGAGGCCTTCTAATATTTGGCGAAATAGACGCCAGATCTCATCATTATCTTTATGGAGATTACGCCGGATCAAGTCGCGAAGCGTCCGCTTCTCACAGTACTCCATGGATATGTACAGAATTGTTCTGAACGGTCGAGATCGTGGATTAGATCTGCTTCTTCTCAATGCAAGAGCATGGTGTTCATTTACACGATCACTGCCATTAGGTTCAGCAGACTCTTCGTCATCTTCATCATCACTATCAGTTGTCTCGTCGAACCCGAACTCTACTTGATATCCACTAGTAGACATGAAATCAAGTCCACCTGTACTCGTTCCGAATTCGATGTTGGGTCCCGATTCAGAGACACGACTAAGGGATTCTTCAGTGGCAGCATCTGTTGTGGCTGTGTCATCATCTGTTTCTGAGAAATCTGGAACTTCTTCGGTCCAAGTACTGAAATATCCTACACAGTCGTAAGTAAATCGTCATATAGTGATGGGTTTGCGGGGCTTGAGCCTGGCACTCGTCATGCCAATTGCGATATTGAGGCTTGACAGAGTTGAAAATTTACTGAGGCACTGCCTTGTGTCTGCGCTTTCAGATAGGAATCGCACAATTGTGTTCCTCGAAACAACAATAGAACTTATGACTTACGAACAACGGAAGGATGATTTAGTTGTGAAAGCAGTCTTGCTTCTTTAAGTATCTCATCCAAAGAAGCAGAAGATTTCTGGGTTATTTTCTTGATAGCATATATCTGCCCATCGAGTTTCTGTCGCGCTTTCACAACCTCTCCAAAGCCTCCTTTACCCAAGCGGCCTTCCTCGACGAAATCATGGGCGTACCTCGAGAATGGCCCCCCAGCACTCATCGAATCGCGTCTAGGCCTCCTTGAGGTGATCGGAGTCAAGGTAGTCATGGATCCCAGCCTAGATCCTGCGGTCGAAGGCTCTTCATCCATAATGGAAGCATCTGTAACTAGGAACTTGCATGAACCTAAAATATTCAAGTCAGTAAGTACGTTCTGAGCACTAGGTTTTGCCCTTGATGACTAGAAATAGAAAATGTACTTACTGAGCGCGAACGCTCGTGGGCGTTTCTTGGGGTCCGGATTAAACAATTTTAGCATGAAATCATGCAAAGCTTCGGATAAGGCCAAAGATTCCATCATTGACTTCGGCGAAGAGTATTTTCGAATGACGTTGAGGCCAAAAACCATCTGAAGGAAAAGAATTCCAAACTCCCAAATGTCGGTCTTGGCCGTTTTCACAACATCCTCTGAATTGGCAGTCTCTGGAGGCAGCCAATATGCAGATTTTGCCACTGCAACAATGTCTGTCCGCTTCTTTGTGATTCTAGCACCAAGAGTGTGCAATTTTCGTTGATAACCTGCATCGGCAAGCTTAGGTCTTACCTGACCGTCTGACTCTCTGAACAAAAGTACATTCCCGGTATGAATATCCTTCAAGATTTAGTAGGAAAGACACCAAAAGCGTTTTGAGACATACCTCATGTATTATGCCATGTTCTTCGTGGAGAAAACGTAAGGCATCCAGCAACTCAATGGTCCAGGAACGAACCTTGGTGACATTCAGTTGCTCTACAATATCCAGAAATTCTTCAAGCGACCCTTTCTCGGCATACTCACTAATGATGCTAACGGTCCAGGTAGACTCGTTCCTGGCAAAAACGGGAACTTGTCAGGATTTTCCTTTAGCATAATGGATGGACAGCGAAGAATACTTACGAATCTTTCTCAACTTTGAAATCAAGGAGATTGAGAACAGTCTCGTGGTTGATGTTTCTCAGTTTCTCAAGCTCCGCCTCCATCGCTTGTAGTTGACCTTTGATACTGCGATCATTTAATTTTGTGTCGAGCACAGTTTGTTTCAACACCAAAAGGGGAGACGCAACTTGAGGTCCAACCGCTGGTTTAACTGTATAGCAGCGAGAAATAGGACCACGACGTAGCAATGATTTGTTTGTAACAGCTTGAAAGTAGAGAGGATTACCATCACTGTCTAGTACCGATATCTGACGATCTAGCATCTCGTGATCCTGGGCCATCTTTTCAAGCATTGAATCGGATACAGCGATGGCGGGAGGGGGCTGATTCTTTCGTTTTATCTCTTTCGCCTTTGCTCGCTGTCTTTTGAGTTCATCTTGTACTAGATCTCCTAGCATTCTTTCTTCCTCCAATGACTCCAGCCTATGAAAAGCTTAGTAAGTTTTGTTTGACATTTATTAGGGGACATATGATGCCACCCCCGAAGTTGGTGGGAACGGAGTCTTAATCTCCTCAATTTTGATGAAACGAAACCCAAGGAGCACCACAGCCTCCCGTGAGCAACACGATGAAAGAACTTGACTGCGAAATATGGAAAATGGAACAAGAATCATGCACTAATCATTCTGATGATTCTTTCGGTTGTGGAACTATCAGGCGGGGACGGAGTAAATTAATAACTACTTACTGCTTTCTCTTTTCTTCCTCTAATTTCTGGTCCTCCACCAACTTCGCTGCAGCTGCTTCATGTGCTGCACGTTCCTCTTCTAGACTAGGTAATTCTCGTCCCGCAGCCTTGGCTTCCGCAGCTTCTTCAAGGACTTCTTGACAGGCTGTGACGATTTCCATGATCATAGCTTGTTCCTCCTTGACCAGCTGTCTCGGTAAGGTCTCAATGATGGTCTGAAGCTTGAACTTGGTGGATTCCCGAAGACGGTTACCTCCTTTTAGAGTTAACAAAGGGGGCGATTTGGGATATGTAAGAGTAAGTGTAACTCCTAGTGTCACGGAAATATCCTCATCGGAACTCTTGATACATATTTCAAATGCTGGCTCGGATTTCTACAGCGAGTTAACCTCAATCCTTTATCTGATTCGCCATACTGCGTACCTTCCAAGCCGAATGATGAGCTGCGATACGGCGAAAGTCTTCGCCGTATATCGAGGCAAGGGCGATGAGTTCATCTTCCTGTGTCTCCTCATAGGGAGACTTGGGAGCTTCATTTACGTCGGTGTGTAATACGGGAAATGCGTCTGTAGTCTTTCGCACTGGTTTTTTCCCCGGTGGTGGCATGGCGGCGATTATGACTGATTTCTGATGATTTGGTGCAATGAGTCTGACTCGATAATTCAAATGAGAAATCAGTGGCCGAAGCCACCTTTCTACGCGCTGGTTCTAGACATTTCGGATAACTTGTGAATGAAGAATGATAAGAGTATAAAATGTGATAAAGGTTCAGAAAGCTTCGGGGATTTGGAGCTCGACAACTACACCACCTAAGGCTGAACATCCAGCCTATCATATCGCAAGGGGCCCCACATACCCTCGCTACCCTTGTTGCCCCGCAGTGTCGCTACGCCCTTTGTGCACAAAGCCGCCGACTATCGCATCTAAACTTTATGCCCGCGAGGCTCAAATGAGTCAACAATCAACGATTTTAATTCAATAATTGAGAGGGTCGAGGAGCTCAAATTGAACCGACTCCAGAGGTCAATTGAACTGTCCTTATTACCACGCATCGAAAAGATCGACCGATTCAACGTCTTCTTCAACAAAATGGCCCCAAAAGCGTGCGCAAGACTTCCATTTCCTCGATTGATAAGGCCAACAGCTTCTCTCAAAATCACCTCAAATTGGGCACGATGTTACTCTGCGTACCGCGATATCTTGATACCTCCGGCGAAAACGAAATACATTCCTGCAAGTGGTACATATCCTAAGGGATTTCTGGTGTCTGGGACTCATGTAGGCGTGAAGCCCACCAACAAAACTACACCCGATCTCGCATTTCTTGCGTCGGAAACGCCATGTGCAGCCGCAGCAGTTTTCACGAAGAACAAATTTCAAGCCGCTCCGGTTACGCTAAGCAGGAGTATGCTACAGAGAAGGCAAAATGCTGGAATTCGCTCAATCATTGTCAACTCGGGATGCGCAAATGCTGTTACGGGAAAAGGTGGATTGGAGGATGCTGAGAAAATGGGCGCTGAAGCCGACAAATGCTTCGGTGCGCCAAACGATGGAAAGGGTGGAAGTACGATAGTTATGAGCACCGGGGTCATTGGCCAAAGGTTTGGGCATCTGATTTCCAAATACTCAATTCGGCAGCTATACTAATTGATTTCGTTCTAGGTTGCCTATTCAAAAAATATTGCTTAAAATACCTTCTGCCTTTGATGGCCTAGGAAACACTCACGATCATTGGCTAACCACTGCCCAAGCGATTTGTACCACCGATACCTTCCCAAAGCTAGCATCTCGAACATTTTCCCTGCCATCGTCTCCTGGGATTGAATACAGCATGGCTGGAATGACAAAGGGTGCAGGAATGATCCATCCAAACATGGCGACACTGCTAGGAATGATTGCCACAGATGCTCCTATTGCACCGGCTCTACTCCCATCATTACTCGTAAATGCGGTTGATCTGTCGTTCAACAGCATCTCTATTGACGGTGATACATCTACGAATGATACAGTGGCTATTCTTGCGAATGGAGCTGCGGGGGGCAAAGAGATTGATTCCGAGTCATCTGAGGATTATGCTGTGTTTCAAAATACTTTGACTGAATTTGCCCGCGACCTTGCCAAGCTCATCGTTCGAGACGGTGAAGGAGCCACCAAATTTGTCACAATCCGTGTAGTAGATGCCCCATCTGTAATTGGAGCACGCAAAATCGCCAGCACAATCGCAAGGTCTCCGCTTGTCAAGACCGCATTGTACGGCAAGGATGCCAACTGGGGCAGAATTCTCTGCGCTACGGGATACGCTCAAATCACAGAACCAGGCATGCCAATTAATGCAACCGAGATCATCCCAGAAAAGACCAGCGTCTCATTTGTCCCCCCTGACGGGTCTGGGGAACTTAGACTTTTGGTTAATGGAGAACCAGAGAATGTGGATGAGGTTCGTGCTGCTGAGATCCTGGAACATGAAGATATAGAAATCGTAGTAAGCTTAGGGATCGGAAACAAGGAGGCTATCTATTGGACTTGTGACTTCAGGTAGGTTGGATCTCAAGGCTGTGCACTGTGCTGTGATAGCTGCTAATGAATCATAGTCATGAATATGTCACCATCAATGGCGATTACAGGACATGAGGAATCCCTTTACCATCTGAAAAAGATAGAATTGAGCTCAAAGCTTGCTCGAAGTAAATATTACAGGATATAGTATATAGGAGAGGAAAGAAGTCGTTCAAGTTGCGATAATGATAAAGCCGTGGAGTGGGAGTCCAGTCAAGCGTATTTATATCATAGATGATACCCAGAGGCGTGTCAATTGAGTGGTAAAGAAAACCGACCTGGCTGTATTTATGGAATTCTTACTGTAAGCTGGAGCCAAATGATGGCTGTACTGAGCGTCATTTCCTTGGGCAGGCCAAGTCAAACATTAAAAAATGTGCACTCCAATGCTCTCTTTGCAGTGAGCACAGCTTTTCTAAGACGTTTGGATCCTGAACCAACCTTCTGCTCAAGACTTCGATCTCTGTGTTCGGGCAGGAGGGGAGCAATGCTGATTCCATTCTTGATTTCATCCACATATGTACACTTCAATCCATATTCACCTGCCCTCTCCCAACTCAACCCGTTCTCTCAGCAGTCTGCGGTGTCCAAGCTTCAATCTTCGGCTTAACACTATCCACAATCATCAGTAATAAAATCCAAGGTTTAAAGCCATCCTTGTTTTGGATACCACTCACGTAGAATAAGTCTTGTACGCAGCCCGACTAGCCGTCAAATTCGGTCTGTGATGCGGCAACTCCCAAGGTCTAACACCAGTTCTCAAAATCGGATCTTCGGTCGGCGGCTTGTCAACCATATATGAAATCCATGCGTGCCATCCAGGCTCGATGTGCGATCTGGTGTTTGGTGATTAGAAGGGGATGCCGCGGGGTAATGGTATAGATGGAGGCATGGATGGAGTGCTTACGGATCGAATTCATGGTCTTTGTAGTCTACCCATCTAGTTCGTACTACGGATTTGGTGAGCGCAGTGCCAACTGGTAAAGAAGAAGGGAGGTAACGTACGAGGTAGTTCTTCCTCGAGGTTCTCGAAGTATTTGTTGCCGTAGCGATCTGTCGCGATCAATTTACCGGCTTTGGTATCACCTGTTCTTATGAGCTCCAACTCCCATACATGCAGACCATTCGGTGTATACCTATATACTATATTTCGGAGTCCGCCATTAGTCCATGTATGATAACGGGAAGCCGTTCGTTCGTTCGTTCGAGGTTGACTTACTTGAATTTGGCGGAAAGCATCCTACCAGTCGTTCATTAGCCAGCTATCCAACACATCTTAAAGAGTACACGTACCCTGATGCCCACCCGGCGCAAATTGCGCAGCGTCCGCATAATCGTAGACATCTTGGAGGTGTTGCAATGGCTGTATCTACGCTCCCAGCAATGATGGAATTGAAGTTCATGAAGTCGGTCGTTGTTCGGCTTGCCGCTTTTGCTCCCCAGCTAGCGGCCGACCACTCAAGAAACTTTGATTTTGACCACATTGGATTCACAAGCGCAACAGCACAACTTTCACAATACAGCAATTCTATTTGCGGGCGAGAACAACTCAGGGGAAAGGTAAGAGATATGATTGTACGGAGTATAACGCGATGCGCACGCATACGAAAAATACCCAAACTGCAAACCCCTGCCCAACGCATCAACCCGCGCAGTAGCTACTCGACATCATCTACGAATTCCACAACGAGCGCCGCTCCCTCACCTGGTGCCTCACCCGCGTCAATGCTCGGAGCTTTTACAAATGAATGCGACAAGATAGCGCCCAGGTTCGATGTGGAGGCCTCGCAGATCCAGATTCTACGCACGCCGTCGGAGTTCTACGATACTTTGAAGGTTCGGGATTACTTGCTTGAGGATTGGAGGTGAATGCTGATCGATGCATGGATATAGAGTAAAATCCTGGCAGCAGAAACGCGGATTTTCTTGTCGACGTTGTATATAGGGAAGACAGAACATGAATTAGTCAGTTCCAACAATAATCAAGAAGACAATTCTCTCATTTCTAAATGCGTATAATAACATAATATGTAGATATCAACGCTGCAACAAGCGCTTCGTGCCAAACCTCATCTGAAATTGAGTATCCTTACGGATGCATTGAGAGGAACGAGGGAATCGCCAAATGCATCATGTGCGTCACTGTTGGCGCCCTTGGTGCAGGAGTTTGGTACGGAAAGAGTTGAGGTGAGGATGTTCCATACGCCGAATTTGACCGGGTTGAGGAAGAAGTGGATTCCAAAGCGGATTAATGAGGGTTGGGGATTGCAACATATGAAGCTGTACGGAGTTGATGATGAGATTATCATTTCTGGGTATGTATCCCCCTTGATTCTTTGCGCTAGATCCGACACTGACGAGGGTTGAAAAGGGCAAATCTGTCAAGTGATTACTTCACTAATCGACAAGATCGATATCATGTGTTTTCATCTAAAGAGGTCACGGAGTATTTCGCCAAAATTCAAAACGCTGTGTCGAGTTTGAGCTTTCTCGTTACGCCAGATCCGCAATTACCTGCTGGATATACACTCGAATGGCCGTCATCTAATAACTGTCCATCTCCATTAACAGATCCCAGCGCATACAAATCCCGGGCCACATCCATCCTCACACCTCTACTCCAACCTAGCGCATCTCCATCAACCACTTCATCCGCACCTTCCAAAACCAACACAGCTATCTACCCCATCTCACAATTCACCCCCCTCTTCCCTCCCACCGCCAATGACCCCTCCACCGAACTCCCTCTCCTAACCCATCTCCTCAGACTCCTCTCACATCCCACTACTCCCCCTTCAACCTGGACCTTCACAGCCGGTTACTTCAACCCCTCCCCGCAACTAACCTCCCTCCTCCTCTCCACCACCTCCCGCAACAACACCGTCCTCACCGCCTCGCCCCACGCAAACGGCTTCTACAACTCCCCCGGCGTATCCGGTATGCTGCCCGCCGCATACACGCTCCTCAGCCGGAAATTCCTCGCCGCGGCAGAGAAACGCATGCCGAAGCCGGATATTCGGCTGAGAGAGTGGAGGCAGGGCACAGTTAATGAGGAAGGAGGGTGGACATATCACGCTAAGGGGCTATGGGTTGATTTCATTACTGGGTTGAAAAAAGAGAGCGGGAAGGAACAGATACCAGCGATCACGGTGCTGGGAAGTAGTAATTACACAAAGAGGTCGTATACGCTGGATCTGGAAACGGGAGTGGTGATTGTTACGACGGATGAGGGGTTACGGGGGAGGTTGAGGGAGGAGAGGGATGCGCTGGGGGAGTGGGCGAGGGAGGTGACGATGAGGGAGTTTGAGAGTAGTGAGAGGAGGGTTGGGGTGCATGTTAGGATTGCGATGTGGATTGTCGGAGTTGTAGGGGGTGCGTTGTAAAGTTTGGAGAAGCAGTGAAGAGCGGGGATTGTGTACGATTACTTGGTGCTATATGAGGAGTGCTGTGATTGGGAAAGGGGTTGTGCATGATAGACTCGAGATGGAAACTGGTATCGTTTCGACCAAACCTAGCTGGTTGTAAACCTGCGTACGGTGGAGCAAGGCAAAACAAGTATAAACGCAATCCAACACATCTATTGAATCCATACCATACCATCTGACACTCGCTGCCAATCTCGAAAATCCCCCACCACCAGCTCAAGACCCAGTCGAAAATTTCCGCCCCCCTCAAGCTATCGAATACTCGTACCCCAACATATGAGATCAATCAATACCAAGCCTGCAACAACCTACCTAATGGCTGTAACCTGCATAACACAACAAAGCAGGATCCAAGCGTAGAATTTTAGCTCCGATGAAACATTCAATGCGAAGGAACAGGCTATCGACGACTAAAGTAAGCGGTGCCTAGAGGCTGAGAATCGCTAAATTATTGAGCTGACGATATTGAAAAAATGACGCGATCCTGCGATCGCGAATTGCATGTAGCTGAATTGAATATCGAAGGCAGCAGGAAAAATACTCTTGTTGGTGGGTATGGGCGAGGGGTAACCTTTGTAAAGGGGCAAAAAGGGGGAGGTGGATATCAGGGGAATACTGTAGAATTGAGGGGGTTGTGATGGCCGGGGGATGAAAATTCTGTGTTGGTCGAGCACCTAACAGAAGATTACACTGAGGCAACGGCGGATTAGAAAATTATGTAGTCTATTTGAAGAGAAAACATCAATCGTGTAGTTGCTAGCAGGCTTCCGGCTTCCGGCTTCCGAAGAAGCACATAGAAAGATATCAAAAGTGATGGAAGAGCGCAGACGAGCCCAAGGCCACTTCCGAAAACCACTTGGCCAGATATCAGAGAATCACGAGTCAATAAGAGTCTTTCCAGTCGGAAATATGATTCATCTACGTGCAATCAGACAGCTTCCAGACGGCAGACATCCCGGACTACATTGCCCTTATCAGAAGACTGTTGCTCCCGCACTTGGAGGCAACGGTTGGGCAGACAGACATGTGCGAGGGGACGGGTAATGTGCATGCATACACCCTAGACGACGACAGAGACGGCAGAGAGACGGCAGATAAGAAAGAAACGGGTGGACTAAAATAACGTCATGCTCAACAGCTCCATGGGTATCATCCAAACACAGAGCAAAGAAAGCCAACAAAGAACGTGCAAAGAAAGTAAAAATTGTTAAAAATTTTAACAAACGGCCCAACATCAAGCCCGGGCCGTGTGTCTAGACAGATGAAGAGATAGATAACGTATTAACTCCATGGACTTGAGCGAGCGACTTGTGCAGGCCGCTCATACACCAACGCTGAGCACGATTTCGTGACTGGAAATCCATCCCTGTGCAGAGACATGCATATACGATTATTAGGACCTTTTCCCACGCTGGACACTGCCGTCAACTAGTAATGCATGCGCAGTGGGTCATGACATGCAAAGACTGCGCAAAATATTCAACAATGCGGCAGGTTGCCATTTGGGCCGCAAAGTATTTTCCGATCGGGTCACTTCACATCCGTAACACGCCTGCGAGGTGACCCAAGATATTGGCAAACATTTTTTTCCCACATTAACAACAACTTAACAAGTAAAAATTCAAATTGAATCAAAACGATCGGAAAACGAATTGTCTATCCATCCATGCATGTAGTGCCCACCGGTCCCTTTAAGCGCGCAACACCAACTCCGAAACTCCAAAAACGTCCAAAAAATCAGTCCGCCCCCAAGGTTTATTCTAATCCCAAAATTTTCCCAGTCCCGTCCTTAAACGCCGATGCACGATCAAACGTTTTCTCCTGCAGCCCTGCGCAAGACCTCCGCAAACGAGTTTGCTCCGGACCCCAACCAACAGCAGCTCCCGGCCCCCTCACATACTTCAATGTTGTCAATCAGGCTCCCGGATTCCTGAGCGGTGCTCAGCATTAGTCGTGCGTAGTGATCAGTGAGAACGTTGTCTAGCGGGCAGAGAACGTATGTGGTGGGGATTGAGCGCCACGCCGCTGTTGTGGTTCGGTGATAGAGAACAGAGGTAGTCTGGGGTCGGAGAAGTTGTGCATACTAAAAAGATGTTAATATCAACGAAGTTGGATGTTATCAACCAGAGGAATACCCACATATTCACCATGGCCAGCTGGTAAATCATTGTAAAAAGTTTGGATGGCTGATGCAGCAGAAATGCTAACTGTACCGACCTTGTACTGGAAGTTTAGTGAATGTAAGCCAAAGTTCAACATAGAAAATCTTGCTTGGTTGCGGCAGGAGGAAGCGAAGTTGTGATATTGACGAAATCACAGGTGGATTTGGAAGGGGTTGGTGGAGGGTAGGGAAGATACAGAGATTGTACTTACACGTGAGGTTGTATTGCTCTGTAGGTAAGGGGGAAAAGAACTATAATCTCCCTCCTGACACATTTTGAATCCCTCTTTGACTATCCAGCCCACAACATACACGACACGGAGAACTCCACCTCGAAGACCTCTCTGGGCCCTCTCAGTGTGACTCAGACCTTGCAAGGCATCCCCTCCAGGGACACCAGCATATGAGTGCAGAACTACAATGACATAGTGTCCTGCTTCCACATATCGAGATACTGTGCTTCGAATTGCTCTCATATCCTGAGCTGGATCGTTTGATGTAGGCGTTCCATTGGTCACGATCGATGGAAGAGTGACGGGGTGGACAGCATATCCGTAGGAACCGAGCAAATCTCTAAGGGGCTCAAAAATCGCCGAAGTGTGGCAGAAGCCAGGAACGCAGATGAATGTAGGTCTAGACATAACATGAAAAGTGGATGAGTTAGGGATAGATTAAAGAATATGGAGTTCCAACAGTTACTACATATATAGGAGAAACCATTACAAACCTAGTCTCACACCTAGTCTCCAACAACATTGATCAGCTGACCAAACTTGGCCGTAAGTGATGGCAAGAATGTTGACCACCCGAATAAAACTTTGAGTTCAAGGCTGCGGTCAGAAGCAATTTTTGCATCGTAACATTATCCAATAGAATCCGGAGTGACCAAAGATGTCAATCATAGCTGATATGATGTCTTGAATGCCAATCAATAACCGCCATGGGTCCTCGGGCGACTTGTTTATAAAGATTCGTCTGCTTTTACACTCCCGTGCCCGAATGTTTGGGTGAATGTTCCGTGAAAATTGATCCCTTCCCGATTGATTTGAATTGGGTAGTATCTCAGGGATGCAATTCCTAAGCCCGACGCTTGAACTTATTTTGAGGATCTTAACGAGACATGTTTTCAGGTTTCCGCTCCCTCACGCTCATCTATGCCCAGCGCCATAAAAGAAACTTGGGCCTCTGAAACATTTACACGGAGAAAGATGACGAGCGAAAATAACACTGACACTTCGAATAACAATGGACAGATAAGAAACAAAATGGCCGCAGTGCTTCGGAAGACAACAACCTTATTCAGGATACATATTGCTCTTAAGATAGAAATGCACACTATAATTAACCAGCATAGGAAGTCAGACTTTCGGTACGAGGTCGCTTGTGCCGCGCGATTGACGACCCTGCACTGCCACAAAACGACCTCGGACGAACAATTGCACAGCTCAAGGTAATAAGAGTGCTCTTCCCAGTGAATGATAGGCAATTAACAAGATGATTGAATGAGAAAGGAATATAGGCCAAAACAGCTTGTTTTGGAGTTTTCCCGGAGGTTTGGGTCTTGATGACCAAAGATCTCACCCGAAAGAGACAAACCCAGAAGTCACCAGAGACTCTCTCGCGCGCAGGCGAACTGGGACTGGATATTCTCAAGATGGATCATGAGCTCAAACATTGTTCGATATAGTTGGTTCTTACTGAGATGGTGCATCGTTCCTGCCAACTCATTGCGGCAAGCTTGGGTACGAGGCAGCGTAAGCTCGAGAAAAACGGGGTCTGGTGGAAAATTTCCAGAGGACGGAAAAGGAGCCTGAAACAATTCCATCAATTGAGGCCTAATATCGAGCTTAGAAATCAATACACGCGTAAAGGCAGAGTCATTCAGGAGTCTCTGAAAGATGGCCGTACTCGTAGACTGTTGGAAAATTTCGCGTTGATGGTTGATTGCCATAGCCATGGCAGCGCCTGTGTAAGAAGCCAACAGTTTCGCTTAACAAACAATTGGTCGATAAGTTCGCACCTCCGGAGTTTACTATGGACACATTCTGTACGTCAAGTGGCCAGCCGTGCCAGCCCCTTCACGCCCTTCGATCTCCGTCCGGTTTTTAATTTCGCCGAACCGATGCCGATGCACGATTTCGTACTGTAAACTCATTGCAGGTGGTAGTTGGACAGCTTCAAGTCGCCAAGAGCGGGGTTTGGCGGAGATTTGCGGGGCAAAGTGCTACTCGAGTAGTAGTATGACATTCCCCAGCAACCCCCAACCACCCCGACGCCGGACTTCGGGTCTTGTCTGCAAAGGCCAAAGATCTTCAGCACCACAAGCACGCTACGGCTTCTTAACCTCGCTGATTGGAATCTCATCTAGACGTGTCCTATGAGTTCTAACAGGAACCTTCTTTCCGTCATCTGGGCTCTTGGTAACTTCTTACGGTAGGAGAATCTCCATCTCCATACTTCTCATACTTCTAGCAGAGGAAGCAGGGGCAACGATGGTTCGACAACGCGTGACCCATGTTGAACAACAAAAGGTGGGAGCATTTACCCCGCTGGAGACCTGCACAGTAGTACATACGGACGTACTCGTACAGCTTGCTTGACCTATGAAGTCATTAGTGCGAGATGGGAAGGTCGGTATTATCCAAAGATTTTACCAAACGGTAAACAACCTCCGTCGCGGGGTACACTGTGGAGGAAAGTATAAATAGCAGTTTCCCGTGAGGAAACAGTCAATTGGTTTTCTTCCTGTTGCCAACCTTCAATCCACGATGTCTACCAAAAGCGTTCTGGTCGGCAGCATTACGGCATTGCTCGCTCTCGGAGCTGAGGCCATTAACAATGGTCTTGCCAGAACTCCACAAATGGGCGTGAGTCTAACCCGTCCTTTGGCTTCCTGGAGACTACCTTCCCCAGTGGCCATTATACTGTATGCACACGCTGACCTCAATGTAACAGTGGGACAACTGGAACGCACTCGGTTGTGACGTCTCCCAGGAGCTTCTTCTCCAAACCGCCGACCTAATCGTCGACTATGGACTGAAAGATCTCGGATACCACTATGTAATCCTCGACGACTGTTGGAGCAATGGCCGCAACGCCAGCAACAACAACAGTCTCATCGCCGACTCTTCCAAGTTCCCCCAGGGCATGAAAGCCGTGGCTGATGCAATCCACGACCTAGGTCTCGGGTTCGGAATGTATTCCGACGCGGGTGAATATACCTGTGGAGGGTTTGCGGGAAGTTTAGGCTACGAGACAGTGGACGCGAATTTTTTCGCCGAGGTGGGAGTTGATTATCTGAAATATGATAATTGCTACAACACCGGGCAAGCTGGAACTCAATATCTAAGTTCTAACAGGTGGGTCACGAGCATTTCCGAGTCCGTACCGACATCATACTAACTACGAACAGATATCGTGTCATGGGCAATGCACTCAATGCCACTGGACGACCAATCCTCTACTCTCTTTGCAACTGGGGAGAAGATTCGCCCTGGAATTGGGGTCCAACCACAGCAAACAGCTGGAGAATCACAGGTGATGTGTATGACCAATGGGATAGGCCAGATGCAAGATGTCCTTGCGATGGCGCGGATGCTTTCAACTGCGTACTCCCCGGTTTCCACGTGAGTTTAACATCTTCCTCTCAAGTTCAGGTCTTTGACCTAAGCTAAACACCTGACATCACAGTGCTCAATCGTCAACATCATGAACAAAGCCTCCTTCGTGGTATCTAAAGCTGTACCCGGCGGCTGGAACGATCTCGACATGTTAGAAGTAGGCAATGGGGGTATGACCGACACTGAATACGTCGCTCACTTTAGCATGTGTAAGTATAACAATTTCCCATCCCCACTCATACAGCACCACTCACACACCTCCAGGGTCCGTCGCCAAATCCCCCCTCATCCTCGGCAACGACCTCCGCACCATCCTCCCCGCCGACCTCTCCATAATCTCCAACCCTGCCGTCATAGCCGTAAACCAAGACCCTCTCGGCAGCAGCGCCGCCCGCCGCTGGATGTACCCCGCCTCCCCCAACGACACCATCGGCACGATCCAGATGTGGTCGGGCTCCCTCATCAACACCACCTCTTCCAGCTTCTCCGACCAAGTGCTCCTCCTCATCAACGGCGGCGCCTCCCCCCTCACCATGAACGCCTCTCTCGCCGACATATTCATCGACTCCGGGCCATCCGGCACCGCGCCGCAAGTCGGCATCTCCTGGGAGCTGCGCGACCTATGGACGAACCGGATGAGCAATGAGACGGCGAAGGCCATCATCGATGCGAGTGCGGCGGCGGGGAACGCGACCACGGGGTATAATGCGACGAGGGTGGGAGACGGTAGGTACAATGCGACGGAGATGAGCTATGCGGAGGGGTTGAGGATGGGACGCAGTGAGCTGTTGGGGAGTGTGACGGGGACGGTGGCGCCGAGTGGGACGGTGACGGCGCTGGTGGAACCGCATGGGGTGAGGATGTTTAGGATGAGGCCGGTAGAGACGGGGTTGAGGAAGAGGGATGAGTTGTGAGTTGTTGTTCAGGAGTGAGATCCAAGGTCTGAAGGGGGTAAGATCAGACAGTAGTAGAGTATCAAAGTCTATGTAGGATGAAAAGAATAAACTTTCAAATTATAGACCATGATTCATGAGACGAGACTTCCTTGACTTCCGAATTTCACCGAATCCCACATGGATATACTTACTCCTATGCTCTCTCATAAAGACCAGTACAGACATATACACATACTTCGGTGAATTTTCTATATTCATTTACTGTATATACGTGCTTAATCAACCATGTAATTAGAGCAAGCATGTCCACCTCATTACAATCTACCATCTCCCCCCATTTTCATTTCCATCCCCAGCCTATTCGACCTACATCCATTTTTCCTACCCGACCCAGCTCACAATGAGCCACTGGTATCCAAAACCCGTCTTCCCCATCGGATACAGATCAGCCCACATCAGCGATGTCAACCCATCATTTACAATAACAAAAGGGAATTCCGAACCCAAACGAAACCATTCCAATCCACTCCACTCCACTCTACTCATCATCCACCAACCTCGCCCCCTCCCAAGCCTTCTTCGCCGTACTCTTCAACCCCTCAAAATCCCCACTCATCTCACACATCCCCTTAAAAACCGCCTCCTTCCCCTCCTTCTTCAACAATTCCCAGGGATGACCAAACTCGACCACCTCCCCCTTATCCAACACCAACACCTTGTCATAATCAACAATCGTCTGCAGCCGATGCGCAATGGTGATGATCGTGCTCTTCAACTCGCGGATCGTTTCCTGGATCTTGGAATCTGTGTTATAGTCGATCGACGCGGTGGCTTCGTCCATCATGAGGACTTTGGGTTGTTTGAGCATGGCGCGGGCGAGACAGAGAAGCTGGCGTTGACCTTGGGAGAGGTTGTTGCCTGATTCGGAGACGGGAGAAGATAGGTTGAGGAAGACGTTTTTGTTGGTGGCGGGGGTGCTGCTGCCGGTGGGAGAGGAGGGCAGTCCTGGGGTGGCGGGTCGGGAAACGGCGGGAGTGGAAGGGCCGGCTGAAGTACCTGCGGGACCGATGAGATGGACTCTTCGTAAAGCGGTGAAGATGTCCTCGTCGGTGAAGAGGTTGAAAGGATCCAAGTTGCTTCGAATGGTGCCGGTGAATAAAGTTGGGTCTTGAGGTACGATGGTGATTCTCTCCCGGAGATCGCGAAGACCAATGAGACCAATGTCAACCTCGTCAATCAGGATCTTTCCTTCTTCGGCTTCAAGACCACGGAACAATGCAAGCGCAAGAGAACTTTTTCCAGCCCCTGTTCGGCCTACAATACCTACCTTCTCGAGCGGTCTAATCTTAAAGCTAACGTTGCGTAAGACAGGTTCTAAATCTTGCCTGTATCTTGTAGTGTAGTTGATGAATTCCACAGATCCTGAACTTGGCCAGTTCTTGGCGGGCTCGGTCTCTTCGATGTACTCCGCAGCCTCTTGTTCGACATCTAAATATTCCTTAATACGTTCGACCGAGTTCATGTTCTGTTCGTTGGTGGCATAAAGTCGCACCATCCATAGCATATTTTCCGAGAAACTGATTGCATAGCTTAAAGATAAACCAGCGGAACCGGCATCAATGCTGCCAATCTTCATGATCACAAACACACCTGCGAAGAACGCCACTAGATCTCCAATAACGTCGATACGGAAAGCCAGCCATCTGTTTGCTGCCCAGAGGTAGATGAATGGTCGGTTGTGCGTGTTGATTCGTAACATGTTATCGCGGATGAATCGTCTCTCATCACCGTATGCACGGATGGTAGTGATACCGTTAAGAGTCTCTCCGAATTGCTGGAACAATGGACTTCTCTGGATAGACTCGAGCCTCTTCAGATCTCTCGATGATCGAAGGTAGAATTTGCCCACGAAGAAATAGATGGCACTAATAAACACCGCTGCAATCAAAAAGCCTGGAGTGATGACCGCGATCAAGACAATGGTCACTAGCACTGCCAATGCGCAGGACATGACACCAATCGCTACAGGGGCTACTTCTTGATCCACTGCCTCCAAGTCCTTGCTGAATCGGTTCATGAGTTGACCAAGTGGAGTGGAATCGAAGAACTTGAATTTGGCACGGGTAACAGACTCCATGAGATCTTTGTGGATCTTCCAACTAGCCGTCAAGGAGCCGAAGAAGAGCCAGAAATCTCGGAACAGCGCAATCAACATGCAAGCCAGTCCGATTAAAGCATACACCGTAAGGTAATAAGCAACGTCGACATTCGGAGCTACTTGCGCAATGATCGAAGTCTTGTTAGGGTCGAAGAATGGCTGGGCTTGCATTAATTTTGAGCTAGTGGCTTTGATCGTAGAAATACTGTTGCCAATAAAGGTGTTTGACGATACGTAGTAACCGGTACGAACATCTTCAGTATCATATCTGCAAAATATTAGCTTACACGCATAACGCAAAATGTTTTCTGTCCGAGTTGCAACTTACTGGTTTGCCCATTGCCTGATCCATATGTTTGCTCCGAGGGCTCCAACTTGTTGAACACCAAAGACCATAACAGCGAAGACCCAGAACCACCTGCAATTTGATATTAGCTTTAAATCATGAATAAGACGAATAGGAACCATACCAAGGACCCATAGCTTTCAAATAAAGGACAACAACCTTCCACTTCACACCACCTGTAGCCATCGTTTCCGCCATCGCATCCTTCGCTTCGACAGCTTTCTTGGTCTTAGGTTTGCCATTCGCGCCATTGATTTTGCCATTAGCTTGGTCATCAATAAGAGTTTCAGCACTTTCTTCGCCAACGCTTGATGGAACACGAGATGGAATCCGAGATTGCGGTGCAGATACTGGACGTGATTTGCTGATCTCCTCTCCTAGCTTGCCTGAAGCGATGACTTCGTTTGCGGGACCCTGCGCAGTAATTCTACCATTATCCAGACAGACAACGTATTTAGAGTGAGGGACACAGAGAGACACATTGTGTGTAACCAAGATGCATGTACGTCCGGCCATCATAGGTCCACGGATGCAGTTGTCGAAAATCCATTTAGCCGTGTGCGAATCGACAGCGCTGAGACAGTCGTCAAGGAGGACGTGCTTCGAATTCGAGTAGAGAGCTCTTGCAAGGGAGATACGTTGTTTTTGTCCTCCCGAAAGACTGATTCCCTTTTCACCAACAAGCGTCTCGTCACCTGCGTCCAAGATTTCCAGATCACGTTCCAAAGCACAAGCGACAATAACATCCTTATACCTCTTTTCATCCATAGGCGCTGAGAAGAGAATGTTTTCCTTGATGTTGGCGTTCAGTAACCATGGCTGCTGAGCGCAGTACGCCACAGTCTCGGCAAGTCCAGTTTCTGGGTCAGCGCGGATGTCTTCACGGCTGCTTGCGCCTGGTAAATATACCTGTCCCTTGATCAAAGTCATCTCACCGAGTAAGCCCATCAGAAGAGACGTCTTGCCCGATCCAGTAGGGCCAGCAATGATGTTAAGCTCGCCAATCTCGAATCTCACATCCATATCCATCATGCGGAATGCATCTGAAATGTCATCAGTCGAACTTTCTTTGCCACCCCATGACAGCGTAGCATCCTTGAAACCAATAATTTGATTGCCGTTCTCGTCCGTTTGTTCGTGTGCGAGTTGTTCGTATTTGCCAGTTTCTTCTTCGTTCAGGAACTCCTCAATTCTGTCCACGGAAACTTTACTCTCTTGCACATGTGCTATCATGTCACCCAACTGGTCCAAAGGAACACGAAGGATATTGAACAGTGAGATGGCAGTGAATGCGACAGAAGGATAAAGTGGTTTCTTCTCGCCCACTGTGTAGTAAAGGAAAGAGAAGAAAGTAATGACCACTGGTACAGTGTTCCAGACCGCTACAGCAAATGCCCAAATGATATACTTCAAGCGCAAACATTTCAGTTCGTCCGCTCGCTTATCATTGACGATGCCGTTGAAGCGTCGCTCCCATGCGAAATATTTGATAATACGGATGTTCTCCAGCACCTCATTGGTAGTGTGAATTCTCTTATCCGTGGCGGCCATAATCTTCTTCTGAGTAGATCCGAATGCACGCGCGAATCCAATATTAACCGGGACAAGAATGACCATGACAATCAAGCCTGGGATACTGCTCTTCCCAAGGATGCGGTAGAGCAGGTAAACAGCCCAGACAAGCTGGGTAGGGGCAGAAGCAACCAAGAAGTGAAGATATGCAGTCACCTCACTGACCTTGAACGAATCGACGGACATGAGGTTAATGATAGTTCCGACATTAGCTTGCTCATCCGTGTCTTTCTTGGTCTCAGAGGGGGATGCTGCCTGGTCATCGCTATTGGCTTGACTTTCCTTCTTCTTATTGAGCCTCAATACTCGTCGCCACCAACTAGATTTCTCGTCCTTTTGCTGAGATTTTGCTCCTCCAAGAACCGAGTCATTACCAGAGGCAGCCTTACGCCGTAAGGCTTTCGCATAGATCTCACCAATGATGATTGCTCGCAGCCTTATGCAAATCTTACGACCTAGCCACAGAGCCTGGTTATCGCCCTGTCATCCAATATTAGCATGTGTTGTCTTGGGGATGTTTCAAAAACTAGTGTTTCAGGGAGGACGAAGAAGCATGGCTGCCACGTGCGGCGGTGACACAAAAGAAAGGGCAATATTTGTGTACATACTAGAGATCGCAAAATGTCAGTGAAGGCGAGAAGTATAACATATAGCCAGACTACATTTCGAGGAGCCGCATCTGGTTCTTCTAGGTATTCCAGGATTGCTTTCAAGAGCAGTGTAGGAGCGAAGGTGAATGTACACGAGAAAATGGTAATTGCGAACTGCATAAGGAAGATACCACGGAAGTAGCGCATCAAGTGCCAGGACAACGCGGTTGTCTTCTTGAATTGGCGATAATCAGCTAATACTGTCGCCGCCTTATCTTTTGGCATGAGATTCCACACGTCCTTAATCTCAAAGGTTTTAATGTAGCCCTGATACACAATGGTATCAACCCAGCCAAAAGTTACAATTGAAAACAAGCTGGCAAGAGGTTCTCTTGATGGCTCCAGATCATTCTCCCATTCTAGGACAACGGTTTTATTCCCCTTGCGTGTAGTGATTGCGATTCCGAAGACAAGTGAAGCGAGAGCGAAATCCGTAACAACAAGAGCTTGGCTGATACCGGATAGTGGATGAATAATCGCAGAACGGAAGAGGACGAGCGAGAATATCCATTGCAGAGTGTACAAAGTGGCCGTGTGGTTCCAAATTCTCGGGATCCTCCAACGCGTGTTGGAGAAAGCGAACCGCAGACCAGCAAGTGCCAAGATATATGTCCATACAACGACGCCGGAAACTACAGCCACAAAGCCTTTGGAGCCGTATGCGCCAAGTACCAATGTCGCCACATGAACAGCTACCTCAGCAAGAACTGCCAGTAGCTCAATGACATCGATGGTAGTTTGACCCTTTGGACTGTCGATAGCCGCAACTGAGCCTTGAGTGGTAGTTTTTGTAAGAGCCAAACGCCCACCGCCATTCATCGTCAAGGCATCATCTTCTTCGTCGATAGCTGTGTTGCTGCTTCCAATTGAGGTTTCCGCCCCGCCATTGTGTATGTGTCCGTCACCGATTGATTCGCTCGGAATCTGGTGGTAGTTATGCTTCCGTTTCCGTTTGAATTTTCGCTGTATAGCTGATATCGAGAGGTAGAGGAACGAGAGTGCGATCGCTATCAATGGGAAAAGTACTTTGAGATAACTGTGCTTCACCGTTAGTCCGCGTGCATGTGAAAAGGCGGAATTCAGCGATCTGAGTTTACTTACTCTCTCTGATAGCATTTTGGAACATCGTCAATCTGCCATACCGGCCCACTGCAGTCTCCCAGCATGTTTACTTACACGCTGCGCTGATGGCGGGATTAGCTCTTTGAGGATGCGACGTGATACGAAAGCGATGATGCAAGTGATAAGTCCTCCCGTTAATAAGCCATCAAAAATATTTCTGAGATTATTATTTCCGGCGCAAACAACGAATGCAATCGCAAAGTAAAGGAAAAATTAAAAAGAAGAAATGAAAATATGTGCAGAAGCAGTGGAAATAAAATGTACAAGACTGAGTCACTGCCAGATCAGCTTACTCCAACCAGTAGATGAGAGGTTGAGAGGTTGAGAGGTTGTCGATCTAGGAATTGAGAAGAATGATGGAAGAGTAGTAATGGGAGGCGGAACATAAATTGACTAAGTCAGAGTCAGGTAGGGTAGCTAAGTACTAGGGAGGACACCAACTTGTGTGTACCAAATACCGTACAGTCTCCAGTCTCAGTGGATCGTGGCAACCCAACGTCAAGCGTCCGAAGAAATAAGTTACCTTCCAGCCTTCCAGCCTTCGTACTCTGGTGCTGTAGTTACTGTATTCTCCATAGAAAACTGCTGCCCCACTCTTGAATTATCATTCTTCCGAATTCCGGTAGCGTCACGCCGCTTGCCCTGCGTTTGCAGTCGCTTATGAAGGGGGACGGACGAGACGGACGAGACAGACGAGACGAAATTTTCTGTGCAAGGAAGCTTCATGTTGGAATAAGATTGGGAGTGGGAATTGGTTACGAATCGTCACTGGCACTGACAGGCGGTACGTGTTATGGGAACTCCCAATTCCCCTACGCTATGCTATGCTCTTGGACGAGCGCGTACACTCGTCTATCCAAAGGTAGGAATATGGACACCGTGAGCTTCCGCAGTACAAGGGCTCCAGCACAGCTTATCTACCCCGCGAAGCAACTGCATCCCTTCGTGCTTCTGATCTATCAATCCGTGGACTTAAGCTTACCCTCCAACACCCGCCAACCAACCAGCAACTGAAGAATCCATTTAACCACTAACTACCGTACCCTGCCGCATTATTCCCCATCCTGAAAAGCTTACCCAAACCGCTACTGCAGCATTCAACTCTCCTTCCTCTCTGAGCAAAATATCTCAATCCCCACACTGCGTTTCCCTCCTCCATACTGCTGCTATCAGTCATCGGAAGCTTCTCCCGCTGCCATGCTAACACTTCCAAACATATCATTCATTCCCAGGCAGGCAGGTGGTCTCGAGAAGTATAAGCCGCATGTGGACACGGCTCACGAAACGATCTAATTGACCAAAACAAATATCCCGTTACATGATAACAGTCTGTGACTCCAATTCTCGAATTGTGATAAGAGAAAAAAGCGACGGGTTTATGCACAGGTGACTTACAGTTGCATAAGTTAGTTCTCGGTATGTATAAAATTATGTAAAAAAGGACCTCACATCATCTAAGACCCCTAGCTGTTGGAGAAAGCATTACAGATACAGGCAACCATCTTACTGATCATGTATAATACGAGAATCTGATCAGTGAGTCAGAACTACATGGTTTTCAGACTTATTGGTCTCTGATGTATCAAAAGAGCTTCACAGGTCTTCTTTTGCAAAGATCCAAGGACATGACGCCGATGTATGAAGGCTTTTAAGAGGGCGTTCATTGGACTGTCAATTTGCAATGGCAGAGATGCAACATGTATAAATATAAGACTGGGCGAGCAGGTGATGCAAACAATACAATTATCCTATGTAAAGGCGTTTCACATACAATGCTTCATGATTTTTGGACTTTTCCTACATCTGACCCGCCAAGATACCCCGTCTGCCTAAGTTGTGATATTACACAGAGATCATGAGTATGCAGATAAAACCATGTCTTCTTTTATTCTTCAGAGTCCAACCCCTGAACCTGAGCCCCCACAATCACCAAACCCAGAGACCTTGCTCTTTCTTTTATGTAACCAATCATACAAGAAGAAGTTGAAAGATCCCAGACATGAAAAATCATTATCCCATAATCATGCCTTTCATGCCTGCCATGTCTCCCTCCTTTGCGGCAATTTCGAAATAACCATAGATGATGCTATGAGAATGTTAGTTTCAGAACATGTGATGAAGAGTAGTTTAGCACTTACGTGACAGCCAAGAGGATACCAGTTCCGGATCCAAGAGCTCCCAAAAGGTCACTTCCGACAGAGAGAGCACCAATGCAAGCACCGCCGAAAGCAGCAGCAGTTGGAATGATGCGCTTCAATTCCTTATACATGCTTTGCTCTCTGTGACCGGCCATAACAAGTCCTTGATCTTTCAATTGCTTAGCAACATCTCTTGGGCTAGATCCAGAAACTTCAATCCAGGTCTTAGAGAAGATGGCGCATGCGACCAACATGTAGGTGATGTAGACAGCGGTGTGAATAGGGTCGAGAAGAGCATCAGTGAAGTTCAAGGGTGGGGACATGTAGTATGCGAGACCAGAGGTAGCGAAAAGTTGAGCAGATCCCTCCTTGGGTTCCCAAACACCGAAGAGTTGGACAAGCAAGTTCTCAGAGAAGCGAGAGTACAACATCTGGGAGATGAGGAAAACGTTGGATGAAAGGGCGGATTGCAGCATAATAGGCATGTTGGAGGTGTAGAAGAGACGGACTGGGTAAGATCCACGAGCACCACGTTGGCGGGATGACTTGACTGGGATCTCAACACGGAAACCTTGAAGGTAGATGACGGCGGAGAAAACGATGAGAGTTGCCAAGAGGTTCATGATGTTGGGAAGGTTTTGTCTGTAGAAAGCCTCTTGGAGAGCGCGTTGCTTGTTTGGCCATGTCAAAAGCAAGTGGAAGAGCGCAATGACAGCTCCCTCGAATTCCGGTCCACGACCAGTGTTGATGGTGGTGGGGGAGAACGCCTTCCAAATGATAGACTCGCAGATATTGGTAGCAATGAAGAGAGAGATACCACTTCCGAGACCGTATCCCTTTTGGAGGAGCTCGTCAAGAAGAATGACAATAAGACCAGCAACAACCAATTGGAGGATAAGAAGGCAGACAACACCGGCACCAAGATCAGATGGCTGACCGTACAATCCAGTGAAGACATACACGGTAGCTTGACCCATTGACAAGATGATAGCGAAGAGCTTCTGCGCAGTCTGGTAGAGCTCACGATCGGACTTCAAGTCGAGGTTGACGTCAATCAAGTGGGTGCCAGCAAGAAGCTGGAAGACCATTCCGGAAGAGATAATTGGACTGATACCCAATTCCATCAGAGTACCTCTGTTACTCGCCAACATCATTCTCAACCAGTATAGAGGATCCGAGGTATCTGAGGACACAATACCATACAATGGCATCTGGCTCATTACCAAAAATATCAATAATGTCAAACCCGTCCACATCAACTTTTGGTTGAAGGGAACCTTCGTCTCGGGTTGCTGAACCTCAGGGAGGAACGGCGAGAAGGGTTTGATGAGATCGAGAAATCGAACTATAAAGGCGCATTGTTAGCTTTGGGTATTCTGTAGAAGCAATTCGGATATTGGAAAGCTCAAGGACAGGTATGACGATGAGCTGTAAAATAGAAAGCAGTGCGACTTACGGCCACTCATCTTGGCGATTGTTGTCTGAAGACCTCACACAGTGGTGAATAAGAAGAAGAGCAGTGAGAAGTAAGGAACGACGATAAAAAGTAGCACGTCGAATCTCTGCTCACTTAAATGTCGCAGAAATTTGTCTCGCGTGGGTGATGTGTTCGAAAGGAATTGTTCGAACAGATCTCCCAAGCTTGAGTTAATTCGAAGGTGTTCTCGGCTAGTAAATTTTGGGACTGGCCGCTTCAATTGTAAGATGTGGCCTTTGGCTTCTAGCTAGGAAATTTGGCGGGGCTTAGTCAGCAGATGCATTATGTCACAACGGCACAAACCCCTTTTATGCACTAACAAAGAGAACAGATGGACTAAATAAACAGACCAAAAGCCAGCGTCTCGTGGTTGGTCAATGGCGGTAGGAAGGTCAATACTGTGAGAACAGGAATTTCTGAGATACTCGATAGTATCCTAAGGTTAATATTACGGTCAGACAGACAGAAAACTCTAGATCTAAGAGTCACCAAATAAGTCTTCACTTAACTAGCTACTCCAACGGAAGCCCAAGGTTTGGGTAGCAAATTCAACCCTACAAACGCCACTATGGAGTTTCCAAGACAATTGGATTCAACTAAATCCAGCGCTATAATAATCAATGTTGGTATATCATCATGCTCGTAATTCATGCATATAAACCCTCCCAAACGCAACGCTACAAAGCCGCCGCCATATCCCCAAGATAACATACAACAAATGACCGGCCGTTATATTTCGCAGCTACAATTACCATGCCATCCTAGCCAAGAAACCCTCCGGATATCTTCGAACGAAGTATTTTCTGACTTCATCCGTGAACAAGATCCACAGCCCGAAACAAAGTGGGAGGAAGAAATATTCGACCGGGATTGCAGACGAACCAATCGCAGTAGTGAGGCCAGGGATGTAGAGGAAAATGAAGATCACAACCAGTGCAAAGATCATAGCAGGAAAGAGCCACAGATTTTGGGTTGCCTTGTTGAATGCCGGTGGTTGCTGGAAGATGGATAACCGTCGTGTACGCGTGGCCTGTGATGTGACTTAGCAACGCGGTCAAGCAATAAAGAACGCTATTTACTTACCAGAAGATTGAACCACTGCATAATGACCAAAGTAACGAAGTAAATTGAAGATGCTTCGGCCAGGACTTGATTGACGTAGTCGGTGCTTAAGGAGTCTGGATATTTGCCGTACCCGAGCCAAAGAATCGAGAAAGTAACACCCTTTCTATGACAATACCAGTATGCCATTGCGAAAGAAGCTATAGCTTCTTGAACGCCCAAAAATACATACGCATGGAAGAGAAGTTTCCAATCAACCAATCTATCTTTCTTAACGTTCCTCGGTTTCCTCAAGAGTACGTCGGCTTCCGGCTTCTCGTAGGCAAGCACCGTAGCTGCAGCACAATCCGTAAGACAACAGATCATAATCATAAGGAAAGAACTCAGAATCTGTGGTAGTCCGAGCAGCACATTTGTGATAATGGGCAGGAATTCGCAGAAGGTTCCGGCCGGAAGAAGATATAAAATTGTCTTCTTGAGATTGTCGAAAACGACACGTCCATATTTCACGGCTTCCACAACGGCACCGAAAGAGTCAAGGAGTACCATATCGGCCGCCTCTATAGCAATGTCGGAGCCGCTACCAAGTGCGATACCGATGTCGGCAGCTTTTAGAGACGGGGCATCATTGACACCATCTCCAGTCATGCCAACTATATGCTCACGTTTCTGGAATTCTGCGTAGATGTTAGTCAATTGAACAAGAAAGGTACACGGGTTGGTACACAATACCTTTGACTATGCGCAATTTCTGCTCTGGGGTTGTGCGGGCGAAGACGATTTCATCATACTTGGAAAGCTGCTCCCATTGATTGTCGTTTAGTGAAATTAATTCTGGACCACTAAGCGTGATAGCATGCCTCGAAACATACATTGCATCCTTTTCGTGGCTAACGTCAGTGGAAAGGCTTTTCGGAGACTCGACGCCATCTCGAGATAGCATAGAAACATCGTGAATCATTGAAGCAGGGCAGCTAATAATGCCACAGTCAATCGCAATTGCTTGAGCAGTAAGTTTGAAGTCGCCAGTGACCATGAAAATTCGAATACCCGCTCCTCGAAGGATAGAAACAACATCCCGTATCTCGTCGCGAGGCGGATCCACGATGGCAACAAGACCGACAAAAGTTAGGTCAGAACTGCCTTGGAGCATTATTTCGGCCTCGAATGTATTGTGTGCTGGATGGTGTTGAGATTGATGCCCAGGAAGAACCTTTCTTGCGAGCAAAATCACTCGCTTTCCCTCGCTAGACCATTTGTTCTTGATGACTTCAATGTTTGACCTCATGGACGAATCTAGCGGGTATAAATGGCTATCTTCACCGACATACTGTGTACAGCGTTCGACGAGAATATCTGGAGCTCCCTTGATGGTTAGAAGGAGATCATCTGACTTCCATGATGCTTGTTCCGCTGGGGCTAAGGCGACTTGAAGACCCTCTGAGTCCGATAGAGCAAGTGTCCTAATCATGAATTTGTTCTTACTATTGAAGGCGAGTTCAAAAGTCTTTCTCCATAAGGTGTGCAGGTGTCGAACCTCTCCAAAGGTTTCTGAGAGACGGAGGACAGCTTGGTCTGTGGCATCGCCTGCGATCTTTCGTTCGGCGAGGGGTAGATGAATCGTTGCAGCATCGAACTCGCCAGCATTACACAAACCTGCTATAGAACGCATTTGAGCCACGGAGTTATTTGCTACCCCATTGGAACTTTGAAATTCGAAGGCCTGATCGGGAGTCATTGTCCTCGTAGCTATTGAACACTCAGTGGCAAACATTTTGTTCTAAGAGAGAGTTAGTGAATATATTCGTTAACGGTTTCTGAGAAAGGGGACAACCGAAGTCATACTTTAGTCAATGTACCTGTTTTATCAGAACAGATTACCGATACAGCGCCGAGTGTTTCCACGGTTTTCAGGGATTTACAAAGAACTTGATTCTTCTTCATTATATTCGCAGTGATGGTCAATGATGCAGTGAGTGCGATCGGTAAGCCTTCGGGGATGAATGCCACTGCCACCGTAACGATATCCACGATTAATCCTGCAGTGCTAATCCAGTCTGGGTGAGCTTTTCGGAGCCAAGCACCCCAGGCGATGAGGACCACAATGTTAAAGAAGATCATAATGGAACAGATAATAATGATGAACCTCAAGATTTCTTTCTGCAACGTCGTCATACCAGTTTTGGGGGCATTCGTAAGCTTCGCAATTTTCCCAAAAACCGTTCTGTCTCCAGTACTGACGGTAATACCTATAGCAGAGCCAGCTATACAATGAGTACCTTGCATACCGATATTATGAGTTTCCAGGTAGTTGAGGTCCGTATGTTCGATGGAGCCAGGAATGGGTTGCGACTCGCCAGTGAGGATAGAACGATCGAATTTCGCATCGGAAGAAATTTCCACAAACCGGACATCTGCAGGAAGTTTGTTCCCGGATTTTATGTAGAGTATGTCACCTGGGACCAACTCGGCGGCTTGCAATTCTTCGCGATGCCCATTCCGAAGGACGAAACAATCGTCTGGAAGCATGCCAGAGATCGATGCCATTGTCCTCGAGGAAGACCAGTCCTGCCACGCATTGAATAACGCCTGAATGACGAAAACTGCGTAAAGAACAATAGCAAGAGCTAGGTTTGCTTGGGCTGGATTTGGTTCTCCGAGAGGTTTGTATGTGATGGTAACCAAGATACCACCAATCAATAAGACCGAACCGAATCCACCGAAGAGGTAGCCGAAGACTATGCAATGGCAGCTAATTAGCACTGAATTGCACAAAAGAGGCATAAGAGAAATGAAGACCAGACTTACCACGGGAAAACAAATCAGACGGTGGCTTCGAAGGCATGTTCTTTCCGAATTCTTTAGCCTTGATGTCGACTTGTTCTTTGGAAAGCCCAGTAATAAGGGACGTCGACAGACATCTTTCGACCTCGTGCACTGGTAGTGTATGCCACTCCAAGTCTCCTAGCTCTGCAGCCGCATCATTTTTTACACGAACAGCCTCTGCCTTTTGTTTTTCTTTCGTCTCTTCAATGGCGAAGGAGACCGTTCGATAAGTGATTGGAAGAGCAGTTGCCGGATCGATGGAGGCTCTGCGACGCCGTGAGCTAGCTATTGACATCTGAGAGTTGTTGCTGATGGTTCGACCTAGCTTAGGAAGGTGATTGGCCGTCCGTCCTGCCTCTTCATCCTGACCACCGAATCTGATTCTCGCACCAGGGCGAGGTTCGACTTGAAATATCTCATCATCTCCCTCTTCTACGGAGGTCGAAAATTTCTTTTCGGACATGCTCATTTGTGAAGTTGAGGTTGATCAAGGTCCGCCTGCAATTGCTGACCTTCTGCGTGGTAGCTTGCGCAGACGCCTTGCTGTGCCTGGGCTGAAGACGGTAGACAAGTAATCGCGCGATGTGCGGATTCAGGGTAACTTGCAGGAACTCTGATACTGAGTGTAGCAGATTGAGAACCGCGAAGAAATTAGAAAATATGAGTGGACTCAAGAGGTAACCGAGTATGAAAAAGTTAATAGAGAAGAAGAGAGTTGGAAAACAAGTGAGTTAAATAGACACAAAGAGCCACCAGTACCATTAACGATGCAAGACGGGACAGAAAGCAATTGCAAATGTAGCGCAATATGAGCGATGAGCCTTTCATTTCTCCAACAACATGATATTCTCCCGCCAGAACCCACAAGAAAAGATTTAGATTGTACTGAAGTTTCCTATTTGCGCCTCATCTCCGTTGGTGAATAGTACGAGGCAAGCTATTGCTGTCATACGATTAGTCGATAACAAAAATTCACCCACATTCCAGCGGTGCATATGCCCCAGAACAATAGGCATTGACGAATCTCAATTGTCGAAAATGGGCTAGCCATGAGCATGGTACTGCTGTATCTGGTCGTTCCATCAAATCGCGCATACAAATGTTCTCAAATTACTATCAACGTGCTCCTTGATTTTGATAGCGTTGGCTACCGGCGTAAGTGTGGCTGTATACTAACCATGAAAAGCTTGTTATGGTTATGTTGGAGAAAAAATCCCTCATGGAAGAACAGGGGCGCCTAAGCTAAGTGCCAATCTTGACCTATGTTATGCTTGACGTACAACGGTTTGAACTGATGTTATGTGTCATAGGCGCTAATTAGCTTTCGTATTCCAAAAGGAATAGAAGACGGCTTGCAAGTGAGATGTTGCAGGTATCAAGGACGTCGTATTCATTGACGAGAGTCGTTCTCCGAGAATATGGTTTTAACTCAAGCTTTTTGCCGATGTCTTAGCCCCGGCTTTCAAAGTTGCCAAGCGAGTGTCCTGCAGAAATACCGGGATGTCACGGTCCATACGAAAAAGTCGGGGTCCCTTTGCCTGGTTGATGGACGAGGACTGCAATGGTTGAGCGATGGCTGGAAGAATGAAGGTAATACTCATCTCAGACGCGATAGACGTACAACACAAGAAAGCCACGCATAAGTGTAATCCGTAAACTCATCAGAACCAGGATGCTGTCTGTGCAAGTTCTGATAGCAAATTATCCAGTGCCGCACAGCTCCAAAGATTTAGATGGCGTAGAAATAGTACGTGTAAGGCATGCTGATATTGCTCGGTAGAAAAGCTGGTTCCGAACTCTGAATATAGCTCGCTGGTGTTCTACAGACCATCATAGACAACGTGGGGAAAGCTCCGATGGTTGTAATTCCTATATTCCGAACGAAGCACTGCGTACACCATTCTCCCGACGGACCAATGCTAGGCATTGTGCTGCTTGGTTCTTGTGGCATCTTCTTATCTTCAGGGGCTATGCTTGGGAAATAGTCTCCCTACCCGGCAAGGAATGCTATCGAAATGCAGCTAGTTACAAGAAGCGGTGATGCGCTTCAACTTTGAGAATTTTGCGTTATTTTCTCCGCGTGAATAAATTAGCCAAGGGAAGGACGCAGCTCAGGTCGTTTTTGAGAGTGGCAATTCGCTCGGGCTGTGGTGCAAACACCTACCCGGTCGCCGCCGCTTTCTGATATTTCTTCATCGTCCGTCGGTGTGCACGAGTTGTGAAATGCACTTGCCACTCTTTTTCGGTCATCACAATTGTATGGCATATGTCGCATGTCCTAGGTACCCACCGGTCTTTGCTCTGCACTTGCTCAAGTGACTCCTCATAGTCGAGAATTTCTTTGGCGAGAGGAGACAGTTCACTAGGATTAGGAAGACTGTTCCCCAATAAAAAATCTCTAGTAATACGAATAGCGGGATCAGATACGCTGTTTGCCCAGGATGAAACATCTGTTCCGTCCATGAGAAACAACCTTTCGACAGCATTGCGTTGAATTAATTCAGGCATAAGCTTCAGCCTTATCCACCGAATTTGTCGTTTTGCATACTGACGAGTTGCTGCTTTCATCCTAAGTAAGGACTCATTGTAAAGAGTATCCAGCTGCTTTTGGCTTGCTTGCCCTCCTCGGAGAGCATGGAGGTATGGTTCGAATTCTTTCCAGCCTATAGAAGCCCATATACCGCGAGAAAGATCAACCTCAAGGCCGCTATTAAGGTTTTCTTGAAGCATCGTATCTAAGGACGTCACTTCATCCATTAAGCCAGCCTCAACCATCTTATCAACCCTTTTATCAAGCCTCATTTTAAGAGGATCAAGCTCCGAGTGTACCCAGAAGAGTAACGGCGAACCAATTTCGAAAGTGTCATTAACTGGCCGCCCTCTTTCCGAAGCTGATATCATGTTGGCTTTTCCTTCTCTCTGCTCATTGTAGAGGTCGGAAGCCTTCTTGCCGGTCGTTAGAAATATTTGGAGCGAGTTCTGGATCTTGCGCCTATCGTTGGGATGCCATCGCTCTGCCATACTCGGGTCCACTTCCTTGAGTTTAGCTAGTATATCTTCGGTGGGCGCATTGAGTATGGGGAATCGACTAGACAATTCCTCTGCGGATAAATGTTCTTTGCACTTTTTGCTTGGATCATCTGCGGAAACAAGAGCATCCTCGAATAAAAGAGACTGAATGTAATAATGAGTGCCACCTACAACTATTGGAAGGCGGCCTCTCGACTGAACCTCGCTGATAATGTTGCTTGCGTTCTCCTTGAACGTTCCGACTGTCCAGGGCTCTGCCTCTAGAGGAATTGTTCCCAACAAATGGTGAGGTATCCCGTTTTGTTCTTTGAGTGTGATTTTGTTGGTAATGATAGGCAAGCCTGTGTACATTTGCATAGCATCACCGTTGATCACTTCGCCGTTGAAGCGTTTTGCAAGGTCAACGGCAAGCTGTATATGAAAAGATTAGGAAACGACAAACTTAGGTGATGGAGAACAGCGAATATACCTGCGACTTTCCGGTCCCCGTAGCACCAAGAACCAAGATTACTGGATTCTCCGGAGCTTTACGCAATAAATCCGTGTTCATTGTCATAGAATTTCTGACAATCCTGAACAATCGTTGCAGCATTGAGAAAATGTGTGGAGAAGGCCCAGAGAGCTGTCAAATTTTAGAGCGCGGGGAATTTCAGCGAGCGGCCTTGTATGTAGCCTTGCATTAGCGGTTGTACTCTTATACCCAGCCGCTCCAATTGGGATTATGACAGTGCACTGCTTTGCGCCTTCACGAATATTAGAGTGTTGGGCGAATACAATTTTCATAAGCAGCTATAGATGAATATTGTATAAATTGGTCCTAGGTATCTTTCTAGATGCAGTCCAGTAAATGCTTGTCTACACTCCAAACGCCCTGCTAAAGCAAATTTACTGTGCCTAACATGTTCTATGATACAATGTCCTCAAGTATGTTCTCCAATTCCTCTTTTCTGAAAGGCACACGGAGCATTTCCGTCCCCAAAGTATCCTTTCTACTCTCGATCATCTGATGGTCATGGAATCTACAAATTGTTAGTCTGTTTAGTAGGCAATGCTGGGAGGGAAGTGCTTACTCTTTTAGCAATGTCCTGAAGTTCATCTCATTGCTACAGATAAATTCCTCCACCGCCTTCTGGTATAGCACTCTGTATTCCACACCGGGTTCGCTGCGTCTATTGATTCCACCATTCATGCCATCGCCTTCCTCGTCCTCCGCCATGACATTTTCATCCATAGCTGCCAGTTGTTCCCCTATCAGAACTCTGAACAGACTTTTTGCATTCTCCGGCAAACTCTTGAGCACAAAACTGATACCGCCCTTACCCCCTACCTTTCGTCCACTTCTACCAAGGAGATCATGCACCTCATCTACAACATCGATCTCGACTGTATAAGGTAAAAAGGTTGTGCAATCATGGAACAGAAAGTTGAAGGTCGAGCGGAGAGAACTATCCCAAAGCAACGGAAAAGAGGGATGGTCTGCCGAGGCAATCAGATGTACCTGTGGGTGCGAGCTCAGCCGCGAGAGTACCATTTGGGCCGCAGACCGCCGAAGAACAGCTCCGTCAATGGAATGAATGACCAAAGTAACATGCTGTGTCTCATCTTCATCGAGTAAAGATATAAGATTATCAAGCATCTCAGTAGGCTGTGAGCCCAGTTTTGTGCCTGCCCCCGCGATCGCCCCGGCCACTGTATTCAAGACATCTCGGATTGTGAGGTTCTGCACATAACCATTGATCACTACTATTTTCTCTCTCGAATGATCAGTCATTTTCTCGTATATGTGCTCTGCAAATTTGAGAAGGAGAGATCTTTTCGAACCCCAGCCATATACACAAATGTTGAAGTCTTGACTGAGTTCAAACTGCCACTGGTTGAATGATTTCGCATGCACATCTTGCAAAAAGTTCATATCAATGACATGTTGATCCTTGTAGTCTCGAGCAAGTTTGAAGAATTCATCGTGATCGAGCAAAGCCAAAGAAGAAAGATTAGAGTTTGCAGTCTTGGATCTGCCAGGTCGATTTTGTGAGAAGTATAAGTCGTGCGGTGCAAGGTCCTCTGGTGGTGTTAATGATCGCTGCCGTGCTTTTGATCCTTTAACTCGACCTCGTCCACGTTTGGAAGGAGTAGATGGTTCTCCCGCGTCTTCTGGAGGTCTAACAGTATTTTGCTCGTCCTCCGCATCTGGTTCTCCCTCTTCCCCTGATTCATAGATCTGGTTTGCAATGTCTTCCTCTTCGTCGTCATTATCGCTAATGTTGCCTAGGATCGTCCGCTCAATAAGAGTCCTCGTGCTCTTTCTTCTGGCCGATCTATCTATGTTTCGTCGAAGTCGAGGGGTTTCGTCGGTTCCGGTGATGCCAGCAGCTTTTGTGGGTGTCGCAAACAGTCTGTCCACATGCCGGATAGTACTCGGGGTTCGAACTTGAGGCTTGGTAGGGTTCAGCCTTGGGCGCACTGGGGATCCTTCGTTGGTAGTCTCTGGCTCAGATTGGCTTGCCTCAATCGCTACCTCTTCGGAATCTCTTTCGGCGCTCTCGCTTGAGCCTTCATCGTCGATGATGTTCTCTTTTTCTACGGCATTTGCTTTCCTCCCTCTTGCGACCTGGGTCTTCTTCAAATACTGTGATTCGTCCCGAGAATGAGAAGTAGTCGTCTTCGCAACAGTCCGCGATGTGGCTCGGATTCTTTTCATATCGTTTTCCTTGCTAGATCCATTTTCTGCTCCATTGGCTTGCACCTTTCGCTTCATCGCAAGGCAGACCGTCTAAAGAATCTTTGAGCAAACATCAGAATTGTATCGAGAGAGATCAATTGTGCTGTGCGATGTTGTTGTGGTTTCTTTATTTCTGTGCAATTTCGCATTCACTACAGCAGTACCAGCGATTAATGTGCTTTGTTCATTGGCGGTCGCGATTTCTCTCAGGCTTCGCGCGCGGAATGCGGGGGGCTAGTGGTTGCTGTGGCTGGAGCGCGTTCCCAAAGAGTAAACAAAAAGCTTAGACAATTTGCTCTTTCCTAGAAAAACATCTTAAGTCATCTAAATATAATAATCCACGCGGGTTTTGATGGAAACTACTTCATTTCCGTCTCTTGCAGCCTCGCTTTGCTGAATATGCTCAATTGGTGGTTAGGACGGCCGGTGGATGGCGCAGAGCGCGTCCCAGGTAATTATCATTCTCATATCACCATGTATGCAATACTTACATCTCTGTAGGTTGTGATCCCGACGCAGAAGCACCTGAAACTCCAGCACCAGTCTTCGCAGCTCGTGCTCTCAAAAGTGCCTTCTTTGGCACTCCGGGCTTTCCCCAGGATGATACTTTATACGGGGTTGATAAGGAGGACATAAGGAGCGGTAGAACCGATCGACCGATAGATATTTTTTCGACCTCTCCAACCAAACCGACAGGCATTTTAATGACTCCAGGGGCTGGTGCGACTCGAAGAAAGACGGTGTCATTTGGCTCAGAAGTTGTTGATAGGGAAGGACGAAGTGGATCTGAAAAGATTATCAACAGAGCCGCAACTCCAGGAAAGCCATCTAGTCTCGAGACTTCTACCAGAGATAAATTGTCACAGCCTATCAGGAAAACTCCACTATTGAAGACATTGGAAGACTCTCGCGATATAGACAGCGCATCTAAAGAACGCAATAAGCTGTCTACGGCTCATTCTACATTACCAACTCCGAGTCTGGTGAAAGAAAAAGACACAGCGCGGTCAAAGGTCAATACGAAAGAGGCCAAAAAAGCTCGACCAAAAGACGATAATCTCCTCAAGCAATTTACCTTAGACGCCGACAACGATGGAGACGTTACAGTGGATATGAATGATCCTCGCTCTATGTCAGGCAAGTTCTGGAAATCGGAATTTCAAAGATACCACGATGAAGCACAAGAGCAGATGACGCATCTTGTCAGATACAAGCAACTGGCAAAGTCATATGCTAAGAAGAAAGATGCCGAAGCTCTTGATCTCGCTGAGAAGTTGAAGGAGGAGCAGAGTAAAGTTGCTATGATGGAGAACAACATCAGCGAGCTTATGCGACAGATTTCGGAAGCAGGAAAAGTAGATGGGGATGCTGCTCCTGAGATGATGCGAGATCTTGCTCGTCAAACCGCTCTCGCTTTTCAATATCGTGTGCAGGTAGAGGAGTTCCGAAAGGCTGTGGAAGGAGACGGGACGCTTGCGGCAGCTCTTCCCAAAGCCGATTTTAAAAACACAAAAGATGACCCTACGGACGTGAAAGGATTGCGAGAAGAACTTGAGAAGGCGCGACAAGCTTTGTCTAGCATGGATAAGACTGTATCCAAGCTACGAGAAGAGAATAATAAGCTTTCTCAGGATCTTCTACAGAATGACTTACGATTTGAGAAGCACACGGAGAGTTGCGAGAAGCGGTTGAAGCTTGCTGAAGAACAGCGTCACAAGAAAGATGAGCGATTACAGAGCCTTCAAAAAGATTATGATCATATCAAGCAAACCGCCAAAAATAATCGCCGAGAGGCGGAACGCCTCTTGAGACAGCGCCATGACCAAGCGGTGGGTTTGAAGAAGGAGATAGCTTCATTAAAGATCGCACAGATAACAGTACAAGAGCTTCAGCAGTCCCTTGATGACAAGGCCACGGAACACGAACGGATAGTTGAGGGATACAAAAAGGAAATTGCTCTACTGAAAGAGGGAATAGCTCTCTTTACAAGTACCGACTCATATAAGAACGGGCTTGAGTATGATCACTTGGATTTGTTCCGAATTACTAATAACTCGGCCGAGAGAACTGCGCTTCCTGGTGCGACATCTATATCAAGTCATTCTCCGGCTCGACCTTCGAAGACAATAATATCATCAAAGCCTACGCATTCGGAGACATCTGCAAGAGCCCTCGGTCGACGATCTTCTTATGCAGCGTTGTCTGAGATAACCAATTATGCCACATCAGAGAAGCTTGCGTTTCAAAAGTCTGGAAAAGTCGAATACACGCCACTTGCTAAGCGTTTCTCCGACCTGTCATTGAACTCCAGCGAGCTCGACTTGACACCTGCTGAGCCTTCATTGCCTCTTCTACCACATACACGAAAAAGACATGAGAGCAGATGCGCTGCTAGTCCAAGACCAAAGATGTTCAATATTCCGTCCAGTCCGCCCAAGGCAACAATAGCTAGATCCCGTACCGTGGACCAGCCTAAGTCAAACAACGACGTCTCTGCATCACGTCACGCGGTGAATTCTAGCCGTCTTTCCAGCATCGGCGGCTCAAAAAAAAGTTTCTTACCTCCTGACAGAGTAGCCGCAGCCACAGCTCGATTGGCAGCAAAGAAGGCCGATCGCGAGAAGAAATCACGCGCGATGGGAACTGACAGTTTTCGATGAATCGCACTTGGAATGGGATTTCTTGGAGTTGGGAGTAAGAATTTGGTTTTGCCTCTAATGGTCTTTAGAGATGCACATATAACACGGCGCTTGGTGTTTGGCGGAGATTCCAGAAATGGACAGGACTGTATTGTATGAGTTCTGTGATATGTTGCATGTCAAGTGTTACCGTTTCCAGCTGTCTGCCGTTTTATCCCTATACGCAGTAATGCCGCAGAATCATCAGTGGAGGAAACTATAGAAATTCGAGCCTTTGGCTTATCATAAATGCATTTATGGAGCTACCGTGATCCGTTTAAGTCTCTGGAAAGGGAGATTTGTACTGCTGCATGTGATGATGGTGTGTGAAGAAGAAAGGTAACGATGGAAAAGGGGCAAATAATGTCCCCAACAATGTCCCACAGCCGAATTTTCAACCTTTCTTGTATGTAATGTCAGCCAGAATGATGGCTCGCAACATGGAATACAGTATCGTCCTCCGTCATGTCTTGTTCTCTTAAAGGCTGGACCATTACGCAAGTATCATCTTGAGTACCCACCAAACTACCTCCGACCCACGCCACCTCCCCACCCGTGCCACCCGTGCCACCTCATTCTAGTCTCCTTATCTTATCGTAGTAGTGCCGATGACAACAAGCTGAGGAATACCTCGATACTCACCTTGGGCGACTTGTCAATTCTATAGCAGTATTGTAGCTTGTGTAGGACAGTCTGAGGTCAACTCAAACTTCAGGGTTTGCCCATAACGCACGCTACCCCTTTAGCCTTACCGTAGCAGTATCTACACTTGCCATGCCTCGTCGTTTCATGATACATCCATTCGTGGAACTCGAGGACTATTTTTGGAGCATAACCGCGCATCGAATCATCTACAAGTAGTCAAGCAACAGTTAGCCACATTCACAAGTAACAGACTAATACCAATCCGAAAAGCTTACGGTGCATTAGCAAACAGCGGTACTATTTCATGGACAGGCGAAGTTTCGATGTCGACTGAGTAATGAGTTGGCTAGGCACGATTCATTTTTGACGCCCGAGGACAGCCCTTAAGTCCTTAAGTACGAAAGTATTGAATCGGAGTCTCCGTAAAGCCCCAAAGGGTTATTTGCCAGCCAGAAACTATTTGAACGTAAACAGCTCACTCCTCGCTCTTCGCTCTTCACTCCTCACTTACACCTCACTCCTCACATCGCGAAACACCCAGTAACAGCCATCGCTTCTTTTCCGTTTTTCTTTCTTCCTCTTCCTCTTCCCTTTCCGCGATACTTCAATCAACGACCAACTCCGACCTTATTTCCTCGTCATCCTACCTGATCACTTCGTCCTCCTCACTCGGCCCAGGTCGGTCGCCTCCCAATCCGAATTCCGCCCAAGGATAAACTCGTTACCTCATCAGGTGTCTTGATAAATCTTACGTCTCTCGCCGCTGCAATTATTTGTCTCACTTATTCTCACGCTACAGCCAGCTACTTAGTGATCGGGATCTGCCTAGGGTTTTTAGAGTTTGCACACAACTATTTCCAGTCTTTACCAATCTTTACCAACACCTACCATCTTTTGATTCATTCACCTTAACCACCGAAAAGCACAATGTCTGCGGCTGCTGCGAAGAATCGTTTGATGAGCGAGTACAAGGGGCTCGTCAAAGAGAAGTGGGTTAATGTCGAGGTAATGTGTCTCCGTTACGTTGCACTCATATTCACCGTACTGACTCAAATCACAGTTAAATGAAGGTGCACTTTTCAAATGGACGATCGGTCTGATGGTTATCAATTCTGAGAGTGCCTTCAACGGAGCATATTTCAAGGTGAGGAATTTCAACTCCAGGTATACTGATGTTTGCTGACTCAATAATGTAGGCGGAGATGACCTTCACCGACAACTACCCTTACAACCCCCCTACTTTCAAGTTCCTTCGACCGATCTTTCACCCGAACATTTATCCCGACGGCAAATTGTGCATATCAATTTTACACCCTCCTGGAGAGGACGAACAGTCGGGAGAATCTGCAAGTGAGCGGTGGTCGCCGTTACAAGGTGTCGAATCTGTGCTTCGGTCCATCTTACTTCTTCTGGACGATCCTGAGATTAATTCGCCTGCCAACGTCGACGCTGGTGTAATGTATCGTGATAACCGAGACCAATACAATCAAAAGGCCAAGGAGGCTGTTGCTGCCTCGAAGCAAGATATTCCGGAGGACTTTGAGATGCCCACCACTCTCGAAACGGCCCCGCCTGCGAAGGTCGTAGACGACGATGCATTCTGGGCTGAGAGTGATGAGGAGAATGACTTTGGGGCCAGTGATAGTTCTGGGGAGGATTTCGGGATGGATGAAGACGAGGATGATGGGGAGGAACAGGAGGAGGAGGAGGACGAGGACGAGGATGAGGACGAAGAAATGGATGACTGAGTGGACATTACGGACGAGCTTCAAGGCCTGGCACAAATACGCCCTTGACTGCTCGAATCTCAGTCAACTCGCGCACTTCCGGCATGCCCATTATTAGCCGGACCGCGACTGGACGACGGGTGGTTTTATTTATAGTTTTCTATTTCACATATTGCAACAGCATAGCGACGACCTGCTCGGGTCAAAGGGGCGCAACTGGTCGTTTGATGTAGGCTTGCATCTATGCGGCGTTTCTCCCTTTCCTTACGATGCTCCGAATCTGGTGTTTTCTAGGCGAATATTGGAAGACTGGCATTATTTAGGGAGGTTGGCGTAGTCTTGGCAGGCGTTTGCAATAGTAGATTTTAGATACAGAATTCACATATTGAACATTTTTCGTCTTAGTTGTGCTGTTAGTCCTCCACACTGCGGCTTACTGCCCTCGATGAGAACTCATTCTTTGGCGTCATTCTGGTTATTTCAAATCCTGTTCGAGATTTAACGGAAGTGATCATAAACAAAACAAAACCCAAACCACAGAATCAAATAGTCTCTTGGAAATGTCCAGACGGCTATTCCTCTCAGCGCCAGGCAATGTATCCTTGTTATCCATCGATGAGGGGTGCACTGGGGCGATCACATAGTGCCGCAGCCGTGCAGACTTATCCCGCAAACGCTCGGGCCATACAGCAGGGATTTCCTCAAGATTATCATTGAAGCTCCGCGTCTGCGCTTGTCATGAACTCAGAAGTTTCCCCGTCTCAGTAATCAAGAATTTTAAGCACAGTTTGGCTTCAGATCTTATGGCAAATTGATGCAAATTGATGCAATTCCTTTAATAATACTTTGCGACACCTCCTCGCTCTCGCTACTTTCTGCTTCTATGATCCGCGAAGGCATCTGCGATAGATCGTTTACGTCGTAGCAGAAGCAGGAAGCAGACGGTTGGCTTTCACTTCTAGCTTTACAGCTTGTGAAGCCACAATGGCGGCGCAACCTACGGAGCAAGATGTGCGGGGTTTCCTGGAGATGGTGGGATCCATGGATCGCAATGAAGTTCTTCAGAGATTGAAGGTGGGGTTTATGGCAGACAATTCGAGACGATCAAGCTGATGCGTGCAGGGCAACAACAACAATGTCCAGCAGGCAGTCAACGAATACTTTGATGACATGGAGACGGGGAATACCAACCGGGTGAGTGGTAATATGCTGATCGCATGGGGTCACCTGCAATACCATTTGTTAATAGCTTATCCAAGTATCGATGGGACGAGACACCCTTCAGTGGGGACAACAACCACGGAATTGGTAACTTCAGATAATTTACCGCTGGCAGACTGAAATTTCTTGCTAATTATATGAAACCAGCTTTTAACGTACAAGGCCCCGATGATCCAGGACCATACAGTCGGTTTGACGGCGCACCATCAAGGCCTCCATCCAGAACAAGCAACAACAAATCGCCTTTGAGTAAGGTGATCGATTTGACAACAGAACAGGGTACTACAGCCTTTCCGCGAACCTATACCTTTATGTTCTAACATGCTATAGCAGATCCCAGCAATGCATTTACAAATTACTCCGATAATGGCGACAAAGAATTGCAACAAGCTCTTGCAGCCTCGATGGCGGACGCCGGTTTGCCCCCGCAACAAACTGGCGTTATTGGAACTGATCAGGTCCATTTCGGGCCTGCTACTCGAACTGAATATGAGCATGGTAGATGGGACTTGGTTCCAATATCGTCTGTTCAGGAGATTCTTCTCGATCCGGAACCCGCCGATCGTCAGCGCGATGTCGTCAACCAAGTACCTGCCTTTCTGAAACCCAGTGTGGAGGATCATAGGCTAGGCGCGCTCCTTACTATTTACCATTGCATCCCTATGGCAAAGGAAATATTTCTGAACCGACTGAGCCAGGAGACATATTACCCACATGAGCCCGAATGGTGGACCGGGAAACCGATTTCAAAACCAATCTGTTCTGGACGGGAGGATCAATATCTTGTCGACGAAGATAAAAGGTTCGGTCAAGAGCTACAGAGGGTCATGGCTTTCTTGGACAGAACAGATCGCAGCTACGGCTCCGCTGATGTTATCGCAAATCTGCCGTTTTTGACGGAACAGGCCGAGTTCACGGTAGAATCCAAGTTCTTCTTGGCTTGGCAAAACTACTTGGGCAGCCATGGCTCCTTGAAACATCTCTTCTCTACCGGCGTCCCTGGCGTGGACAATGAGCAAACTCAAGAGCCCAAAACATTTGCGATCCTAGATCTTCAACTTCCCAATAAGGATTCTCTCTGCGAAACCCTTTATGATGTTGCTGATGAAACACTGTGGTATGGCCGAGACTTTAAGCTTTCCAACAGCTCCTATCTAGAGCATATTGGCCAAATCATTTCTTTCAGACTTGAGGGTGCAAATAAATGGGAAGATCAGAAGCCAGTTCATATACCTTTGGTGTGGTACCCTGATAGATATCTTGAATCGGCTCGGAAAGAGGCATTGGATATGCGTATCAAGAAAGCTGCGGTAGAGGAGAGGATTAAGCGTATCACAGAACGGGAGAATTTCTTGACATATCACACTGACAAGAATGGGAAGATTTTGAAAGTAGAGGATATTTTCAACCTCTCACTCAAGCATGATCAAGGCGCGTTACCCCATAATGGGCATACATCAGATGATCTCGACGGCGACTCCGAAATGACACAGCCATTGAAAGGGGATTTATCCGCGAAATTGAGCAAGGTCATGAGTGACATTAACAACAAGCTCAAGGGTAAGATAGCTCAAACTTATTCTGCTTTCGAATCTCACTGACGTGTAAAAGCTCTGGAAGAAGAGAAGGAGAAAGCCAAAGCTGCTTGGAGAGAGCTGTCAAATCTTTACACAGACCCTGCCACTTCATCTCGGCCATTACACAAGTACACACTTCGAGGCGTCAGCTTGAATAAAGAAACGACATATCTCTGCAAGGCTGTAGAACCAGATCTCATTGACATGCAGCTCACTGATGACGATCAATCTCAGAGCGAGGGACAGTGGTGGAGAATTAACTACAACACTTCATCGCCTACTCCTGTGTCTGTTGAGGTGAGTGTTCTCAATCAAGAATCCCATGCGCATACTGATATAAGGATAGAAAACAACTCCCGAGAAAGTCATTGAGGATGTTGATGCCGAAGTTGGTAAAGTCATTCTTGTGTATGCAAGTGACAGAGCCATGGAGCCAAATGCAAATTCAATACCACTTTCGCTTGAGGTAAGTTGATCCCTTACTGTCCGTCATGTAGTACTGAATTTATCAGGCTTTTGTACGCGAGGACAACATTGCCTTCCGCAAAGAATTGTCTCCTACCGACCCCTCGATAGACTCTGTCTCGTCACCCAAATCGCCCCCAAAGCGCAAATATGACCAGTGCTCATCTTCGGGTTCTACTGAGGCCGGAGAGCAGTACAAAACTGATAACGATAAACGTATAGTGGCTTCGGAAGCGATTGCCGCCTCTTCGGCTCTACAAGGTCGCCTTTCTCAGAATGGTGATGTTATAATGGGAGTTGACCCGGTCACCGATGGCAATGTCCCGCCCGGACCGGAAATGCAAGAACGAAGTGGCAATAGCATGCTAACTCATCTCGTTGGCAATGCGAGCAAGCAAAGTACGGCAAACGATAGCATGGAGATCAACGAGATTATGAATGATGAGGATATCCAGAAAGAAAACGCTGCAGTCAAGCGTGTGGGGTTCGCAGAATAGACGTAACGGTAGCATTTCTAAAGGGGTTTACATTTGCCATGCATGGAATTAATATGTAGAATCTGCACACTGTACAGTACATATCCTGATGCACGATCAGGTGCTTTTTGCTCTAGTTAATGAATAACCTCAAAATACATCTCACTGTCGTGAATAGTGTATTCTCATTGGCCAACTGCTACGGAAGGTTCGAGAAGCTCCTCTGTTACTCTAACTACGCTTCAGGAGATTGGCCCAAACTGCTAAAACCCCACCATAAAACGTCACCGCCAAATGGCGGGGAGTTTAATGGGATGGAAGATTCTTGATTGTTGGATTCTGTCGACGTCTAGAAGTGCTTGAGTACAAGATCGATTGATCTAGAAGAGCGAGACGTATTTATCCAGTTGACTTGACAGACGCATTTGCTACTACACGACTTGAAATCTACTGAAATCTACTAAAACTACCTACCCAACGTTACTACAATCCACAAGTACTGTACTTTCTACTTTACGACGTTATACGTTTACTCTACGGCTCTTTTACTCTAAGTCACAACTTCAATTCTTCTAATTCAATTTGCACGTTCACATTCACTGGCCAATTATACATCAAGAAGCCAGAGGATAGACTTCTGTTCGCGAAAACACGACACAGACTTTACTTCATTCGCTGCAGACAACGCATCCTGATTCCTGACATCGAAGGAAGGCAAAAGTGGGAACAAGAATAGCCATCACGAGATAGAAGGCGGTGGTGTGTATACTACACCACACATTCACAGTAGGTCAAATCCTTTCAACCAACCTTTCTTTTCTGTCATACTTTCTCCATCACCAACCGACAATTGCCATTCACAATACCTGGTTGGAAAAACAAGCAAGAAAGGGGCTAGACCTTATATTTGTCCTTTTTCGACCTCTTTCGAGTTTTTCGACTGGCGTTCTACCACGCAACCCAAATTATCACATTTTCCTCGCAATCCCGGTAACTGACGACATACCTTCAGATCGTGGTTGGCACACCTCACGATAATACCTCACGACATATTTGCGCCTTCCACTGAGAGAAGACATAACTGTGCGACAACCTAAGTAACACAGTTTATCCGACAACTGAAATCTATCATTTCGTTCCTTTTGTGACTCAGGAACAACCGCAACTATGGTCGCAGAAACCAAACTTTATGATGCCCTGGGCATTAAGCCCGATGCTAATCAACAAGACATCAAGAAAGCATACAGGTAAGTGAATCACTACATCTCAGATACCCCTATAACCCTATCATAACACACGGGAAGCTGACAATTCGACAGAGCAATGGCTTTAAAACATCATCCGGATAAGAACAAGGATAACCCATCGGCAGGAGAGAAGTTCAAGGAAGTCTCCCAAGCCTACGAAATACTCTCCGATCCCGAAAAAAGAAAAACATATGACCAATACGGATTAGAATTCATGCTAAGAGGCGGACCACCACCACCAGAGCCTGGTTCGACGGGTGGTGGAAATCCATTCGCGAGCGCGGGAGGCATGCCTGGTGGATTTGATGGATTCGATGGATTTGGTTCTGCCGGTGGTATGCCACGGAGCAAGTCATTCCACTTCAGTACCTCGGGTGGACCTGGCGGCGGAGGAGGATTCAGTTTCAGCAATCCTGAATCGATTTTCAGCGAGTTCTTCAGAGCGCAAGGCGGAGGAGGTGGTATGGCTGGTGACGATATGAATGATATATTCGGCAGCATGGGTGGTGGCATGCCTCGATCAAGTCCGGGCGGAGCCGGTGGACGATCACGAACGGCACGTTCTCAATTCGCAGGTGCGGAACCGGCAAGACCGAGAGCTGAGACGCCTGAAGTTACGACGGTGGAGAAGCCGCTGGCTTTAACGCTGGAAGAATTGTTCAAGGGATGTCATAAGAAGATGAAGATTAAGCGGAAGACGTTCGATCCTCAAACGGGCAAGAGACAAACTACCGATCGTATATTAGAGATGGATATCAAGCCGGGATTGAAGAAGGGATCGAAGATTAAGTTCAAGGGTGTTGGAGACCAGGAAGAAGGTGGTCAACAAGATCTACATTTCATTATCGAAGAGGTAAGAAACCCCCTTTCTCTAGCTTACCCAACTTTCCCAAAGATTCCAAAATATATATACTAACATCCCCCCCTTCACAGAAACCCCACCCGCTCTACACCCGCGACGGCGACGACTTAATAATGACGCTCGACCTCGACCTCAAAGAAGCGCTCACGGGCTGGAAACGCACCGTCACGACCATCGACGGCAAGAACATCTCAGTCGAGAAAGCCGGTCCCACACAACCCAACTCTTCAGACTCATACCCAGATCTCGGTATGCCGTTAAGTAAGAAGCCGGATACGAGGGGTAATTTCATCATCAAGTATAATGTCAAGTTCCCGACGACTTTGACGACGGATCAGAAGAGGGTTTTGAAGGATATTTTGTAAACGTGTGAGCGAGCATTGTTGCTTTTCGAAGGTAGCAGACTATTTGGTGCTGTCTCTTTTTTTGTCTGTGTGTTTTTGGTTCTTTTGTTTGGGCGGCATAGGCGTAATGGATGCAAATGAATGGGATTTAAAGAAGCGAGAGCGAGCGAGTGATTGGAAGCTGGGAATTGAAATTTGAAGATAGATGATGGGTGATGGTTGATGGCTGATGTGTTGGGGTACTGATGGAGCATTTGCTGAAATGATGGACAAATGAATGAATGAGTAAATGATAAAAAGGACTCAATGGAATAATGAATGAATAAAATGAAAGAATAGATTCTGTTCCAACTTTCGCGTTATTTTAATAGCTTGCTGATTCATACTTGGTCGTAGCTATCTATATATACAGAGCCAGGTGAATGTTCCTGGCTTTTGAACGTGGGGTCCTATAGAACATCTACCCAACCTGATCCCACGGTTGTGGCTAAGTAGATAAAACAAGAAAGTGGGAAAGCAAGCAAGAAAGAAAGAAAGAAGAATATCTTTCCATCCATGACTTCGTTCTATCGTGCATACATACAAACATATGTCCATTATCCGAGCCGCTTTCAGCACCTCTCACCTCCCTTCATCACCATCTACTACTTTCCCCGTCTTTCTAGATGCGCTTAGTATACAAATCTGTTAGAGTCTCCCTCTTCTCTCTCGCTCTTCCTCTACACCAGGCCTAGATAAATAAATAGAGAGAATCTTACAACCTCATAACCCCTCCTCATCCGCGTAAAGAAAATTCCACAAAACTACTCATCTACCCCATCCCACTCCACTGCATCCCATCTCTTACCCCAGCCCAGCATTCCCTTAGCCCTCCACCCTCAGGAACCCCATATCTTCCCCCAACACACCAATCAACCTCTACACACCCCCCACCGCCGCCGCCGCCACGCCTCCCACCAACGCCCCCAACTCCCCAAACACCACGCCCTTAAAAATGCCCTCCCCCATCCCCTCCGCCCAATGCCCCGCCGTCTTCAACTTCTCCTTCCAGCTCTCCTTCTGCTTCTCACTGAGGTGCTCCCACTCCTTCCCATCCCCATGCATCTCCTCATCATGCTGCACCGCTTTAACCGTATGTTCCTCATCCTCTTCCTCCGGCGCGTGATGAACATATAACTTAGCGCCTCCGCGAAGATGCGAGAAGAACGACGGGGATGGCGCAGACGGGGGGATCGCCGACGGGACAGGCGAGGGCAGGACTTCCGACGCGGATTGCAGGGCCTGGTAGCCGGAGGGGAAGACGTATGGTTTTCCGAGGGCTTCCTGCAGGGGAAGAGGGAGGTAGTTTGCCGCACCCAGCTGCGGTTTCACCATGCCGCGCACCTCGAGGATGCTCTGGAAGACGATGGCGGTGAGCAGCGCGGCGAAGATCGAGAGGATGACGCCGAAGGAGTAGATGGCTTTGCTGGAGGGGAGCGCGACGACGTAGCGGGGGGTGCGGGATTGGCCTCTTTTGACGGAGAGGGGCACGGGGAAGAGTGGGAGAGTATGCACGATGACGGTGTTGCTGACGCCGACACTGGCGAGCTTGAGGTACTGTGGAGGGGTGCTGGCGGTGACGGGGTGGGCGGGGGGTGTGAAGAGGGAGAAGGCGATGCCGGTGATTTGGAGGGGGTGCACGTTGCGGAAGGTACGGAAGGGCTTGATGGGTGCGACCATGTAGACGTTGTTTATGTGTTGCAGATCGACTTTGAAAAGGGAGATGGAGATGTCATGGCCGGCGACGGCGACCACGTATTGTGTATAGTCTTGTGGGGTGGAGGGGGTGACTGGTGGAGTGAGGTTGGAGACGGCGAGACCGGTGGCTTTGGTTATGTTGGAGGGGAGACGATGGGATTGCGCGATGCGGCATTGACCTTTTCCGCTTGGGGGGAGACGCAGGATCTGAAGAACTACTCCGCCTCGGCTGTGGATGTTGGTGAGCATGAGGATGAAGTCCTTTGTCAGCCATCTGAGGGCTCTGAATGCCGGGATAGTGACTTTCTCATGGCTTCTGGATGCTGGTGTGATGTATACACATTTTGGCTCCTCTTCGCCGTCTTTCGAACCCAGCTTCTTGACGTATACATCGTGTTCGTCGCAGTAGGCAAATAGATATTCGTCTGTTCCGGTCTGTATAAAATCCATATCCACAGGCTCCTTATCAACCTGTATGGTTTCTTTCGAAGTAGGCGACTTGCTTTGCGCCGTGTCGAATATTACTATCTCAGACTTCTTCGCAAGTCCTGTCGCAACAGCGCCCAGTTGTGATTGGCCTGGATATAGTCTAGATAATCGGGTAACTCTTTGATATAGATCCTTCTCAGTCTTCGTAAACATCGGCGTCCGCGATACTTCAGAAATCTTGCTTGTCGCATTGCTCTTGGTGGTCTTCTTATTTTCTTTGGCAGCCGCTTCTACCTGGAATACTCGAAAATGCGCATTCTTTCCCTTCTCCAGTTGCTCTGGACTCGAGTTCACGCCTGCGAACACAAGGGTCTTCTTTTCTGGACTTTGGCCTACAGCAAGACTAGTAACATTGTCTTCTTCTTTGCTGAGCTCTATCTCAGCCGCTTCCACAAGCTCATCTGGTTTTGACGTGTCTAAAACCGTCTATAAAGCAACCGAATTAGTGATTCTTCTGCAAATAATACTGCTAGACAGTAGATTCCCATCCCAGCAGCGGCGGTCTCGAAACTCACAATCTTATTTCCCACACCTGTCCTTCCAGCACCTCCTCCCCCACCAACCACCAATCTTGACGAATCTGTAGGATCGAAATCGCACGCATATAGCGGATACGATAATGTCGCTTTCGCTGACGGTATTAAAGGCGCCATACTTGGAAACTGTTTTCTCAAAACTGGAATCCTCGAGCGAAAGAAAATGTGTATCTGGACAAGGGATTAGTTGGCGCGGTTTATGTACAAGGTTGAAAGCGCAAGGCTACCAGAATTATACGCAAGGCCAGATCTCGGATTCCGGCGTCGGTCCCGCTTAATTTTGATATACCTCTGCGGAACCAAGGTTCGTTTTATATGTTTGAGCTGATATGCTAATATTTAGTGATATCATGTAACATCGACGTAATATCACTCACTCCTTATCACTTCACACATCAAGATTCACCATCATTCTCCTATTCCTGAAGCATACCGTTGGATTTTCGGATTTAATTACAAGATCTTCCTTTTATTTCCACCAAACAGTTCTACCTAACGCCATTTATTCATTCCAATCATCTCATAAAGCGTATCGCATCCTCATTCTGAGGTCCAGATCGCTTCCGAGACGTTGAAGGATATCCGCAAATCTCAAAAAGTGTCAAGAAACTTGTGTAAGTAGGCAAAGCAGAAGACTTGGCGATTTGGCCTTTTGGTCCTTCTTTTCATACCTCTAGATGCATCCACAATGAATCGAATCTTGCTGAATGAAACGCAGAAAAGCCAAAGACTCCCACAACGCCTGGGATTCATGCTGAAGATATGAGTACCAAAATGTCCATGATTTAACCTGCAAGATGTTGATAAGAGGAATTAAACCAATATTTCAAATACGACGTGAAAGGACTACCAAACACTCGCTTTTCATAAATAGCTGTCGTCATTAACACACGCTCGTGTCGACTGGTCGCTTATTTTGCATGCTTGCGGAATGCAAGCAACTCCGACAAACTCGACAGAGCACATCCGTGCTTCAGGAAATCGTGTTGCAAGAGCTCATCGGCTGAGGCTCTGCTCCGGATATCAACGCACAGGCAGACGGACAAGAATGCTTTGAGCTCTTTGCTGAGTTTCTCGGGCTTCTTCAATCTTGGGGTACCGTTGGTGGCAATGAGGTACAACGCTTTCAATGGTTCTTCGTTCAGATATGGTGGCTCGGACTCAATCATCTCTATCGCCATGATACCAAGAGACCAGATATCGACCTTGGGACCGTATTCCTTTTGCTTGACAACTTCAGGGGCCATCCAGTAAGGGGTACCGACCATGGTGGCACGCTTGGATTTCGATTCGGTGAGTTTTGCGCAGAATCCGAAATCGGCTATACTTATGTTAGCAAAATGAGGCGCGAAGAGGGAAAAATATGTACATACTGATCTTGACATTACCACGTGCATCAAGCAAGACGTTGTCACTCTTGATATCACGATGGATAATACTTTGTTGATGGAGATGCTCAAGTCCACGGCAAGTCTAAGAATAGTCAGTAAACATGAGCTGGGTATAGTAGTAGTTGGAATCGTACCTCAAGACAGATAGTGGAAATCTGGTCCTCGGTGATTGTAGGGTTGTTATCAATAACATCAGTCAAAGCACCACCCTCCATGTATTCCATGACCACCCAAAGCTCGGTATAGTTGTTTCGTAAGAAAGCGTCCAGGAAGTTAACAATGTTTCGATGTTTGCTGTCTTTCATGACCATGATTTCGTTCACAATCAGTTCCTTTCTTGGTTGATGGGCAAGGTCCATCTGCTTGATAGCAACTTGGGCTTTGCTGCCCTGTTGTCGAACGACTTCTCGTGCAACAAGTGATGCCGGATTCTCCTTAACCTTGGCGACATAAACCGAACCAGAGGCACCTTGACCAATCTTCTTCTGTTTAGAGTATGACAAGTTAGGGTCGTCCTTGGAAACTGCCTCCTTCAATTTGGCCATAACTTCGTTCTCGGTCATCGTTGACATTCTAACGTCCTTCTGTCGCTCTGAGGCTGATGGCTTAGCAGTGAGAGCAGCTTCTGCGGCCTTGACACCATCAGCTTGTTGAGCGCCATTGTTAGCCGACGCAGATGGCTTGGGAGCAACGTTGAGTGGCTTGACCGGATTGACTGGTGCTGGGAGTCTGGAAGGTTGTTGTTGTGGAGGTCGCGCAGCTTGGGAGCCGTTGGAGGCTGAGCCATTGGGATATCTAGGATCTTGCCTATCCGATCTGACTGGCGATCTTTCTGAACTCTGGTTCCGGACAGAGGAGGAGCTTTGCTGGGTGTTGATAGGAGGTCGAGAAGCACCATTTGAAGTAGGTGCAGAAGGTGCTTGTCTTTGTGCTGGTCGCTGCGCTGCCGCTTGCTGGTTTTGTTGTGCGCGAGGAGCTGATGGAGCCACTCTCGATGGATTGTAACGGTCTTGAGCTGGGCTGCTTGAAAATCCACCAATCTCTTGCTGGGCCATCGGAGGGCGAGACTGGGGAATAGAAGCATTGTAAGCTTCCATATCCCGACGGTTTTGTTCTTCGATTTCGCGCTCTCGTTGTCTCTGCGCTTCCAATTGCTTTTGCCTCTGTTCTTCTCGAGCATCAGGACTACTATAATTAGAGCCCATTTGCTGCATTTGATTCCGCTGTTGACTTTGCTCGGGAGGGGTTGGTCTGCGGGGCTGCTGTTGTGGGCTGCCATAACTATTATTTCTTTGTTGTTGACCTTGAAGAGGTCGCGGAGGAGCAATCGAGTTACCAGATCCACCATATCCAAGCTGTTTGTTTTGGTTGGAGGTAGCTGGTGGTGTGGGCGTCAAACTTGAGAATTGTTGAGGGTTCTCTTGTCTCTTTGTAATATCAGAGTAGAATTCCAAAACCTCGAAGACGGCTTGTGGATTTCGCTCATAATCCTCCTTAGTAATAGCAGAAGAATTGAGCAATTTAGACCACTCCGGTGGAAGACCAACGAATTCTCCAGTCTGAGGGTCGAATCCCACATGAACAGAATGGCTGAAGTTTGTCGGGTTGCTGACACCACCCATTCCAGGGCAGCGGGCATAAATAAAATCGATCCACTCATATAAATCATCATCACCCTTAACTTTGATTTGCAATGTTCTGGAGATTCCGTCGTCATCTCCTGGATTCGTCGAAGACCCGTTTAGACTGCGTTTGATTTCAAAAATAGTGCCCGCAGCCTCCACACGAGAGACGCCGAGGACATCTTTCAACACAATTTGGTATGCAACCTTGCCGCCTTCGGTCTTGTGGAAGTCAAGGGCTTCTTTTCGCAGGATGAGCCATTTCTGTTTCCAAGGGCTTATAAAATTCTTTCCCTCCTTTACTGTAGCCCAGCCCTCCTTTATCACGGCGACACCCCCTTGGCCATCCACGTTGGTTTGGTGTCGTGCGAGAGGCAAAGAGACCGTCGAGCCTGTATAAGTCGACGTGGCTGTTCGGGTTATTGGCGAATTGATGCTGAGTTGGGAGATCTGACCCGGCGACATGTTGCCTGGTAAATTTGCAGTGGTAGGTGTATAATTAAGTCGAGGTCCTGCAGGTGGTCGAGGAGCTGGACCAGGGTTCATAAATTGACCTGGAGTGTAAATACTACTTGCGAACGATGAGAGTTAGTTTCCGATGAGGAGGATTCATGAAAGGGGATGAAATAAGGCTGGTGATTCAACTGCAGTACACAACATGAAATCTGGACAACGTTCGAGGTAAGGTGTATCAATGAGCGAAGTTCGGAAACTCTTAGCACCTAAAGTCGTTCCAACAGGGCGATCTGTGCGGGTAATGAGAAACAAGGGGCAACTCCATACCTATTTTGAGAAGCCATATTGACAGAGATGCAGAATTACGGTTATGCTGGTGTATGCAAATTTCTGAAAGGAATGAGTAGATTTGTGACAGCGGGGTATCTTTGAAAGAAACTATTGGAAAGAAACTATAGGTTTTACAATGGTTAGCAGATATTCACTGCACGAATGACTGGCCGCAAAGCACCTACATATTATGGTCTGGCCGTGAATGATGTCTTAGAGCACCCTATCTTTTGTGAAGATCGATGCAGAGTCGAGGTCGCGAGCCAGGGGAAACAAAACGGAGGCGCGAGCCAGAAGTGCTGCGGTCGCACAACGTCCAGCGTCCGTTATTGATACGATGTCTTGTGATCCGCCTGTTCGTGTATTTGTATTGTACCAATTCAGTGCGATGTCGCTGGACGGCGGGAGAAGAACACGAAGTTCTGGAAGAAAAATTATGTGGTGTTGGCAGTTGATAAAGTTGGGAGCCGTCGCTGTCGAAAGTGAGACTTTGAAGGTGTTGGGTTGGAGGTCTTGCGGTAGGGTAGCGCGCCTTTTGTTCGAGCGAGCGGTAACTACAGGGTAACAGGGGACTCTGACTTGTGGACCGGTGGTTGTGGACTTAACGACTGATGGACTGACAAACGCAAATCCCTTTTTACTGCACAAAGTGCTTTGTACCTGGGACCTCCTGGCTATTTTCCCATTTTCCTGTAAGACTTACATAAATAGCATCGCATTTTTACCCAAAACTCGTGCGCCTTTCAATTGAGCTTTCTTAGTGTATCAACCGGATCAAAATTTAATCGGCCATGAGAAGCCTAAATGGAGGATGTACCTACTGTGTAGTATATGGTCCGTCCGGCAAACTAACAGCTTCTAGCAGTCAAACGAACGGTATCTCAATAACTTAGGTCTTCTAGAAAAGCTACGTACGAGGGAGGCGCCACCTATCCCCAGAGCTCGCCGAGATAGCGAGAGGGTACTTCGTACAGATAGACACCGCAGATAAGAATGGCCGTTTGATCTTGTCCAACAGATTTGCCTGCCCATCCCTCGAAACAAATTGCAGGTCTCTCAGACGATTGGCACGCGAGCGATAGACTTTGGCTCAGGGATGAACCAAAGCTCCAATGGAAGTCGAAACTACTTTAGCTACGGTATCAGTACACAAGTATGATATGAGTAATGTACCTGTTCCTACTGCTTAGGTCAAACTTCAAAGTAAGTATTGGTCCTGGTCTTACCCCTCGACAACTCAATCTGGTCCATCAATCTGATGCACTGTTTCTGTGTACCCAGCAAGACTTTATTTAACCCATGTTGTTTCAAGTTTATCACCAAGTGGCACGTTAAACTTACGAAGTAGGGCATAGAACAGAACATTTCCACGGGTAACTTCAATTCTCTCAAACCTATGCTCTGCTCCCGATGAACTGTGCCCGTGGATGACCCTTTCTTCAGCTGGCTAACCATCTCTCGCATCGGCGTAAAATGCTTTCTCAATCCGGATCATGAACGGACCCTTCAACCAAGGAGATTCGTGCACTGCTCCTCTAGAAGCATTAAAAAAGAAGCAACAACCCCCTTGATCCTCCCGGCGCTACACCACTAGACCAAGCAAATGAGGAGCATCCTTTGTTTCAAGGTTTAGTAGCAGTACACGGCCATGTTTCCAAATGTGCGGATCTTGTAGCAGAAGTTCCCCCGCACGGTCTAGGAAACTTCTACGGCCAAGATATGCTTTTCGCGGCTTGATGTAATTGCACACGTTCAGTCGATGTTTGTTGTCGTCTTCCCTAGAAAAGCTTCCAGATCTTAGTGTCTACAGGGTACATGCTTCCGTGCGTGCAGGTTGCCCTGCTTCGAGTAACCGGGTACGGTACGGTATGCTCTCCTTTACTCATCACAGCAGAAGCGAACATAAGCTTCGCCTTCAATTCTGAGTTCTTTGACCATTCTCAAAGAGGTCAGTATGATGTCACATTTGGTCTGTTTCTTGAAGTCTTTAAGATCCTATTTTGAATCAAAAGCTATTTATTTAATGCTGTTTTGTTAATCCTCATTTGTACACGCGAATTCGCTACGAGGATTCAGAGACGACCTCAGACGCGCTCACGATGTAGCGGTGGAGTGCTCTAGGCTCTTGATGGATTTGTGTATTTTCTTATTGACACGGAGTTCTACGTAGCTCGTATCTTAACGAACAGGAACCTCAGCCTCTTGACCTTCGAACGCTGGGAGTTCTTTCTCAATATCGGACCAGACTTTTGTGCCATCAACCAGCTCCTTGATAGCCGCCAGGATTGTCCTTTCATCCGCACGGACCTGTTTAGTGGAATCTCTATCTCTTAATGTAAACGTCTTGTCGTTGACACTTTGGAAGTCCACCGTGATACCAAGAGGGGTACCAAGCTCATCGTTTCGGCTGTAGCGTTTGCCAATAGATGCTGAAGAGTCATCGATACGGCTGGAAATACCCATTGATCGAAGCTTGTGTGAGATCTGCTTGAGGAAAGGCTTGAAGCTCTCATGCGAGGACAAAGGAACCAGTAAGACTTTTGTGGGTGCGATTATTGGAGGGAATGAGAGAACCTGCAGATATTAGCCATGTCCGTCCAAGGAAGAATGATTGTCTAGAACTTACACCACGTGCTTCGTCAACACCGTCACTGCCGCGAGTCCAATAATTGTGCTCCATCAAAGCATATAGGATTCTGCCAATACCGAAAGAAGGTTCGATAACATTTGGAGTGTATTCTCTTGTGTTTTCGACCCGTGTTCGGTGCTCGATCTGGATCAGATCACTACCAACTTCTACTTTGCCATCGCCGACACCATCAACATCGATAATAATCTTGCCATCTTGCTTGAGATCCTTTGCAAGTGCTTCTCGCTTTTCTTGAGACAGAGCCTCAATAGCAGCCTCAACGAGCTTGCCATCCTTCTTGAATTTTGGACCGAACTTCTTCTTGTCCAGATCAATTTGCCACTCCTCAATGCTGATGGGAGTATCCAGTCTTTGACGAACCATCAATGGCGCGCCGGTCTTCTTGGCGTGAACTGTGAGATCGTAGGCGCTTCTGTCTGCACAGCCAACACACTCAACCCAACCAGAGCTAGTATGTAATTCAGCATCCCAGCAATCTGCTGCATAATGAGCCATTTCATTGGCCATGTGCTGTCTGAATCTAACTTTGGATTGGTCTACACCAATTTTCGCGAGGAAAAGCTGAATTCGTGCCAAGAAGTAACCCAGAGTCTCGTTGTCGACAATGCCATCAGCAACAGCCTTGCCAATTGTAATCTTCTCAACGTCTGTTTTACCAGCCAATTGGGTGTGGCGATTCAATAAAACAAGCTCTACGTCCTTGACTTCATTGAAACGGTCGTGCTTCTTGCCACCTTGAGGGTCAACGAAATGCTCAATCTCGGCCATCAAGAATTCTCGAACACGTAGCAGACCACCACGAGGGGAGATTTCGTTTCTGTAAGACTTGCCGATAGATGCAGAGGCAAATGGCATTTGCTGCTGGTTGTAGTCGAGAAGTTTTGCAAAGTTCAGGAATTGACCTTGAGCTGTCTCAGGTCGTAGATAACCAGCCGCATTACTGCTTGGGCCAATAGAAGTCTGGAACATGAGGTTGAATGCTACCGGTGGCAAAGGCTCAGCGCCAGTTTCTGGGTTTTTCAATTCGTACTTTTTGATCAATAGCCCTAGCTCCTCGCCGTTGTAGTTGTCGATCTGTATTGTCAGTATGCATTGTGAGTGGTTGCACCAAGTGACCATACCTTTGCCAAGATCTCCTCGTATTCCTTGACAACGGCATCATCCAGTTTCACAGCTTCTATGCCCTTGGTCTTCTTCTTTTTCTTCTTCTTTGATGGGTCCTCCTCCTCTTCCTCGACCTTCACACCTCTAGCTTCTTTGTCGCCTTTCAACCTCGCCTCCAGAATGTCCTCGACAAAATGGTCCGCTCGAATGATATCGCCATTCTTCGGGTCTTTGCACATCCAATCTGCGAATTTGTCCACATGGCCACTGGTTTTGAAAACCTCGGCAGGAGTTAATGCCGTACAATCCAACTCTAGCATATCTTCCTCCAAGACGAAATGTTTGCGCCATTGGTCGATGACATTGGCTTGCAGCGCACAACCTGGCTTCAAATTGTTAGCAAATTTCCCAAAGTCAGAGTTAAACAAGAAATTGGAGTCCAAGTTATCAAAAGTGCCGCCTCAGCTGCTTCCATATCCCAGTTCAGCGCATACAAAATAGGCAAACTTAAGACAACATCCCCTAGGCCAATGTCCTACTCAACACGGGCATTCTTGTTCTAAGCATATGTGCCAGAGCATTTGGCATATTTTAAATACTGATATGGTCCATGAAGATATCTTCGGCCATTTTTCTGCGTTAGGGAGCCCCGCATATAGAAGCATGAAGAAAGGCGTATAAGAGACAAAACATCAACTAACCGGACCGTAGTCAAACAGACCACCGACACCATTATAAATTTCGAACGAAGGTGTGTAGAACAAACGCCTCCTCAGCATAGAATCGAGGACCTGGCGATCAAGGGGCTGCCCCTTAAGGGTAGTTGTGGTAGACATCTCCGCGTTTTTTTTCTTTTTCGGTACCTGGTATCTGTTGTGGTGGGGTGATGCTGTGAAGGGTCGACAGGTCAGTTGAGGAGTTATTCGTGCTTTGAAAAGTGTATTTCTCGTAAGGTTGCAAAGAGGCCGCATTCACCTGAGACTCATCCAACAATAGGTATGAGTCACCACGTATTCTGGGGAACTTCACAAGCTTTACGAAACTTATGCGTATCTCTGTTTAGGAATCCGAATTTCTTTTGTGTGACTCGTCGACGGATGAATAGCTTTGTATGGTCCGTGCACGCGGTCCTCCGCCCGCTTCTTCTGGTGAGGCCCAAAAAAATATTTCTCGATCTTCTCGGTTGTCCGACATCTTCAGCACTTTCATACAACATAATATACAATGGGTTCAAAACGAGTTAAGCCAATTTCTTCGAAGGCTTCATTGCCTTTCAAGACCGATAACAAATTCAAGCGACAAGATCTGCATATTAAACAAAAGAAGGCTCGCGACAGTCTGCGCAGAGATGAGCGATTCAAACGAAAGAGAGAAGAAGATAGAGACCCTGAACTTAGGAGACAACGATTGGCAAAGAATATTCCACATACCCTCGATAGGAAGCGAGTCTGGGACGAGATTGAAGGGGATGGGGACGACCTTAATGTTAGCGTGGATGTGGAGCAATTGAAGAGAAGGCGCATAGAAGAGGCTGAGGCCACAGAGTCTGCTGAGCAGGCAGCTTTGGAGGAGGCGCCAGAAAAGGACGATGATGTTGACAGTATGTTGGATTCGGGATCTGAGAAGGGGTCCGACGATGAGGACGACGAAGAGAACGAACGGCCTCGAGCAGTTAGCAATGCGCCGTCCACAACAAGCACGAACCTCGACCTCACACCATCTTCATTATCTCTCAAGTTCCCTACGTTATTTTCCGACGAACCTCCTCCATCTCCCAAAATCCTCCTCACGACATCATTAAATTCCACTCTTCACGAGGAAGCCCATCTTCTCTGCACTCTCTTCCCCAACAGCAATTACATTCCCCGCTCCGCACACAGATACGGTTACAAATATTCCCTCCGAGAAATCTGCAAATTTGCTACGAACCGCGAATATACCTCTGTCGTACTTCTCAAAGAAGACGCCAAGAAGCCCACTGGCTTGACCATTGTTCATCTGCCATCCGGTCCTACGTGCCATTTCTCCATCGCCAATTGGGTAGAAGGCAAAAAGTTACCTGGCCATGGAAATCCTACAAATCACTACCCTGAGCTTATTTTGAACAATTTCCGCACTCCATTGGGTCTGCTCACTGCGAGATTATTCTTGACTTTGTTCCCACCGCAGCCGGAACTACAAGGAAGACAAGTTGTTACTTTGCATAATCAACGCGATTACATCTTTGTAAGGAGACATCGGTACGTATTCAGAGAAAAGCGTGAGACCGAAAAGAGTGTCGTTGGGCCAGATGGAAAAGTAGTGGAAGGTGTAGAGGGTATCAGAGCTGGGTTGCAAGAGCTAGGCCCAAGATTTACCTTGAAGTTAAGAAGGATAGACAAAGGGATTGGCAGGGCGGGAAGTGATGGGGATGATGCGGTTCAATGGCAATGGAAGGCTGGTATGGAGAAGAAGAGAACTAGATTCAATCTGTAGTTCTGCTACATTGCTTCACCATATATAATTCCTAGTTTTGATACCCTCTTATTTTGCAGCCTGTAATTTTTCTTCTGCAAAAACGCGTCGATCAGTTGCACAAATGTTCATTCTCTGCAACCGTACCGGACTTTATTATACTTTGACTCGGTTCTTGAAGATCGACAGAATCGAGGCAATTGGCATGTGTTTTATACAACATAAACTTGTTTATTGAATCCTAAAGATCTTTCACGCTGGCCTCTCCATCCTTACCTCACTCCTTGCAGTATTTATAGCAACTAAGCCCACTCCCATCCATCCAACTCGTCAATGTCTCCAAAGCAATCGTATCAATGTCTCTATGAGACTTCGCAAAGATCGTCTTGAATGGGTGTACAAACCTCGCCAAGTAACTCATCCTGATGTCGACTCCCTGCAACTTCTCCGGATCCCCGTGTCCTATGCCATATCCATGGACGCACCCATCGTGACATCGGATTCATAGCCTGCGGCTTTCATGAGAGCTGCAGCTCGGATCTCTGCGTTTACTGCTGCGTCACGCGCGTGGAAACAGCTGTTGATTCCTGGCGGGTGCAGCTCTTCGGTTGTATTGTGGAAAGGGGCAGGAACCACATACAGCACTCGCCTTCAGACCAATCTTCGTGTGAATTATTGCTTAGCTTAGCAACTTGAGGTTCGTTCAAGATACGAACAGCGATTCGGGGCTTCACTAAAGCCCTCAGAATTCGTGACAACAAGATGCTCCAATTTCGGAGTTTGTCAGTGGGAAACATATGTACAACAGGTCGACCAAAGGATATTTGGACTTTGCCGCGTGATTAAAGCATGTGCTTGACATTGCTCCGACTCCTTCTCCCAGAAACGTTTCCGTCTGCCCGCCAGTAAATGCTTGCTCAGTTCGTAGATGAATATCTTCCATTAAAACCCCGTCTCCGTCAACGGAGCTCCCCGCTCGAGCTCGAGTCATGATTATATTCAAGACGACAAAATCACCGACGATATGGACGCGAACTCTAAGAAGTACCGAATGTGTAGCCTACGGGTGATGCTACGACTTTTTACGGCTCTCCGTCTCCGAATAAGAACTATCTCAATCTTTAGCTACCAACCTTCGCTCGTGTGTTACTTCGTATGGTAGACACGACGATGTCGTTTGTCAAGCGCTGGCAGCTCAAATGTTCTGGCCAGTTGGTGTGTCGTGGAAATGTTTCTCGGAACAGAGACATATTGGCTCGGCGCCTGCCGCATTGAGTAGCGTCGCATCTGCGGTCATCACCTAACTATACGTAACCCGCCGAAAGCTTAAGTAAGGTTACTGAGCGAAGAGATAATGCGCTGTATTCCGCGCTTGCTATGTATGATAAGGCGTCTATGGTTATCATCTTCAGTATCGGGCAACGCAAGCTTTCCGTTATCGCAGTTTGTCATTCAGAGTTTGTTTGCACTGTTGATCACCAGTCGAGCTTTGTGTGCAAGATGCGGGCGCTGTCCAATAAGGCCTCGATTCTTGCTATCATCACTATCACTGCATGAGAGCTTACCATCCGGGGTATCGAAGTGGAGACCCTTTGATATCGGCCAAGCTCCTGCGTTATCTCATATCAGACATTGATTCACCTACATGACTGGGAATGATAGCTTTGTCCGGCAGTCGCACCCCGCATATGTGCTACAAAAGTGCTGGGCCATCTCACAATGTAACAGATGTTGTGCACCTTAAAACAACCACTTCATGATCACTTCAACTTGCTGTCTCTTCGTTCTTTCTTGCTGATACTACTATCACTTAATAGTACAAGATGGAGGCCGCCGAGGATCATGGTCACCTTGATACCCGGGCAATTCCTGGTACAATACATCTTGTTGACCTTGAAGGTGTAATGAGGGGGCAGCACGCCTCTGGACCCCAACTGAATGATGTTGTTCTCATACCGGCACCCTCCAATGATCCAGATGATCCTCTCAATTGGAGCCCGAAGCGTAAGATGCTGTCTACGGCATGCATGTCGATGTATACTTTGATGGTTGGGATCGCTTCCGCTGCGATATACAGTGTGCTGGAACCTATCAGCGAGGATACTGGTTTGACACTGGACCAGTTGAATGCTGGTACTGGATATATGTTTTTGTTCTTCGGGGTGAGTAAAGACCCCCCATCGACAGATTCCAATCGAAGCCTCTCTTGGACAAAGAAGCCCAGTGTCTGTTTAGCTGGTATGATACCAGCGAAATTATCAAGCAGCTTCGTAGTTTACTCGTTGTATTCAGCTTCAGCCAATCTTCCGTCAAAGCACTGCTCTATACTAGTATTATCATGTTCACCCCTCATCTCCAAGAAATACCACAGAGAAAATGTATACTAATATATTGCCTTGACTCAGTGGGGATGTCTAATTGCACAGCCGATCGCGCTGCAGTATGGCAAACGGCCAGTCTATTTGTTCTCGATGTTGGCAACCTTGGGGTAAATGGTTCCCCTGCTCTTCTCTTGTGGCCAAACACTAAATTTCCAATAGCATAATGGTATGGGTCCCGCATGCAACCTCCAACGGTGCATGGATCGGGAGCAAGATTCTGCAAGGTGCTGTTGGAGCACCCATTGAATCTTTATGTGAGGTTTCAATCACAGATATCTACTTTACCCATGAGCGGGGGACATACATGGGACTATATGCTTTTATGCTAGCAGGATCCAACTTTCTTGCCCCAGTTCTCGTAAGTCACTAGTGATAATTTCCACTCGCTGTCTTTGCTCACATGTTGACAGGCTGGGTTCATCAACGACGGGCAAGGATGGAGATGGGTGATGTATTGGTGCGCAATATTTCTCGCTATCGGTTTCGTATTCTGCTTCTTTCTCATGGAAGAGACGAACTATGACAGGGCTCCATTGGAAATGGTTGTCTCGGAGAAAAGCACACCTGGAAACTCTACACCGAATGACTCCAACACAAAGGAAGTGGTTTCGTCCCCTGAAAAATTAGCAGATCCAGAGAAGGCACCATCACTTGAGACTCCAAGCCGGACAGATTCAGCAGGTCTACCTGGTATCATTACGTATAAGCCGAAAACATACGTCCAAAAGTTGGCTCTCAAGGACAAGAAGAGAGACTTTCGCCTTTTCCGCATGATGATTCGCCCCCTCCTGTTTTTATCATTTCCTTCCATTGTCTATGCCGGATTCTCATACGGAAGCAATCTGATTTGGTTCAACATCCTCAACGGAACAGCCTCTCTGATTCTAAGTGCGCCGCCTTATAACTTCTCCTCTTCAATGGTCGGACTATCATACGTTTCCCCCCTGCTCGGCGTCGCTTGTGCGTCATTCTATTCCGGAGTCATTGGCGACAAAATCGTCCTATGGCTAGCCCGTCGCAACAAAGGAGTCCTAGAAGCCGAACATCGTCTGTGGCTGTTCACCGTATCCATAATCCTCATCCCGGGCTCACTCCTCCTCTGGGGTGTAGGAGCAGCTCACCACATCCACTGGTTTGGTCTCATTTTCGCCATGTTCGTCATCGCAGCTTCTAACTGCATCGGCGTCCAACTGTCCGTTTCGTACTGTATCGATTCCTACAAGGACCTAAGTGGCGAAGCTATGGCTACGGTGATCATCATTCGGAATACGATGAGCTTTGCTATGGGCTATGGTATTACACCGTGGGTTACGGATATGGGATATCAGAATGCGTTCATTACAGCGGCGTTTGCTGGTCTTGCTCAAGTTTTGACCTTTTTCGCTGTGGTGAAATGGGGTAAGAGTTGGAGAGATAAGACGAAGGGCAGGTATTACAAATATATTCAGGAGAATGAGGTGTTAGGGGTGACGCACTGAGTTAGGGTCGTTGATGAAAACATCGCTGGATATAGATGTTTATTTCTTCTTTTATATATTCGAAATATAATATGCATGAGATCGGCGGATAGAAATCTGGTCATTCAGCTTCCCAAGCATTAAACGAGCTCCAGTTAAATTCTATATGACTTGTGAACGGCTTGCCTAAATCTGACATGTTTGTCTTCACGATCATGGACAAGACTTCAACATTCAGTCTGAAACTAGTAGACTCCGACAGTGGAAGATGCAACTTTCCCATCCGCAGCTTGCTATTACCACCTGCACACTAAAAACTCCCAACTCCCACTCAACATGCGCCGCGACACCCTTCGGGATAGGAGTTGCCAGTGGGTCTTCACTACCTCTAGACATTTACCCACCATCAAATAAACGGCATGGTTCAATCATAAGAACTAGATTTCAAGCAAAAACATGCAAAAAAGAATGTCCGCACCCAACGTGCTGTCTGTATTCTATCAATCGACCGACGGAGGACGATGTACTTTGAGGTCGCCTTAATATATAGCCACGGCTTCCATGAGAGTACGAGTGAAAGGCCACTCATGCCGCATACCAGATACTTCCGGTGATTACAGCCCGGTACTTCTCGAGGAAATCAACGAGTCCCTGGTTCACGCTGCAGCAAACAACCTCAACATCGTCCTTGGGGATCCATACAACGCTACCGCAGGGAGTCCTAATTAGTTTGAAAGAACCAATACGGATTAAGCGCACGCTGGGTATCTTCCCCTTGGGAGTATCATGTGAAAACATCTTGGTTAAAGGAGAGAGATATTGAAAAGGAAAGTCTGGGCAGCACTCGTATTTGGGCCACTGGACCAAAGGTGACTTGACTGAAGTCTTGCTGTCTTCCCGTTTGTACCTTCGCTAACCATCACTGGTTTACCGCGCCCGTTGCCCGTGGCTTGGCAAACGTTTCTCGAAGAACCGCTTGATCGCTGGCTTTGAGACATCAGCTGCCAACCGTGCGGCCCGTCAATGTTCTTGGCTGCTCGGTCTGATCGCAATAATGCTCTCCCACTCTGCCGCTGACGGCCTTGACACCTGCCTGCTCTGGTCTGCGATCTGACTTGATCCGTAAATTGCGTTCGATGAATCATGATCACAGACATAGTTTGCGACGCTCGAGTCATTAATGGTTCCCTTAGCTTCATCTCTGAGTACTGTATCGATCGCCATCAGATCGAAAGTCTTTGGTTGCGTTATTCATTGCCGTCTCTACAGCCGTTCTCGTTAATTAATCGTATACTCTTATTCGATGAGATATAGTCATGGTCTCATCTCTTTGAACTACTAGAGCTTCTCAAGACGCGGGTCACCAGTTAGCCTCTTGGAAGTGCATTTCTAGTAGTATTACAAAGTAAGAGATGCTGCCGGCGCCGAGGAAAATTCTTAGATGACGCCGCGAATGTTTTCAGCTAAATTTTGTCTTCTACAGCGATTGGAAATGTATGGGAAATGCTCCGCTTTTCAATTCAATCTAATCTTGCCGAGCTGTGTGATACAAGCTGTTTGTTTGTTTTTCAGCCGGGAAACTACGTAGTTTTTGCAGACGGCGGAACCGACTAAGTACTCCGTAGGGCATGGGACGGGACGGGAAGATTATGGAGTTGACTCCTGAAGCCGTCCTATTGCGCGAATGTCTCTAGCACATGGGCCTCATGTTGGTTTCCTCGGATCTGGAATCTGAGTCCGAACGGTGAGACATTTTGAAGTTGTTTCTATGTGTAACGAACTGTCTAGTCGGCAAGTATGTAGATACCTAATGATGTAGCACCCTGTGGCACGAAGCGAAGGCACTTAACAATGTTCGGAGGTGGGCCGCGACGATCACAGAAGGAAATAGCAGTGCTAATAATAAAACCCATGCAGAGACGGAATATTAGCACCAGTACGACAGGTGCGGCAGTTTACATCCGTGCCATGCATTTGCTGCAGAGAGCCATTTCTTAGCATTGGTAGAGTTCAAGGGCTATTTGGTCATTCATACACAGAGCATGAATGCTATTCGATGAACAATGAACGAAGTGCTTTTTGTGTTTGCTTGTCAACAAAGTATTGCTTTTGAATACGAGAAATGGATCCACACGAAAAGCGATGCATCCGAACTTCCAGAGTCCCCGCATCTACAAGGAGTAATGCACCCCGATGGGATTAAGGGGCGAAAGGGTTCGTGCGTTGCAGCTGTAGATGCCAAGCTTAACTGTTAGGCTTTACCTTGTTTGGACAATCCAAGCTTCTTTTTCTTCACAGTCGAGAACTAATTTCCGCCGCTTACGGACATTTAGGAGGACAATGTCTAGAAGAAGCAAACAGCTGCGCTGAATGCTGGCTCCGTTTGGTCTTTATGCGGGATTGTGGCCAAGATCCACCGGCAGCTAGCTTTCCATATGCAGCATTGCAGAGGAGGGTATGATTGTGTCACCTATCATAAAATTCCTTCCTCGAGTCAGGTGTAACGAGCCATTCGTGAATACCTCCTCTCCTTTAGGGTGAATGTCGGCGTATGCTGCCCAAGAAGAATCCCTTCCCATCGGACCCGAGCCATGTTCTTTGCCGGCAGCCCTGCACTTTAGATGCATATTCTAATGAAAGGCCGTCATACCCACTTTCTCATTGTATCTTCTTGCTTCGGTGCTTGCCACGGCTTGGTATTCATTAAGACTTGCCTTTAATCCGCATGACTAGCTCCTTGGACTTTGTCAAACGGGTTGAAAAAAGTTCGGAGAGAAATTGGACATTCGTCTCCCTAGCTAGTAGCGATGCAATGGACGCACAGATCCTGCATCCTTGCTGTGGCATGCATACGATGATGGGACACCCTGTATCCACCCCTCGATCCGTTCTCCGATTGATTTTTTTTACCCCAGATAATATATATATGTTTGCTGCATCTCATTCACACAGTTCCGAGTCACTAGGTTTAACACGAAGTCTTCGTTCTACTTCGTAGCTCCCAACGGATTTCTATAATCCATCACACTCGCTTGAACACTCTCAGTCTTTCGTTAATCACTACTTTCTAATCGACACCTAGTTGAGGTTGTGTATAGAGTCGCTGTTGTATATATACCCTCCTCGCAACAATCACTCCAAGCTCAAGCACCTCATTTATTGCTCGAAAGCCTTCACAATGAAGTCTGCTACACTTCTCGCCGTGGCGTTAGCGACATTGACCAGCGCCCATGGCTCTGGAGAGGTCTCAGGACCAAAATTAATGGGTGGCAGAAGGTTCTTGTCAGATCTTAAGGCTCGTCATGCGCTCCCTGCTTCTTTGGTGAAATCGACCGTCCACGTGGAAGAGAAAGCATCCAATGTTCTGGACACAAGAGCCGATCCGGAAACGTGCGGTCCAGGTATCGGAAGCTGTGTGAACGCTTGTTGTTCGGCGGAAGGGTAAGTTGTAAAGAATTATATTGCAGAATCCAAGCTAAGACGTTTATAGATACTGCGGTACTACCGAAGAATACTGTGCGGCCCCTGATTGCCAATTCAGATATGGTCCTCTCTGTGATGCCAACATTGCACCTTCTGGTGCCTCCACGGCAAACATCGAAAGACCGCACATTGGCTCTGTCCCATATGGTGGCGCTGGAATCTATGACTGTGTTAACCCTGGAGGTAAACATGTTTGCTTCCGTACAGAGACGTCAAATAGCTGACCATTTTCGTAGAAATTGCTTTCACATTCGATGACGGACCATACCTTTATACTAACGACCTTCTTGATAAACTTGCCGCCTACAATGCCAAGGCAACTTTCATGATCAGTATGTTCATTCAGGTCACTGATCAACTGAATAAAAGTTAACATCGACTCTAGCTGGCAACAATCTGGGAAAGGGACCTATTGATACCACCGCCCAGTGGAGCACAGTCATCAAAGTAAGCGGTCCACATAACATGTTCTGGGCGATATACTGACGACTGAATAGCGAATGGCGTCAGAGGGACATCAGATCGCATCCCACACCTGGTCTCACCAGAACTTAACTGATCTCGACCCAACCACCTTCAACAAACAGATGATTTATAATGAAATGGCTTTCAGAAACATCTTGGGATACTTCCCAACCTACATGAGGTAATTTGATTCTTCCTTAGATGTATCCGTATGACTTGAGCATATTTACTGATCAATATTACAGACCTCCTTATTCCGAATGTAATTCCACTTGCGGTGACATTCTTTCAACTCTTGGATACCACGTAATTTGTATGTATCTTCCACTCATTGTACTGTTTCTGTGCTTACACTAATGCTCCTCTAGACTTCGACATTGATACTGCCGGCTACCTGAATGACAGCCCTACCCTTATCCAAAACTCCAAGATCATCTGGGACGCCGCTATAGCTGGCTCAAACCCCGCCACGGACGGCTTCCTTGAGATTGAGCACGACATCCATTACCAGACTGTTTACAACCTCACAGACTACATCCTTGCTTCAATGTACAGCCTTGGGTACAAATCGGTTACTGTTGGAGAATGTCTAGGTGACCCATCCGCAAACTGGTACCGTTCTGGCAACGCTAGTGCACCCGTTCCTCCTGCGTCTCAGCAAATCTCCGATGATGGTACTTGCAACGCTGACATCACCTGTCTCGGATCTGAGTTCGGGAACTGCTGCTCCTCTGCAGGATGGTGCGGATCCACCGACGCATACTGCGGAACGGGCTGCCAGTCCGCTAGCGGAAACTGCACTGCGTCCTCGACAACTACTACATCTGCGCCAGCTTCTACTCCAACTTCCGGCCTCACCGTTAGCGACGACGCTACTTGTGGAGGAACTACCAAGAAGACCTGCCAAGGAAGCGAGTTTGGTAACTGCTGCAGCCAGTACGGATACTGTGGAAGCACAACAGACTACTGCTCAGCCTCCAATAACTGTCAATCTGGATTTGGCACTTGCTCTTAGAGAGAGTTGCTAAGTGTGGATGGTTGGATGATTAGGATTTATTTTCGGTGTATATGCATATTAGGCGATAATGTTTCAATGATAATGGAATCGGGATAACATAAAAGTAATACCAACAACCCAAATATAGTGATTGAAATGGATTGAGTATACGATTCTTTGGATGATGGATCGTTGTGATGTATCATTGATTCGTACTTTCAGCCAGTTCTTCGGTATAGGGGCGCGAGTAGGATTCTGAGGACGTAAAACTTTGAGTAAATGTAGCCTGACTGTTGAGCGAAAGCGACGTATCTTCAGCACTACTTAATACGTCGTGCGTCGTATTGATCGAAGCTGTACGAAGTGCGCCCAGCCTCGTATTCGGGGCAGCGGTCATCATCCTTCGCTCTTTGCAGAAAGCTTCTAGAATACTTTGCAGGATACTTCCCAGCAGTACTGTAAGCACACACCGTTTTCAACGCATTGTTTCTCGAACACAGAAAAATAAACAAAATTCAGTCCGCGCCATGTAGAATAAGTTAACCTCATGTAATCCCTCGTAAAGTCTGACAAGACGACGCAAAATTTCCATAGCTTTCGCCTCGTCATCCGTGCATGCAGGTCCGTGGTCGCAGAATTACCATACTATCGTATCGCAGCGTGCCACACAGCAACCACTTTTCTACCATTGCTTAGGGCAATCATGAACTATTCTTCGCAACTCCACTTTCCACCGATATTTCGCACCAAAGCATGGAATCTGGAGGAGGGAACCACGGTCTCGATCTGGAGAAGGAGTTGACTTGTTCTGTAAGTTCTATGCATCTTGAAAGGCAGTACCCCGCAAGCCTTGGCTGGAAGGAAGGAACGCTGCTCGAATTACACGAGTATCGAAAGCACGACGCTGACAAAATTGGATCCAGATCTGTACAGAAGTTTTATATCAACCCTTGACGTTATTGGACTGCCTGCATACGTTCTGCGGCTCCTGTTTGAAAGAATGGTTCTCGTGGCAGCTTATTTCCGCGCAGAATGCACAAACTGCCATACCACCGGGCGGTACTCCATATACATGCCCATCATGTCGCGCACCGGTTCGAGATACGAAGCACAGTTCTACAATAGCGACATTGTTGGAAATGTTTCTGGCGTTGAGTCCAGAAAAGGATAGGTCGACGGAAGAGAAGGAAGAAGCTCGCGGGAAATACAAACCTGGAGATGATGTAATACCGAAGCTGGAACAGCGAGAGAAGTCTTCGAGGGAACGGAGGTTGGAAGACGAGGATAGAAGATTAATGGATGAAGTGAGGGATATGAGCTTGAGAGAGGTGGGAGTGGAAAGCTCCGAGGCGAGGAGGGAAAGAAGAAGACGAGAAAGGGACGGGGAGAGGTCGCACAGCTCGAGACATCATGCCAGCAGGGACAGTAGTAGGGATGGTAGGAATACGGACGATGCGGAGCGAAGGCGACGAAGGGAAGAACATCACGATCGAAGAAGACCCCGGCATGGTTCTGATGCTTTGCGACCTGAGCACCGCGGCGAAGAGGATCTACACAGACGGCATAGCGATGCCGAGACAAGCAGAAGACATGAAGAGACAAGCCGATCGGCAGCACGGCAGATTGAGCATCAATCATCTTTGCGATCACTTATCAGCTCTTCCGATATCGATTCCAGGGAAATGGAAGAGGAAATTCTACGTCAGATCAGGGAAGAAGGCTTACTAGATGGTATTGATCTTGAGAATATCGATGTTAACCAGGAAGATCAAATCAGTGAGAGGATAGCGGAGGCATTCAGGCGAAGGCAGCAAGAATTATCGCAACGAGAAAGGTCGAGGCACGAAGCTGCAAGTAGGGATGACAGAAATGAGAGACACGGACCGTCGCCACGAGTCTCGCCCACAAATTCAGCAAGAGAAGTACCAGGAGGTGATACAGCTCGGGCATCTACAAGCCGTAGGACTCACTCAGCTTCACCAAGGTCACCTGGCCAGACTGGCCCAAGCCGCCCACCACAATCAATAAGCGCAACACAGTCGGCCCATTTAGAGGTAAGCTCGGGTGACGAAGGCCGGCGACGAAGGAGGACCTCTAGTGCTCCGCGGAGTGCAACAGAACCTACTGTAGTGGCTGCGCCTGAAGCAAGACCTACCGCCCGGTCACAAACTGACCTAAGTATTGCTCCTCGAGCTACAGGTGCTACTCAAAGTTCTAGAGCACATGCGAGAAGGAGTACTGATTCGAACGTGCAACGACTACGCGATATGCCAGCTTCGAGAGATCTACAGTCATCTAGAAACTCGACACCTAGGACCTCCACCAATAACGTTCCAGAGACAATCACCGTCTCAACACCAAGGTCATCTAGCGGCAATGTCGTTGATAATATTCCAGAAGACAATACGCCTAGAACTCCAAGTGCTCGCGCCGCTCCTCCTGCAGATATATTTGTCGCCCCTCCGGTTCATGGCGCCATTCCTTACATGGACGAGTCGCTTGTTCCGGCGCCTCTTACACCGCACACGCCAACTAGCCATCACTTGTCGCTGTTTGATAAGGCTACAGCGTTATCAAGCGGCAGTAGACCAAGTTCCTCGCATTCCGTAGGCTCAAGACCTCGATCCCAACTATATCCAGAACCATCAATATCATGCAGAAGATGCTCGAAACCTCACATCGAGTATGACTTGCATTACAACTGTGCTCTTTGCTTACGCGGTAACTATAACATTTGTCTTTCATGTTACCGTTCAGGCGCAGGATGTTTACACTGGTTTGGATTTGGATATTCTGCATGGACAAATTGGGAGAACCAGACGCAATCTGGAAAGATACCTGAAGGTGCAGATAGACCACACATGCTCACAGCAAACCGTTACATAGCACCAAAATCATCTGCTGGAGGAGCCGACGGTCGAAAGACTCTCACCACAGACGATCCGTCCAAACGTCTACAAAGTGGAGCGTTCTGTGCGAGCTGCCTTGCCTGGGCCAATGAATGTTACTGGCGTTGCGATATCTGCCTGCACGGAGATTGGGGTTTCTGCAATCTGTGTGTAAACCAGGGGAGATCGTGCGCCCACTCTCTTTTACCTCTCACATACAAGCCATCAGAGTCATACAGCCCCCCATTATCCCCAAACCGCGACCAGCAAATTCCAGCCTCGGCCACAATCCTCAAAGGTCCAGGTGTTATTGATGTGGGTAATTTCAAACCACTTACCTTCTCCACAAATTGTGATATTTGTCGCTATCCCATCCAGCCTTCTTCTACACGCTACCACTGTTATTCCTGCACCAGCGCCGTTCCCAATACCCAACCTGGCGACTACGATATCTGCACAACATGCTACCCCAAACTCATCACCTCGCGCCGCATCAGCCCCGAGAATGGCCACAACGGCTGGCGCCGCTGTCTCCAGGGCCATCGTATGGTAATTGTGGGATTCGAAGACGATCGCGGCGGTCAGCGCCGCGTCATCATCCGCGACCTGGTCGGTGGCCATAGTCTCAACATCGAATCTATGATCTACCCTTCAGCCGACCATGCTGCGCCCGAACTACAAAAATGGAGCTGGGGACAAGATCCAGATGATCAGCATCATAAACTAGTAACCATTGACCCGTCCAAGACAGCTCCGACCAGCGTGCCGGGTTTTGCGATCGAGAAATCGTTCCCCCCGGATGGAGGGGTCGGTATGGCTAGTTTGGCGGTGTGGAGTTGGTGGCCGGTGGAGGAGGCGCAGGATGAATTGATGTTTCCGAAAGGAGCGGAGATTAGAGAATGCAAGGATGTTAATGGAGATTGGTTTTGGGGGTGCTATATGGGGAAGAAGGGATTGTTTCCGGCGCCGTATGTTAGGGTTTTGAGTGATGATGAGGGTGAGAATTAGGTTGAGGGTTTGCGGGTGGGATGGCTTTGTCTTGTTTTGAGTCGTTGATGAGGGGAAGTGAGGGGCGAAGGGTGGAATTGGGTAGTCTAATATGTGATCATGACGTTGATGTTGATGTTTGGATGATAATATGAGATATGTTAATGATTATCTAGCATTATGAAAGTCTCTTCATATATGACTCTCGTGTATCTCGGAGCTTACAGCCAGTCAGTTCACAACTAGATTGTGTTTGAAATCACGTAAATCGCAGATGGCTCGACTATAGAATAATGCGATGCTTGTTACATGCACTCGCGTCGTCGTGGAAAGAAGTACTATATATAGATGGTACTACCGCTAGACGTCAGGGGGATTTTCTCGATATCCGTCATATTGTGATTACCGGAGAATGAAATAGACCACCAACCCAGACAATAGTCCAATCTCAACCCACACCTAAACCATAGAAACAGAACTCTTCTTCGTTATTGGGGGTATCTAGTTATTTAATTTAATTTAATTTATTTAGTTTACCGACTCAGTACTTGCCCTTCATCCTCCATCTCGCGCACTCCCTCTCCCCCTCGCCATCTTGTAAGTAACTCACTCAATAGACCTCTCTCCCTTCCCCGCTCAACATCTTTTCTTCTCTCCTCTTCTCTTCTGTTCTTCCTCATAAATAAATAACCTCCTCCCCTATCCTATTTCTCTATTCTCGCCCTCATTTCTCCCGCCCAACCCGTAAAAATCATATCGTTATAGAGAGTATCTATCAAGATAGATATAAAACGCAGCTCAAAAAACAAGGGAATAAAGACTTTTCCCCCCTCCCTTCCTCCCTCATCTGATCTTCAGAAATCAAATGTCGCGCTTGCTGTGCTGTGCAGAAAAAGTATGGTATAGAAAGAAGCCCCCGCCCCAAGCCCCGCTCCTGCTCGTCCCAAATGCAATTCATCTGGAAATGAATAAGATGTCCACCCGCCCACCGTCTGCTCTGTCGCCTGATCTCTGTCCGGAAAACATGTGCATATATTAATCCCCCGCATTCACCGTCGGCGTGCCCATCCCTGTCGTCATACTATCCCCATCCCCATCCGCATCCGCATCCCCATCCGCATCCCCACCCGGTTTCCTCCCCGTCAGCACCCTCATCTTCGACTCCATCCCCCTCGCCCTGTCCCCATCTAACGCCACCCTCTTCAACTCCTCCTCAAAATCCCCACACAACCTCCTCACCTCCCCCTCCTCCCACCCCATCTCCCGCACCAACAACCTCAACGTATACGCTTCCAACGAGCTCAGCATCGCCACCAACCACAACTTCCCCACCGTTTTCAGCGTGCGCTCTTCCGGCCACGGTCCCATAGGGATACCAAACTCCCTAACTTGCACATCGACGAATCCTTGCTTTATCAGCATCTCCGGCTCCAGATGCTGGACCCCTCTTGGGCGGCCCGACTTCCGCGCCGCTTCAGCCATAGCGTTCACCATACGGGGCACGCTCGATTCCGGGGCGAAGAACTCGAGGAACGCGCGATGGTCGTCGAAATCCATGACTTCGATCCAGCCGCCTGGTTTGAGGTGTTCGAACGCTTCGGAATAGATATTATCCCAGTTGCTGAAGGCGCCGGCCATATTCCTGAGATGCACGAGGTCGAATTCATTGGCCGGCCACGTCCACCCGCCTTCTTCTTCCGCGTCGTCGATTTCGAAAAAGACGTTGAGCGGCACGGCGGTCGGTTGCACTTTGGCGATGTCGGTGCCGATGATTTCAGCATCAGGCCATTGATCCCCCATTCCCATGGCCCAGTCGCCGCTGCCGGTGCCGATGTCCAGGATGCGGGTGGGGGACTGCAGCGGCACGGTGCTGAGGTTGTTGTTGAAAAATTGGAGGTAGATTTGGTGGATGATGCGCAGCCGGTCGAGTTCTTCTTCGTCGATCGGCATGTAGTAGTCGCCGACGTAGGTGCGGCCGTGTTTTTTTATATAGACTACGTCGGAATCGTAGAGCGAGCGAGTGGAGTTTCTGTAAGCATTTGTCGTTAGCAGATTGTGGGAAACATGCTTGGATGAGCTTCTCGAACGACTCACACAGTATCCTGATCTGTCTGCGGACGGCGAAATACCGACTTCGCATACGCAGCATGTCTTCTATGTTCTTCAATTTCCCTCTCCACTGTCTCCTTTGCCTCCATTGCAGCATTCTCCATGTCCTCGTCGTCGTCGTCGTCCGGCACCAGAGGAAACCCCGGGTCTAGATGAGGCTCACCTTGTTCTGGTAGAGACACCCCATTTCCCACCACCATCCCTCCTCCATCTTCCCGTCCGATTTGTTCTCCCATATGCTCCGATATATTCGCGCAGTAATCTCCCATTTATGTTTATTCTTTTTCTTCTTTCAAACCCAAACTCATCCAATCTCTCCACGCCTCGCCACTTGTCCAGCGCAATTTATCAAACTCGGGTTACTCGTCGACCGAAGTGTCGCCATTCACATACGTAAGTATATAGGCAGCAAGGCAAAATAGACGTTCGTCGCATCCGCAATAATACCCTTCAAACTGCACATTCAACCTTGCGATCAGATTCTTCCTCGTTCATTCACTCCTTATCGCGCTCGAGCAAGTAAACATCGAATCGCACGCCGTCCGCCCGCGAGCCTACGGGATGGGATGGATATCAATTAATAATTTTAATCGTCCGATCCGCACAGATGCTTGCTAGCTGAGTCGTAATGATCGTGGTGTGATCCGATCCTCAAGCAGAGAAAGCTGGGACCACCATGAGTGGGTCGAGTCGAGTCGAGTCGAGTCTTTGGGAAAAGAAAAGAAAAGAGTTCACAAAGGGATTGTTATGAGCGCGCTCTGAACCAAAGAAGTTGGAAGACGAAGCTAGACGATGACGGGAGCTTTTCATATGTATGCATGCACTGCACTGTACGTACTATGGACGATGGATGGATCCGATCAATTACCCAAGCTGCCTTCCTCGCAGGAAAGGCACGAGTAAATATAAATGTAAATGTACAACATCATCAGACGCGATGCGATCCGATCATACGTGCCGACGAAGTACCTCCCTCCTTAGTTGCCGGTCTCTACTCTCGTGCAGTAGTGCAGTAGTGCACCCAAGAAAAGCAGTGCACTCAGTCCCAGGAAAAGGCCCCCTTGCCCCCTTTCAAACTCTCCTCCCAAAACCAAAAGCCAAACTCACTCCTTCGTCCAATGAAACCCGTCCAACCGGACCCGACAACCCTAATCCAGCTAACGTGCAGGTCGCACCGGATCCCAGTTTACCAGAAAAGTTTCGTGCCGCCAGCCCGCTGGAGCCGTGACAAGACCATGGAGCCGGAATTCCCTACTGTACGGAGTAAGTTAGACGAGCTACTGTAAGACTTACCGGCCGCGCTGGCGGCCCCAGTAAATTTACTTTGGGAGGATGGCAGTTTGTGGTAATACAATTCGTTCGAGCAAAACTGTTAGCAATGTCGGGCTAAATGCAGCTACTTTTGCAATCGCTCTCTCTCTCTCGCTCTCTCTTTCTTTCTCTTCCCTGGTACTTATTCCGTTCCTTACTTTACTCACTTTACTGATTGAAGCTACATAAGACTTACAATATAATTGATTCCTCAGCCCTCTCTATCCTCCCCCCTCCCGCCACCAACCTACTGCAGAAGTGGGACCACTTTCCAGCATGTGCGTTCCTCGTTACTATACTGTAATCTTACCTCAACTTTTCCACGAACCATAGTACTCCCTCCGCCCATTGCATACAGTATAGATATATGCACGCAACCACAAACAGAACCCCTTCTATTCCGGAAGCAACGCCAGCAAAGCGCTGCACAACGCCACAGAAGAAAGGAAAGGGGAGGGGAGGGGAAGCGGTGAGTGAGCATACGGAGTACATACTGTAGAATACAATCCAGGAAGGGCACATCTGCATTCTGTAAGACTTCCATCCCCGTCCATCCATGCCCCCGGTACAGTACATCGACGCTTTCAGTTGCGTTTGGTTCCCCAGGACCCAGGCCCAGAAAGTGGGGATTTTAGCCCGCCGATATCGATACGATGCGATACGATAACTAACATACAGCCGTGATTTGTCACACTACAGTACTTACTTATATACCTCAGGTTTATACCAATAGAACTATGCACCTGAGATTGAAGATAGGAAGAGCAGGATTACAGTTCATATGATAAAGTTTTCGCTCTTTCAATTCTCTATCTTTCTCCAGAAAATACCGCCCTTGGATGATATATCCTTTCCATACCATAAACCAACAGATATCCATTCATCCTCAGCCCCTCTCCCTTCACCTCGCCTTTACCTCGCCTTACCACCTCAGCGGGACGGAGAACTTAAAATAGAAAAGTATATCGGCTATACACTATAAGGCTATATATACATGCATCTCTGATACTTAGCATCAGCGCCCCTTGTGTATGATGAGAGCGGTATAGGTTAGTAGTTATATTTATCCTTTTAACTACCGTTTTCTTTCCATAGACATGAACATATAAAATCTATCACATCTCGTATCGGTTACACTTACCTCCTACTCCCCTCGAACGAATGGAAATTCTTTCCAAAGGGATAGCTAGCTAGCATGCATTGGTATTCTGCATTAACGAATCCAATCACCTAACCCCATCTTCCACGAACCCACACCCCTCTAGCCCCTCCCCCGGATCCCCGCATCAAAGAAAGGGTTCAGTTCATCTACAATTCACAACATCCCATACGGGTCGACGAGAAATTTGTTCTGTACGAATCAACATGTATGTAAATAACCAAAATCTCTATCTATCCTATCCTATAAAAAAGACGGAACCCAAAGGTCTTATGCTACTGCTACCCAGGTGTCCAAAGATCCCGAATTCCCAACCCACTTTTACGTAACATGAAAAAAATAACATATGCGTGCGATCTACGCTGTATGAAAAACATGAGCCGCAGCCACAGGGGAGTATAAATAAAAAGCTCCATGAAATCACCATTCATCAAGCGCTCCCTCCGTCCAAAACCCTCAAATTTTCAGTGCGCCCGAAATAAAGATAACCAAACTGAAGATCCGAAGCAGATAAAAGGTGCAATTTTTAAACATTCACCGCCTGTTGGTGAGATGCACCGTTGAGCTTCCTCTTCTTTCCCAGGGTCATGTTGTCATGACTATCAACCACCATATCGTCCTTGACTTCTTCAACCACGACACTGCTGGCGATGACTTCGGTTCCTGCGACCGTGGGGAACGGCGTAAGAACCTTGCTGATGTCGCCCCACCATCTCTCGCCGAATTGCTTGTACCAGTCGACTGTGATGGCCAGGCCATCCTCAAAACTGGTCTTTTGCTCCCATCCCAAGTTCCTTAACTTGGTGCCATCGACTGCATATCGATGGTCGTTGAAGGGGCGGTCGTGAGTGTGCTTGACCCACTTGTGCAGTTCCTCTTGGGTTGAGTGCGGGATGTTAAGATACGAAAGCAGTTTTGCGCATAAGGTCAGGTTGGAGATTTCATCGTATGATCCCACGTTGTAGACTTGACCAATTGAGCCTTTGTGAAGGATGGTATCGAAGGCATCTGCTGCGTCGCCAGCAAAGAGATAGCGCCGGGTAGGGGTACCATCTCCATGCAAAACTACAGGCTGACCTCGCTGAAGTAAGCAGCTAAATTTAGGGATGATTTCTAGTGATTACTGTCAGCTGTTGTCATCCATGCGCAGGGACTTGGCACTCACTCTCGGGATATTGATGCGGGCCATACACATTGTTACTGCGCACGATGATCACGGGCAATTTGAAACTCTTTTGGTAAGAATGCACCAACATTTCTGCTGCTGCCTTGCTGGCCGCGTAAGGGTTTGTGGGTGCCAGAATGCTGGTCTCCAAAAGATCATCATCGTCATCTTTGACTTCTCCATAAACTTCATCCGTGGAGATGTGAATGAATCGCTTGATGCCAACCTTCTTGGCACTCTCGAGGAGGACGTGAGTGCCATAGACATTTGTGTGGGTGAAGGCATATGAATTTCCAAAACTTAAATCAACATGCGATTGTGCCGCGAAATGAAAGACTGTGTCAATGTTGTGTCGTTCGAGACAATCCACCACCTCCGAAGGATTGGTGATATCTCCGTGGTAGAAGGAGAAATTGCGCTTGTCGTTGAGGACTCGTGTGTTATTCAGAGACGAACAATAGTCGAGTTTATCAAACGAGACAATGTTGTAGGCGTCAGGGTAGGTCAGTGTCAAATGTCGTACCAGCCAACAAGCACTATAACGAGTCAGAAGTTATTTCGATGGTTCGCACAAACTGTGTCCATACATAAATCCAGCCCCTCCTGTTATCATTATATTCTTTACTTCCGGCAATGGAGTGTATTTTGTGCTTCCTGTGAGGACAGGAGCTTCATTCCAAACGCCATAATCCTCGAAAAATTTACTCTCTCCATTGGTAGAGGATGGAGCTGTAGACGAGAGATTAGTGATAGTTCTCGAGAGTTGTAGAACGACGCTTACTTGGAGGCCCTCCCTGTGTATGCTTTGACGCCATTATGGTTGATGTGTAAGGAATGCGCTGCAATTGAAACTTGTAAAATGGAAGATGAGCTCGAGTAGATGGCAGAAGTCTGAAATGAAAGATTGACGGGACGGATAGAAAGACCAGTTGTAGGAATATGTTTGTGAGACGGGTTTCAGGGAAGATTTATTTCGACGCGCAATGAGAGAGCTAGTAGTGGCCAATATGTTCCAAGAGCAGACCACTTGGCGGATGCAGGGAGATAGGAATAGGATGTAGGGTATTATTAACTTTAGAAGAACAATGCGACAGAATTCGGAAGGTGGTTCCGCCCAGCTTGAGAATGTCCAAATCCTAGGCAGGGCGTCTTTAATGAGTATAACAGGATATGCAAGGAGAAGTGTCCCTAGTCCCAAAAGCTGGGATGCGTAGGAGTGTGAGATGTTCGAGAAGGAAAATGAGACGAAGTAATACAAATGGGGAAGTTGTTTTCTAGGAGGGAAACGGCTCCCCCGAGTGCCATCGATAGACACGTTCAAGTAATGGGAGAGGTGTACCCGGGATCTCAGGTGAGTAAGAAGTAGCAGTGTCAGTGTCAATACGGGCGTAGCAGCAGCAGCAGCAGTAGCATACGAGGGCACTTGGGAGACCCTTCTCTTTCTCTGCTGTGTGGTTGGTGGTGAGTGCCGGGAGGTGTGCGCTTTTTAGGTTCTGAGAGCTGACAAGGCGCGAAATTAGATGATGATTAACCGGTTAGAGAAGCGGAAACATCAAGTGCATGGATCAACAGATGGTAGCTGATCGCGTCAGCCCCTGGCGAAATGGATCAAGACCGATAAAATGGGGTGAAACTGGGAAAATCCAGATTTTCCTTTTGCTGTGGAGGTGATGGGGTATGATGTGATGTGAGAAATGAGTACTGACTAAGCTGTCTAATCTTACAAATCGCATCCAGATGGAGCCAATACGGGCGAGATACGTACTCAATTGGCTATACGAATTCTATACGAGATACCCCATATGAGATCTATCATCCAGGCAAGCAATGGCTCGAATTCTCAATGAACAATACCCCCAGGAAGTTGGGAATGGCGGAAGTGTCAGAGGCTTTCAAATCTGTCAGGAAGTCAACCAAGCGAACCGACAATGTAGCCTGTTGGTCCGTCAGATACTATTGAACTTTCGTGAGACTCGCCATATCCTATAATCCGCTTCTCAGCCGCTATGGATATGGACTCTTCCCGTCGGTTCATCGACCGCACGTGTGAGCATTAGACTTACGAGTCCCCCGCCAAAACCTCCAACTCGAAGCGAAAACGTCGATCATGTAAACCAGACCATAGACGAAACGGGCTGGAGCAAACTGTTAGCTGCGGCAAGTGGGCAGACAACAGTTCCTGGTCTGATACGAGAGTTTGATGATAGCTACGAACCACTTATCTCAGACCGTTATCGGGAAGCTAAATATGTTACAAGATCGTCGAAAACCAAACATATCCACACCACCGTGTGCCGGAAAAAGGTCCATGATTACGAGTCCATGTCATCCTAGTTGAGGAATCTTCTATGCCACCGTTTACTACAGACGCACCACCTCCTTCGCCAGCACCTTTCATTCTCTTTCAGCTCTGAACTATCCTTTTTGAGGAATTTCTTTTTGCAACCTTGCTTGAAGTTACAACCCCTCGGCTGCCCCCTGCCCCTCCCCCCTCCCCCAGAGGACGCGTCTATAGTGTTTCCAAATTCCTTTTCTGTAAGGGAATCAATGTGGCCACAGTAGCCCGAGTAGATCTAATTGCGTTCTGGAGAATCATTGCCTGCCCTGTCAGATACAGGATAGCGCCTGTGAGGCTGGGCTTCATTTTTAGGATTGGGCACGGCCAGAAGAAATCTAAGCATATCCTGACCCAGGGCCTCCAGGAATGCGACTACCAACCTATTTTTCTAATTCTTGAACATCACAATCCCGTTGCTATCTGATTGTATTCGCATTCGAATTTTGGAATCTGCAAGAAACTGGGCATCATGGCAGGAAGTTCAAGAGAGCGTACGGGTTCTGTCAGTTCTGCATCGACGGAAGCGGACAATTTCAACGAGAAACCCGAAAAGCGCACTTTGATGACCCCGAATGACGAGGAATACAACTTAAGAACACCAGAGGAACTCGACGACCTGGGCGATGATGTCGAACGAGCAGACTTACTTGCACCTCCGCCGGTGGAAGAAAAACCCAAGGCCCCAGACGCCGGTCTCAGAAGTGCTGCGGTTTGGATGATAGTAAACACGCTGGCGACCATCGGTATCGTGAGTTCTTCCTAGAATCACATCTGCGCAGCTCTGGCGAAATCAACTTACATTTTATTTCTAGGTTTTTACAAACAAAGCCATCTTCTCAGACCCATCCCTAAAACTGGCACAGCTTACATTCGCGGCCTTTCATTTCGTTGTAACATGGCTCACGTTGTACACGCTGTCGCGCCCACGGTTTGCGATGTTCATACCGAAGAGAATAGCGATCAAGGACATTTTCCCCCTTGCAATCGCCATGGCTCTGAACGTTATCCTGCCCAATCTTTCACTCGCTTTTTCGTCCGTCACCTTTTACCAAGTAGCTCGAATTCTACTCACACCTACTGTTGCTGTTATGAATTTTGTCTTATACAGATCAACGCTCCCTAGAAACGCCATTATCGCTCTGATTCCCGCCTGCATTGGAGTCGGCATGGTCTCCTACTACGATTCTCTCCCCACGGCAGACACGAACGTCAAAACCACCAGTACGCTCGGTGTCATTTTTGCGTTCTGTGGGATTTTCGCCAGCTCCCTCTACACTGTATGGATCGCCAGCTTCCATAAAAAGCTGCAAGCAAGCAGCATGCAGCTCCTATTTAGCCAAGCACCGTTGGCAGCCTTCATGTTGCTATATGTTATTCCATTTGTAGACACCTTCCCAGTTTGGTCCGAGGTTCCAGTCAATCGATGGGTGATGATTATGATGGTACGTTGTATCAATCAATACCCAGTTCGTATATGCAACAATCAGCTAATCTAATTTCCCAGTCTGGCCTATTCGCATCGCTGATTAACATGTCGCAATTCTTCATTATTGCCCAAACCGGGCCCGTCTCGAGTACCGTTGTTGGACATGTAAAAACCTGCTCAATTGTTGCCCTGGGATGGGCCACCTCTGGGCGAGCTGTGGGCGACAAGTCCGTCATGGGAGTTTTTGTTGCAATCGGAGGGATTATTGCGTAAGTCTTTCCTTTCCTTTGGTTCAATTCACGCCGTTATCATCCCTTGGCGACGGGGCTACTCTACTGTATCAACGGTGCCAAAGCTTTTTTCGAGTTTCGAACCACTTTAGCCCGGATACCCTGATGCGTAATCAACACCTCTTCAAACCAGGTCACTGACGTACGCTTGCAAATAGATATTCGATTGTGATGCTCAAGCACAAGAGTCAAAACAAATCTTGAAAACTATTTGGATTCAAGTATGCGCCTGCCACGCAATCATTGTATCGCTTGCTTTCGTGCATATGCACCAAAGCCTAAAATATTAACTCTCGATAGCGGGGTACCTGTGTGGATTTTAGCAGGCAGGCATTTCTTTCGACGGATCTCTCCCGTCCGTACAGTTTGGTTTATCATTTTGGATCGTGGATTTATGTCCCGACATATGTTTTTGTATACCCGAATAGAGAGAAAACGTATGTGAGTAGTGTAACGGTTGGAAAAATTGGATGACTTTTGTATTTCTAGACATGGCGAAAAAGGAGTTGGAGTATATTACGAGTATAACATATCTTTCCAAAGGCCTCAGCTCATCTTGCCGATTGGGATATTTCTAGTGAGTTATACATCGTTCTAGTCAGGTATGCAGAATGATCCTATCCATTCAACTCGTCAATACGTATCTCTGTCCGGTTGCAGCTTCGATAGAAGAGCAAATCCCCTGCTGTTCCTGATGCTAAGTCATCTATCAAACTGCCCACGAGTCTCAGGAAATTCGTAAAGAAGCACTTTCCGGTCCAGCTCGTCATCTCTATATCACATGTTCTTTTCACGTCTCCAACTCAGTCTTCTCCATCTACATGTTTTCTCACCTTGCCTTGCCTTGCCTTGCCTTTTCCCCTGACCTGATGGGGGAGGTATGGGCTTGGGCTGGATGTATATACTACTTCCTATCTCTTCTATCTCCTTCCGCACCCAGTTAGTTCTGGCGCAGCGGGTCCGTCGGGGGATTCCTTGAGTTTTCGTCCACTCCGCAGAAGAGCGTTCGATTGGCGGATCTGGATGTGGATGTAGTGGCCCAGCCAGACCTAGGCAACGGAGTGTGATGCCGTAGTGAATCAGAGCTGCCGATCGTGTTGCGGGTTGGAGATAGAGATACGATTGTGACTTTCAACGGCATTGGGGAAGAAATCCAAGTCCTTGTTGATGAGGGGAGATTTGCGGTTACTGGTGGTGAGTGAGAGAAGGATATTACTTCTTTGCTGATGATGACGTGGAGGAGGGGCTCTTGGTTCTACGAATTCACAGAGGAATATGAATAGCTAGGTGTCAACTACCTGATGATGGAAATTTTGCTGGTTGGTTCTACATATACCTCCTCCATCTTTCCTTATGCTCGTCTCATTTGTTGTCCCTCTATGAATGATCGATGTGAGCGAGAGAAGCAAGACTCGACAACCGGCTATTCCAATCTACAGTGAGTTAATCTTACACTACAAACTCATATATTCCTCAGTATGTATAAGACTTACATCATATCACACCACTAGTATCTCATCCCTCCCATCCCCGCTCACCTCCTTCGCCTAGCGAGCGAATTGCTCAAAGCGGTAAATATAAATCCAAAACCTATCTCAGCCTCAAATCCTAATACCCGCCCGCCTCACCTCATACCACTATCCCTTACTTTCCGCGCCCCAGCCAAGATCAGCTGTCCAATACCTTGCATTCTTTAGGTCCTCCTTGCATATCTTTGCTTTTTGAGTGGCAGAGAATTTCAATAGTATGATGTGACGTGATTTTGGGAATAGCCTTTTCTTTTCTTATTGTACACCCGAAAAACGCTTTTTGCCCCATATACCTATGCACCTAGCTTCAGTGATGGAAATAGCCTTTTCTTATTGTACACTTGAAAAACGCCTTTTCTGGCCCCAGGAAATACCAGCTCAGAATAAAATAATCTATATGATAGAAATAAACTCCTATCCATAAGCGCAGTCAAACAAAAATGACAACAAATCTACCAAGGCACCAATTCATCAGGTAACATAGGATATTCCACCCCATCAATCATCTCCGTCTGAACGCCCCCCATCCCCTCCTCACTCATATCCCACCTCTTCCAACTCGCGTGACAATCCCCCGGCACATACTTCGCCGCATCCATCTTCAACATCATCTTCACCTCCGGACAGTAATCCCAAATATGTTTCCTCATCTGCGGCGTGCCCCAAATGCCCCCATGTAACGTGCTCCCGCTCCCCCCCGTATGATACCCCATCGGCTCGTAGAACCCCTCCCTCCAATCATCAATCCCCTTAATCAGCCCCCCCGCCTTCATCCCATCATCCCCTTTCCCCTTCTTCTTCTCCGCCGCCACCCGCTCCGCCTCCCCCGAATACATCTCCCCCGAAAACGTCAACGACATCGTTCCGTTCGCCAACTTCGCGTTCGGGCGATGTCCCAGCCGATCCGACAGCCATACATCTTCGGGCTCCGAATGCGGCTCCCGCACTTGATACCGCAGGACATCGATTATGGCGCTCACGCGCCTTAGACTCAAGCCCCCGTTTCCACCAAACCGCCCATTCGGATTCCACGGCGCTCCCACCCAATCATACTCCAGCCAATTATTCAAACTCTGCCTGCTGTTCGCACACAGCATGCTATCGGTCTGGAAAACCAGCAGCCATTCCGCCGGCTGCAGGACCGTCTCGTACAGCCAGAGCGTGGTCAGGAACCGGCTGATCTCCTCTTGCGAGCCGGTCGTCATGTTCGCGGGGATGTACGTCAGGTCGAGCTTCCCGCTCGCGACGTGCTGGCGGATGGCCCGGCTAGTGTTGACGGCGGCCACGGATTCGTAGCTGCCCATGAAGCGGAAGCGCCAGTCGGGCGGGACTACGGACATGAAGTGTAGGAGCAAGGGGGAGAGGATCGGGTTTACCCGGTTTTCGATTAGGAGGGCGACTTTGGATTGGTTGAATTGGGAGGGGGCGGTGGTGTGGTAATCGAGGGTTACTTTGGGGATTGTGGGGAGGGAGGGCCGGTCGGGGATGGAGGGGCGGAAGAGGAGGAGAGAGAGGATGCTGGGGAGGAGTGCTGTGTTAGTATATTGTTTGTAAATAATGAGGATCTTTCTCATGGGTTTTTCTCTTTTGGAGAACTGTTATGCGCGAAGAGTTTGTAATTTTTATACTCACAAAAATGCAACAATTCCCCCCACAGCACGCATTCGTCGCGTAGTTCTGGACCATGCTACCATCATGGTGGATCGAGTCGCTTCCCATACATCTTCTATCGTCATGTCATTGTTCGGCGACGAGGTCGCCATGATTGCGAACGAACTTTTACCGTTCGGCCGCAGTGGGGCGGGTCGTTGAGATTGGCTCGTGCTATCCCGACTCACGATAGCTCCGCTTTGGAGATAGTACGATCAGAAGTGGATATATGACGATGTTCGTGAAGTAGATTGATATGCGGATGTCTTTGTTCGCTCTAAGATGCGAAAAAGTGTAGCAACGGAAATAACAATAAGGAATGAATCACCACCAGCAAATACCATTCAGTCCACCCATCTAGAGTGACGAGTAGACGATAGGATAGGTCTGTTCGTTCCTCAGGCGGGCGGGAACAAAGGGAGCTGAGAACTTAGAAGGGAGGCATGCTAAATTGGGTGGTATTGAAACATCATATTCGCTACTAGGCAGATTCCCAAGTTGTGGGTTATTCTTATTTTCTGGAAGAAGCCAAGTAGCCACGTAATCATAGCAGGGAAGGTCGATCAAGCACTAGCTAAACGTAGCGCGAATTGATTGAAACACTGCAAGTTACTAACTATAACTAATATAAAAACCCAAAATATAAAAGTAAATATAGTAAGTAGGCTGATCCCGTCCCTTGTCCTCGGTCCCTTCCCGGGTATCAATATCCCCGCACTTAGCGGTTTGGCATCCAATCCTTAGAAGGTTCAGTTACGCGTTCCGGATTCCAGAGTCGTTTGGGGTGTGAGGGAATGAGAGAATCCTTCTAACTTTCTCTAACTCTCTACCAGGTGTGTATTATATTCGAGTTTATTCTCGTATATGGCTGCCCTGTACGTACGCTATCTGAGCTGACTGTGAGACGTACTTATCCTTTCCTGCGGGCGTGATTAGTAACTTGGCGTCGTATTACAGCAGATATTGGTGATATTGGTGATATTGGTGATATTGGTGATATTGGTGAGGTGATATTTGTCACGCGTTACAGTACTGAGCGCTATCGAAAATCGGCACTCGGATGCAGGTAAGGATGCAGGTAAAGATGCAACTAAGATAAATTGATCGCCAAGGAGGGGCCGATTAGAATGCGCAAGGTCTCAGGGGGGCAGCTGAGGTGTTTGGGGGAAAAGCCCGAGGTTTCTTAAATGCCCTCTTCATTCCAGCTGCTCTTTGGGGGTTATCAGCAAATTGTACAAGTGCAGCAAATTGTATAAGAGCTTTTTCGTCACAACAGCCTGCCCTATGGATAGCTCCATCGATACTCCTTACTGTCTTATTTCTTCCGATGCAGTGCCACCAGTGTGGACTTTCTATTGATGCAGGTACCAGATGGTGTCACAAAAACTTCTTATGAAGGGATATTTCGTAGGCGTGAAGAGGAAAATGAGCACCACTATCACATATTTCTCATTTCTGAGAAACAATGCGTTCTCCCTTTTTGCCACACAGGGAGCTGCTGTAGCAAGTTGGCAACTAGACCTTTGAGCATTCCAAAGGTCTTGCGAGTGAAATTTATCCTCTCATGCCAGAGAACATCTTCCAAGCGCTGCTAGAGGTCACCGATGATGGCACTGTCTGTTGAGGACCGCCAGCGACGTTTACGCAACATCGTATTCGCGGCCATTCTTTTCCTCATAACTATATGGACATACAAGCTCTCGCATCCTGATTTCACCCTGTTCAGTTCCTATACCAGTCGCAACAAAACGCTGCATTCCTCGAATCCGTATGCCTCGTCGTCAGGAGAAGATGGTGGAAAGCCAAGACCAGCAAGTAAACCCAAGCTGGGAAATTCGCACGAAGGAGACTACTTCAATGGATCGGTTTTCAACAAGGTGGCTGTGATAATTGAGGATACTTATCGACCGGAAGTAGTTCCTCTCATACTCCATTTCAGCATTGTCCTGGGTTCCACATGGCCTGTCATCGTCTATACCTCGATAGAATCCGTCCCTTCATTTTCTTCCTCTGCAGCACTTTCTCGATACATCGCACCAGGCCTCATTCAAGTGCGCACGCTTCCACAATCTGTGCTTTTCACGGATCTAAGAACCAGGAATAAGTTCTTGACGGATACATGGATATGGGAGAGTCTTGCGCCGGCGGAGTATATCTTGCTATTCCATAGTGATAGCATGCTCTGTGGCAATGCTGCGAGAAGTGTCGAGGACTTCTTCAAGTACGATCTGGTAGGGCTGCCAGTTCAGGATAAGGGGCACCGAGGCGGATTGAGTCTGAGGAAGAGGTCTAGTATCTTGAGGGTACTCGAAACCTGGGAATTTGAGGAGGAGAAACACCGCAATGGTGAAGAAATATCGGAGGATCACTGGTTCCACGAGAAGTCTGTATAACCATATCTTACTCTTTCGCAGGAATCTAACAAGGCTACAGGCTACGGAAACTACAAGAGGATGAAAGCAATGAGGGTATTGACCCGGAAGATGAGGGAGCTATCAATCTACCTACCTCGGAGATATCCCAAACATTCAGTGTGGAATCAATTGACTACCCACATCCATTAGGCTTACATCGAGTACACAAGTGGAAGGAGGATCAGAGGGGGAAATTGGACGATTGGTGTCCAGAGTACAAGTTATGTTCTGTGAAAAAGACAGGCGACTTTGCTACTTTGGGGAATGGAAAACTGTCTTGGTAGATACAGCACACGCAGCCAGGTAGATCTTTGTACGATTCCATGTGCAAATTTGGTCTGTAAGATACATCAGACTGCTTGGAGCTAGGAGATGACTAGATAGCTGAATGAACTTGCTTGATATCACCCGAGTTATTCCCTTCGGAGGTGCTGCTTCTTCTGATGACATCTCAGTAACCTCACGACATCTCATCTCGTACAAGCCTGATTCAAGGGAATTCCATCGAGGGGCTGAAAGCTTATCGTGCAAGGGCAACATTTTGATTAAAGGTATTTCCACATTCCTCCAATAAATTATATGTCTCATAGAGTTACACAGCTGTGATAGGCCCAGAATGGCGAAATCATTCTGCTTGGGGCAATCTATATCGGATAAGCTCACTCCCTCCACATAATCTCAAATGCCACAAGCACGTTTCGAATCTCTTGATTTATAGAATTATTCCATTCAGCTCCTCAATGCAAGCCTGCCTTTGCTTCGCCATATCTACGATTATTCTAATTCCGTTTTTCGTCTCCCATCCGTCTCTTGGCCAATTCATCCTTCCCCAGTCATCATGCGGATTTATGCTATGCCATAGTAAATCTGCGTACCCATTCACCCAAGCTTTTCCATGTAGCTAGCTGGCTACAGTGAACTACTGCATATCGCATGGTTACGAGTCTGTATTGCGTATCTGTGTCTCTATCTGTCGTCACCATCCCCAGTTGTCGACCACTGTATCACGCTCAAGACCACCGGAGAATATACATACATAACCTACGTCTCGCCCCGGTATACGAAGCACGGCTCTCTGCATTGCTGCACGCCGTGCTCGAGCAAGATAAAGCATGTCTGCCACGCATATCGGTCCCCGTACGTCGGGTATTGGGAGTTTGGTCATAAATAAAACTCGACTGCTGGTGCTACTTTCACTGATAGCGACGTGAGTTTGTTCTTCAAACTTTTTATTTGTTTTGTTTTTGTTTTTCACATGCCATGATCAGAAGTGCTAATATGGTCGAAAAGATGGACAATCGCACACTTCACACCCCGCTATACACCCAGTATTCAGCAGCATATAAAAGACAAGTTCAACTCAGCAAGCGATAAGATCCCCTCTCTAAAAGTCGACTGGTATCCCAACCGCGATCCACGCGCCCAATTCAACTCCTCCAAAGTCGCCTTGCTAATCGAAGGCCGGCCCATACCTCATCTCGTTCCGCAGCTTTTGCATATGATATCCGTCGTGCCACCCGACTGGCGATTCGTGTTCATTGGCACAAACAAGAGCATCACGACAGTAGGACGAAGCTTCGCGACGCAGTATCAGCAGGCGAATGGGAAGCTGGATTTGATGGTTCTGCCGAAACCGTGGAAGATTGATAGTAAAGAGGATGTGTTCCGGTTGCTTACGGATGTGAGGTTTTATGATGAGTTTCTCCCAGGCGTCGAGTGGTTGTTGAAGTATGAGGCCGATTCGATTATGTGTGGGAATTCGGCGGAGAGCTTGAACGATTGGTTGGATTATGATTGGGCTGGTGCTCCTAGGTATGTGGGAATATATTGTCTGAAAGACTCGGATAGTGAAGGGTTGTGATTGGGGGCAGGGTCCCTCTACTGAAGTACAACTGCTAATTATCTACTTTTTCCAATAGATCTCATGGCGACCACTTTGCCGGCAACGGTGGACTATCCTTCCGAAGAATATCGGCCGTTCGAAAAATCCTAGGATTTCAATCACGATACAACAACACAGAGCCAGAAGACGAATGGTACGGCAAACGAATCACGATATTACCAGGCGCAAGAGTTGCGAGCGGAGAGAAAGAAGACCACTTTTCGGTAGAAGATGTATATCATGACGAACCGATGGGCTTCCACGTCCGAGATGGAGGGGAAGTACTTCCAGATCGCGTATGGAAGGATCCACAGCAGCGCAAAAAGATATTCGACTACTGTCCGGAAGTCGTCATGATAATGCCGATGAAGTTAGAGAGGGAAAGATGCGAAGGAGATAATAGGATGGGGGATATTGTTACTTCGAATTCTCCTCCTCCTGAGCAACCGGATACGCCGTGATGGGCATGAGGGCGGTGTTCAGTGTAGGACTCGGGCGTTAGGGTTCCTGGTCTAGACTATGTACGATTTATTTTTGTTATATTAGCGATGGATTACAATTATGTCTCATCAGGGAGACACAGGAAAGGATACGCATGGCCATGCTCGGAAAGGTTCAATTGGATATCCGGCGTTAGGATGTTGGGTAAAAAGGATGTTTTATGTCATATTTACACCATACTATACCAAGTCACCTTCTTCACACCCGTCCACTACCTCAATAGACACAACAGCAACTTCCACCACTGAACTCGAAGCCACGATGTCCACATATATCAAATCCAACACCACATTACATCACATCGCATCACCTCACATTTAACCCCGAGAACTAACCACGATGAATCCCCGCAAGTGCAGAATTATCCGAATCTCCCAAGACCCTTAGAGCTATAACAGTTGGTTATACGTTACATCCCGCCGAGACAACCAAATTGCGCGCGTGAGGTTAAGTTGGACCCTTGCCAGGTCAGATTTTACCTTATATTGCGATCTGGAGCTACGGGATTGGTGGTCGCAACCGGGGAGCCGGGACGATGAGGATGAGGATGAGGCGTTTTTTTGGGTCTACTTCACGTAACTGCTGTACGTGTATTGTGCCTCACGAATCCCGAGGGGACGGGTGCTGTGCTTTGCGAATATTTGGCTTGAAGTGGGCTGGTGAGAAGGCTTGTTTATGATTGTTTTTGTCTTTGGAGGGGTTTCCTTAGTGGGAGAAGTTGACTTCTTGAGCGCAATGCAAAATATACTCACGCGGTATGTATTTCTCTACATCGAGAGATGTAGAGAAAATCACAACCAAGTTCAGTCACTCAATCAATCAATCTCCGGGAGAGAACATTTATCCCCAAAAACTCCATTTCCATTCTATATTCTATGTTCTATAATCTAATCTAATTCCCACCGTCTATTCTATATATCCCCTAACCAAAATCAAACCCAAACTTTTATGTTGCCTTCATCGGGTGCTGAGATCCCCTAGATGTCGCTGGTTATTAAAAATAGGAAATCTGCATACATGCAGAAGACCCAGACAAAACTTTTCCCGTCCATCCATCCGTCTAAACAAACACCACTTCCTCTTTCCTGATCTTGCAATGTCGGACTAAGTGGTATGAAAACATGAGAAGAAGAAGAAAAGAAAAGGAAAGTCTATCTAAGTCTATCTATATCTATGTCTGACCCGAGCTCCGAGACCATGCTCTTTGCTAGAAGACCAGCCCAAGCAAATGAAAGAAAGGAAAGCAAAAACTTTTAAGCGGGGTATTGTTGAAGAATCCTCCTCTCTTTCGCACATCATCGTCGAGACAAGTGGTTCCATGCATCACGTGAGTGAGCGAATCCTTCCTCCTCCTCTTCCTCTTCTAGGCCCTCTTCCAGGTCAATGACCTCAAGTAAGACCTCTCCCCTAACTCTACCACCTCCCGCCCATCCATCCCTCAAAAGGTCTCCGAAACCAACCTCGCCGCCATCTGCACCCTGTCCCTATCCCCCACAACACTAATACACTTCCCGCCCTCCGCCCTCCCAAAAAACAGCCTCACCCCCGTCTTCTCCTCGATCCTCCTCCTCCTCCTCTCATTATCCTTCACTAACGCCCACCACTCATACTCATTAACCACTACCTGCAGAGTCCTCCACCTCCCCTCCCTAATCGGTTCCTCCGGCTGCCTGAACCCCAAAAACCGCTCCGCCCAAACCCTCACATTCTTCCTTGCATGCGCAAACGCCTCTTTATCGTATTCCCACCCCTTCCCCAGCGGAATATAATGGATCTTCGCCCTCGACACCTCATGCGTATCGCGCTCCGCCTCGCTGCGCAAGTGGCATAGCAATTCCACCGTGTCGCGATCGAAACAGATGATCATGTCCCTGCTCTGGAAGTCGTCGGCGTACAGGCCGCGCAGTTCGCGGGAGCCGACGCGCGCCAGGATGCTGCGCTTCTCGGAGCTGTCGAGCGCGCGGCATTGCTGCAGCACGTGCAGGGTGCGGTTTGTGCGCTCGGATTGTCGCGCGAGCTGTAGTGTGCGGGAGAAGGCTTTTTTGTTGTTTTTGCTGAAGGGCGTCTCGATGTAGAGTCCGCAGGAGGTGACGTCGCTGAAGAGCCAGCGGCGGGCGTCGGTGCAGTTGGCGAGCCAGAGGCGGAGACATTCGAGGTAGGCTTGGACGAAGACGCCGCGGTCGTCGTGGTTGTCGTCTATGCAGAGGATTTTGGGTCCCGCCATGTATACATAGGCCAAGAAAGTACTCCGACAGCCTTGGTCTTGAGTTGTGAGACTTCAGAGATCGAGATCGGAAAGTTTTTCGGTTTCTCGATAGATGCAATTTGGTAGTTTTGGGGGTAGTTTTGATTAATGTATTAGTCGATTAACTTTCTTTCCGTCGTTCCAAAAACAAAAGAATGTTCGTTACTCGTAAAACTTTCAAAAGATTGTATAAACAGAGAGAGTGACTATGCAGGTTTCAATTCGTTTACCAAGGCGGGTAGAGACCCCTTCTTGTAACCTTTCGCATGTCCATCGATGGAAGCTCTAGATCCTGAACTCCCATAACAAACACAAATTTTTGAGATGCAATACAGAAACTGCGGTCCCAGCCACGACAGGCTCTGAGAAGGCTGCCCAAGAACAAGGTTCCGGGCTGCCAATGTAGTCCGTGTGTCCGATAAAATTCCCGCATCAAGCTGCGGGTAACCCACTCCAGCGGTTCCACTTCAATATTGCAGGGAACGAAGCTGTATTCACCGCCAGTAAATGTGTAGCCAATGTTATAGAAATTGGAAAGTGTTCGCGGTTCTGCAAAGAGGAAACGCAGAGCCTCGACCATCTTGCTAGGCCCCCCGCTCGCTTGCCATCTAAACAACCCACCAGCGCCATGCTAATTCATATGAATTCGCCCTCCATACTTTCTGATTCGTTGGAACTTCTTCAATATCGTAAGGCTATGTATGCGTTTTACTCTCTCTTCACATTGCAGTCAGCCATGTCTTTCTAAGCCGCTGTCTATTGAAAGCGGGCTTCTGTAAAATTGCACTTTGCGTCCAATCGCTTGATCTCCACTTATGCAAGGTAAATCCTTCAACATATCGATGAACCCAGTCTAATCAAGTCAACAGAAATGCATGCAAAATTCTAGAACAAATACCCTTGCGGAGACATTATTTTGGGCATGAGGCTACGCCGTCCAGAAGTCTCAGCCCTGTGAAGTATGTGCGCTAAGAAATCGCCTAAGAAAATTTACCCTCGAAACCTTGCCCCTCCAGGCCCCTCCAAGCCCCTCAGCCGACCGTTTTGCTGGAGAGAATTGGTATAATACCCTTTCGAAGCCTTCCTATTGGTAGCCGGATCCTGAGCTCAAGATCTCCCCTAGCTTCTAGAGTTATCCACTGCCGAGTTCATGATACGCTCGTAAAAATAATCTTGGAAGTCTGAAGAAAATTTCTTTCAAAAGCTGGCAGATTCCCACCACAGATGGATGAAAGGGTATTTGCCTGTTTGTATTCCTTACACCGACTCTTTAATTGATTGGTATAGGTAAGGTTTATATGTGGAGTTCCTATAAGTTTCGTATCTTTCTGGAAAGGAACTCGGAATAAAGTTAAGCACCAAGCTGCCTAAAAATGCAAGCTGCTCCATGGAGAATTATCTCTCGCACAGAAAATGACCACGCGACCTTTGTCTGATGGCTTTCGACGGCTCAGCAATATGGAGTCGACTACGACTAAGGTGACTCCATCATGAACCAGGGTAACAGACCCGTGATTTGTGGAATGAAATATTTTAAATTCGGTGAGTGACGCATGCTCAACAAGTACTTGGGCACATTATATCAAACACTTCTGCAAGCTCCAGAAAACCATGCAACTACCAAGATAACGAGAGATATTCCTTCCGTGTCTGTATCCATAAAGAAATCATCCACACTGTGACTTCGAAACCGACGACTGCCTTGCAAGTCATGAAAGACCTAGGAAAATTCCTTCCGGGAGATGTGGGCGGCTAACGACCATGCTAGTCTCCAGACAACTCGACGTCGCGCAGACGAATCAACCCCAAATTATGGCAGAAAAAACTTCAAGCAAAACATTAGACATAGCCCAGGAATGAGTCGAATGCGTCTTAGGATCATGTAATGTAAGTGAAAGCGGGAAGTGGAGACCTCACGGTCTAGTCAGGAACGGCTGAACTTCCCGCAAGTTTAAGACGGGGATCAGTGTACTCGCACAATGCCATCAAATTTCAGAACATGCAGAGGTTGACGGAAACATGGTTCCATCTGCACAAAACCATAGCCTGTTACTGGGTCCTACGGGGCAGAATAAGCAGGCCAGAAGTGCCCGTGTTTTCAATTTGTCGAAACACGAGAGCTATCATCACATTTTAATGCCTGTCTATCAACACATCCTGGAGTCGGTTAAGGACGGTTTAGTGGAAGAATAGCAGTGAGATGCGCCAAGAGAATGATAACAGCGCAGAAACGGTCCTTGTGAAGACTTCCTCAGGGTATACTGGGGTACGTAGATGTTCTACCATACCGGGTAACATGGGAGCTAGAGCCACTGCTCTTTCTAGATCGTTACTTGCGTGCAAGTATGCAGAGCTAGACCGGCCCGTACTAAGAATACTTCGATGACCTGGCAGACTGTCTTGCATCAATGCCTGAACATCCATTCATAGAAGCGCTGAGAATATTCTGCCGTTCGATGTTGAGAACTTGAGGTTTCGCATGTCCACAATTCGATTCAAGTCGACACTCCTGCTTTACCAATACGATCCAGATCGGCACTGCAAGATGCTTTTGTTCCTAAAATTCCTACGATGATCCACTTGGTCATCTGGGATGGACATCAATACAATTGCTCGGCCCCATTTGTAGGGCATCCGCCACTACACTGCATGGGCCCTCGGTCTAGAACAATTGGGACTGAACAATTAAATACGAAGCATATCCCAATCAGAAGATTATTCTGGAGCGAGCGAAGAAAATTTTCATGGAATCTCAGCATACTTTCCTGGCATGAGAATGAAAAGAGGTTTTGTGCTGTCATGCTGTGGATATCCTGTGAATATATTGTCGCCTGACAAAAGTAAATCGGGGCTGTCGCGTGCCTCTGACAAATTTGTGAAATTATAGATAACAACTATTCATGTAGAATGAATCATCTTAGGCGCAGCGGTCGCGATATTGAGATGTTCACGACGCCTATAATCCTGAAGAGTGTGCCTATACTGTGTCATGAACAAGTGGTAAGTTCAACGGTTGCGCTGCCAGCTTCCGGGCCGACAAGATAAAACCAGATGAACTCCTGGCCAGAGATCAAGCCTTGACATGGACGAAGAAAAAATGGTAGTAGCAGCGAAGAACTTCAAGGCTGTCAATCAAAGTCATGAACTGATGCCCGGAATGGGCCATACTCGGTCTCTTGTTCTTCCTAAAGCAGTAGCATTAATGTGAGTTGCCCAGACCATAGGGCGTACTTGATTATAGAATCAACGGACACACCTTCATGCCATATCCATTGGGTATATGATAACCATTACTGAATTGGCATCTGAGTTATCAAATAATCAATACTTGAGAAATCTCCGCCTGGGCTACACGATAACCACAATTCGACCGCTCCTGATAAGTCAGTGCAGTTCAACCACTTACGGTTCAATAAGAGACATCCGACATTCTGATCTCAGGGAAACATGATTGAGCCATGTCATATTGATGATTGCAACCGCTGAACTGGCCACCGCATTCTGGCTCCCATTGATCGGCTCGTACGGGCTGTGTGGGGTTAATTGGTTCGGTGATCCGTAGAAAGAAAAGGCGAACCACAACAGTAAACAAGATGAGATTGTATGCTTCGTAAACCAAACTCTCCAGAAGCGTGTCCTGATCCGAGAAATGTCTCAGAAGACATTTCGAGATACACAATCGGGCAACTCATATTGCCCAAGGGCGTAGCGACGAACACCGGGATTCTCTGATTCCTGCTTCACCTGTACTCATAAACAGATTGCGAATGACCACAGAGCTTCATCCAGCCTGGTGCATCGGTATCGATTGAGTATAGAAACACAAGAATTGCTCTGCCAGGCATCCAAGATTCAAGATGGCGAGAGTTGCCCTATCCGCGACCGACCGCATCGACATGGACGTCATCATGAACAGGCCTAGCATTGGATCATTCGCGGGACCCCAAGAATTTCAAGCATGTCAAATTGCTTGTTGGATATATTGTTGTCGTCGAAGCAAACTCGCCAACGAGCGATATTGTTTGTTTGTCGTATCTACCGACGAATGAATGTCTAGCCTTACATAAGCAGCCAGTTACAAGCCTCCAAACCATCTACTATCCCAACCTCGGTATATTTTCGGAATTTGAGGTTTAGTGACTGCTCGATGCAGACGTACAATGACTCAGAATTGAGCATCATCGAAACGGAAACGCAGAACGGTATATACAGGTAAGTATAAAGGCAAGGCTTTTGCCACTCTTTTCAATATTTCATCAGTTCAATTGTCCATGTCCCAGCTCTAGGATTGTGCTCCTTCTCATACCGTATGTTCCAGGCTTCTTCAGCAGTGCGATATATCACCGTGTGTGTCATCCCTTATCGTCGATTGTAGTTGCTTTCTTTCGGGCCTTTGGGCAGAGACACTGAGCAGAGTTAAGGAAGTTCCTTGAGATCTTACAGCAACAAGTTCGACGAATCGAATCATGGCACCAGGAGAAGCAATGACGTCTGGTGGAAACTCAGAGTCTGGCTCAACCGCCACATCTCTGGTCCCTTCGTCCACGCTATCAGAAACTATCCAGTTCTACTCTTACCCCCAAGCCCTTGCTCTCGAGCTCCTCCTCCCCATCCTCCGTCTCCAGCTCCCTATTAGCAACCCCATCTATAACCGCTTTCAAGCCCCCCACAACACCCCGGATCGACACTGTCTCTTCGCCGCCACGTTCCCGCCAAACTCGCAACCTATTCCCGAAATATATACCATCGTCTTCTCCGACCGTTCCCGTCGTAACGAGACTCAAATATGGGCTTTCAACTCCCTGTCGAACCCCATATACCGGGACCCTCTATCACCTGCTCAGACGAAGCTCCTCCAAATCCACGTGTCCTCTCTTCTCACGTTCTTAAAGAACACCGTCATTCCCGAAGCACCAGGTCACCCTTTCGACCCCACTCTTTTCTTGGGATGCTTCCACTCACGAATCACCTCCACTCTCGTCTCCCTCCCATCTCGTGACCCATCACGTCCTCTCATCAGCTACAACAGCGCATGGAACCACTTCATAGTACCCACTAAGACCCCTTCACTCCTCGAATCAGGACCCATTCCGCCTCCTGAACCTTTCACTGTAACCCGCGTCCTCGCCTCTCATCTCCCCCTCGTAATCAGCACATCCAGCATCCCACGCTCCGCTGCAAACCTCATGCTGCAACCCTCTCTCGGACTCCTCACCCCAGACGGCTCACTCGTAGCATGGGCTTTTATTGGCCTCGATGGTTCGCTCGCAACGTTATACGTAATGCCTGAGTATCGGGGAAAGGGACTAGCAACATATGTTGCAAGAGAACTAGCCAGAAAACTTGGGGAGGGTGGGTTTGCTGATATGGGGTATAGTGGAGATAGTGGGTTTGTGCATGGGGATGTATTCGAAGGAAATACTGCGAGTGAAAGAGTAATGAAAGCGCTCGAGGGCAGGATCGTGGCTGAGGTCAGTTACACGAGGGTGGATAGTGATGCGTGGTGAAAGGGCAAGAGAAGGAAGTGCTTGTTTTATGAAAACTAGTGCGCTTGCTGAACGGTGATTCGGACACCATATATATGAAACCAACTCTTTTCTTACTTAGCTAGATCATAGAATCCCATAGACCAAGACCCAAGCCCAAAACTATCACCTATCGTATACTAGCATCTAAGTTCATCGGGACATCTTCCCCAACTTCTCTTTCACTCTCACCGGCACCAACTCTGCCATCCTCGCTTCTCTCAACCTCCTCACATTCCACATCTACCTGACTGCGGCATCCTCCTATTCCTAACCAGTTCCCTGGAGAATGTGCCGTCGTAAGCGCAGCTATTGCATTCGGGTCGGAGTCATGGATGAGATCCAACGAAACCAAACCTTTCTGCATATCCAAATACTTTCACACCGAATGACGAGATGAGACTTTTCTCTGCTTCGCTAAATCTTCAATTTGTACCATGAGAGTCTCGCTTTGCTTTCGTTGCTGGAGTTCTGCTTGGCAGAGTCCCATTCCATCTCAATGGTGCCAATGTCATCGGACGTGAGACTAGATTGATGAGACGTATTGCTGGACTTTGTTCCTGGAGTGGACGACGCTGAGATACTCGTACTAGATTGTTATGTGCTGGATCTGTTGGCTAAGGGGGCGCTTGGAATAAGGGCTTGGCGTTCCGTGCCATCTTCATCTGTAACTGTTGCAGGGCGAGGGATGATGACCCGCATCCTTGTGTGTTCTTCTCCTTTTTCGATAGAGAGACGAACATCACTGCTCTCAACATGACCCGCAACAGACATTCCGCGTGCTCCGCCGCCAGGGCTCCCAACACCATCCACACCTCTCTTCCTCTTCTGGACGGACATATCCAACGAAAGCTATAGCTCCAAATCAGATCAATTTATCTCAGGCCCGAGAATTATACCACCCCACCGCAAAAGCCAAGGTCTATATACCACCAATAATACGCACTGAAAGAGCTTTGATAATCAGCCATCATATGCCACAATCAGTTGTCTTACAGTGTATGAACGAGAACCAAACTCACCACTAGACGCAGTGCCGAAAGCCAGGTATCCAGAAGGGACTCTGGAATACGAGTTGCCGACACAAGAACCAAAAAACAACACACCACCAAGATGAAATCGTTCATTACGTGGGGCTTTCAAGAATTGCGTGGTTGGAAGGAAATTGGGATTGGTTCGCCGCTCGCTTTCAAGACTGTATATTGTATCCAACTGGTTAATATATCTCATTGCAGTTAGACTTCCAATACGGAACTCGTAAGAAACCGCGTGTTACCACTGAAGTGTCCGGTAGCAAGATGGTAGATTTTGCCTATGCGAAGCGTTGCTGCAAGAAATAATACTATGAATGTAAAAGTCGGGATGAGGAAAACCAAAGAATGCAATAGATTGAGTGGAAAGAGAAGAAAGACGAAGGTAACAAATACGACATCCTTCCAAACCTATCTCAACATGTGAAGCTGGGTTGCTCTTGCCTTTGTGGAGGACTAACATATTGTCGCTTCTTCTTCGGGACTCCCTTGAGAAGATTCGGCATCATTAATACTTTTGGAATATCTTTCGTGACGTAGAAAAATTGAGGTATATTGATGAGACTCCTCGATTTTTGGCACGGAAATAATGTAAACGCTCTATATCATTTCCCAATGGAAGTTCTAGAGCCTGAAATGTGCTGCAAACAAAGATACATATAATGCACCCCCAGGTTTGCTTATCCGCGTCTGAAACCTGTTACGGTATTATGATCAATCAGCTAGAAAGTCTATTTTAGTCACTTTCAGCTTGACCATGAATGCTATATCTGTAAGACAACAATACTTGCTTCCCGCAGCACTCATTTCGGTTGCAGTGCATAAATCCTTACAGGACACAATCCCGCTGGAAACCCCTTTGCCAACTCGGTCTTCTGGATAATCAACCCAGCTTTCTCGAAGATCTTTCGGAAACTCTGATCAGCCCTAATGTGCGGTTAATTAGCATATTCCTTTCTCTTTCTCTGCCGCTTTTTACAAATCCACCCGGCTTCCTCACACGCAAACCTACACCACTCCCTCTCTTCCACTCTCACAACCAAAGAAAGGAATAGACAACACACCTTGTAACCGAATTATCCAACGGATCAAACTCATCCTCTCCTTCCAAATGCGTACTCATGTTCTCCTTAACGATGACATAGGCCCCCTCCTTCAACATCTTCCCACACTTAACTAAATACTCAACTAACTGTGCATCCGTCAAATGGCCCAAGCACCATTGGTTCCAAATCAGGTCGTAACGGACCTCTGGGGGTGGAGACCAGGCCTCAAGTCCCACGGAGTAGATAGTGCCGATTCCGGGTTGGTCGCGGAGCACGGAATTGAACTTTGTGATGGGTTCAACGATGTCGACGGTTTGGGCGAGGTGCACGAGAAGTCCGTTTGTTATGCGGCCGATACTGACGGGTAGGAGCGAAGTTAGCCAATAGTTGAATTTGCTGTGTTGTGTTGTGATGTGGAAGTTGTGAAGCGAGTCTACTCATCTGACTAGACGAAGTAGAATCGAGAGTCGACGTATCGCAGCATTGAGGAATGAGATCCTAATTATTTCGCACAGATGCCTCATGGTGCGTTTTCACGTATGGCCCATTCAACCAGAGACCAGAACACGACATCAAAACAATCGAAAGCAAAAGCTCCAAGCAAAACTCACCCAGCACCGCAGTCCACCACCCTATCCAACTTCTTCCCTTTAATACCAAGCTTGCCCATAAAGTTCTTAGAACCCTGTAAGTCCACGCGACTGATGTATGGAAAGCCACCTAGCATTCCATTTACATCCGCTTCTATGCTTTCCCAGCTGTCATGTGCTTGTTAGTCTACCTTGCTTGATCATGTGGAAAGTAGAGTAGGATTTGGATGGTGAGTAGAAGAGCACGTGTCAACGTGAAGAGAGGCGAAAAAGAAAGTAGGCGAAGAAATGGTGTATACGCACTATGCAATGGCAGCAGCATGGTTAATCTGAGCATCCGGTGCCGTCGCCATGATAACTTTATGAACTCTGCGTGTGTAGATAATCCGAAGTGATCCCGTCAACAATTCCTAAGTTGTGAAGAAGGAAGAAAGAAGATTTAGTGTGTGAGCACCATATATACAATACAAACAACCAAAGGGGCGAACGATGAAGGTCGGTGTTTATGATGGAGTTTGGCAAGGAAAAGAAACCTTGGAAGCGTGTTGCGAAGAAGTGAATATAGTGGTACTTTCTGCCTTTCAAGAAGTTTTACTTTATAAGGTAACACAAGAAGACTGACTATGTACTGCTTGAGAAAAACATCCTTTACAGACTTTAAGTAAGGGGGAGGAAAATAGGGAATTCGTAGAGCTTCGATTGTCTCAACTCCCGGGTCTGCAAAGTTTGTATACAGTAGTTACACTGGTATGAACCAATCATGTCCGCTTATGTAATACAATTAACTGTTGAACAAGCCGGTTCTGGGTTTGAGCATCAATATTGATGATTTTGTGAATTAAAGCATATTGGGCATTCTCGTATAAGCCGACCTTGAGATGGTATATTTGCACAAGAAGATGACCTTTCATAAGGTGCTCTATTCATTAAACTTCCCATTCCACCACCCAGACCTAAATATCCTTCAGTCAAAGATCTTCTGTACAGTCCGACTTCCCAACGCCCGTGGTATCCATAAACATATATACATATACCCAAGCTATCCTTATTTCCATCCATCCGTCCTTTCGTTTATTCATCATCACTGCTATCCATAATGAAGCCCGCCCGGACTCTCGGTCTCCTAGGCTGCGCGACCGGCACGATGTTCTCCTCATCCTCTTCATCGTCGACTTCCAGACCGACTTTCGCACTCTTTGCCTTGGAAACTAAAGGTTCATCATCATCATCGTCACTCACAACCTTTCTTCTCTTCGGTTGTGATGATCGATGTGGACTTGACATCGGAGTGTCTGTAGTTTCAGCCTCATCTTCCGACTCCTTTGCCCCATTCATATCCTCATCACTATCCAAATCAATCGCACTACTATCTCTCTTATTCCTCGCCTTGCCCTTCTCCTTCTCCGCACCCACGTGTAACAATTCCTTCATGATTGTCACCTTATTCGCATTTCTCAGTCTCTCCTCTGCCTCAAAAAACACCCTATCCGCCTCCTCATCTTCATCACTATCCACAACATACTTCTCACTCTTAACCTTTGCATTCTTCTCCAATTCCCTCAGCCTCCTCGCCTCAGCTCTAGCAGCCAATATTTCATCCGACAAGCCTTCCCCTTCCTCACTGCCTGATTTCCTCCTCCTCCTCCTACTCTTCTTCAACGCTTTCAATGCGTCCGATTTCTTCATCGCAGTAGGTCCACCCGGTTCAAAGAGAAGTTCCTCTTCAGAATCATCATCAATGCCATTATCTGATTCGTCATCGAAGACAGCTCGTTTTCTGCCTAGACCTGCAGATACTCGTCTGATATGATCAGCTGCTTCTTTCCCGTCATCGAAGGTAGGAGGACTGAACTCGAATTTCTTGATTAAGTCCAGCGCTTCTTGGAGCTGATCAGCGGATTTAGATGATGGGACAATCCAGGAAGCTTCGGGGTCATCAGCTGCCCCACTGGTTGTCAGACCAACGAGTTTCATGAGTAGTCGAAGATGGCCATTCTTGAACATGGCGGTTTTGCGTGTATCGTTGTCAGGCTTGACGGCTGTATGAAGTTAGTACAGTCAAATTTACAGCAAGCAAGATAACGTACGAATTGTTGGAGCTGTTGGGGGTTCGACTGCGGGAGCAGGCGTCCCCTCGCTCTCAGCTGCGGGATCTCTTTCCACGGATTGTATGGCAGCATTCGCCGCCTCCCAACTTCGTCTCTCACTTTCAGCTGACGAGAGCTGTGACTTGACCCACTCAACATGATCGCCCTCATTCTTATCAAGCAGGGCTCCCACCACAACACCAATCTGCTCCTCCCATTCCAACCCACCTTTAACCTCCAGTTCTGCAGCAGCTTTCGGCTTACTAGTAATCGTCTGTTTCTCATAACCAAACTCCAAGAAATGAGCTATAGCATTCGTCTTCGAGAACAGCATCTCCACAATCATTTCTGGTCTTTCCTGAATTTTTCTCATACATCTCTTCAACAGCTGCTTAACCATCTCATCCCATTCCTTATACCCAGGCGCTTGAGGATCTAGCCCCTCCGGTCCCTTGACCATCTTGTAAAACAAGTTAATGATATCTACCCTGAATAACATCACACCCATATCCTGCTTGAAGGCCACCCGATAGAAGAACCTATGAGCTCTCTTCAACTGCTCGGGTTTAAGATCATGATAATACTTTGTAAAAGCAACAAACGTATCAATGCATCCCTGCGACAGGAATTTCGCCGCAAAACGTTTGAAGTCGAATTTTCGCTCCGTCGAGACTCGTTCGGCGCGGGCTTCATCCTCCCCATCGGACTCATTGAGTATATTTTCATTATCGCTTTGATCTTCACCTGCGTCTTTGGCAGCCTTCTTCTTCTTCCTTGCTCGTCTCCGCGATCGTACTTGCATATCCACGTTTTGCTTTGAATACTGCTCTAGAATCCGCATGTAATTGTGCGTCAGCTCCGTAACAGAATCCAGGTATCCAAACCCTTGATCTTTATACGTCCGTGTAATCATGGCTACTCGCTCGTGTGTTGTATCTTCGTAGAAGATACGGGCAAGAATATTCTCAGCAATTTCCTGATCATCTTCGAGCGGTGAATCAGCCATTTCTTGGACTGTCAGAAGGATCTGAGTGAAGCATTTCATGGCTGCGCTGAGATCGTACCAGGATTTGCTCTCGAATGCAGAATCCATAGCTCTGTTCAGCGTCACGAACATCTCTTGGTTGAGCACACTTGCAACAAGAGCAAAGCTGTCAACATCTTCCGGAGCCTTGGTTTTGGATGGCTTCTTGTTTTTCCTCCTTACGCGTTCTGCTTCGAGAAACCATGACACGAGGTAGAAGAATTGGCGTGGGTGATAATCAAGAATTCTTTCTGCTTCCCGATCGATTGCCTTTCGGATGTGATTAAACAATGGGTTGAAACCAGAGTCTAAGAAGTCTTCGACAAATGTCCGGAGATGTTTTGTTGCTGACACAGTAAGAGGAGTAGGAGCATCGAAAGCCAATGGCCCGCTTTCTCCTTTAAACGCCCTCCGAGGCGGCTTGAACTTCTTGGTACTGTCCATCTTGTCCAGTCCTCCTCTACTGTCCCTCAATGCTGATTGACCCGAAATCGTAGTCATCTTAGCATCTTCCCGCTGCATCCAAGCCATGGTTCCAAATCGATTGTGTCTGGTAGGGGCATTCGTCTGGTAGCTCCGTAACATTGCTTGTTCTTTCTTCCGCAGCCTAACTAGCTCGTCCATCTTGCTATTATCCATAGCCTTCTCACTTAGAAAGAGCTTCTCAACATCTACGCCCTTGATCAAATGAAATAGAACATCCATAACCACCACATCCTGCGTATTGAAATCCTCTCCCATTGTCGAAGACACAGTCAGCAGAAGATGAAAAATATCCTGATAGTCAAACGCATCAATCGTCGCCGATCTCGAAATTTCCGCTTCATCCCCCTCATACTGTACATTCGGCGGCGGAGCAATCATTGCGATATTTCTCAGAAAGTAAAGCACCAACTTAATAATCCCCTCGTCTCTCGTACTCCTATCCCCCATCTCCTCCGCCATTGCCGGTAGCGCACACCTCACCGCCGTATGTAAAATCCTCGCTCCATCAAAACCCAAAATCGACCTTTTGTATCCCACCTGAGCACCCTCGAGAAACGGAATATGACGATGATGATTAACCGTCATTTCCTTATTCCGAACCAGCGGCCAGGTCAAGGGGACCAACAGTTCCAGACAAGCCAACGCAATTTTCGCCTTAACTCGATCTTCCGTTGCGTTCTCGGGCCATGCTGCCAGGATTTGGAGAAGATCCCCCCCGACTAGATTCGAGTCTGCGAGACAGCGTGCAACGTCTAGACGATTGGCTTTTTCGTCGTAGAGCTTGAGCCATTTTTTGAGATCGCGCAAGCAGGCTAGTGCGTCGTCTCCAAGTACGTATCGACCTTCTTCATCGGCGCCGCTTCCTCCAAGCTATCCCCGCGTTGTCAGTTTATTTCTAGTTCTGCAAGACAATATCGGGATAGAATTGCGAGCACAAAAGCATACTTACAGCAGTAACAAGACTATTCACATAAGCTCTCACTTCCGGATCCACCACATCTTTGCTTCCGTCCGCGAACTCCATAATGCGTGATCGAAATTGGCGTCGTTGTCGTCTGGAATTCGTTGATGGAGAAACCTCTTTACACGCTCCTACCAGATTTCGCGTCGCAAAACACGCGTACCCCTGTCAAGGTTATTCGCGGTACAACGGGCATGTGATGATGGGCCGAGGGACGGACGGCATAATTTTAGTTCTACCGAAATCCTGGGGAAGCAATGAACTTCATCATAACATCATAAGTAGCTGGAGAACTTCTGTTGTTCTCTTGTTACTAGGGATTGTCAGACACGATGATTACACCAATTGCCAGAAGAGGTCTTCTACAAAGTACCAGATATGCTAGAACTTTTAGTTCAAGTCGAGTGCTTGCGTCGCAAGAAGTGAAGAAGCTGGGTGTTATTGGAGCGGGACAAATGGTTGGTGGACCTGCAATATTCAAACGAAGCGGAATTGAAATGTTAATTGAGGATAGGGTTTGGGCATAGCCTTAGTAGCAGCGCAGAAAGCAGGAGTGCCAGTTACCCTCGTCGATACAAGCCAAGCATCTCTGGACAAAGGTCTCGCATTCGCAGGCATGTACCCCTCCTCTATTCTTGTCCCCCGCCTAACAACGCACCTCTCTAACTCCTCCACCTCCATCCAGACAAACTCCTTGCCAAAGATGTAACCAAGCAACGCATAACCCAAGAACAATCCGACTCTGCCCGGGCCCTCCTCCAACCGACCACCAAAATGGAGGACCTCTCCAACGTAGACTTCGTAATCGAAGCGGTGCCCGAGATCCCCTCGTTGAAATTCTCCATCTTCAGCTCCCTCGCGCAAATCTGTCCTCCGCACGCCATCCTCGCCACCAACACCTCCTCCATATCCATAACCCGCATCGCCGCCTCCACCACCGACGACCCCACCAACACCAGCGTATCCTCGCGCGTAATCTCCACGCACTTCATGAACCCGGTGCCCATTCAAAAAGGCGTCGAGATAATCACCGGCCTGCAAACCTCCTCTGCCACTCTCGAAACCGCTATCGCGTTTGTTAAGCGCATGGGCAAGATCCCCTCTACGTCGGCGGATTCGCCTGGCTTTCTGGCAAATCGTATACTGATGCCTTATATCAATGAAGCGATTATATGTTTGGAGACAGGCGTCGGCAGCCGTGATGACATTGATGCGATTATGAAGAACGGGACGAATGTGCCGATGGGTCCGTTGCAGTTGGCGGATTTCATTGGCATCGATACCTGTTTAGCGATCATGAAGGTGCTGTATGAGGAGACGGGTGATAGCAAGTATAGGCCGAGTGTGCTGTTGAGGAAAATGGTGGATGCGGGTTGGCTGGGAAAGAAGAGTGGGAAGGGGTGAGTTCTTGTGCCTATCCTTATGGCACTGGAGTAGTGATGCTAACAGATGTGCTAGATTCTATGATTATTGAACGAAAGGCGCATGCTTTTTTGAAGCAGTGTGAAAAAGCATTTTCTTAGATCTGCAGTAAGGTAGATAACCTCAGCAGAAACCCAATAGACCAAACAAAAATAGCATATTCTCACTTGAGCTCACAGTAGTGACAATCACATTCCGTTTCACAAAATCAAAAAGGCCAAAAAGTATTCCACAGACCATTCGTATTGTTGTCTTAATATCTACAAGTGATTCCCTTCCACCCTCTTCTATCCAGTCCCAGCCATTCCACCTGGCCACTGGCGTCCCCCCTTTTCAAGCCGAACCCCCAACCTCGAATCCCATTCCATTTTTTTCTTTTCCCTCTGCTCCCTTCATAAGGAAGATCAAGTCCGCTCAAATCCGCAACAGCAGTCCAAAAAGCCACAAAAGCAAAAAAACACACAATCCCTCAAACCTAAACCCCTGAGCTCGAAAAAAAGATGAACCAGAAGCAAAAAAAGAAGACAGAAACGAATCAAATAAATCAATCACAAGAAACGAAGTATAAAAACAAGAATCCGCCCAACGCAAGTAATAAAAATGAAGGCAGAGAACAGAACACAAATTATACACAGTAGGAAGTCCACGAAAAGCGCGAACCCCCACAACAAATTCCTCTTTCCAAAAAAGATATGAAGCAAAGGAATAAGTATGAAAAGAAGAATATACCACAGAATGGAATAAACAGAAAGAATCCCCCAATCCCAAGTTAAAGCGTTAACTGAACCCCTTTATCCGGAAGGACGAAAAGAAACGAAAAAAAAAGTTCCGGATGATTATCTCAAGAAGAAAAAATACAGGAGAATAGAAGTTGTATTGATGGTGTTCCAACCAAGGGAAGATTTTAAAATGGTGGTATTTTGATAGGATGCGGTGGTGGAGAATCGAAGAGTGAGGGAAAGTAAAAGAGCCATGCGTATGGCTTGTGCCCGGTCTTGCGGTAGTCGAAGGTATGAGGATTTTGGGCGAAGAGATTTCGAGGAGATATGGATAGATCCTAACGTATGAAGGGTTTCCAGGCGCTAAAGGGACGAGAAGAGAATCAAAGAGTGGAAGGACTCGAGTGTGGGCATGTGGACCGAGGTAGTGGGAATGAGAAGAGGCGAATGGACTTTTAGTAGAGTGACGACAAATGCATCTGATGATCTCGTGTGGAATGAAAAGAGTTCTCCGCTCTTTTGAGGGAAAATGCGATAAACATGAATCAGTACTTTTGGTGCTTTTAAACAGGCAAATCATCTAGGAAGATGGCATGTGAGCGGGTCCATAAGAACCAGGCATGGTAAAACTCCTTTTCCGTCTGTGGTGAATATCGAATTCCGAAGCAGGCCGAAGATGGAATGCCGCGTCGCTGTTGTTTCGTTGTGCTTGGTGGCTGTGGTTACCGTTCTCCATGCTGTTTTGGCTCTGCGCACCGAAATCTCGCTCGCCTTGAGGTATTCGTGCGCCGCTAACGCTAGAGTTGTATGCATTGGAGAAGTCTTGAGGAGGGGCCATTGGCGCGCTTAGTTGAGGGTGATTGGCTTCGCCCGGCGTTCTGGGCAAGGAAAAGTCCATTGGTGCTGTCAAGGGTGCACTTGCGAAGCCTGCAGAATATGCAGATGCAAAGGTGCTGGCACGACTTGTGGGGGGATGTCCGTGCGAAGGACTCTGCTGTGAAAGCGTGCGGTACTGAGTTCGTAGATCAAGACCTGAAGGGAAAGCAGCTGACGAAGCGGCTCGCAGGCGAGACATGGCTGATGGGGAAGATTGTGAGTGCGCAGAATGCGCTGATGAATAATTCATGTGCTGAGGTGATTGGTTCATGCTTGAATCTGTTCTATGTTAGTTTGTCATTTACAAAAAGAAATGTCAGGAGTATTGCACTTACTAGGATAGGAATTTGTGTCAAAATGTTGCGCATTGACTGAGTTGTTCGAGATCTGCTCAGGCTGATACATAGATTGTTGTCGCCCATTGGACTGAGGGCTCGGTTGCCCTGTTTGATAATGAGCGTAATCTAATGTCTCTCCCTTCCAAGACATGCTTGATCTTAATGGTGATTGGAGAGATTCCGATCTAGATCTTGACATGGTCTCGCGAAGCTGCAGTGGCTGCAAAGGTCGGCCGCCATGGTGGCGCGGCTGCGAAATATTCGGGTAGCCCGCTTGCCGATCGAAAGGATTCGAACTTCGGGGGCCAGAACTCATTGGGCTGGACAAATGACTTGAAAAGTATCGGTCAGATGAGTTTATGGATATTGGTGAGAGAACGTCCGGTGTTCCCATAGAATTTCCTGGAGTAAATCCAACGTGGCCAAACGCCGAGCTTAGGCCAGTTGGTGACATATGTTCATCATGTTCATTTCTGCGCATGGTGTCTACCATCAAAGGCCGTATCATATGATCTGCATAGTTGGGCACGAAATCAACGGGCGATTGCATTGGAGTACCAATGCCGTGGACTGCTCCATAGGGCGAATGTAAAGCTTGAACATTGTCGAAATCATCTGGCACAGCCCTCATCTTCATCATTCGCTCTCGGTCGTCCGCTGTTAGTCTCTTTATCTTCGCGCGTCTATTCTCGTTAATACTTTGCATTACTTCAAATATGACTAGTAATTACTTACCGGTTCTGGAACCAGACCTGAACCTGTCTAGGGCTCAGACCAGGGATTTCTCTAGATAGACGTTCCCGGTGAGCAGCATCAGGATGGGCTTGCTTCGCGAACTCGCTCATCAAGAATCGCGTTTGTTGATGCGTAAGACTAGACCCCATTAGCCACACAATCTGAGACATGATCGAGGGAACTTACCGAAATCTCTTCATCTTTCTACGTTCAGCCCGTCGTTCCGCAGCTGTCTGAGGGGTTCCGGACGCGCCATCTTCGGCATCAAGCATTTCATCGTCGTCCTCGTCGTCATCATCTTCTTCTTTGGGGTCGAGAAGAGCATCCCCATCTTCGCTCACTAACCCTCCATGTTGTACCGGCGCGCTAGAGGCAGACGATAACGGATTCGAGGCAATTGATCCGAGAGAAAGAGCTGTCGACTCTGTCGACACCAGAGAGTCATTACGGATCGCGTTTGATGCCGGTTGGCCACAATCTCCTGGCGCTGAGTCGGGACGTTCTATGACTGGAGTTGCCTCTGTTTCCTGTCTAATTGGACCAAGTGTATGTCTATGTTCTAACGGTGGCCTAGTGCTAGGTTGTTGTTGACTTCGATGCTGGTTCTCGTTGTTTGCCAAGGTGGAACTTGTTGACTGCTCATAGTTCTGATGGAGTAGGCCGTTCTCGCCGGATACTTGGTATGTAGAGTATTGCTCTCGCCAGTCCGGCTGCGGTGGTAGAGCTTCAAAGTTCGACATGCGTGGAGAAGCGACGTTCTGGTAGACGGACCCGAGCTTGCTAGAAGACCAAGTATTCCGTCCTGTGTCGCATTGCCGTGTAACGAGCATTGAGAGAGTGTTAACTTCTGACCGTTAAAAAGGTCTAATGAAGGTCCTTGCTGGTCCCTCGGAGGTGCTCGGTTCGAGAAGAGTAATGTGTTGTTTTGAATAGAGTTGTGTTGATAAGAAGCCGTGGAATGAACGAGTGTAAGGGCCGCTGTGTACAATAGCTGATCACTGACCAGAGAAGAACATAAGGCCTGTCGAAGGCAAATGCTTGCTGAGTTGGAATCCGGTTATCAAGTCTGATCCTGCTTGATAATGTTGAAGATGCAAAGCTCTTTCCTGAAGCTCTTGATCAATAGAGAGGATAGAGAAATTTATCCGAAAGCTTTGCTTAGGATCTGCTAAATAAGGTTGATTGATTTCTGCTCCGCAGTCTCGGGGATATAAATGAAGGGTTTTGTATATTCAGGGCGAGTCGCAAAACGCGTATACCTTCCAGAAGATTTTGATACAGCTGGGAAGTTGTTAATCAATAACCTTCTCATGGAAAAAAGATGAAGCGACCTGGTTCAAGGGTAACTCAGGTCTTGGTGAATGGATGTGGCGAGTGTCCTGCGTCAACCAAATGTAGGATAAATTGCTTCTTGTTTTAATGACGTGCTGCGTCCGTCTTTAAGGAACAACGGGAGTTGAAGTTGAAGGGGGGTCGTTGTCTTGCTTTCCACGTTCGATCGACAAGCGTCGGGTGATAGAGTCAAGATTGAAGGCTTTGGATATAGTTCCCTGATTATGATCACCACAACAAGGACACTGGACCCGAGAAGCGCCCTGTCACCCCTGTTTCTCTCGACTTACAGGAAAGCCCTGTCGTTGCAGCAGAGTGCCGCTGAAGTAAATTGTACCGATGATAAAGTCTAACTAGCATACACGCGGAGCGGAGTAGTGTCAAATATCCACCCAGATTTGATACAGGGCTTGCACGGTCGTGTCTGGGATTTTTGCTTGGGAAAGGTCGGACTTTGGGATGAGACTTGGGACAGTCGCACAACCAAAGTGGACGAAGAAGGTAGTCGGAGGAGTTGTTAATGCACGAGGACATTCAGAGTCAGCCACAGGCAGACAAACATGACAACAAGAAATTGAGCCGGTTCAATGCAAGAGTTCTGTTGAAAAAAGCCCATCGTGGCTCTAGAGACGATTGACAAATGAGAATGGAGCTAGAGCAGCATGCTGGAGAGCACTCTATCGAGAACTGTGCAGGACGTTGGATAAGATGAAATGAATGTGCGACTGGGTTGTAGGGATCTGATGCCGGCGCAATCATCCGATTCTCAGATGAAGCATCCGAATGGACCAACAGCAGAAGGTTAAAAGTCCAGCAGGGCTCCGCAGAATGTGAGTTGTATCGATCTGAGCTAGGCCTGATGGAGGAGAGCTTGAGAGAACAGCGGATATGACAGGGACTAGCGGAGAGATCGAGGCTGGGTCTTTCGAACGAGGATCATTGGTTTTCATTGCATGAGGGAGCATGATTCTGCGGGTCAACACACAAACCGTTGCCACTAATAAAATTCCACCCAATGGAACCGAAGACAGACATGGGGGCCCAAGACTGTTATTTTCAAGCAGTCATTAGACAACGTGACGACCCTGCCGCGCGCAGGATTGAGGAACGAGCGTAAAGAGCCTAAGTGTCCATTTGAGCTGTTTTTCCGTACTCCGTACGTGAGTGAAGCGATGGTTGATTGACAGACTATTCCCCCACGGATAGCAGACAGTAACAGAGGGAACGACTTTCAAGGTAAATCGTGTCTTCCTATCGAGGCGAAGTAAATCTGTTACAAGCTCCATCTCCATAGAAAGTATAAGGAAGGTAGTTAGGGAAAGGTCTGACGAAGGCCTAAAAGTATTGTGGTGTTGTGTAACTAATCCTACGGAAGAATAATGCATTTCATAATCCGTAGAACAGAACCAGGCTAACCTAGTTCCTAGGTACCGTACCGTTTGATAATGGGGGGTGGGGAGTGGGAAGGGGGTGAGGCTAGTCGAGTGCTGACACGCTAAGCGCTAATTATCTTATGGGTGTTCGAAATCTAAATGATAGAAGCCTAGAAGCTCTGAAAGACTTCGATGAAATTTCGAAAATTGGCGGAATTGCGGGTAAGGTTTGGAGGTTCTTTGCTGGTTTTGGCGTGCCGTTTGGGGTGATTTGGTCAGCGTGGTTTCAAATCCTGCTAGGATTAGATCAAAGCCATTGCCCACTTTCAACACCCGAAGCGACTACCAGTAAAGGAAATACCTACCTCCTGGCTAGCAGGCTAGGTGCGGTAATGACCAAAACCCACGGAACCTGCATGCTCGCAAGACTGGGGTTCATCTGGCTTCATCTTTTCGACAATCTCCCAATTAGTGTAAACAAGGTTATCTTTTGACATATTCTCGAAATAGCCCGAAGAAGGGATTCTCCCAGTGCTGGTCAGGGAAATGGAAGAAAATGGAAGGAGGTTTTTCAGGATATAACTGCCCAACTTATCCGGTAAAGGTTAGGATGTCTCGAGCACGGCATAGAAACTTTGGGACCGCCGAGGTTGTCATCAGATTAGATCTCCGTCGTTCCGTTCGGGAAGCGTCTTAGGTAGTAAGAAGGGGGTGCATATCGTACTCGAACACCCCCCAGCTACCTGGAGAGAGATATGCTGTCCCCCAAAAGCAAAGAGAGATACAAGTCAAGGTTCGTTTTGGCAAGTCTGTGCACGATGCACATCCCGCGATCCCATCCCATTCATTTCGCCACGAGTTCCGAGGATAACTGGAATATGCAATATGATAGCCATGTACATGATGTGCAAAAATGTGCATCTTTTTTGCAAATCCGGCTTCGTGTAACTTGCGAGATAAGCGTCCAAGAGTCAGTCAGTACGAAGTACGTCTTCGTACTCGAGGTGCTTCTCTTACGGGTACCGTCCCTACGGACCGACCATGATTTGCTACAGTGCTTTCAGCAAGTATCCGATAGGTGCTACATCGGGTAGGTGCCAGAATATTTTCAGACGGTGTCATGAAGAACACTGCAGAACACCGCAGATGTGTTTTCCACTATCTGATAAAGAGAGGACTAGTGGATCTTCATCCATGAGACTCAAAACGAACATGGATGGTATTTTCTGTGCGGCCATTCACCTCGTCTTCGCCTGCCTGCTTTTATTTTGACGCTCTTCAGACCCAAAACGTCCGATGCTACCCTATAACGCGTTTTTCTCATTGTGACGATGCCGTAGGAAAGAATCCTTGGGAGGTGAATAGCCTGTACCCTACCCTACACCTAATGATCTGACACAAGGATATTTTTATCAGAAAGCCATCATTGGAAGATGCTGAACTCTCGGTGTGATAGAGAGAAAGAAGCTTTGATGTTCATCTCTTCAGCGGCGTTTCGAGATGTCAATATATTTCTGCTTTCAGGATTGTCCCGCAGGCTATACTAAGCGTAGAACTGGCAACCTCGTCGGTCATAGAAGGCATGAATTGAACTCATAAGGCTGATGCGAGTTGTCAAACAATAGCTGTCGGAGAGATTGGGACGAGCGCTCAAGTAGGTAGACGAACAGTCATTTAGGAAAAACGTCAATACGTCGCGTTTTCGTAAGCTGGCCAAGTTTAGACGTGATACTTAGGACTCGGGAAGAGTTTCTTGGACTGGCCAGTGGATTGGCCAGAAATAGAGAGCGATTAGCTTTTCAATGCCGCAGTAGAACTGTCGTAATCAGAATGTGAAGGAAAACATATGTGGACGGCTGTTCGGAATTCTCTACCTGGAATTCTTGGTAGATCTACTGAGCGCATCTCGAAAAGCATGCTGTGCCCTGTTGTGACCAGGCTGATGATGTACGGGAATGTACAGCACTTTCACCAGCGTACTCAGGCAGCCTTCCCTCATAGTTGCAGTACACATTCCCGTGTACTTGGAGCCGGGGTTGCACTCGGAGCCCAAATTGGAACTCGAAGGCACAAAAAGCTATGGCCATCTATACATACGTATGGGGGTTCACAAGTACAAATTTGCAAACATGTTGCAGGCGCGCGGTGAAGAAGGAAAGGGCTCAAACGAAGTTGGAGGCGGTCCAGAAATGGAGATAAGTCCGTTTGGCCCGCTTGCACACTGCACACTGGAGTCTAGACATTGCATTTGCACACATTGTTACCGGCTGGTTGGGGGAGGGGGCAGCAGAGGAGGGTCGGCTGTGGTGGAGTGCAGTCGTACAAGTACCAAGTACCTCCGTTCCCATCAGTTTGCACACACTACCCTACCGGGCAGAATGTGGACGGATGGGTCCCTGAGATTGCTTGATGCTTGGGGATAGGCTCAGCAAGTGATCCTGGAGACGTGGATAGTAATCGTGATAGAGTGCGGTAATCGAAAAGCGGTAACGACAATGAGATTGAAATTGGAGGCTCTTGTCAGGAACCAGGGGGGGACACAGGAAAAAGGGTTTGGGAAGTGTGAAAGTTTGGACCTGGTGCCAGACAGACTGGGTCACTGTGGGATGGATGGGGGCAGCATGGGACAGGATTGGGATGAGATGGAGTCTTGGAAGTTGTGGATATACGCAAGCGTCGCAAGCAAGTGTTCCAAATCCCAAGATAGGGACCGACCGCTGAGTCCTGACCGATGAGATGAGTGGCGCGACCATGACTTATACGAAGTACGAAGTAGACGGCCAAAAACCATTGGTGGAGTAAATGCAGGTACGGCGAGACAGGGAAGAAGGAAGGAAGATGAGAAAGGGCAAGGGAAGGGAAAGTCGCGAAAAGTCGAGTGAGAAGGAAAAATTGAAACAAAACATGGAATAATATGCTCCACTCTCGGCCACTCACCGTCTCCCATTTTCATTTTCTTTCCTCTTATAAGGAAAAAGCATGTTTAAGGTTAGATCGGTTACAGACAACGATCCTGGTGCCTTGTTCGTGAGGCCACTAGCGGAACTCTGGAGAAGAGAGATCTCATGCTTCCGTACCTCCGTACGAAATAGTCCGTACTCACTCACTCACCCGTCCACCACTCGTTACAAGATCTAGAACTAGAACTAGAGCTACTCCATTATGTGCTCAATGTTTTCTTTTTCCTGCTCCTCCAGCGTCTGGGTCTTGGGTCTTGGGTCTTGGGTGTTGACTCGACACAGCAGAGCAAGTTTGTAGAACTGCATGAAGTGCTGTGCGGGATAGACAGCCAGCTCTGCAGTAGCCGGAAAGTATGGGCACTTGGAGCTGGGTACCTAGTGTTGTGCTGCTGATTGGAACACTGCCTTTCCGGAAAGCCCTTAGTTACTTCTGCCACCTCATGTTGTACCCGACGCATCAATGTAATGTAGGAGTAACCTTAACCTTTGCTGTGCCCGTACCATACTTTCAACCTACTTCCGTATACGCAATCGCGCTTCAGCTGAACTCTTTCTTCCCCTTCCCTGGTGCTAGGTACCGGACTGTCATTGCCAAGACGTATCTTATGTTACAACTTCCGTGCCATGCCATGCCATACGACGACGGCCGGCCCATGGTTTAGAACATCAACAATGTTCACTGTCGAAGCCGCCCGCGAGGAAATGTCAACCCCGTATCTTACGACGTGTTCATGATATGGATACCATTCATCACCGATGAGACTACCGTATTGAGCACTTCGCCTCCTCCCTGGATACTGACCAGTCTGTTCCGAGTCAGCTTGGTCGAATCCACGATGGCTCTTACCCTTCTCATTAGTCATTTCCTTGTCAAGATCTCGGCTTCGTTTCCGAATTCTATCTCGGCCCCCAAGTAAAGCGTCTAATAGCAGACCTCTTATTATGATGCATGCCATGGGTAGGTAAGCTACAACCACATCGCTTAGAGTCACCATTTCTCTGCAGTGTTGCTCTCATCCTAGCTCTAGCTCTACTGTATGTAGCTCTAGCTCTAGCTCTAGCACCAGCAGCCGGTGAGATTCGGTTTCCGGTTCATACCGGCCACTGGCCCTCCAGGCTCCATCAGGTCTCAAATCCCTTCTCATACGAGTATTATTCAATCGGATGGCGCTTATGATTCAGATTGAAATATTCTCCGAGCACAATACCCACTCTACACCTGTTTTTGGTTCGGCTCCAGCGACTCTTAGAAAGCGTGTACGTTCCGTACGGTATCAGACTTGGGAAACTTTCCATGACCATCCGATTCTACCAAACACATGACGAGTCACTGGCACCACTTTCGCCATTCTCAAACAATGCCCAGAAATACTTCGTAAACAACCAGCCAGGGGCTGCTCTGACCCAACCATCATACGCTTGTGCTTTGCTTTCCATCACCTTGCTCCGGAGATGTGGGACGAAAGGCTGCTGGGTTGTGTGCTTGGTGTGGTCGTCATACATCCAAGAATACCATTCCCTTGTTTCCAGCCACACACAGTCTTTTATTCTCTCGTCCTCACACTCTCCCACACACATTTCAGGCTACTGGCGAGCTTTCCCTCATTATCCGCCAGATTATCCGCGAGATTGAGGGGTGCCGAGACCCCACCGCATCCATGCCCTTGCATGTGCTCATCTTAAGGTGATGGGGTTCTTAATAGAAAATCCTGGTTCACGTAGCTTAGCCTTGTCTTGTCGATCAGCACGGGCGCCACAGCAAAAGTATCTGACTGCATTCTCTTGGATTTTCACGATTTTCCAGAGAAGATCCTGAGGCTTGCAAGTGGGAATCCCCTGAGTGGACGGGTTTTCCCATGTCCAGGCCTCCTGCTAGCTACCACAATTCATGCGGTGTTCTCCCGTAGGAAGACCGCATTTCCAGAGGACGGCGACCATTCACACCATTTCCTCGACACCACCTATCCATATGCAGCTCTCCACGAGAATCACCACGAAAAATATCCCGTGTTTTCTCATGCATAATGTAAGAGCAAATGCTAAAGCCCTCTGGAGGGTATCACGATTTCCCAGTTGAGCCATCGCGAGTTGACGCAAGGTGGCTGTGTATCCCCGGATTTCAAAAGGCTCAAACTCGACCCTGCGATGCGGGTAACCAGTTTCCGGTAGTATTTGCTTTCTCTACATCTGATTCTGAATACCTAGACGTCAATTGTCCATATACTCGTGCCGGCACTTGTCGGCGATTAATATATCTTATAGTGTCTTCGATTCATGCATGATAAGGTTAAGTATATTGCAATTTATCTCCAACTTCTCGAGATCTCTAGTACCTGGTTATAACCCCTCCAGACTTTGGTTGTCAGCAAAACGTCTTGTCGGAAAAGTTATCGTGGACCCCAATCATAATGGTTTTAGAAGTTCAAAGGTACGCGTTGGCATCATGAGCCGTTCTGCTCTCCAAGACGTACCGTGGCTATTTGTGGAGTTGGGGAAAACATATCTCTATTATTGCAAAGTATGCAGCGGGATCGCACTTGCGGAGACAGGGTTTCCGGGTATATTCATCGTATGGACCGAAAATGGACCAAGGGAATTCAGAACGTCCTTTTCCATACCGGCTGCAATTCAGCCGGATTCCATTTCGAGCACCAGCGTCATTTGTTCAGTGAACATGCTACCAATTTGAGACTAAGAGCCTCATCATTACGCTCTCTGCATGCTGCATTTGCAGACAATCCTGAGCTCATCTTCAGCCGTCGACTATCTACGCTTTACATTATCGCATATACTTTGATGACCGGCTGCAAGCACGACATATCCTTGGAGACGGGAGAGTTTCAGTCCCGCCTCGACGAGGACCCCAACTACCATGGGCTCCTGTGGTACAAACGTTGTATCAACCACAGCAACGAATCACCCAGACCGAATGATGGGCCGACGGAACCAGCTCTTTGTGCAAGATATACTGGAAACAACATTAATCCAACCCGACATTCGCGCGACGGCTGAGCTGGCTGAGCGGCTGCACGGCGTCCCGGTGCCACCAGAACTTCCTGACATCAGCATCAGATCATCTCTCCTCTACTTTTCCTATAGGCTGCCACGTTAATAATGTCACCGTTCTATACACTACATGAATGCCAATGCCAGTTTTCCGAGCTCCTTCACACTCAGCCTTCATTTGCTTCCAGAATTTCCTTCCGACCGGCTGCCACATCGTGCCAACCAAAGCTCCTTCATTGCTTCAAAGGCTGTGATATCTTCTTCCTTCTGCTTTTCTTATCAACATGCCATGCATGCCCAAACACAAAATCTGCTGTGCGAGGATCTGCACTAACCTTCTCGTCTGTTCTCGCTACCCCAGGTCCAAGCATGCTAGTACAGGATTGGATATCATCATACATATATCCCCTCCACCATTGACAAGCTCACGAACGAGGTGGCCAGGTTATCACAACAATCACCGCATACCCCACTCACCCACTCATCAACCTACCAAAACTCAACGTGGTAGAGGCAACAAGCATGCATTCACACGCGCGCACACGCATTACCCGTACAGCAGTATGCTCATGCTACCTTACATACCTATCCGCGCCGAACACGCGAAAAATACGAACACAAGGAAAAATCACAGCAGCACGCGACCTAGATAGATCAGACGAACCTAAAGATAGGACACGGATGCAGAATCCATTCATTGTACGAACTGCACGCACATCGCTTCCCAGTCTGGTTACCACATCACATAGCATCACTAGGAAACCTACTAGCCGATCTCGGCGGAACTTGTTGACCGTTGATCCGAACGGCAATGAGATGGAATCTGAAGGTGATGTCTTAATGTTGATATCTTATTGTACTATACCAGCCATACCATACCAATCCAGCGAAGCTGCGACCCAGTCCAGCAATTCAACCTATTCATCCGACCATCCCCTCCGCCTAGCATTACCCCATAGCCCATAGATACCCCACAATGCAATCTCGAGACCAAAAACAGACAGACGAGAAGGAATAGGTATAGTCACTGTGCCATATCGGTAATCGGCAAAATCGCAACCCAAATAACGAAGTCGTATCCTGGGATCTGGCGCAGAGAGGCTGGCTGGGCTTACTCGGTAGAGGGGTATGGGGGCTATAGTTGATTCTGGGGGTTGCTTAAGAGGGGCAGGGTCCCTGTGATTTTCACCTAAGATTGGCGAGTCAGAAGGGAAGATGGGCGGGGAATAGATGGATGCTAGCAACTCGAGCCTAGACTTTGTAGAATAGATCGTCAGATTGGCGTTTGTGGTGATAGCTGTATTCGTAGCTTGAATGACAATACAAGGAGGTAATGAGAGGAGAGATGTAAGTTCCCAATCCCAGGAGAAATTGTATTCTCAAAACGCTGAATACCAGCATACCAATCTTTTTCTACTACCCGGAAAGAACCAACATGAGCTCCGAACCAGAATCTTCGAGCCTTGATCCCGAAGTCCAAGTTTAGTCAAAGAATGGTAGCGAAAGATGGACGAATGTGAGACTCATTTCATTTCCCAGCAATTTCATGCAAATGATAGAAGAGCTGAACTACACAGAAGTCCTTGGATACATGTCGTATTCATCTAATGATGGATGAGTCTTCTTTGTGCTGGAGCTATTCACAGCCAGGAGTATTTTCTTCGCCTTCTAGTTCAATCTTCATCTTTCCAGAAACCACTTTCTGCTTACCTAGAACCTCTCAGTCAGTTCACCTACTTAGTCCGTAGATATTCCAAATGAAAAAGAGCACCACGAGAAACTCTCGCTCTCACCGTCCTCTTCTTCCTTCCCCTAGGAGTGATAGTGGTGTTCAACTCACCTACCTACCTCTACCACAGCTACCGACTAGAAACACCCCCAAGCCTACCCAGTAGTTCTCTTCTCTAGCTACCTAATTGTACATACCTCATCATCATTCAGTGTACCACACATACGGTATACATACTGTCAGCACAATTCATCAGTGTAAATAATAAGTTCGGATGATGTGGGAGCGAGAGGACTATATAGATGGGCCATATGCCCATATTAATGGAATCAGCTTTGATCACCCAACCGCTACAGAACGCACCTTTATGAGTACGTACAGCCAGGGGCGATCTTTGCCACACATACTTCATTCACATTGTCGGCTTATGAAAGTCTACTCCATATCCAGCCAGTAGGTTTTAACACATATCTGACCAGTACGTCTAGACATCTACCTATTCTACTACTAAACCATCACTTCATTCCTTCTCTAGTATATCCACAACATGATAATTCAATTCAAATTCCTATCACTACTCTAGTAGCTTGCAAAGCAGAGATCAATTTTTGCACTGAATCCTGATATCACGTCACCAAGTGGTTATCTCGAAGCAACTAACAACATCATCCATCCATCTATCCAGTCGTTCATTCACCCTCCCCTCAATAAATCTACATCGCACTTCATACTTATACTATAGTAGTACAATCCCCTATCTACCTATCCTTTCTACCTCTGTTCCATTTTTTCTAGTCACCGCTTCCTCACATATACCACCACCTCTCCGGGAAACCACATGATATCACATAGAAACACAACTAAGCACAAACACCATAGAAAGCAGTAGCTAAATCATAAAAATATAAATAAACATGGTATCATTCTTTCATTCATTCTTCTCCCCTTATTTGAGTATGCTTGACCTTGACGTTCCCGCCCGCTCCATTCCATGCCGTCATGATTTTCTTTCTTTCTTTCTTTCTTTTCATTCCCTTGCTATTGCTACATCCAAGCAGATTGATCAAAACAATACAGACAGCGGATATCATGAAAATCATCTGCATCTTATCTCATCTCGTTCTCATCCCAATTTATCCCTTCCTTCCCTTGCCCATGATCCGTTCATGCTTTTCACACCCCTTCACTCAACATCCACATCCACATCCCCATCCTCATCCTCCTGCACCACCTCCTCCGCCTCGAACTCCTCTCCCACGAACCCCCCATCTCTCTCCTCATCATCCATATCCCCCACAACCCCTTCCTCCTTCACCACCTCCAGACCCGCCCCCTCAGCCAACCCCCTCTCCCTCCTAACCATCTCTACCTTTGCCCTCGTCATCTCAAAAACATACTGACCCAAATGTTCCACCCCGACCATCTCTGTTTCCCCTTCTACTGCGGGGCCTTCCCCTTCCTCCTCACTCACCTTCCTCTCCTGACAAGGCCACAACTCCCCCGTAACCAACATCAACTTATCCGGTCTCTTTAATAATATTTCGAAAGCTTGTCTCAACTCGAAACACGATTCGAAAACTTCTCTACGGCCGAGAATATACAGACCAAGTCTTGCGCGGGAGAGAGCGACTGTGAGACGACGGATATCACGTAGGTAGCCGACGCGGGTGGTGCGGGTTAGGGAGAGAATTACGTCTGGGAGGTTTGTTAGTTATACGAATGCGAAGTAGAAGGGAGGATGTGTAGAACATACAATCATTCTGTTCACCCTGATATTTGTCCACCGTGGTAACAATCTTCGGCATACCAAATATCGGATTCTTAGCACATCGATGCGCCAGAACATCTCTAATCAACGCACGCTGACCCGCATAAGTTGTTAGAATGCTGATCTTACTAGCCGGGTAGCCGAGTAATCGCATATATTGATAGATAGCAACAGCGTATTCGGCCTCTCCTAGGTTTTGAATGAAGTGAGGAGTAGGTTCTGATTCGCCTTTGCCTTTGTAGTCTGGTACTTGGATGAATTGGTAATCGTATTTGAAGCCAGCGTTAGCGGTGAGGTACTCAGGGGCGGTGGTAACGATGGGGAGATTTGAGAGATTGTCGTAACGCCAGGAGTAGAGGGCAGCGATGGAGGGACGGGCACGACCTTGCTGGTCGAGGTTGATAGTCGGGACGCCGAGACGAACAAGTCGGGAGAAGAGAGACTGTTCAAGGTTGGCGTAGTGTCGGAATGCAAGGTTCTGAATTACGGGAGAGTTCTGGAAATGATCACCGCACAGGACGACACGTTGTAGCGGCGTACCGCCATTCTTTGGGGTTTGTAATGCCATGGGGATGAAGTTTTCAATTTCGGTGATTTGAGCAGCTTCTTCCATGACGACGTTGTCGTAGTGGAAGCCGAGTGAGGAAATTTCACGTCTTCTCATGGCGGCGTGTGTAGAAGTCATCGCAATTACTCGTGCTTCGTTGGTGAGTAGGTAGTTGGCCTTATCTCGATCACGTCTCAGGATCTCGAACGGTCGGACATCTTCAAGCTCAGTGAAGATCTTGGTAATGTGATGATAACAACCATTGGCGATATCAATAACAGCATCTTTGTCGGCACCGGGAGGGAAAAGTGGCTGTGGAGCATTTGAGAAGTAATAGTGGAAGGGGAAGGCTGAGACAAGGTCTTCTGCGGTTAAATCTGGAGCCTTCAGAATCTCTTGAAATCTTGCCCAAGCTGGCACAACGTAGACAGAGTTGAAGTATCCAGCAGTTTCAGCGGAGCTTCCGTGGGCACCAGGGGCACCGAAATTAGCTGCAAGTCGATCGACCTCCCTCAGGTAACCATCTCGGTTTTCCAGGAAGGATTCGACACGACCATGCTTGCTGAAGTTTGACTCGGTGTCTAACTCCTCCTCACCATGGCCTAACCGTAGAAGATGTCTCTCATCAATGTCCAAAGCGACGATCTTCTGGAAGAGTTGATTTAATGCTTGATTGCTATGTGCAATGAGAAGAGTTCGTTGATTAGGGAAGTTGTGATACAGGTTGTTGATGATTTGGGTCGCTACATCGGTCTTTCCCGTTCCAGGAGGGCCAACAATAACAGTAAGACCAGGTTGTGTCCCGGAAATAATTGCCTCCACTTGAGCAGGCGTAAATCGAACTTGGTTCAACTTAGGAGCATCCATAGGATATGGTCCTGTACTGGGAGGCTTGTAAGAGGAAACTTGGACAATTTGAGGTTCCTTTTGGGCTGTAGGCTCATTATCCCTTCTCCTTTTCTTTGTGGGTCTCGCAGGTGCCTCAACAGCCTTTGGCACAGTTTGTAGAACATATGGCGGTCCAAAACTACCGGATACATCATCACTGGGCTCGATGGTCCTGCCAGGCAAACTCTCGACAAGATGTTGCCAATCTAGAAATGTGTCTCTGTAATCGACCTTTTTGAGCTGGTTCGACAGGTGCGTGTAAGTGGCGCCGGCAGGATCGCCATAACCAAGGAAGACCTCATGAAGCCAAGAAGCCAGGGGAACGTCCGATAATGTTAAGCTTCGAATAGATTCCAAGATAGGCTTAAAGTTGTTCTCCCGTCCTCTTCGACGCATGACCACGTTCAGGGTTTCGTAGATGTCTGCTTTACCCCTATCGACTCGCTCTTTGTCTTCTTTGTACATAGCCGCATCAAGCTTTACTTGGAGCCGTCGCGATCCAGCGCGAACGTTGCCATTGACCTGGCCGTTGTAGTTCATCAATGAGCGCCCTCGGTCATCCAGCACTTGGATAACTTCAGCTGCCCGAAGATGTCTCAGTCCGATTTTTTGCGCATCGGAAGGAGTTGAGCCTCCGTTGGCTATTATTGCTGAATCGTCCGGTGCTTTCACTGCCAGCAAAAAGACTACATCCTCTGGCCTCAATGAATCCCATTCCCGGCGGATGTGTTCGTTCATACGGCTGACATCAATAGTGATTTCAGCTCGAACAGCAGCTGGTTTGTCGTCACCTACAAGAGGGGGGACTACTTCTAAAATGCTGGAAATTGTCAGTGCTGGTGGCAACACGATTGAAGAGAACTTACGAAGGCTTATTTGTAGGTAAAGCCATCTTAGAGAAACCTTCAAAGGTAGTCTGACCTGCTCGACCAGCGACTGGTCGAAGTCGCTTGATAGCATCCTCAACGTCCCTTCTGATTTCGTAAAATGACTCGCATCGATGGAGGATGAATGAGCGCCACAAGAAATCACCAACCGTAAGGTACTGTAGATTAAGCTTAGGAATTGCCAAAGGCTGAGAGCCATCATAATTGTCGTTCCTCAAAAGAGTCCGTTCGAACAGGGTGTGCTCTGTGGGGAGAATGTTTAGATCACGTGCAGTCTCCTGAAACGTTTTGCGCTTTTCGTGCGTGGAGAGCAATACCTCAGTGAGGAACTGGCGATCAGCAACAACTTTCGCGGATGGCGGGAAAGAGATACGAAGACTAAGTAGGTCACAGAGCTCACTAAGCTCAGCATCTGTAAGAGATTCCAAGTGACCTTCTAGTTCCGTCCGCTTGTCAATGGAGGCATAATTGGAAAGAGCTAAGATGGTGAGTTTGTCTTTGAAATGCTTCAGTGCGGTTCTTTGTAACGTCGCTAAAGTTGCACAATGTCGATCATATGCTTCTCTACGGCTATGCTGAGCTCCCGTATGGTCATCTATAGCAAAGTACGTATAATGCTTGAGCAAAGCATATAGATCTCGCAGAAGCCCATTATCCTCATCGTTGAATGCTGAAGATAATCTGATAGCTGGAAGCGTATGTAGATCCTGTAGAAGAGTATTTACGTATCTTCTGGTTGGTAGTTGACTCTGAAGATCTGATAAGAATTCGATGAACCTTTCGCAATATTGCACATTCTCTGGACAACCTGTCAGTATGTACAAGGATTATGTGCTTCGCTTCTACGTACCAGCTTTAACTTTTTCGGCATAAAGTTGATTGAAGAAGTCCACGATAAGAGTAAATAACCATGAGCGCTCGAATCTAAGTCGAGCTTTTGTGGGCTCGTCAGCTGCGTCGTAACGTTTTGCAGCAGCCCTCCAAGCCTTTTTCAGCTGTACGGTATGATCGAGTATCTTGTCCCGTTTCTTCTCGCTGGAGAGGTTGTGCCATATCGATATTGATACCAAAGGAGCACATTCCTTCCTTACCATACCGCTATCCAAAGATTGAAAGGAACTGATTATAAATGATAGCAAGTGTGTTCGAATTGTCGCAGACAGTGTAGTGTCCAAAGTCATGGACAAAATCCGTCGAAACAGGGTGGAGAAGTCGGTTGTATTGTCCGCAAAAATATCTATGACTATCAGCTGTGGTTCTTGAGATTGACCGACCCTACTCACCCCATGTTGGCAGATGTTCTCGAGTCTTAACATTTGAAATCAGAACTATAAGGAGTATGTGAAAGTTGGAAGCATCCTCGGAGTAGCCAGGCCAAAGGTAGCTATTTAATGTCAGCCTTGGAACTCGCACTCATTGAAAGCGACACAACATACTTCTCAAGGACATGCAGATTCTCCAATTCAAGAAGAGATCTGAATGGGAAGCTTTCTTGCTCTAAAACATCCCAAATTTCCTTTTTCAAAACATCCTGCTTCACCTTGACTTTTGCAGCCTTTTTGGAAGTCTTCAACCAATGCTTCGCGGCCAATTGCGCAAATGAGCTTTCGTTCTGCACTTCATCTGCCGCAACACCCCCCATAATTTCTTCCTTGACATTCGCCTGACCTCTGCCTTTCGTCCTCGGAGCCATTGTTGCCTTTTCACGGTTGACTGGCAGTTTACACTGCGCGCGTCTTGTCGCGTTTGAGCTCTCTAGCCATCCAAATATTTTGGAAATAATTGCCACGTGACGCGGCCATTGACCGTGTCAAACCGAGTTCAACCGCGCGATACCTAGTCCTAGCTTCGCAGCAAGCAATACCTCACGCGACGATTTATCGACCACAAGCAATTGCCGACTATAGATCCTCCCTGCGCCAATACTAAAGTCTCGTAGAGACGGTGTATCGCAGTATGGCTGTCAGCATGGAGGGTCGTGGTGTACCCGCGGTGGATTCGTCTGCGCAATTACTGTTGGAGATGTTAAGACAGGCAGAATTGGTTAAGCAAACGAACACGGTAGAGCCGCCATTAAACAAGAACGATCTTGGGGATCTATGGGCACAGTTCGATTCGATATTCAGCGATGCGACGACCTTAGAGACGAAGAAGCGCGGCCAGTATGCCATCATCGAAACAGCTGCTCGAGATACCTTCAACAACTTACTGGTAAGCCTTCTGCCAGTACAGGCGCTGGACACAATCTGACGACCCATAGGCCTCCACTTCCATCGAAACCCCCGCGTTTGTCAAACTATGGAACCTCCTCGATATCATCTCTATTCTATCTGATGACGAACAATGCGAACCGGCACTGCTATTCTGGTTGGTTGAGGAATTACTGGATAGTCAAACAATCGCTGGATGTCGCAAGATATTCGATTATCTCGAGTCACGGCGTGAGAAGATTACAGCGAAGCACTTTGCGCAGAAAAATTTGGTCATTCTACGAAGCTGCAATGAACTCTTACGACGATTGTCTAGGGCCGAAGACACGGCATTCTGTGGTCGCGTATTTATTTTCATGTTTCAAAGCTTTCCCCTCGGCGACAAGAGTTCTGTCAACCTTCGCGGCGAGTATCATGTCGAAAATGTCACGTCTTTCGATGCCCTGCCGCCTAATGTGGGTGACCCAGAGAAGATGGATGTGGATTCAGTGAGCAGCTCGAATGCGACACCTGCCAACGGTCGATTAAGTACGCCAAAGCCATCAGATGATAGCTCCTCGGCCAAAGGCACGGCATCCTCGAAGCGTGAACCACCAATGAAACCTGACGAGTTATACCCCATATTTTGGTCTCTGCAACAGAGCTTTAGTCAACCGAAGAAGCTCTTTGATGCCACACATTTTGCAGAATTCAAAAAGGGACTCGGAGCTACAGTGACCATGTTCAGATCTGTTCAGCATGAGAACTCCGGACGGCCAGCAGGGAAGTTGGTAGATGACACCAAGAAGGGAACGAAGAGAAAGCGTGGGCAAGCCGATGATGATTTGGCTAATTCTTTCAATCCAAAATATCTTACAAGTAGAGATTTGTTCGAATTGGAGGTAAGTCTATGCCGCCCCGCCATAACAAATTACCCTGCTAATCGGCGTACAGATTAGTGACTTATCATTTCGGAGGCATATTTTGGTTCAAATCTTGATCATTATGGATTTCCTTCTTTCACTTAGTTCTAAGGCCAAAGAGAAACTTGCAAAAGCCTTACCGGATAATCCAAACAAGTCAGTCATGTATGCAGATCAGACACTCAGCGAGGAAGATGTAAGTCATCCCAGGAAAATCCGGATTCGCTTTACTGCCAGTGCCTAGGCTAATTAAACATAGACAAAATGGGCGCTAGATATGAAGAAATCGATTGCGGATTACTTGAAACAAGGCTCGGATGGTGCTTTCTTCTACCGGATGATCGAAACTGTACTATCTAGAGACAAGAATTGGGTCCGGTGGAAGATTGAGAATTGTCCTTCCATAGGCAGACCGAGTGTATCACCTGACGACTTTGTAGCCGCCAAAGCCTCGGCTCGCAAAGTGACGATGAATAAAAGATTGCGACCAAATCCGCTAGGGTCTTTGGATCTCAAGTTTCTCGCTGAGAATGATGTTCAGGCTGGTCTCGGGAGGCTGAAGAAGCCGGAGCGTTACCACGTGCCCTCAGTGAAAAGTTTCAAAAGCAAGATTGAGCTCGATGATATGGATATTGAGATGGCTCGAGACGAAGAGTCGAAGAATGCAGCTATCGAAGCCAAGTCGAGCAAGTGCTGGAGAGCATTGCGTATTGCTAGCGCTACGAAGCTCGTTGCCTTTGACAAAATCGAGCGCTCAGACAATATCGAAGAGATTTTCAAAGACGACGTCAAACCGGAGGAGGCAGTTACAGCGGCAGATGAGGAGTTGGATGGAGAAGAGCCTACCTTCCCGGACGACCGTCGGCCGATCGTCATTACTGGGCCGAGCGGAGTAGGCAAAGGCTCATTAATAAAGAAGCTCACAGAAAAACATAAGAAAGTCTTCAGTGCAAAAGTTACGCATACTACTCGATCACGAAAAGACGACGAACTGAATGGGCAAGAATATTTCTTTGTAGGCAAAGATGAGTATGACAGCATGCGAGATGAAGGCGACTTTCTCGAGTATGGTCATTTCAACGGGCATGATTATGGCACTAGCAGGAAGTTGGTGGAAGGGATAATAGCGCAGGATAAGATACCTGTCATGGAGATGGACGCAAACGTAACTTTGAAATCTACTTTGGTTTGGAATATGCATTAACACTCTTTTCTCTAGGGTATACAGATGCTCAAGGATAAAGGCTTCGCATCACGGTTTATTCGGCTCATCCCTCCACATATCTCAGACTTGCAAATGCGTCTAGAAACTAGAGGGACTGATACGGGTGACGAGATACAAGCGAAAATGGAGGCTGCCAAAACAGACCTTGACAGTGAACCAGTGGAAGGATTTTATGACAAGATATTTATCAATGATGATTTTGAAGCAACTTATGAAGGCCTGGAGAAATACATTTTCGGCAAGGAGGAAGAGGAAGGTCAGAATAATGAGAAGCAGCCAGCACAGACAGATGTTGAAATGAGTCAGGGAGGAACAGGGGAGGAACCGCAGCAGACGGAGGAACCTACACAGGCGACAAGTATTGCCGTCTCGACGACGGAAAGTTGATGAACAAATGCTTGGCGAAGGACCCTCGGTCTTAAGCAGCACTTATCACCACATCGGCATATCTAGTTCAAGCGATTGTGGGGATTGTAATATATGCGTCTCAAACCAGTGGCATTCAGCTCAATATATTGATCTTATGATTGGTCATATCCATAGCTCAAAGCAAACTACATGACGCTAGGGAATACTACTATACACTGCGAGCATAGATAGTAACGCGGATTCACTATTAGAGGACGGCATAATATGAACCAAGAGCGGAACCTCGAAAGAACCCCTGAGCTGATGTGGTCGATCATGGACTGAGATGTAATCAGCAATATTCATTAATACCATTGCTATCACATACCCTGTCATTCGAGGTTTCGATTCCGAGAATGAAATCACAAGCAGCAGGAAATTGAATGGTGATGAGCAATCCCATTAATCAAATGATCTCGCCTCAGCTTCATGAATATACCTCGCCACCAACGATAACAGCCTTCGGTGGAATGTATCTATCCTTCATGTTGAATCAGCCTTCCTATTTCGAGCAATAACTTAATTATGGCTTCGTGTCCCCTTTCAGTAGCTAATGATAACGCTTTATACCCATACTCAGCCTTTGTATTTATATCGGCTATACCCTTTTCAAGGAGCAGCTTGACCACGTCTTCGTGCCCCTCCCGAGCTGCTAACATCAACACTGTTTCACCATCCTCAGTCATCGAATTTATATCGGCACCCTTTTCAAGGAGCAGCTTGACCACGTCTTCGTGCCCCTCCCGAGCTGCTAATATCAACACTGTTTCACCATCCTTAGTCATCGAATTTATATCAGCACCCTTTTCAAGGAGCAGCTTGACCACGTCTTCGTACCCCTCCCGAGCTGCTAATATCAATACTGTTTCACTATCCTTAGTCATCGAATTTATATCAGCACCCTTTTCAAGGAGCAGCTTGACCACGTCTTCGTACCCCTCCCGAGCTGCTAACATCAATACTGTTTCACCATCCTCAGTCATCGAATTTATATCAGCACCCCTTTCAAGAAGCAGCTTAACTATATCTTCATACCCCTTCCGAGCTGCTAATATCAATACTGTTTCACCATCCTTAGTCATCGAATTTATATCGGCACCCTTTTCAAGGAGCAGCTTGACCATGTCTTCGTGCCCCTCCCGAGCTGCTAACATCAATACTGTTTTACCCTCCTCAGTCATCGAATTTATATCGGCACCCCTTTCAAGAAGCAGCTTGACTATATCTTCATACCCCTTCCAAGCTGCCAAAATCAATGCTGTATCACCCTCCTTATTCATCGAATTTATATCGGCACCTCTTTCAAGAAGCAGCTTGACTATATCTTCATGCCCCTTCCAAGCTGCTAAAATCAATGCTGTATTACCATTCTCAGTCATCGAATTTATATCGGCACCATTTTCAAGTAATAGCTTAACCACATCTTCATACCCCTCCCGAGCTGCTAACCTCAATGCTGTTTTACCCTCCTCAGTCATCGAATTTATATCGGTACTCCTTTCAAGAAGCAGCTTGACTATATCTTCATGCCCCTTCCAAGCTGCTAAAATCAATGCTGTATCACCATCCTCAGTCATCGAATTTATATCGGCACCATTTTCAAGTAATAGCTTGACCACATCTTCATACCCCTCCCGAGCTGCTAACATCAATGCTGTTTCACCATCCTCAGTCATCGAATTTATATCGGCACCCCTTTCAAGAAGCAGCTTGACTATATCTTCATGCCCCTTCCAAGCTGCTAAAATCAATGCTGTATCACCATCCTCAGTCATCGAATTTATATCGGTACCCCTTTCAAGAAGCAGCTTGATTATATCTTCGTACCCCTTCCGAGCTGCTAACATCAATGCTGTTTTACCCTCCTCAGTCATCGAATTTATATCGGCACCATTCTCAAGTAACAGCTTGACTACTGCTTCGCGCCCCTCCCAAGCTGCTTGGTATAGTGGTGTTTCACCATTCTTATCTTTTGAGTTAATATCGATATTATCCATCTTGAGCAACAGCTTAACCACTCCTTCGTGCCCCTTCCAAGCTGCTTGGTATAGTGGTGTTTCACCATTCTTATCTTTTGAGTTAATATCGATATTATCCATCTTGAGCAACAGCTTAACCACTCCTTCGTGCCCCTTCCAAGCTGCTTGGTATAGTGGTGTTTCACCATTCTTATCTTTTGAGTTAATATCGATATTATCCATCTCGAGCAACAGCTTAACCACTCCTTCGTGCCCCTCGCCAGCAGCAACCCCCAGTGGCGTTTTGTCTTCCTCATCTTTGGGGTTAATATCGATATTATCCATCTCGAGTAACAGCCGTACTATTTCTTCATGCCCCTCGCTAGCGGCGATCCATAGTGGTGTAAAACCATATATATCTTTTGAGTTGATACTGATCTTGTCTATCTCAAGCAATAGCTTAACCACTATATACTGCCCGCTCCAGGAAGCGTACCACAGTGGCGTTCTACCACTCCTATCCTTCGAGTCAATGCTGATCGTGGAATCTTTCATCAAGCGTTTGAATATATTTTCCAAGCCAAGTAAAGCAGCAAAATGTATCCCAAGAAAACCTCCAGAAGCTTCCCAGCTATCAAGTTTGCGAACATAATCATGCGGAGGAATCGAAGGATATTTAAATTTTATTCTTGGATGCATTAGAATTTGCGATGCTAGATCAAGAAGTCTGCGGTCCGTCTCTCCACGAACATGGTGCGCAAGATTTTCTACAACATATTTAAATAACTTAAATGTATGTTCGATCCAAGGACTCCTGAAGTTATCGATGGGGCTTCCCTCTGGTAGTTTATCAATCAGTGCCAGTGATAAATATTTCAGACAACTCATCCCGATATGCAATTTCGCGCCCGGGAAATGTTGTGCGCCTTTTCGGTCGAAGTATTCTTGCGTAGTTTTATGAACCAACCTAATGACACTGCTTTCTTGATCGACTTTTATCAAGCCTGCGCAGACACTGGCAATGACATCCGGGGGTGTCAAAAGATCTTCTGTGATGGATCGATCATCTGGTTCAAGATCATCGATAGCAATGGCATGTTGGACTTCCTTGATAGCAAGAGGTCTGGTAGCATACACTATCCACGTTAAAGTCTGCATAGCAAGACCTTTCTGACGCTGCAGCTCGATCCTCTCCATGGTTTGGTCGTAGATATCGTCTATGTCTTTTGGTAGTGTATCCAATGCTTTCCGTACAGCTCTGGCATGTTTTTGGGAAGCGAGAGAGTTTACATGAAGTTTTGCAGCGAGGAACCTGCGGAATCTTAGTACTCCGAGAAGAAGATGATATGACTGACTGCGCAAATGTAAGACTTACATTCCCTCAGCTTTTGCTACAACTACTTGGAGGATCTCATTCTCCAGGCTGGTATCTTGGCGACAAATACCCACTAGGGAATGACTAGATTCGATTTGCCCTTGGATGTAGACTCTCATGTCTCCATCACTCGCTCGTATTTCAATACAGGTTGATTCTGATAATGCAGTTCCCGTACTGTCCATATCCCTTGACGTACATAACAGGCGAAGATTGTTGACATTCTCCTTCAAATAAATTAGGAGCTTATTCCATATCATCTCCCTATCTTTGTTGATGCACTCATCTAGGGCATCGATGAGAATATAAACTTCGGAGTATTCCTCGCTCAAAGATTGAAGTAAGGTCAAATACTCTTTAGAGCTAGGTCTTGACTCTGTCCCGATGTGTTTTTCATAAAGCGTCTGTACATACTCCGGAATCATCTGCTTTCTCTCTATTAGTTGCCGAATGATGGCACAAATGAAGTGTTCGTATTGCTGGACATCATTCGATTTGTGGTCGCAGTAGACGAATGCTACTCCCACCTCTTGCATATTCAAATCTTGTTCAAGAAACTTGACTACAGCAGACCTTAAATAATTAGTTTCTTTGCTCATATATGGTACTGCAGAAAGTAATGGCTTTTCTTACGAGAGGACGGTCTTGCCGACACCAGCTAGCATTTGATTAGCACGTAGCTTTCACAGCTAGCAGTTCAAAACAAGACTCACGGCTTCCTATGCACCATAAGGGAGTATTTAGCTTCCCCTCCTCCCAGGCAAGAAATTTTGGGTGGCTAAGCAGCCATTGCCCAGTTTCAGGCTGTTTTTGCCTATACACATCATTCTGTATGAGCCTGAAATTCTTTGATGATAGCCAATCAAGTATTCTCCGGTTTTCGCTATCTTTTTGTACAGCCGATCATTAGCTATTCATACACCAGCGTATAGGAAAGACCCAGAAATTCTTCAGAAAGACTTACCTTCTTGCCAACGTACAAGCTTATCGATGTTTTGACGGACCCCTAATGTTGACTTCCTACGAGTGGACACCCAGGTTAGTGTAACACTACGAGACAAGATTTAACGATATATGGAAGTTACTTACAATTGTAATGTCTGTAAAGATATAGCAAGGTTTGAACGAGCCTGGGAAATAGCTTGCTCGATTTTTGACAGCGTTGGTTGTTTGAATGGGTATAACGCTTTTCGTATACGACGTCGCATCAAATCTTTCTTGGGAACACCCAGGCAGAGGACATTTTTCAGCTCGTCGCTGAGCTCATTGATGCCCTGCTCGATCGTTCGTATATTTTTCTCCACTATCTCTCTAACACTCATATCAAACTTGCCGAACGATTCGATGGTTGTCCGAAGCGTCACCAAGGCTCCCAAGAGGTTTTCGAGTGATATGCACATGTTAGATATCTCTTTATCTTGATCCTTCCATGTCCCGTAGTAGTCCAGTAGCCCTTGGGCTACCTGTATGCCGAGCGAAACGATGCCAACAATGCTGCCCGCGACTCCAAGTGCCTCTGCCATAGTTACAGCCTTGAGGATATGTCAAGATATCGCTGGTCTCTGTCTCACAGGAGAGCAGAAAGAAAATATGTCGAGACTAAAGATGCAATCCTTTGCCCACTCAAAATTGTACGATCTTCAGCTTGTTCAAGCTCAGCTACCCCGCGAAAATAGCCGTGGATAAGGTGGGCTGCAGTGCAACGTCTCTCAACCCCCTGCCTAGTTTAGCCGATTTGCTACAAGCCGTACTGTAGTCAATTCTGGTAAGGCTGATATCAACTGATAGTTCGAATATTACCTGACATCAAGAATGCCATCATAATATCGCAAATAGAGACTCCCGTACAGCGAGCGAAAGAGAGCTGACTGTGTTACAACTCTCGCACAGTAGAACTTGGGAAATCATCTTGCTGGGCTCGGCAAGCTAACTTTCTTACAGTACCCCACATTCGACTACATACAACATCTTTCCATCTTATCTTAACCAATCCTCAAGCCAGTCTCAGCCAGTCGTGATGGTCTTCCCAAACGCCAAAAACTGCAATTCTCTGTTTCTAACAATCTTTCTAGCTATATCAACTCTTTCTCCTGCTACTACTGCGCTCGAAATTCCTCTCACTTTACGCACAACTTCAAAATGGCTTCTCGAGTCTACATCTTCCTTTCTCGACTCATGGTCTCCTCTACCTCAACGTTGACAATATGCACTGCCACAACCTGATGAGTCAGATGTAGATTCTGCTATATATGAAACCCACGCGTATTGGATGCGTCGCGCCATCGACCTTGCTCATGAGTATGCCTATTTGTCTACTATGATCTTGAAACATTTCAACATCGCCCTCCACCCATTTCCAACCTCCAATGACCCCCGCGCCCCCCCCGGCTTCTCTGCAGTCTCATGCTCTTCCTGATATAACCGCTTTCTTTTCAATCTCCTTCGTCCCCAGCTCTAGCGTTTCAAAGACAAACTCCAACACTGACACCCTCTTTCAGAACATCGCCCTGCCCCTTTGCTCCCTTCGCAACTATCATCGTAAACCACTCGGATACCAGTCTTTCACCTCATGGGAAGATGATCTGCACAGGCATGAATCAGATTGCTGAGACGGGCAATCCCATTCTACACGGTTTGTTTAAAATCGTCTTCATCTCTCGTCTTCCTCCTTTATCTCTTCTTTTCTTCATATCCCCCCTTTTATCTATTCTTTCCCATATTGCTCTTTTTCTACTTTTAGCTCTTCTTCCATATTCCTAAAATTTGTGCTCAATCATCCAATTTCTATCCACTTACCACCTCCCTCACCACCTCCTCACCACCAACTACCCCCCATCTCCAGGCGAAATTTCCGCCCTCACCAACTGCAGCCACATCTTCTCCAGCACCAGCACCAGCACCTCCCCCTCCCTCCCCTTCTCCCACCTCACCCTCTACACAACCGCGGAAGCCTGCCCCATGTGCGCATCCGCCATCCGGTGGGCCGGCCTAAAAGCCTACGTCTACGGGACCATCATCAGCACGCTCACACGCCTCAACTGGACGCAGATCTCGATCCCCTCAGCCGAAGTATTTGCGCGGTCGGCCGGTCTCGGGACTACCACGTTGTACGGGAGGGAGCGTGTTGGCTGAGGAGACGGACGGGCTGTTTGCGGGGCAGTTTAGTGGTGGTGGGGTGGAGTGTCCGGAGGGTTGTGTGAGGGATGGGGATGGGGGGGATGGGGGGATGTGTGTTGTGGAGGGGGAGATGTAATTTGGTTTGTCTGTTTTCCCGAACGTGAGGTGGGTTGGGAGAGTTCTATCTCATCTTGTATATACTAGTATATTATTTCTTTCATTCTTAGTACAGTAGAGTAGAACATCAATCTAGATAAGTATTTCCCTTACTATAATACCAATTACGAACAGACACAGAATATAAGAACAAATAGACACACAAGACCGGAACAATTTTCAATATATACAACAAAATCATCCATATTCATTGAGCTCCAGTCGTGTACAATCAATTTCCATTTCAATCAGACCCTCAAAATATACAACATAACATAACAGACTCTCCCTCCGATATACACAAATTCCTAGCCATCGTATCTACTAAGCCCCCCTTCCCGTTTTGTTAGGCACAGGAATTAATCAGTCTCCTTGCTGTCAAACCCATGGGAAAGACACAATCTGAGGTTCATGTCCAAATATGCATAAAAGGAGACTCTCTCCAAACCAGTTCTGGTCTGAATGGGATGTCTTTCTGCAGTGTGATGGGAAGGGCAATCCTAGAATTCGATATCCGATGAACAGGGTTCTGAGAATATAGCTGGGTAGAGTGCGGGGCAGACTTGGAAGCACTGTGTTCATCGAGTTTCGTACTAGTACTAACAACAAGATGATGTGATGGTGAATGCTAGGTAATTCGACGTTGAAAGGAGCACTTCTTGTATGATTGAGAGTTCACAGAGGGGGTAGCTTGAAGCAGTTCGCGAAGCTAGCGTAGGAATTTCAAGCCATATCGTCATCAGTGTTGCGGGAAAGAGACTAGTAATCGTACAGGATGAGGAGTATTCGGTAGTCGTTAGAGCTGGAAAGAGGATCATTGTATGTAAGGGGCTGAGTATGTACATCGTGGCTGGGCATGCTGATGCTATGAATGTTGCAATTTGGGAGATGATGAAAAAAGAATTCTTGATAGATAATTTATATTGGTGACGCCCGTTTCCTGTTCGGCCGTATGTTTCCGCGATGTATGTATGAGTTGGTGGTTATCCACAGATAGGGTTCTTCCTTCGAGTTTCAGGATCACTGCCGCATCATTGCCATGGAGCCTTCATCTAACTCAAGGTGACCTATCAGTTCTCTCCTATAAGGTCTTCCTCGCTCTTTATCTTCTTTCCTCCGACGTCTGGCTTCTGCTTCTCCTTTTGGCTTTGCCTATGTCTTCGTTGTCGCTCTTTAGCCAGCGCTCTCTTCCTCTCGTCTTTAGCTTCGTCCGTCTCCTCCGCCCCACGTTCTTGCTTTACCCTCTGGGCTTCCAGTTCCTTTTGTGCCTTCAACTTCTTTCGTTCCCTGTGTCTTCGTTGTCGCTGTCTGTCCATATATCTTCTCCTCTCTGTTCTAGTCTCGGGCGTGGTTGCTTCTGGGGGTCCATCCATTGGTTCCTGCGTTGATTTATTAGGTACACATCGAGAAAGAATTAGCATTAATGTGGTGAGTAAAAACATACAGATACGAATCTTGTGGTAGGCTTCCTTGATCTCTTGGATGTGCTCGCCGGGGTTTCAGCGGAGAGTTCTCGATCAGCCAGATATTTTGCTGGAGTTCTCGTTCGTCTCTTGGTAGTTCTCGGTGTTGCCTCAATAGTTGGCTTTTCCTCCACAGGGGATTCTACTGCTTCTGCGAGCTTTCTTTTCCTTCCACCGCCCCGAGCCTTTGCACCTGGAGTAACATGAGATTCTTCCACCTTTGATAAGATGGGTTCCTCTGAATCACTTTCATCTTTGATCTTACGACCGATATTTGGAGTGGTTTCGGTGTGATCAGCACTTTCCTCTTCGTCGGGTGTAGGTGATTTGGGTGCTTTTGCAGCTTTCCTGCGTCTACTACTGCTACTCCTGCTAAGGGGGGCATCGACAGCAGAATCGTCAATGATTGACTCATGTGACGACGTCGCTAGCTTCCTTCGTTTGTTGCCTCTGTCTACTGGAGAAGGTGGAGCTGGTTCGACGGAGGGTTCAAGACGTGAGGGTGATGGAGAAGACGATTCTTCAACTTCGTCATTTTCGCGAGGACGTTTGCGGGTTTGGAGTTTTCCAATCTGCTGCGAAAGGAACTTCCACATCTTTAGTGAAGTGCCTTTGCCTCGGCGTATCTGATGGGGTGTATATATAATATGTACTTTGTGGTGGGTTGAAAAGAAGTAAATTATTTTGATGTTGATGGTCGCGAGGACAGCAATCGCGCAGTCGTGGTTACAAAATACTAAATTTGGCAGGTCATCCTCGTGACGGAGGCTAAACTTTAAGAAGCATAGCCTGGTGAAGTTTATGCGGGGCACCCAAGGGTGACACATCTCTGGACCTTGCTGGAGATCTGTATCATCAATTTTAACAGACAGGATTAACTACGAATTGAAGTAAATATTATCCTGTCAACTACCCACTACCTACTTGACTTCACTCGTTGGCTTGAGAGAATATAGCAAGGCATGTCACACAAAACTGGTCTAAATATTTGCAAACTTCGATTAATACATGCCTCTCGCCCCCGCTTCTCTGAGATATTTAACATGGCGGTCTTGGAATCTCAAGAGCAGACCAATTACACGTAGGAGGGACATTTTCATATACAATGTGTTTAGGGATGGTATCACCGCCGGTATTTGATGCAGTCTTATACCTAATGTTCCATGAACCGGTTGCAGAGACTTAATTACCGTTTGTTTGCTTTCCCAAGGATTGGCGACTCAACGGCGCTGATGACCCTGAATCGCTTTGAGAAGATTGAATCTCACACTACTGAAAGTGGCTAGTACCACGACTTGACTGGGCAGGCTACAGCGTTGTTATTGGAATCCAATGTGTGCTAATCAGCGTTGTATCCTTCCATCAGATCGGCGACTATCATCTCAAGCTCAGGCCCGTCCACAAATCCAGATAAAACATACCATGTGCGAACGGATATTTGAAGTCATTGAAGTGATGAGCAAGAAAGCAGAGATAGGTGTAGCTCGAGATGAATAACACGGGGTGCAACGCACCGCCTTTTGTAACAGCAGCAAGTGCCGGGGAGGATTTTAGATGAAGAACACGGGGTGCAGAGTAGTGCCTTCCTCCACAGGAGCAAGTGCCGAGCATGAGGAGATAGAGTTTCAGCAAGGTACCTCAAAAGCTTCGTCAAGCAAGTCAGTGACCGAAACACAGGTGTTCATAGAAAGAAGGGACAATGCTGAGTCCGACTTCGCATACGATGGAAGGCCCTGACACGACTGAAGACCAACCCATCCTCTGCAAGATCTTGAAACTCTGTGAGCCTCGGACCCTATCATATGTCATGGAAGTAGAACTGATGAATCGTCGTTTTGGAAACAAGCACGCTGTCTTCAAGTTGTATAATCGAAAGTTCGCAACACAGCTCCGGTCTGATCATAAGATGGGCCACTCGACAAGTATGAAAGGGGCCAGATTCCGTGAATCCGTTAAGAGCGGTGATACCTCAAAAATTTTCGAAAAATTGCGAACTGATGAAAGGTTTCAGGAGCCGGAACAAAGTTAGAACATGGCCGAGAATGAAGCATATCTTAATATCTGTTTTGCAAACAGATATGACACCGAGGCAGCAACATATCCAATGTCGAAGCAGCATCAAGGTCATGAGGTACCGCAGCTCTTAGCTCAAGTACAAACGGAACAGGATGCTCCCGTAGGGGTGGGTAGCGCCGATCTTTTCAATATCAAGGAATCTTACTAGAATTTATCCACAGCTGTACCCTGTCGGAACTTTTTCAAAGACACCAAAGGAGGAAGCGAAAAGCATTTGCGAGGAAGCAGTCGACGTGGTAAAGATGATAAACAAATATCCTTTCAGAAACCAAGACGCTAGACTAGCCAACATGATCGTTACTTCTTCCCTGCCAGATGGCAAGCGTCATATCGTTGCAATTGACTTTGGACGATGTAGGTTCTGGAACCCTCAAGAATGTTCCTAGGGGAGTGGCTGAAAGGGAAATGGATACAAGAGAGTCATGCAGCGGCGACTGAGGAGTGTGGATGGGCCTTCATACACTCGTGGCAATTCTAGGAATGGGGCCTAGGAGAAGATGATTACTATGATGGAACACTTGGTGCCTGTGAGTCAAGTTGATGCCAGTGTACGATTGTGGTTGGGAGTTGAGACTAGTAGTTGAGACTGAGCAGAGATGAAATCTGCCGAGCTAGGCTATCAGATAGGGTACTGTACGAAGTAGGATGGAAAAGTCTGTCCATGGGCTTAAGCGAGGAATGGGAAGCGCCAGGGCCAGGAGAAGAGAACAACAGGGACCGGTGTGAGCACCAAATACGGAGTAGGACCACATATTGACGGAGTAAAATGAAATCTCGGACAATGGAAGCGAATCTTGGCGCAGTACCAGGTGGTGTCAAACTCTGCTTATCGAGGCAAGCTGAGACATACATAATGTACACGCACGAAATGCGGAAGGCCAGATAATCGATGACGATTGCAAAACCACAAGGTTCTGGTTAAGTGAAGCGAGTCCGAGGCATAGTTGGACCCCGAATCTTTGAGCTCCGGAGAAGGTTGATGATTGGATGATTTGCGTAAGGCGTACTGGACAGCAGACAAAATACTTGAAATATTTTGTGGGGAGGTATTGAAGGAGCGGAGGACATGCATAATGTACATTGGATGACTTTTCCGAGTGCAGGTGATGTCCGTTGGGGGAAGCGAGAGATGGGGAGATATTTTGATCTGATAAGTAAAGAGGAAGACCTTGGTTCCACTGGAGAAGGGATGGAATAGATGAAAGGAAAGGGGCAAGGGAAAAGGGGAGAGGGGAGATGAGAGAGAGGGGATGAGAGGGGAACTCAAAGGCTAGCTCATTTAGACTTACAACCTCTACGAAGAACTTTACTCTGTACAGAGGACACGCCAGCGCCAGAATGGAAAAGTTCTAGAAAAGACAGCCACTACGCACCCACCAACAGCCACCTTACTTTACATTGCAGACGATGCTAGAGTGACTAGACTAGACTCTTTGAGAATAGAGGCAGCTGTGGCTGGAGACTTGATTGCCCCATGCTCAAAGTTCTTCACTTACTAAAGTATCAAAAGACAGTAGACTCCACTCCCGCAAAGCAAGCTCAACCAACCCACGACAAGGGACGGGGGACGGAGAACGGAGATGGACTAAAGATACTACTAGTACCAGGCAGCATTGGGACCACATTTGGACCCCGAAAACACGAAAAAGGGAAAGGATGAAAAGGAGAATAGCGACCCAAAGCGGCATGGCGCCGATCACAAGGACGGTTGATTCATCGTTGAGATCAGAATATCGGTTCCCCATCAGAGCAAGGTGTGGCTGAAGCCGCCAAGGATTGAGCAGATCTGCGATTGAGTCGTGCGACTGCCACTTTTTTGACATACAGCCGCAAGAATGTGTACGAAGTACGCACATGAACGGGAACATAGAGCAGAACGAACATATGGCCGACGGGGTGTGACAAACTGACACGACGGTACAATGCGATTTAATTCAATGCAATTTAATTCAATGCAATGCAATTAATATCTACGCGCACTCTGTAATTACCGGTACAAAGGAATTAAGCAAATAAAAAGTGGTAAAACAACGCGATTCCTTTCCACTCATTAATAGAGCTGAGTGGTGTTGAAGAGGCTTTCTTTATGGTGTTTCAAAGCCGTTGCGAATTTTAAACTCACTCTCGCCCTCGTATAGGTCATGACCATGCCACCTAAAAACATGGCTAACATCGACATCGACATCGACATCGTATATAATAAAACCTCCGTGCGACATTGGGCTAGCTCCAGTCATCCTCTTTCTTATGACACTGATACTTACTTGCATGATTCGACGTGAGTGAATTAATTCATCAATGCGACTCGCCGAGCCCTGCCCTTCCGTCCACTCGTCCCGCAGCCAGACTTGCAAAATCAAGGCCGTCTCCATCCGCACGCAACAAACCACAAACCCCAAACCCCGGCACTGCGATTCCGGCAACTTTGGTGTGGCGTTCTAGAAATATCCTCTACGCAGACTACCCAGACTACCCAGATCACCCACACTGCCCAGGTCCACTGGCTCCAGCAATCCCTCGACCTTTCCAGGGTAATGATTCTCGCAAGACTATCAAACAAACCACTAACGTTAACCTTGGCTTTCTTTACTAGATGCCACTCTGCTCGAATTATTGACCAAAGGTAAGAGGACCACCACCAGGACCACCAGGACCCTTGGTGACGGCATGCATATATGTATGCGCCGGGCACAACTTCGAACTTTTTTATTGCTTCACGCATTTCACACCATGCTAATCATTTAACGATAGCTACTTGATAGTCGATTTATACCCCTCGAGCCCTACACATACGAATCTCACGATCCAAACACCAAATTGACCATCAACAGCAGATCTTTCCACTACACTAGGGATCGCATATGCAGGGTGTGCGAAGCTATTAGGAATAGCTTTTCAGCATTCCGACATCCCGTTGCATCACCGTCGAGGAATCATAGCAGCCATACGAATTTACCGGCCGGTCCGCATACCCTTCTCGACATCATAAATGCAGGTCGTCCGACCTTATCCTTCCCTTCGTGATGGGACTTTCACTGGCGTTCCCGAGCTTCCTCGGGGCGCAAAAAGGACACCACCGACTCTGCCGCTGGATGGCTCGAGAGATGCGAGGGACATCATAAGACTCATACAATGTTCGTCTTGTAATAGAGTGCTACGAAATCCAAAAACTTTTCCATGTGGCTATACGTTTTGCGAAACATGCTTACCGGAAACGTATGCGAGGAAGAACATCAGCTACCCCGGAACACCGGACAGAGTGCTGGGGTTTAAGTGCTCGAGCTGTGGTCGAGAGCATGCTCAAGTGGATTGCTCCAGGACTAATATTGTTATGAACAATGTCATCAATGCGATGTCCGAAGCCTTAGAAGGGAACTGCTCAGAATCCGTGAGGACGAATTCCGCATTGCAATCAAGGGTGCAGGAAGTGGTAAATTGGCCAGGAACACAGATCGACTCGAATACGACTTTTTGTGGTGGGAAAATTGCGGCATGTTATCAATTGGTCCGAGATTATGGCCTCCCGTATGACGGCGATGTTACATTGATGCCTGAGATACCCGGCACGACCGACGATGAAAAATGCGATGGGACAGATACGGGAGTGCTGGCAGATTTGAAGAATTCGGTAGCAGATGATCTCAAATGTCAAGTCTGTCTTGCCTTATTCACAGATCCTGTCACCACTACATGTGGTCATACCTTCTGCCGGAATTGTCTTCATCAAATCATGAATCGCCAGGTTTCATGCCCTATCTGTCGGACCCTTATAGACCTTGCATCGGACCGAGCGCCTACCGATATCCTCATAAATAACCTGGTTCATGGACTTTTCCCGGATGAAGCCGCTGCGAGAGCCATCGAAGCCGCCGATGAAGTGAAAGTCCGATTTGAGATCCCCTGCTTCATTTGCACGGTATCATTTCCTACGATGCCCACCTACCTTCATATCTTCGAGCCTAAATACCGTGCTATGATAGCTAGGGTCTTTGCATCAGAGGATAGAAACTTTGGAATGCTTCTTCACAACCCAGATCAGGGAACACAAGGGGCATTTGGGGGTCCTCGCTTCTGGGAATATGGTACTCTTCTTCATATCGAAAACTACAATCTTCTAGAGGATGGCCGAAGTCTGGTTGAAGCTAGGGGAGTTGCCAGATTCAAGGTCGTGGACTATAAGCTTTCCGGATCTACACCATCACCAACAGCATACACGATTGGGATTGTAGAACGTGTCAACGATATAGGTCTTGCTGATGAAGAGGCTATCGAAGCTTTACAAACCTGCATCGAAGGGGCAGGTATTGATCCCAATGATCATCCTTCGGCCCCCATGTTAAGCAAGCCGCAACTTAATGAGAAGGGTACAAAATACACATCGTCTCAACTTGATGGCAGATCTACCCGAGATTTATTGGAGATTGGTTTAGGTTTTGTCCGAAGGATGGAAGCACAGAGCGCGCCGTGGTTACATCATCGAGTCATCCAGGCTTACGATAGATGTCCCGAAGATGCAGCCACATTTCCGTGGTGGTTTGCGTCTGTCCTTCCCACCAAAGACGCGGAAAAATATAAACTTTTGGCAACGACCAGTGTCAGGGAAAGACTCAAGATATGTATAGAATGGATCATGCAGATTGAAGGTGCACGACGGTATGTGTCCCTCTAACTTGTCGAATTTTCATTTTCATTTTTACCCCTAATTACATCTGCTAACTTAACTTCCTCTTCAGAAACAATTCAAGCTCCAGCTGTACAGTCATCTGACTAGCCGGCTTGAGACTCACTCTTTTAATGCTTGCGCTTTGGATTGTTTATGATTCGCAAACTCGAATGCTGTGGAAAAACACGACATGATGCGGTACGGTACGGTACATTAAAACGACTTTCGTTGCCGCCAAACCAAAATAAAGAATGGAGAAGGGAGCTTCAACGAGCATTATATTATATATGAATTGTTGATTGAATTAGCGAGTACTTATGGTCAAGGGTCTTATCGACTCAACTTGTTGTTTTTTTCTTTTTGGAATGGGAATTCGGACTTCTTTCATGGGTCCCTTGCACGGCACTGGCGTTAGAGGGCGGGAAAGATTTGCTGCTTTGAGTCGTTAAACGTCTATATGGGAGGGATATAGTGATATCATGGGACTTTTTGTGAAACCGGGTCGGATGGTTGGGAATGATTGGATGAGGCAACTTGTGGGGGTTTGTTATAAAGAGAGAGAGTTCTTTTGTTTGTTAATAGGTGTGAGGGGAGAGAATGTAGCTATGACATGCTGTGCATGATTTTCTGCCGCTTTTGGGTTCTGGTGAGGTTTCTGTGGATGTGCTTGATGATGATGGTATATGTGAGGGATGGATAGCTCGGTGTGAGGGGTTATCGAGCTTTGTAAAATTGGAGTTGGGAGAGGAGCATCAAGTGATGACTGCTGGGGGTTCAGTGCAAACGCTTTGCCACTCGTCCTTCCATATTCTCCTTTCCACATATAACTCACCTCTCGCTCTTCTTCTTCTTCCTCCTCCTCCAAAGCTACGATGCATCACCATCCCCAACGACTCGCAAAATCATCCAAGCTCAAATATCCAACTCAGTTATATACATAGCCCAGTTTTATCTTATCACCTACTCCCCCTACCCCTACCCCCAACCTAAATCACCCCTTCACCCCCCTTCCATATCCTCCTTTCCGCTCACGATACACCACCATGTCTTGGTGCTTGTATCTGTCTGTCCGCGTTCCCTGCGCTCTTGCTTTCCCGTCTTCTCTCGCCCCCTTCGTCTGCCGCGCCCTCCAATTATCTCGCTTATCCCGTACTTGTCTCCCTCTTCCTCTCTCCTCTCCTCCCCTCCCACCCCATTATTCCATCCCCTTCAACTCGTATATCTCTTTTCCATCCCTTCTCCGTCTCCCTCTGCTCTGCTCGGCTCCAATATTCCATCCCCCTCATCAAACGTCCTCGTCGCAATCCGTTCGCGGAGTTCATACATACCCACGGCTCCGGGAGCGCAGTTTCTAGGCTTCGTGTCTGGTTCGAGAACCGGATTTACGGGTGCGGGTGCGGGTGGCCGGGGGGGGGGAGATGCGGAGTGTGGTTGAGATTGGGATGGGGAGTTAGGGGGGCGGTGGGGGTTGAGAGGGGCGTTGAGAGTTAGAGGATGCTTGAGATACCGAGTGAGATTTCGGGTTGGTATTCTTCCTCGCCGGACTTATAATATCCCCATAAGGCGTAGAGTAGACGATTTGATGAAGAAGAGCATGAGGGGGTGCATGCATAGATATGTCCCCTTCGGGGTCGGTTGTGGGCTGTCTGGGGTGCGGGGGTTGCGGGGGTTGCGGTCGTGATCGTGGTTGGAGTTGGAGTTGTAGCTGTGATCGTCGTGCTATTATTCGTGGCTGCCGTGCAGACGGCAGAGCTATCCTGCCTGTGGATGCGGGATGGGGGTGTGATGGTGGGAAATTTGGAAGGGGAGAATGAGAATGAGATTGAGGATATGGATGGATGTGGTTATGTTTTTGTTGGAGGAGCTGCGAAATATGCATTTGCTTGTGGCGAATGATTTTTTGGCGTGCTGGGGTTGCTGGGTTGGGAGTTGTGGTTGTGGGTGGGGGTTTGGGAAGAGGGAGAGGGAGAGCGGGCGATGCGTTTAGGATGTGGTGGATGCGCATTTGATCGTTTGGGTCGGGATGCGGATCCATGGTTGGATGAGGGGGGTTTGTGATGGGAGGTAGTATATTGGTGGAGGGTGAGGGTGAGGGTGAGGGTAAGAGTTTGGGGAGCGAAGAGGGAGGTGTAGGCGTGGTGTTGGGGGTGAGAGATGGAGGTAGGGAGTTTGAGTTTGAGTGTGAGTTGCTGTTGTTCTTGGTTGAGAAGGGTGGGAGTTGGTTTGGATGGGGGAGGATGTATTTTGGGGTGGGTGGATGAGAGGGAGGGTTTGTGGGTGGGGTTTGGTAGGGTGGCATTACTGCCGTTTTGTGGTTGTGGTGCTTTTTGTTGCTGGTTCGCGGAGCTGGTTTTGGTGCTGGTTTCTGGTCCTGGGTTCTGATTATTCGTTGTTGTGGTTGGATATGGTTGGCAAGTGGTAGTTACAGTATACTCGATATCTGCATCAGTCTAACTTATCACTTTCTTGGAATTTGAAAAAGAGAACTTACTGAGCGGAGTGAGAGTTTATATACATCTTCCAGCGTTTGAAGATGCTGCGAATCATCATATAGTGGTAGTACGTGAAGCTGTGTGAATAACATATGTACCACCCGCCGCCGCGAGAGCAGTTCGAGTGATTAAGTATACTGTACTCTAACTTCTGAAGACAAACTATGTACACTGACATTTTAAGGTCTTTATGATTAGGTGTTGGAAAAGTTATACCGCTGATTCTAGGATATGTGCTACTCCTGTATCACGTACCTCTCGTCCTCGATTCAGTCGAAGCTCAACGCGCAAGTAAGATCCCACGATGCGCAGTACTACTAAACTTCTCTTGTGGGTTATCTTCCTTTTGAGGGCATGCAGTGGTCGTTCAGTTCCTACTTTGTAGTTAGGAATCGAGAAAACGGATTAGAGACTGGATATGTGTGAGTGTTTGCTTGGTTGCCGCCCACATGTATGGGATTATAGCAGTGCAGTGAATTGGGAATGTCTTCATTTTAGTCGTACTTTCTGTCGCTCCAGAACTTTTATATATAAACAAAAGGCTCTATTATTTACATATAATTCACCCGCCATATACAGAGAATGCGAATCGGGAGAAGACGTTCACTTAACCATGATCGCCATCGACCATTGCAATGACTGTCGCCGTGCCACCGGTGCCGTGCCTCTACTTACATCAAAGCCTCTCTCACTTCTTCATAAACGCGGCGTCTCATCCCCAACGACCACGAAGCTCGGTAATAGCGCGAAGAACATTGCCGGGGAGCTTGAAGAAGCATTTCAACCTATGCGTTGTGCGAATGATTCATTCTTGCCGAGGTTCGTCACTTCTGAAGCTCGCTCGCAATCGTTGTGGGACTAGTACGGCATATCGTGTTGGTCCTATGCCGGAAATGCTGGATGTGGTGACGGGGACTAATGAGAGAGTAGATCTGGTGTTAGATGTTATGATACCTGAGAGCGGTCTTTTGTTGGATTGTGGGATTGGGTGGGTGAAGAAATTGGTAAGAGGAGACTGGGGGAAATTCCACGGCATCTACTTGCGGATGTGAGTCTACGGACAAAGAAATAATGGAGATGCACAAACGTTGTTGCTTCAGTTGGGGACCAACCGATATCAAAAAAGGTATTGTGGCAGAAACGGGCAGAAATGTTCTGCCGTGGAACCCCCTTATCGCTTAATTCCCCTACAGAATGCGAAATTGCCCTCCCAAGTTGAGACTACCTGATTTCTACCTGAGTGATCCTGGATTCTTAATAGATCACCTAGATTAGAGTAATTAGGTCGGGGTACTAGTAAGAACATAAAAGCAGATAGAATATAGTAGGAAATCCTGTGGTGGGGGCAGAAGGCGGCAGGAGTTTGGCGGTGGAGGTAGAATATAGTAGAAAGTCGATAGCCAGAACGGGTGTAGAGAAAGTGGCAGGCACGGGTAGAACTGGTATTCTCCGCTGTCTGCTGCCAAATATATTTGGGGATAGGTACTCAATTTCTTGGCAGAAAACCATGGACGCTTCTCCATACCTGAGAAAGTGATGCTAGGGCTTCCTATACACGAGGTTGCGATGTTCGACGTTCCTGCATTAGAAAGATCGATACTGGGGTCTTGTCCCAAGTTGAATGGCCTTTGTATCCTCACTAAAACCAACTAGAAGTTTGCATACCGTCATACTTGCATACCAAAGTCAAATTGCACTACGATCGATATATAGAAATGGAAGAGGAAGCTTCGAAGCTAGTAAGTTGTAACCTGTCATACGATATAAATTCTTTCACACAACATTTCCAAACATCAGGAACACTACATGAAGAAACATAAAGGCCAAGCAAGGAAAAAATTATTTTGAAAATGAGAAGTTTGTATTTTAGTTGTGAAATCCGGCGGATGGGGATTTGACTCCCCTCGTCAATTTTCATATTTCGGCATAAGTCCGTGGTGATAAGGGTGAAATTCCGGATGCAGCTGAGGTTACCTACTGCATATATTCTTGTCGAAAGTCACCTTCTTACCACCCAAAGCTGGCTCGATAACCACGCGAACTATCTCATGCTCGGGGCGCTCTCGCTTCCTTTTCCTCTCTAGCTCTTCTCTGATTCTCCATCTTCATTCCCCTCACTACCGATGGAGTAGCTCCTGCACAGTGACGACATCCGGGTGTACCAGTATCTGACTCATAACGCTTGAAAACATCTGTCCTGTTTGGCACCGTGATCATTCTTTGGCAATCTGAACAATTGTAATCGACGGTTCCGCCTTCGATGTCTGCGATGCATTCGATTGGCGTTTCGCAAGTGCAACAGCAGACAAGTATCTCCCAGCACTCGTTCGTACAGAGGAGAAGAGGAAGGTAGGGGCTGGCTGCGGTTTCGTTGACGGGAGTTGGATCGGCTAGAATCGATGAAGTTTCCGAGTCCGGGACTGGTGTCGAGTGGTTGTCGTCGACTTGTTCGGCCATTGTGAGGTCTGGAATAGGAATGGTTATTTTATCTGGCAAGATAGATCGATGAATGGCGAGGATATCTTTTAGAGCTGGTGGTTTGTTAGGATAGGGAGCGAAGAAAGGCAAAGCAAAGACGGAAGAAGACTCCTTATACTCCCAGAGTATGACTGTTCAGTTATTTGTTCGAGGATGTGAACAGGAACTCGGGTGTTTATGACTACTTCAAAGAACTTCCAGGGGAAAGGATCCCGAGATCTTGGTGGACAACCCGCAAGTATGCAGTTACAGGTGGATAATGCAAAAACATCAGGAAGCACATTAATGTAATTATTCTGCTTCTGGGGGATGCTTAAATTACGAGTTACGACGAGTCAGAATATGTAGAGAGAGAATGAGCGTGGCCGGAGCGTAGTCTAATGAGAAAGATACGAAGAGATAGTTGACGGGGAAGGCAGCAAGGAAGTGAAAAAACTGATTTGAAGGCACATAGCCATTGGCCAAGGAAGTTTGATAAAATATAGTATCGATTGAGGAAATGCTAAGTATCGAGAAGATTTGGGGTCCACTCAAAGTGGAAAGCAGGAAAAATAAGAGTAGAAGAAGTTCGTCCGGTTAGGAGATGATGTAGAGTGAGACTACTTCATGCATCTTACCATGGTCTTTAGAAGCGCTATCAACCTAGATGTAGTATCAGTTTCGTACCGACTGCTTCTGCTCGTATTACAGAACGTGCAAAGTCTACTGACAGTAACTGCTCTGAGTCCTGACGAGCATTTTCCGCATTTGGAGGCAGATCCTGCAACCCCTCTCCAGGCTGGTCTGCTGCAGTCTCTGGATGGAGGTTCAACTCTTTTCCAGCTTGTTCTGCAACTTCTGTGTCCTCATCCGAGGACTCGCTGCTTGCACTCCAGAAATCGCCGAACTCTTCCACTGACACATATTCCTCCTGTGGCATTGTAGAGCCCTTATGGCAGTTGGCGCATCCACCTGCGTCCAAGCAAGGCGAAAGCTCTTGGATCATGAATCCGCACTCGTCAAATATGTAACGAATACGGCATGATGCGCACGTCGGAGTGGAAAGGTCTGTTACGCCAACCCATGTGGAACGGCACCTGTCGCAGGGAACATGGTTCAGCTTGTGCTCAAGCTGTGGGTAAAATGGGCGGACGTAGAAATCTCGCTCGTGGACCTCACACGTTTCACAAAGCTGGAAAGGAGCTCCTTCCATATGACCGCATATGTAAATATCGTTTACTAGCTTGCATGATGCGCATGTAGCGGAAGTCATGATGGATTAGCTGTGAACCGGAAGTTAATAACGGTGGGATCTACGAGTGGAATTTGATGTCTTGGGGTATGCAGGCTTGGATACTTGATTTGTTTTGGGTGCCTAGCTATCAGTGAGGTGTTAGGGTCAGTCTTTATGTAGACATTGATCGGTGACTGTTCAAGCAGTCGAGTTTTATGTTCAATCGAACAATTGTGCGTTCAGACCTAGGTGTAATGGTTGTTAAATATGTTGTTTTCGATGGTATAAACAACAACAATGGACCTTTATTTTACAAAGACGATTTAAAAGAAATACAAAGAAACGGCCATATTGGTGCAGTAATTTGGAAATGTGAATAGGATTAGATTTGTAAGGGTGTACAGCCAGGCCGTACAGCCAGGGAAGGGGAAGGGCCTAGGGCAGTACAGGTAGCTAAGGTAGTAGCTACAAGGAGCCGGGGCAGGAGCTAGGCCAGCGCTAGGTACTGAGTATTTAAGCTTCTTTTCTTCTCTGATTGTACTTCTCTTCTTCATAGATTTGTAAAATTCCATCGCTTCCCATTGCTGAGCTTCCGTACTTGTCACAAGATTGACTACGTAGCAGAAGATATTAGAAAGTGCTTCGTTCTATGTTGGGAATACGCATACAGCATCGAAGCGAGTCTAGTAAGGGGTAAAACTACAGTCACGGTGAGGCAAAATCAGGGAATGAAAATAACAACGAAATTGATATTGATAGAACCTCCCTTATGCGAAGATCTAGAACGAGAAATTGAGTTTTTCGACAATTTAGACCATGAGTTGAATAAAGAAAGCGTCTTTGATGACTAGAATCAGGATTCGAGCGGGTGTTCCACTACATAATCACCTACGGTCTCTCCTATATCAGACCCGCAATCTAGAACCAAGTCTCAATCCAATCATCGCTTGGAGTGAAATGATAGTTCATCTGGACGATGCAAAACTCGCAATCTTCAGAATTCCTACAGACATCCTCGTGGCCGCCATTGTCACGTGTGTCCAAATACACATGCTGGTCCCTGCCCTGATTCTTCTCAAGCTGCTGAGCGATTATCTCCGGGCACAAGACGACAGTACAGCAACTACAGTCCCTTACAAGTGTTTGGAAGAAACGATGCGGTACAGACTTACCTGTGCGACAATTGTCACATCCGCCTTCACGGAGATCTTTGGTTTTGTACGCCTCAATACGTCCACATCGGAAAAGTACGTATCTTGCTACGCAGTGATGTTCACAAATCTTAACATGCTTGTTTGTCGTAGCACGCCAGGTGGTGCGGCACTCGGTGCAAGGCGAATAAGTCAAGGCGACTTCGTTTTTGGGGTGCGTTCCGTAAGGGCTGCCGTCGGGTCTTTCGCATGAACTGCAGGGTGGCATGCGAAGCGTCCGGATATGGCCGCAAGAAAAGGATGTATGCATTGTTGTGCAATTGTTGCAGTATTTGCGGAGAATGACAGGCATGATGACTAGAAACTATGGTCCAAGGTGGCAGATATAAAGATCGTTCCGCGTGTCTTGAAATAGCTAGATGTGGATGGTATGGTGGAAAGTAAAAGTAAATAGGAGATTACGGGCGGAAAAGCGGATCCTTATATAGGCCATGATGTTGTTCTGAAGGCTTGCTAAATTCATTGTTCAAGCATGGGTTATGACTCGAATGCATGTGCAGTCAAGCCAGCTGTCCACTCTAAGAAGCGTGAACAATAATCGTGTTTTGGGCAAGTCGGGATATTCTTCCTCCTCAACAGGCTCTAATGAACATACAATCTACTCAGCACCTGCAGCGGGACATCTGAACCTAAAAGTGACGCCAATCCTGAGAGGGTGATAATTGTGATCTATATAGTGGATTCTGCTTCACAGGACAGCATCTTAGAAACATGGAAGTGGTCCATCTGGAATTGAGATGCTTCTGGATACGAATATCTATGGAATCTAGAATCGACACAGAAATGAGAGTAAGACCATTGCAACTAGCTCAAAATAGCAACATGGAGAACGCAGTCGAAGAATCTCAGACGTAGCGTCAGGCACAGGAAAGTAGCCATGAGTAAGGCTTCGTTGACATTTTCTCTCAGAATTACTTGAAATGGAGAGACAAAGATATGATAACATCGAAAATAGGGAAATACTGTGAATAAATGAAGGGAAGTGGTAAAATTAAAAAATGCAGGCAAGTCCAGGTCCAAACGAAATGTCGATTTGATGTTTCCTCAGCTCGAGGTATTTTCGTACGTTACATCAATCTTGAAAAGGTCTACTAAATAAGAACAATTTCTTCCTCTTGATAACCCGCTTTCCCGAACCATTCCTCCCTCAAGTTTGGCCACTGTATTGTATTTTTAATGTCATCGCTGTACATAGTGAACATCCCCAGCCTCTCCCATCTCTCCAAAGGGAGAGCTTTAGGATCGCGCTTTATTATCAGTCCATCCAACTGCCATTTATTTTCCTCGTCTCCCCACCGGCTGTATAATACCGGTAGGCACCAAACTGAGTCCCCCAGACATCTCCTGTTCCTATAGTATTCTTTTCCCATGCAATCATAATAAAGATCAGCCACTACGACAGAGTTGTCTCTTAGATAGATATTGATTCTCCACTGCATACCTGTCCTGCTGTCTGGATCCGTTTGGTCAGGCCATATCTCATTCCCTATGGTGCCTGGAATGCATCTCCCACGCAGTACAATAGATCCACTTTCCAGCTGTCCCGTGACATCATCTCCGATGGGAGAAATCTCCACAGACATGACAGTAATAAGATCCTCATGTTCTTTGAACTTGACACGCTTGTCACAGAATTCAGGAATAGTTATATCACCATCAATCGAAGCCCAGCTCCATGTCGGAGCCCGCCAGGGCCTTGCACGTTCTGGCCGTCTGCTCGAATATTCGAAACTGAACTCAACGAACCACAGCAGGTCTTGGCACAAATTGAATTGCCACAATCCAGCCAGATACTCGCCGCCAAGAGTAGTTCGCATCTCTTTTGCAATGCCTGAGATTGCTATTAATTTATCTTCCCCTTTGGTGATACCGCATCGACTGTATGACCAGAGAAAGCTCCACCAATGCGAGTGGACCAGACCGGCAATTTCAGGAAGCTCAGTCTTCTTTCCAGCGGCTTTGGAATTCTTGTATTTCCTGAGGCCATCGAGAAGACGTCTGTTTGACTCCCTAGTTCCCGGAATGAGGTCGATCCTCGGAGAACCTGTTGGAAATGTCTCACATGCAGTCTTCGCCGAACATTCCCAAAATATTTGGTTCTTGCCGAAATGCAGTACTCGTTGTGCAAGCAGGCGTTCCTGACATACCCAAGCCCGCTTGTTCAAAGGAGAGCTTTCTATCTCCTTAAGCCAAGTGTTACTTTTCCAAAGATATCTAGCTGGTCCACGCTCAATAGATTTACCAAGAACAGTTATTGGCAATACCATAGATAGATCGCGCTCAAGGAACAACCCACTGTCGCTACCGCCCCCGATAGAAGCAGCGATATTGCACAAGCCTCTCCTATATATATCTCCCATCAATGCACTTTCAATGCGCCAGTCTTCCAGCGAGTCCTGGAGGATGCACAAGCAATCTATCCACAAGAAACGTATTCCTAAGAATCTGGTAACAGTGATGGCATCACGGAATGTCTTTGGTAGCTCTGAGACAAGAATGCCTTTCATGAAAGAACTTTTGGTCTTTGCTGTGAGTTGTGGCATCTCTGAGGAGCCCCATCTGTGGCTCAGCGTCAGATAGGGACCGGTTGCTGAACTTTCAGGCTCGCAAACGTAAACTTTGAAGCCATCTTCACGGCCAACGTCCAGGATTCGAGTCGGAAGATTTCGAGAGTCCCTTGTAAACGTGCAGGAATTCGCTGCACATTCGTCGTGGTTCTCTTGGCAGTCACGTAGCCACCCCTTCACTAAATCCCCGCAGGAAATGATATCGGTATTGCCAGAAATGGTGTGCAAATAATCTGAAGTCAACTCATTGCCGTCTATAGAGACATTAGCTGGCGTAGTAATCATGATATAAAGCATTAAAACCACAGAATTCATCGATAGAGCAAGGAAACTGCTCTGAGCTCTTGGAAAGGTTGCGCTATACCTGAAGGAAGAACTCGGAAAGTTGGTCCACATGCAAACAACCCTTTGACCAAGAAATCAAACGTTATCTCATCAATACTGGACGCTTCTGGCCTTTTTCCCACGACGTATATCGATTTGAAAGATTCGTTTGGCCCAGGCACATAGCTGTCACTATCATAATCTTTATATTCATGTATGAAAGCCCAGAGCTGGCAGCATAATCCGCATTGATTTTCCTTTGATCGTGAGAATGAGTTCCAGTCTCCGTGATGCAGGTATTTGGATTTATGCTGGAATGGGATGCTTTCATTTTCTGCTAGCGAGATAGGATTATTGCTAAAAATCTGCTGGCACGTTGTACACAGCATAATGGCTTATGAAACCAGTATAGTGTGACACTGTGTGAGGGATTAATCGGTAGAGAATTGTAAGACTGTTACCAAGTGTTAGGGATGGTTGGTAGGGGATTGTAAGAGTATCACTGAACTGTAGTAATATAGTCGGAGCCTAAACATAGGGTTCTAATTGAGGACAAATTAATTACTACCGATCTCTTTCCCTCGTTGCCGCTCCTTATAAATAGGATCCTCGAGGCGGAAGCCTCGCTCCTCGCTCGATTAGCCTCCGCTTCCCCTCTTCTGCAGGTAATTAGCCCCGAAACCTGGAATCCCCCTTCTATACTCTTCGACATGAAGACGAGATATAATAACTGCTATGGAAATTTGTATTCTATGGTCAACGTATAAAGAGGGGGGAGACGATTAAATGAGAATTTGGTTATTAAATAGAGGATTTTATTTCTGTTCCCTCCTATGTTAAACCGTAAGACAAGAGTAGTGATGGTCTGAGTCCCCTTTAAAGTGGCATAATCTGCATGGTTCGCAATTCTGACATGGATCGTGTGCATTCCTGGAAAGCTCACCCGCGCCTGGCGCCGTGTGTATAGGGCAAGAGCCCCCAATAGACCGATTCAGGTGCCTGAGCCACTGCTGCTTCTGCACACAATGATAAGGGATACAACGTCTACATAGTAAATCCGACCAATATATCCAAACCTTTGGCTTCAGACTGCCCGTCTGGCACTTGGAGCATCCTCCGCTTTCCAGACGAGACGACTTCCTGGCTTTCATCGCGCTGCATCGGTAGATGGTGTAACTAACCGAGCATTCGTCACACTCAGCGAGTTTCCATGGGCGGGAGTCGCGCCGCCATCCGTTGTCACGACAGGAAGAACAGGTTTCTGGGGCTTCGGTTCGGTTGTTAAGGACGGCGCGGGGTTGGCTTCGTTCGTTGATACTGCGGCCATCGGTGTTACATCTGGGGCAGAGATCGCAGGGAACGGTGTTGAAATGGCCGCAGCGGTAGATTGTGTACTCGAATTTACACTTCTCGCATTGCTTGGAATTACCTGTATCTGTCATTGTGAAAAAGCGCAATGATCGAATGTGAGTATGGAGAATGGGCCGTATCTTATAAAGCGGAGTAGGAGAGATATGATGTTCTTAAGTAGCCTCTGGTTATCAGTTGTTCACAACTAAAATCAATTTCACACAGAAATTCGCTATACCGTTATAGAATGAATGCATGCCCGAGACTCGAAGTACTAGAGGTACTGCCCGGGATGCGTGTAATATGCGATTGTGTCATTCCCTAGTATTTTGATTCACAGAAAACCAAAGGTCATCTATATGACTACACGAAGTCCGTGATGTTATCATACTTCCGGACTCATTGCCACCACTTACTGTACCCCTTTCCGCACGGCTCAGCTCAAGCACTCCGTCGAACTTCCCCACAAGTGAGTTCTTCGTTTTCTTCATAGATGAATCATCTAGATAAAGGAAAAAAGCATGATAGAAAAATCAACATTGCCCCTTAAAGTTCTCGAACAATGATAGCAACGAAGAATATTGATTTTCTTAACAGGAGAACAAAGTCAACGGGAGAACAAAGGAAAATGTGATCCCCATAACTTAGCCGCCAAAAACCTGGGCTGTACTAGAAGAGATAGAACACATCGAATCACATATTGAAAATACTGCACAGTGAAAGTCACAGGAGACGAATGATAACAATGGTTTAAAAAGAAAAATGAATAAATAAAAGAACGAGATGATAATTTGGGGGGAGGAGGCATGATTCAAGGGCGAAGTTCCCGCCATCAGCACTCAGACGAGACGAGACAGGACGAGACAGTAAATCAACAAAGCCAGGCAAGAAATCTTAACCCCTCAAACCCTACAAGGAGCGCAAGCGCGTCAACAAAACAACCACGACAGTCAATCAAGAATAAGAAGGAGTCCACGCCTCCATCGACCTCACATGGCAGAACTTACAAGACCCCAACTCCTCCCTACAAACATGATCCTCCTCCTCGACAATCTTCTCCCTATACTCCGCGACCCTCACCGGGGTGTCATCGTTCCCGACCACCAACTCCGGCACACTAATCCATTGCTGTTCCTCCACAATCGTCGCATCCGTCGGCCCAATCGGCAACCCAATCTCCTCTCTTTCCTTCACGCGTTTCGCGCATATCGTCAGCGCACATTTATCGCAGTCTCTTCCCACACCGTTGAAAAACTGTTTTGGGTTAGTAGTCCCATTTTGGCAGCTCTGGCAGTCGCCGGCATAGGCCGAGTCGGTCATGAACGTTTTGATGTGTCCGCAGATGAAGAGGTTGTGTGTGGCGCCGCAGGTGGCACAGGAGGGGTGGTTTCCGCGGCGCTGTTTTTGCCATGGAGGGGCGCATGTGGGACAGGGATTGGTCGCGACGGTGAGTTTGATCGCGGGCTCGCTGCAGGGTGCGTACTGGCTTCTTCGGCAGTCGCAGGTGCGGCATACGCGGTCGGTGTCGCTGGTGGTGTGGCAGCAGCGGTAGGTCTTGTGTTCGGTGATGCAGGCGGTGCACACGGGAAGCAAGATGATAGGCATGGTGGGATGGGCTTACTTAAGCGGCTGGTTGGAGCTTTGTGTGGAAGCAATGGATTGACCTGTTGATATGTGCGATTGCGGTATGTAAGGTGGTTTGCTTGGAGAAGGTTCTTTGCAGGGTTTTTGTTTCTGAACTGTCAAGTACGATATGTTTATCGACGATGGCTGAGTGTTGTTTTCCATCTGTACTGTCAGACTCGACATGTTGAATGTTGGACAAAGAGAGGATGGCTTCAACTATTGTGAGGTAGTAAGTTCGGTGGGTAGTAGTTTGGAACAGTGAATATGTGATACTGGATATCTTCACATCGTAGTACTTTGAGATTCACCCGTTTACAGCAGTGCTGTTATTACTTTTCCCAAGACATATACGTATTCATTTTGTGGCTTAGATAGTTCCCCATCTCCACTTGGTCAGGGAAAGAATCAAGTCCTTTGTACTTCACAGGACCGACGAGGTGACAGTTAAGATGTTGTTCAGCAAAAGTGCCACCCGGCAACAGTGTTGGAGGGGCATGTCCACAAAGAAACTGCAATAGAGCTTCCGATACACATGTCGAGGAGTTTGCATTGATGCATTGATATGCAGGTATCAAGGGATGAATGGGCCGTCATGCTCGGAATATTGTAGACCGAGACGAAGTGATGCGGGTTCGTGAGATACTTCTCATGAGCACTAAGAACAGAAAATTTATATGGAGTTAAGCTACTGTATACGATGGATATCATGAAGTTACGTTACTATGAACGGCACTGCCTATGCTATACTTAGCATGTGCGGCCATACGGAATACAATAGAGAGCAGGCAGGTCAAGGGCTAGTGCCCTGGCCCAATGTGCTAGTCGGCTCCATCCGCGGCTCCCCCTCAACCCCACCAATGCCAGCGAACCCAACGTTTGACTCGACCTGGCAAACTGGTAAAACAGTTGTTCATCTCAACAAAAGGGCAAGGGCAGAAACCCTCATGCAGAGAGGTGGACACACAATACTTGTGAGTGCAATATCCGTACTTCGTTCTTCGTACAGTATACAGAGTACAGTACCATAGAAGTCTCACGCAAGGACACGTTCGTTTGCGCCCTATCTCTATCGGACTATCAGACAGACCCACTGATGTAGAGACAACAAATGATACAGACACACACATCAAAATACCCCGCCAAAGATAGTTTCCTCGACGACACTACTCGGTGTAATTGTTCCAACGGATACACAGGAGCAGGCAGTGATAATAAAACCTACGCTTCTGGACTCAAATATGACAACTTCCAGACCCGTGTTGCAGCTTTTTGAGGCCATACAAAATCTTCTCCAGAGTGCACCAAAACGTAGTAAAAGTACAATCACATGCAAACGGAGCACGCCCTCGCCCGATAAAAATGGGTAAAATGGTCCGAGCTCGGCCGTATGTGGTCCAGTGGTCCAGTGGTCCATCCGCAGAAACGGAAGAATTCTAGAAATCCGATGTTGATCAGTCTTCGGCCCAGATCATCTTAAATCCGATAATCATATGCTGTGGTACAATCAGATCAGATGAGGAGAAGCTGGCACGGCTGGATAGACTTATCCAAGTTTTGGCTTTCCTCGGTTGGTATGATATAATACCGTACTGAAGAAGGTTTTCTTGATACGGTTATTGATTACTCCTATAGTCCTAACGATAGTCTGTCTAGTCCGTGAGCTCCACGAGGACACACGGCGAAGTCAAAACCAAAAAAATTGATACAAAGGACGGGAGAAGAACACTGTCCCACAAACTGTCAGACTCGTTTGCTCCCTATTCGTTCTCGTCATGGTGCATGCATGGCATGGCAGTGATGGTATGCATTTAGATCGCTTCGGGTTTGGTGGGCTGGCTGGCTGGTAGGCTGTTGCTGGATCTCGCCGCATCGTGCTGACTTGCTCTGGGAAAATGTTGGAGATACCAAATACAGCGTCCATGCGGGCGAAGTCAGAATGAGTCACTCGGTTTGGTAACGTTTGAACCGCTTGTCGTGCGGAATTCGTGGTAGATATACTTTGTGGAATGCTGTATGATGTGTTTGGTGCAAGTTTATCGATAAATTGATTGCATGCTTGGATCTAGATGGATTAGAGAGAAAGTGATAGAGAAGTCCTACAAAGCAATAAGGAAGGACGTATTTGATTGGCCTGGGTGTAATACAATATTCTGAGTATTTGCCCGAACGGGCGTAGCTGTTATCGGACTCACCTAGCTGGGATATACAGACTTCAAGATGAGCCCTGCAAGAATTTCGTCAAAACTTCTTTCTCGCTGCTATTGGTCACTTGGTGCTGCAAGACCAGCGATCTCGTTGGGCGTGGGATGCAGAATCGTGCCACGGGTAGCAACAACGCTCTATCAACTCCCGCCTACGGGAAGAGCATCAAAGCTGGATTTTATGCTAGGTGGCGTCGGATGCTTCGAAGATGGGAAACAGAAAGAAACAACAGTTGGTCGGAGTTTTTGCTCTCATAAGAGGAATGATATTCTGACTGCATCACATAGTCGTTAAACGGGATTTTTGACCCCTATTCTAAATATAAACTGCAAGATGTAAGAAGTGTATCTTGGTTCTTAAGATTCTGGACTTTTTTAAGGAGGGTGATACAGTGAGAGGCTGCAGAGTCAGTCAGACAAAGAAGGATAAATGTAGCTGCTACGTATGTAGCATTTACATGGGGCCGTTTGTTGACTTTAGTGTGTTTGGAAACCATGGCTAACCTAGTATTTGCTCCAAACTGAGGATAAGTGACTTACCCTGGGGTTCCGTTGGGCGGTCCAGCCTGAAGAGACCCCGACGGCTGAGGGGAAAAAGAAATCATATTTCTTCTTTCTCTTGAAGTAAATATATCCTTTCTGCTCCCATTGATCCGTGAGAACACTCTTGATGGATATGTCTGGAGTGCTTCACAATGCATAAGATCAGATGGGACAGGTTCAACAGCGACGACAGCGAAGGAGGACCAGTCGGCACAATCGATTGATCACAATAGTAATTGATGTTAGGACGACTATAACCTCCTTCGTCATACTAGCTGGTGCTTACGTAGTATGCACAGTAAATACCAGTATTGTGACTCAATTTGTGAGCGGAGGTAATAAGCAGCCGACTCGTATTATCCGCAGTTCTCGAGGAAACAATAAGCTAGGGTAGTGGGAAATTGGAGATTGGAAATATGAGATATCAATCACTGGCGAAGCTTATATTTGGTGATTTTTGACATCGTCCAAGGAGTTGGATGCAATAGAGCGCTGTCGACGAAGAGGCCTGGGAATATTCTGCTTAAGCAGCAGTGGTTCTGCATGTTCGTTGTCCAGATGTTGGTCGGATGGTAGAATCTCTTTAATTCATCTCGCTAGACCTTCCATTGTTTCTTTCCGGAGAGGGGAGAGGGAAGAGCAGGGAAATGGTTGAAAAGGACCAGGACGTACTCCGTACAGAAAAAGAGCACACAGGTCCTTTTCCCAGGCCAGAAAAATACTGGTTCGACCTCTGTACTCTGTACACTTCGTAGGAACGTAGGAACGACTAGAACTAAATTAGTCGCTGCTCTGTAGATATCCAATCATTGGCAATTCTCTTGTATTGACCTACGGGAGTACTCGAGTAATGGCCTGAGGATTTCACCACACTATCCTCGCGCCCACACTTCTCTCCCTCTTCCCTCTTCCCTCTTCCCTCCCACCTACCAGAACTGCGCTAGGCGAGCCACCAGCCAAATATCTGGTTTAAGGATTCTCCTCACAAATTTTCCAAACCACAACAATTTCAAAATCCACCAAAAAGAAACTCCCTTTGAAATTAACTATCCCCGGCGACGTCTTCTATTCTGTAGAAGAATCTTCGCGGTTGGAATAGTTTCTCGATACTTTTTTGTTAAAAAGCATCGATTCTTGGTTTTATTCATTCATTCATTCAGTTATAGTCATTGTACTGTAACTGTTTGTGTGTGTTCAAGACTTCATTCATTCACCCACCAAACCTATTGAAAAGAGAAGGGCGATTTCGATTTATCGCACTTTTTTTTGAGAGCGATTAATTTCGACCAACTCAGGAACCACCGCACACAAATCCTCTCCACTCCTCGAAAATTCCTCGATTTATTCACATCAGAGTCTCTTCTCTTAATAGAATACTTTCGACTCGATTTCGGTATCCGACACCTTCTGCGAAGGATAACACTTCTATCCTCCACCTATCGCGATAACGTCATACAAATAATTTTCGAAAAATCTCCCTCCCACGAAATTTCCAAAAAAAGTCATCTTCGAACAAGACGAAACAAATCCACCCTATGACTTCCGTCTCTCAACAATCTCAAATCCCAAGCCAGGCCCCAAACTCTACCAGTGCGTCGCAGTCGACCTCTTCGTACGCTTCCACCGCTAAGAAGGCAGTCTCGTCGCCACCGATCGCGACGAGCTCCTCGACTCCATCACCCGCCGTGGCTGTCGGAGGCTCTGCGCCGGTACAGCAACATGGAAAATCATCCTCTATTTCGCCGGTAAACGGTAGAGCTTCGATTCCTCCTGCTGTACCGGCAGTTTCTGCACCTGCTATCGCCCATAGCAGCTCTGCTCTTAATGGCGGTTCTACCGACCACAGCCGAAAGAGTTCGGTCACCATCAGCGCAAATGGACCGCCCGCAGGTTACATTCCCAATGGAGGTCCAGTAGGTGGCTCAAAGGGTGGCATTCAGTTCGGATCAATCACAGATTCTCCTGCTGCTTCTCACAGCACTCCTCAAATTTCTCAGCCAGCATCGGCACCAATCCCCATTCCAGGCAACCCAAGAATTATTTCGCCGGCTCACTCGCCATCTCCAATTCCTCAACCTGCTGCGAGTGGTGGACGACCTCCTTCTGGGATAGCTGGTCAAGGAAATGGTATGACTTTTGGTAGTTTAGGTACCGATGGCGATGTAAGCATTGACTCCGATTATCTCCGTGGCGCATGGACTGACTTTAAAACTATAACAGCGCCACATGCGACAGGCATCTTCTCAGGGCCCTCTCGCCCCTAACAATCAACAAGCTGGACATCTTCGCCGCGAATCGTCCCAGTCGACACATAGTGATATGAGTAATCAAGGTCCGGGTGCTGGTCGTGGTGGATTCCAGCAAGGTGGGCGTGGCCGTGGTGGCTACAACCCTCAATACCAAGCTCACTCTGGGTTCCCCCCCTCGAATGCACCACAATATAGGAACGCTCCCAACGCAGGACGAGGCGGCATGCCCCCTTTCCAAACCCAAGGTCGACCACAATATCAAAACTCGCCGCATCAAGCTGCTCGAAGCCCAGCCCTAGCGAACTCCCTTCCGGGTACACCAAACATGAACCAAGCGATGCCGATGCAAACTCCGCAACAGTTCAACAACCCTTACTATCAACAGCCCCACATGGGAGCACCCCAAGTAGTACAAACCCCCTTTTATCACCAGCAGTCTGATTCGTTTTCATTTCAAAATTCCCGTGGTAAAAACAAGAAGTGGATTGATAAGTTTCAAGGCCAACAGCGTCACCGAAAGCCTTCAACAGAACTTTTCGGTCACAACTACACATTCAATGAGCAGTCATCATTTGAGCATGGAGGTCCAAGTCAGGATGTTGCCAGAAATAGAATTAGCTCGATGCAGTCGGAGCATCCAGAAGTCCGCCGCGCTGTTTCCAACCAACAGTCCAACTGGCTACCTCCTCCGGATCTTGAGCCGAATCTTACTACAACGTCAGATCAAAGTGTTCAAGATCCAAGCTTGCCCCCCCTTCCCTCTGCTACCCCCCATTTCAATGTTCCTCCTCCAGACCTCTCCAAAATAGATTTTTCACCAGAACATGGCAATTTTGAACAGTTTCTAACTAGCAAACAGAACTACGGTGGCTATCCCCCGGCATTCGATAACCGACTAGGCATGCCTATGGGCGGCCAGCCGCCTTACGTCTACCCTCAAATGACCTACATGCATCCTATGCCCCCATCCCCGCAACCTGGTTACCAACAGCCAGCCTACATGCCTGGGCAATATGCTCCTCAAGCCCAGCCAATGTCTCGCAATTCGTCCCAGTTGTCTGAGCACCGTCCTGCATCGAGCATGGGCCAGGCACAAACACCATCGATCACTCCTGTTTCGCACGGTCACACTCCTCAACCAAAGCCTGTACCCCAGGCGTCATCTCAGTTTTCAAGACCCTCAAGAAAGAGTGCAGCCATCTTGATCAAGAGACCAGATGGCGAAGTCTTGGATGTGGATGCAGTTAAGGCACCAGCTTCTCCTGCTCCCAGCGCTCGCACCAGAACCCCCCCTGTTGTAGCTTCTACCCCTACACCTCCACCAAAGTCCGCTACACCGCAGCATACTCGAACTGACAGCGCCGTTACCAAATCCAAGGAGGAGATACGAGCTGAGGTAATGGAAAAGGTCAAGAAGGCCGCTGAAGCCGATAAAGCTGCTGCCGATCAAGCAAAGAATGAAGAGGCTGCCAAGGCTGCCAAGGAAGCAGAAGCTGCAGAGGCTGCTGCCGCCGAGGCAAAACTGAAAGAAGAAGAAAAGGCCAAGCAAGAGGAGAAAGCAGCAGCAGAGGCCAAGGAGAAGGCTGAGGCCGAGGCTAAAGCAGCAGCCGAGAAGGCCAAGCAGGATGAAGATGAGGAACTTGAGCGCCAGATCCGTGAGATGGAAGAAGCTGAGGCAGAGCGCGAGAGGAAGGAAGCCGAGCTTTTGGCCAAGCGTGCTGAGGAGAAGGCCAAGGCAGCAAAGGAGAAGGAAGAAGCCGAGAAAGCCAACGCCGCCGAAAATGATCGCAAGCTCAAGGAGGCCGAGCGAGAGATGGAACGTCTCGAAGACGAGCGTGAGAAGAAGCGAGCTGAGGCCGAAGCAAAAGCCAAAGGTGGCGATACTAAGAAGGATGCTCCGGAGGACAAGGATGGTCCAAGCACGCTTGCTTCACGACTATCCAACCTCAATGTTGGGAACGACAGTGGGACATCCACCCCAGCTTCAGATGATTCCATGGGTCCACCACCCAAGACACTCGCTGCTGAAAAACGAGGTAAACCTGCTGCGCTCAACCTCACACCTCTCAACACCAAGCCAGTCGAACCACCTCAACCAAGCGCTGCACTTCAATCTCTCAAGTCTTCCCGCTTCCTTACTGTACTTGATTCTTCCATCTATCCCCCTAACATCAGCTCCCCCAATCCTGCCCTCAACAATGCTGTAAAAGCCAAGGGTAAGAGCTTCAAATATGACAAGGAATTCTTACTCCAATTCCAAAAGGTGTTCACCGAGAAACCGTCCATGGAGTTCGAATCTCAAATCAAGGCCCTTATCGGTGACGGCGACGGAGGTTCTGCACGACCTGGTGGATCACAAAGAACGCCTGCCGGCATGGGACCACGAGGCTCAAACAGAGGCAGCGGACCTGGAGCATTCGCCATGGGACAATTTGGCGCCGTTGGTGGTAAGACTCTCCCCCCCGGAACTACCAGTGCTGAGCGTTTTGCCATGTCTTCAGGCAACATGCAAAGACCCGGTCTCAACACTATCAACCCTATGGCTTCATTCACACGACCTGGTGGTGCCTTCCCAGCTGGAACCGGTATGCAACGCACTAACTCATCCAACTCTTCGATGGGTGGCATGCCTCACTCTCCACGTCAACCCAGCAGATCCCAACGCGGCGGAAGCAAACGTGAAGGTTACCAAGGAAGCAACGTCAAGCAAGAAGCCCAAAACGCGAAAAACATGCCTCTTACCGCTGGTATGGATGTCAAGCCCATTCAAGTCTCCGCAACTGGTTGGAAACCGCGCAGTATCGGCCAGACTCAATCAGCCACTGGTGCTGCAGGCCCCACCCCTGGCGCTGTTCCTGGCGCTGGCCACATGGATCCTGACTTGGTTCAAAGAAAGGTGAAGGCTGCCCTCAATAAGATGACACCTGAGAAGTTTGATAAGATCGCAGATCAAATTTTGACCATTGCCGCTCAATCCAAGGATGAGGCTGATGGTCGCACTTTGAGACAAGTTATTCAGCTCACCTTTGAGAAAGCCACTGACGAAGCTCATTGGGCTTCCATGTACGCGAAATTCTGCAAGCGTATGCTTGAGACCATGAGTCCAGATATCAAGGACGAGAGCATTCTTGACAAGAACGGCAACGTTGTTTCTGGTGGCAATCTCTTCAGAAAGTATTTGCTCAACAGATGTCAAGAGGAATTCGAGCGAGGATGGAAGATTGATTTGCCAGAGAAGCCAGAGGGCGAACGTGAAGATGCAAAGACTGAGGAAGCTGCCATGTTGTCCGACGAGTATTACATTGCTGCAGCCGCCAAACGTCGTGGTCTTGGTCTTGTCCAATTCATTGGTGAGCTTTACAAACTCAGTATGCTTACAGAGCGTATTATGCATGAGTGTGTCAAGAAGCTTGTGGACTACAATGGCATTCCCGATGAGGCTGAAATTGAGTCATTGACCAAACTTCTCAAGACCATTGGTGGCAACTTGGACAGCACTGAGAAGGGCCGACCATTGATGGATGTCTACTTCACTCGCATCCAGAGCATGATCGACTCACCTGAGCTACCAAGTCGTTTGAGATTCATGCTTATGGATATTGTGGATCTTCGTAAGAAGAGATGGGCTTCTAAGGAAGACAACAAAGGTCCTAAGACACTTGAAGAAGTCAGAGCAGAGGTAAGATTATCGTACATTATGTTCATTTTGAAATTTGTACTAACATGTTTTAGGCTGAGGCTGCTGCTGCACACAAGGCTGCTGAAAGCTCTCGTACCCGTGGAGGCGGTGGCGGTGGTGGACGAATGCAGATGGGTCGTGGTGACTCCCGCAACTTCTCTGGTGGATATGGCAACCAGCCTCCTCCAGATTACCAGAAGAACACCGTCGGGATGGATGATCTCCGTCGTTTGACCAATAAGGGTGGTGTGAACAGACAGTCAAGCCAACAAATGTCATTTGGACCTACATCTATGTTCTCTTCTAGAAGCAACAGTGGTCGCAAATTGGGCCCTGGTGGCTCATTAGGAAGAACGGGTGAAGATTCAGGGGCTTCATCCAGAACTGGCACGCCTCCTCAAGATAAGGAGAAGAAATCAGCTACTTCCGCAAATGCTTTCAGGTTAGTGTTGTATCCTCACCATTCGGTTGACAATGTGCTAACCTATTCCATAGTCTACTCGCAGGATTAAACTCTGGCGAGCCCGAGAATCCCGCTTCACCTCCTTCTACCCACACATCTCCAGTACTGTCGAAAGCTACAGCAGCTAGCGATAAGAAGGAGAGCGATTCTTGAGCATCGATCATAAACAAAAGTGTTTCACAAAATACGGAGCATTCTAATTTCTGTGCATAGACGGCGGGCTAATCTTGCATTTGCGGCGGGGCCATTCACAAAACGTGTCTTAAAAGTTCCTTGTTATACATGATACCTCAGATTCGACGCATTAGACTACATTCCGTCACTCATCAGATTTCGTATTATCTTCATATTCTCTGCGCTTCGTCATCTGGTATTGGTGCGTTTGGGAAAATCAAGTTTGCTTTCGATCTGAGAATTTTCTTTTGCTAGAGGAGTTGGTTGACCTGATCGGGACAGCGTCTACCTGATTGGACAGACATGTTCTTTCAGAAGAACCTCCGAAGCTTCTTCGTTTCTATGTCTATATTTTCTTCTCTTTTATGGTAGCTCTGGTGAACGATGGCCAGCTTGCTTCCAGGCATTGCTATATGAAGGTCTTACGAACATTATGCTGCGAAGTCCTTTTTTCTCCTGCTAACGACCTTGAATGACTGTTGATACCCCAGTATCCTCTTCCAAGGAGATGAAATGATGGCGGGCTTGGGGGATTCATTGTTCAAGTTGGTCCGAAGCTCACTAACGGCCTTGGCTAGTTGGCGGGTTTAAATCTTTGGAATCTTGTTATTTTGGAGGGTTGGGCTGGGGAAAAGACAAGATGGTGGAGAAAATGCGGTGGTGATGGTGATGTGGTGGTGAAGGCCATAAAGGGCTCCGCTTGTGGGGAGGAACTGGAATTGTAAAATTATAATCTTCTTTTCTTTTTGCGCCGACGTTTCTTTTGCATCTTGCCAGCCGGCCTCAATTAGTTTACGAATTAAATCAGTGAAAATGACATGTCTACTATTTTGGCTATGTGATACTGAGATTGTCATATATAGCAGTGGTAGAGATTTTATTGATGGCGACGGTACTGCACTGGCTGTGTTGCTTGCCAGCCTGCTTCTCCGGGCATATGAGGATGATTTTCTTGGGTGTTTTCTTCCGTGAGTTTAAATGCCATGTTCACGCGTATCTGAAGTATAGAGGATAAAAAACGACACTGTCGTTGTAACAACTCTGTAAGTAGAACTGGCATACACGACTTACAACCACGCCACCGCTGTCACCTACTTAGTATCCAACTCGTCTGCTTCCACCTGCCTCGCCAGCATCATGTTCTGTCACTTCCCCTGCCCTCCACGAAATTACCCCTCTTCACAATCTCACTTTCAAAACTCTCCTCTTTCTTTCTCTATGCCTGGCTGGATATATTGGATCTGAACCTGGGACAAGGCGAGTAGATATTGCGGATGACGCGGTTGGTGGCTGGGTATTCTGGGTTGCATTGGATTGAGAAGGAGAAGAGGAGAGAGAGAGAGAAATTGCCTCTTTCGCCTATATAGAGCAGTTGTGGTAAGTGCGTTGCTGTGTTGGAGATTGAACTTGAAGGTTGTTGTGATGGTGTCGATGACGGAACAGACCTCGCTTAGAAGATGGTGATGTGGGAGATATAAGAGCGTATTATCGGCGAGAAGGAGGCTCAAAAGTAGTACCTCTATATCACTCCCCCAGGATACCTCGCTCAAGTTGACGATATCACGAACCGTGCAGTCCGTCTAATATACCATGCACTTCGTGGGAAACTAACCAAGATGAAAAGAAGAAATCGGATTCACCATCGTCAGTCCATATCCGCCACATACTCTTTCTGGTCGTAATGCTACGGACGTATTTATCAAACAGAGAGGCCTTTTTACAGACAGTCCAGTCATTTACGGATCAGTTGGTGCAGGAGTCCCTGATGATTCAGCGGATCTCTTACCAACATATCATCCACACGCCTGCCATCTGTATGTCTTCTGTCCCGGAGTTGCTCATCATCACATCACTCACTACATCATTCACTCCAAAAGGCGCCACACCCCAGATTCTAAACGTTCAAATTTTCCAAAAAATTCCTATTTAATTTTTTACATTCTCCCCATCGCTCATACGCCCCTCCTCCCACCAAATCCCCATCCCCATCCCCATCCCCATCCCCACCCCCACCCCCCCGATCCATCCTCCCAAACAACGCCAAATCCACACCGTTTTTTTCATGCCAAAATAGGGTGGTATACAGCTGTAGATCTTCCCGTCCACCGAAAAAAAAATAATGAAAACGAGAAAAAAAGTGAAACGCCAACACCCCACACCACTCCACTCCCTTCCTTTCCATTCTTATCAAATCACTCCCACAAAGGTGTGGGATTTCTTCCTATATTTCTCCAGCTATGCCAAAGGGACGTTGATTGACTCTGCGGGGGCGCACTGTATACGACTAACTGGCTCCCATTTCAATATCGTACATCCAGTGCTTCTTACACTATGAGAAATCCATTCATCAATTGCTTAAGTCCTCTCTAATTCAGCATGACATCGACGCCAAAGGAGCAGCGGCCGGCATATCCGTGATACTACGTTGACGTTCAGTACGAACCTCATTCTCACTATCACCCTCCGCATCATCTTCCGCACCCTCTCCATCTTCCTCGTCGCTCTCCTCTTCCAAGACAATCTGTCTCAGCACGCGCTTTTCGAACAACTCGATAACAAAGCGGCGCATAGGTAGGCGGAAATGGTGGTGCTCGAGAAGCGTCATGACTTTTCTGAATAGTCCGACTCGCTTGAACGCATGGTCCTTTTTGGCTTTCATATTCATCAATTCGCCGACCGCCTTTTTCGTGAGAACCATGTTACCGAGATCCGTGACAAGTTCGAGAATTCGCTGATTGTCTTCATCGTCATCGGTTCGAGCATCTTCAAGCTCGGTCTTTTCTTCTTCGCTCATGACAATATCCGAGATCTTCATGTGTTTCCACGGTTGGTAGGAGAAGAACTTGCAGAGATCTTGCGGTATGCAAAGACCTCGGGATATACCCATGGTTGTCGTATTGCTATCCCATCCATGCTCCGATAGGATCTCTAGTCCGTGCACACTTCGAGATATGAGTCCCAAGACGAAGAACGCAGTGCCCCGTAGGCTCATTATTTCATGAGATTCAGCAATCTTAACAATCTGCTCAACTACGTCGGATTCTTCCAGGAATGGTGCACCTAGTTCCATTGATCCGACGTTTCCAACAGCCCATAGACAGCCCTTGACTTTCAGTATGAGCTCGGAATCATCTGCAAGCATACCATACTCGCGAATGGTGCTTGCGAATTCCTCGAAATGTCCTTTATCTCGTAAAAGCTTGCATCCTTCTTTCGTCCGCGTCAATTCTCGATAAAAGTGCGGGGGAACATGCGCGTCGTTCTCTACCTCAAGGTCGAAGCTATCCTCGTCTATGCTCATACGATTTGAGGTCTCCTCCGGCATTTCCGCAAAAGATCGTGCCAGACTTGCCTCAATGACTCCGACATAGCTATCGTTTCGTCCAAGAAACCAGTCATCCATCTCGTTGCTAATATAGTCCAAGCCGTCCAGATAATGGTAACCAATAGATGTAGAGAGGAACCGAAGTAACAGTGGAGCACCGATTTCTCCCAGATGATCTAATGCTGGGCGACACTCTACAATGAACTCCAGATAGCTCTTCCTGTTGCATGCTTCTTCGAGTATTTTGATAGCAGTGGCGCAAACTTCTACCTCTGGGTCATAGAGCTGAGTAACTAGAAGCTCAATCGCCCATTTATAATCAGTAGTTCCGGGAGCACGGCTAGAGTATTTGCGAAGGACATTCGTGGCATGTATGCGGATCTCTTTAGATCCTGCTGTCAGTGCTTTAGAAAGCAACACACGTGGATGCCCATGCAAGTTGTAGTCAAAGTTGGATAACAGTAGCTTGATCAGGTCAGGACGCTGTTTGAGATCAATGATATGATACATCATATTGATCATTCGCCAGCGATCCAACATTTGCAGACCTTTTGGATCGCCGCTTAAAATTCCAATCATAGCGAAATAGCCAGAAGCGAGTGTTTCTGAGAGTCTCTCCTTTGAGAATAAAGGCTGGGAAGCGGTGAGCCCACTTGTCTATTCCCTGTTAGCAATGAAGCATTGATTGGTGAGGAAAACTGTATTACCGGATCGCATTGTGCAAGGCATTCCGCTATTTGCCTTAACAGTTTATTATCCGCCAGATACTTGACTCCTTCAGCGGTTTGCAGGAGCGTGTGAATCAAGGCACAGCCGACCTTGACATACTTCTGATTGACTCGAGTGTTTCGAACTTCCGAAAATTTGTATTTGAATGGCCGATAAAAACTCACTATTCGCTTAATGAATTTGGAGGCTTTTACGGCTTCGTCGAGGCGCTTGCCATTTAGCAAAGGGCCTTCTATAATCCGTAATATGACGTCCCATTTCCACTTGATTGGATTCGTGCTGGATAAAACTTGTGACTCCAATAGTAATTGTCTGAAGGTAGCTTCATCAAATGAGACATTCGGATTACTCTTTGGTTGGTCTCCCATGCTGGTCAAATTTTCGCTGCTATGATTGAGGGAAAGTGTTGTCGAGACAGATGGGGCCGACCTATACAACGTCCGACTTACACTACTTATTTGATATACCGTACTGGTAGCTACAAAACGATCATTGCTGCCAAACTGTGAAGCGGCAGCAAATAATTCGGGTAGTAACTGAAGTTCACTGCTCCAGTTAGTTGGTAGAAGTTGACTCGCAAGCTTCAAAACTTCACCAATCAGTAAAGTGGTCTTCCTCTTCAGCATCGAATTGTCTGCATCTCGTGTGACTTGCAACAAACCCGGAAGCATTCCGGAAGCTATCAGTACTGCTAGCAAGAGCGCTGTATAGTGATCAACGAAGCCCTTGTCTCCCGATTCGTCCTCGGTTGGTGGCTGTGCTAAAGCTTTTGGCAGTGTTGCCTTAAGGCTAGCAACTCGTCCATATGTGGTCAATCGTCTGCCAGCAAGGAAGGAGGTAGCCCAGAATGGAGACTTGATCCGGAGTAGCTGATAGAGCAAATCTATGACCGTCTCGCGCACCGTCGGGTTTGGCAGCATCAGACACGAAACTAGAGATCTGATGGCTCTGAAGTTGTACATGGACAATGTCATGAGGCCCGGCCACGACTTCAAGGCGTATGAAATAGCCTTAGAGTTTTGTTTCAAGACTTCTTCTTTTGCAAAGAGCGAGTCTGTGAAAGCAGTAAAGAGAAGTTCTAGCTCGTACCCTGAACGTAGATATTTCCGTCTCTGTGGAGAGTCGAGAAGGAACAAAAATGCCGCCGTAAGACTCTCGGAAGCATCATAGGTTCCCTCCCCAAGTGCATCTGCCAGCGGTCTTAAACCACCTGATGCCACTACTAACCCGGGATCACGCACCATGATCTCAGCAAGGGTTTCTATGCAAATGGCCTTCAGACGGTCTTCTCCATGTTCAGCAACTGACGCTATAGTCCTCACTACGGCTCTAGAAATCTCCTTTATGCCATCCTTGACATCTAGAAATGCCCGAACAAATTTCAGGGCTTGTTCTCTTTCGACGTCAGAAGTACCTTTTTTGATCAGGGACCTAAAACCGGTTTAGTCTCAGTTCACTACAGCGTTGACCAGTGATACTTACACTACAACAAGAAAGTCAGTTTGGAGACTCCTAATCTTCTGCAGAGAGCTAACATCAGAGATTGCATATCTGGTCATACGGTACCCGGCAGCTACAACCTCTCGACTTCCACTAAGAAGCATAACCTGCATTCGTAATCCAAACACAGACCAGACGAGATCATATTTCAGGGTAGGGTGACGCTTGAAAAGTTCGACAAGATCATTTGCATGTCCAACGTAGTAGTCCGGTGTAAGGCCTTCAACCTCAAGGGCTTGTAGTATCTCCGCCAAGGCGTAGGTTGGCGACTCCGTAGGTTCCTCTATCTCAGATCCTCCAGTACTTTTAGAAGCGCTCGGGGGAGATCTCAATCCGTTGCTCTGAAACAAAGCGTCCATGCGGCTTCTTGTAGGTGTCGTGGGCACTTTTGGCTTCTGCAACTCTGCGATTTGGAACCTCAGTTCTCTAATCTTCTGGTTGGAGATGTTGAGCTCTGTCTCCACTCGCTGCCGTTGCTCCTTCGTCTGCTTTGCTTTTTTTGTATTGAGTGCCTCCAACATGTTTTCACTGCCCTCCTTTATTTTCATCTCCCGGTTCAGCGTCTCGCGCAAACTCGACAGTATTTTCTCGGGCATCCTGCTGTCGTCCTCGTCTAACCGGTCAAGGTTTACCATGGAAGCATTCACATCAAGTCCTGAGCCTGCCCGTGATGGCATCTGGCTACGCATTGTCGAACTGAAGCTTCCTGGCCCAGGCGTAGGGGCTAGGGAGGACCCACGAGGGGCGAACGAGACTGCGGAATTCGAGGCCAATCGAGCGCCATTCTGCCCCGGTAATTGCAGACCTCCCCCTTGGTCCAAACTCGTCCTCCCAGCATATTGTTGTGCGTATGAAGTCTTCTGAGTCGGCGTCACAGACGAGCCCAGAATGCTCGATGGTCCAACCATCTGTCCATTCGAGAGGTTTGGGGTCAACGTTCTTCGTGCGGGGGTGGCATAGGTGATGGGTGGTGTGCGATCAACGGGTTGATCCTAGAGTCATCGAGAGACTGCACTCGGAGGAAATCAAGGCACACGATGGAATCCTCGTTCTGGCTGTCGCAAACAATTCGTTGGTAAGGTATCGTTAATCGTGAGCTACCTGCAGAGCCGTACAACGCCCGGAACGGGAAGAATCAACGTTCTACGGAGTTAACCACTAGCAATCGGAATGTAGACAGCGACACGTTGATATTTCGGTTCAAATTCAATCTCGAAGTTGTAGTGTTCTGCGAAATTGACTCTATTATTTTGCGACAAGTTTATTGAATGTTCTTAAGGTGTTTCATAGAATAGTTCATCCACGACTCTCTGTCTACGGTTCCACATCAAAATCATGGGGGTTTGTGACACAGACCACGAAGAGGTCGCGAGAGCTAACAATTCACTCGTGTGCATGCGAAATCCTCAAGGACTCTTTGATACTGTAATATCGTCCAGAGATTCTAAAATCTAAAATAGCGATTTTAGAGTCCAGGAGCTTTGGCAGACACAGCAGAACCCTGGCGCCTAATCCTCTTTAACAGGATTAGGTATGTAGTAATGTAGTAGAAGATCAATGTTTTTCAAGCCCAGCCACAAGACCTCCTATGAACCGTAAAGTCGCAGCAACATCAACGGAGCCACGCACCGCCAACCGCCATATAATGGATGGATTCCAGCAGCACTATGCCCCAGAAACTGTGCTCGACTCCGACTCCGCGCTTCGACAACCCTCAAGCTGCTCTTCCAAAACAGCTCAAGACCGGACGGGAGCACTGCGAGATAATTGGGCATAGCCTATCGCAGATACTGATAGTGGGGTCCAATGAGAATTCGGCGGAAGATCATACGAGTGGGCTTCGCGGACAACCGCGTTGGTATTTGGTCAGCCTCGCACTTTCACACTGTCTGCGACGGCATTGCGATCAGAGGTAAGACACAATGACAGAACAAAATGTAGAAATGTTGTGAGAATCACAAGGAACCCCGATTCCGAGAGGGTTGACAGAGTTTTCGCAGATTAGGGAAAGAAGCAGCCAGTCAAAAGTTAGGTAAAAGAAAGACAAAAATGGACAAGCTAAGGTAACAAGGCTACATTTCGGCCTGGTGCGTCGGCGCCTTCCGATGTGCAGGTGCAATCAACTCCTACCAAACTATGAGAGCTGCCAGGTCGTAGGGCTAACCGTTCACCATCCAACCCGGTCTACTCCTCTCCGTAGATTGAGCTTCTCCGTTTTCCTCTAAATAATAGCTTATTGCATTGCCGCTCGCGCCATTTGCCGATATAGACTCGCTGATATATAAAGAGACCTGTTTCCCTTCGATTTCGTTCCTATCATCTCCATCTTCTCTTGACATACTACAATCACATCATCCTATACTAATAGCACTTCTCGCTGCACAGTTTCTGATATACACTTCCCATATAACATACCCTTCTTGCATACTTTCTATTTAGATTCCTTTTTGAATCCATTCTTTAATCTACAATGGCATCGATAGCTTCAGCAAGATATGGCAAGGACAATGTCCGCGTCTACAAGGTAGAGCGGGATGAGAAGACCGGGACTCAAACAGTTACTGAGATGACTGTCTGCGTCTTATTGGAGGGTGCTATTGATGTATCGTACGTCTGCTCATCTTATCGTGTCGTAGATCGCAAGCTCACAATATTTTAGATACACCAAAGCCGACAACAGCGTCGTGGTCGCTACTGATTCGATGAAGAATACCGTCTACATCAAGGCCAAAGAGCATCCAGTCACCCCTCCTGAGCTCTTCGCCAGTATTCTTGGCACCCACTTCATCGAGCAGTACCCCCACATCACAACAGCCAACATCAAGGTCATCACTCACAGATGGACTCGAATGACCATCGACGGCAAGCTCCACCCACACTCCTTTTACCGCGACGGAAACGAGACCCGCAATGTTGAAGCTACCGTCAAGCGGGGCAAGGGCATCGATATCCGCAGTGGTATCGTTGGACTATTGGTATTGAAGAGCACCGGGTCGCAATTCCACGGCTTCGTCCGAGACGAATACACCACCCTTCCTGAAGTTTGGGACAGAATCCTATCAACAGACGTCGACTGCGGTTGGGCCTGGAAGACATTCTCCGGCTTAGATGCTGTTAAAGCGTCGATTCCCAAATTCGACAAAGCATTTGACGATGCCAGAACCATTACCATGAAGACTTTCGCCGAAGAAGACAGCCCGTCAGTACAAAATACTATGTACAAGATGTGCGGATCGATCCTGGAAGCTGTTCCAGAAGTGGAGACCGTAGACTACTCGCTGCCTAACAAGCACTACTTCGAAGTTGGTAAGTTGAATATCGTACCATCTACTATCTGGACGAATCTAACCTATGAATTACAGATCTCAGCTGGCACAAGGGTCTCAAGAACACCGGCAAGGACGCAGAAGTTTATGCTCCGCAATCCGGCCCTAACGGTCTTATCGAAGTCGCTGTTAGCAGAGGCCAACTTTCACCAAAGTTGTAAATTTCGCACACATATATGGTAATGATTTTTTACCGTGGGATGCTTTATGAAGGGGGGTTAGGCGTACGGTGATTCACTGGGTAGAAACTACATGGCGCATCACTTCTTTGGGCTTCTGGATAAAGTACATAGATACCAATTCAAACATACTTCAACTCCAAAGCGTGCGCTGTTTTGCGGTGTTCTGAGAGCAAGTGATTTTTCCATTTGTGATTGCAATCAGATACTTTCGTTTTTTGTAGGCGCCAGACTCAGTCCGCAAATTCGGGCATGCTCCTAGAATGACCCCAGTGTCCAGAAGTGTCGAAGTTATTCAGGCCACGAGTGAGCGCCTTGCATGAGCACTGCATGGTTATAATTGATACAAAAAGCCTGAAGAAAAGCAAATCCTACCTGCCTGCCTGCCGTGTGGTGCCCGTGTTCTGAATCTAGCTAGCTTTATATGAGAAATGAGCATTGGCAACCGAACCAAACAGTATATAGATAACCTACAGAAAGCAGCCAAAGGGTCGCTAGAAATATGGCAGATAGAAAGGGAAAGGGGTGGGTTTGTAGAGCTACGCTAAGGTTAGCTAATGATTGGGGATTAGGGAGGGTTCCCGAGTTATTAGGGCTTTCTATAGGAGTTCTGGTTAGATAGAACGAATGACTTGGGATTACTGATGTGAGTAGTCGGTAGTCTACTTGTATGGGTTAGATGATAACATCTGGGTCACCCGGCTAGTCTACCATGAGATGGAATGAAAGCAGATGAGGTGAGATGATGGACTACTTAACAGTAGTATTGGGGAGGGTATTATCATACGCGGCACTCATCAAGATCCTGCTCATCAAAGGATTTTTTGTGTGCCTACTACATTCACTACTAGATCTTGACAAGCTTGAAGATGTGTTTTCGTTTATCTTTGGGTAGTCGGCTGGGTGTTTGTGGTATATGAATAGAACCAAATCGACACTTCCTACTATACTAGAAATGCAAGTCTATGACTTCATAGTTTTATTGCTTGGTATACAGTATATTGTCATACACCCTCCTTAATGCATACACCAATGCATATAATATACATTTTCATCTCAACCTTATCCCTTCCATATGCACATCATCCTCATCACTGTATAGTGACCCACACACCACAATCATCACCACCTAAGCCCTAACCTCCTTCCCCGCCGCCGCCGGCGTCGGCACCAACCCCGCATCCGGCATCAAATCCCTCCTCCTCCCCTCAAACCTCACCAAATTCTTCTTATACGGATGCGCCGCGCCCTCAAACGCCTTCAGTCTCGCCAACCGATCATCCCTCAACCTATTCTTCGGCAGCATGCCCGAAACCGCCTTCCTGAGCACCTCCGACCCGCCCAGCTTCCCCTTCAACGCTTCCATGCTGATTTCCTTGAGACTGCCCGGCCGCGTGTTGTGGCGGTAGTATTTCTTCTGGTACAGCTTCTTGCCGGTGGTGTGCAGCGACGAGCAGTTGGTGACGACAACGTAGTCGCCGCAGTCCGTCGAGGGGTCGAAGATCGGCTTGTGTTTGCCCATGAGGAGCGTGGCGATGCGGGAGGCGAGGCGCCCGAGTGAGGGGGGGGTGACTTCGCTGGGGAGGGGGAGCGTGGGGGAGGGGCGCGGGCGGAGGGTGGAGAGGGGGAGGTGAGGGGTTGAGGCGGATATGTGGTGCCAGGTGCGGGAGTAGGCTAGTTTGGTCTGGGGATGGAGAGGTTAGTTACAGTACAGTGCATGCTTGTGGTTGATTGATTGATTCGATTTTGATATTCAGTAAAAGCGGAGGAATTGATTGCAGAGCACACGCAAACTTACAAATCCATTGGTCTGCGACATCGTGAATGTTTAAGTGGCGCTGCGACCAGTAACTGCAACGATGCGCGAAATTGGGGGAAAGGGTAGACGTCGCAGTCGTAGTCGTCGTCAAGCTTGACTGAGCTCCAACCTCGAAATCGTGATATGTGGTTCCAGATGCCAAGACATTTTTTTGCAGCGGAGATTTATGATTGGTTGGGGCCTTTCGCTCTCTCTCGGCTCGAGCATGGCTCGGCCGGATTTCAAAGCATTCATTGTTGCCCCACGTTCGATGATGCGAAGGTACTTTACTTAGATTTCTTTGAACTATTTCGTTTTCTCGTTATTGTTGTATTTGGTCTACACATATATTCTTAAATTACTGCAAATTTAGAAGGTCTCATCACTCAAAATGGTCATCACAACTCCGTTTCAGGTTCGTCGTCCCCCGCCGAGTCCCTTCCGACTCTATCACGTGTCATCAAATACAAAAACTAATGAGTAACAGACACAATTCGCTGTCCCAATGACATGTGAATCCTGTATAAAAGACATCAAGGGGTCATTGTCCCAGCTGGGCGGGATCCAAAAAGTCGAAGCAAGTCTCAAGGATCAACTGGTTACCATCGAAGGAACAAGTTCGTATCTCATCTCACTCACCCTTCGCTAAACAAAAACGGGAGGATTTGTGACTGATGTATCGGTACGGGACAGCTGCGCCGTCTGCTATTGTACGAGCTATTGAAGCTACGGGTCGAGATGCGATCCTGAGGGGTTCGGGAAGCACTGATAGTATGTTTCGTTCCTTTCCCGTGAACTTTTGTGTCATTTTTGCATGCTGGGGAGACTTTTTTGACGTCGTTTGTTGGTGTTTGGGATGGTTTTACTGAGTACGGCGTAAAGGTGCGGCTGTGTGTATTCTTGAGACACATGACCAGACGGTGTCAGACAAGGTACGGGGCTTAGTGAGAATGGTACAAGTTTCTCCTAGTTTAACTCTCTTCGATCTTACGATCCGGGGGTTACAGGAGGGGAAATATTGGGCGACCATTCGAGAAGCAGGTGATATCTCAAATGGCGCGATATCAACCGGCGGGCTATGGAAAGGGGATGATGCGGCCAAACCAAAGGGTGTGTTAGGCGCAGTTACAGTAGGAAAGAATGGAATGGGAAGTGTGTTTTTGGACAAACCTATTAAGATATGGGAGATGATTGGAAGAGGGATGGTTGTTTCGAGACAGCATGAAGGTGATCAAAAGTTTGAGAGGAATGACGAAAACACACTTGTGGGCGTTATTGCGCGGAGCGCCGGTGTCTGGGACAATGACAAGACCGTATGTTCTTGCTCAGGCAAGACGTTATGGCAGGAGAGGAAGGATGAGGTCAGCAAGGGCATGCTCTAATCATATATCAGACGATCGCGCAATAAATGATACGATCTAGTAACTATCTCGAATGATGAACCGCACAAGAAGCCTACTTCTTCCTGCACGCGCTTTGATTGCTGTACGTATGTCCATGTGTGAACGGCTGGCTGTGCAATATGGGCCAAAGAAGCAATTTGAAGGAAGAAATGAAGGAGTGTTCGATGCCAGGACCGTCAAAACGCTATGGGAGCCGTAATGGTTCTCCTGTCAATCACTAAGCCTTGATGCGTTTCATAACCTTCATCTACCGACTGCAGTTCCTCTTCTCCCACGCACTCCAAACAGCTTACGCGAGGCGTGGTGGTGATCAATCATCGTCTGGGAGGGACCACTTCAAGCCCAGGCTGTTGCGAATCGCGGGAAGGAAAGCCCATATGTATAATGATCTCATCATATTCCTTGTAGAGGGCTGAAAGTTCTTTTTAATGCCTTTGAATTCCCCGACGACATCCTACCCGCCAAAACCTAACCTGGCAGAGTCTTTTTCCTAGATCTTGACGTATCTCGTTCTAGTGTCATCGATCGATAGCACAGAACTGTCCTTAATCTTCTTCGAAGTTTCGAAGTCGGGATGTAGAAAGGTAAAAGATTATGCTTTGTTCTCATGCGGAACATTGGTAGTGTGAAGTTTGATTAAACTTTCTCATACTGACGTCTGTTACGATCTAGCATATTGTATTTCTACTGCCGTTGAGTTGTGCGGCGCACGGGAATCCCAAAACAAGGTGAGGTTGAAGCGAGTTTCGTCCCATCGTCAAAGATCCCCCCTGAGACTAGCCAAGCTTCCTGCGATACGCTCTGTTCAACGCTTATTCGATGAGATCTGATTAAACCTTTGTGGGCGATTCTTTTTCTTTTCTTTTGGTGAAAGATCTTCTTTCGGATCCGGATATTCAAGTGGTAATTGAAGTGCGTGGCCATCTGGTGAACCGTTCAGTGTGACCATTCTCGGTGCTATTGCCCTGAGATGGTAAAGATCATGATCTGCCCCGAAATAATGGTTAGTGACGAGCTTCACTATTTCCTGTTTCGTTGAGCCACGACACGGAAATGGATAGATAGGTAGTATCTAATTTGATTGATAGTTTCGCCGATTGCCAAATGCCAATGATACCCACGTCGAACATACCAAAATATCAGAAATAACTTGGCATATTTTGAATGCCCAATTATTCTAAAGTCCGACGCAGCGATATATGTACAGAGTTCGGTAAGCTCCAGGGTAATGAGCTATGAATAGTTACGCAGCATCACAAGATCAGAAGAGATAGATATACATCGAATAGCAGGCCAGCTACGTGAACTATTGAATCACTCCCGCTGCAAGTGACTTCACACGATGTCCAACATCTCGCGGTGCACATTTGTGATATACTACGCAGCATCTTACGGACATACTTCGCACTGGAGAAGCGGTCACCAGAAAGCAAGCAAGTGGAGAAATAAGGCGGAAGCACAGACGAAGCAGAAAGAACTTTTAGGCGCCCTGGGATAAAAAGTTACAGAAGCGTACGAAGTAACCCTCGCCTTTGTCCATCCAATCAGCATCGGTAGGGGGGTTTTTGGAACACTTGCTGCTTTGAATGCTTGGGACTTACGTCTTAGCGAACCTCATCTGGGTTTCGCAAGCACTTAACGCACTCGACCATATGGCTATCAGGGATTGTAGTTCCCCATCCTTTTCAGTTTATTCCATGGATGGGTAAGTTGTCGGTGGCTTGGGCTTCAAGAGCATTTTGACGCGAGGTTGCCCGGCGCTTTTTGATGTCTTCTTGACCTCGCATGTGGCCGGGCCAGCCCAAAAATCACCATTGAAGCGTTACGGACAGGGTACGCTGTACTGACAGTCGTGGCATACCCTGACGAGTTTGTTAGATGTTGAAGCAGCGTTAGACAAGGGGTCACTTGGGGGATCAAGTACGAGTGTTGTATTCAGAGCTGATTTTCTATACAACGGTTCATGTATAGGTAGCTAGGTAGCTAAAGTAACAGCCATACATACGAGCATGACAGCTCGATGCTTTCATGAAATGAACGAGCATCTTGGGGGGGATCTGTGAGAGCGCCTAGTCGAACCTAGTCTTGTATATTGGACCTAGCATTTACTCCTGCATGCGGGAAAGTTTCTCAATCTGATCTATTGTCTTGCTATTATGTTGCCAACCGACGAGATTTGTTAGATTTACGAGTGCTAAAAAACTACTTGCCGTGCGAAGTAGTCCGTCCTTACGACCAAAGCGACTAGGCACCCCCCGCCCCTCTTCCCCCTCCTTGATTGCCTCCACTTTTAGCGAGTTACAACTTGCAAGCCCCCTCTAACCACTAACTGACCCTCCATGAGAGACATGCGTATCCATATCCGTCGGTCCATGCCCAGTTCTGCTACTTTTGCTACGGAGTACATGGCTGGGGTTCTGTGAATAATAGCGAAAGCAGCAAAAGTACTAGGCGCTGCCAATTCCTTTTTGTCTTATGCAGTCATCCACTCATTCTCTCTCGTTTTGTTCAGACAAGCTGCTAGCCAGCGATTGTACCTTACATTTCCAACAATCGATTCGTTCCGGTGCTTCTTCCCTTTCGTCTTCTTGCATATCACCATCACACTCCTTGTCAACAACATATCCATATCCATTTTACCTCTTGTCCCGGACCACGTATTTTGTCTTTTTATCTTGCGAAGGATTGTCCCATCAGTACATCAGTCCATCAGTCCATCTTTCGGTATCGTACGAATTAATCCTATTCCGCTCTCTAATCGCGAGATTCGGGAACTACACGTCCCCACGTTCCTTCGAAGTGCCACTCCACTTCAATAAGCCATCAACCACTAAATTAATAGCGAGGGGAGCCCCGAAAGAGAAGACGCCGATCCCACAACCTTCAACTCGCAGATAACCGCCCAATACGAATTATATACATACAGATACAGAGAATTAATATTCGGTCTTCGAAGACGCAATCACCATCGCTGGACGGTTTTCCGAAGGACACTTATTACAAACACTAGTTGCATTAATCGAGCATCTTCGCACGGCATATTCCAAAAGCACAACATATACACGGCTTGATCGCTGGTCGCTCACGAAGGCGACCAGCCACAGACAAATTTTCTACACACATACGCATATACATATAACTGAGGAGGAGAAGGCGTCATGTCTCTGAAACAGGTCAGTAAGGGAGCAGAATGAAGAAGGGGCGGGTTTTTCAAGCAAGTCCGTCGAAGTACTGACTATTTTTGCAGGAAATCGAGACTTGGGTCGCTGCCCTTGCTCGTTATGATAATAATGAGTTCGACGACGCGTTGAAGGAATTCGATGGGATCGCAGATACCTCCAAGATTCTCTTCAATTGCGGTGTGATCCATGCGACACTGGGAGAGCATGAGAAAGCGGTTCGTACTCTACATTCCTGAGCAAGATTGCGTCCCGCGGAGAAGATTCTAATTCACCACAGGTTGAATGTTACCAGAAGGCGATTCGTCTAGATCAATACCTCGCCGTGGCCTATTTCCAGCAGGGAGTTTCGAATTTCTTGGTGGGCGACTTCGAGGAGGCTCTGGCGAATTTCAACGATACGTTACTATACCTGAGAGGGAACAGTATGATCGATTACGCTCAGCTCGGCCTACTCTTCAAGCTCTATTCTTGCGAAGTATTGTTTAATCGTGGATTGTGCTACATCTATTTGCAGCAGAAGGAGACAGGAATGCAGGACTTTTCATTCGCTGTCAAGGAAAAGGTGGTGGAAGATCACAATGTAATCGATGAGGCAATTCGTGATGAAGCCGAGGTATGAACATTCATTATGTGAGGTCCAGCGAAGACTCTCTAACTTTGATGCAGGGCTACACAGTTTTCTCGATTCCAGTCGGAGTCGTCTACAGACCAAACCAGGCCAAGGTCAAGAACTTAAAGACTAAGGATTATTTGGGTAAGGCCCGATTAGTTGCTGCTTCTGATCGTGCGAATGCCTTCACTGGATTTGCTGGTTCTGAGTTAAAGAATGTATGTTGAGGCCCATCGTGACGGCGAGTGCATAGATAACTGACTTCTCTAGGCTGTCACAACGGTGAAGGATGACCGACCCGTAGAGAACTTGTCTTATGCTGCAACCAATCTCGTAAAGCCAAATCTTTCGAGTAAGAGACAGCAATCAGAACCGCCGCTTAACAGGAATGTATTCCCACCTACCCCACCTCCTGAGACAGAGAAAGTTGCTCCACCGATGAGCCGTGGAGCCTCTGTCCGAAATGGAACGAAGCAGATGCCGGCAAAACTGAACATCGAGAAAGCACGCCCAATGGAAGGTTACGAGATCCGTGATAATGCAAGAAGTCCGCCAGACGCAAGACCTAGACTTGGTACACAACGGACAGCATCAGAACCAAGAGGGCCATCAACAAGACAGTATTCTACGAGAAGATCGGATTCCCGCTCACGACAACAGACTAGAAGAATGCCACCTACGCAAGAGGAAGATGACGATTACCCTGAAGATCTTTATGACATGTACAGCTCAAGAAACTCCGGTGGAAGAAGTAAACGCTCAACCCGCAACAAATACATCGAAGAGGAAGACGAGTACGCAAGCGACTACGACGATGGTTCGTTTGATGAGGACGAATTCGAAATGGTCAACAGCCGTCCTCCACCACCTTCTCGCTCACGCACCACCTCATCGATTAATGCTGGTGGTGGTGGTGGTCGGGGCAGCTCGCGACAGCCTGAAATCCGCAAAATCCGTGTCAAGGTCCATGCCGATGATGTTCGATATGTCATGATAGGCTCAGCAATCGAGTACCGTGATTTCGTCAACAAGATCAAAGACAAGTTCGGTATACGGGAAAGTTTCAAGATCAAGGTGCGCGACGAAGACGTGCCGAATGGTGATATGATCACGATGGGTGATCAGGATGATTTGGATATGGTCATTCAAAGCGTGAAGACAGACGCGAAGAGAGAACGCTTGGATATGGGGAAGATGGAAGTAAGTTTTATATCCCTAACCCCTTTTGCTGTTAATCCGCATACTTACACCAAACTACAGATCTGGGTACAAAAGATATAACGACGGGCGTATGAGTGAGGGCAGTCAAGATAATGATGAACATTGATGACGACGACGATGATTTAAGAATGTGTTTAAGCATTATATCTCTATTTTCTCTTATTGGTTACTGTTACAGCAGCAAAACTTTTCCATGGTTTAAAAGATCTCTTTGTTTAAAAGATCTCTTTGTTGTTTATTTTTTTTTCCCTTTGGTCTTTGGACAACAGCACTATTTTTTGATACCACCTCTACTACTACTACACTATCTATTCTTATTTAGCGGAATTACAAAATGATTTTGTTGATCGACTCTGCTTCTATTTTATTGTTTCTACTTGTATATATATTGGTGTTAGAGAGGTGGGTAAAAGAAGACGGGAGTGAAGAATACGATTGTCCATTTTTTGCTTTTTGTTTTCTTCTTCTTTCGTTGGTTGGAGGATTTTATATGTGAGCTGAGGGAGGGAGGAAAATCATATCAGACCAGGTGTCTGTGACGTTTTCATGGTCTTGCGTGTTTTGTGTGGAGAGTTCGGTTTTGGGCGTTTGTGGGGCTTGTTGCTTTTGCTTTTTGATTTTGATTTTCTTGATGATGTGTGTGCTTGGGATGGAGGAAAGGAAGGGGAAGGAGAAGATAGTTAGAGGAAGGGGAAAAGTAGTTGTTGTAATACTTTATGTTTTGGATAGCTGCTGGGAAATACATACATTATACATACATATACGTTTTATTGAGCTCAGCGTATATTTCGGATGAGTTGAGATCTCTGTGATGTGGATAGATATGATGGCTGTGTTTCGTGAGTCGTGTGCACAGGGAAGGTCTTTCATTTGCTGGGCTTATACTCGTACAGGGAGTGATAAGGAGAGATGGTTATCTGACTCTTGTTGTTCGTTCATCCATATATCTCGTTGGGGGTGGATTTTTGCTCAACACTGTTTGACATGAAGACACTGGAAGGAGGTTTGGATAATGTCAGAGCCTGAATTAAATAAAGATGCTCGTGGACATAAGTATTCTGCGCGCCTTCTCCAGAAGACCACATCCAACTCCTCCCCTCCTCCCTCCTCACATCGGCATCCTCCTCATCTCCTCCTTCGTCCAATACTTCCTCATATTCTCCGCCCCCAGCGTCTTCACCTCCTGATCCAAATGCGTCCACAGCACCTCCCCCCACGTATCCATCTTCTCGCCCAGCGTCCTCAAACTCAGCTCCGTCTCTCCACTCCGGCATTGCTCCAGATACTCCTGGAACGCGTCCATCCCCGCATGGATCTCCTTGTGCTGCCGCAGCAGCTCGGCCGTGTTGCGGAACTCGGGCATCTTCTTCGCGAGCACGGGGAATATGTGCTGCTCCTCGATCGAGTGGTGCGTGTGCAGGTGCGAGCAGAACTGCAGGCCCGTCTGCAGAAATTGCCGGAGAGATAGGTTTTTGGGCCGCGTGTTGTTGCGCGCGGCGGTGTGGAGGAGCGTCCAGGCTTGTCGGAAGTGGTTGTGCTGAGAGACAAGGGGATTAGTAGATGCGGGATTGGGGGGGGGGGAGTACTTTGAGAGCTCGGGGGCTAGGGGAAGTGAGCGCGGGCTGGGAATGGGGAATATACTTACAAAGTACTCCATATGATCAGCCATAGAGTTATACACCTGGAAATCCGCGGCACTTAATTTTGGCAGGGGCTCTTCCTTCTTCTCCTCCTTTGGCGTTTCTTCTTTCGCAGATTCTTTCAACGCTTCTTCTCGTTTGTCATTCTTGCATAGTATCTCTTCTTCCTTCTCTGCCGGCTGTGCTAGGCGCTCAATCTCCTCTCTCGCAGACTCAGGGAGATTTGCGTCCGTCATGTTGAAAGCGACTGGTTGCGACTGAGACTGAAAGGTTGCGGACTGGCCCAAAGGTCGAATGTAGTTGCGATTGATATGTTTGGGTGGAAAGTTCAGACTCCGCTTGATTTGCCGGGCCGGATGTGATATATAGGAACGAGCGGAAAGGAGGACACGCATTGAAGATGCAAATACATGATGGCGATGGCGGTGGTGGTGATTGTGCTGGGTGGACGTGCTTAGCAATTGCTGACCATTGTTTTTTTTTGGTATTGTTAATCGGTCGGTTGTCGGTGTTTGAGATAAGATAAGATTGTCCGGACTGGTTGGTGGGGGGTGGGGTGAAGATCAATCAGTCTAAGCTTGTAGACTGCTTGTAAGTCTCACGACGTCTGTGTTACCGTATTCCATCTTATGAATATTTTATGTCTCCCTCCCCATTTTACGGAGTCCTTGGGAATCCTTTGTCTTTACGAGAGGGCTCCAAGATCGAACAGTATTTTCCGAGATGGTACTTTTCCTAGCAAGGGGACTAGTCAACTAGTACCGGGATAGTTCATTAGGAACGATCGTGACGACACGACTTGTAGTTCAAGTACTTCACGATGCCTCTTTCCCTACTACTCTCCAATATCTACTGGGATAAACAGCTCCACATTGACAGTAAATCTGTGGAATTTATCGCCTAGTATCGCTTTGCAAGAGACGTCAAACCCGGCGTCAGGTTAAACGGGTTGACAGATATCCATTCCTTCAATTTCACGTTATGTTGGTGCCAAACATGGAGGGAGCAAAGCGTTGCGCGCATGTCAGCCGCGATGGACATCCCACTTCAGAGAAAAGTTTGAGCTATGCCCTGGTCTAGTGCACCATTTTCGGTCTCTTAGCAGACTATGATGGATGTCATCGTCTCTGTTACCAACATATTTCTATTGCTTTGCTTGCGACGATTCGCATCGAACCGGCCAAATAGTGCTCAGAATACACTTTGGCATATCCCCACTTGGAGCTCCTCTATTATGAGTTTGCTTAGTAGTTCACTCAGCTAGGGTCCAAGGCTATAGGATTATATATAGGTTCCTTCTCAATGTAGTAAGTACTCGGTTCTTGTTCTGTAGCTTACTATTTTAAGGTTATTTTTACTCTTCTATCCTGCTATCTGCTGGCGCATCTAGTCTTCAACACATCACTCATCTTTTATAGATACCTTCTGTGCGTTCTCAAGCCGTTAGCTTGCGATTCTCTATATATTATTATTTTCTTTCCCTTGGATAGACGTTTTCATACATACGTACATATATATACATACATAGCTAGAGCTATCCAGCTCCCCATCCTCGCCATGGACTCCACGGCAACGACGACGACCACCACCACCACCAACACCGCATCCGCGACTCCACAGTCCAAATATGCCTACGCAACCCTCGTAACCACCGGCAGCTACCTCCCCGGCGCCCTCCTCCTTGCACACACCCTCCACAAACACAAATCCCTCTACCCACTCATCCTCCTGCACGCCAACCTCCCCTCTTCAGACCTCACTCTCCTCGAGCGCGAAGCCCAGCAAACCAACACCATCCTCAAGCCCACGACTCTCCTCAACATCAGCGAGGGATTCGGAGTTGCCGAGCGCTTCAAAGACACATGGACCAAGCTGCAGGTATTCGACCTCTGGCGCGACGGCTGGGAGCGCGTGTGTTTCCTCGACGCCGACATGCTTATATTCCAGAACATGGACGAAGTGATGCAGTTCCCATTGCGGGGGTCGGAGCCCGGGGAACAGGGAAAGAGATTAGCTGCTACGCATGTCTGCGTGTGCAATCTAGATAACGACGACTGGGCGCCGACGGACTGGAAGAAGGAGAATTGCGCGTACACAGGATTTGCGCATCCCGAAGCGCTGGAGCATCCGCCTCTTGTGCCGAAGACTGGGGAGGGGAAGAAAACACACACGTTACTGAACGGGGGTATGTTTCTGTTCGAGCCGAGCGAAGCGACATGGAACGATATGTGGAAGTTTGTAGCGGAGCACAAAGCCGAGTTGAGGAATTACCAGTTTCCGGATCAGGACTTGCTGGCAGAGTGGTGGAGGGATAGGTGGTATGCTGTCGGGTGGAAATACAACGCTTTGAAGACGTGGAGGTACTGGCATCCGGATATGGTGAGTGCGGCTAGCTAGCCCCTGATCCTCTCGTCTGGCTATCTACTATCCGGAGTTAATCACTAACAATCAAAACCCCCCCAGTGGCGCGACGACCAAGTCTCCTGTCTCCACTACATCGTCGACAAGCCCTGGAGCAAGCGCATTGGCGCGGATGGCAAAGCGGGGTATCTGGGGAAGGATGGGGAAACGCATAGGTGGTGGTGGGAGGAGTACGAGATATGGAGGCAGGAACGAGAAGATAGGAAAGAGGGGGCGATATTGAATTTGATGAACGGGTTGGTTGCTAGCCCTTTGGGTGAAGAGGAGGAGGAGGACAGCGCGCTTCAAGAGGAGTTATCTGAGAAGATAGACGGCGTTAATGAGGTGGATAGTCAAGCGATCAAAGTGCGGTAGCGGAGACCTCAGCGGGTGGACAGTAGTATAGTTGGGCAACCTTATTATTACTGTAGCGAAAAAGGATCATCCTATTTAGGTATACAGTACAACTCCCTATGCATAAAGCATTTCCTATTATACAAACAAGCACAGCTTCAAAAGTCACATCTCATCTCATATCAGAAATACATAAGGGAGAGAAAAAAAAGACTCCATCGTGCTCAGCGCTCGTACTATATTTTCTCCGCTTTCTGTTTTTCACATCTCGCTGTATAATCATCTCCATCTGCATCCCCTCGCCCTCATCCCCACCCTCACCATCCCACGCCCATCCATGCGATAACCTGTAGATATACATGAAGTGAATGAACTTCCGAGTAGCAAAAAAGAAATAGAAATAGAAAGTCATCCAAATGCTCATCCCCCCTCTCCGTCCTTCAAATATCCGTCATCGCTGTTTTTGAAGTGACAGCAACTCAACGTCCGTTCATGCCTCTACCCTGATTATTCCCATGATCAATCCTCTTCCTTCCTTATGCAGAACTCGTTCGCTACTTCCGTCTGTGTGCACTTCAAGCCAAAGTGCTATATGACGGCAAATTACAAACACACAAAGTCCTGCTCAAATTTGGGTATCATGATTTTCAATTTCCAGTCCTTTCGACAACAGCACCTTATCAGAATAGTGTGTGTGAACATGAACAAACACTAGCAGTGCGAAGTCTCTGAGCTCGTGATGCTATTGCGAGTTTTTTTACATTTGGCGCGATAGCCTGAATGGTCGCATCGATCATCATACCTCTTCATGCAGCTTCGTAGTTACTTTGAAGCTCAATGCCACTGGTTCTGTCCCATAAACCCCTCTTCTAATGTTCGATCCTCTAGATTCCGAATGAAATCTCGGTTTCGTGTAGGAGCTTGTCCGCCCTGTGCAGCTCTACTGCCCCGCCTTCGTGCACTACCTGGGTTTCCATCAGGTACTCCATCGGGGGGCGGGGGGTAATAGGCAGGACTGGGCTGCAAGCGAATCGGCTGGCTAGGATCAAGATGACTTGCAACCCTTTGGATGGTCACAGGAATGCCTCCTTGCTGCACCTCCATTGTGGAAGCACGTTGTCGTCCAGATCTCATAGTAGCCTGTGCATAAAGACTCTGCGATTGTTGAGAAGGTCCAGCTCCATACTGTGCGGGTGGCATCTGTGCTGACGGCTGTCCCATCATGCCCATTTGGCCATACGAGCTCCCTTGTTGTGTAGGATACGGAGGTGGAGCACCTTGATGATTGTTATTAGGGGCGTACATGTTGTTATTGTTGTTGTAAATCGGAGGAGCCTGGGTTTGTGGAACTTGGGAGTATGAACCCAGAGGTACTCCAGCATTGTATGATGCTTGAGCTGCGGAATGAGCCTGGGAATGAGCTTGAGCTTGTGCTGCCTGTGCTCGCTGCTTGCTTAATGCTTCAGCCTGCTGTTGCTGCGTCGTTCCAGGTGCCGGGGATCTATTGATGGCACTCGCCTTAAGGTTCATAGGCGGCACAAATGGTCCAGTGAACTTTTGCTGTGTGATGAAAGGATGTAATTTTGCTTGCTGTGGTGACCATCGCTCTAAGGGGTTAATATTGAGCAAGCCGCGAACAAAGTCGATGAATGCGACTCGGTTGTTCATTTCTGACGTTAAGTGGTTAGCTAACGATTTACAGCTGCTGGACAGATAACTTACCTCTTTCTATCTCATTGGGCTTCATGTTCTTCCGTGGCATCGCGTAGGAGCGGATGATCTCAGGTAGAGTAGTTGCTTGGAAATACTTCTTGCTCGGTTGCTCCTTAGTTCCATGCTCACGCGAATACTGCTCCATCGATTTGAGGTGGTAAGTTCTCCTTCCGTAGTCGTCCACATCGTGTCTCTTCTCAAAGAACTCCCCGGACTGCTTTCCCATTTCGAGCATCCAATTTGGTGGGTTGCCAAGCATTTCCACGATCCGCGAGACCTGATTGTATTCTGATGATCCGGGGAATAATGGAAGCCCCAAGAATAACTCCACTACAATACATCCTAGAGACCACATATCAATAGCTGAAGAGTATGGTAATCCAAGTAACACTTCGGGAGATCGGTAGAACCTAGACTGAATGTACGTGTAAACCGTCTGCCGTTCATCGCAAGCTGATCCAAAGTCGATAATTTTAATAATGGGGCTCTCTAGATTTTTGAGCAAGATATTCTCGGGCTTCAAATCGCAATGTATCAGTCGAGCTTTGTTGAGCAAGCTCAAGCCGTTCAGTAGTTGCTGGGCGAACACCCGCACAAGTGTTGTGCTTAAACCTCTGAACTGGTTTTGTTTGATCAACTCGTACAGATTAACACTCAGCAATTCGAAAACCAGGCAGAGATGCTGGCGATGGATGAAGGTATCTTTCAGTCGGAGGAGGTGGTGATCATCATTTTTATCGAGCTTGGTATTAAGCTGCAGGTACAGGGTTAGCTAATGTGTGAAGCCGCACAATAAATCGAACTTACAAGATCCAGAACTGAGACCTCCATCATACTTTGGTTGAAGTAGGCAGTTCTGTTCTTAACCACCTTCACTGCCACAACTTCCTGAGTCTTCAAGTTTTGGCACTTGACGACTTGTCCAAAGGTACCTTGGCCAAGAACATCGAGAATAAGGTAACGGTTCCTGCTTATTCGTTAGCACTTCCAGGATGTCTCAATGCGCGGACACAAAACATACTTGTGGCCAGTTTCTTCCGACCCCAGAATGTCGTTCACGTATAATATGTAATCGCTGTCTTCATTATCAAACCCGTCGTTCTTTACGCCCTTACTCGGCTTCGTAAGCACCCTTCGCGGATTTCGGGAGGACTCATATTTGAAACTGGGGTTGCATATTCGATAAGTCGATGGGAGATGGCTTGTGAGGGCTTGGAGTGGCTGGATCGTATAGAATTAGCACGAAACTGAATATCACATAGGTGATGCCTTGAACCAAACTTACACTTATGAATCCACCTTCTGGGTTTGCTCTACGGAAGGCGGGCTGCGCATTAACTTTCGGTCGCAGGTCGTTCGTAGTACGCACTTTCGTAAATTCTGGAACAGGGCCTCTTCCTGGAGGACCTTGCGCTGATTGAGGTACCGGTCGTCGGGGAGATTTAGCGTCGTTGTTGCCAAACACCGCATTTAGCTGTGCCGTTGCAGATGTTGGATAACTCTCATTGTTGTTATTGGAAGAGAATGGTTGAATTGGTGGCAGTGTTTGACGATTCGAGTAGTAAGAAGTCGGAGAAGCGTAGGATATGGATTTGGAGGGAGATTGACGGTTGGCAGATGCCGGCGACATGTACTGACCTGAACTCTGCGGTGTCTGCTGCGACGTGCTATATGGTGAGGTTGGCGATAGAGTCTCCATGGGAGAGTATCGCTGAGCTGCAGCAGAAGGCTCTTGTTGTGAGTGGTTCGATAATCCTCGACTACCTGACAGATGCTGTTGATGATGAGGGCGCATAGGATACTTCATATTGTAAGCGTCGCCAGAATCTTGCATGGCTACATCCCCGTTCCCGTCCCTCATGTGTGGTGTCGTAGGAGAAGCAGCAAGAGATTGAGGATGTGATCCCAGACCTCCTTGATATTGATCGAATGTAAAACCTGCGGGAGGTTGGGTTTGGGGGTTTGGGTTATAATCTCTAGCCATTTGTGGATGAGTTGGTGGGGGGTTTCCGTTGTGCCTTCTTGCAGAACCCGATGGGTCAGAATAATTCTGCCACTGGTCCATTTTGACGATTCGGTGGAGATTGTTTCAAGACTGTGAGTGGGGATAGAGAGGATGTTGGGCACGATTGTCGGCTTCTGAGGTAGTGCGTAAAGCACGAGATTGGAGCGTCGCAGAGTTGTAGTCGAAAGAGCTCACTCATCACCCAATGAATGGGAATGGATGAACGCGTCGCAAAAAAACCCAAATGAGACCTCTCTAGAGGGAGGACAGAGCCCTGTTTGATAGATAAATTCCCAGTGTTTATCAACGATTCATGGTGAATTGTGAGGGGGAAGAAAAACAAAGATTGGGGGTGGTATAGAGATAATTATTATTCAGTAGTCGGTATTCAGAAGTACGAGTAATCGTGGTGAAATTCGAGGAATGGGTGGATGATGGATGATGCAGCAATGGCTGCAATGTGATCGGCCCACACTCCCGCTTTGCTAGGTTGAAACTGGCAGGCCTGGGTAGTAGGTACTGTTTTGTTACACTAGCGGAACGAGCTGAGCTGTGGATGAAAGTGGCAGATGGGCGGGCCTTTTCACTGTACCAGATCTCTTAAGAAGAATATTTGGCATGAATAGATTCATAGATTCGTAGATTCATAGATTCCCAATACGATCGCTGAGATACAGAATATTGCCGGTTCTAGGGGTACGACACCCATCTACGCGCTGTGAGCGTCGGGAGATGGGTATAAATAGAGGTGCAAAGTCCAATAACAAGGCACTGGCATGCTGCAATGCTGCAATGCTGCAATGCTTCCAAAGAGTTATCTCACTATATCACTGCAACATTGGGAGGTGGCGAGTGGAACGTCCGCCCCAGGTTATAATAGCAGTAGCTGAGGAATATAAAGTATGCTCGTCCCCTACCAAGTCAAGGCGCGACCGGCAAATTTGCCAATACGAAGAAACAGCATCAGAAAGCCAAGTCTACTTCGTAGAAAGACCAGATCCCTCAGGGTCCCGTCAAAGGATTGACTCAACGTCTTTGCCGTTGTCATTGGGGGCCGGCTCTTCTCATGGACACAGCACAGTAAGCATTCATTGTCCATCGTCCCTTTTAGTGTCTCTCCTGACAATGGGACAACTCACCCGTACCCCCTTTTGTGGTGGTCCCGTCTTTTCCCCGGATATCTGAACTGTGAGTGATAAATGTGTAGGGTGTCCGTCCTCTGTACAGCACCCAGCCGTCGACCATCGACCCTTCGGGACACGACAATGATGCAGTCGAGAAGTCGAGAAGTCGAGAATCGGAAGGATGACGTTATTAGCGAATGCATTGGATCACATTTGATCTGATCATCAGAAATTTCCCCTCCAAAGTCTTAAAGATAAGTACCAGACTCGATATGTCCGTGGTACGGTGAGAGAAATGACAAAGCCGGCCATGTGAAATTGATCCAAGTCAATGCACGTGAAAATTTGAAACATAAAATCATGTTGCTGACTAACTTAAGGCTCCTGAGGCTAGACCTTAAGGCTGGAGGCAGATAATTTATGAAAGTGCCTCAAGTGCCTCAAGTGCCAAGTACTTAGTGCTTGCATTAGCTAACCTTGCCTTATAATGACGCATTCGGCGTGGAATTATTCTCACGAGAAGGTACTCGAGTATATCCTCCAACTTCCACTTTGTGGCAACCTCTCGATTTTTGCTCATTTCTCACTGGTAGCTTGAACTATGCTGCTGCTTTCTGCTAGGAGGGTTGTAAATATTTCAATGTCTTAAAAGTCGCCTCGTTCATGATTTCTCACTCTAATCGTGGTTTAAGTTCACCTTCGTTGATTCTAGGCAACCTCTCTCGAAACTAAGCGCATTTTCTCTTCTTACGCCGGACTTCTCTGCGCTACTGTTGGCGTGTTCAGAATACTCAATCTATCCGATAAGTGCTCGAAATGGAGCCATCTCGCGGGCACCACGAGCGCCACACTGAGTCGAATCGCATCAAGTCCGAAAGCATGTCTCCAAAGCTCAGCAACGTCAAGCTACAGAGAGAGGATACTAACAACATCGCTGAAGCAGCAGCAGTCGCAGCAGATGAAGCTCTTCCCGACGAAGAAATTACAGCGCCCCAGACCCAGGCAGAAGATGAAGCTAGCGCACTGGCAGGATTGACAGAAAATGTTCGCGATCAGGAGGATCTTGAGAGAGATATCAATAATCAAGCCAATCTAGTTCTCATAGAACAAGAAGACAAGCGCGATCAAAAGCGTATTGACAAGGTCAGGAGCAACATTGAGAAACTGGAGAACCAGAAACGAACTCAGACCCGTCGCCTTAGCACGCTCACGAACAATCCACTTATGCGCCAACAATGCCTCAACGAACTCACTGAAATCGATGCCGAAATCTCCTCTCTCACGCAAGACATCGCAGATATACAGAAGCGCATAGATGATAGACATAAAGGCGCTGAAGCAGACGCCAGCTCTGTCAATACCAATAAGCGCATGCCCAATGAAAGTCAGAGAGATTTTCTCATTCGAACTGGGAAGATCACTCCATTTCAGCGGACATCTGACCAAGACATCGGGAATTCTCAGTCGGCTCTTACAGAAGCATTATTAGGTGCCGAGGAAGCGGAGGGAGCCGGAGAGCCAGAGAATAGCGAGGCGGAACCAAGATCACATCAGAATCTCAGGTTACCTGGCTTCAGAGATGTTTCTGACAGCACACCTGGTATCACAGAGGCTGAGTTTGGTTTGCGTCCGAGGAAGAAGCGCAGATTGGTCGAAGGTTCCTCGGTGGCTCTCCGTAGTCGCGAGTCTTCTGCAGATACATTTGCGCCGGACCTTTCTAGCGAGGAGCCTGACGACGATCATGAAGATGAGGATGATGCCCTGATGACAGCCAGTACAACAAAGAAGAGATCAAAACCAGGAAAAACTCTCAAATCCGATACACAAGACCTTGGTGGGATTGATGATGGCAATGAACAGATGTACCAAGCACGTCTTGCGCGCTGGGTTGACGAGAGGAGTACAGCTCGGCGACATCTACAAAAGAAACTCAAGGAAGAAGAAGGTGGCGGAGGAGAGGCTGCAACTACTGAAGATTCAGAGACTGAGGAATGGTTTAAACCATGTCCAGGGGCTCCCGATCATGAATTTGAAAATGGTCTTAAGCTTCCTGGTGATATCTACCCCGCACTCTTTGACTACCAAAAGACTGGTGTGCAATGGCTATCAGAGCTCTATAATCAACAGGTCGGTGGAATCATTGGAGACGAGATGGGCTTAGGAAAGACAATTCAAATCATATCATTCTTGGCTGGCCTTCACTACAGCAAAAAGCTGACGAAACCTATTATTGTTGTCGCGCCGGCTACGGTCCTCCGTCAATGGGTGAATGAATTCCACAGGTGGTGGCCGCCATTGAGAGTATCCATTCTACATAGCTCAGGGACTGGAATGTTGAATGTCAGGAATGAAGGCCGATTAGAAGATGATGAGGAAGAGCTGCTCTATAACAGCGCAAGCAGAAAACCTCCGAAGACCCAAAAGCTAGCGCAGAAAATTGTCGATCGCGTTGTCAAGCATGGTCATGTCTTGGTCACCACTTATGCTGGGCTTCAGACTTACAGTGATACTCTGATTAATGTCGACTGGGATTACGCTGTCCTCGACGAAGGTCACAAAATTCGAAATCCTAACACAGCCGTCACGATCTACTGCAAGGAATTACGAACACCCAACAGAATTATCCTTTCAGGTACCCCCATGCAAAATGGGCTCATCGAGTTATGGTCTCTATTTGATTTTGTTTTCCCAATGCGTCTAGGCACGTTGGTGAATTTCAGGCAGACGTTTGAGATTCCTATCAAGATCGGTGGGTATGCGAACGCGACTAATCTGCAAGTCCTGACAGCTACAAAATGTGCAGAGACCTTGAAAGATGCAATCAGTCCCTATCTCTTACAGCGGTTAAAGGTTGATGTCGCATCCGACTTGCCAAAGAAAAGTGAGCAGGTACTTTTTTGCAAGCTTACCAAGCCTCAAAGACAAGCCTATGAGGAGTTTCTTGCCTCGGATGACATGACTTCAATCCTGAATCGGACTAAGCAGTCTCTTTATGGTATCGATATCTTGCGGAAGATTTGCAATCATCCAGATCTGTTAGATAAGAGATTAAAAAACAAGCCAGGCTACAAATGGGGCAATGGCAACAAATCTGGAAAGATGCAAGTTGTGAAGGCGCTATTGCAAATGTGGAAACGCTTTGGGCATAAGACTCTACTATTCAGCCAGGGCGTTCAAATGCTTGATATACTCGAGCAATATGTACGAGAACTAGAGGGCTTCAATTATCTTCGCATGGACGGTAGCACTGCCATCAAAGACCGACAAACGCTTGTTGATCAGTTCAACAATGATCCAAATATGCATGTCTTCCTTCTTACCACCAAAGTTGGAGGGCTTGGAGTAAATCTCACCGGGGCGAATCGAGTAATCATCTTCGATCCCGACTGGAATCCGTCCACGGATGTTCAAGCTCGTGAACGTGCTTGGCGTCTTGGTCAGAAGAAAGAGGTCACTATCTACAGATTAATGACTGCTGGTACAATTGAAGAAAAGATTTACCACCGACAAATCTTCAAGCAGTTCTTAACGAATAAGATTCTCAAGGACCCGAAGCAGCGTCAAACATTTCAGATGAAAGATCTCCATGACTTGTTCTCCCTTGGAGAGGCAGATGCTGGCAATACCGAGACCGGCGAGCTGTTCAAAGGCACGGAAGTCAAATTTGACAAAGACCCAGCCGCTGCAACTCCTGCTAGTGTCGACTCTGAACCAGCTCAAGGAGATGCTGATTCCGATCTACGCAAAATCGCAGGTGTTGCAGAACTGGAGCAATTCCGTGCTTCCTCAGAAGAGAAAGAAACCACCGAAGAGTCAAGATTAATGGAAGGTATTTTTGCCCGCTCCGGAGTTCACAGTGCTCTCGAGCACGACCAGATTATCAACGGAAAGAGAAAACTAGCAGCTGATCGCGGCATGGTTGAACGCGAGGCCAAGAAAATAGCTGCCGAAGCTGCCGCCGAACTGCGTAAAGCTGGCGAAGCAGCACGAAACTTGACACCTGGAACGGTGACCTGGACTGGCGAGTATGGTTCTGCTGGCAGACCGACAAATATTCGACGCGGCGCAGGACCAAGTTCGTCGGCCATCCTGTCTGGGTTGTCGAACAGACAAGGCATTGACCAAGGCGGAAGCGCAAGCACCTCACGCTCTGCTACTCCTGGTACGACCGCCCAACCGCGAGCTCCTGATTTCATGCGGATGATTCAGGGATTCCTCAAAAGACAAGGTGGATCTGCACCGAGTCGCGCAATTATCAACCACTTTAATCGATATTGCGTAAATGATCGGGAAACAGCTCGTTTTCAGGCTATGTTGAAGGAGATCGCGACTTTACAGCCGGGTGCAAATAGTCGCACTCCAGCGAAGTGGGTTTTGAAGGATGAGTTCAAGTGATTTTATACCCTTTTGCCTTTTGAGAAAACTTTTGCGATGATTTGGAAGGCGTTTTGGTAGAGGGGAAAACATCCTATAAGTGATTCGATTGCGATATAAATGATCTGCTCTGGGAAGCTTTTACTGCAATACATGGCTGGCGTTTATGGAGATGTCGATATGGAGGGGTGGTGCATAGGAAGCAGATAACTTACATCTCTATCATGAAACTCAACGAGAAGATGAAGAACAGGATATCATTCAAGTGGAACCTACGTGTGAAACCATGAAGATTGAATCAAATCGAAATCAAATCTATTCCCATTCCCCAAGCACATCACATCTTGAGCCTTCCCAAATAACCTCTAGACCAAGGAACACCAATCGAAAGGTAACATGCACAAACAACCATAACGTCATTCCCTTCCACAACCCTACCACAACCAACTCTGTACTGTTCTCCTTACCCCAGATCTTCATCTAATCTTACACCTAAACCGGCATTGTCACTTACTCACCTACTACGTACTTACCTACACTCAAGCGTCACCACAACGGTAAACAACACAAACCACCACACGTCCCACGTTCCCCAAACCAACTAAGCATTCCTCACCGTAATCCATCTCTCGTCCCACGGCAACGTAGCACGGTACCTTCCTGACAGCACGACTGCCGTACTCCGTCCGTAGCACGGTATGATATTTTGCCATGACACTAATTCCTACCCCGCATCGCACCGCACCGCACCGTACCGCAGCGATCTAACTATTTGTGTAATGTGTTCCTGTGTGTGCGTGTGCGTCTCGTATTCTGCGTCTTGTTTGTCATATCGCATGGTGAGATGGGAGTATGCATAGTATATAGTATAGTACAGTCTAAACGGATGAGGATCCGGCAGAAGAGCAAGTAGCACGGGATGTCGATCTTTTCTTGGCAGAGTGCAGGAGTGCGGGGTGGAGATGGGACTGGAGGTATCGGGCCGTTGGGGGAGGGTTCAGATGTATGTCATGGGGATTGGGGTGGTGTTGCTCTGGGCTCGTATTTGGAATGCTTGAGGTGAGAGGTTTGTGGAGTTGGGGATTGGTGATGGGGTGGTGTGAGTGGTTGGGTATTGTAGTGTAGTGTATGGCTGTTTTAGTGCAGTGCATGGCTCGCTAGGATAGGATAGGGATAGGAGAGGGGAGGGGAGGAGGTGATCGTGAGAAGTGGTGTTAGACGAACATGATGGATACTTGCACGATTGCCTCGATACGAAGATGGTCTGATGACGAGTTGCCTGATCTGAGGGGTTAGAAACCTATTCCATGAATAGTATAAAAAAAACCAAATACCTCTCTCCTTCAACCTGCCTTTCTTGTCTTTCCTTCCATCATCACCAGCAAACAAGTCTTCTCAAGCCATATCACAATCTTCAACTGCAACAATCACTCAACCAAAATGCTCACCACACCTATTCTCTTCCTCGGCGCCCTTGCGGCTTCCGTCTTCGCTGCACCAGCCGAAAAGCGCGCCGCCGCAATAATTGAAGGCGTTCAATGGAAAGCCTCGAACTTTACCCGTCGTACGTACTGCCGCTTCGTCCTGCTTGGTTTAGTTTGGATTGATCACCAGAGCCATGAATGATGTGAATGCGTTGTGCTGATACTCGAACTTCTAAGCTTGCACGGCAACCGTCTGCTCTTTCAATTTCGTTATTAGTGTTCTTGCTTCGGGCACTGTCACGAATGGTGTGTTAACTCTCTTCTGCGGGTCATCTCCCTTTACTTCCAATTCTTCTTTCCCCTGCGCACCTACCTACCACTCCAACTTCCATCTCTCTCGTCCCTTCTCACACCTCTCCTCATTCCTCTCTTCCCTTCTCATACCTCTCCCCATCCCCATTCCACCCCCCCACTAACCACCCACTCTCCTCCAAGTCCCCTGCGTCTTCACCGATACCGCCCCCTCCAACGCCTCTACGCACTCCTTCAACAGCGTTTCCTGCGCAGCCCCCTCCAACGCCTGGCAAATAAACTGGGGCTACAACCCCAACGGCGATTTCGCCGTCATGACCGTAGTCAACACCATCGCGAGCCAAGACGCATTCTTGTGAGTTGTTCCTCCCATTTATCGTTCGTGAAGCGGAAGACATACACATGCCTATGAAGGGCATCAAGGAGAAGAAGAGAGATAGCTAACGTAATGATGTTGGAAAACACAGTGGATATGATCAGGTGGCTAAAGCGACGAGTTTTAAGGACGTTGGGCCGCAAAGTGTGTATGCTTTGGGTACATTCAGCTAAAGATATGTACAATGTTCCATGGCGAACCATCTAAGGCAACAGAGGTAATGGTCTGGGGAGCCGAATTGAGAGGAATACGCAAGTACTTGGGTAATGAGTTCGTGGTGATTTAGTTTGATTGGATTTGATGGCTTGGATTTTAAAAAGCTTGCGTAATTATTGCACGAGAAAAAAAAAAGGAGGAAAAGAAACATTAGTAGAAGTGCGCTTACTGTAGTTATTCCTTGAATAACGAATCGTAATGGGAGATTCTGCGATGCTGCACTAGCGGAAACATTATATAACTTTTGATATGAGCCCACCAATTTGCAGCTCTGCATTACTGTTTTTGTTTAAAAGTTTGTCAGATTTATTTCAAGAGCTCAGCTTTTCCTGGCAAGCCCCCTCTAAAACGCCATATGGTTAGTTACAGCGCTGTAGTATACCATTCCCAATGCATTAACACATCCATTCATTCAACCTCTGACCGCAGCACCCAAAGCTCCACCAGTGAATTGTGTTCCTCCGGCTTGTCTTGGAACATTTGATAAACCACCGCGTCCACCTCCACGTCCTCCGCGGCCACCTCTGTTGCCACCACGTCCACCACGAGCTCCTTGCCTCTCAAACGCATTAGCCGTGCCTTGTGTTCTTGTCTCGAGAGTTCGTTCGTTGCTTTCGATCAAGCCACTGGCTTTGTCGCTGAGGCTCAATGCCAAGCTCTGGAGTCTGCTCAACTCAACACCCTTCCTGAAGATGATTGATGAGTTAACTTGGTCCAGTGCTGCAGCAAGTTCCTCGTGACTAATCATTTTGCTAACAATAGCTGCGACCTTTCGATCTGTGAGTTCGAACATAGATGAGAGGGTGCCAACGGAGAGGGTGTCGTAGTAAGGGGCATAAGTGAAAAGGTATGTTCGGAGACCTTCCTCCTGGATTTGTGCGGAAAGCATTGTTTTGATCTCGTCAGGCTTGGCCATGAGTTCCCAGATCTTGATGGAGTGAATGAATTCAGTCGCCTTCTTCCACTCGCCTTGGGCCAATGCCTTTGATGCTTGCATAACATGGTCTCTAGTGTTCTCAGGTGGACCTGTGAAGATCTGGCGTTCATGGTACTCGAGCATACGTCTGTACGTCTTGCTGATGACTCTCTTTTTGATATCTGGAGAAGAGCCGGTTTGGGCGAACAGAGGAATTTCCAAAAGCATACTGCATGTGAGGTAAACACATTCAAGAAGTTCGAGGTTGATGTGCATATGGAATGGAAGTTGGCGTTGTCTCTCAAGACGTTCTTGCTCCGGCGATACTTGGTTGTATCTTTGGATCATTACACCCTGTGCTAGCAATTCCTTTTGGCGGCCACTTCCACAGATCTCTTGAAGGGTGGTTTGAGCCTCATACACCAGCCCTGCGCGGAAAGCGCAAAGACCGACTTGTACAAGGGTTCGGTTGAAAAGGATCTGGCTGTGGACGTCGAAAGCATTAATGGTCTCTTGCAAATGTGACATGAGCATCATATCACGAGCCTTATAGTAATTGTCGTGTAGCGCCTCGAAGTAGATCTGGCAGAGCATTGCACGAGCTCGAATGATGCCCTCACTGTTGATGAAAAGGTAGTGGCAGAGTGTGTTTACGAGGGCAGAAGCATCCTGAACGGAGCCGCGTGGGGTGATAGAAGAGTCAAGGTTTTCGGGCACTGCCTTCCAGCAGTTTTCATCAAGAATTTTGATCACAGCGGAGGGCTATAAACGGATTAGTAAAGCTCTGAAAGGGGGCTATTTTGCTACGAACCTTGAAGTAGACGTGCTCTAATCTTCTCATGACAATTCTGTTCAAGTTCTCTTGCGGCGCGTTCAAGCTCTTATCCTTGGTAATTTCCTCGTTGTATAACAAGGTCCTGACAATGTTGTTGTATAAAGCACTTTCATCGGATAATCTCTCAATATACTCGGCCGTGTGAGGATCAATGTGTTGCAGGGATCGCGTAAGCTCATCATCCAACCTCTCAGCGTAGGAAACAATGCTGCCGGGAATCTTGAGCTTCTCGCCTTCATTGACTGTCGGAGCCTTATCGTCGTCATCCCACTCCTCCGCATTTTCCACTACCACCAATTCTCTGTTTGATTCAAGAACTTGGAGAAGGATGCCAAACTCTCGTTCGGCTGCTTTCCATTGCTCCTGCGACATGTATGTTTGTGTTCCGGTGGTCATATCGAACCGCGTAGAAATCAGCGTCAGGAGAACACGGATTCGTTGGTAAGGTGTGGTCGCCACTTCGTACAACTTTTCCATGATCTTTATCTGCTCCCCACGGTCCGTATTTTTCTTTCCTCTTGACTCCATAATAGTTCTCAGATGTTTGAAGATGCTTTCTGGTGTGAACTGCAACGTCCTGCCGCCTTTGCCAACAGTCGAGAATCCTTCATCGTCATCTTCCAAAGCGATGGTAGGTGCAGCAGAAGTGGACTTTTCTTTCTTGGCCTTTGGAGCGACAGGCTCCTCGTCATCTGACTCCATGAAAGCGTCCTTATCAGCTCTGAAAGCATCGATGTCCTTTTGGTACTCCTTATTGTTCTTCTTGATTCTCTGTTTAACAGCGTTCAAGCCACGGGCGTTCGTCGCGTTCATCTTGCGGGTGGAAACCTTTTGCTTCGCGATAGTTTCGTTCATGAAATCTTCCAATTCTGCGATCGCCTTGATGTAGACTTTTGGGGTAGTGCCGGCCTGTACGAGCTTCGCAACTTGACGGTTGAGCTTATCGAACTCTACATTCTTCGGTCAGCTTTCCCCATGAAACCCATGATCAAGTAAACAAACCTGTAGAAATAGAGCCCCAGTCGTTGATCTTTTCTCCATTTTCAATCGCCTTCACAGTAGCCTCCAATTCTTCAAAGCGCTTGTTTTTGGCACTCTTCACGACCTTCACCTCGTCGTCCCCACTACTCTCAGTATCCGAATCATCATCGTCTCTCAAGAAAGCATTTGCACCAGTCTTTTTTCCAACTCCATCATCACTGCTGGAGTCGGAATCGGAGTCGTCATCATCGTCGTCTTGCTCTGAGCTCTCTTCATCCGATTCCTCCTCTTGTTCCTCGACCTGGTCATCATCGGAGTAGAGATCTTGCTCATCCTCAGAGGAGCTTTCGCTCGAGCTATCACCACGGAAGAATCGAGACATTCTTGAGAAATACCTGTCGGTGATGGCGTTGTGTAAAAAATGGACGTTTGCCTAACAGATAAGTGGTGGTTCTGAAAAGTCGATAGTCCCACTAAGAGATTTGGCGGGGGATATTTAAGCGAAATTTTTTCGAACCCTAAAACGGTGTGAAGCAGAATCAAGCTGAAGTAGTCAAAGCAAAGACTTCATATGAGAGCGGAAGAGGCTCTAGCGATTCCTTACGACGAGTGGAATTCAGTCGAGTAGGATCCTCTACGCAACTCATCCGTTGAGTCATTCCCTCGAGCTTGTCAAGCCATAAATTAAATTCCATTGCTTGCATCGGAATGCAACCAATCAGCGTGCGTTTAGCTCCAGATTGAGCTGCCAAAGAAGGCCACTACATTATACTTGATTTATATTCGTGACATTTCTTTGTCTTACCAGATGTGAGCAAAGAAAGGTAGTTCTACTTCTGATACTATATATTTTATCTTTATCTTAGCTGCTTGCTTGAAGCCTTTCCAGGATGTATGTCAGCTGTAGAGCTTGGACTAGAAGATGCGGTGTGATCGGTATATCTTTGCCCTCGTTCAGAATTTAGCCTCAGGAAATGCCCTGGGCCTGGATGGGTACTTATCTAACCCTTCTACTATTCACTGCCATAACACCAACGGACAAGATTGTGCCATCTGCGCAGAATGCTTCCAATCTTCGAGCTTCCGCATTCCCACATAACGTATAGGAGATTTTTCTTGATTTCAACCTAGAATGCGACTTAGATTTCGACCGTTGGAACGCCGGGCGACCTATAATGCCAGATATTCATTAATATTCCAACCAGTAGACCCCAGACGCCTCCCAATACACGTAGTATGCAGAACTGTTTCGTCAACGTGATCTATCGGTGGATTCCTGCCCAAGATCATGCATCTCTGTCAAGCCAGTCCGGATGCTCTGTAACTCTCCAAGGCTTGATACCATGGGGGTTCTCGGCTCGACTCTTCTTTGCGTGCTCAAAGATTTTCACGCTCTGCTCATCCTTCATCAAACGCTTAAAATCATGGACTTCCTGATTTGCTGTCCGCGCCGAAGTTGAGAATTCAGTAAAGAGTACATCGGCTGTTAGGAATGTTAGATTTTGCCATATGTGGATCTGGGTCAGTGAGCTGCCCTGGGTCACTGAGATTTGCACATACGTGAAGGTTGCTTTGTTGTTAAAGGAGCAATTAACCTTGGAATTGTAGTCCTCAGATTGCGTAACTTCAGAGAAAACCTTGTTAGCTTTTGTCTTTGATTTGTGGACTCGATACGGCTTGCCTGAATATGCATCTCCTTCAACGTCTTCATAGCCTGATCAAGTCGCTCTTCATCCCAGACATCTTCATCAGCCTCAGGGGCGGGTGCTTGCTGATCAGTGCCTGGAGCATTAGATTCAGTTTGGCCAGTCATGATTGGGACAACTTGTTGTCCAGCAGCCATTATCTGAATCTATTTTGGGCAGTGTTATAGGTTAATGCGTTGTGATAGGGCTGAGCTCCAAAAGGGAATGGAACAATAACCTGATGTCACATTGTGTGGAGCTAAGTAGCGTTAGTCCCATTTGTTGGTGTGGAAAATCATTCTGCCGACCCGGACCCAGAGAAGTGTTGGAAATCGATATCTAAAAATCAGCTGAACTTGTTCTGATTTGTATAAAAGATCAAGCCAATTCTTTGTACATATTCTATTAATTGATAATCATAGCTATTATAATCATCATAATTTACTCTGGCAACTATTCCAAAAGCCGAATTAACTCGTTCTCCTTGAGTTCTACGCGGCCATCTCAGTTCTTCTATGAACATCGGATCTTTTATTAGGTTCTCCGTCTAGCTACCAATAAAATATTTCCACCTCATATTATCATCACATCATACATTCACCTGTAGAAAGATTTCAACCCCAGAATACGTTCTGATTACTACGGTCATTTCAGACCCGTAGTTATGGCCGAAGATCCCTTCGTCGATAGCTCCGTAGCTACATCAACCGACATAGCTCCTATGGAAGTGGATGCGCCAATCACCACGGTCGTCGAGGAACCAGTTGATGTAACGAAAACGGGAGAGACCAGCTCCAACCAAGATCCTTCATTTATCCAAAACCAGATTTCAATTCAAAGAAGTCCATCTACGGCAAAATCACATATATCTGCATTATCCAGAAAACTCTCCACCAAGTCCAATGGCAGCCCTCGTTCCACTTTGTCTCCGTCAAGCAAAGAGGAAGATAAAATTCAGGAAGACGATCGAGGTAGGCAACGAGGAGATTCTGACTCAAGCATTGTCGAAGCAACGAACAATTGCTCTCTCTCCAAATCCAATTCTACCTCTTCTGCACTCTCGGTTCGTTCGGAAAAATCGGCCAAATCAGTTCACTCAGTCAATGTTGTTGGCAGTTACCCCCTCGGAAGTCTTCGAGTGCACTCACCTTCGCCGCCACGACGACCTTCTGGCGATCATCACGAGATTCTGAAGGATGGTGATGTTCTCATTGTCCGTAATATCCCCGGTGGTTCAATCTTCGGCTATGACACCAGATCTTTCACCATCCAAAACAAAGATCATAAATTCGAGGGTGTCAGAGACATCCCAGCAGGTGCTCACTTTGTTTGGGGAGGATCAAGCAACGGTTCATCACGCACCGGATTTTGGCTCATGTCTATGAAGAGAGCTTCGAGTGAATATGGAGAAATCCATGTTTTGAGATGGGACAATTATAACGAGTCTCTAGATGAAGAGATCAGTGAGGCCGAGAAACGAATTCAAAAGGCCAGCATTTCAGAAATCACCAATAGACTGGAGAGCTACATCAGCAATGTTCCCACCACAACCACTACTCAAGATGAAACTTCCACGTCTTCCGCAATGAACTCTGCGTCTGCTTCACCTGCCTTGCCTTCGGACACGGACATGTGGCATCGTCTGACTTCTTGCATCAAGCACCCGTATCTCAGCAAAGTCACTGGCGGCAAGTGGAACAACTGGAAAGTCACATCTAGCCATGATGTTAAACAACAAGGCCCGCCGAAAGATGTACCCAGCAATGCGATGGATTTCTCCCGAGACGATGTCCTCAGCTTCGTTTTCCCAAAAGCTGTCCGTACGTTCTCGGAATTGTCATTCGGTCGTGATCGCACCGAGCAAGCAATGGACACCTCGGCTCACATCATGGCCATTATCAGCGGCAATTGTACCTATGAAGATTCGGACGAGATCATAGGCGAACTTCAGTTCTGCTACGTCACTGGTATGGTACTTGGAAATCTCGCATGCATGGAACAATGGGGAAACATTGTGCGCGTGGTATTCCGTGCCTTCCGCCTCGCTATGGACATGCCAGTCTTCTTCCGCAAGGTCATCGAAGCAGTGCATGCACAATTCATATACGATGACCAAGGTTTCGAATCCAGCATCTTCGACCACGATGCTAACCTGACGGACGATCTCAAGATGATCCTCACGGTCTTTAAATCCCGACTCAACGAGCAACTTCTCTCACACGGCTCGCTACTCACACGAGAGCAGCAGGAAGTCGGAACGGCGTTCGAGGCATTTGAATCCTGGTTGTGGAAATGGGGATGGGATCTCCGCGGCAACTATGTTCGGTCGGGAAAATTCCAGTTGGAGGATGGAGAGATTATTGATGCCGAGTTGAAGGACTTCGAGGCCGAGGATGAACGAGGTGAGTACGCGCCGGTGATAGTCGATCTCGATGAGGAGGGCCGCGAGAAAGACCTTATACGTTGGTAGCGAATCTAAAACTTGTCTTGAAAATATTAAAATCGCATGTTTACCTATACCTACCATTTATGTTGTTGTTGTACGATCTTGCCGTAGACTCTCTTCTACCTCTCCCCTCGATCCACCACCTATCTGAGATTCGCTGTCACCCATTCCACAAATTCACATTCCCACACTTGTCTAACTCGTTACCTGGTGTTGCTTGTATAGGTCCGAAGAAGCCCAAAAGCCAACGTGCAAGTCGCTCCGGTATCTCATGGGTCTTCTAATATTTCCATTCTTCTCCTATTTATGGGATCATAGTACAACTTCGAATTCTCGACGCTTCCTAGTTGATGTACCTCTGTTAATAACATTAATCTACCTCATGCGGTTGCAATTCCAGGGCTTCATGGTCTTCTTCTACCAACTCTACGACTGCTGGATACTTCTTGATAGAACTGGTTGGCTTGGACTGGGAGTATAAGTGTAATAGGAGTTGCAGGAAGAAATGGCGTGGAACAAATAGAAATCTGCAATTAGAAGGTTGTCTTAGAGCCTAAGACTATTATGTAGATTGCGACTGTATGGACAATGGGGTTTAAAAAAGGACTGGGAAAAGAAGCGGTGTGATATTGGCTGGCGGTTTATTGATGATGCACGTGTTGAGAAGGTACCGCATGTAAATATAGCAGAGAGTAGAATCACCAGTATCACTTTAACAAGTCCCAAGGTCTTTTGGCAGTATTTGATTTTCATGGCTGCACTTGTAATAAGCGCTTATGTGACAAATGAGACAAGGTCGACCCTAGCCCAGATATAGAGACCAGGCAATACATGAAGTAAATGCCGTTCCCCGCGTAATTGTCATCAGTTGCACAATAAGAACCAAATCCTGATCCATGAAGCCTGCAATACCACGAAATCACAAACGACGACCACGACGACCTCCCTTGCGGCGGGTAGAGTCGGATGGTGTTGGGGTGACATCCTCAATTCGGCCGATCTTCATTCCGGTACGGGCAAGAGCACGGAGAGCGGACTGAGCACCTGGACCTGGGGTCTTGGTTCCGTTACCTGCAGAGAAGTAAATTAGCATGCTTCAAGCATTTGCAGATTGTCGGTTTCCAATTCTTACCTCCGGTAGCACGGATCTTGATGTGAAGGGCAGTGATGCCCAATTCCTTGCATCGAGCAGCAACATCTTGAGCAGCCAACATAGCAGCGTATGGGGAAGATTCGTCACGGTCTGCCTTAACCTTCATGCCACCAGTAACACGGCAGATGGTTTCGCGGCCACTGGAATCACCCAGAAAGTCAGCCTATGAACCAATTCATTTCCAAATTTTGTGCAACACATGTGTATTTTCACAACTCCACCATTTTCCACATCGGGAGATTTTCAAGGGGCTACGGACCTGAGATCGGTGACGTGAACGAAGGTATCATTGAAAGATGCGAAGATACGGGCGACACCGAAAACGAGTTCACCTAGAATTGCGGGGTCAGTATTCCTGTTCCAATTTGTGCGGAAAAGGGAATTTTGCTCACCTTCTCTGATCTGAGGACCGAGATTGATGTTCTCTTGCGCCGGGCGTGCTGCTTTCTTTGGAGGCATGTTGTTAGTTGCTGGATAGATTGATCGACGAAGTTTCGAAAATTGCCTTGAGGATTTCAAAAAGAATGGCAGGTCGTGAAATTCAGAAATTTAGCGAGTTTGTGCGTGCTAGCTTAAAATAGGCAAGGCTGCTTGAAATTCCTTAGCGTGGCCGGGGCTCAAGAACATCATAAAGTTTTCTTCGCGTCTGTAGAAATTCTTTTCCCCATCATCACTTCACGACAAGAAAAGTTCTTGTGCTTCGGACTCCGCGGTTTTCTTCACCACATCGCGACGAGTTGAGGATACGAGTGTGTTTTAAGTCACAATCTATCTGCAGTTCTCTATCTAGGCTACTGTAGCCTGCCGTTCGACAATGGCCGCAATTCGGACCAAGTTCGACGGATTGAAGGATGAGTTCGTTGTAGGTATCATTGGTATGGGAGACATGGGCAAGATGTATGCCCGGAGGCTCAGCGAAGCTGGATGGAGGTAAACGCCCCTCGATTGAGTTTCGTTGAGCCTAATATGAATATGGTAAGCTACCTCTTCCACCTCCCCCTCCCCATCTATAATGATGACTTGAGTGCATTTGGCTCGATGTATTGTCTTCAGCCGCCTGACTACCATTCTGGTACCAGGTTGGCCGCTGGCTTTCTATGATGAAAAATCTCAGCTACCTTATTTTATTTTTGTCTGAATCAACACAATATTCTTCAGTTTTGCTTCAATTTTTTCTAGGGAATCTTAGACTGACGGTATTTCAATAGTTGCAAAACAAATCCTGCTCACATCAAAGCCTCAAATTCCATACGTACTAATTACGCTGGGTAGAGTAAACGCTTGTGACAGAGAAGAGAAATATGAAGCTTTGAAAGAGGAATGGGCAGATAGAGTAATTACCCAGTGTACGGATAGTTTAGCTGCAGCATATGCTGAGATGTCCATAGAACCAAGTTACAATTCTTCCAAATGGTCATCTCGTCTCCAGAGCAAGTGATTATATTATATACAATGTGGAAGCTGCCTCCATTGGCAAAGTCGTAGCTCAATATGGTCCATGTATAATTTGTTCTCTTCCTGTATTGTCCCAGTCCTAACCATTTGACAGCCACAAAGCAAGGCGCTATTGTTGGAGGACAGACTTCTTGCAAGGCTCCCGAAATAGATGCCTTTGAAAAGTACCTACCACCAGACGTTGATATTGTTTCCTGCCATTCCCTACATGGTCCCGCTGTCGATCCACGTGGCCAGCCACTGGTAAGTTTGTCTCTCCCTCCTCAACCCGCAGCTATCTGAATTTCAACAGATCTTCATCAAACACCGCGCATCCCAAGAGAACTTTGAAAAAGTCGAGCATGTCCTCTCTTGCCTCGGCTCCAAACACCACAACCTCTCCGCTCGTGAACACGACCGTATCACCGCCGACACCCAAGCCGTGACTCACGCGGCTTTCCTCTCCATGGGCAAAGCCTGGCACGCGAATCAACAATTTCCCTGGGAAATCGCCCGCTACATCGGCGGCATCGAGAACGTCAAAATCAACCTCACTCTGCGCATCTATTCCCAGAAATGGCACGTGTACGCCGGTCTAGCGATTCTGAACCCCTATGCCAAGGAGCAGATCCGAGAATACGCACAAAGCGTCACAGATCTGTATAAACTGATGCTCGGCGGTCATCGCCGAGAACTGGAGGAGCGGATCAAGAGCGCAGGACGTTTCGTCTTCGGTCACCGGAAGGGGAGCTCGAATGAAGACTTACTGCTTCGTGACGAGGTCCTTGATAGGTTTTCTTTGGGTAGAAAGCCGGAGACGCCTACGCCTAATAACCATCTTTCGCTATTGGCCATCGTAGACTGCTGGGCGCGTCTCAATATCATTCCGTATGACCACATGATCTGCAGCACGCCCCTTTTCCGTCTTTGGCTTGGAGTCACAGAGTATCTCTTCCGCAACAGCAAATTACTAGATGAAGTCATCAATACCGCAATCGAAGACAATACTTTCAGATCCGATGATCTGGAGTTTACGTTTGCGGCGAGGGGATGGAGCGAGTGTGTTGAATTTGGAGATTTTGAAAGCTGGAAGGATAGGTTTGAGAAGACGCAGACGTTCTTTGCACCGAGATTTGCGGAGGCGACAAAGGTCGGCAATGAGATGATGAAGACAATTTTGCAGAATACCAAGAAGGATTGACGGGCTACAGGAAGGGGTTAGCCGGTTGGGGCGTGTGGGGCGTGTGGGCTGGTGCTTCTCTAATTTTTGGGAGTTGGGGTTTGGAGTATGGCATGGCATTCAACATCGGTTTAGCTTGAGTTTGTTCTGCTTTAGAGCACACAACAGTCACATTTGCTGCTATCTGGGTTCTTCATGTAGCATGATCTTTCTCTACTGTTTCCTTTACTCTCAGTGATGTGGAATGGAACGCCCGTTGAAATATAATGATGAAGTCTGAAAGGTGCAGATATCGCTCACAGCTGGGTACGAGAGTATGTATACATAAACTCACATCTACATATAAATCGTCTCATGACCCACTCACATATCACCAGAATCAGGGAAAGTGTCTTGACCAAATTCTTATTTCCCCTATATGCTCCTTGTCGTGAAAGTGCCGGAATAATCTTGCATTTATCTGCCTAAAATTCTACATACCAGCAAGAAAGGCCAATCCGATGCAAATGCAGCATAACCACTCCCCCAGATCCACACTCCTCCAAGTAAACCCCTTCCTTAACGGTAAGACTTTTGGTATCTGGCTCTGGCTCCGGGACCTAGCACATATATTAGTCACGCTCAAATTTCCACCACAGCAACAAAACTGACCTCCGAATTTCTTTGGCTCGCAACGTCTGTTATCGGCAACCAACAGAGTTCTGTCGTAGGTAACGAGGGCTTGCTTCAATTGGTTCTTGGAGTGCTCATCGACGAATTTTTGGTAGTAGGCGACGATGGCCTTGGAGATGGCTTGACGGATGGCGTAGATTTGAGATGTTTGACCACCACCGGTAACTCTGACACGGATATCGACACCGGAGAATCTCTCGAGACCGACGACGAGGAGGGGTTCGTAGACCTTGAATCTCAAGATCTCAGGTTGGACCAAGTTCAATGGCTTTCCGTTGACCTTGACAAGTCCCTTTCCGGCCTATATCCTCCTTCATTAGCACACTGATCCTTCCATTCTCGACCGGATTGGTCGGGGGGGTTCGAGGTAGGGTTGCTTGGACTCGATGCGTACCTTGCAGTGGGCGACTGCGGTGGCTATTTGTCAAATGTCAGTTTATTGATCTCTCCAGACCATTTGGCTTATTTTGGGCAACCTACCAGTCTTCTTCTTTCCGAAGCACTGAACTGACTGAGTAGAAGCCATTTTGGAGTATTCCTGTGTAGAAATCGATTTAGTATTATTCCAAGCAAGATTTTCTCCACGTGTGCGAGCCGTAGAAAGTGCGCCGCTCCCCAATTGTCCAACAATCTCCAGGAATTTCGACTCGAGCGAGGTGGTAAGAAAGGGCTTACCTTGGCGTAGATAGTCGAAGTGGTTGAAGTGCTGTCGTCGTTGTCGCGATGTTCTTTTTCGTCGGTATATTTTTCATTTGGACAAAGTGCGTACCATTCCAGCATTAGCGAAAGTGGCTAACACCAAACTAGCCTAGCACATTTCCTGTAGCACGGACCATGCTTCCAGACATCCTTATCGGATTGTGATTGCTTGTGATACTCTCATATCCTACAGTGGTGAAGACCAGTCGACGAAAGAGTCGTAACGATGTCTCGTAAAGGTGTTGGTCTGGCTGCGTTCGATCGCTCTCGAATCACGTCTGCTCAATATGCCTCTCATGGAAACAATCTACGAAGTTCTCATTCCACATCACTAGCAACCCAACTATCCGTCTTCCGTTCTCTACTCCAGCAATTTGCTCAGACTCATGCGAAAGATATACGGTCGAATCCCACATTTCGTGCCGAATTTGCGAGAATGTGCGCAGCTATTGGAGTTGATCCACTAGCAAGCAGTAATAATGCTGGTGGAAAGGAAGGCGGAGGAAGCTTTTGGGCGCAGATGCTGGGCACAAGTGTAAACGATTTCTATTTCGAGTTGGCTGTCAGGGTTGTGGAGGTTTGCGGAGCTACAAGGGAAGAAAACGGCGGACTTATTGGTGTTAAGGAGGTCAAAGATAGGATAATGAGTACCAGGATGGAAGGTGGAGCAGAGATCACTGAGTGCATACTACTTCACCAAGCTGATATTATTCCTCTGCTGATTGTATGTCTAGTGATGATATTCTTCGTGCAGTGACTACTCTGAAACCTCTTGGTTCCTCATATTCTACCATAACGGTTGGCCACAAGACTTACATTCGCTCCATTCCCAAGGAGCTTAACACAGATCAGAGCGCAGTGCTCGAAGCTGCGCAATTGCTCGGATACGTCAGCGTCTCTATGCTTATGTTGAACTTGCGATGGCCAAGGGCAAGAGCCAAGACGGCCATTGAGGATCTCGTTTCCGAGAGCATGCTCTGGGTCGATAAACAGAGCGAGGAATGGGAGTACTGGAATCCTGGATTTATGATAGGAATCGAAGAATCTGGAAAGGCTGGATGAACAGTTTTAGAAGAGGAAAAGCCAGTGATCTAGGGCATAACCCAAGTGGTTATGATTTGGAAGACGATAAAGCCACAGGCTGCAGCGGCCACGAAGAAAACGATAAGTTCGATGGTGCAAGACTCACACAACGAGATAGCGCGAGGGCCGTACGGAGTCGAGAAGAGGTAGGAACGAAGCGATATGGTGAAGTAGCCGTGGTAGAGAAAGAGGCACGCCGATTGTATGTTACAGTGAAGCCAAAATAAGACCTCCATGTCCTAGACATATTCCTTTCTGCCAAGGCCCTTCTTTCGCATGATTCTCTTTAAGCATCGAGGTCGCTCTTGTCATATTCACTACACTCTCCGTAGTTCATGTTCTTCTCAGTCCAAGCTGCAGTTACTACCAGAGTGTCATCGTTCTTTTTTATGTTGTTACATTGGTATAAGAACGGCAGGATGCTACCAAGGGCAAGCATCGCATACACCATCAGCATTCCTGTCTTTCTCTCTAGCCAAGGACATATTCATGGCATAGCAATTTTTACGGTAACCATCATCGAAAGCGTCCAAACCACTCAAAGCACTGGTCCAGGTTCCAAGGTTTCGCTAATTGTTCTGAATGAATGCTTCTGATTACTGCAACTGTAATAGGTGGAGGACCTTAGCAGATTTTGAACCTCGTGGATCACATACCTGAGCATGTGCATCCCTATTCTACAGTAGTATATCCTCATCTACATCCTGTTTCCACGCTACACTACTTTCCAAATTCTCTGATCTCCTCCCCTTCCATTTGAAAGAGATTCTCTTATCATCTCGTCCCGCGACTGGCTGCAACCACGGCAATAGCATAGCGCACGCACGTAGCGTATCCGCATCTACATTTCAAATGCACTCCCTTTCTAGCGGCATATATCTTTTCAGCACTTGTCTGACACATCCAAACCACGTCGTGCCATTCCTCAAACTTATCCCCGCAAAACACCCTCAATTACCATAACACTTCGACAGAAAAGCTCTCTTTTCACTTCTCCTCCAAATCGAAACACCTCAAATCTCAATCTATCACAACCCCCATCAAATCTTTCCATCCATCCATCCATCCACCCTCTAATCTAGTCCTCTCCAAAGCTTCGCAAATCCATCACACCAACCAAACACCCCTCTCCCTCTCCTCTTACCTCCCTACATAAACAAACCCTACTCAACCTCCCGCAGCACAGTATAAACACCCCGCATTCCCCTCTCCTCCTTTCTCTTTTCCGAAATTTCAATATTCCACCCTTGGGAGACGCACCTCACGGGGTGCAGGTTCGGCGTCGTGGGAAGTGGGTGTGTGGGTGCGTGGCTGAGGTGATGTAGGTTTGTTGTATGATTTTTGGTGTTGGGAGAGGTAGGGGAGAAGGTTAGATATGACGATGGATGATGGAAGGTGGTGGTGGGCAGATGGCGTATTGCACAGTCATAACGAAAGCAAACACCACAACCCTATAACCACTTTGCATAGATAGATAGAACCAGACAAGTAGATGGTGTGTGTTTTTAGATCCAGGGGTCATCAATATAGCCAAACTATTCCAAAAACTTTCCAAAAATCTGCAAAAGCACATATGCTTTCTAAACACAATCAATTCAAGTCAATCAGCCGGTTGTTAATCCATTCGAAGCACTTCTTGGTCCCTATTATACATTCAGATTGTTGGATATCTCATAGATACATACATAGTATAACTAACTCACAGTTTCCAAAATGGATACTCTCCTCTACCTATACATACCCCTAGGGTTTGACACTTCCGGGAAGACATAGATGTCTAGTATATTCACAAAGGCCACCCCAGAGATAAATGTATGACATGCCGACGCTTTCGCTCAGCAAGATACGCCCCGGGTAGGTTTGAAGCATGCACGGAGCTCGAGATATCCATATCCAGCCGGTTAACTGTACTGATCCTTTGCCATGGGCGGGAAGGTGAAGTCACTCCTGTTCCCTTAAAGAGAAGGAAACATCTGATTTGCAGATAGAGCATCTTGTTGATTCCACATTTACCCACTTCCCCTTCTACCCACAGCTTTCCGAGGTAGAACGTCGACCACGGCTTCTTTCGTCCCTGCAGGGTGAATTATATGTATCTTCATATGTCCTCATCTGCTGAATCAGGTGAATCAAGCAAGCAAGGTATATATAAACCCCATCCCGTCCTTCAACTGTCCTTCCTTTCATTCCAGCGTTCTACCTCTTTCCTACCACTGCGGCCGCTCATTGTTGTGCGAGTCTGACTTCTCGTCACATATGCCTAGGTCAAGGTCATTCTCCACGCGCTCTAGCTATTCAAATAGAACGAAACTCACCCCAGAAATATAATTCGGGGTTCAAAAACGACGGTGAAAACATATAATGATAGTGAAACCATGTCATGGCAGTCAAGGTTCGAAGAAATGTTCGTTTTATTTGCTAGCCCACAGCGGGTAGATGGGTAATGTAGCTCTAATCGATAGCGAGATCAGTACAATCGTATAATCTCGTCCTATTCGTCTAGCCGTTCCCGTTTGTTTGCCCACTGCAATCACCGGCACAGTCACAATCGCACCATAAAGCTTGCGACCTAACTAGCAGAATCGCGTGTCCCAGTTTACAGAACACTATGTAAACCGTTCATGTTTATGATATCGAATCGCACTTCATTGTGACTGCTTTAGAGAATGTATAAGAGGGTACACCCAACACAGGAAAAGGACCTCCCGGTGGAGTGGGCATGTGTAGATGGAAGATCGGAGTTCAGTGAATACGAAAAAGCCCGTTTACATGTGCCTGAGTGCACCTACGATCAGAGAGCCGAAGAGAATACGGCGAGATGGAATATTTAAGACCTGCCATTTCCGAGCTTACGGATAGCTCTGTTGCGGTTCCCGGCTTTGGGGAAAGTTTGGATATCATATACTTATCTCGCCCAGTTCATACGAAGATCGTAGGCATGCAAGCATGCAGTAAAAAGATGAGTTAATAGGAAAAGCATCCTCCTTGTGGATGTTAAGTCTATGTTCGACATCTCAAGGTTCGCCTGCTCATCGGGCAAAGTTCCTCTCCAACGTCTGGAACTCGTCATCGGGGACATGTAACTATCATTCACAAGCCAATACAACGGGTCATAAATCCGAGGTTGAAAGCATCTGAAGAGACACTGGTCTCTACCCAACGACTTCATTTGCGTCCAGCTCGCAACACAGCCACCCATTCGGCAAGATGCTCGAGCCTGCGATCGAATACCAGTCGACGATGCAAGAGATGCACGTAAACATGACGGATTTCTAGTTGAGAAGAAACAAATCGAAGGGAGAACGGAATGGTCAGATAAGGTACATTGGTACATGGGCATGACGACATTGAAACTGAGAATTGAGAATAAGAATCAGAAGTATGATTCATACTATTCAATTGTTTTCTTGAGTACAAATTGAGCATATTGCAGAAACCTACTGTCGACAACCCCCCTTTTACCGTGAACGATGTATTTCCCATTACTCAATAGTTGGACCCTACATGCTTGCGAACATATGTAATGCCGTCATGAACGTACGTACACTCGTACGACGGAAGCTATACGATTGCGCCGTCGAAATGATGGCAGCAACGATCTCCAATTTGCCGAATGTTTGAGTTGTCTACTGTACCATTGATAGTTTGAACAACCTTGGGTTAAACGTGCCACCGAACGCGAAAAGGACGTTTACCTACTGTACAAAAGGGGTTGCATGACGCAGCGGGACAAAAAGCAAAGATCTGCAATGACGACGGCTACTGCAAGCTGCCCAATTTCTACAACGTTTCCTGACGTTGCGAATAATCATCTTCAGGCATCCCATCCCCTAAGACACACAGGGAGAGACATACATTCATCCATCCCAAGTAATCTGCAGTCAAGCCCACGCCAAGGCCCAACGCTCACCATCTGGCTGTCAAAGGTGCAGCTGCAGTTTAGTCAATTCAGATGTTTCATATGCCGACGTGCTGCAGCATCTCGAGTCGTTTCCTACAGGAGCAGAACATGACATTCATTCGGCAACGCCGTCCAGGGAAAACGTAACTTCTACTGGCAGAGCACACGCACGCACGCGAGTCGTTTTTCTTCATGTGCAAACGCAACGCAACGCCGCCACGCCTCCCCTTGTTGCCCTCGACTCGTGATGCATTAGACGACGGGTTTTTTCACCTACAAGGGAATGTTGAAATGTGGCATAATCTCATGCAGAAGACAAAGGGTATGGACAAGACCGAGCAGACACAATAGCACCTCACCGCCTGCTAGATGGCCCGATTTGAGCTCGACGTGCCTGCTTGCCCACGGCTTGGCTCAAGACCGCGAGTCGCCATCCCTACCTGCCGAGAGCGACGCATCGGGGTCCCACGAGCAGAGGCAACCGGAGGAATTGTTCCTACTCCCGAAAAATTGGGGACCTGGCGATGATATGCATACGCGCTCATTTCCTGTGTGTGGCGAAGAAAAAAAAATGGACAGGAAAAAGTACACATAACTCGGTATTGAAGGTAACTGACTCGTGATATCAGGCCGAGATGCGGAGGGGGCCAGGGTTAGCGACCGCAAAAAATAGCTGTCGTTCCATTCGTCCGTTTTCCTGCCCACACACACCTCATTCTCATTTGTGTGATTCGTGAGACAGGAAGTGTTTACTGATGAAATAAAAAAGCTGAAGAAGGGGAGATGGAGACGGCAAGCAATTGAGGGACGTTGACCCAAACATATGATTTCCAGAGTTGCATGAATAGTTTTGCGTGGAACATCCCAACCATCGAAATAGACTTTGATACTAATCGAAGCTGTCAATCCTGCGGGAGATCCGGTATCCTCGACCCTCCAGTTAGTTGCCTACAGTAGGAGTTACAGTAGTAGCACACAGTTTATGGCACGTGCATACCCCGTGTTTGAGCTCCTCCTTCGATCACACGGGGTTTCCAGCGGAACTATGTTCATGCGTTGGCAACTCACAGCACAGGTGCATGACTGTAGGTGCGAGTAGGTACTCTACCTCCGTAGTCATGTACAGTCCAGTCTGTTTAGACTGTCACCTGCAATGTTCTGCCTTCGCTTAGGTCTCCCTAACAGATCAGACTGGTGTGCAGACGCAGGACGCAGGATGCAAGATGCAGAATAAAGTAAAGTAAACTTTTCTACACGTCAAACAATGACGTTGGACGGCGCCTAGCTCTTGTGATACTTTCACGGCCGAGTCGGGGACGAAGATGAGAATATCTAAACCCATGTCCTTTGTTGATATTCTGTACCCTCTGAACATGCAGATCTGGATATTTTGCCATGGCTAGGCTCCAAATGCATGCAAATGACAGAGTTAACGGACAGATCGACGTCTTGGAATAGACATTCCTGTATTTAGCAAATCCTCGCGGGAATGGATATCCTGCGAAAGGTACGCTCTGATCCACGGTCATTTTGCAGTAGCATCAAGTAGAGCCCGCACCCGGATATGCAGATCTAGATAAAGCAAAGCCTAGATTCTCCCCTAGACTTTCCCAGAATCAGGGACTGGGACGGACGCACCGAGACGGAACCAGTCCGTAGGTGCGAGCCTCTAAACGCGGAAACTACTGTGGTATTATCGATAGTAGGCTATGGGTGCGGTGCTTCGTGCTGTGCTGTGGATTCAACTTTGTCTAGTTGTCCAAGATTAACAGCCATGATAGCCCGCTAGGCAGGTTTCGCGAGGGTGCACGGTGGTGTTCGTACATTTCTTAGGATTTTGAGTTTAGTATGATGAATGCACGAATGGATAAATGAATGAATTGAGTTTCTGTTAGCACGGTGGGGCACGTATTCGGCCTAATGGTGGTCGTCGTCGCATCAAGTTCAGGGGGGTGAAGCGATGAATATTAGGAATTCCCGCGCGTAATATTCTTTGTGTCACCCATGCTGGTGGCTGGAGCCTCTTTCATAGGAATCCCTGGATGTGAAATCAGGAAAACTCCAAAGCGGGCTGGCGGGCCAAGTGGGAAGGAGAGACGAATTAATTGATCCTGCTTGTCCTTGCTGGCACGCTGTGCCGCAATATCTACTCAATATGAATTGTATGGAATTGGACAATGATGATTATACAAGGTACCGTAGATATTGCAGGCCTGTAGCAAATGAGGGGTTTAATAAGTCATGTTGATGGGCGCAGGAGGCCTGTTTGAGGAGACAAAGTGGGACTTCGGGTTTGTGTCTGCGATGTTCGGTCATACAGTATTGTCAGGCAGAGGGGCTTGGTTTGGTATCAGATTCTGTTGGATACAGTTCCGATTTGTACCTGGCTACCGCTGCCTGGGTGGAAGAGGGAGGTGGAGGTGGGTGGGTGGAGGCGGGTGGAGGTGACAGTGGTCACTCCTCGCCTGCGGGTGGTTACTTTCGAGCGAAAGATGTCGCGCAGGCTCCGCTACGATGGAGATGGAGAATCAAAAGAAATGGAAATATGGAGACAAGTTGTGCCTTCATTAGGAAAAGATCGGCTTTTGACCCGGTTGTTGAAGTCTTTGAACATCAACCCTGAAGTATCCGATTCCAGACAAGGTTCCTGTGTGCCCTACTCTATGTGAGAATTGAGAGAAGAGGGAAGGCAAGAGAAGAGCAGAGAAAAGATTGTACTGGCATCCGGATTGCCGTCTTAGGTATTCATAATTCGCATGACTAGCCAAAAAGGAAATCCGTGTGGGCACCGAGGATTGGACGCTCACCAACTGACAAGAACCCCCGACGGGAGAAGGGGAGAAGGAGCATGAAGTGAGCAGCCTCGCAGCGAAACTTGAACTAGAACTGTATGACATACATTAAACTTGTACTACCTCAACAGACGCGGTGACTTTTAGCTGCATTTAGAATAAGATGCAGAATCTTGTGTTTTATTAGACACAGATCCTGATATAGCTGTTAGCCACAGATAATCCCCAGACAAGCCGCTTGCAAATCAATAAATGATAGAATGGATGACGGACAGACCGACGGGTCCTTAGCGGCGGCGATGTGACAACAGCCGATCCATGGAGGGGACTGTGCAAGAAGTGATTCTTTCTCTTGGATTTTCCATCTGTCGGCATCATCTAGGCTTGGAAATATGCGTGTACGAAATGCAGGATGGACCATGTAACGCATGTTGAGTGGCAACTGGAAACTGGCAACTGGCAGCTGGCAGCTTGGCAAGAAAACGAGCGCACAGTCGATTGAGGGGCGCGAATATCCAAGGCAGGTGGAGAGGGATCAGAAAGTCTATAATTCTACGAAAGTAAAAGTCCGAAAGGCGAGAGAACCTTGAAAGCCTGACCGCATGAAAGACCAAAAGGGAAATAAAAAGCGTACGAAGTAGACGTTCGTTGTAAAAGGTGGTTGGTGGGGTGGTGATGGTGGTGGCTCTCCGTACTATCCGCTCCCTCCATGCTCTCCATCCTCCATGCCCTCCATCCTCCATGCCCTCAGTCCGGAAGTGGTCCTTGGAAGATGGCCCAAGCGAGCTACGTAGTCGAGTCTAATGTCTACTGCGTACCAAGTTTCCTTTCCAATAGAATGAAGGACGGAACTAGTCCACATTTCTTCAACAGATGATCAGTAATCGTTTCGCGACGCACAAGGTTTGGGCTATATCTCGTACAGTGCGGTTGTAGTTACCCATGCAAATAAACAATGCTTTTGCCTGTTCGACATGCCACTGCTCCAGACTCTCCGACTTTCCACCCTCAATTTGCCTCACAGTCAGGTTGGCAGTGCCGAGGGAGTTCTGCATCTGTTGATTGGCGGTTATTATTGCCATCAAGTAATACAAACACGATAAGAATCGACTTGGTAAGAAAGTCCTGCGCATGGCATTGAGAGCAGAGACGAACTCTTCCGGTCTTTTTACGTACAGCATCAAGAATTCGCCGAGAAACTCCATGGGCCAGCGGCGACGCCCTGGTCGCCAGGAGGCTACATGATCGATGGACCAAGGTTGACTCTGTTCTCGCAGCCAAATGTGGGGATATAGCCAGATGCAAAAATGGGTCTTTTTTCCTTTTTCCTAATGCAGCGGATTGGGGTCCAGCTGATTGGGTCCTGTTTTCGTATATTTGTTCCAATTGAAAATGTGCAAGAGAGACTTCTCAAGCTTGGGACTCGGGAGTGGAGGAAGACTGGCGCAGGCATACGAGCTTATTTCCGTGTCGTACAGTACAATAATAGGAAATCCCAATGCATCGATGATCGGTGGCACATTACTCATGAAAAGGAAGTTGCGTTGTAAGCCTTTATCCAAAGATGCGGTGTGAAAATGCGATATGTCATATTTCCCTCTGAAACTCGAATTACTTCCTCTCTCATCTATATGTTTTCAGCTGTTGTTGCAGCTGTTGCAGCTGTTGCAGCAGTTGTCATTGTCAGTTGTCTAAACTTTCATCCCCCCCATCCAGTCGTTCAGGCTTAAACCTCTTGGTGTTAGCCATATCCTCATCTCTTAGATCGCCCCTAAACGGCGATCTGGTTTGCTTTCCCCTGGTTTTGACGTTGCAACTGATTGACTTGTACCTAGGTACTTGTATGCCTCGTCGAAATCTGGAACATGGCAATTCCAATTCCCATTCCATCTTTGCTCTTAGTAATCCTCGTCCACCAGTCAGCGAAGAGACTGAAGAACTAAAAAAGCCTGTTCACTAGATTTTCCCATGACCGTTATGTCGGGATAGCTACTACTGCGGGTGAACGATTTTAGTAGACTGTAGCCACGACCTTAAAATGCACAACCTGTTACCCAGTCCCAGTATCGATGGAACTAAGATCTTATATCTCTCAGAGGTTATTCTGGACGACATGTCTTCAAAGCTTCACGAGAACATCCCACATTGGTACCGTTGCAATGACTTCTGAAGCACTCGTCGGTTCCAACAGATTTCCAATCTATTCATCCTCCCACTTTTGCTTCTTGCAGCATCTCTCAGCCACACATCATCTCACCGAGTGAGGAACCATGCAGCAGGCACGTCACATCCATTTCATACGAACCTTGTACTCAGTGATAACAATAAACATCTGCCGCGCTTTCGTACTTCTCGTAGCAGTTCAATGGCCGCTCTTCAAAAGGCACGAGAACAAGAAGTGATTGCCACAGACTCTCCATATGCTCTGTACTTGGCATTACATGTAGGGTACGAGTCGCGGCGGCATTGTGGAAACGAGACATGCAGTTGTCATTCGATCAGATGGGTTTCCCTTCACCCATTGCTTACTCTTTTACGTTGGATCTCGGCGGGAGTCACGGACAAACATTAAGTCAGATCACAACTGAACTATCGAAGAGGTATTCACCCGCCAGCTTTGGGAGATCTTAGAAGACGAATTATGGAACAGGAGTGGAGATGCACGAAGGTATCAAGAGCTGGCCAACCCGGCAAGAACAGGGGACGCTGCGGACGTAGACTCGTAGAGACTCGAAAGTGGGCATGACCCCCCGGTACCCCTTATAAATTTTGGGTCAGCTGAGAGACATGAAAGGTGATGTGTGTGCATTTTGCAACATCCGCTCCTCGCATCAATTGCTTTTCGCAGCGTCGAAATCCGACGATGACTTCATCTCAGCAAGCCGAGCAATCATCCAATTTAAGAGAGTGCAAAATGCAAAAAGATGAATCATCTGGATTAGGTGAACATACCCGGGTCAGCCAATGACCGTAGCAAGCAGGTAAGAGGACCGTTTATGCCGGAAACGATGGACCACCAGGGCCCATGGGATTGTGACAGAAAAAAACACGAATAATTGGTAACCAGACATGCCGAAACAGCCAAACTGCGGAAAGAAGAGCAGAAAATTACCTGTCACTTTCACTTTCGCTCCTCTGAAAAGCATTCGCCACTTAAATCATGTAGGTTGGTTACGTATACGACCATCATCACTGCAGCTGCATATCACATGCCAATCAAGAGGACTGCTCGAGCACAATACGTCGTAAAGGTTACATGAGAAAGATCGCGTTGAAATTTGATGAGGTCTTCGCATCGTATCGCCTCTTTCACATCGAGGCGGGACAAATCTTATCCTCTCCTAAGGCTATATCTCGGAAGGAACAGAAACTTTCACTCAAGATATATGTCGAATGGAGATTGGATCATCGTCTCTTGTTACAGATATTCTGAGTATGATGATGTCTCGCTCGGCTTTCCTGCCATCGGTGGTTGACAACTCATCCACCGACCCCAACCTCTTTTCTTCATCAAGCACTTCGAGGTGAGGTTGAGTTTGTGCCCCTCGTCTAATCGCCAAGGAAAGTCAAAATTATGCATATTGCAGGTTGGACTAGCAGCGTAGCAGCGGTCTCTCTTCAGCGCACCTACCTAGTTGGGTTATCCGTGGGGGATGGTCATCATGGTATGGAAGATTAGAAGAGTACTTCGTATGGTTAGAATTGCATATCAAAAAGGTCAAAGGCAGGATGCAGGAGGAACTGGGCCGTGGAAAAAGCAGAAAACCCATTAGAATGAAATTAACCGTTACCAGACCACCTGATATGTCGCATCAATGCCGAAACAGGTAATATTGGATCCGAGAGAGACACTGCAACAGTGCAAAGTCACTCAGCCAAGAATCTCATCCTTCAGGCGGACGTGGATGTCCTGGTCAGGACTTGATCAAGCCACCGCCGACTGAGGTTTCTCTGGAATCTGTCATCCTAGTAAATGTATCTCCCGTGAAATCTGGCCGACTTGGACACACCTCCATACGCAGCAACCTTACCGTAACAGCTTACTACACCCCTTGGCACACCCACTTCTCTCCCATATTACGACGCTAGAGCCACGCACCTTCAGGGTTGACACGCATTCTTTAGCTCGACTGTTATCACTAGAACACGGATTTTCCTTCGAAAACAATTACCTAGTCCCAGTCCCAGACACCCAGAGCGATCCCAACGCCGATTTTCCTGGTCATTCATCGGGATCTCTCAAGCCCGTTTTCTCTTGCGGCGGCTTTAATCTGGTCCCCAGCTGTTTACGAACAGCCTAAGCCTAAGCATAAGCATAAGTTTGATCGAACACTCTTGCACACTCGGTCGCGGCCGACGGTGAAGGAAGCAACCCGCTCGTCAGTAGCCGTCCTTACTCACCACGTAGCCAGGTACTACCTTGTTTTTACTGCCTTGCCTACATTATCTGTCCGTAACTGAAACCTAACCTACTGCTACCTGTGACTGACAATCTTTCGATCCAACTAGATCAGCTAGACTTTAGTTGGAGTAGCACGCAGTTGTCTTGTGGAGATTCAAACCGAAACGCGCGATTATTATCTGGAAACAGACGCCTACGCCTACCTACCCACGCACTGGCTCTGGCTTCATTTTTTTTCCAGACTAATTTCCCCAGAGATCGATTATAGCCTTCCCGCGCACTTGGGTCGCCTACGCAAGCGTCGTTCTATCCTCCCCCATCAACACTATCGTTGTAGGGCCGCACCACACTGGTAAGAGCCCCAGAACAGACACCAAGCAATTGTCTTTGTCGAATGTTGTGCATATTTCTTGATCTTCCATAATTCCATCAAATCTTCAAGCATAATGAACCATCCGCTTCACCTGTCGAGTAACGAGCATTCTGTACTTACTCGTTTTGTGTAGATAGCAATATTCGCAAGGCTTGCCAAGAAATTCCTCCGAGGCTTTATTCTAATATCGCTGCGCTAGTCACTGTGAGTTAGCTTCCTTCAACTATTTCATATCTTAGCACCATCTCAATATCATCGACGAGATACCAGCAAGAGAGGCTTCTCTCTGTAAAGCCTTCGACCTTTGTGTCCTAATTCCCACTGTGGTGTATCGGTGTCTGCGCACCGCGCGCATTCTTTCCTTCGTCATATCTTATCCATTGGACTGAGAAAAAAAAAGTTGTCCGAAATTATTTGTGCGGGTCCTGGCCACTTTTTATCATTTTCATCGTGTATTCACAACTTCCACAACTAACTCACTCTCCCACAAAGACATCACAAAAAGCACTCTTTCTGCTTGACACGCTTTCTTCTTCTTATTCTGGAAGCACGGGTTGAATCATTGCGACAACTTTCCGAACGTCCAATTCATCCAAGTCTTGGTCTTCAAGATCCACCTCGAACACACTACGCGTCGTTAACTCCCAGCCGTTTGCCCGCGTAAACGAACACGATCGGCTCAAGATCCCACGAAGACTAACTTCGATATCTGCGTCCTCGGATATAGCACTAGATCCCGAGACAAACATACTACAGCAAGTCTACGGTGGCAGTGTTCTCAACGCACGCAGACATTAGCCGTCCACGACGCACAGGCGCAGGACAACTCAGCTACTGTGAACACACCACGATTCGAGCGAGCGCCCATCTTCGAATCTCAGATAAGCCGGACAGTAAATAGCTGCTTCATTCATAACAACGGTGTTGCAGTTAGGGGATACAAGTTAAAGACAAGTTCAGGAACAAGGCGCGTCTACTGCAAGACCTTTAAGTGGATTGCACATCTTTAAGTGAACTGTTGAGCGAAAGATCTATCTCCTCGGAACAAGGGCTGCGGAACCCTAGATCATCATCATCTTTATTCAACGCAACCTCTGCTTCCGACTCCAACTGCCTCGAACTCGGTATTCGGGAACGATTTAAGTTTCTGCGTCCACACTTCTTGGCTTGTTCTGGACCCCTCTTACCTCATTGAAAGTCGGGAAAAGGGTTAATCGGAATAGCCAATCCCAGAGGCTGATCTCGTCTTACAGTCTTAGACAGAGGTGAGGGAAATTCAAGACAATTAGTGGCCGCCAAACTTCCAAAGGTTGTCCGCCCAGACTCCAACGCGAATCCGAGGCTCGTCATTTCTATTATTCCCGACACGACTAGCTGGAAGACTACTACAGTATTGGCCCGACTAGCATTTACGCAAATCATATTGTAGCCCAGATCTCTCTAATCCTTGACGAATAAGGATTTGTGACGTGATCTACGGAGGACGGAATACGCTGTCTAGACATCCTCAGCTGGAACTCCCAAGGTACATTGAAGTTGTATAGCGCTACCAAAGGGTCTAAGCTGATCGGCACCACCCAGAAGGGAAAGGCGCATCACCAAACCCGCATTCTTCAACCAAAGCTACCAGCGAAATACCCAGGCCTAACGAGCTAGGGCCCATCTTTTGACCTACCTTGGTTAGAGCTGGACAATATTTATCGTCATTGCTCGAGTCACGAATCATAACCGCGAATCAAGAAGAGTGTGCCTTTCCACAACAAACATACACTAGCTCCTTTTGCGACCGAACTTCCGATCGAAACAAAGGCGACGAGTGAAGGACAATCCGCAGGAGCATATTCGTTCATAACGGGTCGTCCAGATTCAATTCCTCTTCCATCATTCATTCTCCAATAAAGCTCGCCTCGAGGACGCTACGGCACAAAGAGCCAAACTCTAAGAGAGCACAGACGACAATAAACCCACCCACGCATTCACTGCAGGAGGATTGCGCCTTCCCGTGTACGGCTAGTGCGCTCGGAAATCACTCGGTAACGAAGTTTGCCACCATTCCGCTTTTTCTCTTTTTCTCTTTTTAAAAATTTGCGGATTTGCGGATTTGCGGGAGAAAAATTATTTCCAACCTTTTTAGTGGAGAAGGCAAGACGACTTTGTCTGATCAAACATCAGCCACACGCATCCACGCTACCACCCAGCACACGCACGCACACGCCCTCCCCACTAATCTTTTTTCCTCCGCTGCTCTTCGATTCGCAGCAGCGTACGGAATACAGAGTCGTCGAAAGAAGCGTGCGGTAGAGAGACAAAGGATTGGACTGCATTCGCATTTGTCAGATCCGTGTCAGCAAAACAAAAGCCAACAATTCCTAATTCCTAATTCCTAATTCCTCGGTCCAGCCGACACAGCAGCTGCTCAAGTTGGCAACCCGCGCGACAAAACAATTTCTCTCTAAATCGGGCGATCAATCGCTAGATTCATTACCCTAAAAGAATTGGAAATCTTCTGGAAACGTGCACTCTCGACTCTCGACTCTCGCAGCGCTTTTACTCCGCACACGCATCCAGATTCCAGCGTCCAGCCTGAGCGACTAGAGCGAAGAGCATTTTCCTCGGTCCCCTCCTTTTTTGCGCAGACCTCGCACACTTTGCAGCGTAGCGTGATCGCTAGTGGAGCAATTAGTTTCGCTGCATCATACTAAGCGTCATCCACTTACTTGCCTTTACTTTACCTTTACTGAGGTCGCCTTTGACAGGGTCATCCTACACCTTGCCCCAAACCTTCCTAGCGAAGCGGCCTCTTAACAAGCCTGCTCTTTCCTCGCCCATTCACCTCGCACCGCACGCACTTGCACCTCTTGAGTCTTCACCCCTCATAATTATCCATAACCCATAGCCCTTAACCCATAACCACCCCGACCTACCGCAGACTAAATCCTTTTTATCCTTGCCCACTTCTTCCCACTACTTCAGTCTTCACTACCTTCACCACCACCAATACTACCACCAGCCGAAACCTCCACCACCCACCACCCACCACTCACTTACTCACTACCACCACCAATTACCCTCTTGGTCGCCTTCCACAAAAATAAATTCGCGTCAAGTCAAGTATAATTTCGAATCAGTCTTAGAGCTCCGATCATTTCCAAGCACGAGCGTTGTACGCACCAGTCCGTCTTCGTTCGAAAGAGCTGCATCTGGGTTATCGAAGACAATTTGATTAGAGAATCGACAAAAAAAGAGGCCCCCAGAAGGCGCATCGGCACTTGTCATATAACTCACTCCGGTCTTGAGCGAACTTCTAAAAAGACAAGCTGAATTCCAGGTTGTGCTAGTTTCGTCCATTGACAACAACATACTCCAGGTTTCGTGAGCTGTAGTATGTCCTTGGTCTCTCCACAACAATCTTCACATACCTTCAGCAACTCATTACTTACAAGTACCGACGGTGAAGGCAAGAACACGCCCGACGAAACAGAAGCAACTCTAAGTACGCTTCTCGGAGCATACACAAACGGTCAGAAGCACACCTCTATGGAACGGGGTGCCACCGAATATACGCAGTCAGGTTTGCAAACGCCCTATCCACACGCGTTCACCGACGCCCAGTCTGAAGATTCATCCGCAGATCACGCGTCTGCTGCGCAGTATACTCCCCAGCAAGAAGTTCGAACGAACAACTACTCGACCTCCGCGACTCCCACGTCCGAGTACGGTGTCTATCCCGCCTCAGCGCGTTCAGGTTCTTTCCCAGAGCACCTTCAAAGACCTTATCACCCAGCAAGCAACCACAGCGGTAGTAGTGGAGGAATGGCTCAACCAACAAGTCCGTCAATACCTTTGCAAGATGGTCGTTCAAACCATCAATCTGCGCAACTCAAGTCTGACCAGGATGTTCCTATAGATCCATCGATTGCTGCTTCCAGCCCAACGTACCCTGCGCACGGCGGCCAATACTCTCCCTATCCCCCACAAGAACAGATGCAACACGGTTACCAGCAGCATCCCAGCGGCGCGATGTACACACAGCCAAGACCAGATTGGGGAGGATACGGTCACCCAGCAGCACCTCACGGCATGCCAACTTATCCGGTCAGTGGCGCTCAAACCCCAACATCTGCTGCTCCTGCGGGACGTCCAGGCCAGGTATGTGAAATAAACATTTGCTACTTTAACTACATAGCGCGTGCTATGAGGCAGTCTCATGCGGGTATCAATATATGAGGACGCGCCGTCAAGTCTTGCAGAAGTCTGCGAGCTTGGTAGTTTACTTATCTCTCCCAAGGGCAATCTGCCCCTCTTTTTCTACCCTGTTGAGAACCGCTAAAATTTAACAAGCAGCACCACTTCCCGCAGGTCTATTCCTTTGTCCCTATCCCAGGTGCACAACAACACAAGCGCCCACGAAGAAGATATGAAGAAATTGAACGTATGTACAAGTGTGGATGGAATGGTTGTGAAAAGGCGTATGGTACATTGAATCATCTCAATGCACACGTCACAATGCAGTCACATGGAGCAAAGCGTACACCAGAAGGTATGTCCAATATATTCCCTTTTTTCGCGTTCAAAAAATAGGTTCCCTCCGAGGAATAACCTCAAAATCGTGGTCGCGTAAAACCTGCGAAAGGTTCGGACGAACTGTAATTGATGACGCCGTTTTATTCTATTTTGACGGCTCTCGCGAAATTACTAAGAATTCTACGCTATTAATGATATGTGGATGATTTCACTGGCGTCAGACTAGTCCTGTCATAGTCTGGGGACAACCTCACTCAAATCTGACACTAGCATGGGTTTACCAGACTCGCGGGTTATGTTGTGTTACATTGGCAAGCTAACGTTTGGTGCCATGCAGAGTTCAAGGAAATCCGAAAGGAGTGGAAGGCGCGCAAGAAGGAGGAAGAGCAACAACGCAAGGAAGCCGACAGTGCTCGCGCAGCAGCAGCTCCTGCTGATGGACAGCCTCCCGAGAACGCACCACCTCAAGGTGCTTACCCACCAGCTCGATCAGTTCAGTTACCACCAATTGGCTACCAGCCAGGCGCAGCAGTTCCCAACCAGTATCAGGCTGCGCCGGCCGCTGGGGGTGTTCAACAATTGCAAGAGTATGGCAACAACCACGCTATGCAATATTCAGGCTACCCAGCCTCGCCTTATGGCGCTCCAAATCAGATGTATAACCAACGTCATTACACCCTCAATTTTAATTCCTCATTGAATCCATGCTAATACTTTCTCTAGCTAACGGAGCTCAACCTAAGTATGAGCATTAGATTGGACACTTTGTTTACTCGACTGTTGTCGTGCGAAAAGTCAAGGTCACTCTCGGACCCGTCGGAGGATATCGTGTATCACACCTAATGGTTGCCACAGTCTTTCGCACATGTATCATATGGGCCCTTGATTGCATTTGCTTCGGTGTCGTTCAATGCGCAAATTTTTTTCCCTCCTTGTTCTTTAGACATCTTTTCTTGATTCGGTTCGGCACCGTACACGATTTTCATGGCCTGATGACATTTCTCCTTTGTCGGACACTTTCTTCTTCGATCTTAGGGTGTCGAATCAAATGGTCGTGTTTGGGTTGCATTCTCTGGTTCTGTGTTTCTTTTTTCTCATGTGGTGAGGCGTCGCTGGGAGATGTTTTCTAAACCTAGGCCGTGTTTGTTTTTTCTCTCACGATGGACCGGGAAGGAATTTGGGGAGTTGTCTGTATCACTGCATAAAGGTTCTTCGGGCTAGGGGGAAGAAGACTTTTAGGTCTCCTTTTTTTCTATGCAACGTCAAAAGAAAAAACTTTGTTTTCCAATCTACTTGGGGACAGAATGGATGGATGGGCAATCAAATTGACCGGGTGGGTTTTATTTTCGCGCGCGTGTGGTTTTGTTTTGGTTCGATTAGGTTTCTCCCAAAAATTACACCACAATTCCACCGTTCGATACACAAAATTTCAGGCTCTCTTCGTGGTGTTGTGTTTTCTCTCGTGTTGCTTTTTGATGCGATGGTTTTCGTTTGATTGGTTGGGTTGGGTTCGGTGGGGAGGAGGTAAAGGCTTGGGAGGGAAAGGGAAGGAAGGGTATATGACAATGATGTTTTGATTGATTGATTGATGGATGGATGGATGGAATGGATGGTGGGTGGTAGCAGTATACACGGGTGTGTTTGTGTTACTATTGCAATTTGACTCCCTTTCGGTTTTTCGTTGATGTGGTGGGATGGATGGAAGGGCAGAGAGCGAGAAAGAGCGGGAATACACAGCGGGAAAGAGAGAGATCTGCCTTTGAATGGAATGGGAACGGGGGATTCGGTGAGTGGGAAGTAAGTGCATGTGTGTGTGCACAGCGGTGGTTTGAGGTTAGAGAGGCTAGGCTAGGCAGGCAATATATATACGTTTATTATGCAGATTTTGGGGGTGGTTTGATGGGGAGGGTGATGAGGGAGGTGGGGTGTTTGATGGAGAGGTGTGTGATATGGTATGGTATGGTATGGACTCGATTATATATATGCATGTGATTGTGACTGTGACGACTGTGGCTGTGATTGACCGGAATGACTGGGATGCGTGTGGATGTATATATTGGGTATGTATACGCACCGCATAGCATGTATTTCGGTGTTGTGAGGTTGCGGAGCCGGGAGGGGGGATATTGGATCTGGAGGGGTAGAGCGGGTGCGGATATAGATGAATATGGATGGGATGGGTATGGGTATGGATATATGGATATAGATGGGTATGGATAGGTATGATTATACGGGGCGCAGGGACATAGAGTGAGGATGAGGGGATAGAAGTGCGGAGCAGAAGAGGAGAAGAAGAAGGGCGACATGGAGAAGGGAGGAAGGGCTCTGGAAATACGGTGGAAACGTATAGTCTACTCTTGTTGGGTGGTTGGTTGGTTGGGGCAGGTGCTTTTCGAAGGAAAGGTCGTGGTAGGTTGAAGGGATAGATAGATGGATGGATGAGTGAATATTATTACTATTATCTGTCGAGCTTTCCATCTTCATATCAATCAATGCCTTGTACAAACTAGCTCGCCTATTTATTTCATAACTTATCATATTATATTACGTCATCAGTATTCTTCTTTCGACTTCCTACCTTTGTTCTTATAGCAGGTTTTTGGAGGCATTGGGTGGATGGATGGAGGATCTTGAAAGGTTCGTAGCGGACGGGCTGACTGGTGGTCTGGGTGGTTGGAGTGCGGTTTGGACTGAGAATGGGAGGGGGAGGGGAGGGGAGGGGAGATAAGAAGGAGGAAGAGAGGAGGAGGAGGAGAGGGAGGAGGAAGAGGTTATAAGTGCCCTTCCGTTATATATGATCTAGAATGGAAGTCTCTATTCCATCTCTTATCTATAAACGGTCCATCATCGTAACGAGGGTGGTTCTTGAGATGAGATGAGGTGTTGTTCCCCTTTGTGATATCAAATATTACTTTGTTCTTTGATGTATTGGTATGAGAAGGAATATGGGGTGGGTGGGTTAGTAGGGTGGTTGAGTTTTACCTTACCTTACCTTGCCTAAAAGTATTCATGGAGGGGTTGGCTGAGCAAATGGACGGGCAGGTGTGCTGGATGAAAGGGATGCAGTGCGTGAGTGCATCTAGGTTCTTTCTTCCTGGATAGTGTGGTGAGTTGGTGGGTTGGGAGGAACTGTGATGTTGGGAGTTGAAACCAGCAAAGTCAGCAGCTGCAAGACCCTTTCCCTTTCCCAATCCCAGTCCCAGTCCAGCAACACCATTAAAAAAGCCATCCAGCTACTCACTTCAACCCACCCACTCACTCGCAACTCAAGAACAACCCAAAACGAAATGCAAGCCACAAAGAGCATTCCAGAGTAAATAAAATATGCATATCATTTATACCAAATATATTTAAGCCCTCAGTTCCCAATCCCAATCCCATTCGCATTCACAATCCCATCCCGTCCCGTCCAAAATCCCAGTCCCAAAAACCCAAACCATCATTTTAACAACCCAAAAAGCTCATACATAACATAAGGTCCCAACCATTCATCCATCCATAAGACCTCTTTTCCACATCATCCAGACACGAGCCTAATCTAATCCCTCACCCATGAATCAAATCACACCATACCATAACATAAAACAATAAATATATCTCATCAGACCATACCCATTCTCATTTCCACAAAATTTTCAAAATCATCGTCAGCTCCGTTCCGTCCCACAGGCATCCATCCATCCATCCATCCATCCCTCTATCTATATATTCCCAATCTCCCAACCCAAAAAGTCTTTGTCTTCTGTGTATAAATGACACCTAAAACCATGATCCATCGAATCCATGCTTGACGGGAAAGGGATGACAACGAAAACAGCGAAGAAGGAAAAGGGCAAACAGCGTTCTTTTTTTTTTGATTTGATCTGACATGGTGTATAAAGACCCCAAATCCCATTGACCTAGAAGTAATGCATGCATGCATATCCCGACCACCCAGCTTGACTATGGCGAAAATCCAAATGTCAAAATTTTTAGTCTCCAACAAGCTGATGTGTAATGTATGCACTCTCGCCCAAGTTCAGAAAGAAGAAGTCTGGACAAATCAAAACAGGAACGTGAAGCCAAAAAGCAAGTATATCGCGCCCATAAAAAGACAAATAGTAGTGTGATAGGTATCTTTTCCATAAATATTCTCCTCGAAATGTGAACACACAAAATATGCAGCAAGAAACTTAGAATGAATTTTCCTTTCCGAATGTCCATGGAAAGTAGGCATCCGATAGTTTGTAATTGTTCCAAAGCAAAGAAAAAACCCAGAAGCCAAAACGCAAAATATTCATTCCATGTCCATTCAGAGTAAATCCGCCGTAGCCACCTTGGCTTTGTATGCATGGGTGTATCATGCGAAGAGATAGCACACCTCGAAAGACCCTCCCGTAAACACCAATCACTGCACGTACTGTCGATACAGAATATCATTAGAAAATATTTTTCACTTTTATAGCCCGTCCCAGAAGCCGTTCCAAACCTATACCGACACGCCTTCTGATGATAACTATATGCCATGAACAAGAAGAGAATTTTTGGATGAAGAGGGTGAATTAGGCGCTGGTGATCATGACCTCGGGGCAAGGCTTGTCCTTAGAATTGATCACGGTCTTTCCGGAAGATGCACTGCCAACAGGATCGTCAATGGTGCTGACGTTCGTACTCGGTAGACTGCTGCTTTGGGGACTATTCTGCCCATCAGTGAGAAGGGGAGTGGGAGCACTGGATCGAATTTCGATTGGGTGTGTCTGAGGAGTAGGCACTGCGACGGATGACGGCGAGTTAAACGATTGTGATTGTGGACCATCTTGTGGCACCAAGATCAGCTTTTCCATGGCAGCTATTTGCTTGCCGTAGTTGTATTTCTTGAGAGCCAGTAGTTGGGGCTTCAGTTCTTCCACAAATGCTTCACGTTCAGCATCTTTCAGCTGCCCAAGAAGTTTTTCTACATTGATGTTAGCGTATACCACTGTGATGTTTCCAGAAATCCACTTACGAATGACATAGTTGCCATATTGGTCCTTCATCATCAATTGCAATGGGCTTGTGCCATCACTGTGCATAGTTGTCAACTGGGCAACAATGGCTTTTCTCTGCTCATCAGTTCCAAACTGTATGCTCTTTTCCACAACATTTGAAGCAAATTTGTGCTTGGATAGCGCCAAAAGTTGTGCAGTGACTATTTTGATGATCTTTGCTCGGTCCTCAGGTTTCCCGTGTTGAATGACGTGCTGAGTAACATAATTGCCATACTGGTCAGTAATCAGATTGGATGCGCATTGGTGTAGCTCTTCAAGAACCCGTTCCTGATCTCTAGGCAAACAGTATTCGAGGATTCGTTGGATGACTCGACATCCGTACGGATGTGTAGCAAGCACATGAACCTGACCTCTGAATGCTTCAATCACGAATTGAATGTGTTCTGTTGGGACACGCTCAATAGCCTTCTGCACGACGTGATTGCCGTTTTGATCTTTGACACATTTGAGAACATCAACCTCTAGCTCCTTGACGAGTTCGGCTTGTTGATCGGCGAGAACGTGCTCGAGAGCCTAAGTAGAATGAGTAAATGGACAACATAAAAGAGTTAATGTGACGACAAACCTTTTGAACAACCCGGCAGCCATACATCTGCATTGACAATTCCATGACATGGTTTTTCATTTGCTCAGCCAACACACGCTTTTGTACTTGATTGCCATGCTCAAAGAGTTTCTGGATGACATAATTTCCGAAGACATCTGTCATTAGTTGCAGAGCATTGGGTTGAATCTCGCGGAAGAGTTGCTCTTTCTCGTCGCTGTTAGCCGTCTCAAGTTTTTGTTGGATGAACCGTGATCCGTGCTGATCTCCGCTGAATTCGACCACATGTTGATAGATGTCCTAAATGTATGTTAGCAACGCGCAAGCTTGCCTGTGCCGAAGCAAACATACCTTGAGCTCATATCTCTTGTTGGATTTGGCATTTGACCGGAATTCCTCTAGAAGCACACTTCGTACCCCAAGTCCCACATCTTGGTCCTTGGCTGGTCGCGTCGGTATCCCTTGCGCTGAACCATATGGAGGTATTGGCATGGGATAGCCAAATGGCAGATTTGCTGGCCGAAAGTTTTGTGGTGGGTAGTCATACAAATGTGGTGGGTATTGTCCTTGATAATGGCCATTTCCGTAAATATAGGCGTGGTGTTGGGAGTACTGAACATGTTGAAGTCTGCGATCTAATTCATTAGGACCTTGCGCTATCCTCGGTCCTCTTGAACTTGGGCGATAAATCTGCTCGGATCCTGTCGGGGGAGTACCAGCGAAATACTTGGGACTGTTAAGTCCACGGCGGTACTCACTTCCGGCAGGTGACACAGAGCCTCGGTCGTATCTGGGACCCTTTGTGAAGTAGTTTTGGTCTGCGAAGGGAGCCTGGGCGGGGAATTGATCATAATTGTTCAACGATTTCGGTCCGCCCGAACCGTCGTTCCATACATTTGATCCACCATTGACTTGGAAGGCCTGCTGAGGGAAGTCTGGATGACTGGGAGAATATGAGGAGCCGAGGTTGTTGTTGAGCTGAGAATTGTTTGTTTGCTCGTTCTCACCCAAGGCAAATCCTGCAAGCTTGTCCCTTAGTTCGGCTTCAGCTTGTGCAGTAAGATCAGCGTATCTAGATCCGCTGGAGAGGGGAAACGAGCCCGAAATGGCAGAAAATGAGGGGCGCTGGGAATGAATCGAATTGCTGGGAGTATGGCCACCAATAGAACCAAAGGCAGGGCCATTGGCACCAAACGACAAGCCGTTGAGGCCAGAGTCCGATGTTCTGGATGGCGGCATGCTCCCGTCCCTTGAGACTGAACCGATGCCCAGGAAGGCGGCGTTTTGTGATCCTAGTTGGTCCATCCTGAATGGTCTTCCAGCTACATCTAGGTCATAACTACTATCTTGGTTGGACGAAAACTGAGAGGAGTTCTCCTTGTCATCGTTGAAGCCGAATGAGGGCTTCCTCGAGAACTTGAAACTACCAGAAGAAGGATCTAGACTAGTCTGAGCTGACACTCGCCCGAAACTAGTTCCTTGTCCAATAGCGGGTCTTGATTGTGGGTATTGATTTTGAAGTTCGAGTAAAGTTTGTTGGGTGCTGGATGGTATACCAGTTCGAACATGAGACGGGGACGTGCTGCCGCTGTGCGACGACTGAAGTGTTGGTGACGTTGTATCTGGTGGGTTCCAAGGGCCGTTTGCGCGCGTCACCCAGGGATCGGCTTCTGAAGATGCGGCTAAGGCACCAGATCCACTGGGTACCTCTGGAAAGCCATCATTATCTGGTACTAAAATATCATCAGCGAATGTAAGAGTTCAAAGGCTGTCTGTCGTAATTACCCCGAGAACGTGATGGGGCTCTCTTTGCGTTTGCGATCCCACTTCCAATTGTATTATTGCCCCAAATTCCGCTCGAGGCTTGCCAGGTACCACCATTTCCAAACGTCTGCCCCAGGGTCGAGCTTTGTGCCGTTCTCTCGTCGCTGCTGTGCCTGCTGGGTGCTGAATTGAAATCTCCAAATCGCGTTGACCGTGCCTAGTCTCTAGCATTAGCATCATGCATTGGTGAACGTGTAAGACATGGCAGAACACTCACAGCGCTGGTTATTGCACCCGCAGACCTATTATTTGCGGCTGAGGCCATTTTAGAGAAACCTGCAGATATATGTGAAGGGAGGCGTCTAGTTGACAGAAGTTTCGAGATATGTTGGATGGAGCCGGTATGTCTGATGGCAGATTACTGTAACCAAGGGATGTTGTTTCTACTAGTTATTTGACAGGTTGTAGATATATGTGACTGTTAGAGTTCGCAAATGTCAGCATATGCCGTGCGGTAAGGCTGATGCCAGGGCCTCGTTGGAGCTGAGAATGAGCAACAAATCTTACCAAAGCAAGATGCCGGAATATGTAATTGTTTCGACAGTGGTGATGAGTTCATTTACAGAAGAAGGTATTGCGGAAGAGAAGAATTCATGAGGAATCGAGTATCGAAGGAGGCGAGGGAGGTAGATGTTCAAGTACGAAGAGTAGGGTAAGGTCGCGCGACACAACCCCTTCGTTTGTCATATGCAACGACAAGAAAGCGCGCTTTGCTGTAGAGGTAGGCACCCGGGGGGGGAGCAATAGGCAGAACAGGAAACGTCTTGCGGGTAGATTGAACTCTTTTTCCTTCCCCTTGTGTGAGTTTGTCTTGGTTTTGATCGAGTCAATATGACCCCTTTGGGGTTGGGAATTTTGAGAGTTGCGCCTGGAAGCAAGGGGGGCAATCGTCAAGAACGTAGAGACTTTGGGGTGAGGGTGGAATTTTAGGTGTGTGGAGAATTGGAATCGAGGGTCCCGAATTGCGGATTGTGGATTGCGGATTGTTGTAAGAAACGAGCGGTTAATTCCTGTTCCACGGCATTGAAGATCAAGGGAAGGGAGATAAATAGGTTGTACTGGTCGAGAAACGAATTCTGGACCGGCAGACAGTCTTGGGATTGAAGTATGGAGGATGGAGTGAGTGTAGAGAGGTATGGAGTATCGGTTCAGTGAATGTTAATATTTTTTTCTTCCTTCCTGGATTTGCTTGGGAGTCTGGGACCGTGTGTAGGTAGGCTTTTCCTGTCAGGGGTGTGGGGAAGAATAGTGGCTCGGTGGGTAGATGGTGGGTGGATGGTGGGTGGATGGGTGGTGTGGTAATGGCTTAATGTTGGTAGGGCAGAGAAGGGAGCAAACGAGAAAGTCCAGCTCAAGACTCAAGTAAGGTTGTAGATTTGTGACAGGTAACAGATCATCCACTATTCTCAACACAGTAAGAAGAAGAGGAAGAGGAAGAAGGAATTTGAAAAGAAACCCCGGCCCAATTGGGGGAAGGGAGGAGAAATGACAATGAGGCACGGAGAAGCAACTTCTGCATTGCACAGGGTTGGCTTGTGTAAGAAGAAGAGAGAGAGCTAGCTGGCTGGTGAAGGCAAAAGGTACCGGGTGCCGAGTGGCCGCAAAGATTTCGTATTCTTTGCATTTGCTCTACATTCAACCATCGGTGCGCCGCAATGACCTTGCCCACTGCTGGCCTGTCAGCTTTTCCCTTCTTCTTCGCCCTTCTTATTCTTTCTGGCGCCGAGATCTTTTCCACTGCTCTCCCAACGCCCTCTCCCAACGTCCTCTCCCAATGCTCTCCACGACATACGACCCAGCTCATTGGTGAGATTTGCTCGGGAAGGGGTAGCTGGTTTGTAAAGCTGGGTCCGCAGGTCTTCCAAAACTGCAACTAGACTCTGGGTTCTGTAACCAGGGGTGGGTCGTGGACCGTGTTGAGGGGGAGGATCGAGGGATTATTGTACGAGGTAAATGTGGCTTCTTGGTCCTTTGCCTTGGCCCTTTTGCTCGTACGTTTCTATTGTACTGGACATTCGACATTGTACTCGCAGTCTCGCACACTTCTGCCTCTTGCTCTAGGGGAAGCATCTGCCATTAAGTGAGACTTTATGATGGGACCATTCTACTAAGGTGCTGCTAAGAGAGATAGAGACGTATCTAGATCCAGGTGGGAAAGGTAGCAGTATGTATGTATGTCGCTTTTACCGGTACCTGCTTTAATCCAAAGTGATTTGCCCGGTCGGTAGCTATTCCGTAGCCAGGCAATAGGCTGTCAGCAGCCAACGCAGGTAAGCAGGACAGAATATTCCAAATCTATGAATGGAAACAATAGATGTGAATGAGTGCTCCCTTACTCGGTGTAGCCCAACGTCGAATGTGTCTATTCCTGCTTACTCCTCTATGAGGCTATGACAAGCGCACATACAACCACACAAGCACAGATCTCAAAGAAGAGCGACGCCCATCTACAGTACCTCGCTGCGAAGAGAAGCTTTTAGAGTTACCGATGTGTGGGGCTCCGAACGACCAAAGCACTTCTGAAGTTCTGATAGGAACGGAACTTTTTTTAGACTCGGCTGGGGGCAACACCCTCCCGAGATTCCAGACCTTTAGCTTTTGACTTAATTAAGAAATTAATTCTTCCCCGGATCATTTGGGACTCTTTAATCGAACTCCCGCTCTCCCTCTCCCCCCCCCCCCTTCCTCGCATGGCCACCTCTTATATTGGCCTAATATCCTCATCATTCTTGTTCTCATTCCCCATTCCCCGTGTGCCGCGTTCTCTACGTTTTACATTTCGAAAGGCAGGTAGTTTGGGGTCCAAAGGAATGCTGCTAATGATGTGTTCGCCCACCATCCAAATTGCCGGATCCGCTAGGAATTCATTCAAATTTACGACATTCAGCACAAAGCCATGGGAACTTCCATCACCTCATTATTCGCCAGTACTCCCTCTTGGGTATTTTTGTGTGCAGCTTCAATACGCCTCAATCCGTTCGGGTCTGCTCAAGAACATCCTGTGCGTCCTTTTTTTGGATGGATGATTCGCCTGAGAACGACATTACTTGTTCGGTGAGGGAATCTTGACTAACTCAACGCCACTTAGGTGTGTAGAGCACTAATTTGTTCCATCGCTGCGTCTTTCCACTCTTTCCAAGCTCGTCGGATTCTGCCCGAAAGAAGCAATTATCATTCGTGTTCCCTTCCTGACCGCGGATCGTCGCGGTGGTATCAAATACATACACCAAGATCTATCACCAACAGATCAGCAGATTCATTCCATTGCCGGTGTGCCGCTGCCTAGCTCCAACTGGCTAATGATAGTCAAGGTCATCATTGACGGGTTGTAACATAAGAGAGTACGAGACACAGACACCAATATGATTGTTATGCTTTATCGTCGCACCCAAGTTTACGGCCTCACAATGACTGTCGGTGATGAGCACTTCCGCTTGTGGCGTCCATTGTCAATACATTTGCCGGGATGCCCAGAGCCTCTCACTTACTAACAAAATGAGGTCCTTGACTCACACGCAGGCATCCAGAGTACAGGGCGGGTGTGGGGCATTTTGAGGTCAGTCGCCTTCCTGCATATTTCGAAGCTTTAGTTTTCACCTTTGAGAAAGATTGCCAGCCACGTCGAAGCAGTACAGTCGTACACTTATGCTCTGCAGATCTCTGTATCCTCAATCGATGAATCTGTTCCATTCATTCGGACCTCTCAGACCCCATCTTTCACGGATGCCGAAACATGAGATGGGATCAATATCAATATTGCATTACCTTTGTTTGGCCTGATAAAGGAAGAACGGAAAAGGGCAGTTTTGCTACAAAATGACAATCAGTCTTTTGGGATATGAGGACTGACAGTTAAGCGCCACTTGGAATATGCATTATACGCAGGTTTTTCTTCTTTATATTCGGTGTCCACACCGCTGTTTATCCCAAGATCAGGCCCAATGAATCATCTATACGTTTTACTTGTGTGCGCATCGTCGCCGGAGGCAGCTGTGTTACACAACAGCACTGCATATCGGGAAAGTCGAGCAGATCTTACTGCACGTGATCGGTCGCTGCTATCGAAGACATCAGGCTCTCATAATATGGCCAGCCGTCCTGTTTTCCTAGCAGTGCCGTAAAATGTTAGCATGACTTTGACGCGGCTCAAGGTAGGCACGAGAAAGCCGGTCAGGAATGGCCTCCTAGGTTTGGTACAGAGACTGGACCACAACTCTGTCTCCAAGGGTCCTGCACCGCATACCAGGTAGGCAGACTTCGAGAACAGCAACGAAGAAAAGTCAAAGTTGAATTAACCTGAAGGTTCCGGACGTCGCTTCTTCTAAGCCTTCCCGACGTGGAGGTAGTAGATGTTGAATGAATTGAGCGGCTCATTCATAGGCCAATAAGATCGACCGCTGGGTCGCTTGCTCCCTTATTCCTAAACACTTTTGGACGCATCCGAAAAGGCACAGGAAGAGCGAAACGCTCCTTCTCGTATCCGTTCAAAATCATGTTGCAATTTGCTAGCGAGCCAGTGGCAGACCATGCTTATCCCCATATCTTGGATCGAGAAGAAGAGCCAACAGATACTTTCTTTGTGCTCCTAAGAATCAATAACTGCGTTTGAAGATGAGAAATTGCCGCCCTGAGCGACCGGATTTTAGTCGATGGTTATTTTCAGGCTCGGATTGGTCCATCTGTATGGGCGATCCCCAGATTTTGAGGTTACAGAAACCATGCCCCCCCGCAAGGGCCGCAACACATCATCCGTCACGATATGCAAAAGGGTCGCGGAAAGGTACCAATCAACAGTTAGATAGCACTTCACGTATCTTATCACCTCTATACTCTTCGAAACCGTCACTGTTTTCGTTTTTAAGCATATCTCTACTTCAATCCAACAACCTCGGTTTGTGTTAACACCTGAGGCATGAAATCTAGCTTCACTATTACATGGCAACACGGAAGAAGGTTGATAACATTCACTCAGTATGGAGCACCTTTCGTAATACCTGGTACTTAAGTGCTTTCGGTATTGCCATTGACAGATGATATGATTAGTTGACATATGTCATTCCCCATTCGATTCCAGACTAGGGCTTGAGAAGCCTCACAAATCAGCCTTGAAAAGTCGGAGAGTTGGCAATAGTGGATACGTAAATTTCATGCATCTTTTTCCTTCACCCACTTTTTATCTCAGGTACGAGATATGCATGGTATGCTCCTTTCCGCAGAGCTTAATAACAATCAAGCAGGACACGAAGAAGCTTAAGAGGAGGAGAGAGAGAGAGAGAGAGAGAGACAGAACGTCCGAAGCTAGAACAACATCTATGCCGCAAACAAACATCGACCAGGAGCAATCGATAACCGCTGATCAATCGATAGAATGGAAATGAAATGGAAATGGAAATGGAAATGGAAATGCAAATGCAAAATTATCCAATACTTTCATCTGGCGGGAGAAGAGTAGAGCGTATAGGGGAGGATAAAAGGTTCTGGGCGGTTGGATAGGAGAAGCATGCCGTGTTTGTGTTAATGCATGCATCGTTGGGCTATGGATAGTATGGATGTTATGAAGATGGTGAAGGTGATGGAGATGAAAAGAGCGACAACTTCGGATGTTGGCCATGGCAGTGTACAATTGTTTGGTGGGGAATCGCTGGGGGAGTGATGGATGTGGAAATGCTCATTTTAAAAACCGTGAACAAATCACGAATTGCGAGCCAGTCACCGGGAGCCCATGTAATTTGGTTCCTGCGCCTGTCTCTGTCTGTTCCTGACTGTACCTTTTCCGACGATAGTCTAAGCCTTTCCATTGGCCGGCCGTCTGTCAGTGTCACCCCAGCAGACCCTCAATTTACTCCACCGGCGCGCCATCGGCCAATGGCAGGGCGGGATGATGGGATGAACGCATCGAGACCCTCGAGCCCGTTGATTTTTTAAATTAGGTTCTAGCCTAAAACTACCTTCTGGGTGTGCTCCGACCAATTTCATATCGATTCACCTTGCGGAAGCCGGGAAAAGGGAGAAAAGAAGGTGAGGAGGTGAGGAAGAGGTCACCCTCGCTGCCTTCGAATGCGGTGGTACAGACCTAGAGGCTAGCTGCTACTAGCTGCTACTGGGCAGGAGTGTCGTGTGGTCTGCTCGTTAGCCAGTACGAGACTACGAGTGCTCCGTAAGTTTGTGCGTGCATCGCATGCATGCGTGCTTGTTATTCACCCACCCGGACTAACTAGCTAAGCTTGACTTCTAAGAAAAGATTCATTTCTTCGTCCGTCCCCTTCCTTTTAATTACTATACCTTTTTGCACTTCTTCAATCATCCAACTTCACCTCCAAAACGTGTTGTTCGAGAAGCATCCACACGCTCATTATTCAACAGCACGACGACAAGACAATAAGACAGGAAGATACCACCATCTTTTAACGAAACAACAACAACAACACCCCCAAGTCTCTCACTCCTTCCTTCGGGATATCCACGCTCTTTCCTCCCCCCTTCCTCCCAACTGGTTCAATCGACTTCACTCCTTTTAGTCGATTCTACCGTCCATTCTTTCCACAGAGATCCAGTTAGACATTGATCACAGGAGATTCAGAGAATTACCTATCCAACGCCCATATTCCTGTTGTTGCGCATCGTATTGGACTTGTTGCTCTTAGTGTAAGTTCCTCCTTCCTTCCGCTTGCTTGGCGGTAAACATCAGCTTGTCGACGTTGGTCAGGCTTCGAATGGTAATAGAGTTCTTTGAGCAAGCAATGGAGAACCAACTGGTGACTCGGCCGCGATAGAGAAGCAGATAGAGGTAGCATCTACAAGTTCACACCATAGCTAATGCATCAATGCTCTATAGTCGTCGTCCAAGTTAATATCGATCTCTTCTACCACTGCGTATGTCAGCGATATTAAAACATTACCATATAAACGACCATCACGATCAACTCTAATATCTTCTTACACTCTTTTACCTCTCGTCTAAGCAATGGACTCACTATCGACCCTCATTACCAAAAGATCATCTGTTCTCAACGTCCGCGACGCCTCTTCAAATTCGCAAACCACCAGCATGTCGAACTCGATGATCAATCTCCTCATCGCCCTGATGGTGCTTATATTCCTCGCCTTCCTTATGGTCGGAGCGCTATATGTCGTGCGCAAGATTCGCCGCAATAGAGCTGTCGCTCGACAACAATTACCTTTACATAACGAACCTCAAAAGTCGTCCAACCATCGCCGACTTACTATCACAGCAACACCTTATGGCGGCCGCGGTTCCACCATTCATGTTTATGACGAGAAGTCCCCCATGATGGATTCCCTCAATTCCCCACCCCTTTCCCCCGAAAACGTCCCTGAGATTCGCATTACCTTCCCAGACGAACATGACGAATCAACCGGACACAAGAAGAGCGGTCGTGTGGTTGTTGTTAGGGTCGGAGAAACTGGTGTCGGCCTCGAACCTTTGAAAGACGAGGACCAACTGCCCGCCTACGAAAAGGAGACTGGAGGCACGCGATTCCAATCTATCGACATGGACCGAATCGGTGGCCTCAAGGAGAAGGAGAGCTGGTCATAAGCTCCTCACTTACCACACTCCAAATTCCTTCTCTTCTTCGATACTCCCGTATCGAAAAGCGGAGAATACCCATACATTACATCTTGCACATAACTTCTTCCTTTTCCACCATCAGCGTTCCGTCGCGGCGCCATGTTGTAAATGACCTCGTCTCCCTTTGACCCTAATCCTAGTTATATACGTCAACAGTCCCGATTCTCCTTACTCAGACCCCCAGTCTTTCCAACCAATTACATTTTCGCAATTTCATCGACAGAACTTTTCACGAACTTGGCAAATGAGCAAAGGTGTTTTTGGGAGCAATTGGCGTCGTCAAAGTCATAACTTTTAATCGCATATGCAACTTCCCCTCAATTACAGAAGCGCAGTGGACCTCAAAATTTTCCTTTGTTGGATTTGGAATGGAAACAAGAAGAGAGAGAAAAGAAAGAAACGAGGAAAACTATGGACCCTGCCTTTCGTTGAGGGGGACAGAACCACGAACTTACACAACTTCCTAAGAGAAAGCGATCCCTGACCGAGGAATTCTTCTTTCTCTTACTCTTCTTTTTTCTCCAAGATAACTGTATTTACTTAATGTATTCTACGTAATTTCTTCACAATCATGAACGACCAGTTGGGTGGTGGATGGGTCGGGATTTTCTTTGGTATGTATGATGGATGGAGTGGGAGTGGCAGTTGAGATCTTTTTTGCTAGCTTTGTAAAGCAGAAATATGGAGTGGGGGAGAAAGGAGAAAGCAAAGTTAAGCATTTATTTCACAGACAAACGTTTTTTGATGATGATGAATTTGATTAATGATATGATCTTGATGTTTCCTAGACTTGAGATCGGTTGAGCTATGTGTGATTTGGTGTTGTGTGATGTGAGTGAGTGAGAGAGTTAAGTGATGATGTATAGGAGGTTAAGACTCGACTACAAAAGAACGAAGAAGAAGAAAAGGGGGACCTTCGCCGGTGACTGGTGCGTCACAGGACTGAGCTGGGTTGGGTTGGGTTGGACTCCCACGATTTCACTTGTGCTAAAGAAAGAAACACTTGCTTTGAGCATATACGTATAGTATACCACACTACACTACGTATGTAAGCCACGCTCCTTCCCTCACATCATCACGTATGTGGGTAGATAGGTAGGTAGGTAGGTGCTCTGTACGGAACCACGAAGCCTCTTTCTCTCTCTGTCTCACTCCATCCGCTCTCTGCGCGCTCTCTAACTCCCCTCCTCCTCACCATCATCATCACCAACCCCATCTAATATCCTATCCCCAGTTCTAGCCTATGTCTACAACCGCTCCTGTCCTATCCAGCTTCCCTCGCAGCTTCGTTTCATCTTTAAGATCATGTCACCAACCAACGATCCGATCATCCGACTAGCCCATCTCTCCACTTACCCCTCTCCCCCTCTCCCCTCTCCCCTCTCCCCTTCCCCCTCCTCCACTTCCTCCCCTCCACCACCCCTCACCCCAATCCCCACCCCACCCCACCATATCCAAACCAACAAAAACCCGCCCTCCCCCCAGAAACATCTATCCATAACCGCAATCCACTCCATCACCCACACCTCCATACCTCCACCTCCCACCTCCCACCTCAACTTCGCACCGAACCAAAACACCCTTCTCTCTCCTCCTTCCGCCGTGTCAACACCTGCCAGTAAACACTCATAACCATGCGCAGGATCCCGATCCCGATCCCGACCTGTCTGCCAACGTAAGATAGAAGCAGGTACTGCAACCCCGAACGACTCCGAGACCAAGTAGAACTAGAAGGGAGAGGAGGAGAATAACAAGACCAGGAGCTTCTAAGAACGGGAAAGGAAAGAAAGTGCTAGTCCGAGTCTGAATAACTCTCGAAAGAAGATGGATACATCATGTGCCAGTGCTTCTTATATATCCGCGGTCTCCGAGTCCTTGAGAGACAACAGTTGAATTCTTTCAAATCTGCTGAACAAATTTCGAAAGATTTGAATTCCTGCGAGAAGCAGTGCTCTTGAGAGGACCATCGTTACGAGCAATGTTTATGGTAGGTATTTAACAAACAGAATATCAACAGTATATTTAGATTTGCGGGCGTGATTTGCATTTCCAGACCATAATTCCTGTGGCCTAACCGATTAAAGTACGCTGATATTATAGCTTATGGAACTATTCAAAATTTTAAGAACAAATGTGATTGAGACTGCTCCATACACACGTACATATACATCATACATGAGACAACATCGCATTGGAGAGATGATTCCGTGAACTATCATTTAAGTATGATCATCGCTTTTATTTTTAAATATTTGAAGAGTCTGGTCTACCCCGAGGTAAGACGAGACACACCAGACTTCCTAGCTAAGGAAACTAGCTACAACGAGCTCTCTAGTAGAATCAAGTGCACCTAAAAAGAACATACAGAGCCGGCCTTCATCCCAAAAGATGTAAAGCAATCTATGATGATGTCAACCACCCCATCTTCCATTCCTCAAGTCTAATTCATGTAGAAACTGCCAGCCAATTTTTGATATGAAATGAAAAATAAGAAAAGGTTGAGGAAATTACAGAGAAGGTTGAAAGGGTCCCCAGAAATCATTATAAGGCAAATCTACCTCCTTCCTACCCTTAAATGGACAACCAAACGCCGAAACGACCAGGAATGAAAGTTACGTCTTCGTCTTCGTTTTCGTCTGCGTTAAGAGTTGATATCGGTATCGGCATCGGCGTGAGTTGGAATCGATTCGAACGTGATCGGACATCTTACCAACGTCTGCCACCACCTAAGGGAGCAGCGTTAGAAGAGGAAAAACCTCCTACCAGCGACCTTCGGTTAGTCCCATCGTTTGATGGAACGGGGGCTCGAAGGGGGATTAAAATGACTTACCTCCACCTCCACGTCCTCGACCACCACCGTAGCCACGTCCACCATAGCCTCTACCACCTCCACCACCACCACCAAATCTCGTCATCTCAAGAAGGCGGGGATCAATGTGCTGCTTAGCCTCTGTAAGAACATTTACGAGATCACGAGCCTGCTTTTGATCTGATTGATGGCATTAGTATATGGATCTTAGAAGGGAGTGAAGGAGAACATACTGTCAGTGGTAAAGAGGGTGATGGCAGTTCCATTTTGCCCAGCACGACCTGTACGACCAATACGATGGATATAATCCTCCGAATTGTTCGGGTAGTCATAGTTGAACACATGGGTAATGTTTCGAACATCTTCATTTATGGGTTAGCAAATAAGCAAAGATAGGTATAGCAACGGTCCAGGGCGGCTAGTGAAGAAGCTGCATGTTGATATGCATCCAATACTCTCTCGGCGACTGGCATGAACTGTCCATTGCGGCTAAATGCCAAGGGTAGGTGATCCACACATCCAGGCTCTCTGGGATGGGAGTCTTGGAGACAGCTTGAGCAAGTCAAGAAATGCCAATTCCATATCTGGTACCTGCGAAAAGTACTGCTGAGTTTGGAATTACGAGCGCAGCACGGTTGTGCTGCACTAAAAGATCCAAGACACCCTAAAGTTAGAGAACCGAAAGACACGATAGAGCCCGGACAATAAGACGCAATCTAGGAAGCGCCGGAGCGTCGAGAGTAAAGCACTATTATATAGACGACTGGGCGTTGCTGCAAAGGGGAAGGGGGTTTCAATCATACCAATACCACGCGAAGCTACGTCTGTAGCAACCATGATGGGGCTCTTGCCAGTCTTAAACTCATTCAGTACCCAATCACGTTCGTTTTGTTGTTTGTCACCATGGATGGCTGGAAGTGGTTAGCAGTGGCTTCCGGCTGGATTTGGGATATAACTTACAAAGCGCCGGCCATCCGTCCTGTCTGAGGAAACGGGTGATATCGTCGGCAACACGCTTCGTTCCGGTGAAGATCAAAATCTTGTTATCCTTATCCTCCATAATTTTCTCAAGATGTTTGGTCATCTTGTCTCGCTTCTCGAACTCGGAAACAACCTCAACAACTTGGGTAATTCTGTGGTTAGCAGAAAGCTCCATGGATCCAATATTGACTTGAATGAAGTCATTCAAGTAATCAGAAGCAAGAGCTCGGACTTCCTTGGGCCAGGTAGCAGACCACATGCAAGTTTGTCTGTCAGGTCTAATTTGTCCAAGAATCTTGCGGATTTGAGGTTCGAAACCCATGTCCAACATGCGATCAGCCTCGTCAAGAACAAGGTAAGTGACACGACGAAGGTTGGTCTTGCCAGACTCAATCATATCGATAAGACGACCCGGGGTAGCAATGCAGACTTCGACACCCTTGGCGAGGTCTCTGATCTGAGCACCCTTGGGGACACCTCCGTAAACACAAGTGTTGCGAATGCGGGAAGACTTTCCGAATTTGGTGATTTCTTGTTGAATTTGTACGGCCAACTCACGGGTGGGTGCGAGGACCAAAACAATAGGACCATCTCCTGGAGCGAGAAGTGGCTGTGCGTTAATGTGGACGATAGCTGGAAGACAGTAGGTAAGGGTCTTTCCGGATCCAGTCTCGGCGATACCGACAACATCACGTCCAGAGAGAGCCATAGGCCAACCCTGAGATTGAATTGGTGTTGGTGCTGGGAAACCTTGAGCCTTAACTTCGCTCATGACGTACGCTGGGAAACCAGCCTCGTCGAAAGTCTCAACTGGTTTCGGGACATCTCTGCCTTGAACAGCGATCGCGTGTTGAGCTCTGAACTTGGCGACTTCCTCCTCTGATCGGGCAGCAACTACTGGATCTTCCTTATAAAATGACTTCTCGAACTTAGGTAAGGTGTTCATGTCTGCATGGCGCTGTTAGTATTTTGCAGCCAAGTGGTTCAAAAATTGATGACTTACCCCAGTTTTGCTTTTGCAGACCAGCACCAAGGTTAGACATACGGTCTCCTCCTCCACCGCCATATCCACCTCCACCGCCACCTCCGTAGCCGCCTCCAGAGTAGCCATTTACGTTTCCGTTGCCACCACCTTTAAGAACAATTAGCGATGATTCAAATGAGCAATTGCAGGGTTAAATCAAACATACCTCCTCTGCCACCACCGTATCCTCCACCTCCACCTCCACCTCCACCTCCACCGGAGTAGCCATTGGAACCTCTGCAATCAATGTCAGTAAATATTCCGGAGCAAGAAGAAAAATGAAAGAAGAATGGTGCCAGATTGCGACGATAATTCTGAGACGCGGCTAGACTAGACAACACTCGTCACCGTAACCTCAAAATCACCGAACGCAATCCAACGCGAAGCGCCAAAACTTATCAACAATATCAAGACTCATAGGTTTTTGCATACCCATTAGAATGTCCATTGGAGTAAGAGTTGCCTCTGCCATATGAAGAATCTCCGTTTCCGTACCCATTACCGCCACCACGTCCTCCACCATATCCTCCACCATACGACATATTTGCGATGACTTGGAAGGTGTTTGTGATGAAATGTGTAGATATGTGTTTAAAGCGGTGATTTTGCGAGTTGTTGTAATTGTTACTGCGCGATGAAGCTTCGTAAATTGATGAGAAGCCTGGCAGATTATTGTTATTGAGAAGATATTGGCAGGAAAGTGAGAGAGAGAAAAGAAAAAAAGTAAGAAAGGAAGTTGCACTAGGACGTTTTCGCTTATAGCTACTATGACTCGATGGGACTAGTAGAACTTGAGTTTTGAACCCCGAAAAAAAAGATATCATCGAATTTTTCCAAAATTTTCATAGAGTTTTCAGTCTGGCCAATCATAATTGAGGATATTTACAATGCAGTGTTTTGATTCTTCCAAGGGTCCCATTTCATGATTTCCGAGAGTATCATTGGCTAGCAGCAGTGCCAGTGCCAGAGCCAGTGCCAGTGCCAGCACCCATATCCCAGAATCCAGTCTCCATCTGCGTACAGAAGATTAGCAACGTTCGCCCCCCGTTATAGATATGAGAGAAAGGCTCCACTTTGTTTCTTCCCAAAGCTTGGAGACTTCGCCGTCGGTCAAAGGCGCCGAGATGATGATGTGTGTGTTTATGTGACATTTTAAAAATAAAAGAAGCAGTGGTGCTGTCCGTACCTTTGTTGCGTGAATAAATATCTTAACCAATTCTTCTATTCTATTTGGCGACTGCAATAAAGCATGTCTCTCCAGCAGAGCTTCAACTGTGTGAGTCTTCGTCCAATTACCTGTCTTCGAGCACCACTTACCTGACCCAACATTCACCGCCGCCACGTAATCATCAGCAACATAATTCTCTATCCATTTCCAGTAGATATTCCCCTCGCGTTTCGTCTTCGGGTCCGCATGGAGCCGTTTTGCGATTTCGCCATATCCAATGAGGCAGGGCGCCATGGACATTTGCAGAGCTAGCCAGTCTTCTGATTGACCTATGTCAAGGACATATCTTTTCACATTAGCCGATGCTAAGCACATGGGAAACCGAAACTGTACCTTGTGTATGCTGTGCATGCTGTTTTGCGTCTGTCAGCAAGGTTGGCGGCACAGGAAATGGAAAGTTACCTTGATTCTCCTCGCAAGCTTCGATCTCAGCCTTGGTCATGCCGAAACCTTCACAGTAATTGATATGTAAGGCCATCTCTCGATGGATATGGCCTACGATACCTGCGGCCTTCGAAAAAAGTCAGCACAGCCCGCATAGTAGTAAGCTCAGCAGGTCATACTGCCGCAATGTCGTCCATGGTTTTGGCCTTGTACGAGGCCAAAGCATTTGCCCTTGCGAATTGCACCTAGTTGAAGTCAGCCATTTCCATTCAAGTCTGGGGGCGACTTCACGGACCAAGTAGAGATAATCCTGTATGAGGTAGTATTTGAAAGACTCCATCGGCAAAGTCCCATCCGCAAGTCCTGCTACAAACGAATGTTCCGTATGCTCGGTCCAAGCTGCCTTGACATCTGGTCGTTCTAGCAAATAGTCTACAAAGTGGCCTCTGCAGTAAGAGTGAGCTGTGAACTATGCAAGAATGTGCAAGGATAACATACGGAGCAAATGGCAAAGTGTACGTTGAATGGAAATGGTTGATCGGTCCATTCCCCTTTCCAAACTTTGGAGCCGTTCTAATCCCAGCCTCAACGTATCGACAAGCGTTCCTCACTGCTTGCACGACTTGCATACCGTTCGCAAGATTAGATGCAAGCGCAGCTGTTTCTTTAGCTCATCTCTGTCAACATAAAGTAGAATACTTACAAGCCAGTGAGCATCCTGTACCATGAGTATCCTTTGACTTCTGGTATCCAGTCTCGATCTGCGTTATCTCACCATCGCCATATAGAATGTCAATCATCACTTCCTTTTCCTCCTCGGTGGTCGCCACCGTGCCATCTCTACGAAAAGGTAAATGTCCACCTTTCACCAGCACATACTTTGGACCTAAAGACTGCAATGTCCTTGCAATATTCTTCAAACCATCCAAGGTCTTAGGGTCCTCAACAGGATATCCCGAATCTTCCAGAAGTAATTTTGCCTCGGGTACATTTGGTGTCAGTATGGTAGTCTGCGGAAGAAGGAGTTCTCGCAGCTCGCGAATGGCTTTGGAGGGCAGAAGTTGAGATCCGCTAGTAGACACCATGACCTCGAGAGATGTTAAGATCTAAACTCCCAAGATATCAAAGGGTAGCACCTACAGGATCAACGACCAATGTCTTCACGTGATGTCTCTTTATGGCTTCCGCTACTACTTCGACCGTCTCGGCAGATGCTAGCATGCCTGTTGTATATTGTCAGTATCTTGTTCATGCACCAAGATTATTTCTAATTTTGACTATGATGAGCACAAAATAATCACCTGTCTTCACGACATCCACCCCCACATCACTAACAGACACATCGATCAACTTTTTCACAAACTCCGAAGGAATATAGTGAACGTCCTCAACGCCTAATGTGTTTTGAGCAGTTAAAGCAGTCGTAGCAGTCATAGCATAGCAGCCGTGTGCCGCAATGACTCTCTGATCTGCTTCTAGTCCCCTGCATAATCCAGCGTTAGTTCATCAATCTTTTGCGGCATTTTAGAATGCGGAAATACGAACGCTCCGCCAGAACTATCGGAGCCGGCAATTACTAGAACACGTCCGGGTGCCATCTTATGTGATATGGTTTGGGAATATTACATTTTTGAAAATTAGATAAGTGATGAGCAAATTGAAGGCGATATATGCATGCTATTATGTAATCGGAATTACTGGACGGCATGATCAACACGTGCTGGCAGGTATGAGACTTTTATGTATGGTAGGACTTCCATGTCCTCACTGTTTTAATAAGACTTCGAAACTTTCTAACCATTCTCGATTTTGTTTCATGCCCTAGTAATCAAATATATATATTTCTTTCCCCCTCCAGCTATGTTCGGTGATCAAAACCCCAAGCGCATCCATAAGATGCCTGCCCAACTCCCAACGGCTGTTTAGTGAAGTATTTCCAAATCTACGATCCGTTTTGACTATCTGGCTTCTCAAGCTGAGCCACAATAATCTGCTCACCGGTCTCCGACCCATCATTCTTCTCCTCTCTCGTCTTCACAGCCGCCACTACAATAACCCCCATCCACACCAACCACATAGCACTTGCAATCACGCCATATGCGATCTCGCCCGTTTTAGTGTTATTCGACAATCTCAAGCCCAACCCACCGTTGATAATGCCCAAGGTGATCACCGCACGACCCCACCAAACATGTGGGTAAGTTGCAGTATTCGGTCGACCTCGTCGCTTGTATAGGATATGATGAACCAGTCCAGTGATCGGTTGAAGAGCGAGACAACCTGCGACGATGAAGCCAATGATTGCATGCGTGCTGCCGAGATTATGCGTCCAGTACGCCAGCCAGGCCGCCATGCCGAGGGATGTAAGAACGAGCATGTAGGTTGTGACCATCCACCAGGCATGGAACCAGAGCAGATTGCGGAAGTTAAACATGCGAATTGCGATGGCGCCAGTAGGGAACAAAAGTACGTACGCGAGCGATGCAAGGACGCCGTGTGCAATAACCACCGCCCCATAGTTTGAGGGGAACCCCCCAAAGGAAGCGGAACCTCCCGATGAAGACGCTGTGGATGTCGAGTCTGATCCCGTGGCAACATATGTCAAGAATGGGTTCGCCGAGTTTCCACCTGCCGCACTCTTCAAGTTAAATTTTATGCCACCATATTCATCATGAATGTGAAGAGGAGCAGCAGGATCATCAGATGCAATAGCGGGCCCGTTCCTGTATGCCCAAATCCAATGTGAAGCGGGATTGGTGAAGTTCATTGATCCGCCTTCCCAACTGTTGCAGTTTGAGCCTGGTGTGATTGTAAGATAGTGCATTCGCACAGAAGAAAGAAGTGGAGAACTTACACCTCACATTGGCAACCATCTGGCCTTTTGAAATTCCTGAACCAGCCAGGAGCGTTACCTTCGAAGTAGCATTCATGCTTGGCTGCTTCTCGCCAACACCAAGCCTAGGAGCAAGTGTAACATTGGTTCCAGCCGCATTTGCATAGACGAAGAATATATTTGAGTCTGTCATTGAAGAACCCTGACCGAGTGCGACCCAAGACATTGACGTAGGTGCACTCAGTCGGAAGTAGATATCTCCTATGCCAGCCGAAGCGCTGGATGCTGGAATGTTCACCGCAAAACATACATTGTTCGAGCAGTAGGAAGTGTCCTGAGCATAGATTCCAGATGCTAGGTTGAGTTAGGGTGGGTAAAACTAGCTCGGAAGTAGGTCTGGCATACCTGTAAAAAGCAGACCTACAAGGAGCTTTGAGAGGAACATGATGAAGTTGTGAAAGACACGGCTTTGGTCCTAGGGGATGAAAAACAGAACTACTAGGGAGATGCGGATGGGGGAAACATGAGCAGGTAATATGCTTTTCGGAAATACCTTGCAACATACTTCGTACAACTAGAGTTGGATATCCTATCTAGAAAATGTCCTTTAAGCTCATGCGGTAGTATTCTGTGCGGGGGAAAACGTATGGGGTAATTCCGTCTGGGCAAAATGTACAGGGTAATACATGGGTTATTAGAAGTGTCGAGGCGTTCGAAATGACAGTTACCTACAACCAATGACAATGTAGTAGTGAGCATATTAATATGATGAAAATGGCGATATAGGAGACTGAACCATATAAAATCGACAAGATAACTACGCACATGTAACCGGAATCAATCAGGTTAACCCACGTCCATCAACAGTCAAGACAAGGTGTAGTAAGGGTAAATAGGCGGGTAATCAAGGTGGGAGACTACCTAACGCTGCCCGCTAAACATCCCTTGGAGGTCACCCAGCAATAACTAGTACAATGAAGTTATAACGTGAATAAGGTTGAGGACCAATCAAGTAACTTTTCATATATCAGTCGAAATAGCTTCAGAATTTACACCTCATTTGTCGACCCACTTGGCGGACAGCAGCGCCAGAGGATAATTACTGGAGCTTAGGCAAATCCACATTGTCTAGAAGATATACCGTGTGACCTTTAGTAGTAGATTGACCTTGTTGACACATATTGTGATGACCTCGGGGGTAATGTACAAGGTTGGTCTTTTCCACGGTTTAGATATCTTCGGGACGGTGAGATAACGGGCATGTAACGTGCAGGCCCAAGAAGCCAGTAACTATACCGGCGCGAATCATCAAACAATCTGGTTGACATGGGTATGGATCCTACCATTGGATATTTTTCTCTCAACGACTGAAAGCTGGGGTTGTCCCTGAAAATTGAGAAGAGCACAGAGTTTGAGTTCTTCGGGGATGCAGAGAGTGCCGGCCTACTGACAGGGCTTGCGTTATAGGAGGCGGAAGTATAGTTGGTGAACTCCGAATAAATCCTGGGGTAAAACTGGCCAGACCGATCCAGATAAACCTGTCCAGACATTTAAAGTGAAGATCGATGCCAGCTTGAAATTCTGTGCGACATCTCACTCGAAAATGTGAAGAAAATGAGGGACGCCACCAGCGGAGAGGAGAGACTTCTCCAGAAAAGTTGACTGTCGTCACTGACATCAGCCACTGTGGGTTCTGCAGGAGGGATTGAAGGTAGTTTCGACGATGGCACCTGCTTGTGATTTGGTTAATAACTCAGCAGCCCCGTTTGATCACAGCGGCAAGTCTCCAATCCTCTGCAACAGCGCCCAATATGCCGACAGCCTAATAATCAGAGAGTCATCCTGCCACAGATAAGCATGTGAGGCAGAGTCAAACGGTAGCGACGATCATATGCGCTTATGCAACATACCCGCCTCGACCTTATCGTTCTGCCAGCAGGCGTCGGAAAGTGCCGGTGAGTATATAACGAGCAGGTGAGTACATAACGAGCAGGTGAAGATACTTTGCGAGCTTAATGAGCAATATGACGATAGGTCACCGGCACGAGGCCCGAAAAAAAAATCTTTAGCACCAGCCATTTTGGCTTGTCTCGCATGCATAGGTATTTCCCATACAGTATGGTTCGAAACACGAGGTCCTTTTTGCATGAATCGAGGTAGGTCTGTGATGTTGCAGCATAGTTCTTCTCGTGATGGGTTGTTTAGATATTAACACGTTGCTTTGTCGGCTTCGAAAACTATTTGATGTCGGCCTTTCTCCCAAGGGTTGTCGCGTGCATGCTTGCCGAGACAATCCATATTTGACCGAAGATCTCTTTACCACGAGATTGGTTGTTGGGTTTAAACTGCCGTCGTACGTGATCGTATGTAGTCGCACTTTCAGATGTGTATGGAATTTGGAACCTCATATGATTGCCGCGTAGTAACGCCAACCGACTTCGTGGTGGGAGCTAACGGACGGTAACTTCTTATCGAGAAAGTTTGTGAGCGCAACCCGAGACACCCGGACAATCCACCCCCAAACTACCGTCCATACGTACCGCCACCTCAGAATTCAAACCAGCGAAACCCAACGACACACCGGGACCGAAGCACAACAGACAAGCAACAAAACCATCACATCATCTCCTCCAAACCCAATATACAGCGAGAATCTAATGCACATATCCTTAAGTCATCAAGGATCCTGCAAGGCTAACCAATCATCCATAGCGCATTGCCAATGCGCCAGCCCGCACCACATTTTCTCGGTGCAAACATGGCTGCCCTATGTAAGAAACGCGAGCTGATCTTCGGGACCGAAATCATGACGACGTGCAACAATTCAATTTCTTCTTCTGCTCCTCCTACCTTCAGCTGGAATCAATTGGTTCCGATGATGAAGGAATCCCTTGTGCTACGCCGTCTTGTTCAGCTTGGGTTAGACTGGGTCTTGGTAGGCTGCGCTGTTGGGTTCGGTCCCGGAGGTGGGTGAGTGATTATATGTGTACGATACTGGATCGGTATGGGACCGCTTGCTTGGGACTTAGCTCTCTGTCTATCTTTACTTCCTCTCTAAGTTTACCACGATCAAATGAATACCTCTAAAACATTCAATTCCACAGCGCTTTGCATCCCATAGTTTCAGCCACCTATTACCAGACATTAACATCACAATCATCATGCGCAAAACGCCGAGAAGGTTAAGATGGGTGATAGCTCTGTGATGCTACCCCTCTTCAACGCTTCTCTGTGATTATTACCCTAGGCCGAGCGGGCAAGGCAGAATGGCATAAAGTCTGCTATTGCTGCCGTTGCAATGCTGCAACCTTTCTGCTATTGCAAGGCAGTCTCACAACAGGGCACAGTCACCATATCGGACCAAAGGAGCTTGGAAGTATGGAATGGTATGTTATTGAGCCAAAAATTCATGAGAAGTATTTCCCCGAAAAGACCTCTGGGTATATTAGACGTAGAACACCTCACACCGCACATTGTACATTCGACTTCGTTCCCCTCCGTTTCTCCTATTTCCAGAACCTCTCGAAACCCTCCAGCCAGATACGGCCTGTAAAACATTACGCCCATATCTCGATACCCGATCACCAGTTGTCGAACTCTATATCTGTGCTTCTCCTTGCCCCTGTCGTGGAAACCATTCCTTCTGTGAATGGAAGAAAGGCTGTATCTCGATGCAAATCCTTATGGTTATGCTGTGCCCCAAGTGCTTTGTTCATGATATCGTATCATACAGTAATTATTAATGAAGAGCTCTTCCTCTCTTCGTATTGTACATCATAGCTGGTGTCGTAGATATACATAAGTGTAGAATTATGTTGTGTAAGAAAGGATATATCATGCTGATCCGTGAGCTCCTGTGTATCCGATGATTTCCCGGTCATCGTCGACCAATCTGCCATACCTAGGATGAAAGTCAGCACTGCATGTAAGACGGAGACATGAAACCCGCAAGGAGCACAATGACATCAGATGAAACCTACTCAAGCATTAATCTGAAGAACCATACTTCTAGATCTGCATTTCTGACCACAAGGTCGGCCCATTCTCTTCCTTGTAGAGCAATCCGTTCTGCCTCCTTCTTCCCTATGTCCTCGCCTGCAAACCAGCGTACCGCCTCTACCCACTCATCCCCCCTTAGGCTTAGGGGAATATAATGCACCCAAGGCCTTAACCACTCCTGATGCCATTCCCGAAAGATCGCCATCTTGTACACCAAACTCTTGCTCTTCAGGAAAGCGTAGAATCGCCCACTGAAGGCATTCCCATCTATATCAAGAAGGTATTTGTATTTCCATGCATCTTGTTGAGCCGCCGGCTCTTTAACATCGAAGAACTGTCTTTGCGCTTCACAGTCTCCAGGATCGCATTGCCCTATGTGAGAGAAGTATATGTCGAAAATCTCTTCGAAGTCGCTTCGGGGTACATTCTTCACCTGCCAATCTTCCTGCGCCTCTTCGCCTCGATTGACCAGAATTTTTGCCTGGTCTCCAGCGTTGATCTTCTGCACTACCTTCTGTCTGTGCTGTCGTCTCCAACCGCCGTCACGACTAAAACCACCAGTTGTTGATCCTCTCCACCACATCTTGTCCTCTTTATTCTTCCACGTTCTATCTTCCTTCTCCTCATAAGGCACCTTTCCATACCAATACCAAGGCGAAGGGTATAGAATATCGGAATATGACGAAAGCTTTGATTGTGAAAAGATGGGGAAAAGATCATGCACCACATTGTACGCGTTGGGTCGGTCGAAGAACCCGAAAGACTCGCTGAAGGAGGGCGATTGGCAGATGTCAGAGAACGCAGTCTGGTTGAATACGAAGCCCAGTTCCGTGACAGCGTAACTGCCATAATTGTCCTCCTTCGGTCCATCATCGAGCACTCTGGCAGGGCTGTCGGGTGGGCAAGACATCCTTGAGTGAGTCCAGGTAGGCTGATGGGAGAAGACGTTGAATCTTGTTGTTTTAACTTCTGGCACATGCAATCCATCGCTGACAACATCAAGTGGACGAGGCGACCAGGAGTTCCTGGGAGATTCAACTGCGTTGGCACTCGGCATATTGCGATCCTTTGCTATATGTACCAGTCGCGAAAGGTCGTCATATGGCACAACCACTCGAGGTTCGTCATGAATGTTGAAGCAAAGGTCCATATCTGGCAGGTACTTCAAAAAAGGCTTCATCATCCCCACGGTAGCTTCTCGTTGCCATTCATTCCCTCCTTCGATCTCTGTAACTATCCCTCCTCTGATATACAGGCCTATTAAGTTGTTACTAAAGCCCAAAGCTTCCCTGGCCCTCCCTCTTATTGTTGCAGGTTTGAGGCCCCAGAACGGTGTCAGCGAGGTGTGGATTGAATCGAATTCGTCGATAAGTTGAACCCCTTTAGATTTGGCGAAGTTGAACCATTTGTCGAAGTTAGGTGGAGGAGGAATGCCATATCGCCTTCTGTATTCTACCACTGCTTCCTCGAGGGTTTTCGATTGGCTCGCCTTGACTTTCTCAAAACTCTGCTCGTTGTCCTTGATCAGTTGGTAAATCGGATGTGCAGATCCTATGTGATAGGATTCTGATTGAGGTTTCTTCTCATCTTCCGCTGCTGGTCTGCGAGTACCTGGTATGGATTGTTGATGGTTCGGTTTCTGGAGAGAAGACGTGAATGATTTCGACGGGTATGGAAAAGGCGTTCGCAGATAGTATATGGAGAATGTAGCAAACGTGAAAATACTAATCAGTATCAGGAATTGGCGAGACTTCATTTTTCGCCGAGTCCTCATGATCATTGCGTTCAGAGAAGGGCCTTTTGTTTCATCCTGATCGTTGAAAGAAGCAAACTGTTCTTGGTGACACTGCTGCTCAGTGCGAGTCAATTGTGTACTCAAGCTCGAGCGACGACGAGCACGTCCTGACATCTTATTAAAAGAAGGGATACAAGTGAATTACTTGGTTGTACATACGTACGCGGACTGTACTTTTCGTGCGTGCTTGCTTGTAAAACTCCCTTGTCTCTTGTCTTCCCTTGTCTTGGGTAATTGATAAATACCCTTGCACCGCTCATGCGGCCGTGCTGCCGACTTGGGCCAGAAGTCTCAAGACGCGCATATGAGTGGGTAAAAAAGCGGCTAGGAGGTCCAAACGTTGATGAGGCCCGAGAATGAGGAGGTGAAGAGAGGGGAAAGTCTCGCGATTGTGCTGGTTAAAGAAGGGGTTAAGTTGTTGTTTCCGTACGTACATACCGACCGTGGGAACGAACGCGGAAGGATTTTGAAAGCGGGCAAGTTATATAGTTGACAGTTCTTTCTTTCTTTCCTTGGATCACTTATCTACAAAGGTAACATACTTCGTATATGCAATCGCAGCAATCTCGAAACCCAAGAGAGAACTAACACGACTCCGGCTCTAGAATTACAGCAAAGGGAAAGGAGGGCGAGGATATATCCGGGGCCTGCCACAGTTCTGGATACAGGGTCCTACAAAAAACCAAGACGGAGACTTCTCAATCCAGCATCGAGATCCTCTCCCGGTACCAACCAATAGCTCCGCTATACCCGTGTAGTTATGTCCTACTGCAATAGGTATGACTTTCAAGAAGTCGAGATCAATACGAAGTACAGAGCACCTAGGCACGATTACAGATCCAATGTCTGCAAAGCCCAAATGAATACGACGACATCTTCAAACTTCCAAAGAAAAGTTCCTCGGGTGAAGAACCTCGGATGGAATTGCCCACAAGCACGCAAGAACAGATTCCACGGAATATTCTGGACTCCCAGCCGAGCGATAAACCGAAAAGCTTATGCGAACATTTTATGTAAATTATTTTTGGCTAGACATGGACAGAGGAGTGACTCGGCGCACATCATGGGGCAGAAAGGGATTGATTGGCCATGGCTTTCGCACTGCTTCCCGCTTTTGTATACTGGAAATACATATCTAAGCATGGTCACGACATCGCAGACATTGTCACAACATAGGGTAACAACCTTTTCTTCGCCATGGGTAAGGTGAACGATATGAACATCCAAATGAAATCACCGCTGCTCGGAACTGAACTGCACGACAAGATACGGTATGTTATAGCCGATGGTCGCGATTTGTTCCATACGGGGAAATGTTTCTCCACACGCGTGAAGCTTTAAGGAGAACACATTTGTCGCATCTACATCTAGACCCCGGGGGTCTTGTGAGACAAGTTCCACGATCTGTGATCAACAGGGATAAACATCGAGAGCTTGTTCGAGATACGGATGGGGCTTTCAGTGTCTTGATTATGGTCGAGATGCAGAAGAAACTACAACACCATATGTCCATTTAGTCATACTTGACGTCTCATACGATCACTAAGAAATCACGACAGAGAGTTGGTCAAAGAAGATGGGATGCATGAGACTAAATTGACTTTTGATGTAGACCCTATCTATTCTTCCTCGAGAAGATTTCGAATACATGCATAACGCATGCGCGAAAGGTCTTATTCAGTAACCGAAACAAGATTCTACTCCATGTACGGTAAACTTCGACCTTAGATGGCTACTCGCTCATGTCCTCGTAGGACGACCCCAGCGTTGTCCCGTCTAGTAGAAGAAACCAAGGATCTTTCCAGCAACGTGCTTGCGTCTGGCCTCCTCGTGGTCCATGATACCGGCGGAGGTGGTGAGGACAATGTGTCCGAATTGACGAGATGGCAAAAGCTTGACGACCCACTTCTCGAAATCGGTGATTTGTACGTTGTATCTTGGGCTGATGACACCGGTCTTGTTGAGACTATGCATTGCGTTAGCGACCTGGCACTATTCTCCATGTGCTTGTCCCTGCTTACCGGCCGTTCAATTGAACAACGATCTTTCCGCTGCGGTGGTCATCGACCTCCTCGAATTCTCCGATGTAGCCTAAAAGAGAAGAATGAGTATGTTGCGAAAGATTAAACGTATAACATCAAGGAGTTAAATCAGAGAACGTGTAAGATCCTCGCAGTATGATATATCGGCAACTTAAAGGACTTCGATCGTGTGAGATTGAGACCGTTATCTAGTTATCATGCCGAATGGAAATGTGGTGTTGTGAAGAAATATTCGCATACCATTCTTTTGCATGACCTGGAGGAACTTGACGATGACCTTGGAGCTTGGGTGGATGAGAACCTGACGCTTTCCAGATTTCTCGGCGTTGTTGATGGCATTAAGCGCATCGTTGAGGACTGAGGTCTTGACCATTTTGACGGTTGGAGATTCTCAAATAATCTTGTAGATCGAAGATGAGGTATCTAAGACAATTCGATGTTAGCCTTCATGATCTTCAAGCATAAAGAGTGCCCTCATGATTGACAAGAGGGTTCCAAAGCTCGTGCCGCATATAGAGAGAGCAGTGTCGACATCTTTCGATTGCTATGGTACAGAGCTCAAGATTTGGTCGCGGTAAGCTTGGAAGCTTTTCCTTGATTTCCCAGCTCAAGAGACAAGCCACAGTTACAATCGAGTAGATGTCGATTTACTCCTCTGTGTCAATCATGAAGGTCTTCGCGAAAGGATCGCCATATCGGCGCATGTACACACCTCTTTTGAATTGGCGGAAAGGATTGTCGGGAAGAAAGTTCGTGGACGTGAGGTTCGAAATTTTGACATGCACCAAATTAATTTCTGTTGTGGGCACGCTTACTAAGCTAGCTAGCTAGGGTTTCCGCACAGTAAATGGTCGTTTGACAAAAAAGCCTGGTTCTCGCTAAAGTCCACCACATAACATACATTCAGAGTCGAAGCTAAGTTTTGCAACATTAAATACCATTTACAACATACTCTTCGAGGACCAGAAGATATCTAACAATCACAATCAAGATGGTGAGTTAAACTCGTTGTTCTCTCTCTGCGGGGTATCATGTATTCCATGCGCCATTGACGTGCGGGATGTGCGAATCAACAATGGGAATCCCCCACCTTTTTTGCACTTCAAGATTCAAAATGAACCATTTGCTCTCAAAAGTTGCGCATTATTTACTAACAATTCAACCAACAGTCTGACGCAGAAGAGCCTACGTCCCCCGTTGTCGAGAATGCTGAGGAGGTCGAAGTCTCCGGAGATGCTGAGAAGGGACAAATGTCCGTCATCGACGCATTGAAGGGTGTTCTCAGACTCGCACTCATGCACGATGGTCTTGCCCGTGGACTTCGTGAAGCCTCAAAAGCTCTCGACCGTCGCCAAGCACACATGTGTGTCCTCAATGAAGCCTGTGAGGAAGAAGCCTACAAGAAGTTGGTAGTTGCGCTCTGCTCAGAGCACAAGATCCCGTTGATCAAGGTTCCGGATGGAAAGCAACTTGGTGAATGGGCCGGTTTGTGTGAGTTTTTCAGTTTTACCAGTATCTGCGCTCGTCACTAATTCTTCGCAGGTGTGTTGGACCGTGAGGGAAACGCACGCAAGGTTGTCAACTGCTCTTGTGTTGTTGTTAAGGACTGGGGTGAGGAGTCCCAAGAGCGCACTCTCCTCCTCAACTACTTCCAAACCGAACAGTAAGGGGTGATTTGGGAAAATGGAGTTTCCGGGGCGAATAGATATTGTCCCATGTAAAGGACTTTCTTTCCAAAAAATGTACTCTATACCTAGGATGCATTACTGGCGGCAATGACATTGGCATATGGGAGCATCAAACTCAAATGATTTGAAGAAGGAAGCATGCAAATCTATTGATACGCTGAATGTTGTGTGAGCATATCATGTTTGAGGACAGCATCCAATTCACACTTCAAACAGAAAAGCCTGCGTTCTACCAAAGAAGAGGCGTCCGCAGCTAATGAACTCCAGATCTGCAACACCATTTCGCCTGCTTGGCTGACGTCTGGTCTTCCCCTAATCTTCCATCAACGGAAACTTTGACTATCTAGCCCCTATTATTTGACGCATTGAATTGAAGTCGGACTCGTCTCCTGTCTCCCGTGCTCTCCTATATCTACTTCTTCCCCCCGCTTCACATATCCTCTCCAACCCCAGCCTATTTCCTCCCCTCAACCATAACAATATGATAACCAAACCCCGTCTTCACCTCCTTATACTTCGGGTTCGCCGTCGTACTGCTCTCCATCTCAAAGGCCACCTTCTCAAAATCCGGATCCAGATCCCCCTTGCCTTTCCATCCCAATGAGCCACCTACATCATCACGTCAATCAGTCACGTTTTCCACATACATCACACAACTAGTTCAGTCTCAGGGGAGAATATGATCCGTATCTTATACGGCGATGAAGGAGCAATATAGCGGGGACGGAAAGAACCAGAAGCACCCACCAGCCCTTGCCTTATCCTCAGAGAACTCCCTCGCAACATCGTCGAACTTAACTCCCGCACTTAACTTCTGCAGCGCCTCTGTCATTCTACTTTGTTTTGCGCACTATGTGTATCCCGTTAACACAGAGCCTCATATCAGAATCCCCAGAAATATAGAACTTGAGATCCAGGAAGGTCATGTGAATAGGAGGAGACGCACGAGGATATGGCGAACATTAATCTGTTGCGCGCCTTTGACTTTTGTTTCCTTACCGGCGCTGGCATCTTTCGCGTCGTCTTTTCCTTTGCCTTTTCCGGCCTTCGCGGCGTTCTTTTTGTTGGGTGGCATGGTGGATTTGTATTGTGGTTGTGATGAGCTGCAAGATTTCAGGTAGTGGTGGAAGGAGGTGAGTGCGATGCGGACGCTAGTACCGATAAAATAGAGGGGCAGAAATGCGGGAGCTCGGCCTTGAAGGGAAGGTTATTTCCCGATGATGGGATGGAAAGGGAAGTTTCATGCTACTTCGTTTCAAATAACGTTCTTTCCGCAAGACTGGAAGACGGGATTTTACTGTACAATAGGTCAATTTTCTTTTCAATGCGGACTCGGGTCTCTCTATTTATTACCTCTCTCATTTCTATTCATTGCAGGTGGCAGATCCGTTGCGGATTGTGGTCTGATTGATCTCTTTGTGTATATCCTTCATTTTGTATTCTATCGAACAATCAAGAGCAGAATTACCTCATATCTACATCTCTTTTCGCTCTCATAACTTGGCCCAAGGCATATTACTCGAAGTGCATCAGAATTATGACACCATCAATAGCACAAGAGTCCATTGGTGGCGCCGGCTCCGTCATCACTCCGTCCAATCCCTTCGACAAACTCGTCTCAGACATCTCCCGAATCCTTGGTCCCTCCTCCGGCCTTACAAGCAAAGATGTAGATGTCCAGCAACTACGCAATTTTATGGAAGAATATGTCTCGCAGGAGGAGCATTGGCGACAATATGCATTCGCAGACCTGAGTCGGGGGTACACGAGAAACTTGGTCGATGAGGGGAACGGGAAGAGTAATCTTGTATGCGTGTCCCCGAGCTTCCTCTCCCTCATCTGCGATCGCGGACTGATGATAATGCGATATAGCTCGTTCTGGTTTGGTCGCCCGGGAGGGGGAGTCCGATTCACGACCACGCGGATGCGCATTGTTCGTTTCCTTTCCCCAATTCCGCATTTCTCTTCTGCGGCGGCCTACCCTTCCAGAAACCCCGCGCCTCTGCCCATTCTGTGCTCGCAGACTCACTAATTGACCACCTTAGGTCTTATGAAAGTCCTCCACGGCACCCTCCTCGAAACGCGCTACTCAATGCCCAAATCAAACTCCGAGTCCGACACTCCTCTGCCCCCACAAGTCATCAAAAACACCCTCTACACAGCAGACGAAGTGACGTATATGGCGGATGATTTAGGTCTGCACAAGATATCGAATCCGAATGTGGATGATGTGGCTGTTTCTCTACATCGTATGTTCTTGTCTCTTTTGCTCCATTAGCAGTTGGGTGGTGTGGGCAAGAGTTGGAGGAGAAATGAAGCAAGGCAGGAGAAGTAAACGGGTGATAGCGGGGATAGAAGAATAGGAAACCTAACTGATATACCTGCGCAAACAGTTTACACACCTCCGAACGCAGCGCGGGAAGGATGCAATATCTTTGACGAGAGGACGGGGAAGAAGAGTCATGTTACGCAAAGTAACTTCTATTCAGCTTTTGGGAACAAAATCGAGGCGTGAGAGGATCAATGGTATTGGTATGGTTGGTTACTACATGAGATAACAGTGCGCTTTTGGTTGTAAAATAGAATTTGGGTATAGAAAAGTTTAGTGCCTACAGCGAGGTACAGTGGATAACACGGATAGGTGGATGGCTTGCGGCGTTTTAAAAGACTGCGAGTACAGCATGAATCAAATCATTGATAGAATGTAGAAGCGTACTCTTTGTCTATAGCTTTATAGACAATATCATCACAGCATTCTCACAAAGTCAAGTTCTCCATACAATACGCTCTCTATTCATCTATCACATAAGCTGCAAATCTCTAAGAGAAGAAGCAAGATGACTGCACACTCTAAAACATGCACGAAAATCTCTCATGATGGCCCCTCCTCCTTAAATAAACAATCAACTCCATGAATACATCAAGCATCATATGTGTAACATATCATAGAAGAGTACGCAGCTTAAAAACAATCCCACACACAATTTCGTAATCCTATCTACCAGAAGAGAAGTCCGGTTTGTAGACTTGAACACCGCCGTGTTGCATCAACTCGCGGAGAGCCATGGTGGCATATACACTCGAGCCCAGACCGAGCTTAAGAATGACTGCCAGTCGTGCTGGTCCAGATGGCTCCTTCTGTGAGATATCTGCTGGCTCCGAAAGACCAGTCATCTCTACGTCAGTAGATGGTGCTTCCATCGGTTCTGTCATCGTCTCAACGGGCAAGACCTCAGCATTAACAGCAGGGGCATCGATCTCGGGTTTGACCTCAACAACCTTAACGGTTCCGTCTTCTTGCTTCGTCTCGCTCGCAGAAGCTTCAGACATCTCCTCTGCGGATCTTTTCAAAGTGACCGATGCTTCTAACTTTACGCCACCGTCTTGCGTCTCATTATCATCGCCTGAATCATTGATAATAGAATTCTCTTGGATGACCGCAGCAGGTGCGTCTGTTTGTTCGACTTTGACAATTCCAGGGACTTCTGCGGCATCTTTCAGGTCACTCTCATCAATGACTTCGTTCTTGCCGTTCAAAACCTGCGTCGTTCGCACACCCGTGCGGCGACCCTCATTATTAGCAGAGGTCTGAATAAATGTCTCCTTGTAGATGGGCTGCTTAATCGAATCCACGTCGACCGGGTTTTGCCGCTCCACTTCCCAGGCCTCTGCTGCAGCTTTATCTTCAGCAGCAAGTTTCTCTGGGAGTGCCTTCCATGCATTATGCTGAGCGCTGCCGGCATACTGGATGGTGTTTTGTCGCCCCTGAGCTGCAGTATCTGCCATGTGACGACCGTTTCGATTACCACTGGCATGACGTTCATTTCGATTTTGTGGACCACCCGGGTTGTTGAACTGTCCATTAGGATTACCTCGTGAAGCTGCGCCATTGTTTTGTTGATGATGATTTTTGAAGTGACCTCTGCTTTTCTGGATGATTTCGTAATCCGTTTCCACCAACTGCTCAATCTCATCATGATATTTTCGAACCTCAAAGCTAATATCATCTCTAACTCGACCAAGAAGTTTCCTATAGCTGCCGCTCAAGCTGAAGTCCTTTTGCCTACGACGCATGTTCGCTGGATCAAGACGACCTCCACGTTCACTGCTCATAAACTCTTTGTAGAAATCTCCAATCTTATTAGCAGGATATTCGATATCGAAGCCAGGTAGTGGCAGCACAATATCGAAAATTGTGAACTTTCCACTGGCTGCCTCCTCAGCAGACAGAGGTCGGGCACGCTGGAAAACGTCATCCGAAGTCAATGCAACATCATCTCCAGCTGGGTGGATCACAATCTCCCCGTTCTCATCGTACTCATCCTTCTGTTCATTGGCTTTGCCTTCGACCAGAACAAGATCGCCCTCGACAACCTTATCTCCATGAAGAGACCAGCGCTCACTAGCCACCGTGTTCCAGACAAGAGATTGATAAGCATGGACAAATATGGTGCGATGATTGCGTGGAATAGAAAGGATGGCGCCTTGATAGTCATTCTGGCCCTGTCTAGAAGCAAGATGCTTTATGATTGCAGCCTCTGCACCAAATCTTCTTGGTAATCTTTGGAGACATCTATCCTTGCCAGTCTGTTTGAACTCATGAATGGCTTGAGCACGCGCAACATCGTCTCTGCCAATCTTGCCTTCGTATTGGCCTGGCTGCTGTGCGACAGCGAGAGCTTCTTCGGTGTAGCTGAGAATCGAGTCAACTGCACCCTTGAAATCCTCCTGTAAAATCATCTTTCCGACAACATCCGTACCAATACCGAAGGTGCCAAAGCGTTGAAGTCCGAAGTAATTGATGAAACCGTGATTTCGAATGTGCTCAACAGCCTTACCCACGATCTCTTTCGCGAGCTCGACTTTTTCGTCGTCAGACATACTAGGATCTTCGCCGAAATGACAGTCTCGTAAGGTTATCGTAAATTCGTTGCCTTCCAGGTCACCCAGTCTAAGTGCAAATTTCTCGTACTTAAAGTCTCCGACCTTTGCACCCCATAGTTTGGGGTTTAGATTTGCCAGTCTTTGCGCATGGTGGCGGAAAGCGCTGACACGCTGGGCCGTTACTGCTCGACGGTCCTTGGTACCTGCGTAGGCGAAATCCTTTGGTTTCACCTTTAGCATGCGACTTAAAAGATGGATGGACTCCATGGTGTCCTTATTTTCCTTGAAGAGCGTGAAATGGAGATATTGACCCCCAAGTTCTTCCCAGCCGAGTTTCCCTTTCGTCTGCTGCTGAGCACCGTCGTTGCGATGGTTGCCTTGTCTCGGTGTTGCATTTGCGTTACCACCTCTGCTGTTCTGGGAAGCAGCAAAGACAGTTATTGTACCATCCTCCGAGCCCTCGGTCTCTAAGCGCCCTTCAAAAACTCGACGTACAAATTGATGCAAACGTCCACGTCGCTGCTTATCATCGACAGGTTCAGAAGTCAAACTGCCAATTGTTGCGGGTTTGGCGTTGGGCTTTTGCTGAATCTTCTTGTCCATCTCAACAATCTGTGGAGCTAAAGTACTACCGAAGTATTCTGCAAGAAGTTCAAGGTCATTAGGCCGAAGTTCTTTCACCGGACTTTGGCTGACAGCAACACCACTCGCCTCCGCACTCGGGTTGGTTGGGTCCGATGGTGTTGCGGTTGAACTGTCGGCCGATGCGACTGACTCAACGGCCGTCGCTGAAAGTAGAGGAGGCCCCTCAGTGCGAGTAAGTGCTTCCTTGACACTTGCGGCCGGTACTTGATTTTCATCTGGAGCATTAACTGTATCGTCATTGGTTCTTGCAGCGTGCTAATTTGGGTTGTCAGCTTGTTGTATTCAGCTCGAGACGCAATCTCGTTCTTGAATAGAGCATAAAGAAGAGACGTACTTTATTCCGGGGTGCTCTATCATTACGAAGATGGACGACCTCACCATCTAGCGTAATTTCATTCACCATGAAATCAGTGTATCTATAACGGTAAATTAGCTGACGCTCATGAGACAAGGTAAAGTGAAAGATCTCGACGTTTATCAGTCCCGAAAGTGAGAATAAAAATTTGTGTGAATGATGAGCTCTGCAATTGATAGATCTGCCAGAAACACATCTCCAAGGCTACCACAAGGTTGCTAGACAGCGCATCACTGGGAATTTCTCCATCAAGCGGTGGCTCCAAGCACTCTTAAATTATAGTAGAGAGTAAAATAATCAAAAGTATATCAAAACAAACATACCTCTGCTTCAAAACACCTTGGAATCCGGGATTCGACTTGTTGACATAGTGAAGTATACCTGCCTCAGCCTCTCTATCAGGTTCGGAAGCATTACTGGAGGGATCTTGCTGTCTTTGATCGCTGTTCTCCATCGCGATATCTGAATTGTTGTTTAAAGCAGAATTGTGATTCATGGTGTTCAATTGAGGAGTATCAAGAGGTTGGGAGGTGGTGGACGACGCGAGTTTCTGCCTCTTACGAGGAGATTGAACTGACCCGTCATTTTCTAGACTAGTCATTTTGAGCAATTAAAATAATTCACTCTTTTCCAATTTCTCTATGTCCTGTAAATTGAAAGTGAATGTTGCTGAATTCACACGGAAGGAACGACATCGGTTACGGGCGACGAAGAATTTCTCCAAAAAATAATATTCCCACTTTTGTACTAGTGTTAGAGCATCTTTAAGTACAGGGTCCAAAATTCCGCCTATGATTGGTCACATTTTCTTCGTGCGGCCGCCTACCTCCAACGTTCACTCTCCCTAGGTCACTTCCACACTGGCATTCGCAGGCATCATGTCCATATTGATGGGTTTCATTTGATCTATATATTAACTCTATTCCATTCTGTCTATGAGCTACCCGTCTACTGCCCTCACATTAATGCTCATCTTTAACTAATACCGTATTTTTATTGCTGCCCATGTGTCGGCACAGCATCCGTATGCGACGTACGCAAGGCTTCTGCGGGAGGTGCAGGCATGACAGGTCCTCGAAGTGGAAGTTGAAGAGGGAGTATATCAAGCCGACAAGTAGTATCTCCCAAAGCTCGATGTGCATGAGGACCGAGAGATTTCATATGCTCGACAAAAACTCGCCGAGCGAATTCTTCAGCAGCTTCCGCATCCCTATACTCCTTGTATGCCGCTTCACCCTCCTTGTTCTTCTTCTCACTTGCAATCATTCTGTTATAGATCTCCCAGTTGTCTGATTGCCATGGACAAGGTATTTCATCTAGAGCTTGCATGGACTTTTGTCCCGGTAGTTCCATCAGGGTAAGAGTGTTCCGATAAACATCAGGGCCTTTACCATTCAATCTCAGAAGTACGTGCCCCCATGATTCAATCTTATAACTATTTCCAATTAGCTTGGTTTAGGATCCGAATGGCCATCTACTCACAAGCCATCATATCGTACGCCGGCTCTCGGTGCCCTTTCGCTCTTCAATTTATGACCTCTCAAAAGCCTGATCACACACCCAACGTATGTAAGTCGCACCGAATGATACATACGAGTTGTAGACTCAATGACATGAATCCACTGTCCTGGAACAGCACCTCTGATTTCCATCCCTGAGAGAAGCGAAAATGCTACCGGTTTCCCACTTGTTCCTTCAGTAAATTCTTCACCTTGGCGCACAATGCCGTCGCGAATGGCACACTGTACGTTGAGGAACCAGCTGCAGAGACTTGTTAGCAGGACTACGATGAAAGCGTCACATACTCACGCTCCGGGCTCGAAATGTTCATTGGCTTCCATTTCTGAAAAAGTCTCAATCTTCGTAGCCTGCCATTGAGGCCCCTCAATTTTTTTGGCCTCATCGAAACTCATTTCCATATTATGTAAACAGCCAGAGACTTTCATGATCTTCAATCGTTCTGCATCCATCGTATGATATCTCTCCTTGAAAGTATGAAGCCAGTGAGCTTGAAGAGATGCTGCCTTGCGCATAACCTCTTGAAATGCCGGCTCTTGGTTCAAGAAGTTCTGTTTTACGTGCTGCAGTATCTCATCGATGATCTTGTCTAACCTAGCTCTGGCAATGATCTCGATCGGGGTATCTCCGCTCAAGAGGTCGTCAATGAGCAGATCTAGAAGCTGGATATCATGCATGGGAAACACATCCTGCCTTAACTGTTGTCGAATAGAATCGGAAATTTCGAGGAGGTAATCGGGCTCAGTTGGATACGGTTGTAATCTCGGCGCAATTTGGGGCGAATCTGGTCTCGGGATACTGGATGGAGATGAGATGAAAGTCCGGAGCGGTGCTGAATGGGATCATCAGTAGATGGGTTCTATTAGAAGACCTCTATGGTATCTATGATTCGACTCACATAGTGGACTCTCGGGCGTATACGTTTTGCTCTTCTGTTGCTTCGTGAAAGGATTGGAAGAGAACCCTGGATGACTTCAGTAAAAGCAGTAGATACTTAAGTCTGGCTCTCCTACCTAGGTCTCCTGGTTGGAATATCTCAGTCTCATTAGCTTTGGTGCCATCAAGACCAGCATCCAAAGCTGCCGCTTGACTAAGTTGACTTGCTGTCGCTTGACTTGCTGTGAATGCCGGAAATGTTGGCAAAGTTGGTCGCACAGCTCTGAGCTCTTTCAATGTGAAGGGCGCCATAATGTCGTTGTATGATTGACAATATTCGTATCGGTCTCGGCGTCATTTCGAGTGGCCCCGTCAGCCAAAATAGTGAATTCATTGAAGTATCAACTTCCTTCTGGAAATGGTAGGCGAGTGTTTGTTTGCTGAACGTACAATCAGACAAATGTGACTGCCTTATTTGGATGGTGAATACTTGTACCGGTTTGCCTACCAATTTCTACTCCTCGGTCTCCATGCAACTCAACTTTGCTATTAAAGCAAATGAGACAGTAGATTCAGCCATTGATCTTCGTCTACTGGTGATGTCGAGTTGAATTGGAAACACTCGAGATTACACGCCGGATAATTCTGCTGCTCAGACAGACCAAGCTATAGGGAGCAACAAGATAGCAATCCCGACACCTTACCTCGCTGAGGAATCAAAGGTATACACGAGCGGCAGGTTAACACTCAATGTGTTCAGGCCCATCACAAGTAGCAGAGATCACGAGACATGCATACCAAACCAGCGGACGATTTAATGTCTAGAAATTGTTGGTGATATCTTCACAAACACCGGTACATTGGATTTGTAATCGTCGTCGTCAACTTCTAGACCTCGTTCATGATTGGTCCATGTCGAGGAGATGCCGAGGTTGTGGCCCCAATGCGAAGCGGGGCCTTAATGACATAAATAATAAACCGTCTGCCAGTTCTTCACATAATCATACTATCTTTCGAAAAAATTATAAAAGTCATGGCTCAAATCAACATCGTTGCAGTTATATCTCCCAAAGCCGGGAAAGTAAACAGGGTAAAGTCCATTACCCTGCATATCATATCACACAGAATCCATTGCAACATCACTAACACCACGCCCCTATCTAGCTGCTAGAACTCGTCAGCGAAGTCTGCCAATACGTGAAAGACAACGAACCCGGAACTTTGAGATATGAAGCCACATGCGAAGTGAACAAGCAGTCTGGCGTGGAACAAATCATTATGTTTGAAACGTAAGTCTGCAACCTGTATCCATTCACCGCAGCTCTCGGCTGTGCTGATCAAGCATATATATTCATAGATACAAAGATAAAGAGGCACTCAAAGCTCATGGTACATCTGAGAAGTTTAAGGGATTTCAAAAGATGGTGCAAGATGAGGATTTATTGAGTGAGCCGTTGTCTTTGAAGTTCGTGAAGCCTGCAGGAGGCTTTTCTTCGAGGCTGTAGACGGACGGGGAAGATGGTAAAGGAGGAGTTGTACTGTATATCTAGAGAATAGAATATATATAGTAGAAAGCGATAGATTGTAATGTGGGCTATTTACTTTTACTTAAGTATCAGTGAATTTGGAAATCGTCTGATTCTCGGGACGCGAGTATGGTTCGTTCCTTCTTCATCCAGCTTCGTCGGTGATATCTTCCACACACCGCCGACACTCCTCCATGAAACACATCTAAGATCGATTCTTTTCGATTCCATAAGTCATTGCCTTCTTTACCAAAAGAAAAGCAGCCATCTACAACACTTCTTCAGCATCACTCAACCACTCATCTCCATCGATTATGGACCATGAGTGCGAAAAACAGCAGTACTCGCCCCTGGTGTTTACGTCTTTGCAAGGCAAGGTATTCCAAGTCGATCTGGATGAAATTCCGCAGCTTTCTCCCACGCATCGAAGAACTGAAAGCGTAAAGTCACTTCTGGAGGTGAGGTCCTCGAACTCGCCAGATGCGAATGGCAATGTTGTCAAGGATGAACATGGTCTCGAAGTTGGTATTGGAGGTTTGGATGAAAGTGGAGCTGAATCTGAAGACAAAAATGTTACGAGGTATGGTTGAATTTCTGTTTGTGTGCTTCTACAACTTTGGTATTATCCAAAGACAAATAGAAGTAATGATTGGAGTTCGTATCTATTTGAGACTCAACCCTACAATACTGACAACAAGATTATAGAGCTGAAGAACAAAGTCTCAAGGATCTTGACCGCGGAAGGTCATCCCTTGCTTCCCATTTCATCCCGAGTCAATTGGTAGAGCCTATGTCGAATTTGTCCATGCAATTGCCCTTGCCTATACAGAACTTCGATGGTCCACCGGCCGCAAATTTCGATGCAGACCAAGTTTGGATGATCTACAACGAATATGGTGAGTTGGTGGACGCCAAAAGTGTCCTGCGTCCGCAGCTTTCTCGTGATATGAAGGATGTCACTCAGATTATGAGATTGTTCAAAAAAGTGTATCATCATGATGTAAGTGGAAACTGTTATTATCTGTCGAAGGCCATTCGCCTGTGAATCTCAGTTCATGTCTGCTTGGGGTAGTTTTGTTTTAAATCACTAACCTTTTGAATATAGTTTAGAGCCAGGATGATTGATGTTGAACAAGTTGACTGGGAAAGTCCCCTGGACCATGAAAATAACAAGCATGCTTGGGCGGAAAGAATATCATCTTGGAAGTATGAGCCTGATATCTCCAAGAAGAACCCTCCTAGTGCCACACCCGAAGAGAAGCGGACCGCGACAGTTTGTCAGGATCCGCCTCGTGTTCTTGAGGTATGCACTATCGACTCCTCCACTGCTTCCACTGACAATAGCACAGGTTGGCTGTAGCGACGGCAGTTGGTGCTTCCAACTAAGAAACGCACATCCGGACTGGATCATAGACGGTATAGACGACACCGATCATTGGACATGTATGAACAAGGACACCGATTTAAGGCACGGCTGCATGGACCAATCTCTCAAACGAAGTGCTAACATGAAATGTAGAGATTCAGTGCTACCAAAGATAATGTCTCAAACAGAGGTAAAGTTTAAGGTGCGAAATCTGAACTGTCTACTCAACCATCGAGAGCCCATCCCTCGCAACTTTTATTCCTTTATTCGCGGTAGGGACATATTCGACAGAACCGAAAGTTACAAGAATCTCCTTGATGATATCCGCTTGTATGTAGGAAGGATCTAGAATCCTGTACCGCAACACTGACCCTCATTAGAATCCTACAGCCGGACGGTGTGGTAGAATTTATCGAAGTAGATGCCCGACCACGAAACATAGCAGCCTGTCACTCCTTGGTGGACAAACCTGGAGATGACCGCACAAGCAAAGCTCAGACTGGGTGGACAGACTGTATTGCCGATCGACTGGAGCGACCACCCCATACCGATGAGCTAGCTAGCGATGTGCCCGGTTGGATGCGAAGAGTTGAAGAACGCCAGAAAGCGACCATGCGCCCCCGGGATGGCATACCCGCCGTCAACCTAAAGTCATGGCTTGAAGGGGCAGGGTAAGCTGCCGCTGAAGAATAATGGTTAATTGATCGCCTGACACTCTCGTAGATTCTGGGACGTACAAGAACACATCCGTCGTCTCCCGATCGGCGGAACCACAACAACGGGCGAGCGACTCAGAGACTTCATTCTGTACCGGACTGAGCTTGAGGATTCCATACCACAAGTATGTTTATCTTGCGCTTCTGCAATGAGACCGCAGCTAATATAAACAACAGCTCGAGAAACATCTGCCCCCAGTTGAACTAGACGCTGTCAAAAGCGGCAACTACTACCTAACAGTTCATATCGTCACGGCGCGCAAACCACCCTTTCCACGGGTGGGCGATCAATTGACAAACAGTTCGAGAGAAGAAATGTCGGATGAGAACCGTGATTGCATGTCAAGAGACGAGGCGCTAAAGAAAGCTGCGGCGTGGAAAAGGTTGAGATATCTGTCCTCTATTCATTATGCGGAAGGTGGTCGGAGATTTGCTGACGGTTGATTTGTAGAGCTGATGCGAATTGGGATTGGGATATTTTGGAAACAATCGGGCAGTTTGAGGATCAGCAGCTGGAACATATATCGGGAAGTTCTGCGCTGGCGGAATCGGAGAGGAATGGAGAGGGAATCGGAGAGGGCTGGGATGAAGGAGAGGGAGAAGAGTAGATAAAGCATTGAGAGAGAGAGACCGGACGAGGTAGAGATGGGACTGAATACGAGAATGGAAATACTGAGATTGTGCGGAAAAAATACTTCAAGCCGCTCGTTCGAATTTCTCGACGCCTACTTCACGTTTCATATAAATATACTCAGGGTCTTCTTGCTCATACAGCTGCGATAACCCAAAGCAACCAGCAACTGACTTAAGTAGATGGAGGTTGATAGAATTGATTGATAAATAAGGTTCGATAGTTAGGCACAAGGTTAATACAACACGTACAAAAAAAGAAAAAAAGAGAGAAAGCATTTTCTTTTTTTCAAAGTACAACAAAAGAAAACTCTTTATAACCACGCTTGATTTGAGTGCCCCTTCATGCTATCCATATTCCGTCGCTATACTATAATGATACTGATACTTTGTAAGAAGTCAAATAATCAAATGATATTTCAACCGCGCATACACAAAACCAAGAAAAAAGAGAGCAAAACACCCCATGTTTCCGGATCCAGCAAAAAAACCAAAAAAAAAAAACCAAAACAAGACCCCGCACCGCACCGGCATCCCGCACTATCCTTTCCTTTCCTATATCCCAAAATACAGGACAGAGGGAGATGTAGAGAAAGAAATTGGACAAAGATACTAAGGAGAGTAGGTAGTGTGATGGGATATGATGAGATGATTTGATGTTATGATGTGCAGATGAAGGTAGCAGGAAAGCAAAAAATATCTCAATATCGACTCCCGTATAAAATAAACAAACTCCTATCCACGGGAAATAGTGATGCTTGGTGTGGAAGATGCTGTTTTGGCAGATTTTTGCGCCGTGAACAAGAAAGGAAAGGGAGACTGTAAGAGAAATTCGAAGGTTGAAGAAAAAGTGACGTCGAGGCGAGTCTCTTTTGTAAAATGTCCGGCATCGCTGAAGGAATTTTGTGAAGTAGTGGCGATATTTGCGTGTTGTGTGTAGATGTAGAAAAATTCCATGGCATTTCATATTCATAACCCCCCCGCCGTTGTATTTCATCATCGTCATCTATCATCCATCCAGTCATTGCCAGTCTATATGTACTCATTCATATATCATCCGATGCAAAGTAAATAGCCGTAAGAGTAAGAGTAGTGACCATGAAGCAGAGATGTGAATTTGAGGTCCATCTATTTCTCGGACCAGCCCCAGACAGTGGATAGGAAGTGTGCCATATTGACGCGTTTGCTACGCATTTCAACCATCCACGGATGCTCCAGCATACGCCAAGGCGAGGCACGACGTGCGGGGTCCTTTTCGAGACTAGGGTTATAATGTTAGTTTCCCGCGAGTTGCTTCATGAAATGGAGGAAGAAATACATACCAGCACTCGATGAAATACTTGAAGCTGTCACTCCACTTGATGCCCGCATCCGGTTCATCCTTAAGCTTAGGAATAGGTTGTCGAACGATATAGGTTAGAAGGTCGATCAAACCGGCTCGAGGTTGCATTTCTGACCCATCAGCAGGGAAGGGGAAACGATGTTGAGCGACTTCAAGAAGGGTGACACCTGTAGACCAGACATCGGATGTGATGGTGTATGATTGACCGGTAATACGTTCAGGTGCCATGTAGTAGGAAGTTCCAATGAAGGTGTTGGCATCACCCTTAGTACCGAACTCTCCACTAACACCGAAATCACAAAGCTTGACTTGACCATCTCGGCAAAGTAGGATATTCGAGGGTTTGATATCTCGATGGATAATCTTCTTTCCATGGAGGTAGGTGAGGCCATTCAGAACACCTTCGGCGATCTTTCCTAGGACCTTTTCACCAGTTCGTCCCCCTAATTTCTTCACTTCACGGTAAATTGAATCTAGAGAACCACCTTCGCAGAACTCCATAGCGATAGAGATGGTAGCTGTGGATGGCTCCACGAATGCTCCATAGTAGCGACAGATGTGTTCGTTGTCACAGCCTTTGTTGAAACCCAATTCTCGAACGATTTGTTTCTTGACATCAGGGTCCGGATTCGTCGTGATGATCTTAGAAAAGAGGTTAGTGATGGAAAAGAAATGAAAGAATGAGATAGGCATACCTTTAATGCAAAGACTGTGTTGCCGCCTTTCAGCTTACATCTGGTGACCGCACCTCCTGCACCCTCTCCTAAGCTACCCATCTCTTCAATCCTCTTCTCCATACTTGCTATCCGCCATCCATCATCATCTAAGTCTTCGACATCTAGTGTTCTTCCCTTCTCTAGGCTGAGTTTGTCGAAAGCTTCGAGCCCATTCATGCTACCATCCCGCTCCATTCCAACACCTCCTTCGCTTCTTTCTGAGTATAACGACCCCACTGCAGATGAGGGGTCGGGCGTGCCTTGTGGTTTGCTTAAACCGTATTGTGATGCTAATGAAAATGCTGAATATTGAGATCCAGCAGATGTCGGTCCACTTCCTTTGCCGTCCATCGGACCGAAGCTCCCAGACCTCGAGTGTGCTGCACTACTTTCACTGCCTCCACTGGCCGATTGCCCTGGGGCGACTGTACCACGCCCATTTTGCACAGGCTGTTCATATGGGGTAGCATTGCTGCCCATAGGTGTAGCTAATTGTAGTCGAGGTAACGAAGGTCGCGAGGGCATCGACCCGGGCATCTGTAGCGTTAGGCCTTTCATCGGAGGCGCCGCGACGGCACCGTTGACCGGTTTTGCATTTGGAGAAGGTGGTATGGCCAGTCCCAATCTAGGAGTCCTGGCGCCACCGTTCGATCGGCTCCCTGGAATCGGAGGACGAAGTAAAGGTGCTGGAGAAGACATGTTGGGGAGTTGGTTGGAGAGTGGATGGCTGGAGGGCTTCGGAGTGTCAGCAGAGTCTTCAGTATGTTGGTACATACTAAGAGAGGATGCTAAGGTCGTGGCGTACGAATGCAGTGATTTCGGCAAAGTCAGTAATTGTTGCCGTGGTCCTCTGTCCCGAATCTTGGATTACACCGTTGCCGGTGCTCTCTGTGGTTCTATGCTGATCTTGCGTCGGCATGCAGTCGTCCGCTGCAGATGCCCGCTGGTTGGAGGATGGAAAAACAAGGCCGAACGGGTTGCAGGTTGGTCACCGGACAAGTATCGGCAGGCTGGGTATCAAAGAGCGGAGGCAAGGAAAAGGATTTTCGTGGATATTTTCTATAAAGCAGTCGAGTACGAGTACGGGTTGAAACGAATGAGTCGAAGGGTGGTCGTTGAGGTGAGGGTAAAGCCGTCGTAATTCTCGGCGGGTAATGCAAAGCGAGACTTGTGTTTGTTTCAAGCTTATCGTCACAGAGTGGGTCGATAAATTAGGATTAGTCGTGGAAATTGAGGGATGAGGGATGAGGGAAGAGGGAGTTGCAACAGATGAGGGGATACGGAGGGATATTTAAAAGGGATGGGGCGCGCGAAGTTATGTTTCTGAATTTCTGAATGAGCAATGGACGAAGGACAGAACGACTGAATGAAAGAAATGGTGTGATGTTATTCTCGAGCCAAGAATAAAAAGATGGAGTCAACAAATGGGTTAGTTAGCGGTTGTGTATTGGGTATTGGCTGGTATGGTTGGCAGGTAGCAGGTATAAAATACAAATGGATGAAATGGATGTTGGAAAGGTTGAAGTGTGGAGAGCGAAGTGTGTGAGGTTTGAAGTGTGCAGCGTTCAGGATGAAGTTGGGTTAGAAGGTTTTGGAGAGGAAAGATTTTCTGGGTTGTAGTTGGTAGAAAGGCACAAAGGCTAACCGGGAGGGCAAGGGTGGTGGGGATGGTAGGGATGGGAGGGATGGGACTCTGTAAGGATATGCGAGCGAACTTCGAAGTAAGGATTTTTTGTGGGCAACTACCTCCTACTACTACTGCAAGGGAACTCATGGGTTTGAGCGTTCGTGGGTTCGTGTCGTGCTTTAGATTTGGGGTCGATGCGACCTGCTTGGAACACTAAGCATTCGTAAGTACCAAAGGGGAGAGACAAGACAAGTACGAAGTAGTGACGAGGGCAGCAATATCCTTGTTCATGTGGATGTACGGATGTACTGTGCATTTTGACAGTTTGGTGGTGAGATGGAACGGCATAGCTTTGGTATGGCGAGGACAGGACAGATGGGACGAAGAGCCAAGACACCAAACCCGCTCCGTTGCTCCATTGCTCCGTTGCTCCAGTCGTTCCCCTCTCATAGATCAGATTATACTAAAGTAGGATTATACAGGTGAGGCTAACTTGGCTTACTCAAGTAGCCGTCGACCCGTCGTAACGATCCCAAACGAGGCGACTTCTACGAAGCATACCATAGTAAGGTAAGAAATGCTGCCAATAACGAGCTGAACTGTCTTGACATCTATAGCCCACTCGGATTTCTCCGTCGGGACCTTGGAGGTAAATCATATCAGTCAGATTCTTAACAGTAACGCGAGTGCATCTGAATGTATTAGAGGGAGGAAATGATGGTGGTCAGAAAACGCAGTCATGCATTACCTAAAGTAAGACGTTTGCAATTTTCATGTTTCTCTAAAACCATGGAGCAATGCCCAGCTATTCTTAACTACAATACAACTAAACTCCTGTGTAATTGGAGTCGCAGGTGGCAGTCCAGAAGAGACGAGTGAGAAAAGGGGATGCAACTCTAACCGTCGTGCTCGTTCGATTTTAAGTTGAGGCTTCCTGTCTATCATGTGTAACCGGCCCGTAATGAGCATTGAGCATTGAGTTGAGCATTGAGTTAGTTGAGCATTGAGCAATGAGCCATCAGCAATCAGCAATCAGCAATCAGCCATCAGCCGATAGCTCTCGCTGCCCAGACCTCTGCCCCTCCTTTCGTTTCTTTCCTTTCTCCAACCGAAGTGCCGGTTCCTGGAATCCTATCGCGACTTCCGCGCTCGCCAATGAAATCAAACGAGAGACATGCCGGAACGCCGTAACCAACTACTTCGTACGAAGTACAAAGTACATGCCCTGTCGCAAACCTACTCAGCGAGTAACGGTAAACTGGATTGAGCATGTTCGTCCTCCTCTCCTTTACTCTGCTTTCCCTTTCTACAATAATAGTATCATGCTATGTCCGTCCTGGTCCGTATTTAGGACTTTATCCGTTGATTGTCCAAACTCGGATCGCGCTTTTTGGCAGGTACAAAGCAGCATGAAGGGAACCTTGCCTTTCACACATCCTAGTGACATTCAGTCTCTAGATCCCCATTGGCCAGATCATTTGTTTCAGAAAAAGAAACGATGTTTAAGCGCGCGCATCTGATGTAACCAGACAGGGCTCCGACGGTAACCGGATAAAGATACAGTCAGCAACTACTCTACGCGTACTAGTTCTAAAGTACGTACCAAAAAAGACTGTGAGAGGGCCAAAAAAAAATTTAATTTCACAATCTTCTTTTCCCTGGACATCAATCTCGACCGAAACCAAACAACTCGACATGCCTGCTCGAAAACTGTCGCCACGGTCCGAGACTGCTGATCAAGTTTCAAGACAAGCGCCCGGCACTTCTCCCGAATCTAATCACGATTCTTCATCTGGCGAGGAAGTAGAGGACTCTTCGAATTCGGACACGGACTCGGACTCTCTAGATAGTCAAGCGTCGCGGAAACGACGGAAAACATCCTTGGACCACAACGATGTCGATGTACCATTGATTACAAGAACCTCTGTGCCTTCGCGCGTAAAGGCAAGGCCGCAAGAGACTTCCCATGATTCCAAAAATAACGACAATGGCGCAATGTTGGCTGCTACCGATACACAAACCTCTTTCGCTGCCTTAAACGTGAAGCCATGGTTGGTGGGGTCATTGGGGGCTATGGCGATCAAGCGACCGACGGGTATTCAAAAAGGATGCATACCAGAAATATTGAAGGGAAAAGATTGCATAGGAGGAAGCCGCACTGGTTCTGGAAAAACGGTAGCATTCGCTGTACCCATCCTTCAGAAATGGGCTGAAGATCCTTTCGGGATCTTTGCCTTAGTGCTTACTCCCACGAGGTGAGACTCCTTGCTGAGATTGACTATGGGGTATTGTCTGGCTGACATCACTACTTTTTTTGTCTAGGGAATTGGCCCTGCAGATTTACGAGCAGTTTAAAGCAATTTCCTCTCCGCAGTCTCTAAAAGCGGTCCTGATAACAGGGGGATCCGAAATGCGACCTCAAGCGACGGCTCTCGCGCAGCGACCACATATTGTTATTGCGACCCCGGGTAGATTAGCAGACCATATTCGAACTTCGGGTGAAGATACGATATGCGCTTTGCGTCGAGTGCGCATGGTGGTTCTCGACGAAGCCGACCGGTTGCTAGCTTCTGGCTCTGTGGGAAGTATGCTCCCAGATGTCGAAGAATGCCTCTCTGTTCTACCACCTCCCGCAAAACGACAAACTCTACTTTTCACAGCCACCGTGACCCCAGAAGTGCGCGCTCTGAAAGAATTACCTCGGGCACCGGGAAAACCGCCAGTATTTGTCTGCGAAATCGACACAGAAGCTTTAGCGATCCCCCCCTCACTCAAGCAAATGCATCTGCAAGTCCCAGTCACCCATCGTGAACACTACCTCCACATGTTTCTCCTCACCGAAAAGAACCTCCCCAAATCCATCATCATCTTCTGCAACCGCACCGCAACCGCCGACTACCTCACCCATCTGCTCCGCCTCCTCGACCACCGTGTCACAGCCCTGCACTCCAAACTCCCCCAAAGACAACGAATCGACAATCTCGGCCGCTTCCGCGCCTCTGCTGCCCGCATCCTCGTCGCCACAGACGTCGCTGCCCGTGGACTGGATATCCCCGAGGTCGGCCTCGTCATCAACTACGATATCCCCCGCGATCCTGACGATTATATTCATCGCGTGGGTCGTACGGCCAGAGCGGGCAGGAAGGGTGAGGCGGTGACGTTTGTCGGGCAGAGGGATGTGCAGCTAGTGTTGGCGATTGAGACGAGGGTCGGGAGACAGATGGAGGAGTGGAAGGAGGAGGGCGTGAACCTGGAGACGAGGGTTATTAGGGAGAGCTTGAAGTTAGTCGGGGAGAAGAAGAGGGAGGCCATGTTGGAGATTGAGGAGGGGAGGGAAGTGGGTGGGAAGAGGAAGAGAGGCTTGAAGAGGTTGGTTTAGTGACGCGAACTCTTAGGATGCTGTTACGATACAATGTGATATGATACCCGGAAATAATTTCATTAGAAAAAAAAGTTTTTGTTACTGCATACCCGGAGCGGAGTGTGAGGATTTACTTATTTACGCTCTTCGATTCTGTATATCATATTTCTGTGAGTCGATTAGTCATTCGTGATCACAGTGGTCCGAGTCCCTCGGCATGCAGCTTACCGTATGAAGAAGTACTTGCGTGGCACAATGCTACGTTTACATCCCGCTGTTACACAGACAGATGGTCAGGTGAGTGAGTTCCCGTCCTAACCCCTCAGCCGCAATTGTACTATGATTCAATTAAATCAATAAATTGCGCGGTTGTTTGTCTTGATCTTGATTTTGTGATGCAAGCTTCGTAATATTTTGGTTGGAATATAGGTGTTTGGCTGGATATCTTATTCATTCATTGATTGCATACATCGAAGAAGTTAATCGTCTCTATCCGATCACGATGTCTGTCTCGTCGACGGCGAAGGGGGGTCTCACGTTCTGGGAGAAGGCGGACTTGCTCCCGGCTGGGTTGGGGATTGGTATGCCATTTTACTCTTTTTTTTCGATTTCTGTTTTTTATTCCTTCCTGAGGATTTTCTTCCTCTAGGGACAGTGGCTTTTTGTCTCTTTTTCTCCTGGAAGAGAAATATATACGAAGAACCAGAAGAGTTGAAGTCGAGCGGGTCTCACTCCATTTCTTTTTCTTTCGGTAGACTGTACTTTTCGGATACAGACTGCAAATATGTATTCTCTGCTGCTCGCAGTTTGTCTGCAGTTTGTTCGCCGTTTGTATGAATGGAAGATGGGCTAGCTAACGGGAAAAAAGTATTCCATATTCCGATTACGCTTGCGAGGGGAATGTGGAAGGCGAGAGAATTGGGGGTAAAGAGGTACAAGCGGTATATTGTTTTTGAGGTGATGAAGAGGGTTTTTACGAGATTGAGTTTGAAGCAGTTTAGGTGAGTGGGGGTTTTTTCTTTTTGGACTGGACTTGAAGAAAGAGTGATGGGTTGGAAATGGGGGATCTGAGGGATGGAGAAAAAGGGAAGAGATGGATGCGAGAGAGGGAGAGAATTGAGGGTATTGTGAAATGGAGAAATGGAGAAATGGAAATGAGACAGCGAAGAAAACAAGACTAACACATACCCAACATAGCTACATCAACCCGTCCACTTCGCAGGCCTACGAGTCTGTATGCAAGCAGCGTGGCTTCAAACCCGAATTTGAGATCTTATCCGATGGCACGACGAGAGCCTTCTGGATTGGGAAGAAGGGGGCGAAGAGCTTGGTGTTGAATTTTCATGGTTAGTTGTTCGTTGGCTTTCAACCAGTTCTTCAATTCTTTCCTCGTATTCTCAACCTTTCTCTTTGTTTCTGGGCATCGAGTCTTCCTTGCTGGTCGTTTCTACTAGAATTAACATGTTCACTTATTCTTATTGCCCGCTGAACCTGTGTGGTATTCGGAAGCTAACGTCGGAAACAGGAGGCGGATACGCGTTAGCTGCCTCGCCGGAAATGGTGGAGTTCATGTTTCGGATTGTAGAAGGGGCGGAGAGAAACGGGGAGGGGTGCTTGGCGGTTTTGTTCTTGGAGTATGGTATGTTGAAGTGCTTTTTCTGACTTTCCATGAAAGGGGTCTTTTCTCTTTTACTCACTAGTTTCTTTCCCCCGGATACCGTTCTCGCATTATGAGGGTGAAGAAGATATGTTTGCTAAGGAATATATATAGATCTCACACCACACGCTACTTATCCTCGACAACTGGAACAGGCGGCTATGTTGCTTGATCATGCTTTGTATACGCTTAAGTATATCTTTCTATCTTTTTTCCTCTCCCGCAGCTTCGACGTATCATCTTCCTCACTTGAACCCATGTCCATTTTCCAGTCATCCCTCTCATCTCCCTTCCCATCTCTCTTCCTATTTTACCTCACATCTCGTTTCCAGTATAGAAAGCACCTTCACACTAACAGAAATAACCAGATATCCTCCTTCCGCCATAAACCTAACAGGTGATTCCGCTGGCGCAAATCTAGTCCTTGCACTACTGTCACATATCCTACATCCTGAACTCTCGCCCCTATCTTCTTCCCAACCACAAAATCCTCCCTCCTCATCCTCTGGCAAACCTCCCCTCCCTCTCCCCCTCCCATCTCCTCTCAACTCAGCCCTCCTCATCGCCCCCTGGCTGACCTTCTCCACCTCCTCGCCCACCTTCCTGTCCAACAAGGAAACCGACATCTTAGACACGCAAGTGCTGCAGAAGTGGAGCACGGCTTTCGTTGGGGATGGGAAAGGATCGGGAAAGGGAAATGGCGGAGAAGCGTTCCTCGAGCCGATGAAAGCGGATGGATTATGGTGGAAGGGGTTAAAGGGTGTGGTGAAAGAGGGGATATTAGTTGTGGCAGGTGCGGAGGAGGCGTTTGTGGGGGATGTGAGGGAGTGGGTGGGGAGTATGAGGGAACGGTTGAGGAGTGAGGGTGAGGATGAGGGGACAGGGGAATGGTTGCGGTTGGTGGTCGCGGAGGGGGAGTATCATGATCAGCCGAGTATAGGGATTGGGTTGAATGATGAGGTGGAGGATGGGGGGCAGACGAGAGCGGTTAAAGAGTGGATTTGGGGGAAGTGTTAGGGGTTTGGGCAGGGAAGGGAGGGGAGAAATGCAGTGCAAGGATAGCAGGAGCGGAGGGAGGTATGGAAAGATTTGTTATTTCTTGCTTTGATTTATGGCTTTTCTTTGTGCAGTTAGTTCAGTGGCTTTTGTGATACCGGGCAGAAACTGAAGACATCGACGCTCTGCATGATGTTCGCATTCATCGCCAATGTCGTGTCAACATCACAGTCTGTCAATGAACTATGGATCTCTATCCCGGTGCGTCTGTGTCTGCAACTGCGGCGAGGATCGTTCATCTTATGCACTGCTTAGTAGGCGTGCTAATGCAGGTGTGGCGTTTGTGCAGATCATCATCACTGCCATTAGAGCTGTATCGATGTTTCAGTTGCTTGCGCTGATCACGGTCCGCCGCTTTTATGGGTCAAGTGGGTTTGCGTGGAGAGGGTTTGTGTGGAGAGGTGGAGGAGAGGGAGGTGTGTAAGGCGGGAAAGGGTGGAGATGGAGGAGAAGAGCTGGAGGATGGAAATGAAGACTACTGGCTAATGGGTGGACAGTTCAGTTGATTGATACATAGTGAATACTTACTGGATTGATCTCGTAGACGGAAGAAGGTTTATGTGAAGTTTAATTCAAATTCTCCACCTGCGTTGGGTTGATACTTCACGTTCAGCATGAGATAAGAAGACTTAAGGGTGGAATATCGTATATATTGTTTTTTTGGTTTATCTATTGTCTATATATATGTGCCCAGCCAGCTCCAAGAAAAGAGAGAAGTCTCAAAATTTGCATCATCCCAAACGTACATTAGGATGTCAACCTCCTCTAATCTCAAACTGTAGGAAGAGCAATCCCTGATCAAGACCTGTTACAGGTACTTTTACAGACATTCCATTCCCTCAAACACTCCCAACACCACTCATGTTTACACTTACACGTCATGTGCAAACAGCCCTCGTTCTTCTCAATCACAAAATTGCACTGAGGACAGCTCTTCCATCCGTTCTTGGCTGCGAGCTCCTGTACAATCTTGCCTTGAGCGTCTTCTTTACAGACACCAGCGTGTTCGGCGTTGCCGCACGGAGCGCATGTGCGTGTGTTACAGGCGGAACAGACGGCGATCGAGGCGTGAATGTCAGCTGGGGGGACGAATTTGTTGCAGGTTTTGTTGGAGCAGTAGCGCGGATTCTTGGTGGTTTGCTCAAGGATGAGAAGTTCGTATGAAGCGATGAAGGGGGCCTCGAGCCAGCGGGTAGCGAGTCCGACTGAGATGTTGGTTTTGCAGCACTTGAAGCGGGTTTTGGACGAGAGAGCGTTCTGGAATGCACCTGATTTCAATGTTAGTATGATGAGGCAAATATTGAGGTAGAGTTCAGAGGGACTTACCAGCAATACATTCTCCACAGTAGGCGTGCTTGCAAGGTAGCATACACATGTTCGCTTTCTCGCCCGCCTCCATACAAGACGCGCAATCGGCCTTTGCAGCCTTCTTTTCCTTCTCAGCCAGTTCCTTCGCTCGTTTGGCGTCTGCAAGACGCTGCCTTTCTTTCTTCTGCTGTTCGAGCTGAATTTTTCGTGCAGCCTCCTCATTCGCTTTTCGTTCCTTCTCCAACTTAGCCTTGCGGGCAGCCTTCTCCTTGTCTATTTTGGCTTTCTGCTCGACCTCCACGGCTTTCTTCCTAGCGTCCGAAACCCTCTTTTGCTCCGCCGCGGCCAATCGCTTCGCCTGCTCTCGCTGCTCCTGCACTTCGCGTTCCCATTGGGCTTGCGCGGCCTGCGCGGCAGCCATGTCTCGATCCAGGGAATTGAGTCTAGCTTCCTCTCTTTTCGACAGTCTCTTGGCAAAGGCTTCCTGCTTGAGGATTCTCCTGTCTTTTTCTTCCCATTCTCGTTGCATGTTGATTGCGCGTTGCTGTCTCCGTGTGTCCTCAGTTTCCCATTCTAGAGCAATTCTCTGCGCTTCCTCCATCTCCCTCTCAAGCCGAGCAGCGCGACGAGCATCCGCTTGCGAAATGTCTTGCGCAATGGCGACTTGCTCCTCAGTTGTATCATTTTCCGACTCAAATTGACCTGGAAGCCTGCCAAGACCGTTTTGGTTGTCTTCTGCTGCGAGTTCTGCTTGCAGTCTTTGCGCCTCGAGCATGTCGAGCTCAAATTGAGTCAAAGGAGCGTCGTGGCCGGTTCCAACGGTGACGGCAAACTGCAATTGAGAATGAAGAAGATCATCTTCACGGTCCCATTCGGCTTGTAGCATTTGAGCAGTGAGCTCATCAGCTGACAAGGACATCCCTGGTGGTGATGCGTCGCGGCGGGATGACCGTGTGGTAGTTGACTTGCGCGGAGATGGGGAGGATGATCGGACTTTGGAGGATGATGGCTCACGACGAGAGGTAGTCGCACTAGTCTTCGTCTTTGAAAGCTGTGATTTGGAAGCAGGCCTGGATGATGAAGAGGCTCGGTGAGCCGAAGATTTGGTATTTTGCATGCTGGATGAATCTGGCTGGGCTGAATGTTTCGATGATCCCGAGGGGTGGTGAGAGGATGGTTTAGCGCTTCGAGCGCTGGAAGACTGAGATTGTGATCGGCGTGAGGGCTTGGACGAGGGCGCTGATGCTAGCCGAGGAGATGAAGGGGTATCGGCTTTGATCACAACGGCTTTCGATGGAGAACGCGATCGGCTTTTGGATGTCGATGGTGGCAATGTAGGTGCCATAAAACGTTGAAAGTAGGTCTTCATTTCTCGGGAGATTTGTTCGGGTTTCGGTGCGAAGCGATCACGCTCAATCAGATTTTCCATATCATATAGATTCGGGATAACATCGTCAGATCTTCTGGATTGGTGGGAGTAGTGATTTCCGCATATCCATCAGTAGTGGGTGTCAGACGATGTTTGAGGGCACTGCCGCATTGGTTGTGCTAGGAAAGATCCATTTTCCGGATAAGATATCGACGTATGGTTCTTCGTTCTTGACCTGACTATGCCCTATCCAAACTCTGTAGACGGCAATGCCTAGTAAAAGCCTTCCTCACTTTCCTGATCCGAGTAGTGACCAGCACTTCCCGTATCTACTTCTTCACCGTGATCCACCCACTTTTCGACGGATGTTGCAATTCTCTCCTCCCAGACTAAGATTCCTGTCGCTGCGATTCTCTCTTCTTTCGAAGATCTCTACAATCTCAACACCTTTGTCTTGACGTGGAAGACCAGCTTCGTAAAAGTGATTGAGTTTTGTGGAGAGCAGAGGGAAAAGAAGTGAGTGCAGCGTGGAGAACGATTGTGAGATGGGTGGAGAGATCTGAATGATCCATGGGTAAAGCATCTTATAAGAACTGTGGGATGATGCTATCAAACTGGTTGCATAAGTGGGGATGGAGTTCGAGTCCTCGATGAAACTGCACGCGAGGCGTGCATATCGTCGTGCTGTATATCATGATTACGGACAACGCTGCAACTTCCAGCTTGTATGATTGGGTAGCACTGCTGTATCGGTGAGTGCGAACGTGGCAGCACAACGTGAATGGCATGTGACTAAAAATTGAAAGGTCGTTAGAGATGCCAGCAAATCATTTTGTGGGCCTCCAAAATGGGGCGAGCACAACCCGATGCATCGATAGGGGCTCTTAAAGCGGCGAGTGTGGTTCGTGTACATATTGGACTGCAAAATTTTGTAGGCGCTTATGTACGATGAGGCTGGTGAGGTTGGGAGTGTGGACGCATCTTTTAGCTAGAGGAAGGTCAAAATGGAGGAGGTGAGTACTTTGGCATGAACGACAAATGAGATTCTGCAAGTCTTATCGAGCAATTTGAGGGGGTGGAAACACTAAGAAATCTAGACCACAATCTCAGTGAGGTCATGTTCAGTAGTTTCCGGAGAGACTTTTCAGCATCTTTTGCAAATGCTGTTTTCTTCCCTTATCGAATATTCGATAGCTCTCGTTCTACTCTTCGATACATAGCCGAGAAATCATGTGTAGACATATCTGTGATCTTGTAGTTCTGCTGTTCGATGATTTTGGCTGTGTTGATAGATATCGAGACTAGACGCGGTAGGCTGGAATTTTCTACATCTCTGATGCGCAAGCACATCTTTAAGCTAGGCATTATATTGATGCCAGAAATGATGTAGTCCTTAACTCTTACGCGACGACGAGGACGCTGCGGGCGGCTTGACATTTATTGTGAGGTTGTCTTCTTGCGAAGATACTTGCAGAAAATACCCACATCAGCAATTCCCAAGCGGAGCGGGGTGTAACATGTCAGTCTTGTATAGGAACAACAACGGGCGCGCTGCTGGAGAATGGTATTAAAAAGTCAACATTTTCGTGAAAATCCTTGGAGTCGTTAGACAAGGAGGAATCTTGGGAAAAAATAGAGTACGGTGACTCTAAGAGCCGACCACGCCCAACGTCGAGTTGTCGCACCCCCTCGTCTGCAAATTTATCTCTGCCGAAACAACAAGTATATGACTAATTTACAGCACATTCGCATGCTTACTTGTGCTCCATATCCGAACAGCGCCGAGGCAACAGAATCAACGCATCAGTACTTTGCTTCACCGTCGCTTCGGTGTTGTCATTCGGGAGCGGCATGGTGGGAGTCGATTGATACTGAGCATGCGCTCAACGTTGAGCGTACGCGCCGCTTCTTCGGAGGTTGTTCCTATTCACGAGGGGACAATGCTTTCCAGACCAGTTCAGGGCAACTACTGTCGTGTAATTGTATGTCAGATACTCCCTGGGTATAACTGGTAATCTGGGTACTCAGTATCCTGTGTTGTACTTCGTAAAAATAAATATGTCGGTGTCATTTCGCCTAGCAATGCCACAATGCTAGGGCAGAAGATCCTGTGGTGTGCTGGGAAAGAGCTAAATGCGACGTCAATACGTGGGGGGAGACGCGAGTAACATCATGATGCGCATTTGCCCCGACCTCAACAAGAGTCGGCAAAAACTAAAATCGCTCTGCAGATTTCAGTCAAGCACAATGCCACTTCGCTCACTGTCGCCCTCATCTTCTCAGGAGTCCCTGCGATGCTTAGTTGCGTATGGATACCCGGATTGCTTACAATATCTTCCGGGCCATGTAACGATTATGATACTTCCCTTGGGCTCTCAGATAATGCTCTCAAACACTTCTAGCAAATCTGCATAGGTAGTTAGTGAGACGAAGAGCCAGTTGGAACAATTGTTATCTTACGAAGTAGAAACTCTTCATTGAGGTTAAATGTCGAGTTGTCTTGGCGCAAATCCTACATCTCTAAGCGCCGGCCTTGCTTGATGGGGATTGTTAGATTTATGTCAAGTAGCCATTTGTTTGTCTTGTGGCATGAGCGATATGCAAGAGTATGATAAAGTCCGCGCAATATAAAGTCCAGGTCCTGTCATCAATCCAGCTCATTGATAAACATCATTGCGCATCATGGACCAAACTAACAATCTCCGTGAAGATGACTCGATTAACGAGAAGCTCCCTATAATCGAAGTCAAGCAACTCACGGAGAAGGACCACGACGTCAATGTCAACGAGGTTCCTGAAAAGTTCGATGGAGCTGGTTTTCAATTCTTTCTTATCTTCGCTCTGATATTGGTAAATATTTCGTTATATTGTGCCTCCAACACAACCTCAGCAAGCGCCCCGAGGACATCTCCGGCTTCACCTGACAAAGCGATATCGAGGGCACATGAAGTTTTTGAAGGAAACGGCCCGAATCCATCTTCACATTCCTTCACCAGAGATGCACCTCTGAGTTGGGAACTAGCCGTTGCAAAAGCCCAGACCGATGAGCCATTCGTATCTTTCGATGACTTAGCACAATATTGTACGGACCTCTCCCCCAAAATATCCGCCGAAGATTGCATAGTCGAGACCATTTCTTCTATGATTCTATATAGCGAGACATTACTATCACTCCGTCAAACACTCCTTCACTTCGCAACACCATCAACCCCCACCAAATCACCATTCCTACGAAATCGCCGATGGAACTCAGCACCAGAAGACACTGCAGTCCCCTTTCAAAGGACGGCACCCATTTCCATAACCGACGCTATAGGCACCAACATCCACCACATCGGCTTCCACTGCCCCCATGGATCCTCCTGCACCACACCCCTCTTCAGCCTCACCACCCACGCCGGCATCCCCCTCCTCTTCACCTACCCACCACCAACCTCCTACACCACCTCACAAGCATTAACCTTCGCCTTCGGCAACACAACCACCGACTGGAGCAACACCAGCGGCATCGACATGCGCCTCGACATCTCCGCTCGCACGCACCCGATCCTAAACCCCCAAACCGACTACCCCCAGATGCGCGCCCAGCTCGATTGTCTCGTGGCCGACGATCTCAGCCCCCCCGGGATATTCTTCAGTATCCGTAATGCCGGCACGTTGACGAGTGTATTCACCGGCACATTTAGTCCGTGGATTTTTGGCGCGGAAAGCAAGATTCGGGCTATGCAACAAGTGGAGGCACCGGAGTGGAAGTTGGGTACTTGTGAGATGAGGGGGGAGCCGTTGGGGGCGCATGCGTGGGGGATTTTTGGTTGCTTGGCTGTTGTGGGGATGGTGGGAGTAATGGCGTGGTCGTGGTGGATGAAGAGGAGGCAGGGGATGATAAGACTTTGAGTTTGCGGTTGCGGTTGCGGTTGCGGTTGCATTGGAGATATATCCCGGAACGGCGTACTTGGAGCATTGGCATACTTCCATATAATGTACAATAAAGGGACGAGTGAGCTCGTCATAGGAGTTTTGGGGTGGAAAGAGGAATATCTTTGATACTTTGTTATGCATCATCAAGGTTTTACATTTACATCATTTCCAAGAAATGTGCATTTGAGATACCAAATTCATGCATCAACCTTCGGTGTCTTCGTTTCTTGTTTCTTTGAATAATTCATTTTTCCAAGAGGATGCTTATTCCTTAGCTACAATAGAGTCGAGACGCATTGAATCAAGCCAAGTAAGTCAAGTTAAGTCAACTCCGCAATCAACCGCGCGCCGCGCTTCATTCGAATTTCGCCTTGCCTTCCCCACCATCCACCCACCCATCCATCCAACCATCCATAAGATCCATCGTGAGCCCACTGCCAGAACCACCAAAAAGCCGCACCTTACCTGCCATCCCATCCATGCAACCGCGGTTATTACAAAATATACTTCACTTGGCTATGCGTGCATCAAAAGCGCTGCTACCATTTCGCTCAATGAACACCATTTGCCTTCCCGGCATTCGCACTCGATCTTTTCGGACTCCTCCCATTCGGCAATTCCTCCAATGCGCCAGGAGTTTCCTCCTCCTCGCCTCCGCCAAGTAATGTATCCATAAAAGTTATATAATCGTACTGCGCCATACCTCTGTCCTGCTGGAGATCCGGACCCTTGTGTATCGGTACGAATTGAGTTAATTTCTCAATGACCTCATCCGGTACCAGACTGTGTCTCAGATCCATTTCCGTCACATATGGTTTTCCATCCGCAACTTCTCTGAAAGATTGGAAGACTTGTTCGGCTGTGTTCTGATCTTCTGTGACATCCACCATGAACCGAATGAATTCTTCGAATGTAACGTAGTCTTTGCCGTTAGACGTATCGAGGAAGTAGTCGTGCATTTCATCTTCCGAGAAGACGAGGCCGAGGGATGCGAGGGCGGCGCTGAATTCTAATTCTTGGAGACTGTTTGTTACATCGCGATCAAAATGTCGGAACACACTTTCGAATTCCTCCAATTGGATGGGTGTTAGGTTTGTCATATTTCGGGCCACGACCTGGTTGTCTAAGAATGCCAACTTCTTCGAGACAGAGCTTTTCACTAAGCTCATTTCGTAGCAAAGCTCATCATACGTGTATGTAGTAAAATCGTTCTCTTCGATGTTAGCTTCCTCGCACTTCTTGTCGATGGCTGCTATTTGTTCCAAAAATTGGTTAAGAGGTGGTAAATTGTCGTTTAGTCGTCGAACATGGATTAGTTGATCTTCAACATCCCCTTCCAGTCCGGAGATCGCTAACTGCATCGTGTTCAATGTTGTTGCAAAGTCGTTTGCTTTGTCAGCGAAGGATTTTCGTAAAGCATTTTTGATACTAGCAAACATCAGTATAATAACTGGGGAAAGGATATGTTGCGCAACTTACTCTCTGATCGTCTCATTAATGAGCTGACCCCTAGCCATTTCACCGGTCATCAAAGTCGCCCATTCTGCGTCCAAGACGCTCAACCTCAACTCTGGCGGTGGCTCGTAGGCACGGAGTCTATAGGTACTGAGCTTGGTCTTTATGTTCCCTAATAACGCTGCAAGATCACTCTTTTCTGCTACCCATTCTCTTTTCTGACCTCTTTTGTAAGAGCCGAAGTCCGCCGCTTGTTTCTTTGCGTCCACATAAGTCCCCTCGAAAGTCGCCTCTTGCCACCTGACAACCTGCTCCTTAATGTTCTTCAACAATGCTCTCATCCTCCTCTCGTACGCACTTTGCATCTCCCAAGCTCCTTGCATGTTATTGACAAACTTCTCTACTCTTCGGCCAGCGTTTTCAACCTTCTCCATCTGCGAAAATGCGTGGAACCAGTAAGCGATGTAAGTCATCAAACTCCTTTCATCAGGCTTGGCGACATCGCATACGTCCTCCACATCCAACAGCGCCGGAATACCAATCTCTTTGGTTGCAATGTCGAAAGCTAATTGCATATTTCCTCGGTGGTCGTCTTTGTCCAACGTATCATAGTCGATCAGATCGGGCCGATGAATATCTAGCAGCGCACAGAATGCTAATCCATCATTCCAACTATCAGTGAAATTGCGAACGTCAACCTCGTCGTAGCATGCTGTTTTTCTTTGACACCACAAGAGTAAACCTTCCTTAGCAGTCATACCCTCCTGGTTGATGTCAGAGATCGTGAATCGTAAAATAAGGGTCCATATCAGGCCTAGAATGATCTTTCTGTTTCCATCAACAACATCCTCAGCCCCAATGTTCGTCATTTGAATCCCTCTGGATTTGATGAAGTCCAGCGACAGATTTGCATTTTCGAATCGCTGAACACGGAGTTTCGGTTTCGCTGCATATCGACCAAGAGATTCGTTCGACAGACATTCGAGGAGATGAATGAGGATAACCTGAGATTATTAGAACGTATAAGGGAGAGAAATCCGGAGAGAGCCTACTCCATCACTCAAATCCTTTACCAAATCCACCACCTCCAATTTCCTGTGCGCAATCTTCGTGTTTAACCTACTTGATATTAGAACCTAGCCAAGACCAGAGATAAGGCTGGAGAGCTCACCATTTCGTGAATGTCTTTTGTTGCACTGTGATCCACTGCTGCTGCTCCGCGAATGCCATCTTTGTAAGCAACTGCTCATGGGGTGGCTCGACAGCTCTCAATGCTTCCCCTGAGCCGGAAGTCGATCCCTTTTTGTTATGTTTATGCAGATATCTTTTTCTCCTTCTCCCCAACCCAATATCGTTACTATCTTCGGACTTCTCTGCAGTTCTTTGTAACCTCGATGCCTCCGAAAATTGTCTCGACCTTAGCGCCTCTCGCTCCTTTTGGCTCGCAGATCTTTCTCTGCGTACGGTTCTCGGTGGTGTTGGAGGCGGGGTATGTAGTGCGTTTATCTCAGAGTCTATTGTTGAAGATGAAAATCTTTTCTCCTGATTCTCAATTGGAGATTGGGTGAATGTACGCGAGTGACGTGGTGAGGTGGATAATATGCTGTTCTCGTTGTTTACTTCTTGATCGGGATTGGCGGCATGTTCCGGCGGTGACTTCCCCACTGAGCAACGATCGTTGCCAGGGTTGATTTCCGCATTTTCCACGCCTCCAGCTTCAGATGCCGGTGGTGACGGTATATTCCCGATACCAAGCTGTCTTGCCTCGATGTCCATATTCATATCTTCAATTCTGCGTGTGGTCTCGAAATTTTAGTTGATTTTGAGCATATGCAATACTAGTCACTTATCGTCCAAATACAACGCGCGACATGTGGCCTCCAGCAGCAGTACTTCCAGAACCTTTAAGTATAGGCTCTTGGCTACCATGAAATCAATGGGCAGAGTGCATGATTAGATTGATTCAATATGTTGAAACGCCTTCGATGGAATAGTCCATATGTTATTCGCTTCATCATCCGCAAAGGGCTGTTACTGGATGGGGGAAGTTGTGGTTTCTTACCAGTGTATCACCACATCCATGTTTCGCGACGAGTACATTATGCAAACGTTGACCTCAAGAACTCATCAATCAAACTGAAGCAAATATTTTAATTATTCTAGTGTATCTTCGATCCGTTCCATCATTAAATGAGCCATCCCAGCTTATCCTTCCTCAAACCCAAAATACATCCGATTTGGAGTAAAGCAAGGGAGTCTTGCATAGGCTGCATGAATGGACAAGCCATTAGAAACAGTCTCATCTGTTCAATCCCATATTACGACTCTTCTAGCCATTTACTGTTCCGTGACCAGCAACGGTCACAGCCATCTTCAAGCTCGCCAAAAACTACTTCAATCCTTCTCTTCCTCCACCTGGTCATGGACGAATCGAACTTTGCCCCGACTAGTATCCGAAAGCAGTGTTTGAACAATCTTGCTTGAGACATTTGAGACAATACAAAGTCATCTTTTCGCAGATCTTTGTGAATGTACCACAAGTCTTAACGTTTTTCCAGCCAGCAGTAGTTACACAATTCAGTGAATCTGCGTAGCATGTAGCTGAGGACTTTTGGCAGCTTCGAAGGTTATTGAAAGGTGTGACATTGCCACACCATTCTCCAGCTTTTACGGCACAAGATGTGACTGGCGTAGTAGGAGCAGTGGATGTTGCTACGACCGATGTCGTACTTTTGGAGGGCTGAATGGATGAAGGAGCGACGCTTGTGGTGAATTTGGAAGAAGTGGAAGATACAACAGTGGTTGCGACAACAGTCGAAGTTAGGGAGGTTCTGGTTGATACTGAAGTACTGGTAGAGACACCTGCAGTCGAAGACAAGGTCGAGGAGGCAGTTGAGCCGCTAAGAGTGCGATACCAGTTTGACTTGTCTGTATCACCGAGACATTCACCGACGGTGACACCCTTCCAGCCCTTGGCTTTGATTAAGTCGAAATAGTACGAGGAAAAATTGCCGACGGACTGTTGAACAATATCGTGTTGGATGGACAAAAAGTCATTAGTCGTAGTTACGCCTAGTGCTGCTTGGACGATGTTCTTCGAGTTTTGAATTTGCGTTGGCAAAGGATTCAGGTAATCTTGGGTGTCCAAGTCGAAGTACACTCGATGGTATCCCAAGGATTGCATATCCGCCCAACATCCAGATGCCTGGGTGCAGTCGGAATAGGGGGGTCTCATGTATGTGGGCCACATTCCGATGATATTGTTGAATGCCATTTCGTTCTTGACCATCTGCGAGATGCGAAGTTCATGAGAAATGTTTGAAAGAGAGTAGTGACTCCATGTGTGGGACGCGACTTGATGTCCTTCGGCAATCATGCGTTTAATGAGAGATGGATAGGGCTCGGTGATGTCGATCTCTCCCTTTCCGTTATTATTACCGGTGATGAAGAAAGTTGCCTGGAAGCCATACGATTTTAGGATATCTAGAAGGTCTGAGGTGTAGTTGTATGGACCATCATCATAGGTGAGGGCAACAACATTACTCTTGACACAGTCATAGATGTCATCTGTATAGGTAATGGGCCCTTTCAAATCTCTAACTGCGTTGGCAGTTGAAGGTCCAGCAGGTGTTGCGTCGGAGTCACATCTTCCATATCCCAACATGCAGCTTCCGGGATCCGCACAGTAATCCTGTGTAGTTCCACAGTATCCCGACACTTTATTGAAGTTAGTATTTCCAAAAGAAAATTCTCTAGACCAAGACAAACTCACTGCTGCAGCATTGATTTCCACCACAAGTAGCACCTCCAAAGTTTGGACCACAAGTTCCTCCAGTGCTGGGTTCTAAGGCAGCATCGCACGAACCATATGCAGATTGGCATCCGGCATCACAATAATCTGTCGTGTTTCCACAATATCCTGCTTGCGAACAACACAGTCCGCCAGTGCAAGAAAGTCCGCCATTGCTGGGTCCACATAAGAAAGAATCTTCTGACGGTTGGGTCGTAGCTCCTGTGCAAGTACCAAAGGCCGTTTGACAACCGGTACCGCAGAAGTCTGCAAAGCATACGTTAGCAATTTCCTACCATTGTTGATGTATGTGTATATCATACCAGTCGTGTTTCCACAATATCCGTAGGTTGAGCAACATCCTCCCGCATTTACAGTCGCATCACATTTGTAACTATTGTTGCTGCCAGCATATGAGTTGCCGCAAGTATTGTCTGGGCTGACGATCGCTCGTTTAGAAAGGAAGGCTAGAAAACCCGGATCTTGGGAATCTGCAGGGAGCGCGAAGCTGACACCGCTGAGGGCAAGGCCCACAGCCAGTGTAAAAAAGTTCGATTTCATTTTTGGTTCCAATATAAATTAAGAGAGAAAGTTATAGAGAGAAGTGGTATATAGTTGGAGAGAACGAAAGTGGTATGAATGATAGTGAGAACTGGGAGATACGGAAAAAGAATGTCAGCAAAACAAGTCAATGAAGTCTTGTTCTGAGAAAAGAGTGTGCCGTGGAAGAAGAGAGCTGGTGGTCATGAGAGGAATATATGCACTCGCTGCGCCTTGAAATGATATCACATACTGACTCGCTATATCATTCTAGCCGACTCAAACTACAGTGGTAGTCAACGCCGTCTGTACTTTGACCACTATGCTACACATTATCCTCAATCTCCGTCGAGCCATTCCCGATGTTATCGCCGAGATCTGAGCCAAGGGGGTCCGCGCACTTGGAGTGGCCCGTGGCACGAGGGAAAATCGATTTCAGCGAGCAATCTCATCCTTATCATTGGCCAGGAATATTTTAAGAAACTTTAAGTGGGGAACTTGGTGGTCGATCATTAGAAATTTCAGGGGCAAGAGTGCGGGAGGTAAATTCGACGGGGAAACGTACCATTCCCGAAGTTTACTTAGCTTCTCGGGAACAGATTCTTTTTGCACGTTTTGTCTGGATGATCCCAACATCAACGTTGTGTTTCTCGTATTGTTTACTCCTTTTGTTCTCTTTGTTCCTTGATGGCGTAGTAAAGCGAGGGCTCTGTGCGGTATAAGAGGCCTTTTATTATCAATGCGAAGAGATCGGTTGAATTGCTTTCACTACTTTTCACTTCCTTATGGCAGTATGCAAAGACAATAATTGGCAAAGCAATTCAATGATATTTAGTTCTTTTATCTAATTATATCCCAACCGAACAGAAAGGAAAGTGGTCATTCTTTAGTCTTCGTAACTCGTCGTCATTCATCATCATTTTTGTCATCCGTCAATCGTCGCCTTCCGCCTCTCCCCCAAAAATATCAGATCATACCAGATATCGACCTCTAGTTCATGAGCCAATGTCATACCACCATATACCCTTAACAAGATGGGTGAGTCAACATTGCAGACGCTTCATGGCTCGTTTATACCTTTGGTTGATGTCAGCTTATCATTGTACGTGCACGTGAGGGAAGCAGAGTTGGTGGACTTACGACGCAAGCGTAGTCGGTGTAGCATTGTTCATCGACCTTTGGCTCATACAGAACGAATCTTGTGAGACGCAAGCAGCTCAAAGTTGCGGTGGTGGTGCTGGCTGTAGCCGAACCAACAACGCTTCCTGCCTTGGCGGTATAGGCATCTTCACCGATAACGGCCTTGAAGGTGAATGGAGAGGAGGCCGTCCAGGTGCCATCTTCGTAATCGATGGAGTCTTCGGAGTTGATGATTGAGGTCTTGAGTGGAGTTTGGCCAGCTGCGTTCAAAGACTTCTTCGTGTAGTAGTCGATCTCGGCATAAGCGTCAAAGGTGATGTTGTTGAAGCAGTTGACAAGATAATAGGTTTGCGAATAGGTGGTTGAAGCCCGAGCCTCGATGGCCATTGGAGCTGCTGATGCTTGCGGGGCAAAAGCCGAAAGGAGGAAAAGAGGGAGGGAGGTGATCATGGATGCGGAGAAATACATTTTGATTGTTGGTTGGTGGATTGGAAAGCTTGAAGCTGGTGAAGATGGAAGGCGAAGATGGTGAAGATGGAAGGCGAAGATGGTGAAGATGGAAGACAAAGATGTAGATGATTGACAAGATTGTGTTGATGATGAGGCTTTCTCTGCTGATCAAGCTCCCTCTTTATACATTCTTGTCTGTGGAGATGAAGCCGGCCATCTTACTGTCTTTCAAATATCTTCCATAAGATATCCACAGTGGACGTCGCTTCGATGCAGTACAACCGAGTTGTCACTATCGTGGCTACACAACATAATCCATACTGCTGCATTATCTCAAGCCTTTCCAGCCCACCAATATTATCGGCTGCATCTTGCTAGCTCTCTCTAAGTTTCGCAAGGCAAGCACGCCAACCTGACACTGGGTATCACGGAAGCGCTTTCTGATGATGCTGCCACAAATCATGATACTGACGCAGCTCCGATTGTGTAAGACCCATAAATGGCGCTTATCCAACGTGTAGAAGGAAGAGGCACAGTTAGTGGGGGTTCCTTGTACCATGCTGTGACCCTACAGTGTTCTCCCAACGATCAGCTGCGTGTTACATCCGTTGGATAGATCGGCATTTGCCAGACATCCAGCCTTGCCGAGTTTTTCCACGAACAATATACCCGGTATCTTCTGTTCCAGCCATACGGAAGGCTATCCACTCTGCAGGTCATATTAATGTTTATGTATGGCGGGCTGCACCCTGAACTTAATCCAGGCAACCGATTTTTAAACGAGACCCACAAGCATGCTGAAGACATGCACCTGTAATCGCTTTCGGATCTGCAGGCCGATCAGAAACGTCAGGGCCGTTTGATTACCCGCCTGTTTTGGGTACGTACTCCGAGATCAATATTTCGCCTCAATGTTTCTTGTCGCTGGGTGCCGCGGCTGAGCACCGAGACTTCCGCTGTAGATTTCTGCAAGAAGCGGTCAATGAGTAGGGCTATGCTATTGGGTGTGTCGCCAATGACGCGGCCAATCAAAAACGGTCTCGCTATGTTCCGAAGAAAAAAATTCCAATCGACGACAACGGTCCCGCAGTGGGCGTTCCGGACCACTTCTTATCTTCTGACATTATCACACCAGCCTGCACCAGTACGATTTCCACGTTGTCGCAAAAATTACTCATCGACTACGAAGTACTTTGTACACGTCCAGTCTCGTCATGAGGTTTGTCACCACTTCACCGGTCAGCTCTATAGTGGCCGCAGTCAGATTTTGTACCCACACCTGACAATGCAGCACGTCGTCAAACAATTAACTTTGACAGCAGCTTCTCGGTAACTTCCTATTATTGCTTGGTGCAGTACGCTCTCTTCCAGGAACCACACTGTACCCACGCTCTAGCACGATGGGCCGCCGAGGCAAGCAAAGAAGCTTTCATACTATGACCAACCTGGTCGGAGGTAATCGGGACCCCCAATTCGTGTCATGCACGCCGTTTCTTGTCGGGAGTGGATTTTTCTATTGTTGGTCAGACATGCAGATATCACGTTGAAAAATTCTCTCGTGGGCTCAACGGTGTGGTTGGAGCAATATACGCCACCAAACTTAAACGCTTCAATTCAGACAGAGTCTTTCTCATTCCCACCTGTCGAGAGCACAATCGAGATCTTGGATTCTCTTTCCTTTCTTTGCTTCTGAGACCTACAAACCAATCTCTTATTTGCAAGCAGATAGCGGCATTCTGGCAACACTTTTGGCCATTTCACAACAACTTCAAAACGCCGCCTAGAGCCAAGATCTCCCAAGACTTGAGGAATGTGCAATCATCCTTGATTCCAACGATCTCTGGGAACGATATCTACGATATTGTCAGATGCTGTCGTAGCGCAACGCGCTCGAAAGCTTGATACATGTTCCGTCCCACTGGATACATAAAGCTTGATCTATCTGACTGAAATGCTACCCACATGGCGTGAGTGACTTGATGTTGGTACGAGCATGCCAAGTATATGGAATGGAGAAAGTGAGCTTGGGGGATTGCTCGAGAGCCTACAAGTTTGCTGTCCTGATGCCAACTACAAGCCTGCTGGATAACACCTCTGGAGGGAGATGATCTTAAAGGTACATCAGTGCCAAGTATGTTGCTGACATCTTAATCCTTGTTTGTGGGACACAGGAAGCTCACTGTAAGCACGCCCCGTCTGAGATGAAAGAATGAGGTTGCCACTATCTCCCATTTCATTCTCAGAACGAGTTATTTGTACTACGACCAATATGTGCTTTTCGGAACAGAATATACGGTATAATTGCTTGCCCAAAGGTAAGCTTTACTAACACCTACTTCTGCTGAGAATATTTGCATGGTGCTCTGAGCGCTTTGCTCCCTCACTGTTTCGTCAAACTGTGCTTTGCATCTAACTCCACAAGTTCACATTGTGAATATAAATCATCATACTGTCGTGATCTGTGAACCAAGAGCTGCTCAAAAAACTCTGCTGCTACCCAGGCGCAAGTAATCCTATGCCTGTCGACTTATGAATGATGTCTTGGCATGCATAAACTGTGGATCGGGATTTTCTTGGTAGGCTGGAATCTACTTCCGTAAGCGTGCTTCATTACTGGTTGACTTTCCTAACTCTTGGTTGGAGTTCATTGCTACCCTCAGCAAAACATAACGCATAGCTGCCAGATTTCTTTGAACTCTCTATCATCGAGCTTCAGACTTTGATTTGCCTAGCAAACACTGTTTGAGTACTCCTATCTGCAATTGATCTACCGAGACATCTTTCCTAAATCCCTGACTGAGAAGAAGGTGGCATGGCTATCGAGTTCACGTCGCACATGCAATCTGGAGAATCGAAACACGGAAAGTTATATTTTTACGCCCACAGTTACGCCGGCTAAAGACGAGAGACATCATCACACAGTTGTTCCTGAGCTCCTTACCAGTTGATTATGTTCCACATTGAAACATCTCAATAAAACAAGGACTGTTCAATTTCAGAATCGTCGAAAATTGAGTCTAAAATCTTTCCCACGGCTTACAATCTTTACGATTAAATGAAAGGGAAAGACTCCTCTGGATCGAGGCGATATGAATCAACCAGGAGGATACCGATGAAATCGACTATCAAACAGCCTTGATAGATGAGATATACTCTCGAGTATCAACTGCGATAGCATGGATGGAGAAGCAAAAAGGATCTTCGTGATGTGATCCTCGCGCCAACCTACAGAAGAAGCAAGTCAGAACGTGCCTTACGTGGAGCATTTGACAGAAAACCATTACGAGAATGGATCACGCTTTTCACAACCGGGTTGATCAAGGATACCTTACAGACACTACTAACAGGAACTGCTTGAATCTGTTGGTGAGTCTGCTTGTAGGCTGGGAAAGAAAAGACCGATGCGAACACCGCTGGCAGAGGATCGAAGCGAGGTTATAAAAATATTATGACACGCGGAGAAGAGCTCATCAATGGTTCCAATGCACTGCATCATCTCTGTCACTGAACTTACTGGAGCCGTCTTTAGATCCTCCGGGGAACCATTCTCCAAGAACGAGTAACCATGCAATGTGAACCACTCACAGTGACGATGTCAGATCTCAGATGGAGGGAAGCCGGAGTTACAAGTGCGCCGAAAGATGGCCCATGGATCTGATATGAAGGTCTGCAGGATCTCTACGGCGCGGCTCTTATTCGATATCTTTCCTGATGCATTAGACCCATCCTCAACCCCTGAGCTACCTAAATGCAGCATCTCTCGAGCTTCTCGGCGCAAACATGGGTAGAACTGCCTGTACCAGCGGGATCGACGACGATGATCTGCCAAATGCCCTCAACTACGTTCGAGCAAACTCATGTGCGCCAGTTTCGTTGTTACCAGCCATGAAAAATTAACCGGTTATTACCTCATTCCATACGCAGCGTCAAATCTTCATATTAATCTACCCATCGAAGAGCTTGCGGTTGACAAGACGTGCGCACAACCACGATATTTGTATTCCCATCCCAGTATCGAAGAATGGAACAGTTGATCGACGCCCGAATTTTGCAGCATGTGTTCATATAAACGTAAGTATATGAATTTCCCTTAGCGTTGCAGTTGTTGGAAGCAGAGGAAACGCTTCTGGAATCGTTGGAGTGAGTGAGTTGTGTGATTATCTTTTCGGTCGCGACCTGTTCTTACTGGGTATGTCAATTTGGACGCAGCCATGCTCTTCGGCCTCGGCAAGGGATTCTTGGGTAGACTTTACGAACACCATGCTCTGAAGCAATGCGATGTGAACGGGTGGGGTAGCCTGGAATATGAAGAAAGCTTCTTGGTAATCCATCCATGGTGGTAGAGACGTACAATCACCGATGAACCTTGGCATTTTTGAACAGATGCTTGGTATGGTATGGAGGTGTGTCTACTTATCTTGTTCGGTGGATAATTGTACAAGAAGCCCCGAAAAGTCGATGACAGGTTTTGGGAACCTAGGCTTTCTATCGAAGATACCTATGGTAGGAAAAACACGACGAGAAATGAGGAGCAATGATCTTTTATATTTCCTCTCAACATCGGCTGAAAAAGGACAGCACGATCAATCGCCACTGAATTACCACTGCGTTCAAATCGAAGAACGAACGAACGAACGAACGAACGATATCGATATTATCATTCCACTATGCACGAAATACAAGACAGCTAAAAACGATCATCACATTCATACACATATTCAGTCACAGTCACAGCAAATCATAGGATACACACAAAATTGGATGACAAGGACATAGTATTTGCTCATACTATACTACGACCATGCCATGCAAAGTATTCATTCCCATTATCCTAGCCTTCCTGCCCCGATATCCGTCACACTTCCCCGAGTCCGCCCTGGTTCCTTGTCCGTCCTTCCTTCCCCGCCCCCTCCTCACTGCCCTTGATGGTTGTTGGTAGTTTTGGTGTCATTAGTATTATTGGTGTTGTTCGTATCTTTGGTATGCTGGGTATCGTTGGTGAATTGGGTATCGTTGGCATGGTAGGGTATCGTTCATCTGGTGGACATCGTTCGTATCATAAGTATTATTCGTATGGTGGGTATCGTTCGTCTTGTGGGTATCTTTCGTATTGGTGGTATCGTCGGAATAGTTCGTATCGCTGTTGTCGTGACTTGTTTTTAAGGGTGTCGTTTGCTGAGGTTGATTGGTTGTTTGAGGTTATTCGAATGTTTGAAGTCGGTTGTCCGAACCATGTTGTGTACATGAAGTTCATTGATTGTATGAGGTCTGCTAATGGTATGAACTTTGCTGGTCGTCTAAAGTCCGGTGACAGTGTGAAGTTCATTCTTCGTTTGAGCATGACCGATTGTCTGAACTTGGTTGGATGTCATATGCTGCTCAATGGTTCGAAGTTGCTGAAGATCTAGGTTCGGTTGATCGTCTATCGTTGGCTGATTATTCGAAACTAATCAATTCTGCAATTCAAATTTGGTTGAGTGTTCAAAGTGGTTTGAGTGCCTGAGCCTGATTAGGGGCATGTATCCGTTGATTGTTTCGTGTCGTTGGAATTCGTTAGGTGAATAGTCCCCATTGACCCAGTTTCGCCAGAATCAGTTTCACCTGTTCTCTATATTCTTCTTCGTTATCTGAGTAGATAAGGATATCGTCTAGGTATACCATTGCAAAGGTATCGATTTATTCTCGGAGGCAGTTGTCGATATATGCTTGGAAGGTCGCTGGGGTGTTGCATAGTCCGAAAGGGAGTGCTTTCAAGTTGTATTCGAACGAACCGAATCTGGAGCGGAAAGCCGTTTTCTATTCGTCCCCTTGTGCGATGCGGATTAAGTTATAGGTACTATGTAAGTCCGGCTTAGTGAAGATCTTGGCTTTGCCTAGGCGGTTTAGTAGAGTTTTTGTGGCCGTCTGAATGTCTGAGGCCGTGTGAATTTGTCAGACCGTTTGAATCTCTCAGCTCATTTTCTCGTTGTGAAGCCGTCTGAATGTCCAAGGCTAGGCGATTGTCTGAAGTTCGTTGATTGTTCGGGAGTTGTTGATTATATGGACCTGAATCTGACTATCCGGAACTGAATGTTCTAGGGAGTCCGATTGTCCGAGATTGGCTGAGGACATTCATCCGTTGAGCATTTCGTGTCGGTTGAGTTTCGAGGTCATTTGCCGGTATGAGGTTGACTGATTGTCCAAGGCTAGGTGATTGTTCGAAGCTCGTTGATTGTCTGGGATCCGTTCGTCGGTTGGCTTTGACTGGCAATCAGCAGAATCTGGGGGTCGTTGTACAGTGAAAGGGTCAGAGCCCTTAGTTGAGGCGACGTTGGCGTTTGGCCTCTGCTGGAGCGGCTTCGCCCTCCACTGCACTCCTTGGTCGCTTGTTGCTTCCAACCGCTTCCATCTGCCTCTGGCGTACGAATTGGTTCTCGCGGCAAGATTGGTGCGGGCAACGAGCGATCAGGGAGCTAACGAAATCCTTTTTCATCGTAAGGACGTATTTTGCCGCGATTCTGCTGAAGGTGTCATCCCGGCCGTAATGCTTGTCGGGCTCCCCCTCGACGACGTGGGATTCGCAGAAGACGCTGTACCAGAATTCTGCCATGCCTACGCATGCTCGAACGTCGTACCGGCCGCCAAGGGGTGTGCCCTCAAGCTTTTTCTTCATGGCCGCCCTTTCCTTGTGCAACTTAGGGCTACTGAGGTGCAACACGGTCCCGATGGTACCATCCAGGTAGGTAATGTCCCCGAGCTCATATTTCTTGAGCTGGTGTTTCCAGACAGGTTCGGTGCCTGGAAATCGAGGAGGCTTACTGATGGTAGCCTTTGGGTCGACCTTGAGGGATTGAAGGTTGTCGATGATCCACTGAACTCTTTCCAGTCGTGGAGCATAGCTGTCCCAATCCCTCATCTTCTTGTTGCTAAGGAGGCTCACGGCCAGCTCCTCGAGGAAAGCCGACTTTGAAATGGGTTTTGGGCCCGGAGTGTCGAAAATCTGCATCCATTCTCCGCTGAGAATGGACTGTGCCTCCGGGCTCGCCAAGATCCCTTCTCTCTCGGCTCGTGCGCGCTCGATTTTGGTGGTCTAGAATCACATGTTAAAAAGTGTACTGTGGAGCATCATTTCAAGCATTTGGAGTTCGATAATGCCACCGATTGTTACGAAATTACAAGGAAAAATGAAAGTACCGCATCACCAAAACCTCCAACATAGTCTTATTGTCCGAAGTACTTTCGAAAACTCAATGTCTCATGAGTCCAAATATTGCAACTTTGAATACTCCTGACTTCATTGTTCCAAAACATATGGCACAACCAGAAATCAAAGATGTTGATTCTTCATATCAATGTCTGAATCATTTCCAGGCATCCAACAATCCATTTCTATAACGAAAAACTGCAAAAATCAAAATTCATAGTATTCTGCTACTAGCTGGGAACTTCCTGTGTGATGGGTGTGTTTTCCCTGTCTATTGTCTCAAACATTCTCGAACAATTTCGAAACGCAAATTCTTCTGGCGGCACATTTTCAATCCAAACAGTTCCGACAGAGAAACTTCTCACATATAATTTTCATCGATCATTTGAACTTGCACACAAACAATCTATCATGAGATCCCAGAGTCCTCACTTCAACTCCAGTCGGCGATGTCATCTCATACGACAAATCCCAAACTGATAAGAATCAATCTGGATCTTCAAAAGGGTTCTTGGGTTGTGGTAAAGTTGTCTGAGCCTTTGCTTGGATTTGGTACGCAAATCTGCAAGGTCAATTGGTCCCATTAATTCTTGCGAATTCATGTTGTCTTCTGAGTTGTTCTAAAAACAAAACCAAAAAATATTTTTTCCTTCCGTCGTATATACAAACAAACTCCCTTTATGCAATCTGATTCGTCGACAGACATCCATGCAGCCACCTCGCTCCTCCTTTTCTCCTCTTTAGTCGACTGAATTTCGAGTCGGACTTTGTCAATTCAATGAATGTCATCTGACAAACATATTTCTAATGCGATATCAATCTTCATCTTCCTTCTTGCTCTTTCCCAAACCCATACTTGAAGTTTGACTGACTGTTACAATCTTTCTTTCCTAGTGCCACACTAAGAAAAACAGGTGCACGTGGTGTGCGAAAACACGTGCTGAGATTAAGGTCCAGGTTAAGTTGAAATAGCCAAAAGTCTTAATGTACGTTACTTACGTAATGCTTTTGGCTTTCTGAATATAAAAAAGAGACAGGGACATTGAAAAGACAGGGAGTCAGGGACATTGACAGACAGTAGAACATTGAAAGACAGTAGAACATTGAAAGACAGTAGGACATTGAAAGACAGTAGGACACTGAAAGCCACTGGGAGACTGAAAGCCACTGGGAGACTGAAAGCCACTGGGAGACTGAAAGCCACTGGGAGACTGAAAGCCACTGGGAGACTGAAAGCCATTGGGAGATTGGAACAATGAAAGAGACTGGAGAATTGCAAGAAACTGGGACATTGAAATCTAAAAGAAAGATGCAACTTACTTTAGGAGCAGCTTGTCCCACCTGCTGCTGTGGTTGTTGTTGCGGATGTTCCGGTCCGCAATTGGCGTCACCCCCAGTCAATCCCTGTATTTCTGCTTCGCTGATAGGACTGCTGGGGGCGGGGAGGGTCTGATATCGGAGGAATTCGGTGAGCTGTGCTACCATGTTTTTCTCATCCTCGTCGCCCAATTCGAGTTGAGGGAAATGGATGGCCATTTCGGTGGTGGTGGTGGTTCCTTCCATTTTTGTCGTAATAAGGTAGTCGGAGAGTTGGAAGGTGGGGAGGGTACTGCAAGGTCCACAGTCTTCAGTGTCTGCTCGTACAATTGAAACATCACAGGGATTGACAGGATGTTAATCACTTACGTCGGATGAATGTATGGAAAGAGGTAAAGACTTTTGAAGAGGAGGGGTTGGAAGTATCGATTGTCGATTCTCGATTTTTGAATATCGATTGTCTAATGTCGAATGTCGAATTTAGGGAGTCTTGAAGAAAGGTATAAAGATGTGCGTAGGCAAATGTAGTTCGAAGGAGCTGTAAGAATGAAGAATGGTACGTAGAATGGAGTGAGCGTTGTGAAGTGTGAAAGAATATTGTGAATAGTAGTTGTGAACTTGCTGAAGGAAAGTTGCGAATTGAAGGTATCGAGTGAGTGCTGGATGGGGAAGGAAGGAGGAGGAAAAGAGAGAGAACATATATCACCCGATCTACATGGTGAGATGGAAGGAGGGTCCGCGCAAGAGGCGTTTGCAACCGTTGACTTCACAACAATGGTACTCCAGCAAGATTTTCGTGATGAGATTAAGCGCGAACTATATTAGATGGGAACCCCTAATTCTACAAGTCTATGGATGCGGAGCCCATACGCTGAATATCTGTAGATGACATTGTCCTGATGATGTTGGACATCTATGGACATCTATTAACAATGGGCCCTAAGTGTACTGACCGACGACTAGATAGCTTCATCTCTGAGATCGAACCTATCAGTATCCTCGCCTCGCTGTATAGGTAGGTGAGCATCCCAAAATCAAGATATGATTGGCTCAAGCAGAGGTGAAATGGGCAGCAGGAGGCTTAACTCTATTCAGCAGGGTCTGGATAGAGTAAGGGTGATAATGAACGCATAAAGCCTTCTGTAGAACCGTAGAACTGTAGAACCGGAGAACTAGCAGTAGGTATGTCTGAGAACTTTAACTGAGAGGTTTCTTATGATAGCAAGCCTGGGAGCCTGAGTGGACAGGACTATTCGCTATCTGAAGAGTCCAATTGCATGGTGAGGTGCACACTAGTGTCAGATTCTGAGTCGGAGTCCCCGTCAACGTTCTCGTAAGTCATGATGGTGTCATCACGAGAGGTAGTAACGCTATCATGGGCTGGTTGAACATTGGGAAGAGAGATCGAAGGCAGAGAGATCGAAGGCGGCGAGATGGCTCTGGCAGAGGCTGGTACGCTGACCCCGAAGCTCTGTTGTGTATTCGGGGTGATCTGTGCCGTGGTTGACGAAGCAAGCCCTTGGTTTTGAAGGATAGAATGTTCCGATGCAATAGCCTGAAGGGGTGTGTCCTCATCATGCTCCAGAGAAATCTCAGGACCGTCTTCCATATTATCGTCCTCCATGTCTCCATCTTCAGTATAAGTTTGTGTATTTTTAGAGGGTATCATAGGCATACGGGGACGTAACAGAATTTCGACGACATCATCATGAGCATATTCTCTTGTAATATGTGGAAGGATGCTCGACAGTGTCTTTCCATTTCTGCCAACAAAAGGGTTTAAGATGCTTGCAAGCATTGCTTCTTTATTTTGCCCCAAAATTGCGGTACGTTCGATCAAAGAACGCATGGATATGTCCAAGTATCTTTGAGGAAGATGCGACAACAGAACAGGCAACAAGGCTGAAGCAGCAGCCACAACAGCAGGATCTACAACTACAGCAGTTACAATAGAACCTTGGAGTAGGGTATCTGCATTCTGAGACGAAGCTCCTTTGACTTGGCTCCTATTCATATTGGACTCCTGGTTCTCGAGACTCGATTTGTCCAGATCTTTGCAGCATGCTCGCATCAGTGGAACAAGCTTTGTGGTTCGTGGCTTATCCAAAGTCTGCCCCACCAGCGCTAGGACTTTCGTGAGAAATCCGTACGCGGCTGCCCTGTAATTTGCATTGTGCTTTCCCGAAGGGAAAGACCAGACTAACAAATCAAGACTACCTTGGGCCATGGGCATAAAATTATGTCCCAAAACATCAGAAATTGTGCTGGAGATTTGCAATGCAGATATGAGAATTTGAGGTAAGCCAGTCCACAGCCCATCCCTTTCATCGCGATCAATTGCAGGATGCAGTCTAACACTTCCAGCTCCAGAGTCCATGGGTAAAGATACAGAAAGCAACCTGGTAACCAAATCAAAAAGGGATCCAAGAGGCATTGTAACAGCGGCGGCGGTTGGTCCTTGGAGATAACACTGAAGCAGACCAAGTAGGCCGACTAGCCTCTTTATACCGGCATCGATTCCAGTCCAGCTTGGTAGATCATCCGGATTTTGTGCACCGCCAGACAATTCTTCGTTGACATTTACTGTTTCTGCAATGTATCCAGCATTAGACTCCCAGTCCTCGACGACGGCCCTGAATACTTGGTCGGCGGTAACATGGATATCCTTTATAAGATCACGGACGGCTTTCCCCCACTCTTCCCCGCCTCCATTCTTAGGAACAGTCTGATGAAGAACAACAACAAGCCGACGAGCACTCTCTTTCAGCGATGCGGGTATGAAAGCCCCATCACGTACAGTGGGTGCTAGATATGGTCTCGTGACCACACGCAACTGAGAGGCGAAGGGGCGAAAGATAGTAGTATGGCGAGATAGCAGTGTGGTGAAGGATCGAAATGCGGTTTCTACCAAAGAGTAACACACATCTGATCTTGGCGACTTTGAAGAGATCGCATTCAGGCAGGACGTTATAAATGTGGGTAACGTCGGCGTGGTGATTTCTCGAATGAGGGTCTGATACTGGTGGGTCATACAATAAATTTTTGTGAGAGCTACTATACAAAGTTCTTTGGTAGCACTCGAATCAGGTTTCTATGGGAAGTATCAGTATATGATATGGCAGAATATATGGCAGCAGATAAATGGCAATGGCAGATTGTGGCCTACCCCAAGAACGGAAAGTAATCCTCGAACCCACGATCCAGCGTCGCGCAAAACCTCCCAACCACCGACTTCGACCACGGCTTTGATCAGAACCACAGCTGCAAACCTCCCTTCGGCGCTTTTGCCGTTCAATAAAGTTGTCAATTGGGTCTTCAGCTTGTGGACCATCACAGACGACTGAGGCGCATCTGCTTTGGCGGAATTGACGCTGGGCGTCGAAAGCGCAACACGACATCGAGAAACATACTGCACAAGAGTCGGCGTGAGCTCCGGGAGGTCAGCCGGAGAAGTCGAGGTAAGGCGCAGGCAGAGAATCCGGAGTTCTGGAGGCAGAGACATGCTGGATTTTACAATATTCGATGTTTGAAATTTCGAATCGAAAATAGCTTCAAGTTTTCTGGTAGAATAAGTGGTGAGACCGCCCGATACTACCACCTCCCTGTGCGCCTGATCGTCAATATAACTGGAGGAAAGACGTTTCAGTCACCTGCTTCGATATTTAGGTGAAATTGAATTTATATTTCAAAATCTCATTCCTCAAACTTTTGCATGGTGAAAACTGGAGCTCGTGGTCTCTGCTAGCACTGATTGGTCGAAGCTAGGTGCACAAGAATTCTATGACTTAGTCAGCTCCCACGGAATCCCGTTCCCCGACTTTTGCCAAGACACGTCAAACCTGATTCGACGAACCGGTTTTATGAGGGTGAACACCCATCGAGACGCAGCACCAAAAATTATTGTACGGGGGTAATTATTGTACTCAGTTCCAATTTCTGTACGAAGGAGCTCACTTGAAATATATTGAATGACGACGTCTATAACTTCCGGAACCAGAGATTCAGGAAGCTCCTAAATGAAAAAGTCTTACTCCTTTTGCCCTGTCCTGAACTGTTAAATCTTTCAATCGCCCTTGAATGCAAAGGGGTAACTTACACGTCTTGTCCCAACCATGCTGTCATTTCGCTCAATGTGTTAAACCGTCTTCGTTCCATACCACTTCCACGGCACAACGCCATATCCAGACTCGAACAGCACACCTTCAATCATGAGTGTAAGCTACTAATAACTGCATTTCTTACCGTTTATGCGCTTGCTTACCCATCCTAGCGCGAACAAACTAAGGCAGCGAACTACATTCAACTGCTGGATGCAGCACGATGTGAAGGGAACTGGGATGCCGTGCCAGAATTGGTCAGGAAAGTTAGGAAGCATGCACCTACACGGACATGTACGTTACTTGAGAACTCAGCAACCATCGAAACTTCACGGACTCTGTCCTGCTTCCACAACAAACTGCACAACAATTGACTGCTTGACACAGGCCTTACACTGACAGCGGAGACTGAACATGCCATCACACAATATTCTTCCAAAGCTCGCCCTGCGTCACGACCGTCGACCGAAGATCCAGCATCCTCTAGCCTCGCCCATTATATACCACCACTGCTTGAAGCCATAGCGAATGAACGACAATATATCGAAGATGATTTTCAGGCCCAGGTCTGTCTTGGGTGGATACACTGGTATTGCGGAGAACATTCTTTGGCGGCTTCAAGATTACCGGAGAGCATAGAAGGGGAGTTTGCGCAATTGGATGGTACCAATAAAGAATCGGCGGAGTGGACGAAGGTTTGCGCACTCAAGGCTTCATACATCAAAGGAGATGCACAGCGAAAGATGGGAAAGGTGGCGGAAGCTTTGGAAACATTCGAGTCGGCTCTACCAATTCTGTCAAGCACCTCAACATCAGCGCCGCAGTTGAACAAAAAGGAGTTAATGTCATGGAGTGAGCTTCTATTGACGGGATTTTGTATGACTTCGAGTTATGCTCTGCGGACTAAAACGACCCCAATGCTCGAGACTGACACGCTCTCTGCTTTCCGTGCATACGCTAAATTCTGGGATTCGGCTTCCGTAAGGTCTGGTGGTCGTGTGCTAAATGCTGGAGTTTCGAGGCGGGAGGTGTGGAAAGAATATTACATTACGTTATCTGAGATCTTGCAGCAGCATTTACCGTTTCCTACCACAGCGCTTACAACCGCATATGCCGAAGCATCGACTAGGTTACAGCAACGAGCAGAACTCAAGCGGGTTGAGACGAACTATGAAACATTATTACTAAGCGAAGTAGACTTCCCAAAGGCAGAAGAACCAAGCGAGGAGGTTGAAGCATTCGTCCAGCTTGCGATGCAGAATTGGCGGATCTTTTGTGGAAATACCTGGCAAGAGTCGGACTTAGGCGAAGGGGGAGCGGAAGCCGTGAGCAGGGGTATACTGGATCTTCTGTACAGGGCTGCAACTAAAACGTTTCACTCTACAGCAATATTGCGACATCTATTTACAGTCCATTTGGCAGTCGCAGAATTCGACCTCGCTTTCAAAGCATTTGATACGTATTTGGAAATCGTGAAGAGAGGTAAAGCCCGTGTGGAGAAAACCGGGGAGGCAGAATATGGTTTGGACAGTGATGAGCTTGTTCTGAAAACCACCTCAGAGTGCATTAAAGCTCTGTGTCGATATGGATCGCTACGCGCAGCTGAAAAAGCAAAGGACCTCGGACATTTCCTTGAAGAATGGCTGAACAAACATCAACCTCACACGCAACTGAATGGAAACTTATCTTCACCCGAAAACAGCAACTCGGATACAGCTAGTACTTTCATTTCACCCACAGTACTTGCCATGACTTGGCGCTCCATTGGGACTGGGTATGCTCAGTGGGCACGTTTAACATTTGATGCATCATCAAGGTCTGACATGCAATCACGGGCTATATCATGCTTTCGAAAGGCTCTCTTACCAGAATATAAGAGCACCTCCAACGCCGAAACACTTTTTGCGTTGGGCACAATTCTCGCTGAGCGTAGGGAATTGTCTACAGCTATCCAGATTGTTAAAGTTGGGCTCACACCTCAGCAGACTAACTTTAACTCTGGTAGTGGCAGTGAGGCATATGTCAATAAGTATTCGCGAGAACGGTCATTGATACCTTTATGGCACCTAATGGCATTGCTCTTGAGCGCTCGACAGGAATTCCCCAGTGCTCTTAGATCATGCGAAGGAGTTTTCGATCAATTCGAAGATGCGAAAAATCTATTTGGGGATTCTGATTTTAATGGTACATATCGAAGTGATCATCTAAGTGCCAGTGAAAAGTCGTCCGACGGAAATCACGGTTTGGTGGATGAAATGGATGATTTCGAAAAGGAAAATCTCTTAGAAGTAAAGATGACTCAATTATCATTAACTGAGGTTTTGGAGGGCTCTGAAGTTGCAGTCAACTCCAGTGATGAGCTTCTGAGCCTGTATGCACGACTTTTTGGGGATCCTTCTAAAGAAATGACCGCTGCCGTGGTTCAAGCTCCAACACTAATTCCACCTAAAAGCTCCGCGGGAACTTTGAGGAGCATGAAAGGAAGCATATTTAGCCGGTCCCTGAACAAATCAATGCGGAGGGATCTAGGGCCCACTCCCGAGAACAGCACACCACCAAGGCCAGAGACTGCCCAGGCGACGGTGAATCGGGCACCAACCATTCACGTTACTCAGGATAGTGGAACCGGGGATAGACACCACCACCATCATCACGAGAAATTACACAAAAAGATCAGTCTTTTGACTCATGGACGCGGAACGAATAAAGATGCTATGGTAGATCAGTCTCAACAAAACCAAAGTACGACAGAAAAGCACCCTGGCGTTGGCGACGGGGAGAAGTCCTCTGCGCCACCACAGGCTCAAGAATCATGGAACGAGCAAGGCCCAAAAGTACTGCCACCGGACTCACAGCAAATGGATCAGCAAGAGCCTGCTCTAAAGTTAGGACATAATTCTGTCGCTTCGTTTCAGGATAACCGCTTACCATTCGGTCCATTCCCATCATCAGCGAGCCCAATTACCCGATTTTCTAAAGATTCTGAGCGAAGACGCAGGATGGCTCTCTTGGTCAAGGTATGGTTACTAATTGCTGGGTTCTACCGAAGGGCAACGATGTATGAAGATGCCAAAGGTGCAGTAGAAGAAGCACATAAGCTAGTAACTACATTGGAGACCGATATCTCCAATGATCCTACGGGTCTTGCTTCTTATGAAAGTGCAGGTTGGGGCAGCAAGAAAAGTGTTGCGGAATTATGGGGAGATGTGTTTGCCGAGGTGTGTAACTCCATTTTGCTCTATGACCGACTGCTAACATAATCCCAGCGCGGCCATCTCGCAGTTGATCAATCAACCCCGTACCTAGCACTTGACAACTACGAAGCTGCTCTAAATCATTTCGCAGACCATCCTGCCGCTGTTGTAGGACTTTCGGAAATCCTACTAGATATCTACACGGAGGAATTGCCCCCTCTTCCTAACCTCCCACCTCTGGTCCTTTCACCAATCTCAGCCGTCAACCCATCAGCTTCCACTCTACACACTGCGCCCCTAACAAACCAATCCCAAGAACTCTCTCCCTCAAGCCCAACTTCCGGTCCACTGGGCCTTCCATCCCGGACAGCCACCTCACGCGAAGCCACCAACCCGCAGTCCCAAACCGAGACTGCGCAACTCGATCGCTTAGCAGCTCGCGATCGCGCTTATGGTCTCTTGTCCGCGCTAACTAAACTCGGCACTGGGTGGAACTACTCCGAAGCATGGTTTGCACTAGCGCGAGCGTATGAACTCAGCGGGCAGAAGGATAAAGCTCGGGATGTGCTGTGGTGGTGCGTGGAATTGGAGGAGGGGCGGGCGTTGAGGGGGTGGGAGGTGGTTAATGCGGGGGGGTATGTTCTTTGAAGGAGGTGGGATGGATAGACGGGATGGATAGGGAAGAGAAGGGTGCTTTAATTGTATATGTCAAATGAGATAGATGTACGGGGTTTATTAGAGGTTGAATGGACTTGGTTGTGGACTAGGGTTTTAATTCGCCGTTTGCTAAACTGCCATTTCTAGCCAGATACTTTGTGTCTATTCCCGAATCTACGCTGATCGAATGAAAACCCCGACCCTAGCTCCATCACTAGATCTTGTTTCCTCTCTGTCGAGGCTCTACGTACTGATAGAAGAAATACGCCACTTTGCTATTCAGCTGGGCCGCCTAATTCGTAATTTCCACGTACTACTAGTGTCAAAAGGGTTTTCTTCGAAGATCGAAGCATGGTACTGGGTCAGATTAGTGCAGTGTATCAGCTGTATTGGCAAAACATTTGGAGAATTTCCCCCTTTTCTTGAGGGGGAGCGGGGAATTTAATGATAGTTTGCGGTCCAGCACTAAGTTTATTGCGTGAAAGCTAGACATGCGAGATCAAGAAGAACGGCATATAGCGTTAGTTCAGGAAGGCTTCTCGCGACCCGGGACGCCGGGGGTAGAAGGGACTGGAGGATGCACATGTATGCATACATTTCACAGGAGAGAGAATAGAATATAGATGAGGAAGACAAATGGTTCGTTTCTAGATATCTCGCAAGACGTAAATGCACAATTCAATTATTTCCACACCCGCATGCATCCCGATCCCCAAATCTCAGACCCCATCTAACAGACTACACACACAAACATTAGCCAAGATCCCCACCTCCAACTGGAAGGGAAATGAAGAAAAGACTTACTCCCAATAACTCCATTAACAGGAATATCAATACTCGTCGTATAACTCGCCGCATCGCTCAACAAATACACATACGCACCTCCCAGTTCCTGCACCTCGGCTAACCGTGGGAATCCGCCGTAGTATTTCAGCTGCTGCTCCCAGTCGGGCTGCTGCGGAACCCAGTACGTCATGGCGGTGTTGACGAGACCGGGGGAGACAGAGTTGACGCGGATGTTGTGTTCGGCCCATTCGAGCGCGAGCGTGTGGCACATGTTGCGGACGCCGGCTTTGGATGCGCCGTAGGGGGTGGAGGGGACGCGCTGGGGGAGGTTAGGGGGTTGTTTGGGTAGATAGGGAGCGGGAATACCTTGTTGGGACGATAGGATGCCATGGATGCGGTGAAAACTATCGAGCCTTTGACACCCTGCTTGATGAACGCCTTCGCAGCTACTCTCGCACAGTAGAATGCTCCGAACAACTAGTCCAATCATTAACTCCATCCACATTTCATTCCCCTTTCTCTCTCTCCTCTTATCTCCCCACCTCGAACCAAAAAAAGAGCAAACTCACATTAACGGCAAACAACCCCTCAATTTCCTCCGTGGTAAAATCCAACGCTTTCTTATGATTCGTCTTCCCCGCATTCACAACCATGCCATTCAAACTCCCTGCCTCGTCCAGGATCTGATCCACAGCCTTTTGTATGCTTTCCTCCTTGGTGACATCTGCTTGCACGGCGAAGATGCGGCCGGGGTACCGCTTGGATAGCGCGGCGAAGTCGTCGCCCGGGGAGGTGATGTCGATGCTGTAGATCTTGGAGGCCTGGTTCGCGAGACAGCATTCGGCGATGCCGAGGCCGATGCCGCGGTTTGCGCCGGTGACTGAGGGGGAGGAGGTTAGTTGGGGTTGCTGGAGAAGGGTGAAGGATTGGGGAGGGGAAGCGGAGAAGGGGGATTTACTGGCTATGACTTTTCCTTGGAGAGTTATTTGTGTTTGCACTTGAGGAGTGGCTGGAGAAGAGGTGGCTCCTGGTGCCGAAGTCACACTTGGGTCAATTGCTCCTAGAGTCATATTGAAGGTTGTGACGAAAGAAACAGTTTATATATGAGAGCTTGATATTGACTTGAAGGTGTATAAGGTATTCTAAATGATGTACTTCAGAGAGCAGAAGCTGAAAAGAAGACGTGTGAACTTGATAGATGGAGTACTCAGTCCTCCTCTATCTCCCCTCCCCTTATATATATTCGCAGCAATCCCTCACTGCGGGGCAGATGAAGAGCAAGCCCACAGGTCCGCAAGCTCGCCCCCCACGGTGCAAGTCTCCCGAGCATTCTTGGCCAGAAAGTGGATCTCGGCAGATCAGCAATTGAGATGACACTCCTTGTCGTCTCGCGGGTTCCATTGGGTATTTTGGGTAGTTGAATTCGCGTCGAGGACGACGGTTGAGGAGCTTTCTGGGTAGGTCGTGGGAAAATGTGGAGCGTGGTGAGGCGTTAGTGATGCCCTCGATGCGAGGACCTCGTCTCGGGGGACGAAGCTGGGGAAGGTGGGGTAATGGTGCTGCAACGGATCAGCTTCCCGAACTTTCGGAACATTTTGCTGCTTGGCTTAGATGTAACCTTACTATATGACTTGCTCGGAGATAATGTGCGGGAACTGTGCATAGGCGGGATGTATGTACAAGTACAGTATGACGTCGGCCTCAACATCCTTGTTTGTTTCTGCGAAAACACCTGACATTCTCTTTTGGCACGCGACTTTATGGCCTTTGGTCAAGAAAAAGTTTGTGAATGAAATGGATATTAGAGTACATAACATAGAATTAAACCTTCAGCAATGCTCCTTTCACGGTATCAGCCAGCTGAGCTTTCCACAGCTTATGCTCATTCAAGATGAACATTGACCCCTTCTTTCCAAAGCAGAAATTTGCAGCTCCTCCATCCACCTTGATGACTCCCAACAGCACGCCTCCTGGACACCAAACATTGATGCCATCCCCACATCCACTATACACATTACCATCCACATCGCACTTGATGCCATCTGGGATTCCGTTGGTTGCCATGGCAAATAACCTTCGATTCGCCATGAATGGCTGTCCAGAATACCACATGATATCGAATGCATAGCTTCACACATCAGTATCTTCCCTTCCTTCACCTCGGATCAGAACAAGAACTTACATGTTAGAAGGCCTCATAGGATCCGTCCTCCCATCCCCATGAATCCAATCCGTGTCCGTAACATAAACAATCTTCTCATCTGGAGAAAAGCAAATTCCATTCGGGCGCCCAAACCCATCCGCCATAGCTCTCACACTGTCATTCTCAGGATCATATCGATACACCTGATTTGGGAGTTGTGGCCGTGGTCGATAGCCCTGCTCGTATCCATAAATCGGATCCGTAAACCAAATACTCCCATCACTATGCACGACCACATCATTCGTCGAGTTGAACGGTCTCCCATTGAACTCCGAGACTAGGAGAGTACTCTCGTATGGCTCTTCGCGAGACATAAAATACAGGCCACTGGGAGAAGTCTGATGACCTTGAGCACAGAATAAGATCCCATCTTTGTAATTCACGCCACCATTTGCCATGGGAATTTCATCAGAAGGAATCTCCTCTCTCACGATCCCACCGCTCTCATCACTGAGTCTGACTTTAGTAATCTGAATGCATTTCTTGTCACTATCGTCCAGATACTGGTTACTAGTAATGAAAATTTCGTCGGTTTCTGGAATATACACTCCCGCTTCGTGAGCAAATGGATAGTCCTGATATTCTAGCAGCAATTCGAGTTTTGGCCTGTTGCCCATGATTTTTCGAAACCGCTCATCGTGGATAGCAAACGCGGATGCGTTTACCGACATCTCTGAAGCGGGGAAAGGCTCGTGGAGCGTTTCCTCGGTCGTTGAGGAACTGACTCGACGAGGTCGTCCAAAAATTGAGAATCGAGATGGCATAAGAGCAGGCGTGTAAGTGATGGATATGATGGATTGAAAATATGATGTAAAAAGATTGTACTTGCAGAGGAAATGCAATGTTAGATGAGTAAAAGTACGCACAAATGATTAGTGAGTTGTCGAAACAAAGACAGCTCAGAAGAGCTTGGGTAGAATGGTTGTCATATACCCCACTTCCTGATTGGGTACCGCAGATTAAGACGAGTGAGGGTCCGACGTGTAGTGGGCCGAAAAACAACCAATTAGATAGTGAGTTCGTGCTCATCTAACTCGAAAAGTCTAAAGGCATGCTTGCCGCCTAGTTCTCGGGACGGTCAGTGTCGGTGAAGGCTCGGACAGTAAAAGTTGCGCTTCAAGTGACAGAATCTGTTAGCATCGACCTATGGCTAGGTATTTCGTCTGCGGCAAGGAAGTTTCGATTGGGAAGCCGTAACTGTGATATGGCTACGTTTTCTTGTATACGACACAAGTTTCGCCTAAAGATACCGGAAAGCAATTCCAGATTCCGCATGATAGGGGAGACGAGAGGAAGTGGTCTTGTGCGTTTAGAAAGCACCCACGAAAGCCCCTATGTTGGCCGAAAAACAATCAAACCTCTCCAGCTCACAATTTCGGACCACAGAAAGCACACAGTCCTTGGTAAATTCATTTAGAATGACAATAGTAGTATGTTGTATGTTGTGGTGCATCAGTGCTTTGGTAATGTAAAAATCTGCGCCATAACCCAAACCTCCATAGATCCACCTAAAAACCAAATGACCCCCCAACCAAACCACATTGAGAACAACTATGATCCAAATCTCAGACACTTGGAATATGCACTGTATTTAAAACCTCATAATATCGTTACCTTTTTGTCCCAATCATGCGATATGTTGCACATCTACCTCTCCTTCCTTCTTAGCTTCCCCCTCACTCTCTTCCTCCACTCTCCCTTGCACAAGGGCAGTTAGCCCTACACGTTCCTGGACTTCCGCAAATGCTGCCATATCATCGGCGCTGGTATGACTTCCAAAGACTTGGTCCATCTCTTCCAGTGTCTTCCCCTTAGTTTCTGGTACACAGAAATAAATGAAGAAACCACCGAGCGCACTCCAGACCGCGAACCAGATGTAGGTCCCCCAAGTAATGTTTTCAAGCATAGGAGGTACGACAAATGCGATGATAAAGTTGTTCATCCAGTTTGCGGAGGCACCGATGGATGTTCCCTTGGCGCGGATGGAGATGGGGAAGATTTCTGCGATGAGAATCCAGGATCCCGGACCCCAGCTGTATGCGAAGTTGATGATGTATAGCCAGACGAATACTATGAGATGTTAGATCGGTTATAGATTCATTTGGTTGAGGTGACTTACCAACTGCTACCCATCCTGCAGCGGCGTTCTGGGTCCAGTCATAGGAGCACTTGGCGACAATTATACCAATGATCAATTCGCAAATAGCCATACCAGCGGAACCGGCCATCATGAGTGGTTTACGACCAACTTTATCGATGTAACAGATTGCAGGAATAGTTGTTGCGACGTTTATGATCCCAATAACTCCAGTTGCCAAAAGCGAAGTGGTTGTGCTGGTAAGACCGAGAGACTGGAAGATTATAGTGGCGTAGTAGATGACTAGGGCATGATATTAGCATGGATGTACGCAGCAGAGACTTGAATTGTAAATGCGCGAAGCAACTTGAGGTCTGAGACAAGGAAGGCTCATGACTTACTTGAATCAATTCCAGTCCATTGTTGGAAGAACATAACCAAACTAGCAATAGCAACTCTCTTGAATGAGTCCTTGCTGCGGAAAATGTTACTGTACTGAGCGAATTCTCGTCTCCATACACTGTCCCCTGTTGAGGCACTCAGGCTTGGGAATCGACGTTCGAAAATCTCCTTCTCGAACTCTGCATCGGCCTTGATTTCAAGAAATTCAACCTGAATGAGGTAGTTGTCTTCTGGAAGGTTGCGGAGATAAGCCAAGGTCTTCAGGGCTTCTTGGTCCTTTCCTTTATTAACAAGCAGACGAGGAGAAAATGGCATGAACATGAGACCGATGCAGAGAATAACAGCGGGTACACCTTGAATGATCATTGGGAGTCTCCAAGCCATATCCGATTGTCCATCACTAGTTCCACCGATATAGTTGCTACCGAACTGTCCATATGTTAGCGCGAAAGCCTTCGGTCTGTTCAATAGAGAGATATACTGAAATCCAATATGCAATCATGATTCCAATCGTTGTTGAGAGCTGTTGAAGAGCAATCAAGAAGCCTCTGAACTCTGGTGGAGACAATTCCGCATTATACAGGGGGCTGTGGCAGTTGTTAGACTGATTTCACACAATCTGCAATGGCCAACATACCCAATAGCGGAAAGAGTTCCAACTCCAAGACCCGTAAATAGTCGTCCTGCATACAGATATCCAGTGTTTTGTGCGCCCGCAGCCAAGAAAGATCCCAGAACAACCCAAAGGGCTCCTGCGAACATAGTATGTTTCCTCGAGAAGACTTCAGCGAAGATACCCGAAGAAAGAGAGCCGATCCACCCGCCAAGTTGTAAAATAGATGTGAGCCAGCCAAGCTTCGAGGCATTTGATCTGACATCTGGGAAGTCGCGCTCGAAAGAGTTCATGACTACAACTTGGCCGAGCACACCTTGTTGATAACCATAGAGTAAGCCACCGAATCTGAGAAATGTTAGAATCTAAATTTGACTGCTAGGAGTATACTATACTGACGATGCGAAGAGGGCAATGAAAAACACTTTTTTGTTCTTCAGGAGACTTTTCGGGCCAACTGCTCCCATCTCGGCGCGCATGTGCGCAGTCACGCCGGATAGACTCTGATCGACGCCACCGGTCATTTTGAAAATTTAATGAGAAAGACGATTTTGTTTGTATTGAGAAGTGACCCGCACGCAGGAATCGAAAGGACTGACAGCAAGAAGAAAGATTATCTGACCAGATGTGCCCCTGACATATATACCAGAATTGAGCATCGTCAAATCTTGATGTCGTCCCAAATCGGATACACACCCATGCCAAGTTTGTGGAGGATTCGTGGAGGCAGAACTACAGTCCCCAGGATTCGATACTAGGTTAACCATGCTACCCCGCAACTTTGGGGTCGGACTACATCGACGTATGTTAGGTGATAGATTTCTTAGCACAATGGTTAATGACTTGACCGTGAACAAAGTTCTAGCACGAACCTTAATCAACGGAATCCTCGGTGTTACACTGTGCATCTGGATGGAGTCTGGGGGCCCCATAGTGATACCGCATCTGGCATGTTTTACGCCCCGAGACGAGATGTGGGGAATTGATGAAAAGATGGGGAAGACCTCGTTTCGAACAATATCAATTCGGCATCTTCGCCGAAGTGGGTTCTAGGGACGTCATTGGGAAGAGGTCGTCACAAAAGATACAGATCATTAATGTTGTTCACCGAGACGATGTAATGAATACCCTGGATCAAGAAGGCTCGTCTCGAGGACAATTTTCACTACCCACATCGAAGCAGTCGTGATATCACAGACCTCAATATATTCAGATAACTTCCTTTCATCCATCAGTTACCCCGCCATTTTCGCAAGCCAAAGATGTCATCCCCAGACTGGAAATCCTCGAACCGTCATCTGAACATCCTGTCAGCTGCAGAGAAGGGCAAATATGGAGTCCTTGCTTGTATAGCATACAACATCGAGCATATCTTAGGATTTGTTCGTGCAGCAGAGAAAGCACAGTCTCCTATCATCATCCAGTTCTTTCCCTGGGCCATCACCTTCTCTGATGGGCTCCTCATTCGCACAGCTGCCGAAGCCATAAAACGCAGCAAAGTGCCCGATGCCATATCCATACATCTTGACCATGCTCAGGATGCAGACATCATAAGACGAGCGGCCGACACACTACCATTTGATAGTATCATGGTAGACATGTCACATTACGAGAAGGAGGAGAACTTAGCGAAGACCAAAGAGTTGGTTAAGTACTGCCATGAAAAGGGTATCGCGACCGAAGCGGAGCCGGGAAGAATTGAAGGGGGTGAGGATGGAGTGATGGATACCGAGGGCCTGGAAGGTAGCAAGACTACAATGGAGGAAGTTAGTCAGTTCTGCGCAACAGGAGTCGATGCACTTGCTCCTGCTATTGGAAACGTACATGGTGAATACGGACCTGTCGGCCCACAACTAGATTTCCCAAGGTGATTTTGTCATTACTGCTTCAGAGAAAATATGCTGACGATATCAGGCTACGACAAATCCGAAGTCAGTTACACGAAAACGTTAGAACAGTTCTTCATGGCACAAATGGTTTCAAGCCAGAGCTGATGAGGACATGCATAGCAGAGGGTGTATCTAAGATTAATGTCAACAGGCTGGTATTAGATGACTATTTTGAGCATTTGCATGCGAACGCTGGGAAAATGCCGCATACCACGTTGATGGAACAGGGCGTTGAGAAGGTTGTGAACCAAACGATAGAGTGGATGGAAATTTGCGGTTCAGCTGGAAAAATATGAGGCAGGATAGAATTATTTCATTCGCACTACGAGCAGACTTCATGCGCGCTCCGCTCAGATGTCATGTTGTAAATAGTGATCTTTGACACAGCCTGAATTCTAGAAGCGCTCCTAGAATCAACGGCAAATCGTATCATCGTATGAATGGATTCTTGAAGAGTTTTCAATCGCAGAATGCACACCACAGTCCCTGTTGCCTTGTCCACTGGCATAGTCGAAATGACTGTCGCCTTCATCCTGATTGATTACATTGCTACGAGGAAAACATATTATTCTAAATTAAAGATTATTCCATTTTCTGGGGCTTACCTACGTACCTTGACCTGTTATACTGCACCTCCATTGCTTAACGGAAGGGAATACGAAGTGAGGGTTAGGTGAAGAAGGGGGTCGGAAGAGAGGACAAGGGGCTGTGGTTTCTCTACCACCAGACTTCGTAAACTGCCGAGTCTGAAGCCTCATTCGCAGAAGCTTAGGCGATTTCCCATGCAACTTGATCCGTATCTTCTACTACATCTCTGAATCCCATTTCGTCCGCGTTAGTATTGGGAGTGGGAACTGTAGCGTTTGTCGTGGCCTGTTGATAGGGTGTTGGAGCCTGGCGATACTGTCCCCTATATGGCGTTGGATACATTCCTCCATATGACGCTGAATATCCTTGTCTGTTTGACGCTGCATAGGTTTGTTCTGTGTGCAGCAGTATCTTGCGTTCTCTTCTAGATGACATTTGTAACAGCTTCATCAAGTTAACAGGCGCTGGAACCTGAAGCGCCTCAGTCCCAGGGTAACGTACAATATATTTTTGGATATCTATCCTCTCAATAGTGCCCATGAAGAAGTAGCCAGCGCATCCACTTTCCTTTGCATTTGCTGCGTTAGTGGCAGCCAGTAGGTGATCAAGGCGACGTCGGCGAAGATTACGATGACCCGCGACGAATTTACCGTTTGAACCCATCTTGTAGACTGAAAATGTACAGTTAAAAGACGATCTTGTTTTCTCAGAAGAAGCTCTAGCAGAGAGGATGGTTAGCAACTGGATTAGTAGGGGGGACTGATGACCGATGTTATATTGAGCCGCTTCGGCGGTTGAAGCCATTATACATATATATTCGTAGTTAGATCTGTTGTTATGATGTTGTTTCATTTTGAGTATTAATATTTGATATAAGAGAACAAGAGTTGCAATAAAACAATAGCCGTAACAGAACGAAAGTTTCAATAAAGCAATGATTGAAGGAATCGTTGGTAAGTGGTGCTGCTCATCTCAACATTCAGCTCATCAGTGTACTATTTCGGACTGCTTGGAAGTATCGTGTCCTGAACCCTTCATGGGATATCGTCTCCTCGTTTCCAGCCAACATAAGATCAAAGGGTTCCAAGTGCTGCGCTAGATTGCATGAGACGAATTGAGAGGCGGTACGAAGTAATTACTTTTCTGTAGCTTAGATTGTTGGCAACATCCACTTGGGTTTTCAAGGAAGTTGCCTCGCCTCGTGTCGAGGGCCAGCGCGATCCATTTAAAGCTTAGCGCGTAGTTCGCGCTCGGGCTTGGAACCACAGCACTCTCCACTGAGGGGAAAGCACAGCGCGCATGTGAATGAAAGCATATAGATACGGCGTGCTCGCAGAACACTATACTGGCTTAATCATGATGGAATTCTTTCCTCAATCTTTGCTTATTTTCCTACAATATTACGGTCTGCCTAAGACATAGCAGAGCTTTCCGTGTCCCCTCTGGTATCTCAAATCTCTACCGAGTTCCTTTACGATTACCATCGCATAGCCTTTCAAAGAATGGTTGGACTCGCTCGTTGGCGGTTGCTTGCTGGCAAGACAGCAGCTATCACTGGAGGGACCACTGGGATAGGACGCGCAATTGTGCTTGAATATTTACGACAAGGATGCAATGTTGGGGTAAATCACCTCGGGCTAGAGAAGGACGAATCATTGAAACGAAGTTTATTCGAAGAGGCGGCAGCAATCAAAGCTGAGAAGGTTGAAGGAGAAAGTTCATCGAAAGCTGGGGATCTTTTCGAAATCGCCGGCGATGTGACGAATCCCGAGACAGGTACGAAACTCGTGCAGAAGACTGTTGAGAAGTGGGGAAAGTTGGACATATTCATTGCAAATGCAGGAGTGTTTGAACCTGCTGAGTTCTTGACGTAGGTTCTCTTGTTTCATCTGATGAAGTGCTTTGGAAATAACATTACTCATTATCCAGGTTAGAGAAGGAGCTTTTCGATCGCACTGTTCGAATAAACCTTAACGGTGCCTTTTACGCTTGCCAAGCTGCGGCACGACAAATGGTTAAGCAAGGTCATGGCGGATCGATAATCGGCATCTCGTCTATCAGTGCCCTCGTTGGTGGAGGATTACAGACACATTATACACCAACAAAGGCAGGGGTATTATCAATGATACAGTCCATGGCAATCGCTCTGGGCAAGGAGAATATCCGATGCAATGCCATATTGCCAGGCACGATCAAGACACAATTGAGCGACATGGATATGAAGAACGAGGTAAAGAAAGCTTATCTCGAGCAACGGATACCGATGGGCAAGGTAGGAGACCCGTCTGATATAGCTGGTCCGGCAGTTTTCTTAGGCTGTCAGGAGTTGAGTCCATACTGCAATGGAACTCAATTACTAGCTGACGGAGGCATGTTCGTACATCTCCAATGAATCAGGAAGTTTGCCATCACATTTCCTGGGCAGCCGTGGCTGCGTGTGCGTTGTGACTATGGTCTTGACCTTGACCATGGGTCTCAAAGCATCCTGCCACCAGTTCGCGGTATCCCAGTCACATTAAGATTATAGCAAACTGGGACATGACTATGTTCCACACAACTCCCGGATCTATGTGCACAGAGGCCGATGGTTGAAGGGGATGTATCCACCCGTGTCTCTGAAACCATGTTATCTAGTCATTGGAAAACTCTCTGGAGTTTGATAGACGCGTCCATGAACCATAGAAAGTCACTAAACCTACGAGTGCAGCTCCCAGCCTTAGAAGCTGATTAAATCTACTACCCGTTCCTCCTTCCACTTTGCCACAGCTCGTCGTCCATTACTAGCCCTTTATCTGTCGTCAAGTAGAGAGACTCCCACCGCTATTCGAGGCAATTAGAGTTCCCCTATTCCCAATCTAGCAAGATTCGAACTAGTCATGCGGGGTATTTGGCCTCCACAGAGTCCACACTACACCACCTGTGGGCACTGCGCTCTGACCCGCAAGCGCAGGGCTAGCTAACAAGTAATCAAAACGTTCAGCTCCCACACAGACATCTTTAATGCTCGACGCTTTAGGCTCTGCACAGATTCCAAGTCTAAATACCATCCAATTCTTGGGCTTCATGGGACAAAAGTATATGAACCTCAAGGCGCTCATGAATACTACTGCATCTCAATGGGTGAAGAAGAAGAATCTCGTACCGCACCTCGACGAATTCGAAATCGTCAATCCCGAAGTCGTGGGCTTCGAAAGACTACAGGCTGGTGAGTTGCTGCAGATAACCTTTCCGCGGGGCCCGTGGATGTGGGGGCTCGAATTGATATTTATCCTAGTATCACATGTCGGAAAAGGCATGTCAAGTGCGACGAAGAAAAGCCGGAATGCCATCGATGTTTGAAGGGCAAACAATCGTGTGTTTATGCTACTTCCACTACAACGGTGTCTAGAGAAAGAACCAGCACCCCATCGACAGCTGGAAGGCTGGAAAGAGTTTCGAAAGAGAGGTCTCCAACTATTACTTCCATGCCCGAGGCACAATGCGTGCGATGGCCTACCTCGCCTGAGCAAATGCGGCAATATTCGCACGCCTCAGAATCTCTAAGTGGTCTGCCCCAGGACAAAGGGAGTCCTCATGCAAGTGTCCAGAGGGTCAGTCAAAATGACTACATCCCGGTTGTGCCGAGTACCATTGGAGCGGATAGCACGCCAGCACAGCAGGTGCTCTCCCCCGAGCAACTGTATGCGCCTACGCCATACTCCCTAGGGAGCAATGATAGTTTAGTTCTTGGAACCCGCTCATCTCTACCTCAACCTACCTTCAATGTCGCGATAGCAAAGTGGTTTGACATGCTAGTAGGGGATGCCGACTTTGAAAACGCCATCTCAAGCTTCGAGGTCAACGAGGACAATCTAGACCCCTCGCAATCGCAGGACCCAAACCACATACCATCCTCTCGTCGTGTCAGTGCTATATCAGATGCACCCGGCGCAAATGTAATCCCTCCTTCGTTGCATCCACAGTTACTCGAGCGCAACACCCATTCCCAAGATCGAGTCGTAACTTCGGAAAAGCTGCGCTGGCAGCTCTCCAATCCAATTGAGTTAATGCCGCACGAAAATTTCATATTCCAAAACTTTGTACAAAGAATTAGTCACTGGGTATGACCCCAATATCCACCCTTCCTCCCTCTGTGATCTAATACGTTCTACCACCGCCCCTCAGATTGACCTCTTCGACCCCCTTCAAAACTTCTCAACCTTCGTTCCGCACCTCGCCCTTCACAACACCGGCCTCATGAAAGCCATTCTCGCACTCTCCACCCGCCACCTCTCCCGTAACCCCAACATCGCCCAAGACACCATCCACAACCGCAACGACGCTCTCCAATACTACAACGAGACCCTGCACTATCTCTCCAAAGCCATGCAATACGACACCTACAAAACTAGTCTCGAACTCCTCGCCACCGCCCTCATTGTCTCAACCTACGAAATGCTCGACGGCTCCGGCAAAGACTGGGAGCGCCACCTCCAAGGCGTCTTCTGGATCCAACGCTCTCAAGTAATCCACGGCGATTCCAAAGGTCTCAAACAGGCTGTATGGTGGGCCTGGCTCTGTCAAGACATATGGGCCGCGTTCCGGGAGAAGCGCAAAGCATTCACGTTTTGGAAACCCGTGCGCACGTATGCCGAGCTCAATCCGTGGGAGTTGGCTTCTCGGTCTGTGTATCTGATGGCGCAAGTGGTGAACTATTGCTCTAGGGAGGAATTAGATAATTACGCGGGAGATATAGGGGCGAGGATTGATAAGGCGGCTAGGATCGAGAATATGTTGGATGATTGGTATGGCAGTTTGACGGTGGAATTTACGCCGTTGCCGTTACAGGGATATACGACTGGAGAGGGGTTTTCTCCGATTTGGATACGGCCGCCTGCTTTTGGTATGTCTATCTCCTAGGAATATGCATGGGGGAGGGAGTGGATAGAGACCAGCTAACAACATCAGGCGTTGCACTGCAACTCCACTACTCTGCTCGACTGCTTCTCCTTCTCAATCAGCCTTCCAGAGGCGGTTTTAGTGGCTACATAGAACAAGGTCGGCTGATCACAAAATACGTTGCAAACATTTGCAGGATTGCTATGACACTTACGGATAATGCTTCCAGCATTATGTGCTCGCAATGTCTCTTTATTGGTATGTTTTGCATCTTTCCATCACGATTCACAGCGGACTAACACAAAACCTCAAAGCCGGAATGTGTATCCAAGAGCCCTCCAAACGCAAATCCGTCCTGGAAATGATAGACGCCTGTCGCCAGCGAACCGGATGGCCGATCAAACCTCTTGGGGAGGAATTAAAGGCTTTTTGGGATGCACCGGAGAATGTTGTTGCTTGAGGTGATTGACGGTTGGATAGATCGTGGGATATGAAACAGAATATATATCGGGGTTCGAATTTGGAGTCGAATTAAGATTGGGAGCTATTACCAATCGAGGCCAGAGATCGCAAGGGCGATAGCACGCACAGAAGGAGAGAGGAAGATGTTTGGAATAGAAGGATATGAACCTGGCTGGGTGCCGGTTGGAATAGGACGGTTGTGGGATGGAGTTCGGATCTTCTGGTTGGCTTGTAAGATTTACATAACGGGATGGAATGGAATACGCAGGAACTATAGCTCTAGACACGGAAAGGAAGGCAGGAAAGGCGAATATGTACGATTTATACCCTTTTGGACGGATTCTCTGTATGGTTATCGGATACGATTGAGCAGCCCCGGGTGTCAGAGTTGGGATATGGATATGATATATGGCTGGGGTTGAGATCGAGATTGTGCTGTGTTGATCTCAGGATGGGACGGCGTCGTGGATGTCTGATATATTTTATGGTCATATTGTAATCTTACTATACAATATACCGAAAGGCATTTCAACTTTGTCGTCGCATGCGTGAAGAACAGTCTGTCCAGTATGCTTTGACCGGCTGGAAATCTTATGAATGTAAGATTAGTGCCTAAGACTAGTACTTATAAGTCTGGGGAGTCTCTTGACGGGTTCCTTAATTTCTTTCTAGGGTCGTAACCTAGTTCCTTTTTCATTCCAACATAACGTACCCGTACCTCTTTCGTTTGTCGACGTGGTTGTCTAGCGTACAGCACGACAGCCCTCATTGTCCCTGTCCCCTTGACATCTACCCTGTGACCATTAATGTCAATATGATCCGCCTCATCATCCGCCTTCTGACCGTCCGGCCAATCTCTCCAGATCTCAATCTCACTGCGGCGACGCATCGCCATCTGCAGTGCCACAACCCTCATTGCTTGGGCGGCATCGCCGACTTCCATGACCAGGATTTTCGATTTAAGACGTCTATGGAAACGGATCAAACCACGGTAAAAGATATCCTCTGGGTGCATGTGAGACTTCTCGGTGCTCGAATCCTTCAACAGAGAGAGTGCAGGCTTGGTTGCTTCGGGAACAAGAGCGAGTCTCGGCTCCCAGTTTCGTACGGACCGGCTGGTTTCTTTGTTGAAGGCCGCTTGGGAGATGTAGGGTGGGTTGGAAATGATTATATCGCAGGTTTGCTTGCATATCTCCAGTATCCGTTGATATTCTCTAAGCATGTTTGCATGCTCGAAATGCACTTGGTTCAGTGCAGACTTTTCAAGAAGACCACGTTCTCCATTATACTGGAGGTTCTCCTTCGAGAGCTCAAGCGCCTTGGGAGATACATCTATACCGATGATTTCGAGGTTGCTGTATTGTTTTGACAGCAGAGAATGAAGCAGTAGTGAGATGCAGCCCGACCCCGAGCAGAAATCTATGATCCGGAAAGGCTTTGGAGAAGATTCTGCAGCCTTGGGTGATTTTGGGGCTAGGTACTTTGCTTTGATGATCTCAGCAAGATGGGTGGTGTAGGCTTCTGTTTCTGGTCTGCCAATTATTAGTGGTGGGCTTCCCAGACGGTGCAGAGAACAATTACCTTGGTATGAGAACTCCAGGCAGGCATTTTATGTCCAGCGTTCCAAACGGTTGTGATCCTAGGAGATACTGAAGGGGTACACCCAAGGCACGTCGCTGACACAATTGGAGAATCCTCTTGGTCTTCTCCTTTACTCCAGAGGTTGGTTCCCATTTTTCCTTGACATGTTCACGCAACCATCTCAGTTCATTCAAAGCAGATGATAGGTCTCGGGTTTCTCGGAGAATTGGTCCGAGTAATGGCGAAATATTGTAGGCTCGGAGTCTTAGAGCATTGGACAAACGAGGCATGAGTTCGTTCACGGAGGATTTGCTTACGTTTCCAAGAAACGAAGCGCATTTTCCCCAGAAGATTATGGCAAACCTAAAGCGCACATACTCAAACTTCCATAGCCAGGAAAGCTCCAAGGATGATATTCTCAGAAAACGTCCTTCGGCGACAGAAGAAATTGACGGAAATTATGCAAAGATGTCACATGATTCATTAGTTTATGCAATATATTTATGCATAGTGACGATCAGATAAGATAAAACTTCCCCAAGAATGATCCGGATCATCACAAATAGTCGCATTAAATTTCCTTCCTCATGTTGCTGCGCTCCTTCATCAGGCCGTCTTGGCACGCCTCCCGTCGTTATGCCCCTCTACACTTCCGTCAGATTTCTTCAAACAACACTCCTCCGCCGTTCCCTACAATAGAGAAATGTCCCTCTCCAACATGTGCATGCGCCGACAGTCCCGAGATGCCCGAGGGCCTGGAAATAGACCACTCCAAGCCGCTCAATGGCACCATGGCCGCATACGCTGAGCAGGTCTTGATATGTACGGGGAAGCCAGACTGGCCGTCGCGCATTGAGGAGGAGAATTCGGGGGATAACCTCGCCGCGGACATCAAGGAATTGATGGGTCGCGGCGGTATGTATAGTGATGTATGCTTTCTCTTCTCGTGTATTTCTTGCAGGATTGTTAAGACTGACGATCGAATAGCCATACAATAATGTTTCAGTCACGAATGTATCTTTTCCTTCTACAAACGCTCCTCGTCGAAGTGATATCATTACAACGTCTGCCTACGTCCTACCTTCGTTTAAATATATACCTTTCCTACCACGGGTATCTTTCGATTCAGTGCAAGCGCTTGTGAAGGGCTACCTACTCCCTACAAAACTACATCCCGCACACGATAATCTCTCTCCAATTCACAAAGATCGTTTACTGCGGAGTAAAGAACAGGCGGATTTTCTGCCCGGCGTGAAGGATGTGCATGATATCTTGGTGTTGATATGTGGGCATGGAGGAAGGGACATGAGATGTGGAGTTACGGGGCCGATTCTGCAGGCAGAGTTTGAGAAGGTTCTTCCCATGGAAGATGTTCAGGTTCTGCAAGGCCCGGTGGAAGTTGGCGATGGTGTTTCGAGAGAGGTTTTGATGGGCTCAGAAGCCACTGTTGGGAGCACCGCGAGGGTTGGATTGATCAGTCATATAGGCGGTCATAAGTTTGCGGGTAATGTTATCTTGTATATTCCACCGAAAATGAAGACGAAGAATGGAGAGCCGCATCCATTGGCAGGTTGCGGGATCTGGTATGGAAGGGTAGAGCCAAAGCACGTCGACGGGATTGTGCGAGAGACATTGTTGGAAGGAAAGGTTATCGAAGAGATGTTCCGAGGAGGGATCAAACAAGGTGGTGAAATCTTGAGGCTATAGAAATGTACATAAAGATTAGAAGTTGACACGCTGTGGATGGGCAATCATTGATCGGAGCATACTGTATGAGACCAGGCTGTAGAATAAAGATCTCACTTCTCAGCTGAACAAACTGAGCAACTTCTCCAGAGACCAAATCGGCGATGGCAACACTGACGACTTGAATCGAAGCCAATTATTGAAAGTCCAGACTACCTACCTAGTATTGCCGCCGCCTTCTGCACTTCGTAAAAGTCTCAAGAGGCCACGCATGTCAATACATGCAGGCAATGTCAGACCGAGGTGCGAATAGCTATTAGGGAGCTTTGGTTCCCATCACATGCACATGCAAGTCTTTCCCCTTGAGCGATTTTGCGGGCAAGAAGCAATACCAAGGAAAACCACAGGATGTGAGATTACCATTAGAAAAGTCGATCGGAGGTTTTTCAGATCGAGCTTTCCACGTATTCAGAATGCAGAAGCAGTTCTGCCATGTACACATTCGTCGACCACGAGACCTCTTTGACCCACTTTACCCAGCAAACTGCCCCATCTAAGCAGGGAAAGTCCCTTTCTCCTAATTTACCCTTCAGCCACAAGCAGTTTGGCGTGCTCACCTTGAGCAGTTGAAAAAGTTGGCACAGCCACCGGTTATTGCCCAGCAGAATCTAGACCTGTTTCATTTGAGTGTTTTGGATCGAGCGGGGGGTGGTGAGAGAAGCTGTGATTCGCTGGATGCACACATTCCTGGAGTTACCCCTCAAAGTCCCACTTACCTGAGTGGGTAGCACAAGTTAGCAACAAAGAAGCTGCGACGTCATAACTAGTGAATCAAAGAGCTTGCCCCGACTTCATGTGAATGCGAAAAGAGGTACTAGCAAGCCATCAGCGGCGTTGAGCGGCGTTTGCGCGGCAGGAGCCCCTCATACTACGTCATTATTTACACTTCTGCGAATTCGAATGCGGAGAGCAGCAAGCGCAAGAACTATAAAGTCTTCTTCTTTTCACCAGGTCTTCTTCTTTCTCCATCAACAACACAACTCAAAACTTCAATCAACAACTCAACAAACAACTCAACCAACCTCAAAACCCAAACAACCTTCAAATAATCAAAATGGAGACCGTCAAGGTAAGCTTGCTCTCTAATTCTTGATCTCCTCGCCTTCTCACTTCATTTGCCCATTGCTAACACATTTCCTCTCACAGAACGCTGCCAACTACGTCGCCGAGACTGTCCAAGGTGCCGGTGCCACCGCTTCCAAGGAGGCCAACAAGAACGTCGCCAAGGACTCCGACGCAAGCCTCGGAACCCGTGCCAACGCCGGTATCGACGCTGTCAAGGACAAGGCCCACGAGCAAAAGCACGACACCAAGGCTGATGTCCACAAGGGTATGTCTTCACTCTCTTACTTCTCACCTTTCCACGTCTTTGAACAGATACTAATACTCTTTGCAGAGGCTGCTCAACACTAGATTCATCAATACTGGATGATCTTCTTTTAACCTCATACTCGCACACTATTCTCGCATTCGATGGATGTTCTGGCGTCTGGGACGGGATAACTTTGGAGTGGAGATGATGGAATGAATGGAATGAACACATTGTAGTAGTGGTACAAATACCCAATTAACGTTGCCTTTTTCACGAACACCACATCTTGTCTGCAGTCCCCATGTGAACTTGTATTTTTTGAAAAGTGCCTGTATTTCAAGCTGAAATTTGTGAGATCTTGTAAAGCTTGTCAAAATATCGCATTCATCATCCTGGCTGCGGAAATGTTCTATCATTGTCTCGTACGAAAGACGGCCATAACGGCCATCACCCATATCAGAGCTAACTGCGGGATCGGGAGATCTGTCGATCAAGTGGAGCTAACGGACCTTTCCAACTCCATAAAACCCTACTTTCTACTATATGAGAGGTCGACCCTACATACAAAACCTTGTCGCTGCAAAACTTTAATGAACGATTTATGACATCATCGCCCGATCGCCTGCGTCGGGGACAGTTGATGCGGAACCGCGATGGTGCTTAGTCATTCTCGAAAGCGGTAAGGTTATTCCGAACCTAAACACGGACCGAAAAGTGACCGTGATGGTCATAGCTTTAATTTCTCCCATAGTGATTCCACAGAGCTTCAATTTGAGGTTGACAGCTTCTGTGTTGAGGTCGTTGACGACGACAGCCTACCACGAAAAGCGCTCTGCCTGCCTGTACAAGGCACACACTATCTAAATTCCAGTTACTTTTTATCTCATTAATCTAGCAAACAACCAACCATGGCTTCCTCCATCCTCGACCACATCGACCAAACCACCATCCTCTCCCTCTTCGCCGTCCTCCTCCTCCTCATCTCCTCCTACGCGCTCTCCCTCCGCGTCCTCTCCATCTCCACTCCCCGCTCCCTGCGCATCCTCTTCATCTGGCACTTTTTCGATTTCCTCATCCACACCATCTTCGAGGGTTCTTTTCTATACAACTGTTTTTTCTCCTCACAGCCCTACGATCCCGCCGTCTCGCATCCGGTCATCATGTCGAATTTCTTGAATACCTCGGAGCATATGTTTGGCGCGAAGTATGCGGATAATTGGGCCAGTAAGCTGTGGATGGTTTACGCGCAGGCGGATCGCAGGTGGGCGGGGGCGGATCTTACGGTGGTGAGTTTGGAGCTGTTGACGGTGCTGGGGGCGGGGCCGTTGGCGTTGTGGATTTGTTGGGGGATTGTGAGGAAGGATTGGAGAGTCAATTTTTGGATGGTTGTGTTGGCTACGGGGGAGTTGTATGGGGGTAAGTTTTGGCTTTCGTTTTCCCTTCCTGTTGCTTTCAAAGACTGTCTGCCGTGCAGTTCTTCTTTCTCATCTATCGAACTTTCGAAGAGGAGTAGTGACATGCTGGGCTAACGAAAATCAGGCTTCATGACTTTCTGCCCGGAGTGGTTGACGGGGAATCTCAATCTGGATACAAGTAACTTCATGTTTCTTTGGGTATATCTGGTGTTTTTCAATATGCTTTGGGTGTTTATACCACTGTATGCGCTGTGGGTTGCGTATTGCGATATTGGAAATGCGATGCAGGTACGAAACATGGTTGTTAAGAAGAATTTTGAGGCAAACCAGCAAGAGAAAGCAAGGAAGAAGAATTGAGAGCTGGATGCGTGGTGACATGCGGATCGGGGTCTGGCAAAGGTTGTGTATAAGATATGATGCCACTGCAAGAAATGGAAGTTGAGCTACGAAACAAGATCTGAGAAGCGTAACCACGCCGGCAATGTTTGTTTGAGTAGCCAAGTCACTGTAGCCAGTCAAAGCAGGATGAGCCAAAACATGTCCAAGCACTTGGATTGTTCTCGGCCGGTCCATCTCCCCTCACAAACAGGGAATACATCTGAGATACCTACCAAGGTCGAAATAGTGACGATGTTCAGTCCATATTCTTCTGCCGTGAATCTGGGTCTTTCTCCTGCATCGTTTTTGAAGTACATAGTTGATCTTAACCTTAAGGCGATTTCCAAAGTTTTTCTTCAAAATACTTGGCATCAAAAACTCTCCCGCAAACAGGAGCAGGGCCTTTTCAGGCCAGCCTTTTTCGGTACCTGAAATTTACGGTAAGAGTGATTCCTTTGTTCCACAAACAAGGGCGATGATATTACATTTTCTGAATGCAAAGCCACACACGTACACGCACACAGCCACGCTTGGAAAGAGTTTTTACGCCACAGTTGCTCAGGTGACCGATGACGACAGCTGAGAATCATCTCCCGGCAGTGCACGTCACCAGGAACTTGACTGACGACGACTGCGACTTTTCCGCTCGCATTTGGACGTACTTGCACGACGAATTCGATTCAAAGCCACGAGCATTGCTGTGCCATGCTTTGACCAGTGCCAGCATCCAGCACGGGCAAAAGGAAAAAGCAAATTGTTGAAGGGAATCGGTTTGAAGGCTTTCCAAAGAACCCCAAAGAAAAGAAGGGTCCTGAGCCGGAGAGATGTGCCGCGGAACATGCGAAAGCAAATGTGAAAAGTGGGTTTTAATCAATTACGATTTGCGGTAAGTGAACGTAGGCGATCTACATGTATGATGAACAAAGGAGCCACTTTCTGAACCGTGGTTGGGCTGATGACAACACGGGAGCGTCAAGGGAAACAAAGAGAAATCGCAGCCAAGGAACGATTGCCGAAACTAACCAAAGGGACCAAGGCCTGCTCTTCTGCAAACGAGGGGAGAAATGGAAAGCAGGGAAATGCAAGCAGGATTTGGGGGATCTACTTGCAGTACAAGGCCCGAGTGGGACTGTTTTAGTCGATGACAAAAGACTCTCATTGGAGCTTGCGCCTTGCACACTGGGGTGGGATGAGGTATTACCTTGCTACTTACACAGGCATACCCTTTTGATCTGGGACTTGGAGGTTGACATCAGATCATATATCATCATCTACTTTAGTATATCTATCTCCACACATTCTTCACTTTTCTTTTCTTTCTTATTTCAACATCATACCATCCTCTGTCGGTTCATACCTCAAACCCATCAAAACATCCACACCAAACCCAACCGAAGCCAGCCACCTTGCACAACATCCCTCATCATGAAAGGCGGTGGTCTCGCCCTCAAATCCCTCCAATGGTTCCTGCGCATCATTGAATTCTGTTGCGCCGCCATCATCCTCGGCATCTTCTCCTACTTCCTCGCCGCCCTCGCCAACCATAATCTTGGCATCGCAACCTACATCCGCGCCGTCGAAGGTATTGCCGGTGCCGGCGTCGTTTACACCATCATTGGTCTCCTCCTTCTTTGCTGCTTAGCCGGTTTCGCTTTCTTCTCCATCATCGCTATCTTACTTGATCTTGCCTTCACCGGTGCATTCATCTATGTTGCTTATGCGACTAGAGGCGGTAGATCATGCAGTGGCATCGTGAATACACCTCTGGGAAGCGGAAATGTTAATTCGAACACAAGAATTGGCAGTGGAACTAGCGGATTCGTCAACTTGCCAAGTCTACACACTGCTTGCAAGTTGAATACCGCTTGTTTCGCCGTTTCGATCATCGCTGCGTAAGTTCATTGTTCCTCCCATTAACCACCACAACCCAGAACTAACCAATTCTCACAGTGTATTCTTCTTCCTCTCCGTCTTCGTAGAGATCCTCCTCATGAAACACCACAAGAAAGAAAAAGCCTTCGGTCCCTCCCCCAACAACGGCTACACAGCCGGAACCCCCCGCCGCAAGTTCTGGCAGCGCAAACCCAAGCGCTCGCCCCACGACACCGAGTATCTCGCCGGCGGCGAAAAGCCCGATGCACTTCCCAGCCACGCCACTCCGGATGCGATGAGGAACTCGTACGCTACGGATGCTACTATGGTTGGTCGCAACTCCGAAAACACACATGCGTACCAGAAGCCTACGGTTCCGTATAATGCTGGCGCGGACGGATACACGACGACGGGTACCACTGGGGGTTATACAAGCCCGACCCATACTACGCATACGACGACGCATACTAGTCATGGGGGTTTGCAGACGGTGGAGGTGCCGGCTAATTATAGGGGTACGGGGGCTGTGAATACGAACTTTTAGGTTGGTGTGATCATTCAGTGGTGAAGATCAAGAGGAGGTGGTTTGTATGATATTGTTTGATGAATCTTGTATATATATGATGACTGATGGATGCTGCACTGTACTGCGTTGCTTTGCGATTGCTGGTATGGTTTGGCTGAATGAATAATGTGTAATAATGAAAAGGAATAATTTGGAATATCCATATTGTTGTGTTTCTGTGTGTGATACTTGTATGCCCTCTCTCCAGTTCCTTCATTCATCCACCAAACCCACCGGATCACCAGTTCCCTCCTCTCTTGCACCCCACGCCACCACATCATCTCATATGATCCCATTCCTCATACCATCTCCATCCTCATCCTCATCCTCATCCTCATCCTCATCCTCATCCTCATCTCATCTCACATCATCCCCCAGCCCAAATCCCCCCGCCTACCCCGCTCCACCCCGCCGTGCCCCATCCTCACAAGTAAACGAACTCACTCTCATCCCTCGCTGCAAACACCCCCTACTCCTGCTCCTGCTCCTGCTTATGTATACTCATAATCCACTATCCCATCCCATCCCATCCCATCCCATCCCATCCCATCCCATCCCCGCCCAGCCTACTACCTCCCCGATACCAGCAGCCAGCCCCTAACCATCTATCTACCCTACCTCTACCTCTACCTCTACATACACCACCAACCCGACCTCCTCGCATAACCTCCTCATATCCTATCCTATCCTATCCTATCAATCATCCCGATCCCCAAACCCCAAACCCCAAGTCCATCCACCGCGGTTCATTCCCTTCGCCGAGGCGAGTGGGTGAGTGCAGAATCTCTTGTATTTATCTCGTCCTCCCCAACAACTTCCCCTTCATAGCTTTCCTAGGTGTGGGTATTGTGAATTTACCAAGCATAGTAAAAACCCACCTTGTAAGCCCAGGTTGTTTCTTCCGCATTTCATAGAGCAGGGAAAGGAGTGTGTTACTTGTTGAAAATGTATTCATATATTAATATCATCATAAACGCATGACCCATCTACAAATCACATCTCTAATCATACAAAATTCATTCCCACCATCTACCTCATACACCTTCTCAAATTAATCTCATCCTTCCCCTCCACTCACTTCCCTCTAATAATCCACCTTCGTACCAAACGCCTTCTCGAACCCCGTCAACGTAATCCTGTACCTAACATCATTAACCTTAACCTTCTCGACCGCCTTCTTGCATCCCTCCTCACTAATATCAATCGTCTCAATCATCGGCTTGATATTCTTCTCCGCCGCCAACTTCAACATCGCCTCAGCCTCTTTCCTGCTCCCGATATGCGATCCCGCAATCTTGGCACCGTTTGGTGCGAAATCCTGCGCCATCAGCTGCGGCAGTGGCTTATCGGGCAAGCCGACATTGTGGAACTCGCCGTTGACGGCAAGCGTGCTCATGTATGTGGAAAGATCGAATTCGTTGGTCATGTCGGCGCAGTTGAGGATGAAGTTGAAGGTGAATGCAAGGGGTTTGGCCCAATCTTTGTCTTTGGTGGAGACGAAGTGGTCGGCGCCGAGTTTCAGAGCGGTGTCCTTCTTGTCGGGACTGTGGGATAGGGCCCAGACTTCGGCGCCCAGAGCTTTGGCCCAGAGAAGACCGAAGTGGCCTAATCCACCGATGCCGAGGATGGCGACTTTCTTGCCTGGTCCGGTGCCAGCACGGACGAGAGGTGAGTAGGTGGTGAGACCGGCGCACATCATAGGTGCGGCGTCGGTGGAGGAAAGGCTCTCGGGGACCTTGAAGACGAATTGTTCGTGAACACGAGAATGGGATGAGTATCCTCCTTGAGAGAAGATTTGATTTCCGTTCTTGTCCTTCATTGGTTCATCGCTGTGTCCCTCATCCATCTTGTATGGTGCCATGTATGTGTCGACCATGTTTGGGCAGTAGTTCTCGTTGTCGCTCTTACATTGTGGGCATTGCATGCAAGATTGGACTTGTGCGCCTACACCAACACGGTCTCCTGGCTTGACGAGAGTGACTTTCTTGCCGACTCTGAGGACCTTTCCGATGATTTCATGACCAACGCAAAGAGGAGTCGTTGCGAGCTCTCCCCAGCCTCCAGTTATAGTGTGAACGTCCGATCCGCAGACACCGCAACATTCGTTGACAATGTCGACATCGTGATCTTCGAAAACCTTTGCTGGGAACTAGTTGGTATGTTAGACTGGTGAAAATTAGATCCCAAGGATACTGCATTTCTTACCTTGTTTCTCGAGAAGGTGCTCCACTCCTTGCTAGAGGAGATGGTGAATCCTTCGATTTCTTCTGGTGCAGATTGAGCAGACATTTTTTCGGCTTGTGAAATGGTAAGATGAGATGGGTTTGGTTCGGGATGGATTGATCGAGAGTGATTGGAAACTTTGTTATGGTATGCAGATATCGAAGAGCGGATGGGCGAGCTTTTTAATAGACGTCCGGCAGACTTTCCTCGTGAGTGCAAACTCGTCGACCGCACGGATTAGGAAATAGGTGAAATCCAGATTGAGTTACATCGAAACGGTTATCGGCCAGTCTCGACCGGTGAGGTCATCCTTTCCCCAGTTTTGTAGCCATCCTAGGAAAGGAGACTGCCAATGACCATCGACGAAGGATGCAAATGTTAAGAAGATCTAGCACAAGTCGACGGATCTAACGACGGAGAGAATGGTAATTTGCAGCATCGATCGATTGCTTACACATCTCCTGCAACAGTATGCTAACGCCGCGATGGTTTCGGCTTGGTTAGACGTCATCACTTTTGTGTGTGGTGGATGTGAGCAGACAACAGTTGGAGCTCCAACAAGACTTAAGCAGTGACGTTAGGTTTGCGACCCCGCTGACATCGGTTCGACTCGGATAAACGGTGCGCACGTGTACTACTGTATTGTGCCGTGCAGTGCAAGTCGAAACATCAATACATAAGCACCAATGATTGCGTTGTGATTGCATTGCTTCATGAGCAGAGCATGAGATTTCGTACTTCATCGTGAACTGCGGTCGACCTGCCTACCATTTCCCCAATCGGTCTTCGCGCGGTGCGTGGGGCGGATGTGCAGGGCCGTCTGTTCGAGTATGAGAGTGTAGAGTACAAAGTAAGAGGAGTCGCCCATACAATATCGCATCGACATCGACATCGAAATCGAATACACCTACTTCGTACACTTCGTACACTTCGTGCTGGTATGCGTTTCCATCATGCTGGCCCCATTGTTCGGCGAACCAAGAGACCGTTTCTGGATCTTGGTGACTTGGACGTCTTATCGCCGACACTTGGCGCTCAGGCAGCTTCTTACGGCCGAGGTTGAGCCATTTGGCTGCTGATCGATCTGAGTTCTGAACGCATTTTCCCGTTCTCCCTTTGCGCGTACGAAGTTCGAACGGACGTCCAAAGTCGGTGGAGGGTTGCGCTCGCAGACCGAAAAGTCGAGTAGAAGCGTGAAAGCAGAAGAAGATGTGTTCGGACCGCTCTCGGATGTTATATCTGCTGAGCGAGAACCTTGATGGACTTGAGGACAACGCGAAAGTACCTCCTCCACTTCGTTTCGTCACGTCCTTTGGTCATCTTGAAAGCTTATTGCGTGACTTACATGACTTACATGGCTTACATGGTAGGGTGTACGAAATCGTTTCATTGCTATTGGGCGGTGTGGTGAAAATGTTCCGAGGGTTAAGAATCTTAAGATTCGTGTCGTCGCCGGTCATGCCGATGGATCATCGTGAACTCCTTTTCTTGTCGTGCACTATCACCACTTGATTGTCTCTGGGTATTATCAACTCCCCATTGCCAAGGAGAGATTATTCGCTCAACGAAACCTTTCTCACATGCATATTCACACCAAAGTAGTTATCCTTACTGTACCTCTGTACTCCGTATGATTTTATGTCTCAGAAGCACGTGAATGCCCCCTTTGGCCCGGGTATCTCGGGGCGCAAGCTCCGAAATAGGAATACCGTCAGGAACCAATCACCGAGTCAGTCAAAAGCTCCACTGCCCCGAGTCGCGGTAGTACGGTACTTTGTACGAAGTGCTGTGTGAATATACAGAATATACAGAACAGACAGAACGGCCCCGCAGCTCCTACGGCGAGATTTGCTGCATATTCCACTCTTCCACTCTCAATGTCGACGGCTGCGACTGCAGACACTGATTATGCTATGCAACCCTACAGATTATGTGCCAAGTATACATGCATAACCGTTGCGTTTGACCCTGGTGACATATTTTTCTGCAAGCATACTTTGTACTTAGTACATAACGGCACTTCCGCTGAGAGGGAGGAGACTACATATGTTAAATAGGTTGTAAGTTAGCAGATCTCTTATCCTTCCGTAGTAAGATTACTTATGCTCTGCAGAGTAAGCGTGAGAAGCATGACAAGCCATGACAAGCCATGACGAAAATCCTAGTTAGTACTTCGTACGAAGTACAGACAGTATCAATTGATCCTTGCTGCTTCCTTCACATTCTTTAGTAAAGTCGCTCCGCTCGGGGGCGGCGTGAGCGGGGCAAAGTCCTCAGTTGAGAAACAACTTGACAAGCATTTTTCCCTTTTCGTATGTTCGTCCAGAGCGCAGACATGCTTGCTTGTACTTCGTACGGCCGTAGATGTAAACGAACCGCGGTATTTTTGAAACCCCACCGGTCAAGAAGACATCTGGAATCCTTTTGGAACTGATTGCTCATCCCGAATCTTGTGAATTGCGTAATAGCGAAGTGCAAACGGCATCAGGTCGTTCTCCGTGTCCTTGTGCTGGCCCCTTCACGTCTTCCTTACCGCATCCTCCAGTGCCGGTCTAAGGCAAGGCGGTTCTCCATCTTTTTCCGCTTTTGCGGAGGTGTGGGAGAAGTGGGCTGGGCCCCTGCTCGCGTTTTCCTTCCTGTCTGCTCGTTGATTTGAGTGGGCGGGAGTCAAATGACGGAGCCTACGTGACGGCTAGCACGGAAGAAGGGCGGGCTGAGAATTTCGTCCCTTCGACAGTACGAAGTATTTCTGGCAATTTTCTGCATGAAAAACAGCGTGAAGCTAGATCTTCCCGATATCTAATACCGCAATTCTGAGTTCGTGGAGAAGAAGTACGAAGTACTTCGTATCTCCTGTAGTCTGGACCCCTTTCTTGATTGGACACTTGTATGGACACTAGAAGCGTCCAAGTGCGGAGTAGAATGTGCTGCAAGTATGAAAGAATCATCGGAGAACCAGCTCACATCTGCCATTCGTTATGCCATTTCCAAGCGTCATCATTGGCCATCGCGAATTGATTTAGTCGGCCGTTTGAGGCTTTCACGAGCACATTGTCAGTCCCGTCCCTCCCTTTCTCGCCAATTTACAAATATCTACAAGAGATCCTGGTCAGTATTTCTACTCCTGCTGTTCTGCTGCCCCAGTGCATCCACATGGTCCAGGTAAGTCTGCTAGGTCCTAGTCTAGCTCTACCTAAGCGTACTCCTAAGGGTTCTACTAAGAAAGTAAAGAATATGATCTCTTCGTCCCTTTCATCATTATTTTTACATTTTTATATTTTTCCAACTCATAACTTATGCCTAACTACCATTGCTTTGGATAGTTGTTCTTTTCTCTTTTAACTTCAGCTGGCGTGCTTAAGATTTCCTATTCCGACTCGATTGCGCCGTTGCAGTCCAACGTCAACGGTCAAAGTAGTATTGAGGAATCCGTGGGCCCCTCCCTCACCTTGGTGGAATTCTCCGTACGACCGTCTTGGTATATGTACGCAAATACATTGCATTCTTGGAGCTTCGGCATCAGCAATTCATAAATTATCACTACTACTCCTCTTCGCCCGTCACTATTTCTTCCTACTTGACCGTATTCCGCTTCACTCGACTCCTGAATATTAAACATTGAATTGGGATCTCTGCAACTCCAGTTCCCTTCCGCAATTCGACTTGTAAAGCCGCGCCCTTTCACATGCCGGCTAGCTCGACATAATATTTTTGAGTGTAACCTTACGAGAGGGCGAGTTTCTCTTACATTCGCCATGAATACCAATACCGGCATGGAAGAATTTCAACATTCACAAAGGTCCAATTCACAAGACTCTTTCCGACAGGATCCCAATTTTCAGCATCATTTCTCAGAAGAACCTATCTCGCAGCAGCCAACCCCGCGGGAATCAACCCCTGCTCTGCCGGTAGCTACATCATCCTCGGAGAATGAATCGACTTCCAATGCAAAGGCGACGAAGCGGAAGACTACTGCTGGTAAATTTGATGAAGATGGAAATCCTAGGCCAACGAAGAAGAGATCCTCAAAGGCTTGTCAGAACTGCAGGAACCGGAAAGTGCGCTGTGACCTGATGCAGAAGTACCATGTCGATGAACATGGAGCAGTATTGTGTTCCAATTGTGCCATAGACAAAATTCCCTGTCTGGTGACGGAAAGCAAACGGAGAAAGTAAGCCGCGAAATGGTACTGGTCTCACAATCGATTAATTGACAAATCTCATTAGGAAGAACCGGGATACACAATGGACTGGCGCTCCTGGAAAGCCGTTCGAAGCAAATGCAGGCCGAATATATGTTGGCGGCACGACGAAGACAGCAGAAATTCATAATGAGGATGAAAGAAGATACAGCGAATCATCGGCAATGTCAATTGAGGCTGGCAATAATTTCATGCAGCCTCAGCATGCCCCTCATTCCCATTGTAAGCCAGGAGCTTCATTGGACGCCATGCGTTATACGTCTACAGCTCAAACAGTACTAACATGATAAAGATCAGACAGCCAACCACCAGATGAACCAGGGCGAACTTATACGGAGGCAGAGCTCTATACCTCGCCCTTCTTCTTTCGATCCCGATCCAACGTATGCGCTTCTTGCAAGTGCTTCAATGACTGGAGATTTAACCCGCGCACGACTTACTTCTAGTTCACCGCCCGTATTGAAACACCATCTTCCCGGTTATATCAAGCCACTACCTCAAAAAATGACTTCTATCGATATCGACTATCTCTACGGAAAAGGCGCATTGTCGGTACCCGAGGATTCCATGCGAAGTGCTTTGCTTTGCGCCTACATTGAATATGTACACCCTTATATGCCCCTTTTGGACCTAAACGAGACTATGACGATAATCAATGGAAATGGGATGCCTGGAAAAATCAGCTTATTGTTGTTTCAGGCAATAATGTTTGCTGGTACAGCTTTCGTCGATATACAATACTTGAGAGATGCGGGGTTCTCGAGTAGGAAAGCCGCTCGAAAGGCATACTTCCAGAAGGCGAGGGTATGTAACTATGTGATACATTGCACAGGAAAAGGCTGATTTTGTAGGTACTTTACGACGTCGACTATGAAATAGATCGAGTATCCCTCGTCCAAGCACTTCTTCTCATGACATATTGGTACGAAACACCTGACGACCAAAAGGATACATGGCATTGGATGGGCGTCGCAATTTCCTTGGCACACACGATTGGACTGCATCGAGATACAGAGAATGCAAATATGGAACCACAGAAGAAGAAATTATGGAAGCGGATATGGTGGTCTTGTTTCATGAGGGATCGACTTGTCGCATTGGGAATGAGGCGCCCAACTCGAGTGAAGGACGGAGATTATGACGTATCGATGCTCACAGTAGATGATTTCGACATTAGAGAACACTCACCATTGATCAAAATCATTCCGCCAGAATGCACTTTGTTTCGGGACGTCGAGGCCCAAAGGGAGCTCGCTCATATGTGCGTTGCAAAGGCAAAGTTATGTTTGTGCATCAGCCATATTCTCGAAGCTCAATATTCGGTGCTTGTCAAAAATCAAGGTGTACAGGGTCAAGAGGGGAGCACGAGATCAAATGTCATGCTTATTCCCAAGAAAGAAGCGACAGAGGAGGTGAAGCAATGCGATGCTGAGCTGGAAGCATGGGTCAACGATCTGCCTCCGTCCTGTCGGTACACGAACGAGGTAGCACCCGGCAATAGCAGTTCGGCTTTGTTTGTGCAACGTACGCTGTTACACATGGTTTATTGTACGACGGTATCGGCATTGCATAGACCTCAAGTACTCCCAGCAACACCAAACAACCAAACGAGTCGATCAGCAGTACATGACAGTTCGAGGCGGAAAGTCCGTGAAGCAGCACGTGAAATAACACGCTTCAGCCGAGATTTACATAACCGTCGTCTAGAAAGATATCTACCCACCACAGGTGTAACTTGTCTTATTCCGGCAATCATCATTCATCTACTGGATATCAAATCTCTGGACGAGAACGAAAGAAAGGGAGCAATGGATGGATTTCTTCAATGCATGCTTGTGCTTGAAAACCTGCGCGACAATTATGCATCCGCTGATTTCGCAACACAATTCCTAGAAGCCGCGATTCGGAAAGCGGATATGGAGCCGGTACTAGGGTCATCACGAGAAAGGGAAGCCATTCGCGAAAGAGATGCGATGCGAGAAATGGAGAGTTCGCGGCGACTTGATGGATATGGAAATTTAAACAAAGTCGGAAAACCCACAGCTACCGCATCAAGAACAACCCCGCCTTTCGCAGACGACATGGGTCGACCGTTATATGCCACTCCGGATGAGAACCTCCAGCTAAACGACATCGCGGCTCGAACGCCTCCAGAAACGGAAAATAGCTTTGACTCGATACCGTTGGCGGGAGCGGATATCAATCTGGATGGGCCGTTGAATTTTGGCGATTTCGTCAATTTCGATCATGCGAATGGAAATGATTTCTTTAATGAGGGTGCGCATGGAGAGTCCGGTGGCGCGATTGAGGATATGAGCTGGTTGAATAGTTGGAGTAGGCTTAATAGTCCGCATCCGGAGGATGGGTTGATGGATGGGTTGTTTGTGGGCTAGAGGGGTGGGTGTAGAGGTGATGGTGGATGAGTGGATGATGTGGGTTTATGTGGACTTATGTAGCGCTGGTTTGTCTTGTCTGGTTTACACTGGGATCGATGACGGGGATCAGAGATATGGGATGCGGTTGACTTAATGAGATGAATGATTTATTGATTCTGTTGGGCGTTGCATGGTCGGAAGGAAATGGTATGATGTTTAAGGAAATACTCATAAGTTAGCGAGATAGCTGGCACAGCGAGATGCTTTTAAAAATTCATGATAATGGGATGGATGATGATTAAATAAATTCATATTATTGAAAGTGAATATTTGTCTTCTAATATGTTAGATGTGAATGATTGCCATCTAAAGCGAGCCGGCGCGCAATACAATGGGCAGTCTTACAACGAGAGCTGGGCTGGGCTGGGGTTGCATAGAGAATTGGACTTTCTCCACGTAGTTATGTTATTCACGGCTGTAAAGGATGTCAGATTTGATATATATATATAACTCGGATCTTGGAATCGAGCTGGAAGGGCTGATAATGGTGAATCCTGTGGTGGGAAAGGAGTTTGATTTTGCTATTTCTGGGAGAGTATATCCCTCGGATGGAAAGTTGAACTTTGGTATCGTACTGCATGCCCTGGGTATAATGACTGACCGGCCAAGACTCTAGATAGTGGGGACGTGTGCATGAAATTTAACCATGCCATGTGTAAGGTAGCCCAGATAAGATAACAATAGCTGGAAATTACTGCTTGTAGTTCTGTTCTGCAAGGGCAGATAGACAGAAACAAGAGAACACAGTCCCCACCCCCACATTCCGGTCCAGCTAGCCACTCACTCACGTCCGTCTCCCACCCGATCCGAAGCTCAAAAAAAAAAGGAAACCCACACACCACCTCACTTAAAAAGCACACAAAAAAAAATCACAAAAAGAAATGGTCACTACGAGGGTCGAACTCGCGACTTCGGCGTTATCCAGATGTGTGAAGCATCGTTATTAGCACCGCACTCTAACCAACTGAGTTAAGCGACCTGGGATGGTTGTTGGGGTGGGAGTCGTTATCTTGAAATATGAATAACTGATTAATTTGATGGCTGGACACTAAAACTGTAATAAATTGAGAAAATTTTAAAAGTTGAGATATTTGATATTTCAAAGTTGTTATATACTAAGGACTCGAAAAAGTATATATATATGATTTTCTGGGTAATTTTAGTATAGCAATTAAGAAAGTTGTATCCTACTTCCTTCTTCTCGGTACATTTTGATGAGATCTCTTTTAGTGTGCAACAACTAAGCGAAAGCGCGTGGGGGTTGGAACTGGGAGAACTCAAAAGAGAGAGGTGCGGAGCGGATGCAGTCTTTTTTTATGACAGGTATTTGATTTCTACTAAGTATCGGAGTGGCATTTGAGTAGTTTTCCCAGTCCAGGTGCCGCGTGGAATTTTCTAACGTACTGTATGTAACAGGCTCGCCCAAGGGGGCCTAAGCGAGCTTTCGGAATAACTAACGCTCTCTACTCAACTCTGTGCTATCGCAAGGACAAGGAAGGAGGTGAGAAAGTAGGTAGTAGCTAGACTGGGTTTTGTGGCTCTTGGGTTGGTATCTACAATGTAATATAATATAACTACGTATACATCTGAGGTCCCAGTCGAGGCTTCTTTGCAGATACTATGCTTGAATCGTATATGAAAAGGAAGAGAAAGTTCAGTTCAATTCATGCTCAGTGTAATTGCATCATGCATCGTTGTAATAACATTTTATCTTTTACTAAGCCTAGGAGATGACTTGCGCTGGACTGTCTTCTTCAAACGTTCACCTAATCCTCAATGCAGATGAGAGTCGAACTGCTCTCGAGCAATGCTTGGCTTCATGACAGAATGTCTTCCAAGCCAATGCGCGGCAGAATTAGGAATTTCGACACCTACGCGTTATCTCGACACCTGCATATTTACCTAGAAGAAAACAAGTATGGTAATTGCAGGCTGTATGCTAGATCACAGGTCAGGTCGGCCGCTTGGAATCGATTCGATCCATCTCGCAAGCATGCTCGAGGCTAGCTGACCTAAAACAGACGATGGCTGGCAAATGCGATCTATCTATTCAAGACATCCAGCAAGTCTTCTAAGCATCTATCATACACACCGAACAAAGTGGAGGATTCCTAATTTACATAACAAAGTTGATCAATCGACCTGTCTTAACCACAAAAATCCTCTTCGCCTTCTTAACATTGATCTGATTTTTTGCTTCACCAAACTTGGCTTTTCCTTCTGGTGTCTTCATAATCTCCTGTAAAACTAATTCCTCCAATGCTTTTCCTGTCGTCCCTGTGGGAAGTACGGGTATTTTGGCGACGAATTTCAATTTACCATTAACTTGTACAGTACAAGCTTGTGAATCTGGAACTAGCAACTCCAGGGTTCCATCTGGTTGAGGGAATGGGACTGAGAATACCGAATTCTTTTCGGACCACGCAGTACCCGTCTGCAGCTCCTCGGCGCTTCCAGTATTCGATAAATCCTTCCAGCACTCCTCCGAAAAGACAGGTGTGATTGGAGCCATCATTTGGATCAGTGCCTCAGTTGCGCTTCTGACGATTATCCTGCCTGGGTATCTCATTTTATGCTCGATGAGGAGGTTGGTAAGTGACATCAAATCAGAAATCACCGTGTTGAGCGAGTAAGTTGTAGAGTAAGCTTCGTTGACATTGACTATGGCCTGTTGCACCGCCCTCCATAACTTCGTCTCTGCTTCGTATATCTGGACTGTGATATTGAGACGCATCTGTTCTTCTCCTTCTATGGATTGCTTCCCCATCACTTTCTTTATATCGTCGCGTACTCGGAGAAGATGGGATTTCGGTGTCCATTGACTTTCTTTGTCGGCTTCCGTATCGAGTCCAAGTTGGATAAGGTCATAAACGCGATTTAGCCAACGCGTGATGCCCAAAATCTTCGCCTCGTCCCATTCAAGGACGTCGGCAACGGGTGCTTGGAAAATAATGTGTGCTCTTGTGGCATCTGCACCATATTTTGACATGCATGTAGTTGGATCAACTCCATTATATTTTGATTTTGACATCTTTTCAAAGCTGATGTTTGCAGCTTTTCCTGATGCGATAACAATTGGCTTTGAGGGTGTACTGAGATCTACCTCACCGGGCTTCAGAAATCGCCCGTTGTCAGGATCAGAATACGTTCTGCCATGCACCATTCCTTGAGTCAACAATTTCTTGAAAGGTTCTCCACGAATTTCGGGATTTGAACCTGCAGGCCAAAGTGGTGTTGTTGAGAGGAATTTCGAAATGAAACGAGCGTATAATAGATGTAGAATAGCATGCTCAACACCGCCGACGTAGATATCTACGGGAAGAGTGGCATTTGCAGCCTCCGGAGAAAACGGACTGGTCTCATTTTTAGCATCTGCGAACCTCATGAAATACCAACTAGAATCGACGAATGTGTCCATAGTATCAGTGTCTCTAGTTGCATCTGCGCCACACTTAGGACAAGGAACGTGTTTCCAACCATGGGCATCATCGAGAGGGTTCCCGGCTTTGCCTTTCAGCCAATGACCATCAACTTGTGGTAACTTCACAGGAAGCTCATCCTCAGGCACGGGAACTGGGCCACAACTACCGCAATGAATAATGGGGATTGGTGTACCCCAATATCTCTGTCGGCTCACCAACCAATCTCTAAGACGCCACGTCTCGGCTGCTGACCCAAGATTCTTTTCCTCGAGTATGGTTATGATGTTCTTGATTGCTTGCGCCGAGGTTTGTCCCGAAAACGGTCCGTTCTGTGAGTTCAGCTGACCATGATGGACGAAAGGTTCGTCCTTGGATGCAGCATTAGAAGAGCCGGTCACGGGTGATATGACGTGCCTTGCAGGACTTCCAGGATTGTTATGCTTCCAAAATGCATGATCACGAGTATCGTGACCAGGAACCCCCATTACAGCACCGTCACCGTAATCACCTAGAACGTATGGAGCTACAAAAATTGGTAGAGTACCCTTAAAAGCATCAGGGATAGACTCTTCAGATACTAGCGGATTTATGGCGCGGATATCAGGGAGGAGATAGCCTGCCTTTGAATCAGGTGGCAGCTCTGGCATCTTGTTCAAGAACTCTTGAAGCTTAGGATCATGCTTTGCAAATTGATCAACGATTGGATGTGTCGCTGCAAGTGCGAGATACTGAACACCAAATATGGTGTCCGGGCGGGTAGTGAACACTTCAATTGCTGGCTGTGCGATCTCATCAGGTGTAGAGATGCCGAATTTTACTCGGGCACCTTCGGACTTCCCTAACCAATTCTTTTGCATCGTCAAAACCCTTTCCGGCCACATCCCTCCTTCTGCTAGGTGATCGAGATCCTGCAGCAGTTCTTCTCGGAATTCAGATATACGTAAAAACCATTGCTTTAACTTCCTCTTTTCTACCTTGGCTCCCGATCTCCACGAGCAACCGTTTGCATCAACTTGTTCGTTTGCAAGGACTGTCTTATCAACAGGATCGTAATTGACCAAAGATTCGGCTTGATATGCTAGACCGCGCTCGTGAAGAAGTAGGAAGATATTTTGAGTGTGTTTGTAGAAAGCTGGGTCGCACGTTTTAATCTCCTACAGATTGATTAGCTGCCGAAATCCCAAATGCAAAACAGTCAACGTGCTCTGTCCCAATTCCAGCTTCCATTCATGGCAGCCACCTGACTCTTCATTTTGGCAATGTTCTGCGCTGTCCATATAGCAGGATCAATTCCACGATCTATTGCTGCATTTTCTGCAGGGAGCCCAAAAGCGTCCCAACCCATCGGATGCACAATGTCATAGCCTTTCATTTTCCAAAATCGACCCAAAACGTCGGATATTGTGTAGACACGAAGATGGCCGAGATGAAGATCACCAGAAGGATATGGAAACATTGGCAAAATATACTTCTTTTTGCGGCCAGAATGAGGTTTCTCATCCGTTGCGGCCAGGGCGTTTTCCCCGCCATGGTTCGAATTCGCAAGACCCTGCCATTGAGCTTGCCATTGTTTGTCGAGAGACGGTAGATCTAATGTCTTATAATGTGCATAGCGCCTCGCAGAGAGGGAAATCGCCCTGCTGTGGCCAGACCATGCAATACGGCCAGTGAAACTACCGACGGGCTGTAAGTGCAGAATCGGATGGTGTCCTAAGACGGATCTTGGTGATGCATATCTGCGAATTGCTGACTGCATTTTCTCGCAGCATTGTTGTTTATAAGAGCGGCGAAAAAGAGACCCTGATAATCGAGCACCTTTCGTTCGTCATGCCATACACCTAGGCTGCAGGAGGGAGCTCTTTTGGAATGTATATTGTATTGAAGCTTCCTGACTCAAGCTTCCCCTCGTTGCCCGCACAAAAAAATATCTGAGCACAGACCACGGTTGCATCAAACCGGTTGGAGCAAAAGCATCAATGCACAGGTCCAACCGCCAAGGCCGTCAATCCTTCACAAAGACAGCAACACCAAATCACTCAGTGTAACAAGAAAAGAATCTCCTTGACTGTTTCCTTCTTCCACCGTTTCCTACCTCTACTTCAAGTACATATTGATACTTGCCAGTTTCTTCTTTTCTCTATCAATTCTCATATACTAATCGTCGTGTTTGTCTGGTGGGAAGCTTTTATTTGGGCGCTGTTCAGTTATCACGATTGATAATGATAGTAACCTTACCAGCATCACGATAAACGAGATCAACACACGACCCTCAAAACCAGCCTCTGAACCCTTCAAAGAATGCGGCGAATGCATTGAACGACTCTTACGAAAGAATATAATGTCACGAAACTATCAAAATTTACAGCCGCATGCGCGCGATTCCTTAGAACTAGCCAGCCTAGCATCAAGCTCTCCTGGACCGAGATCGTCAACAGACTCAACATCCTCCAGATCCGGCATATCCTCATCCCGAAAACTATCACTCGAAGAAGACGATCCGCTAGACTCACGAAACCCTGCTGCTAATGCGCGACCTGGGGGGCATGGCAGGACGTATTCTGTTTCCTCAGCCTTCGATTTTTCATCAAACCTCTTCCCATTGTCGTCAACGGCGGGAGGCGGCTATGCGCCAATCGGTGCCCCTATTTCTACATCAAATGGACAAACCACCCTAGGCGGAGGGTCGCTGGAAAAACATAAAACATTGACATATCTGAATGGGCTATCGCTGATAGTTGGTCTAATAATTGGATCGGGAATCTTCTCTTCGCCGAGTCAGGTCAATGCGAATGCGGGATCCCCAGGCGCTTCATTATTGGTATGGGCAATAGCAGGAGTATTAGCATGGACGGGCGCTGCGAGTTACGCTGAATTGGGCGGAGCAATACCTCTGAACGGCGGCGCGCAGATCTACCTTTCGAAAATATTTGGGGAGGTCTTTGGGTTCTTGTTTACATGGAGTGCGGTTATGGTGCTTAAGCCTGGTTCTACAGCCATCATATCAATAATCATGGGAGAATACCTGGTACGAGCGGCGATTGGAGCAGAGGCTGAGAGCATTAGCATTTGGATTAATAGGAGCGTGGCATTGGTTGGATTGTTTCTGGTCACATTTTTGAATTGTATATCTACGAAGTTGGGCACAAGGATGGGCGATATGTTTATGTTTTTGAAGTTTATTGCATTACTAGCAGTCACTGTTATCGGCATTGTGGTCGCACTTACTGGCTTCTCTGTTACGGGACATGCGAATGAGGATTGGAAGAACCACGGGTGGTTCGAGGGCACGAGTACTAGCGCATCGTCATGGGCTGTCGCATTGTATGCGGGATTATGGGCCTTTGATGGATGGGATAATGTGAGTACATCGTGCTTTTGATTCGCTATACCATACTGACATTGGTTAAAGACGAACTATGTTGTTGGGGAGTTTCGAAATCCAAGCAGAGACTTGCCGAGGGTCATTCATACAGCAATGCCTCTGGTAATACTCTCCTATATTCTCGCTAATGTGGCATACTTTTTTGTCCTTCCCCTGAAAGATATAAACGCCTCGAATACAGTTGCTGTCATATTTGGCAACAAAGTCTTTGGTCCCATAGGGTCCTTATTACTTGCTCTCATTGTCAGCGCCAGCTGCTTTGGAGCTTTAAATGCCACTGCATTCACCAGTGGGCGACTGGTTTACGCTGCAAGTAAAGAAGGCTACCTACCTGAAATGTTTGGAAAAATCGGAGTGGGCAAGCAAGTTGAACCATCAGCCAATTCGTTTAGAACTCGTAACTGGGCATCAAAAAGGCTTTCCAAATTGTTTGGCGACGAAGAAACAGGACTTTTCTTCACTCCCGTCAACGCTATGGTTCTCAACGCAGTTCTGACAGCATTCTACGTTCTGGTAGGCGAATTCGGCACCTTAGTCACCTTCTACGGCGTAGCTGGTTACACGTTTTATTTCTTCACTGTGCTCGGATTGATCGTCTTACGCGTCCGGGAACCTAACCTCGAACGGCCATACAAGACTTGGATCACTACGCCGATCATCTTCTGCTGCGTTAGTCTCTTCCTTCTCAGCCGGGCTGTGTTTGCGGAGCCTCTTCAGACTCTCATCGTCGTTGCTTTTGTCCTCGCCGGTGTGCCTATCTATTATTGGCGCATTCGCGGTCGAGATAAAGTCACGAAACGCGAGGGAAGTGGAAGTAGTGGGAGCGGGAGTGGATGGAAATTCTGGAAACGAATGTCCAGGTGAGCTAACCAACCAGATGAACTGCCTGCCTGGTTGGTCGTTGGTCCACTTCCTATGTATGTAAAAACCAATTCATGAAGAAAAAAGAAAAGATGAATACAATTATTAATCACTTAACGTTACTCGACAAATATAATTCCCCCACCATAAATATGATGCAGATCGCCCTCGTATTGCTGCAATGCTGATTCTTACCCCCCCCACATTGTTTCGTCCCATCTCGTCTCGTCTCAATGCCCTCACGCCATGTCGTTGTCATCATAGCATATTACAAACTGTAAGATGACCTGAAATCTGGCTCGTTCAACTATGGTTACTCCCATCTCACGTACAGACTGACTGGATGATATTTCGCTCTCGCACAGTATCGGATGAGCAAGGAAGCACAATACTAAAACCTTACATCATCTATCCATCCAATCTTTCTACACCTGGCTGGACCAGTCTGTACCTGTGCTTGTGTGCCTGCGCCTGTGCCTGTGCCCCTCTCCCACGACACGAGCCAGCGAGTGAGGGAGTAACCCGCAAACAAGCATCCCATCCGGCCATACCCGCATTCATCCTTCCAGCATCCATCCCTCGCGCAGCATAGCGTTCTTTTTCCTTCAACCGAACGGACAAGCCCCATCTCCCTTGGCCCCAGCACATCACATTCCATCACATCACATCGCACACACATAAACCCCCCAAATCTGAACCCTCACAAGCCAAACCGGAGCAAGCTAGGATTCCCGCGCTGGGCGAGAATCCGGATCGATAGCATATGCCTCCCGCAGGCGCACGGGGCGGGGCGTCTCATCTGTTAGTCACTGGCTATGGAGAACTAGGTAGATTTTTATTATTACATGCATACCTAGCCCAAACTCTGTTTTTGTTTCTTCAGAGTCCTCGTACAATATTGCTAAATTGATTAGCAATATTAATATTACCCAACATCGCCGAAAGGGGTAACTTAGGATAAATGGATGAAAAGCTTACTTTATCTTACTTGCCAGATGGGAAAAGCAATTCGGCTTGTGGAGCACCGGGATTTTAGGTTCTTACTCTTACTTACGGTGATGGTGATAGGCTAGTAGGATTTCGAGATAAAAGTAGAGAGTACTTTAGGTTTCACATGAATGGATTCAAAGATACTTGCACGACCGAGGAGTAAATAAGCTTCTAAATGTAGGCCTAGCTCTAGGGGACCGGAACACAAAAAGATGGTGGAGTACCAAGCTCGATAGATAGAAAGACCGACAGACCGGCATATGTAATACGATTGATTATCCGCATTATCGCAAAGTTCGTTCCTCTCGGGGTACATGTATATCCATCTATATCTGTCGCGATGACCAAAAGGGGCAAGAGGCTCCGTTACGCAGTCTTCACAGCACACTGCGCCTCACGTTATGCGTGGAAATATCTGTACCGACGAGGCACGGGGCGAAGCGAGTGAGCGGTAGGGTTCAAGAAGCTCCACGCCATGCATGTACATATGCATGTCTCTGAAATATACATTCATCTGATGCGGAAGGAGAGAGGAAACAAGCGTTCAGAGGGAGTGCGGATTTTCCCTTGCAGCCGATGGAGAGTAGGGATATGAGTATGACAGCTATCATGGGATGCGGGCGAGCCAGTGATCACGATACGGGCCGACGGGCAACGCAAGTGTATGCAATGCAGACCGCAATCTGGATTTGAACAGATAGATACCTATCCTGGAGTAGAGCAGCAAGCGAAACGAAAATCGAAAACAATTGAAATGGTGTGAAGGGCAAATCCTTCTCCATCTTGCTTTCTCTTCCGTGTTTCTAATCCTTCGGCCTTCGGGATCCTTTGGATTTAGATTCAAATCAAGGAGGAAGGAGGAAGGCGAAGGAAGAAAAGAGTATTTTGTGTTTTCGTGGGGATGCTTGATATGCGCGTGGCTTTCGCGTGCGAATACAGTATGTAAAAGGAATGCGGCTTGAGAATAATTTAGGCTTCAGCCTCTTCCTCAGTAGGGACGGGATGTCGTGTTACAGAAATTTACTGTCGTTGTATTCCGAATGCGCACCTTCTATAACCTTCATCCCAGGAAACACGAGGAACAGTCGTTTTCTGTTAGGTCAGAATTGGAATGGTGTGTTGCTTTCCGTCTGAGTTGTGGGTGAGAGGGAGATGGAAATTTGGTTTCGTGGAGTTGAAATGGTTGGTTACATTCGCTGCAGGGGGTCATGAAGGGATTGTGCTCTTTCGTAGATTATGGCACCTTGAAGTGGGGTCATCTCGCACTGATCGACCTATTCCCCTTGGATTGCGATCGTGACTGTTGATCCGGCAGTGATGGAGTCAAATAAATCAAATCTGAGTTAACCGAATATGATCCTCAGTCAACGTCTCCACCAACTCCGGGTTTAGCATCGTCCACAACTCCATTAGAGACTTTCATAGCCTTCTCCTTTGCTTTTCTTTTGACTTTCTTCTCTCGGTTCCTCCTTGTTCTCTTTTCCCTTTCGGCTTCTTCTTTGCTTTCTTTCTCCCTCCTTTTTGCCTCCTCCCTTGCTTGTTTCTTCTTCATCCTCTCCCTTAGTATGATCCTTCGCTTCTTGCCCGGCTTCTTTTTCTTCTCCTCGGGGTTGCCGTTTGCTGCATCTCTCAATCCATGATTCCCTACCGTCTTTTGCCCCCCGTGCCCAACTCGTAGGACCTTGACCCTCCACGGCACCTCCAAACCCCAGTACCTGGTGTCCTTACCTCTCAGAACATCCTCTCCACTGATTGCTGCGCTTGCAAACTGTGCCCTTCTTTCATCTCCAATTATCCCAGTGAAGTAATAGCTCCTACTGCGATTCCGGATTGTAAAACCCCCGTCACCAATTTCCTCCTCTTTCAGGATAATTTTGGTATCCGTAGCTGTCGAGAACAGACGAAAATCGAATTCTTGTTCTTCCTCATCCTCATCTTCATGCCCAGTGAACTGCGCACGTGGGTCTAGCTCAGTATCATTATTTCCCTTATTCGCCGTAGTATCGGCGACATATGAAACGGTAGGCACTACACCATACAAAGAAGCAAGTTGTTCTTGGAATCGCGCAGCAACATCAGGATCAATCGGAGAGGATGGTTCGGGTGAACTTGATGCGGAGCGTGTATAGAGCTCTGAACGCAGCACACTGACGACTTTATGTTAGCGGGCGACAAACACTCTGGATCGCGCGATCAACAGCCATGTACTTACCGCTTTGCGTCAGGAAGGTCAAACATGGTTGATTGTAGTTGGTAGAGTTGAACGTCCAAGCCCAAGATAATTTTGTGGGGGTTGCAATCTGCAATCTGCAATCTGTATGTGGTCTGTGTGGAGGCCAAGTCGTGCCAATTGCGCAACGGGATGGCCCGAGATAAGTTTATTCTTATTCTCTGAGCTGGAAGGCTCCTTTGCACTTCTCGCACCGAAAAATGATGTATCACAAACTCAAAATATGGTCGCCTGCATTTAATGTTTGAAATTTGACGCGCGGGAAGTAACCGTACTGAGTGCCGTGCGGTTATGAGATTAACGAGGGTATCAGATTCAATCATATTTGTATAAAAGTACATCCAGCCATCATCCATCATCCATCATCCATCAAGCCATTTCATCCATTCGTCCCATCCCTTCCCTCTGCCATTCATTGCCGTAGTAATATATTACCGTTAAGATGAAGATATAAAACGAGAGTATTATATGAGAAAACGAAAGAAAAGCAGTTTGCCGTCCTGTTCCTACGCCATCGCTCGCAATACATGATACCAATATTTGTGATGACGTTCCCTTCATGAATAATTCATGCCGTCCCTTTCCATTATACCCATTTCCATCATTTTTCTCCTAGCCTAGATCGGCGCATACATAATAAGAAAGAGAACCCTTAGCGTTGGAATTAACGAAAACAAAATTATACAAAACAGATGGCTGTTGAGGTGCTAGCTCATGGAGAGAGCCCTGGAGAGCACCTAGTGTGCAGCCTTTCCTATAGCGTTTGACCGTATTCGCATGCAGGTAGCAATTAACATAATAATGAACAGGTGATGCTTGAGGCGAACGTCTCTCTGTCTAAAGCTTTAAACTAGGCGCATTTTCCGGTCCAATCTAGACGACTAAGTGGCACTCCATGTATAATGCTGCTGACTTGGTTGCTGTTGTTGCGAACCACCTTCTTCTTTGACGTAATGCTGATCAGACGAGAACTCGTAATGGGAGCTACCAACGGCAGGAAGTGTTGTTCCGTACGTCGACGTAGTCTCTTGCGCCGTTGTCCACGGCTGCATAGACATGGAAGTTGGGAAATATTCTCTTGGCTGCACAGCTTCATTGCTTGAACTGTATGGTGCTGGGGCCGTAAAACGTGCAGTAAAATCAGAAAATGATGAGTTCAACTCTGGGGGTGCCGCATGGCGAGGCGACTTAGCGGGCCGAGGATTGCTATCTACAAAACGAATTGGGGTTCCCGTTGGGGAATTGGTAGTGTGATAGGTGTATGCTCGAACCGGGGGGCTTCTGGCTGCCATTGACGAGGCGGGAGATTGCGTGTGTGGGAGCTCTGAGCTGGAATGGTTGCTTGTGAGGTAGTTGTCCATAGCCATGGGTGGTGCTTGATAGCTTGAAGTTGAGGTTGCTGGAGCATGTTCTGACGATTGTGGCGGAGCGAACCATGAAGGTAGTGTTCTAAAATTAATTATGTCAGCTTACAAGCAATCCTAACCTAGTCGTGGAGGAATGACTTACTGTTGTCTCATTGCCATTGGAGACTGTGGGAGATTGCTCGCGTCGAAGTTGAACGGTGAACGAGGTAGTTCCAGAGTCTGAGGTTTGGGTATTTTGGACTTCATTGTAGCGCTATTGGGCGCGCTGCTGGTGGTGATATGCATTTCCGGCGCTTGACCTCGAGAAGCAGAAGATCCAACGAGTGCAATCTCCTTCCTTGCTTGGAAGTTCCGCGGACTTCGACCTCTGACCACAATCGGTGCTGTTGCTGTCTCACAAAGATTAATCTTTGTGTTGTTGCCCAATGTTCCCACAACATTCAAGTGAAGAGTAAAATGCTGTTGAAGTTCACGTCTCCGACCATTGTTCGCAGTTGCGATTCTGAATTGTAATCTCCTATACGCCAGGGGATAAACTGCATAATCATTGTTGGTATCTGGGGTTCCCTCGTCGAAAGGTAGGAGCGGAATGGGTGCCGGTTCTTGTTCCTGTCCAGGAGATACTTCAGGAGAGTTTGGTGGGGGTGTCTTCCATGGAATTACAATCAGCTTAACAGAGTGCCCATCAGTCGATTCTGTAGCGCTAATTGTGACTTCTAAAGAAAGGACCGGAATTCGTTCGCCACGCTCTGTTATCACCGATAAAGCTCCTCGTGGCGCTGTAACAGAGCCAGAAATCTGGAAAAGATTCCTCCGGTAACAGGTCAACTCCGGCTGGACAATGACTCCTTCACCCGTGGGTGTCGTCATCTCTGATAAAAAGAACATGCCGTGAATTTGCGCTGAGAGATCTAACTGCTGAATTCTTCCATGTTGGTCTACGATTGTATGTTTTGGTGAACGTTTGCTGAAGGAAAGCAGCCTGTGATCTTGACTGATGCTTGGTTTGGGGTGGTCTGAAACATCTTCACGGAAATCCTGAACGACTTCTCCATATGGTGATTCCTCAGTGCTATGGAAAGGTCTTTTCAAGGACGGGTAACTGTGGTGGGTGTTCAAAGGTGGTGGTGAGGCCGTTAAGATCCCATTCCCGTCTCTGAGGGGAGGTCTTGTGTTGATCGAAGGAATATCCATTGAACGATATCCTCCCTTCTGCCGTCCATGATATGGCAATGCTAAAGGACCAGATGGAAAGTTGGACTCGAAAGGCGGATGGTGCGAAGCGGAAGTATGAGGTGGTTGTAGAGAGTAGCCTTGCCAGATTGAATGATCCGAGTCTTCTGGCTTTATGCTTGCCATCGTTATTAAGTGTGTTATGGACATCGACGCATGAATTTCCCTAATATGGGAGTTTTGATTATTGGTTGTTTAATGAGTGATGAAGATCAGACATTTATCCATAAAAGAGATTCTTTATGAAGTGTTTAGCATGAAGTATAACGGGATAGAAATGAAGATGAGGGCCGGAGTACAAGCTTATACTAGGTTCAGGAAGCTAAGCTCTTATTCGTGAATCTGGTCAAGGACTACCAAAGGGGCCAGAGGACGAGACCTAGGTGCGGGAGGGATATAGGGCATGGCTCATGATGCCTCTAACGTCCTTCCGGATTCACCATCATGTATGCAGGTGGGAACTGCTTTGGCCCCAACAGCGTTCCGTTAACCGTCTTCGAACGGAAATGGGCTCATTACCCATGACAATACTATCTCGAACCAGAAGAAGTGGCTGGCGCGTGATCTAGATTAGTTATAGTCGATGAGAATAAGGGCTAGAGGCGATCCTATTGGGGAAGTTGTGTTCTCCATCGCACTGTGCCTAAACTCGGAAAGCAGGACGAATTGGAGTTCTTCAATTAGAATATATCGAAAAGCCGTTGAAGGGGGGTTGCAAGGTTGCTCTGTACATCTTGCTCTGTAAACGAATTAACAATGAAGTGGGGGGCGCATCACCGAAAAGGGGATCGAGTCCGCTGACAGACAAGACCAAAGTAGCATAGTGCCCCTTCTCTGTCAATAAATATGGGCATTATTCTTTCACCCTCCTAGCGAGCTGGAGACCAGTGAGCTGCCCGCCTGAACCCAGTCGTTAAAATGAAAACAGATAGATACATGGTCCCAAGCGCCCATGGGTTAAACCCAGGTACCTACATACTGCCCGATATCTCCTCTTTATTTTATTTCACTTCTAGCCTTGGTGGGTTTTTGTTTTTCTTGTTTCTCGCGCTTATGGAGATTTGCTTTTGCTTTGCTTGTTTGCTATCTTGGTCAGTGCCAACCCCAGGCAAGTCGATCCTGTTAATAGGATCAGTAGACCGAATATCTCGTACTGATGTGATCTTTGTGTCGCCGTTCGGTTGTCCGTGACCCTAGCAAGGCCGACTTCTAAGCAGATTATCCCAGTCAATGTCTGAACAAATAGGATTGCAACGGAGTTGCTCGATATGTCCCAAAGGAGTTAGAAGTTAGGGTTCTCAAACGAGCCTTTCCTTTTACTTTTTTGGGTTGTTTGCAAAGACCTAGTAATGTTTGCTTTAGATCATCTCCTCTCGTCCAAATGTCTTCATGAGGCTTGTGTACTTTCGCTTGCTGCGGCGGATGAGAATACGAACATGGTGGTCGAATGTGACCGGTGCGCGATGCAGTCATTACTGAAGGTCGAAAGAATGGTTTTTTGAAGGATGGAAATGATGGGTTGCACCTTCGTACAATCCCGGAAAATAGCCTGAGTAACGTTGTCTTAATTATCTACGATATTCGATTTCACTCCGCGAATCCTACTTATTCGCAGTTCCATAAATTGAACGAGCTGTTGCTGCAGCTTATGTCAGTATGTAATGTAATTGCGAGCCTGCTGTGCCTACCTGGTGAAGCTCTCCACAAAAGCACTCTGCGGATGAAATCTGAGAACCTGTGGGGCTTCGGAGGATGAAAGGTCTAAGAAATATCTAGCCCAAGTCGACAAGACCATTCAGATATCTAAGACATACTAGGGCCGGTAGAATATCAGTCTAGGATCGTAACCGCATGATACTGGTAGTGGTATGTTCAATCAATGCTCAATGCATTTCATTAAGTTAAAGCGGGTTCCAGATCGCAAGATACCCGTCGGCAGATACCTGGCAAAACCCAAAATTGATCAATGATAACAGGAATTAGACCTTCACTTACTGCACAGTCTGCACTTGTACCGGGCTTTGACCCCGTTTTCAATGGCACAGAGCTTCATGTGCCATTTGTCGTATCCACAAGGTATGAAGTTTCAGCCGAATGCAATAAGCCGATCCTAAAGACGTTGAGGTATCAGATATATCTCATCACAGGTCGCATAAGTTTCTCGCAGTTCTTGTAATTCTCCTTATCCCTTATAATTTACAGAAACAAGTGCTAGGTAGTAGTAGTTGCGAAGTCTTCGGGTTGAAGCGACCGCTTAGCCGCTAATGAATGCAGCTAGGCACTAATCCCATCTAGTAGAGCCAGAGCGTCAAATCTTCAGCCGAAGTCTAGAATAAAGTAAACTAATTCCTACATGAAGGTCTCGATATGTGCGAACTGCTCGTGGACTAATGGAGCTTTCTTTGGCTTTTTTTAAACTAGTATTCAAATAACTCTCATCGATGCTTCCCTTGGCCGAGGCCGGCGGCTTCAGCTAGCTAGCTTAAGCCTCCGACGACATATCTTGCATCCTCGAACCCACTGCACCCCGGAGAATTCGAAAGGAACTACTACTCTATGGAATGATACACAGTTCAGTTGTTGAAGATCCACATGCACCCTGAAGGACATTCTTGGTTGAACAGTCGTAGCCTCACCAGCCTTATCCCACGATGCAACTTCGAAAAGCTCCCCGGCCCGTAGCTTGCCCAAAAAGAAGGGGATCACAGCGATACCACACACCACTCACTAGGCTCCCTCACGCTTGCTGTTACTCAACATCCCATCACATCTGCCTTCTGGTTCCTACGAATGCAGATGCAATGCTTCATGGACAGCGCTGTGGAAGCATTTTGGAACCTGGAGAAAACGTGTATGCCATTCATGATTGGATGGGTTAACTGTTCCCGTCGCAGATCACCACAATTTATTGTAGCCTGTTCCTAGTAGGCAGGCCGCACTGATGCTGGTCACTACTCAAGTTACAAAATAATATCTACGATGTATTTTCTACAGCACCTCCGTTTATCCCTGCTTTTCGCGCTATCGGGCGCTCCGTCATTCAGCAACATCGTCCCATTTCTTGCTCGAGGGTCCGGGGTAAGCAACTACCCTGTGCCCACCCTGCTTGATTCTTCGACAAGAAAAATAGCTTCAAGGGATAGCATCCAATTGATCAGATGTAATCAGAACTAGAAAAAATTGACGACATTTTCGTGCGCATTCTCAATTGCCGAAAAGAACTTGGCAGAGAACGCCGGAACAGAAGGACCGATATTGTTTATTGATATCTTGCAGTAGATATAAATGGAGTGCGGCTGTGATGCAGATACCGTACACCTGTGGGTGAACGAAGAGCTGCCTGCCTCGAGAACGAAGATCTGGTTCGGCTGCACAACGTGTTACAAATTAATCTGTCAGTACGAGGAGTGCATAGGGTACAGTACAAAAGGATTGGCATGAAAGCACGACGGATGGGAATACAGTACCGTGGTAGATACATATGCATGTAGGAAGGAAGGAAGCAAAACTCGTGGGGGATTGTGATTGTCAAAGTTACATGTAGCCGTACCTCCTCGTACTTCCCCTCCTATTCAAGACAGTCACTTGGTTAAGGATAGACAAACGAAACAGTGGCAGCACACCCACGAATCCTTGCTGACACAAATTAAAGTGTTACAACCATCGTAACCTACAGGATATCCAAGACCAAGCCACACTTTCTTGAAGATTCCTTGCACGCTTGAATAGCACTAGACCTTGGTGGGTATTCTCCTTATGGGACGGGCAATCGTGTTGATTCTGCACAGCATCTTATTCGTTTGGTTGTTTGGGTTGTTTAATGCGAGTGAGCTCTATATTAAACGCTCAACTCAAAGGTTCTTATGATTTGTTCAAGAAAGCGCAATGTAGATGACTGCAGCTTGGTCGCATGTTTATCACATTTTCTTCAAGCTTCGCATGGTCAGCCCCTTCATCACGGTCGCCAAGTTAAAAAGAGTTAACACTGCCGAAACGCCCAAAATAACCGTTCCGTGCGGGCTGGACCGAAAACCTCGAAGAACTGGAAATTGCGACCTGCAGAGGCAAACGGATATGGAAACACAGACAGAAACAGTTCAAGATAGCCACGCACTTGCCTCAGTACAGGGTACATGTCGAGTAGTAGAGATGTTCCAACGAACAGTTTCAGAAGTCAATATAGGATATAGATCCACAATTCTCCCCTTAGGCCTATCCAGCCTTCATGCCACTTCCCCTCTTCCCTTTGCTTCTACTTCTCAAACCTCAGAATGTAGGCAGCAATGAAAAGACGTCCAACTGGCTGACTATTCTCCAGAGGCAAGCCATCTTCGTATCAAATATGTACACATACTCACACAAAAGTTTCCTTTCCGAAGTCGTAGAGGAAGGATCCTTCAAACGTGCTCCTCTTCGGCACCGCACTGCACTGTACTTGCAAAGTTGCAACCATCTTCCACCACCACCATCACCACCACCACCACATACACTGCTACCCGGACGTTGAAAAATGCTGCAGCCTAGGATACTTCCTGTCTTCTTTGATAGGAGATGAGATAAGATGAGACAAGACGAGACGAGACGAAACCAAACGGAGATGGAGAATGATTTCACTCGCTACAATCAGAGTTGGTCAGGTCACCTATCTGCAGACTGTAATGAGGAAGACACATTCAATACATACGCTACAGTACAGCTGTGCTGGCGTGCAGCGCGGGAGCTTTCGAAAATTGCCAATATCATGTCATGGGCCGGGGTAATCTTTTTCATTGACTGAACAACCACCTCCGTTCAAAAATATCCAAACACGGCTCTCCGCAAAAAACATTGCTCGATTAATTTTCATCGTTTTTGTGTTACAGTACCTACCTGCCTGCCAGCCAGTCCAGTGCAGTGCAGCTCATTTGATCCATCCATCCGTTCATACATATACGCAGACCTAACTACCTCTTACTGTACTGTACTTGCGTATTGCCTGTCTATGACCCCTCCCCTTTTCCCCCGCATTTCGCCCCCAAAAATATTTCCGCGCAAAGAGAGATTGATTACCCAGTAGCAGTGCCCTGTACTGTACAGGTACCCGCCAAGCAACTATCGGTTTTCCCCATTCAATACTGCAACACAGCCTCGCCTCCCCCAAAACCTGTATCGTTATCACCGACTTGCCTAAGTTTGCGGTTTTCAGCTGTCAACTTGTCAGTTTAAATTTAGCTCATTCCCACAATTAAATTTTCCATGTCCATGACGATGGCCTCACTAGTGACGGCGCCTCTTTTGAAGCTTTCCATTGAATCATGATATTTGGGAAAACAAGCTGCAGACCGGTTTTTTTCAGCGCATGTGCCAAACGCTTCGTTTGGCCTCCACAGTCCAGGGGTCTTGCGAAAATGTGCGTCTTTCTTACTTGCAGCAATTCAGTTTGCTCATCGTTTTGCCGCCTCACCGAAACGAACCCCTTTCAGCAGGAAATAAATTTCTCCTTTGGGACGCCCGAGCTGGCTTCGGATGATAGGGTTCTCCATATCCGGGACACGTAGATGTGCATGGAGTCTTGATCGGGGATTTGCGCTCGAGCTCATATCAACGGAAGGAAACTGAGTTGCGCTGCTCGCTGCTGGATTAGGTTTGTCGATCACAATATTGGTGCTAGTTGCGGATCAATAAGATGCGTTCCTGCGTTTCGCCTCAGTTGTCACTTGAACGGGTCGACCGTGGGTAAAATTCGCACTTGGACGTGGACGTGGACGTGCTCGTAATCTTAATCAGATACGTTTTGGACGTGCATATAAACTCCACCTTGACCTGCTCGGCCCCTGCCGTGGGGTTCTGTGATGCGCTGTGATGATCGGCAGATCACCCAAGGCAGTTTCCTCCATTGACTTCTGCGCTGATGATGCTCACTACCCAGCTTGGAAAGTTGTCTCCGCTCCCATTTGCAATACACGTCAGGATGGGAAAATCTACTTGATCGAAATAGTATCACAACAAACCCATGAACCAAAAGGAATATGTTCCTGTTTTGTGTGGTTGTAGTTCGTGAAATGAATCGAGACGGACAAAAATCTATACACTGCAGCACAGCGGGTCGAGCAGGCTCTTCGACGACCATGGTATAGCATACCATTGATATCGTATTCAACGATGTTACCTTAATAGTACAGGTATTAAGCTTCCCGTCCGCAGCCACTGGAAACCCGTTGCAGGCCGCGGTGAGGCGCATCAAGGTAGGACGTCCTGGTGAGTTGTGGTTGATTCGATGTGGTGAAAGGATTCACCTCTTAGGGATGCATTGACAAGAGAGGGAGGTGGGATCGCTTGTCAGGGAGTTCGAATGAATAGATGATATGGACTTGACCTGAATCGAGATCGGAATGCTGTGTTTTGCATCCGCTGAGTAGTGACAAAGATAGCTAATGAAATGGTAGACGCAGTTACGCAATAGTTGAATAATAGCTAAACTTACTAGGCCCTGGCTTGGTAAGGAGTTTCAGTGGTACAACTCCACTATCAGGGACTCCTTGTGAATCGTATGTTATGTTCAGCTAGTGTCCGGTATACACTACTGAAGGGACTAGTGAGGTTATTGAGGCCCCCCGGCACCGTCTAGATATCTCTTGAAATGAACACCACAAGCTTGGCCCAGGCCCAGGCCCACGAACACTTACTTCCATGTCGCTTCATTCTGCGGAAGACAAGTTGCTTCAGCTCGAGTCTCTCGTGGTCGCAGATGCTAGACAGCACGATAATCCACAATCGCCCCTTCATCGCTTGTTGCTCAGAACGAGAACAACGGGAGTGGAGACGTCAAAGCATCACACGAACTATACACGCCCAGCCTATGACCTCTTCAGTATGACGTGGTACATACGACAGATGCAGATAGGTAGACTAGAAAGTGCTCCCAAAATGCGCGAACTGCCGTTGTAGAACAGAGCAACCAGTCAAAGTATGTCTAAATGCAGAGCAAATTTTCCACAGAGTTCAGATCCACCGCGAGGGCCAGTTTCGAGGTTGTAGGACATAGCAAACTCGTTCATTTTGCATAAGTTTGCCCATCATTGGAAGGTGTATCAGCTTTATCTGATTTCAAACATCGGGTGTCTTCAAAGTTATCTCTTTGACAAGAATGCTTCTGAATGAAGGCACGCGTGCCCACTACAAACGCGAACGCTCGAAGAAAGTGATTATGACCATGAAGATATCAGACCCAGATAGAGGTTCCTTTCGTCTCGCAACCTCAATCTACAACGGTCCGCTGCTACTTCGACTGCTGTTCCTACCCGCCTACCGCTGAGTTCGCTACCCCTTTCATGTTGACTCGGAATCTTGTCGCTCGCTTCGCTGCGTTCAACTTACTGGCAAGCCGCAAAACCACGTTCTAATCTTCAACCATAGATACGTCCATACTTCTCGAAGCTTTCGGTCGGCAGGACAGGGCCAGCCTAGACTGCCTAGTCCAGGGTTGCAGCTTGTTGCTTATGCTTGCGAAATAAGCGGTTATGCTGGGCCAGGGAATGAAACAGACTTCTATATCATAGTTATGGTTCAAGGAGAGATGGCAAACAACGGTCCAAGGCGGAGAACAATGCAGCAGCTAAATGAATTAGGGCTTTCGATGGATAGATGGAAAGAGGTATGAGCTAACATAGAAACATTTACACTCAAGTGCTGATGCACTCACTTGTGAGGTATGCAGACACAACACGGAGGAACAGTCTAACAGATCATGCGACGTTTGGGAGGGAGAACGATTATTGGGGAATGTATTCGAGAAGGGCAGATATCGTTGAGCAAAGCCATGGCCACAGGACAAAGAAGTGAGACTTTTGGACGTAGCCTTTCATCATTGCCATGATAGGCCACAAGAATAGCATAGCTCTCATGGGAATCTTCAGGTTAGCCTGTCATGAGTTTCTTCTCTTCTATTATGTACCATAATTCATGAATTGCTCATTATCTTTTATGGACACCTTACCAGACCGTTTGCATAGATGTTGTGGTTTTCGTAGTAATACCTTCACGATATGTCTTCCTTGCAGCTTTTCACTTCAGCCTTGAAAGAAGTAGTCACAGCTACCTTCCCCGCAAGTGTCTCGGTCCGAGACCCTAACGAGAGGCTTTGAACGATTTCAAAGCAACAATTCAGTGTTTCTAGATCCAAAACGACAACGAGAGATTGTCCGCGCGCCAATCCTCTCACAAGAGATGGCAGCAACAGATGTCAAGCTATGATCTCAAATCCGTACTCACCAGAACCAGAGTGGTTCAATCATAATAAGCTTTACATGGATGCCTGGAATTGGATAATACCTCCTCTAAATTCTGAAGTCCAGCCATGAATTAGTCTACCTTCAGCTCTCCGGCTTTCTCTCCTAATTTGACGACAGCTTGCCTACGTACTAGAAGAAAGTCTATTCCACTAAATTACCAATAAAGAAGTCTCTCATCGTCTACGCGCTCCTCATTGAATATTAGCACATAGATGACACGAATCACACCATGTCAGGCACCCCAATATTGACGACTGCAAGCGGCAGGACCCCGATTGCGTATATGGGAGCAATCTGCATCTTAACTCCGTACGCAGATTGGCGACACGCGGCCCCGAAAGTCGATATCTTGGCATTGGAACTCTTGCCACAGATGGCAAGCCAACAACCGCAGTTTTGACAGCGTGGTTCGACCAAAGATTGATCATAATCCAAGGACTCTAGTATCTGTCAAGTCTAAACGACGAGAAGGAACTTGACTACAACCAAGGCGATTCGAGACAATATTCAATGAAAATAATGTAGACTAGAGTGCATGCCGTCAATGCTCCACTAGTTGGGAGTAGAGGCAGAGAGGTTGCTGACTATATTGCTCATGATCAAGGAAGCTGGCTGGGTCGACGAAACGCCCAGCACCAGCCGGCGTATGAGAGATCATTGAACTACGACTCGAATGATAGCCTGGCCAGCTGCTCAAAGCTCTGGTGTGGGTGAGTAAGACCATATAACCGATAGTAATTCAAGGCAAGAATATATCGCTCGAATGGCATCAGGAATGAGCGACGCCATGACATCAGGAATTCTTGGGCGTATCTAGAGAGATGCATCTATAAACCTATGGCATGAGTACCATGAAGATTCAAAGCCAGCTACCACGTCAAGCGTTGGGCAAATCGTGAGCTACGACAAATATTTCTGAAGTAAGAAGTTCATCAAACCCGTCAGGACTTCAGGCCATGGCTCATACAGTACTGTGCCAACCGTGATAGAATGCGGAACAAGTTATGGACCCAGGAAGATGGGAATGGGACTGCTGCTGATGAGAACAGTCAACTGCAAGAGTAGTTCATGTTCCATTCTCGAGTTAGAAGTGCCCAGACTCCGCCAGATCCGAGATAGAATTGATATATATCTCTTGAGGTACATGCTGACATGGTTAAAACCTTAGTAGGGGACAAACCCCAATGTCTGCAATGGTTCTCAACGTAAAGGGAGTAAGTCCACAAGTCAAATGCCGGTTAGGAGTCGCCCACGCCTTCAATTAAGGAGAGACATACAGAGTGAATGCGGGCCATGAAATCCTTATGTAAAATACCCATTCAGCACAGTATTATTTCTTGACACAGGCTGGTATAGCTGCCGAGGGAGCCTAGCTCTCCGGTGCAGAAATAACAGGATGACAATGTTAACCAAAAGATGTTTGGACAATGAAAATCTTACGATATCTTAAGATGTTTAGGATATTCGTCTGATGATAGTAACCAGCTACGATATATTGTCCTAAACCGGCGTGTCATTTCTACACCGAAGAGCCTAGCTAAGGGACTTCTTGTATTCTGAGATGTTACCGAGTTTAATTCATCATGTACAACATCAAATACCAAAAACTGTATCATTCGAACAATATCCAAAGGCCAAAGCTTGACGTTGCAGTATTCATCCCAAGTCTACGGTAAGGTTAATGAATCTTATATCAGTTCTCCACCAGATCATGCCTATCCTCCGTACAACTCTAACACAAGGTCATGCACACAGAATCCACAACATTATAAGTTTATCTAACCAAAACCAGTATCTCGACCCGAACCTTCATATAAATATCGCTTTCCACCTCCCCAGAAAAATTCCCGGGCTTGCATGCACCTGCACCAGTGATGACTGAGCCAGTCCAAACATTCGATGCGCAGCCAATAAGGATCAAATATCATGCTGACCAAGATGATTGTGTGAGTTGACGAATGCGAGGATTGGACGACTTGCGCAAATACGAAGTACGGCTTGGAGTAATAAGAAGCAGAGGGATTATGTGCGTGATGGGGTATTGAGGATGAGTGGACAGTTGGAGTTGAGGATAAGGGAATCGTATGATTGTTGCTTTGGAGTGAGGGGTAGCTCTGTGCTACGGTACCTGGGAGGAGGGGTATATAGCTTTGTGTATGGAGAGATAGATGGATTGTTTTTTTTGTAGCGATTGCATAGAAAATCAAGTCTACTACTAGCACGTAGCTGAACTCCTTCACCATGTCTGGTGAGTCCTGGAACTCCCTCGTCCATTCAGTCCGCATCTATTAACCACAAAACAGAGTATCCCGCATTTCCCTTTACTCGTCGTCATGGCGTCGATCCAGCCCCAGAGAACGCAGAGTTGCGGAGAAAGTGTCCCGTGTCCCAAGTCCAACTCTTCGATGGGAGTAAAGCGTGGCTTGCTACCAAACATAAAGATTGTCGACAGGTACTCGAGTCACAGGATTTTTCAGCTGTAGGTCGTTTCTTTTCTGTTATGGAGATGAATCCATTCTGATAATGTATTCATCTGTCGTAGGACCGTAGAAAAGATGGTTATCCAGAGATCCACGCTGGTGGTAAAATAGCTGCGTTGGCGTCCGCACCTACGTTCGTCAATCTCGACGACCCGGAGCATGAAGTGCAGAGGTAACCCACTCACTTCCCTTCTAGTCTATTCCACCCGGAATCCATACTCCCTTTCAATTTAGACTTCTCACCCTAACCTACCCAGAAACCGCACACAAGCAGCATTCACCCCCTCCGCCATCGCCAAACTCCGCCCCCTAATCCAACAAATCGTCAACACCTCCCTCGACAACCTAATCTCCAAAGGCTGTGCCGACGGCCCCATCGACCTAATCCACAACTTCGCCGCGCCAATCCCCACTAAGACCGTGTATCACATCCTCGGCGTCCCAGAGGAAGATATCGAGAATCTCGCATACGACAGCGAAGTCCGGAACAGCACGAGTAGAAACGCTGCTGAGAATGCGAACACGTAAGTTTTATTCCTTAGCCCCTACGTCTTTCAAGATGCGGTAGTGTTCATCCACCTAACGTTCCAACTTCCAGAAACCTGCAATCATATATGACCGAGCTGACAGAAAAGAAAATCAAAAACCCCGGAAACGATCTAATCAGTGAGCTGATCTCACAGGTGCAGACAAATACTTCTCTCGGCTTAAATTTCCGCTTCCACTAACTAACAGTCATAGTACCAATCCGGCACCGGCACCAAAGAAGATATATCCAACCTCGCGTACCTGGTGCTCGTCGCCGGCAACGCCGCCGTAATCAACAGCATTGCGCTCGGCGTGCTGACTCTGCATCAACATCCGTCCCAACTAGAGGAGCTGAAAAACGATCCTTCCCTCGCGCCCCAGGTCGTTGATGAGATTTTTCGGTACCAGACTGCGTCGGCGTTGAATTGTAGACGGGTTGCGGTGAGGGATGTGGAGGTTGGTGGGACGGTGCGTTGTTTTCTTTTCCTATTCTTCTCATTCTTTACCCTTTTCTACTTTTCGCAATCTCCTCTGCTAATCTCCATCCCCAACCTTGCCAAACTAAACTTCTTCTTTCCCCACCAGAAAATCCCCAAAGGCAGCGGTATAATCTGCGCCGTGCAAGCCGCCGACCGGGACGAAGAGTTTCCTCAACCATCGTCATCATCCTCAGACCCGGAAACATTTGATATCCACCGCGGACACGATATCAAAGACGTATTGGGATTCGGATGGGGCATTCATCGGTGTCAAGCGGAGTGGCTTTCGAAAGCCGAGTTGGAGATTGTGTTTGGTATGTTTCTTCGTGTTCTTTTTTCTCTTTCGAATAAGGATGATAGGACAACGAAAGAAAGGGGAGTATCGGGATGGGAAGAGAAGGGGAGATGCAGATGAGCTTGGCTAATGAGAATGGTATAGCGACGTTATATAAGAGACTGCCGAACTTAAAAGTCGCAGTCTCGCCGGACGAGTTGAAGTATACGCCACCGACGCAGAATATAGGGATTGCTGAGCTGCCAGTTACCTGGTAAGGAAAGGAGTTGGCCGGTACCAGGAGAATGGACTTGAAGCGTACGGAATGGTCGACTGGGCATGATTTATGATGCCTAATTCCGCTTGATTTGCTTGAATCTCAGTCAGCAGTCGGGTTTTTGGATACGTTTGAAATAATAATACTTACATTTCTCCTCATCCGACCGCGATGCGTGGACGGTGATAATTTATCCGTCTCTTGATAATCAGCAAAGCAATTCCAGTGGAAACTGCGTAAGAGTTTGAATATTTTATTATCGCTTCATAAAATCATGAGCCTATGAGGGTATATACAACAGACCAATTATTAACTCCTAACTCACCAACAAAAATGCCGGCCGGGCATCCCGTTCCTCATTCCCGCGAACTTTTCCAACCGAAGTATATTATAAACAAGTAGCTAGGCAAGTATTCACAACATACTTGCCCTCTTATTACTCAGCATACTGTAAGTAGTAGCCGTCCTCTCCTTCAAACTCTTTAGTGGCCGTTTCCCCTTCCTATTCTTCAGTTCAAACCCGCTATTTTGGTAAACTCCATCCCCTTCCTTCAAATAGAAATGACTCGAGTCTTCCGCGCACTGGATATGGAAATCGACATTCAGCTGCTCACCCTCCGGACCCGCACCACAACTTCCACCTAGACGACGCGAAGGCGGACTATTGACTGCCAACGCGAATAGATTTTGCGTTGCTGTGAAATCGGTGACAAGACCGCGTTGGCGGATGAAATAACCAAGACAGAAGACGTTGGTTAAGAAGACGAGGAGGAGAACGAGATAGAACATTTTCTGCCAGGGTTGCTGAGGACCGGACTGGTATTCCTGACTCGCGAGGGTGGCATTGAAGAACTCGTAGACTCCGGTACTGAGGATTGACCCACCAGTATATCCCCAGTAGTGCTTAAAAGTAGCACTTTCAGCTGCCGTAAGCAGAGTTGATCCGACAAGGGACGCGAGAGCTTCCGCCGTGCTTGGTAGATGAGAATCGAACTGAGGAGTCGTAACTACGAACTGGGATAGAATTCGAGCGATAGAAGCATTGCTATTCGTAATTCCAGTATTCATAGACATTGCGAACATCCAGTCCACCATGACCTCCTTGAAATCCACTTGAATGTTCGTAGGAGGATCTGGTACGGAATTAGAATAGCTCATCTCGTCGTTCGGATCATTGCAGATACTTCTAAGGGCACCGCCTGTCTTCCCTGAGGCCGAATAGGAGGTGCTGCAATAAGGCCAGAGATAACCACCTGATATATCGTTAGCACCGTGTGATTAATAGGATAAATCAGCGTGTAGACAGCGACTCACTAAATTGGCACAACGTATAGTCCGTTGTCAAATTTGACTTGATCAGCGAGTACATATAAGGAGTTTGAGGTATTGAGATGTTTGAGATTATATTGTAGTCAATCGGCAGCTGCAACAGTTAGCTTCTGTAGTGAAAAGAGAAGGAGAGCCGTATACCATAGGAAAGACTGGGGGTTGATTTTTCAAGCCATTCTTCATGGTACCCCATCCAAAGATATCATCCACAACGGTGCTGTTTAGATAATCCTCCCCAGGCTGCAATCCTGTTTCCCAGATCCAGCCACTCCAAGCGGTTTTTTGTCCAGGGAAATCAGAACTGTTTGTCTTCGCATTGGGCCAATCAACATAAATAAGTGGCGACAACTCCGAGGCGTTCATGTTCGCACATAAGATATTTATGGCCGGGCTAACGACAGAAGCTCTAACACTATATTCTCCTACTCCATCAAGGTCTGATGGCTGTAGAATGTTGTTGACATGATCGCTTGCCGCAGCAATAACCCCCGAATGAGGCATCGCCATGGTAACGTTGTTAATGATACGATTATACTTTTGATAGTTGGCAGCAATGTCGCTATATTCAGTGTCGACCCAGGCGCCAGTTACGGTGGTATTATCATAGAGCATAGCTGTTGCATTCGGACGTTCTGCAAGCTTGGAGGAATTACCCTTGGCACCAGGGGTATTGATAGCGGCCCAGGTACGACTATATTCAAGGAAATTATGATATGCTGTAGAAGTTAGAAATACAGACGTATAGGGCGCAATGATCCGTTCGACTTACATTCTCCGGCATCATCAAGGCTAACGCATGTACTGGCCGAATACACAGGATCCGCGCTAGGGTGTATTGGTGTTTGGCAATTCTGCATGACAAAACTGATGTTACCGAAACTTGATTGCACAAGGCCGCTCATGTTCTTGTATTGCCAATGTCCAAGTTGTAGGCTAGGGTTGACCAAAGCATCTGATGCAGTGGTATAGAACATAGCCACCACAGCTGCCGTGAGTGTGATTGCACCCAGAAAGGAGAGACCTGCTGTTCGCAAAACCTTTGGGTTTGTAATCATAAATCCGGGTTGGATGACCTGGACATTGTAACTGGGTTAGAGACACATTCTAGATAAAGAACAAAGTTCAAGCGCATCATGCTCTGGGGGAGATAGCCAGAATGCAAGAAAAGCTTACCCATGTTCGCATAGTTAGCTCCGCAACCGTAATACCGTTGGAGGTCTTAACAAGAGACCTTCGACTTAAAACTTGCCCCAGAAAAGTAACGAAGATAGTAACAAATGATAACTCAATTGTTTTAGCCAGTATCGCAAAGATGATGGAGGCAGTAGACGGGTTTAATGAACCGCCAGTGCGAATAACACGGAACCGTGGTCGAATCACTCCAATGAAAAACCATATGCCGGAAAATATCGTTGAGTATATGCACAGTATGAGAATCGACACTGAGAGCCAACTAGTGCTTCGCGAATGAATGTCCTGGCTAGAAGTGCATCCAGAATGGTCGTGTCCTGTGCGGTTTAGCAAACGCAACCAGTTGTATGCGATACTCCAACATACCGTCTCCATTATGACCACCCGCTACTTTCAAATCATTCAGTTTCGAAAAGTCCTCTACACTCTCAAATGCAGCATCCAAGCTCTCCGTAAAAGCCGAAATCTTCCCCCTCGATATATCTGCCTCCTCCACGGATTCATTGCGCGAATGACCCTGGTCCAACCCCTCATAATATGTATCTTGAGTCCAGGCAGGAGAGAATAGAGGGCGCTGGGACGTCGCAGGCGAGGTTGCTAGAGATCCAAGTGTGGGGCTCTGCAGCGCGCTCGCGGGGTTCGGTGGACTGGGTGATTTTCGACCTCGAGTGGACGGCATTCGAGAGATTCCGAGACCTTGCGTTACAGTCGCAGAGTCAGAAGTATCATTCTGCATTATTGAGGGGATCGTGGAGTATGAGGCCGACAGCGATGGTTGGACATCTGGCGGCAGCTGCAAGGAGCCTTGCGAGTCCATTCTGCGGTAGCCGTGTCTTTGGTGTGTTGAAGTGAGGAGGGATTTGGAAGCGGGAGAAATTGCGATTGGAGTCGGCTCGTCTGGAAGATTCACATCTCCTTCTGGTAGTGAATTCCTTTTCCCATCCACTGGGGCTGTCGTCATTTTGTGAAATGTGAGCAAAGGAAATGGCACCGCACACGCAGTTTTCCTTACTGAAGGAGTACAGGTGGGTACAGAACTGGGTTACCAGTGTAACAAGCAATTATGGGCAACTGCGTAACTGCGTATCGGCGGCACACCATGGGAAGCAAGTGATTGAAATCTCATCGGCAGCTTTATGCGCGAGTCGCGAAAGCAATATAAAGGCCTGCGCCATGACGGTGCTTGGGGAAGCGGGACAACCTACCTGCTCACCTGAGTGAATGAGAGGTGGGTCCAGAGGCTTCTGCTCTTCATTTCTTCACGAAATTTGGCAGGAAAATCACCATCCAGCTCCGTACAACAACATTTTGGTTGTTGGTTAGTGGGTCCATAGCGAGTGAAGAGTGAAGGTCATTGGCCCCTGCGACGCTCAGCCCAGCTGTTTTGCGGTGCACTTGTCGTGTCCCCTGTCCGTTATCAGTGTCAGGCTTAGCTTGCAGAGCCATATTCGTAGTCTTGCTTGCTGGGGTCCTCGGTGCTGGAAGCTGTCTTGTAGAGCAAACTTCGCAGGACGAACATAACGCTGTATAACGTTCGCGTGCAAGTCATCGATAAATACCGCGTCGTGCGAACATGGCCGACTGATGTCGTCTTTGGCGTTCGCGGACAATTATTTGTCCTGTCCTCCTGTTGAGAAAAGCCCCAAGTCAACTAGCGATACAGTAGTTTTCAGCCTAACTTATTTATAACTCTATTGTGGTGTTGAGCTTAGAGTGGGGTAAAGCTATTACTCCCGCCGTGCGAGCAGCCGCTTTGCTGGTTAAGCAGCGGAAGTACGAAGTAGTAGCATGCAGAATGCAGAATGGCGCATGCAGAATGTCCCCACCACTGCCATTGTGGCGCGTAACTGGCCATTACAGTAAGGGTACGCGGGATCGTGTTTGACACTTGCGCTGTCAATTGAAAGTCTATCTGACTGGTGCAAACCCGAAGGCCAAACACCAAAACACCAACAGACACGGCCTCGCCCTCGCCTGGAACGTTCTCGATAATTGCGCTTTCTCGCGTAATATCCTGTTTTACGTGGATAGGTGATATACGTGGCCTACTGCTGCCAGTCAGTCATACACAGTAGGTTAAGGTAAAGAAGGCATCGTGAGATTGTTGGGAACGAAGATCTCATTGACCGGAAGCTGGACCCAGTCAATCCGGCTTACACCAAACCAGCTTGTCCCGCACTCGCAAAGGAGAGAAATTCGATCCAATGCTCTCTCCATTCCCCGTCCCCTATATTTTTTATCTTGTTTTCTAATTGACATGCTCGTACAAATTCTTGCAACTATCCAGCACCCCAGACATCTCCTGTCCAACATCATCATTATCATCATCATCAATCATAATCACCACGTAAACCACCCAGCACCTACTACACCCATTTATCATTGCATTCGCATTTCTCATATTAAAGATATATTTTCAAATCCAAGTCTCAGGCTGATGCCGAGGCTTCCGTCCCCATTTTCGAGATTTCTTTACCTCATTCTCTCGAAGTGTTTCGTTGCGTCCAGCGCTGTTTGAAATACCCGCAAGCCAGTTGGCTACCAGTGTTCTTGGTGTGCGAGACTCAGATGGTGCAAATGATGCACCGGTGACCTTGACCTCATCTCTATGAATCGGAATTGCGGGAGGGCTTCGTCTTCGAGGAGGTGGGACAATTGGCGTGCGTTCTATACTCTCTGAACTCATATTATGGGCAGTGTGTGCACGAGGAAGAGTATCCTTGAGAGTGAGAAGACCACCGGCAGGAGAGCACAAAGGCGCAGTATAGTTCCTCGTAGGCTGGCTAGGAAGAGGAAACTTTGACTACAACAATACAGTCAGCAATTTTCGTAAAGTCATTGTACGATTTAGTAGATTGTAGCTGTATCTTACCCGTAGCTGAGCATCACTTCCCTGCTGGCAACGGAAGGTTGGTTGCTTTTTGGCTCCGTGGCTCTGTGCTGCAAGGACTTCTATCGACTTATCGCACCCGTAGAATTTGTGATCGTTGTCATCTGCATCAACATCCGTAACACTCTCGAAGTCTGTAATATCGTCTTCGTCATCGAAGACTGGACTTGGTGTCCGAGAAACACCGCTACTATATTCCGATGCTGGGTGCGCCCATTTGTGGTTCTGTTTTGATCCGCTGCTTGTACTATCGTCGCTCTCATTTGATGGTGACCTTGAATTTTGTCGCATCAAAAGTAACTGCAACTGTTGCTGAGAGTCGAAGGATAGACTGCGACGTTTCCACGATTCTGATGGACTTCCACGTCGTTGAATGTGAGAAGATACAGACGAAGTTTGAGGGGGCGCAAGGAGGTCCTTTTGCTGAGCACTGAATGACCGACTTCGCCGTTTTCCAGCATCCCCAGACCTCTTAGAATGCTTAGTGTCCGAAGGTCGTGATCTCGCGACTGGTCTTGTCAGCAGGGGTTTCGAAGCTTCCGTTTTGGCTGGAAGATTGTCATATGTTGGTGGGCTACGTTTAAGTGCAGGTTCTGGTGCTTTCTTCGCTTGGCTAGATTCTTCGGCAAGTCTACTGATAGCATCGAGAGCGTTCCGATGATCTTTCAAAGAAGGAAGAGTGCTAATATCTGGTTCTTCCATACATGGCCAAGCTTTTGGAGTGATCGGTGACGGCAAGGTAGCCTTTGCGGTTCTTTTCTTAACATTGACTGGCTGAGGTGGAACGCGAGTCTTTTCCGCAATGATTTGTAACGTTTGAGGACCTTTATATGTGGCACTACTCGTGAAGATTTAGTATCAATTCTTAGAGGGAGTAGGTAGTTCACGTACGCTCGAAAGAAGTCCATAGCGTCGGCATCCGAGCCATCTTCATCGTATGACGTTGGACTTAGGAGAACAGTCACTCCTGGAGATATAGGCGATTCCTCAGTCCTGTAATAGCCTGCAGGAGGCTTCTCGAGGAAGAAGTTTCTGGGTGAAGATATAGCAGATTGAATGCTAGGAGATCGTCCAAAGGGAACGGGAGAGCATCTCACTGAAAATGTGACGCTGTCAGGTCCATCATCTATGAGTGTATCTGGTGTGAAGATGAGTTCATTTGGCGTTGTGTCTGCCACGTGAGGTTTCTGTCTCTCTGAAGCTTTAACACAAATATCTTCTGGCTTCCTGCGATGGAAAGTCGAGCGTCCCAGCTGTTGTTCCGCCATGATGTGCAAATTCGAAGGTGGCAAAAGAGCGATAGTTTTTTCGTAGAGACTTTTCGGTTTTTCGATAAATTGAGCAGTTGATTGAGCGACGGGGTGTATGAGCAGTTTCCGAAGCTGGAGAGATTGTTTAATGAAGATATAAAATTAGGGAGTCGGAGGACAGAGGAAATGCGAGTGAGCAAAAATAAGAGACCGAGATGAACCACCGATTAAATCCAACAGCGACCTGCACTGCGTCTGTATTATTGAATGTCAAAAATTATTTAAAAGGACAAAAATACAGGTCACGACAACATTTAGTATGAGGACGACAACTCAGTATAAATATCAAACACTCGGAGAAGGCGCTGTGGGTCGGTACTACCAGTGCGGTCCCCAGTTGCCAGTTGCCAATGGCCAATATGCGGGCCTCTGTCCAGACTACTAGATGGAGGATAGAGCCTCCAACATAATCCTTTCTAATATTACTAGGTGTGGTACATTCCTGGTACATTCCTGGTACAAGAGCTGTAGACGCAGTCGTATTGGTTGTCGAGTCGCGGTTGTACCTGCATTTAGTGCTTGGGCATGGCTATGTAGGCGCTCTCCCATAATGCAAAGAGAACTCCAGACGTCCAGGACGCAACAAAAGCCAGAGGTTTCGTTTCACTTGCCTCTATTTGGTGTCTCGTGCGGGGGATCCTAAGCGGGTGGGCGCGTAAATCATCCGCATCCTGGACGGATGGGCTGATGGCACAATTCATTGGTCGACCTGATTCAGGCGAATTTTGGACTCTACGCGCTACTCGGAGCATCGAAAATGCTTTGACCAGCAAAACAACGGAGTCTTTTCCAATACACGTCACCTACTGACTGTGTCCCGAATGGACATTTTTCTCTCGTCTTCATATCATGAGCATTGCCACTGCTCGACGACGTGAACGAAAAGCGCTCGAATCAATGCATAGCCAGGCTGTGTACAGTGCGTGCATCTGCAGGAAGTGGTACTGTCCCGATATTCTGACCCCGCTAGTTGGTTCCGCCAGACGAATATCTCTCCTAAGATCCTTATCTGTGTTACAGTGCTATACAGATGAATGCTAGCTTTCTTCATCTTAGTCAAAGTCAATCATTTACTAAAGTCGCTCATGATGCATTCCAGAAGATTTCAATGGCCGCTGGTGCCAAAGCTTGCGTATGTGATTGTATTGAAGGCATCACATTTCATGTACATCATATTTGCATTTTTGTTTCCCCGAGCCACCGAGTACATTTTAGCCACGCCATACCGGCTATGCTGTGTCTCGGTACATATCATTCCCTGCCTCTGCTGTGATCACAGATAAGGAAACTCAGATTCAGTGAGTTGGAGAACCTAGAAGTCCTTTCTAGAATTCGCGATATGGCTGTCAGAAGGAACGAGATCTATCTGTGGTCAGGTATTTACCAGAAATTTACCATGTCATCTATTGTTTCCTTGAATGAATCCTCTTCCTAACCGTGCGAAGTGAAGGATTTTACCCCTCAGTGCATGATTACACACTCACCAACGTACCGCCAGCTTGGAACACATTAAAGATTCTCGCTTCGGGTTGTGGGATTTGGAGAACTATTCAAGGGTGCCACGCTGGGTCATGCCCGGGATTGGGAGGAGATATTCCCCATCCTGCGCTCGCTTGAGTAAGTGGGAATCCTTCGGGTGCGACTGCGGGGTGTCCTGCAAGATAGATTGACAACATCGTCTGTGGTGGTAAGTGAGGGACTTTCAGGCTGTGTGACATCTGCTGCATGTAGAAGCATTCCTGCAAGGCCTTGCCGAAGGACGACGTGGGGCATCTGGAAGAACTTATTCTAAACCTGAACCAATATATCTCGGCGGAGCATCCGAAGGACTGCACAAGTTTTTAACATCAAGTGGTATGGTATTCAACATTGCACGACGGAATGTTGCAAGATACATACACTTGGAAGATCACGGAGATAGTTGATATCTCAATTTGGCTTCATGCCACGTCGACTGAAGAATCAATCGCATGCAACTAGCAGAATCTAATCCCCATTTCGATCCCGAACATTCTGCAAAATTAGGAATATACGTGTGTTAGTGAGATGATACCTTTCTCTTCTGAATTGGAACAACTTTATATGATGAGCCCGCTATGGCAAATTTCTTGTTTGGATGCCATTTTATGTAAGGGTTGTAGAGTTTGCAATATGCGCACTCTTTCCTTGAGAGTTGAGCCCTCTTCGTATGTTGTTAGGCCACCTTCGAGTCTCGTTTCTGCTTTTGTGTCTTGCTATTCAACTTTTTGGGCCTTTGAGATTTATACTGATGATGTTGATATGTTGCTTGCCACTTTTCATTACCATGTGTGAACGCTCTGTGTTGATAATCTGGGTTTGGCCTTTTATATTCAGTCAGGTTAATAGATAGAATATTGAGAACTGACGGTTTATGTCATAGAGTGTATTCGAATAGGAGTTGAATATATTTAGGAAGAACGTAGTGCTTCGTTTTTAGAAGTGAGCAGTGAAGTTTAAATTGTTAGTTGGATACTAATAAACGGAGTGTTCAGAACTGTCGAGCATTATAGAATGATGTTTTTCGTTCCTCATTAAATTACGGAGAATCATTCCCATACGACGCTTTTGCATGCATAATTGGAAAAACATACACACACGGGGACCCAATAAGTTAATGATCACATATCAAGGTTCAAGAGTCCGAAACGGATTCACTTTTTATGATATATCCTCGAAACCTGCGTTGATGGATCAGTTAATGTTATCCTACATTTATGTTTGGTTACATAGGGAATAAATATTAATGGTGTGTGGCTTTTCGAAGAAGTTTCGTGGCGTTCTCACGACAAACTAATGCTATCGCTCCTTCCCCGGATACCCTCGAGTACCGCACCAGTGGCTGTTGCCATCAGTGTTAGGGCGCCAACAAATTCAAGCAGGAGCTATTCCTTTCCAATATTTTTCTGAAACGGACTCAACCACTTACAAAGTCTTTCTGTTAAGAACAACGAACTTCACTGCACCCGACGAGAAGAGACCATCACTAAGAAATCCTTAGCACTTGCTTTCCTGGTACTTATTCCAGTTTCTTTTGGAGATCTTCAATCAAAGAGTGTTACTACTTGTATTGTGTTCGTTCCAGCAACTTCATACACACCAAGTTACCAATTTAAATGTGCCGTAAGTTCTCCATAGTCCATCACGACTGACCAGCGAGACCTGGATCAGCAAGAATTTCACCATCACAACAGCTAACACATTCAGCACCAGATCCCAAGTTCGCGAGGAAAATGTCTAGCATCATTACAGACAGCCCTAAACACGAAGCAGGCTTGGTAAGGACTCTCACTCACTCCGCCTCGGAATATACTAACAACCTTTCAGGACGCTGTCTTCCGCATGTCAACCACCCAACGAGAACTCACCACCACACCGTTCTACCGCTGGTTCATTCTCAATGCCATCCACAAGCGTAACTTCAAGAACGGCCAACTCGCCGGCAAAATCCCATGGATACCCAGCGGTGTTGAAGCTTGGAAGCTCGAATCCGTCCTTTCCATCATGGCAGCATCACCCCTCCTCCTCGATGACGAAAAGGAGACTGTCAACTTCTTCGTCCGCGAATACGAGCGCTGTCTCTCTCGCGGCGACGGCATCATGACCGATGAGTTCTGCCTTGGCTGGGACAAGCTCAAACGCATGTTCGACCTCAACGATCCTGCACACATCGCTTACCAGTCGAGGAAGTGTCAGTCTCAGGAAACTGATGGAGACAACCAGGTGGCCGATTCGCAAGATTCCAAGAGAGATATTGAAGAAACGCGAGGTCGAAAAGAAGCAGCTAAGACAGTTCAGGTCAAGATGGAGGACGATATTGACTGTCAGGAAATATTAGTCTTGGAGGGCAAGGCACCTGAAACGCCAAGGGGAAAGAAAAGAGTCGTCTCGAGGACTGCGGAGCGCTCGGCTAGTCCGACGAAGAAGAATAAGCCGATTCAGATTCAGGTCAGCGAAGTTGGCTCGGACTCGAGTTCCGGCTCGGAGAGTACTGATAGCTATTGTAAGTGTCACCTGTTTGTGGGATTTGCTTGTTGCCTTGCTAATGATGACATAGTGTGCCGCTTCAAGGAAATGGACCTCGATATCGATACTCTCGAGGAGCTTCAGGAGGCTGTTCCATTCCACTAGTGCAAAGCCATTTGAATGCTGGATCGATCATGTATTAGATTGCAATGGTCCTTTTATCTGTTTACTTATCGTCTCTGCCTGTCACTGTGTCAACATCCATGAAAGCAGTTTTAGGAGTTTGAGATATGGTTAAGAAGGAAATTGGAGTGGGCGAGATACTGCATATCCAATTGTATTGCCATAGAAAAAAAAATGATAGACCAATTTTCTATCACTCACTCGAGTCTGATTTTGATGGCACTGTGTTGAACCCACTGCTTAGCTATCCAAGATCCTGACAGTACTTCTGACATACTTCCTGTCCTCATAATGACCCATTATCTAACATCCAATTCCCATGTTCTCACACACAGATTTCCATCACCGCCCCAAAAGAAAGTAAATCATGGTATCATTTGGCATCTATAGATTCGCTCCTGGCTTTGAATATTTTCATATCATCATCTCATCATCCATCATCCCATCAGATCTTATCCTCCGCGCCCAGTCATAACCAATTTTCTCTTCTATCTTCTACCCAACTCCCCAACCCAGCACTCATCAAATCCAAACACCCAATGTCCATTCCCCTCTCTCCTACTCCCACCTCCTCCACTCATCGTCCAGCCTCTGAATTTCCCTCGCCAATCCCGGATTCGGAATCATGCTCTCCCTACTCTGTCTCTTCGTCGCCGCGACATGAACCTTCCACTCCCTCTCCTTCGCCTTCCTCTCTCTAGCCTTGACCGCCAACAACTTATAATCGTCCGTATTGACCGCTTTCTGGAAAATCGCCCTCATCCTCTCTGAATACAGCTGGCAGCTGGCTTTTGAAATCCGCTGAGGCGTCTTGTTGAACATAAGCGGAATCGCTTTCCGATCCTCCAGTTCGGGGTACACAACGTCATCGAAGCATTCTTCACACACGGTGAAATCGGGAAGTTGAGTAATGATGTACCAGCGCCGGTCGGGGAGGTCCGTGGACTGTTGACATTCTTCTAGCAAGGAGAACTTGCGCGCGAGCTTGGCGAGCGCGCGGGTATCGGGAGCTGCGTCGTGGAAGGCGGCGTCGTCAGCGGTGGTTTCGAGGGCGTCGAAGTATTGGACAAAGCGCTTGCTGTCGAAGCGGAGATCGCAGATGCGGGGCCCGGCGGAAGAGTAGCCTGGGTCAGTACGGATGAAGACGCCACGGATGGCGGGCAGGAGGATCTCTATGGATTTGACGCAGCTGGAACAGACGTCGAAGTTCTTGACTAGTGTTCCCGTTTTGGGATCGATGATCGAGCTCCATGATCTGATTGATTCGCGTTGTCTATAGCAGGGCTTCTCATGCTGTGCTACATTCGCTAGGCCATAGAATAGGTTTAGATCCTTCCGCTTCTCCTTGAGAGTTAGGAGCCATGCGATACGATACCATGGAGAGCTTCCAAAGTCGCAAATGATAGGAATATCTAGTCTTCGAATGGCTGGTTGGAAATGATCACGGAACGCTGTAGGCGCTATGATAGAATGAAAGCAGCTGGGGCAGATATCGAAGTTAGGACAACCGGGCAATGTAAGCCAGTCGTTACGGCCAGGAGTGGGATTCATTCGAGGGCATGACGGGAGAGCTGGAACGCTACCCCTATCCACATCCTCAGAGAAGCGGCGGTAGCTACCTACTGGCATCTCGGTATTTGGAGGCTGGAACGCAGGAGGCTGCCAATACGAGTTATCGTTCGGAGGTGCTCGCAAGTCCAAGTTTCTGTCGTCATTAAACCGAGGCAACGCAGGTGAGTGCCGAGGGTCACCAGGTAAGTAAAAGTCAACCTTTGTAGGTGGTGCGCTGTGAGGTACAGGGGCGATTATTGGAGGTAAAGTAACCGGCGCGTTTGCATTTGACTGTCTAGAAGACGGACGTGGGGGGATACCAGGACTTAATGGGTTTAATCTGTCAGCTCGGGGTGTTTCCTGGGATGCACTTATGGGAGAAATGGGTCGGGAAATCGATGTCGGTCTCCGTCCTTGAGGGAACGTTTCACTTCTGTCGAGTGGCTCTGCTCGGGGTAGTTGGCTGGGCGAGAGCTTCGGGGAAGGAAGTGGAGACGAGAATCTTGATTGTAGTGAAGATTTGTTAGATCTAGGTGAATCTACTTGACGCTCATAGTCCTCCTCTGCTCGAAGGTCCTTCGTTCGATGATGGCGATGCCGTACACGCTCAGGACCTCTCTCAGATCCACTATCCGCGAGATCGTCCTCACTACTACTATAATATTGCAGGTTGGAGGTAGCCGAACGTCTAGGCGACCTTGCACGTTCGGCCTGATTTGAACGATGTCTGTCTGTTCGTCTCACATCTTCAGACGCAAGCTGTTGGGGGCGTGCCATCTTATCATTCGTATTACGCCGCGACCTGCTTGGCGTGTCGGGAATTCCGTTTTCCCTCTTTCCAGATACTGGTGTCGTCGGACGGGATATGTTGTGAAGACTGCTGCCGCTGTTTCTCTTTTCTGCTTTTGGCCTACCACGCCTGCTTTCCTGTGAAGCATATTGCCGGGAGTTTGATTGGGGCATCGACGCCGTAGAGTCTCTCGACGGCGGACGCGGAGCATGAACTGTATCCGGCGAGAGAAAGTATTCGCTAGTGGAAGTTTGTGGTACAGCTTTGGGTGTTTCATCACGATCTCCCAGCGCAAATGAAGATGCACTCCTGCGAAATTGTGGTGGAATCTCCCGAGGAACCTTCGTTTGCAAGTTTGGGAGATCCTGTCTACTCCGTTTCCTCTCCAGTGGCGGCGGCTTCAATGCAGGCCCGTCATTACTCGGCTTCCTCGTAGTTTCGGGCCTAGTTGAACCATGTTTGTCTTGTTCCCGCTCTAATTTGGCTTTTGAATGACTATCTGCACTGGGGCCCTCAGCATCGCCATGTCTGTGATTTCTTGGTACATCCGGCCTCTTTCCCCCACGCTTGCCTTGTTCAGATCGGTCATTTGATCTGTTTGTAGAAGCCTCGGATGCTGCGTCTGGTTCAGAACCAGGAACAAGGACGAAACGACGCTCAGGATTATCATTATCATCGGTGTCGTGTGCCTCTTTTGGCCGTGGTTCAGCATGCAGTCTTTCTGCTTCAGCCTCGCTTACATCAGACTCAAGAATTATAGGATATTGGTCGATGGTGCCTCGGGAAGGAGGATCGTACGAGGAAACGGACGAAGGTGAAGTTGAAAATTCTCTTGCCAAAGAGCTGGCTTCGTCCTCGACAATAGGTCGCGGTGGAGGTGGGCCCCTTCGAGATACTCGGCTTCTGCTCCTTTGTCGTCCAACGTCTCGATTTGTTGTTCTTAAAAAGGCGTGTGCATCGTGCTCGAGCGGGGTTGGCTCTCTAGACAACAACTTGTTAGCATATTGGGAGTACCCGGGAAGACGCTATCGTGATGGCATACGGTGATGGACTCCTGCCCCGAGCAGTTCTAAAGAATCCATTTGTCAATAAATCAATGACATCTCTTTCTTGACGTCTCGACGGTCTCTCCATGCTATTCCGGCTGCTGCAAAAGTTGTAATATTAGTGGGTCTCGAAAAGAAAATTTCCAGTAAAGAACGTTGCCATGCGAGGTCTCGAAGGAAGAAGCAAAATTGATGTATATTTGATAGGATAGTTTTCGAAGCTTCTCGATATTCACATCATCACCCTCTTTCTGCGTAGCTATCCCCGCTAGTTTATTCGTATGCCTAATAGTTGGTGTTTAGGTTTCTAGCTGAGAGCTTGACAGATTTTAGTGAGCAAGAAAACGTATGGATACAGCAACTTCGGAACAAACAAATTACGAAAAGATGACTAGATTTGAATCCTTCTGAAACACTCAGACCTTTTCCGTGCAACGAAAAAAAATCTCCTCTCAAACCCCTCACTTGACCACTCATCGAACACAGTCTGCTCTGTAACATGATCCTACTAAAGTACGTATGCATAAAAGTGGCAGCTTAGAAAGTGTACAAGAACATCGTGGAATGGTTCCATGGAAGAGCGGTGGGTCCAAGGCTTTTATGAGGCGTAAACTGTAGGACAGTCCGAACATTCGGCATTGCAGGCGAGGCCATAGAGCAACCTTTCTCACCATCCAGTTCATAGCTTTGTCCAGTAACAAGAGTCCCAAATTGTTCACATGTCTCCACGAGGGAGTTGCCGCAGATCCCAGGTAGAATGCCATCAAAGCAACTGCATCCTGTCGGATATCCCTTGGTGGTTTCCCTATGTGTGGCCTGTTTCTTTGTTCAGTTGCAAAATACGGCCATTGTGTAAGTTGTACAATAACTACGCCTCCAGCCCTGCGATCGCATTGTTTACATAAATCAGAAATAAAACAGACAATAAGTCGGCGAAGTATAGCCTCAGTAAGAGCAAATATGATTCCTGCTATGCAGTAAAAATGTTGGACATTTATATAGGCGTGAGCTTCAATCCACCAAAAATTCTTGGATATCCTTGTCCTCGTCGTCCTCCTGCTGCTCCCTTCTCTTCTTTTCGTCTTGTTCCAGGGTCTTTCGGACCATCTGCCTTTGTCGCTTTCGTGCCTTCTTGCCCCAGTTCGCATCCGCAGCCGTAGATTTCTCCTCTTCGGTATCGGTATCCTCGGGAATCTTGACATTCCCACGCAGAGCATTCGGGCTCAGGACTGCTTCCTTCTCTTTCTTCGCTTTGTGTTCGTTCATTGCCTTTTCATGTGCCTCCTTCTGCATTTTGATTCCGAGGTTGACAAAATAAGGACGGACAAGCAGGTACGCTCCAACAGCTGCCACAATTCGAATCCAATTTCGGAGATCCATCCCATCGAACATATGAGTGGCATTTCGGTAGAGGTTGTGGGCCCCGGCGAACACCATGTTGATTATGAAGTCGGCCATGTCTGCGGTTCAAGGACTAGACCTAACCTTAGAATTTGAGAAAGTAGACGTTCAACTTGATGGGTATCGTGAGAATGTTATGTATCGGTGGAGTTGTAGAGATTCGCTCCAGTAAGACGACCGCTTTGTTTTGACTTGGAGTGGTAATCGTAGGTAGTGTGAAGGTAGACCTGGTACGAAGAAGGCTCTGGACGAATTCTGGTACTGTCAATTGACCGACGTCGATTGTGAGCGGTTTCAGTACGTGGCCGACAGGAAGGAAAAACTCCCCGAACTTTTTATTTCACCTTATCTGGAAAACACGGAACTTACAATTTTAGCTTCCGACGTCGCGCTGGTTGTCGGTTCTAGTTCGGCAAACGCGGTTTCCCTTCTATCGACGCGTCTAGCAGATCTATCGACTTGCTATTTCACAATATCAACAGATTTCTCAACCCAGTAACAGCAATCTATATCACTGAACCCACTACTTTTCACAATGCCTCAAGAGATGGATGGAGATCTCCAAGAAGTAAGTTGTAGCTCCGTAATCTGACACTATATTCTGACGACAACTCCTCATGGCAGAGGCTCAAGGCAGCTCTATGGTTTTCGATCGGAAAAATTGTGGATGAAGAGTCAATTCGCCTCAACTCAAATGCTACAAACCAATTCATAGGCGCCTTGACGGAAATGGTGTGGGCCCAGATCGGTATGTTCAAAGCCAAGAATACTCGCAGAGGGATTTCTCTCTGACTAGAACAGAAAATGTCACGATGGATCTTGAGAGCTTCGCACGACATGCTGGACGAACAACCATAACGACTGACGACGTTCTACTCATTACAAGAAGAAACGATGCCTTGTATGATATCATGAAAGATTTCATAGACAAGGAGAAGGCCAAGTCGGCGAAAAACAAGGAAAGAAACCGTGCAAACAAATGATTGTTGTCCTTTGTGTTTCCGAGGTGCAATTCTATCCATAGGTAGAGCCAAATGGAAGATGATGATTGGACCTCAGCGTTACATTGAGCTGGCACTAGCCCTTAACGGTACAGCATGAGGCGGGGATGGGTGCGGGGTAAGCACTAATGGAATGTGCACCCCTTTACCAGACTATTCGCAACAAGAACGGGTACTAAACGCCAAACTGTCCTGAATACCTTATCATTCAGCTGATAAAGGTCGATTCAAGAAGGAGATACGGAGTTTGGATCAAGTTAAGATGTCTGACACCCACCCAGCACTGTCGCAAGTCCTGCGTACTCCAGAGCTTCTCGACCACATTCTATCGTACCTGCCTCAATCATGTCTTCTATTAAACATCACGCGTGTGTGCAAGGCCTGGAACGCAGCGCTCTCTTCACCCACACTTCGGAGAGCTCTAGGGTTTCGATCGGACCCCAGGGTCAAGTCCATATCGTGGCCGGAGCTTCTCGAGAGACGATTTAGTCTCTTCTATCAGCTACCGCCCGAATTGACGCTGTCCGATGCAAGCAGTCTGAAGACACTGCCCTGGACGCAATGCCCCGATGTGTTTAACAGAGCTGATGCTAGCTGGCGTCGAATGCTCGTCTTTCAACCTGCCTGCACTCGATTTGAGATTACTCAAGTGGTTGCGCAACGCACTGGAATTTGGCGCCAGAAATGTGTAATCAACTGCGAAGATGGTATCAGGATGGGAATGCTGTGGGATATCGTCCAAAAATGGTGTTCAAAGCGAAACCATTGGTTTATGATGGATGGCCATTTTGAACCTCTGGATAATCTCTCATCAGACACCGAGTCAACCGACAACGAAGACCATACGTCCGAACCAAGATCGCCTTCGTTGATTTTAAAATGCCATAGGACGTGGCATTACGGCGGTACTCCTCTTCTTGAGGATAGCTGGATCAGTAAAGCAAGGGAGAACATCTGCTTAGACTTTCGGCCGGTTGAAGAGTAGAACGGGCATCGTTGCATATAGGGCTTTTCATTCATTCACATGGGCGTTGGAACTTACTTGGGGGTGTTTTATACGATACCAGGTCATTTGGCCCGGACGGTTACATGTCACTCCACGACAGTGTTATTAATACTTCTCACGGCTGGCTAGTTGAAGCGTTGTACTCTAGACCGTTATACATCCTATACAGGAGAGGCATCTGTTTATGTCTATTAGTATTGGACAAAGGAAGTTAGCAGAAGAGTTACTTGTATTGAAATTTCAGGCTATGTTCCGAAAACCGTGTCTATTTTTCTAAATTCCGACTCCACGCAAGACAAGTGGCTATGCATATTTGTTCAAAAACGAGTTCTAAGACCGACGCCGACAACGACCACGATTGAGACAATTAAACAGATTCAGACCCAGATACCTTTTTCTTCATTCCTCCCTGAACTTCTTCTACGCCGAGCTCGCTGGCTCTCGATTTTCCGGATATTTGAGGGAAGCAGTAGCCTGGATGGAACGCTGTGAGGCAAAGGACCGCAATAACAATCATACTACAGCAAGTTAGCTACCTATCAACAGCGGACCTTGGAGGGAGACTAAAACTTACAATCCTTCCATAACCATGAACCCCGCCTCGTCACGCATAATGGGGTTTGCCCAACCTCCCACCATCTCCGCAATCCTGTAGAGACACCTCCCAAAAATCGTCACGAAGGCCACTGTGACACCCAGACAGAACAATTTGAACGGTTTCTTTGCTGCCAACGCCTTCGCATCTGCCGGTACCTCATCCCACGACCTTCTCGTGCGCACAAAATAGTCAATCACCAACGCCGCAAAGAAGATGAGCGTTGCAACCTGCCACACAATTCCCGCAATCATGAGATCCGTTCCCTTATCTCTCAATCCCTCATCATCACCCGCGCTGGCAGCAATTCCACCGCCTATCGCCTGCAACAACAGCGAGACGAAATCGAAAGTAATGAACATTCCCGTATACCATCGCACAGGGATCCGCGATTTTTCTGTACCGAATGTCTGCACCATGCGCTGTAAGGTTATGTACACGCCAGCAACGATAAACGAGGGCGAGAAGATCAGGCAGGATATCTGGATCTGGAAACCTATGGTGGACCAGGGGTTGTGGTTCATGAGAACCCGCCCTATATAGCCGGTTACTTCTCCCAGGCAGCCGATGGTAATGGCGAGGCTGTAAAAATAGGTTTTGTAGCGGACGAGGAGGGCGAGATGGATGAGGGAGAAGAGCGCGAAGTAGGAGAGGAAGAAGCCATTGAAGCCGAGCGATGGCGTGTACCCATAGATAGTGTATTCAACGGGGCAGGCGGGAGTGATAGATGTGCAGTTTTGATCCGGCATTGTGGAGGTTTGATGGTGGTGCAGAAAAGGGAGAGCAAATATGTAGTTGATCCACTATCGTGAAGCAAATATCTTTGAAGGACTTTTTAGAATGTATTGACAGGCGCTGAAGATAATGATTTCCATAATAATGAACTTCCATACTGATCATTATATACAAAACCTCCATAAAGAACCAAGCAAAAAGACCAGTATACCAAGGTAAGGAGCATCCAGCCGCTTACCATGCCTCGCATTCCTACGCAAATAACGCGCGAGAAACGGTATAAATTTCGTCCGAATAACTTCTCGTCCGCAAACAGATTCAAGCTAAGCCTCTGTTCGGAAAGTTGATTGAACGTGCTCAAAACGTGGCTTTCCCCATAACGGCCGTAATTCTCGTTTACGCTTTTGTGAATGGAGAGAAAGGATTGTTGGGCTTACTCGAACAGGTACGGCCGTAGGACATTTTAAGCGAATGCGTGTCCGAGAGTTGAAAACCAATCAGATGGCTGCAAATGCGGTAAGTCGGCGTGATGACGCTTCGACTTCTCAACGTTGCAGTTTGGGGATGTCAAAATGCTGGCTGTCAATCTCGTTTTAGCTGTCGATCTTCGTAAGGCGGCTTAGGTTAGCTCGGATTAGATTGATTCCGAGTGTTTGGTGCTTGGGTATGGGGCTGTGTTGTCAAAAAAGAGGATGGGAGAATAGGAAGCGTGGGGGAAATAGACGAGAAATCGGGTGGAAACACGAAACGCGGCGTTTTGTTCTGGCGCTCTCGACCCTACAGTCCTTTCAAGCCAGCTACAAGGCTGGGGCTGTTCGTTCATATTTGCGAAATCCCCAAAGTCCATCTCTCTCTAGTATTAAGGAAGCTTGCAATCTTCAATCGTCACGTACGGCGACCGAATGTCAAGTCGGCGCAACACACTCGTAGACACCAAATCGCAGGCGGTAGAATTCGGGCGGGTAGAGTTCAGATGATTAAGTTGATTTGCTAATTCGACATCTAGCTATACTAAGTACATGCATACCTCCATGTGCGATGGACAGCTATCGGTTCCAGAATCGCTCTACAGCATCGAAGACAGGCCCGAGCCGTTTCCCCTCGACAACTATCCATCGCTGCACCACAGCTGCGACTATCACCATCGCCCACCGAGTCTCGTGTGTCTGGAGCTTGCCTATGCACCCATAGTATCTATCCTTAGATATGAGGGACCCGCATCCAATTCCCCAAAGAGGTTACGAGAGACTCCATGGCACAACTTGCTTGGGCGCAGTCGGCGCCAGAGATATCCTGCTTTTCATGGTCGACATCGACTTGTTCCGCGTCCTCATTTTCTTCTTGCATGTCCACATCTATCTCGAGAGATCCACGATCCAGCATGATCTCCCACTCTCCTTCGGTGCCTAGACGTAGAGCAAGCGCGAGATCCGATATTTCAGGTTTCCTTTGAGCGATGATTCGACTAGTGAAGGTATCGACAAACATGTTTTCCATCTCCTCGAACCCTTCGTTACAGAGCGCTTTGCCTGCTAAACGAAGCAACAAGGACGATTCTTCAACTTCTTTTCCACCAAAGTTGCGTTCATATGTTGCGGGATGGCTGAGCTCCAAAACACAGTCCGATATCCAGAACAGCTTCTTAAGAACATCTTGATAATAACTAAACATATCCGATCTGATTCCAGGCAAGAAGCATCTGGCAACAACATCCGATCCAACGAGGACGATTCTTCGACCCTGCTTGTAGCTTTTCTCAAGCTCCGCGAGCAACTTATCATGTCTCCCTCCCCACTTGCGGTCGCCAGTTCTTCTGAACATGCCATCAGCATGGAAGACGAGCCCCCGTTCCTGGTTGTGCACGTCGATTGCGATATCAATCCAGACCTCATCGAGGGGGGGCGAGTCCGCTTGGCCGAGCAAGCTAGTGTCGAGTGCTGTGATTGTCACGAGCTCCACTTCATCACCGTGTTCGCCGTGGACCATGCTGACAATATCAATGGAGACAAGAATCGCGCCGTCGATGCGGTTCTGGAAAAGTTCGTTGATCTTCTTGAGGGCTTCTCCTGCTGGAGCCCATGGAAGCGGATAGCTGACTGCTTTCATCGACACGTTGGTTGTTGCTTCCGTGCACATGTTGGTCGCTGGTTCTGGTTCCACCAGCTGCAATGCATCCAGGGCTTTCATGGTGTCCTCGAAGGAGGTATCCTGCGGTCCTGGCTCCATAGCCATGTTCGTGTCCATGTTGATATCCATGATGGAAAGGTGAGGCTTGTTTTTATTCGTTTCGAAAATTGCTTGACTGCTGTAATTGATCCTCGTGTGAAGCATGATGACTCCCACTCAGTTACTCCCAGATTGTGACCACGTCTGTCCAAGCTGAAGAAAAATATCTTTGAAATGTGCGATACGATGGTATGTATAAAACCATCACACTGCGCCAAAACTGCCGTACCTGACTTGCTGGGTTGTTGGTTCAGATTTTGGAGACCGATGATTGATCCAACCACAAGCAGCATGCGGTAGTGTCGTGCGGGAGCTAATTATTTCATTTCTGAACAATTCGGGTATTTCTCCCTCTCCTTGAACGGATCCGTGACCGGCGATTGTGGCTTTAGGGAGCTGATTTTACGTCACTGGAAGAGATGTAGTTGAGATTGATCACAAGTTCACAGCATCGCACTTGCGTTCTCTTGTGAATACCATGCGTCCATGCCTTTTTCACTTCCTCATTCCCCTTTCTGTTATTTTAGTAGCGAGACTAGCGTAAACTCAATCGACAAGCGGCATGCTTGATCGAGCCTAAATTTCAAAATGCGGTCTTCGAAAATGGGAAAAGAGTAGTGCGATACGTGTATGAAACATGCATTAAGGAAATCGATTAACCAATGTACACTTAATAACATGGCTAGCACGTGGTAGAATACAAACGTAAACGTGCCTTATCCTCTACTTGAGCACTAAGTAATTTTTCCATTCTTTTTCGAAAACCTAAAAGACGAAAGCTTTTAGATCATGAAACCAGGCCAAATTTTCTCGGAGCACTAGAAACTAGTTAGGGTACTCCCATAGTCCATCGTCCAGTCTGGTCCCTTTGCAGCAACAAATTTGGTTAAAAAATCGTTTAACAGTTGTATTTCAGATCGCGATCTACGTCGTTCTCTAGACTTCACTTCCCGAGCTGTTCACGGCAAGCTACAGACCAAAACATGCGGCTCTGTGATACCTGCCACGTAGACCTTCTTTTTCTCTACATCATGCACCGCAATCGTTCCACCTGCCATAATGGCCCCATCATCCTCTATCATGATCTCCACCTCATAATTTTTCTCTTCCGATCCGTTTCCATCCTTCTCCTGTCTTTTTTTGACTCTTAAAACCGCTGAAGGAACGTCGATGCTTCTGTCATCTAAATTTGCCAACCACTTGTAAGTCTGGGGAATCCCAGCGACTATTATATCACCGTTCTTGTCCACACTCATATTATCCAATGGATACGGCGTTTTGATCTTGGTCACCAGTTCCAAGGTGGTGTCAGCGACGGAGAAGACCTGGATCTCAGGTGTGAAAGTAATAGGTACGTAAAGTAGACCGTCGGGCCCCAATCTTAGCCCGTTGGGACCGCGGAGGAAAGTCGAATATGCTATTTTGCAGCTGGAAGTAGCTGCATCGCAGAGTCCTATACTGCCGCCTCCGAGGAAAGGATCGAGTTCTCGTCGCTGGTGCCACATTAGTTCTCTTGAATGTGGACAGGAATTTTGAGGAAAGAGCTTACATATCCAACTTTATCACTGTGATCATTTGTAAATGCAAAAGCATCTTCACTAACCCACGCAACACGATTCGGAGTCTTTATCGTTTCGTCTGAATACGTCTTCACGTGCTTCAATGCGTGACTTCCAACCTTACTCACAAAGTGTTCAATCGTAGAATTTGCGCCAGATTTCTTGGGATTCAGCGCCTCGCCTGTAACGGGATCGAATGGTGGTCGATGATTAATGAGTATGAAGTGAAGAGAGTCGGTTTCCGGATCCACACGCACATCGAATCCATGAAGATTAAATGTCCCGTCTCCCTGATTCCCTGTGAAACCTTCCGGCTTCATCCACTGAAATCTCGACTCCAAAGATCCTGTACCCCAAGTGTCGAGCACAGCCATGCGATCGCGGAGGCCGCGTCCTGATGTGTTGAATCGATTACCTCTGTTTCCCCACCCGCCATTGTCAGTTATCCCACATCGTCACGTCTTTTCTTCACACATCTTCAAAAGAAATCCCAGATGCAATGAAAAGGGTTCACACACGCAGGAAGCCACTGGAACCGACTTTCTAGGTCGGAACATGCCAGATACAGATACCCCGTAGGCTCATGGAACCACGCATCTTCGCAAGCTTCTAAATCGGGGATATCTAGCTTTTCGCATGATACGTTGTATTTGTCGAGTGTGGTAAGGGAACGCCGGTAGCCGAGGACGTCGAAGAGGAGAGGGGAGATAACGAATTGATAGAGGGTGGAGAGAAGAATTAGGATGGCGCTGGTCAGGAGGGTTTTGGAGGGGAGGGTGGGCATGATGAGGGGATGAGGTTGGGAAGAGGATGGATGAGAAGTGGAATATTTGTAAAGACAGGTTGACGCGAGCGGGGTGGGGAGGGGCTCATATACGGTAGACGATAGAGGGGCGGGGGTCGGTGTTCTCGGAGAATACACAGGGTGGAATGTAAGCTTACCGAGGATAAAGACCGATGCGTTGTCAACTAGTATATACGAAGTATATCTAGCCAAATATCGCAATGTATCAAAAGTCGTCAATTAGAATAAGTCCAAATCTTATCTGATCCTGATCAATGTTGAAAATGACTATTTGTTACATGTTCTATTTGCAGATATCTCGCCTACGAAATTCTCCCTCCACCTGGCGAATTCCTTTTATTCCCTTACCTCTTAACTCGAGCAAATCGACTATCTAGGACCCGTTTTTACCTCTATTCTGTCTGGCAATGCTCTAGGAAGTGATTTTTTCTCTCGCGTTCGTCTATGATCTTATCGAAAAAAGAAAAAAATAGTGAACCTAGACCATGAATATCGATCACGCTCAGGTATGGCGACGCGGGACTGGCTTTGGAAATAACTTCCTAGATGTTCATTAAATATGGCATGAGTGCTAGGTCACTTATCGGCTCAGCTACGGAGGAAGTGTAGAGAGCATACTGATACATTTATCCCATCGGAACAAAATAGATCGGAAGCTTAAGAAAGCGATTATGAAAATCCAAAAACTTCTAATCAAATGCATTATCATTAAGTATATATATCTCTGCTCTGCTCTAGAGACTCTCATCCAACCTAACTGTCTCCCTTTCACCTTATCTAACATCTGGAAACCACCATATTAAATTATTCATTAGTTACGTCTCGATCCGCCACTCCTTTCTCTCCACATTTTCCTTCATCGTTAAACCATGGTACATTACTGAAGGCTAGTATTACTGCCTGGATTGAGAGTGCCTTGCAGACCCAAACAATTAGAGGCAACCTGATGATATACCTTACTCCTTACACGCCGGCTCACCCAAGGCATTTTGGAAAAGAAGCCTGGAGCGAAGCGCTGTTGGCCTCTTCACGAGCTTAACTGGGTCTGGCGCTGTCATCGAAGCCCTGACCCGGTTCGTTGGACAGCTTCTCCAAGCCTTCCGCGGTTGGCTGCAGGAGACCAGCAAGAAGTCCTCCTGCGGGGCTATCAGGACTAATCGAGGCATTAAACTCGGATGTGACGTGAGCCTTTGGAGGCGCAAGAGGATCCAAAGAACTGGACTCAGGATCCCGAGCTCCGAGGATAACGGAGACAGGTAGACCGTTTATCGTGAGTTCTCCATCCACATCTGTGTCCCTCTTCTGAACAACCAGTTAGAACAATAAACACTTTTTACAAAATTGACGGTGTGGTTTTTTGGCAGAATATAAGGATATGATAGATCTCTGTATATTAGGAGAGCGAGCTTACCGAGGCACCGACTGTACCTTTGTCTTCGTCATCAATAAGATTGGGACGACTAAGAAGATCATTGAGCTTATCATGATTAAGACCATTAAGAAGACCATAAAGGGCTTTAGGGATATCTGTAAGTTCGGGTTGAGGATCCTGATCGGGTTGATCGGGTTGATTGGGTTGATCGGATTGAGGATCCTGAGCAGAGATGGAGCCGTCTGATTCGGTAGTGATATCTTGAGTCCTATCTCTCTTCTGAATAACTAGTTAGAATAATAAACACTTTCTACAAAATTGACGGTGTGGTTTTTTGGCAGAATATAAGGATATGATATATCTCTGTATATTAGGAGAGCGAGCTTACCGAGGCACCGACTGCACCTTTGTCTTCGTCATCAATATGACTAAGAGGACTGGGAAGACCATTAAGACCACCATGACCACCAAAGCCAATATGAATATGAAGGCCACCGTTAAGTTTGGGTTGAGAATCCCGAGCGGAGATGGAGCTGTCTGATTCGGTAGTAATATCTTGAGTCCTATCTCTCTTCTGAATAACCAGTCAGCACGATGAACGATTTTTTGAGATTATCAGGCAGAATATCAAGATGTATGTGCACGCCGGAAGAGAGAGCTTACCGTGCTAGTGACTGAGGTTTTGGGGCTGGGGCTGGGGGGAGGGCGATGGAAAGGCCTCGTAGGGCCACGAGGTGCGATAGGATTGGGCGAAGGGTCCCGAGGAATGACTGGAAGTGAGGCGGCCAGTTGCAAGGTTGCAAGGCCGTATAGGAGAATGGTCGAACGCATCTTGATTCTTGATATGTGGAAGTGGCTGAGACTAATTACTGAAAGCAAATCAGAGGAGAAGTGAATGATGCTGAGTGTCGATGAACTGACAGCATCTACCACTTCTTATATATCCATTCCTTACGGTGTAAGGCGACAGCGACCATGTGTTGGTGAGACACACAGGCTACTTTATGGTATCGGATCTGCAGTGTGAAAGAGACACCGCTAGCGCGAGTCGCTGATCTACAGATCATCTTCATTCTGAGACTATTCGGTGATGCGACAGCAGGAGGAGGATGAATAGCAACAACAATAGAGAGGACATACACAAGGAGCTATGAACCCACAATGTCTCTTCATCACCACGGTGTGGTCTTGGCATGTTGAGTCATGAAAAGTACTGGGACACGGGATAGAAAGCACGGTTCAGAAAGATAATGCAGGGCAGGCTAGCGTACGCAGAAAAAAAGAAGCCGATTCAAAATACCCCGGGTTTTGCTCACACAAAAGATAACTTCAACTTGAGATTACAATTCGGGATACTCTATTTCAACAAGCCACAGGCTATTTCCTCGACCTTTCGGATTTTCAATTGCTTTTTCGTTTAAGTGCCCCCAATATTTTTCAGTGCTTTGAAGAACAGCTACAGCATATGTGTCAAGGGTGTCTCAGACATCCGTGCAGATCATGATCCAACATGGAAACGCCAGAAGCATATGTCATCACCGCCGTCTCGTCACAGGGCGATCTACGTGGCGCAATAATATCGGGTAGTCAGGAACGCTGCGGTACTGCTTCCCGCACGCAAGGTACCGTCCTCGCGGGATCACTTAATCTCATTTAAGCTTATGTGGGAGGGTCCTTAGTCCTCTGGAGGTGTGCGATGTGGGTATGATGTGGATGCTATGTGGATTATTGGCGGCGATCTGACACGGGAATCTCACTTAATAACGACGACCTGCGTTGCTCATTCAGAGGTTGTAGGGATGTATGAATGAGCGAATGGACCAAGAAAATCTATGACAACCCCTTTCCTCACACACATAGTCAAGGAAAGGTGGAGGTAATCGATGTATGAGAATGCTGAGAGCAAGAAACAATGAAACAGTGACGATATGAGGTTTTCGCTCTGAATTTCCTTCCGCTGCTATCAGCTTCTAAAACCTGAGATCTCTTGACCGCTGGATCGGAAAATCTGAGCATTTGTTAGGCCATACCGGCAGCCAATGAACTGGAGTATCAGCTGGGTGAAGAGAAAAAGTACAGTACAAAACCAGAGGCAAAATGAGGTAAAACAACTCCAGTCCTGCGGCCTTCAAACTTCGAAGCAAAGAGTAAAGTCGCCGACCTGTCCTGACATCTTTTTCGCATCGTCGTACAGCTTTGATACGAGGTAACGGATGTCTTGCTGTCTCTGCAACTATGTTGAGACCAACCACAAGAATGAGGTAACAAGTAAAGTAGACACAAGCAACCAAGTCTCAGCTGACCTCTCTCACAGCAAGTGAAACAAATCGTGCTCGTCTTTGATTTTGGAATATCACACAGCATGAGATACTTTTCTCGTTAGATAGTTTGGAAGAAGCTGTCATGTTGTTTATGCTTATTTCAACCAAGCTACGTTTCATCCGCTTGAACTAATCAAATTAACCAAACCATACACCCCACCCCCTTTCCCTTGAACTCCCAAAGAAAAATCCAGAATAAACGAGTGAACGCTTCCATCGCCTCCATCCAGTGGAAGAATGTACTATACTTCGTTTCTTTCTGACTATTCCCTAGACCCCGCCAACCAGCCAGTCCGCGATGAGAAGTCCACAACCCATTCCATACAATCCCGTCATGAAGCGTGCACTTTCTTCTGGGCGAGCGACCCCCACCCGCGCCAGAGACTTCATCCCAACTTTTTTTTGGTTCGGATTTTAGAATTCATTTTGGGTGCCAACGGCTGAGGAATGAATCGTTCGTTGGAAAGGTAAACAGAGAGAGATAGCTACGATCCACGTGTTAGCGATTCCCTGAGCATCAGACGACCAACTGGGCATCTCACCTTATATCAAGTGTATAGATATTCCATATACACCCGACAGAATCCTCCTCAGATCCTCCTTCACAGCGTTTTTGAAGAGAAACGAACAAACTCCGTCCTAGACAGATTCGCAACGTCATCTCTAGTAATAGCCTCTCGCTTAGATTCTCCTAACTTCCCCTCGAAGGATTTGAGGACTTTAGTTGGAGAAGGCATGTAGCGTGAATGGTTGTCTGTGTAGATGTATTGCACGGGAATGCGGGTGCCGCCGGTAGATGTAGCGTGGGAGTGGACGATCTGCTTGATGAGGCGGGTGCCGGTGGTGTCTAGCTTTGCTCTTTGCATTTTGATGGTTGTGGTAGTAGGTTAGAAAAGGGGTTGATATTGGAAATCAATCTAATTTGTACAGAAAAACGACGGTGGCTAGGAGATTTCTTAGGAAGTAGAGATATGAGACTGAACTGAATTGAAGAATGAATGAGCACTGTAGTTGCAGGAGAATGTTAATAGATATATACCTCAACTCGAGGACTCCGAAACTCAATCAGGCAATCCGACTCCGGGCCAGGAAGGAGCAAGTGGGGTAATAACGTTTGACTTGGGTTCTGACTGCCGAAACTCTTCTAACAGCCTATCGGTTTAATGGAACACGTGAGGTGAGATAAGCCGCACGTACGGAAAACGACTGTATCAGACAAGGCCCCCCACAGCTCTCATCTTATCTTGGAGGTTACAAACAATGTTTTGGAGTGGGCTGGGCGGATTGGCGTTCTTGGGGATTGTTATTTTTGTACTTGCCAATGCTTGGGACGTTCTAGCGTTGTGAGAGAAAGCTTGGGGGTCACAGCGTTGCCCCCGCGCTCGCGGACACTGCCGTGTGAACTAAAAACGCCCTTGTATCTACCGATCTTTACCGACCTTGCTCTAACCTATATTCTTACATATCTAAAATCTTGCAGCCATTTATATCCAGAGTTAGACCCTCTATCTAGTCTGACATCTGCCTCATAATTTTTCTTGGCCGGGCTTATTCTTCGTTGCTTTTTCGCTTCCCGTACGCTTCTACCGGTAGAAACTGCAGGGCAACTATCAGGCCTAATGCAACGAGAATCTCAAATATCCAAACGAAATAACCCCATAGAATTTGGTGCGTGGAGCCGTACGCGAAGATACTGGTGAAGAGAGCGGGAATCACTGTCCTAGCAGCGGAGACGGTAGCTAGTGAAATTGCATTCAAAGTGCCCAAAGTGTCAGAGGACGGTGATATATCGTTGATGACAAGTTGTCCACACGCTGTTTGATATTAGCAATCCACGTAGGGAGAACATTCAGGAGTGTCATCTAAAAAATACGTACTGAAGGCCATCGATACAGAAAGTCCTATGAACGTAAGACTTGGGTAGAGACACCAAAAAGCTGTTTCATAACCTTGACGGAGAAGGAAGTTCGCGAACGGACAGAGTGCAAAGAGAAATGGCCAGATGATCGAACAGATCCGTAACACTCCAACAGATCCGATACGCTTGTGCAGTGGTGGGAATACGGCAATCATCCAGAACGCTTGGGCGAACCCGGAACCAGCCATGAAGATAGAGATCAGCAAAGGTGAGAATTCAAGTCCGCCCCCAGAGACAGGAGTAAACAAAAACACAGTAATTACTGAAGTTGCGGTCAGTAATGCGCTGGACCAACTTAGGCTGAGAAAATATGAACATCGTACCTGATGTGTAGACTACTGACATGAGGTTCAGATGCCAAGACAGGTACACACAGCGCAGGACACCGGGAAAATTAAGAAGTTGTCTGATGGTCATTTTTTCCTGTGCTCCGGCCTTCGTATAGGATCTCGTTCCTAGAGTCTAGCATTTAGTCAGCTAGGGTGGTTCATGTGAGACCGACTCAGTTTATACTGACTTCCTTGATGAAGAATATAGCTACGAGCGCTGCGCTAAGTCCTAATAATCCATTGCATATCGTCGGTAATGCATAAGGAAAATCTTCAAAGAACTTGATACCACCGAATACAGAAGGATACTGTTTGGCTGGCTCAGACAGGGCGCCACCTTGATACTGCCTATCAGCGCCGTGGAGATGTTTGGACCAGATCACACATACCTATTAGGGGCCCAACCAGAATCCCAATATTTCCAGTCACTGAAAAGTAGCCGAAAGCTCTCGCCTGCGTTTTCGGGGTACTATTCTCCGAGATCATCGTCCTCACCGTACTTTTATATCGTCAGTTTCTGGTTAATATGACTGGGAATGTTACCTACACAATTGTCGCGGCGAAAAAGCCCGCGAGACATCTGAGAAGAATCAACTGCCAGATTGCCTGACCGAAACCGAGAACACCCGTAGCCAGACCAACTCCAGTCAACGAAATGATTAAGATAGGTTTCCTCCCAAACCTATCAGATGCTTGGCCCCAAGGAATCATCAACAGCATCTCCGCCAGGGAGAAGAGTGATGACTATCCGCCGTCAGAATTAATATTTCGTAAAGCAGTAATCAAAGCACGACTCACAACTAATCCGAAGTAGAAGCCCACCTCTTCCTTTTCTATGCCGCCAATCTCCCATATCATTTGGTTCAGGAATGCAAATACCGAAAAGAACGCAACCGGCTCCATGAGTCTAACATAGCATAAATACAGGATCTGGGCCACGGGCAAAGGTGTATCGTCGTCATCGTCATTTTCAGGTGCTTTTGGCGGTGTTGCGGTAAGGTCGAGCTGCAGCTCTGGTTCAGCCGCAGTTGGGACGGGTTCAGAAACAGGCGCAAGCAAAGGTTCCGTTTCATCAATTGCAGACGCGCCGTTGAGAGGTTTAACAGACGGCATCGTGTTTACTTGTCGCGATTCCCCAAGATGATGGAGAAAGATGGGGAACAAAGCGACGATTACAAATTGTGAGAGAATTTATAAGATTAGATTTTATTCTTAATGCCCATGTCACAAAACATAAATGCCGATCGAGGCACTAAATCAGCGCTAATCGTACAGTGTTTTCGGGCATCGAGCTTGGTCCATCAGAACCAAAAAGAAAAATACCTGAATCAACGATATGATATATAATTTGCTCTATTAGAAATTCGAGGTTCCACCAACAATTGTGTGTCGTTATTCATGTACCGCGGGCCAGATATGCCGGTGAGCTTACAGGTTCGATTAACATTAAAATGCCAAGCGAGCGACACCTTCATATCTTGGGGGCCAAGGTTACTTATGTACGCGTCATGGAATACTCCACTCGTGCTTCATTAATGCGAACGTACACTGAGTTGTGCTTGATTGATAAAGATAATTATAAATCTGAATACCATCAATTTGCTCAATGCTGCTCAGAGTGCCGTCGCCAGCAGTTCTGCTTGTGCAAAGGGTTCTTACATCAATTTACGCTGCAGAAACCACCTCTCAGAAAGGTCCATCGGTATATGGACAAGCATAACCCAGAGCCGCGCTTCCACTTCTGATATAGCATACCTTTTGCCGAGCACAAGCTGCCGTACTGCAGCTCTCCGTCATGTCTGAACTCTTCGTCTCCAAGAAATTGTACACTTCTACAATCGTGTTGTTTGCGAGCATATTTTCGGTAACACCATGCCAGAAAGCACCATCCAATGGTGCCGTAGCAGACAGCGTTGTGTTGGGATCATATATCTGGCGGGCATCGTATTCAAATTCCCAGATTGGCGTAGTCCATGAATTGGCGTTGGACATGTTGGCAAAATAAGTCTGATAATTGACGACAGAGAAAGTTACAGCGTCGACTTCGAGATTTACCCATCCTGCGTTGTTGCCGGTCAATGGAGTGATAGAGGGTCCGATGTATGCGACCTGGAGGGGTTGGTTGTAGTCGACCAAGGTGGTGTTGCGAATGACAGATGAATTATTAGATATAGTTGAGTTTGGTAGGTAATCGTAGTAGATCATCAATTGATCTTCGTGGGTATGTCCAAAGAATATTCCAGCAATAGTAGAGGGAGAGAAACGTGCAACTATGCTGTAGAATAAAGCCGTAGGGTTCGGAAGTGCGTTGTCGCCATCATAACCAGGTATGACATGGCCAATAATCCAAACACGTTGATCGATATCCTCGGATTTTTGTAGCTCATTCGCAAGGAATGTGAGAATCCCCGAGTTGTCCGGATTGGTCATATTGTAGTAGTTGAAGATGTTACCCGTGTACCAAAAGTCGGTATTTATAGAAATGATTTTGAGACCTTGCGAAGTGACAGTGGCATAGGCACCATAATGATTCGCCGCGTACTGAGCCGCAGTCTCGTCGATCCATCCATTGTCGAGCCACATGCTCGATAGAAGGTTGTAGTTCCACGAGAATGCATTGGTCTGACCGGTGGAATTGTTGATTGAATTTGGAGAGTTGAACGCTTCTGGGAGCGAATCATGGTTGCCAAGAGTCGCATAAATAGGGGAATTTTTCATCTGAGCTTTGAAAGTTTGATATGTTACCATCTCTTCATATTCCACATACGCTCTACTCAGTTGATCGTCGTTATCGTGGCTCACGATATCACCAGTGAAGATTGTGAAGTTAATATCGGATTTATTGATGAACTGGTCCATCGTAGAGAATGCCGAGAGAGCAAGATCTGGGGGGCTGTCGCAATAGAAATATCCAAAACGTGATGCTTGAATTGATGGGTTAATACTCGTTGTGTTCAGATCGGTATTCGTGGAGTACGGTCTGCAGCACAAGTATTGAGAGCAGTTGGCCTCGCTCCCAATGTCATATCGGGGATCAAGATGCCAATCTGAGAGATGTAGCACGTTGATGGTCTCATCTATGAAATGATCAGCGTCATGGTTAGATCAGGGAGAATTGGCCAAGACCTACTTGATGGGGATGGGGCTATCGTTTTGTTCGCTGGCTTCGGCTTGAAGTATGTAGACTCGTTGATGGGAATGGTTGGTGGTTGACAGCAAGTGTCCCAGACGTAAAAGCAATATCCTTGCATGTCATTTGTAGCCATGCTCATCCTAGCAAATAGCTGAGCAAGATACGGCCCTGTTCCGCCGATTCCGGCGTACTGCTCATAACAGGTTTGCGCATAGATACTGTCATATACTTTTGGGAATGCTTCACAAGCACGGATGAGTAGGTTCACAATCGTACTCACTGGCTGCGTGATGGCTGCCAGATGCATGACTTCAGTCCCAGCAATACATTTTGCACAATCTGTCGTAAGTCCATTTCCATTGGCAATAGCTAGGAGTTCGTTGAAGATATTGTCCTCGGCTTCCTGTTGACTTCTCTATGTTAGCGATTGAAGTGAAGATTCCAGGGGTCGTCTATACCCTAATGTCGGCAACGGGGCTGGGGCGGGAGACGTCTCATTATATGAGGGCACGGGACCACTGCCATTGTAATACAATGTCGGTCCGCCAGCAGCATTGGAAATAATGTTGGTAAGGGTCTGATTGAGTGCTTCAGAGCTCGACGGGATTGATCGTCGTCTGTGACCCTTATGTGCTGCCGTGAGCGACAGAAGGGATATGCCACACAAAAACGATTGGATACGCATGATTGTAGAGCGGTCGCGGCAGTCATACAGTATTCTCAACAATGCAAGATCAGAAATGTCGCTGGGAGAAAACGCATATATATATACTCATGCAGTACAGCCTGCTGGTAAACATGATGACGACTCCGATACTGCACGCATGTGGGTGCTGAGAAAATCGGACAATCGTAAGTTAACCAAAAGCTGGAAGGAAGGAAATACGAATTAGGAAGGTCGTTGGCCCGTACTTGGCAGATAGGTAGACGTTTGTCGGGGTGGGGAAATGTACTGGTTCACCCATCACAAATAAATTTATATCCGAGTCTATGTTTGCCATCTGCGTAGAGTTCGCGGGACCTGGATCTAGACTTCCATACACGTTGAGTTGAGGAGCGATAAGATTGGCTCACCGAGCCACTGGCCTATCATCTCCATTTCCATCTAGACGTCGATCATCTGCGTAGTCGCTACGTGGTAGAAATAGTCCGAACGAAGCAGCAAGCCATACCTTCAGTCGTGATTGATTGCTCTCCCTCTTAGTTCGGACTCGTCGAGAAGACGTCTGAATGAGAGCAAGACAATCCATACATGCCAAGTCTTGATATCCTCAAATTCTGGTAGGGGCTGGTACAGCGGGGTAATGGACCTAACCTGCTTGGGGTAAGCGCCCCGACTGCGCCAAGGGATCCGGACGAACCTCGTTTCCTCCCAAAATAAGCAAATATCCGGCTTCGCTTCTGAATTCTGCCCGTGAACCATTGCAACCACAAATATGGCGTTGAGATCAAATCGGCATCGTATCTCACCAAGGAGCTCCTACAGCCATGGCTGCCTTAAAGATCACTGATTTGCCTCCTGAGTTGTTGCACGAGATTATCTCGCATTCGCTGCCAGAAAGCTTCGCGAGCCTAGCTTCGACTTGCAAGAGAATCTACCTGCTATGCACACCTTTCATAGAGCATCACAAACACCGCCGTTACCTCTTCAAAAAGGCGAAGTACAAACGGATATGGACGAACGAAATTGCAGGACAAATCGAAACAGCATTTCAACTCATCACACGGATCGCTTTCGAACCTATAGTAGCGCGGTACATCATAGATGCAGACCTCAGTATGGACAGCTATCCCCCTCGAGCTGAACCCTCTGTGGCTGTACCGGATATTCACGATGGTGGACCTGTGGTTGCGCTTTTTGCTAGCAGTCCCTACCTGAGAGATGCAGGTCTGGACTGGAAGGAATACTACTGCTTGATGAAAGAGGAGCGTGGAGACGTTTCCTCTCACTACTCACAACATGCCGCAACTTTTCTTTTAACGCTTTTGCCGAACGTCAGGACTCTCACCCTACCAATATCATGGAAACCGGTCGAAAGTACAAATCGGATTCTAGATGTTATAGTTCGCAAAGCCCGGTTGTCGAATCACCTATGGAGCACGTCCAGTCTCAACCAAGTCACCATCTTTGAGCCGCTCAGGTTGACGACAGGCATTAGATCCCGATCTGATTTGGACCAGGCAATGCCTTTCCTAGCCTTGCCAAGAATGCGGTCGTTCCGTGGCTTCAGTATTGTGGCTGTAAGCAATACTCCCTTGTCATTCGCATCCATAAATCCGTATCTTCACTATGGTACATTTCTGGAAACAGTATCTTTTCCAAGTTCTTGTATCGACGAGGTAGCCATTGCCGAATTTCTCAGACATACCCCACATCTCAAGAAATTTAGGTACTCTCATGACACAAGGGACGAACTCACGAAATGGAACATCTGCGAGTTCGTCACGGCAATTGAACGCGAGGTAGGGAGTCACCTGGAGGAACTCTCTGTCTCTATTAGTAAGCCAGACGGAGCGGTTACACCCGGCAAGGCGTGTATGCGCGGCTTTAAATGCCTGCGGAAGCTTGAATTTCCACTTGAGATTGCCATCTGCAATCTCAATGACGCTGCTCGTCAATTGAACACGGCGAACGAAGATCTATCTTACGAAGGACTGGAGGGGTACGATTTGATCGACACCCTTGTGCCTGCTTCAGTAATTGTGCTATCATTACTATCGCGTGGACGAGATTGCCATGACAAGGCTCTGCAAGCTATGTTTCGTGGTTTCTCTGCTAAGAAGAGTTCTCGGTATCCCGTTCTTGCGGAACTCCGCATTTCACGCCCTGCGAGGCCACGCGCACACGCTTCCTACGAAGAAGAATGTAAGAAACTAGCTGGAGAGATGGAGAAGATAGGTGTGGTATTGCATGTAAATCCCTGGTCTCACGAGCGAATTGGCATATAGTAATAGGCAGATGACGAGCACCTGCTTGTCTTAAATGAAAGGGTTCAATCAGAGCAACCATTTCTGACGCGGCATTGAAGATCTAATTTTTCTGCCCGGAAATGACGACTCGCAAGCCTTCGAAGTCGAAGTCAACGACAATATCCTTAGCGCGGAAAGTGCAACAACACCAGGCGTGGGGTTTTTGGAAAGCACAAGGGCCTTCGACTCGACAACTCCGACCCTCCTTGCAGTTCAAATCTGTGTCACGATATGATATCTCCCCCAAGACAGCTCCGCGCTCGTAGCTTGCGGAACATGGAGCTTCGACGTAAATTTCCCCACATCCTCATACCCCTTCTTCGCGCCCCTCAACCGAGCCATTACACGACAGCATCAGCAAAAAAGGATCGCGCCGCGCCAGGTCCGAGCCCACAATTTACTCTTCAAGTCCGCCCTTATGCCATGCTAGAGCGTTGCTAGAGACCCAGCTCAGTCAAGAGGGTCATCTTCATACCGGTTGAGGCATGGCAGACGAATTCGAGCTGGTTGACCTTGCGCTCGACCTTCTTCTCATTCATGAAGGGGCAAGGAACCAGTAAGAGGTGGAGCAGGAGAAGGGTGAAAGTGGTAGTTACTTGTGGGATGAAGATGAGTGGTCACAGCTGGAGCTGACCATTTTGGTCTCAGTGGTAACAGTCGAAGGGGTCAATGGAAGCCCAAGGCAGGCCAGCCGAAGGAAGTCGCTTTTAAACCTCGAACCGTCTCCAGAGCCGAATCATAACGAGGCAGGAAGCCGAAGCGATCGTGACAGTAACGAGGAGCTGAACAGCACGGATTCGGATGGGGATGATCAGAGGCAACAAATTGCTTCTAAGCGGGAGCAGACGTCCTCTTTTCACGATAGCGCAACACGCAAGAAGCATCGGCGCGGTCTTCAGCAGAGCCCTTCCCGCCACCGTTGACCTCTTTCCGAACCACATCGTCACTATCACAAATTGCACGTGCTTCTCGACCAGTGTTCACTGAGTCGCTGCGAGCTCGAGGTTCAAGTGCCGATTGCCTTCACCAGCGCTGTCTATTACTCAAAACATAGATATAGTGATATCACCAAACGACTCTATCACTGGCTACTCACCCAAAGTTACCCCACCAACCCTGACCGAGATCACGTTCCGTCCGCACTCTGCACACTGCTACTCCTTTATGGCGACGATCCGGGACGGTTATGACGGGCAAGGGATCTCTCTCGGTCAGGTTGCCCAGCTCATCGCAAGTATCGGCCATACGGGGAAGATTGATGACTTCACCATGAAGTCGATGGAGCATAATTCGTACCTCTTGACTGGCTTCAGCTAGCATACGTCGTCACATCTCTCGCTTGGTGGAGCAATCCTATCCACTCCCACGGGAGCAGGTCGTGGTCACGTCGATGCTGTGCGTACCTGGGTCCACGAAGGCAGAGCCGTTGATGCCGGGGGCTCTGCATTGCGAATGAGTGAGCCATCAAGCCGCAATTACGAGAGGAAAGAGAGGCAAATCCAAAAGCGGGTTTGTAAGCCAGGCGTGAGGGTCAGGCTTTAGTTGAGAATCGAGTGAGCTCTATATCACAAGCCTGACATTAATTTCTTTCATTCAGTTCATACAGTTCAGCCAGTTCAATGATTGCGCAAAATTTCATCTTTGCCATCTCCATATCTTGTGTGCTGGATGCTGGCCAAAACCGACTTTTGTTTCCCGTCACGAGACCACGGAGGAACCGCAGCAATTGAACCCTTGTAAAATCATCATCAAATCATTGTGCTATGGTAGAAATAGGGATAAGGTTTTTTCGTTACGATTTAGCTCATGCAATGGATATTGTACAACAGGTGGGATTCACGGTCGGAAATGACCTTCAGCCCAATCGCGGATACGGTTAAAGTTCCGACAAGTGTGAGGCTCTTTCCAATCGGCCACTACTCTGCCAGCATCATCTGACCAACTGAAAACCATGGGGGTGAGGTCCCCATGGCACTGTACAGTCTGCCTGAGATAGTCGATGCAGTGGTCTATAGTTGCAATCAGCGGCGCTGTTCTGTGCGAGGGATATTGACATATTGCATTACTCACCAACGTGCATCCTGTGGATTCTGTGGCTTTCCTTCTCCTGATAATAATCCGGGTCTAAAGCCTTCCTTACTTTATTCTAAACCCGTGTCAGTCGTCCTGCTAGGTACATTCAAGGAATCGCAAGTCCTAGACATTTACTCACCACACAATGAAGGGTATGCATCACATCGAGACTTTACTTCGTCAGCCTTCATTAGACAGAATTGGGAAAGGTGCTAAACTTACGCAACTTCGTAGTTGCCATGGTCATCTTTCCAAGTCCGTCCGACCATACTTGAGGCTTCGTCTCCAACAAGGTTCATATATTGACCTACAACCAGTTAGTTACATATAGCATTCATGACATCTACTTACTTACCCTTGAGTAGTCGATTCCATGCTGAATCAATCTCTGGTGAGGGTGGTCCGACATACTGAGGCTGCCCTTCGATGGTTTCTCGGTACAATGTCCCGTTCTTGTGAAAGTGAAGACCGCCGGTGAAACGAACAGTTTCGCTGGCAAGTACACTTTTTATTGGATCTTTGAAATACCGTATGGTTAGCTGGTGGTCTGAGGTATTACTGGGATACACAGATATACCTAACTCGGTAGTGAAGCCTTTGAGGAAACCACTGTTAATGTAGGCGTGTGCGAGACGACCATGTAGCACAAACAGGGCGATAATCAGGATTGGAAAGAGAGCAAACGAAAATAATGAAGTGAAGTAGAATGACCTAGAAACCGATACAGTTGAAGAATAGCTGCTTCGCACTGGAGATCGATTACCGTTGTCGGAGCCGTCTTCAACAGAGACATACTTTGCTGTATTTTCGGGCCATAAGGATTTCATGAACGACATCTTCGCAACGGAAAATTTGATGAGAAGTTCGCTGATGAATAGCTGGTGTATGGGTGGGAGACGTTGATGTTGGGGATAGAAGGTATTTCCTGTATCGAAACCGGAGAATCTTTGCAAAGGAATTCCGTGGCGGTACAATGATTGAAAGCTCAACTTAGATTAATGACACTTCGAGCGGGGTTTCAGGAGCGTGCCCGCATAATGTCACCGGAGGCACGAGTATCGGATGGCAACTTATTCCATTGAATCGTTCTGGGCGAAAAGTCAAAATAAGACGCCACATCGGAGACATAAGCAGACGCTGACGATTTTCGAAACTATGGAGTGACTCTGGTTTCGGTCGTCGGTGAAGGGAATACAAGATGTGCGAGTCCCACTTGAAACCCTCTTCCGTGCTATCTTTCTACGAATAAAAGTTAAACTTTGGGTGGTAAGACACGTGAATATATTTACCTTTATTTTTCGGGAGGGATAGTACGACCGTAGATCGCTCAGCTATTATGTCCCCTTCTTGAATAAAGGTTAAATTAACCTTTATTCATGGGTAGGGATAGTATACTGTAGTACACCCAAACCCCTTGTAGAGACCCTAGATGCCCCTGTATAGAACAAGACTAATTACATTCTAGAATACTATCCCTCATCGAGGCCCAATGAAATAAGGTTAATTGTTGGCAAGTTACTTGGCAGCTAGTATAAGTTCTCAGCCAAGAAAGTTCTTAGAATGAAGATTTTAACCTTTGTTAAGGCCTGATTCTGAGTAATTAGGGGATTGGAAGTTGATAAGGTACGGAATAATCGAGTTCCCCAGCCCCTTCGTGACATGCTTAGTTCGTCGAGTGAGTTATAATTTCTACGGATTCTTCGGGAAGTGGACACTGGCAAAGAAGTGTCTCGAGTCATAACAGAAGTTACCGTCAGGACTCAGAAGTGTCCTCATCCACATTCTCTGAGAGCCCGCTTTGCTGTTCTATTGCAGTGGATGATCTCCAATCGCTCCTATTGCATTCTACCTACCGTCCAAAAAATCCATCACCTAGAAGAATCAAAAGCTTGCTAAAGCTCCTATCGACCACGCCAAACCCTTCAATAATATGGCTTTTCAAGATACAGATGAATGCAACGTCCCCATGCTCAGCGAAGAGGAAGATGAAAAGTCGATTCCTTTTACTACCTCACCGCAACCACAACGTCGGCGTAAGATTTGTTCTATCCTACTCATCGGCCTCGCTACGAGCGTCCTCTTTGCACTTTCAGTCACTTGGGCTTCGCAGTTCATCGTCCTGCCTACCCATAGCCATACTCAACACATCATCAAAAGCCCCTGCGGAAACTCGTCCAGCGAAGCGAAAGCCCGTGGATGTCATTTTGACGTGCTTTCATTCTGCTGGGTCCCAGAGCAGTGCTTTGATCGGGAGCTGACAGAAAAGTTCCGCAAGGCCGGGCCGTGGGTGTTCTACACCGATCAGAACAAGACTGCATCGGTCACTGAAGAGCAATTCGGCTCCGATACGCAGCCCGTTTACCTCACCAACAAGTTACACAAGACGCATTGTGCCTACAACATTCTCAGATTTCACAAAGCACTGACGGAAGGTCGAATGGTTCATAAGGAAGATGTCTTGACCCACACGGAGCACTGTTCGCATGTCTTGACGAGAGTCAACGATCCGGATGATATTGAGGTTAGGGCAAAGATTCAATACCCGGATTGCGGTCACTTCTCGAAGGACTTTCCGGGGAAAGCAAAGGACGGTGGACATACCCACCATAATGGACACTCGAACATGAGATAGTGCTCTTTAATATCTTAGATAGCTCCATAGAATACCTGTAGATACAGCTGCTAAAATGAAACCATACTGTTAGTATGCTGTAACTCATGTTTATGGCTGCTTTTGCCTACCGATTTGGATGTTTGTTGTGCTGTCTTTTCTAGGCGAGGAAAGAAAGATTATGTAAATATTGGCGCATGAATAATGGCAAAGAGCTATTCTTTCCGAAAAATTGCTCAAATTCTTGTCCGCTGGTTTGCCATGAAGGTGTTCTTTTCTTTCGGCCGTGCGTCGTAGTTTTGTACTTAGTGATATTTCATTTTCTAGAGTAAAACTTAAAAGGAGTATGCCATAGGACGTGTTTCAAATTGCGCCAAGAACTTGCAGATGGAGTACTCGATTCAGAATTCTAGCTACTCTTTCGTCAATCGAAAAAACTACAAGCAATTCTTCTTCTCAATCGGTCACCTTCCAACTTTTGGGTAGGGCTCTCTCTGGCTGCTTTGACCATGCTAGCAAGGCATCAAAATCGTTACAAACATGCATGACCCCATGATCAGCCACACGGTGGGGATCTCCTTCAATATGTCCTTCAGCTGTAGAATCAGCAAAACACATCAAAGCCTGCCTGACGTAGTTGAAACAATGCGCCTTGTGCTCTTCCCATGTCAACGTTACCCCGCTGTGGTAGCCTGGCAATTCTTCTTTGGGAACTCCGGCAGCGAGAAGAACAAAGTCCTCGAGTATAGATGTCTGTCAAGAGAGGTTAGAAGTCTGAAGTGAAGTCTCGGGAACGGGAAAATGGCTTACTAGACAATGAATTTGATGGAAAGCGGAAATTTCAAACAGATCTCCTGCAAAGAGCTTTTGAGGTCCGCTGCCATCATACGGCGTGGCTCGCACGAACGCTAAGGGTTTCCGAATTAGACATGTGCATCACGTTGGATAGTTGTCATGGAAGTTTTACCATGAGAGAGACTCTGCCAAGAGCTAAGAGTTTGATTGAATAGACCCCGATCATTGAATGCATCAGCAGTTATCTGGTACTGATCTGGGCCAGAGGGTTTGGGAACCCCCCTTGAGCTAACATCTGTTTTTGAGGTCAGTAACATTCGAGAGATCAGGATAATTCACACGGCAATGAAGACTTACCATGGGGTACGAAATGATTGTAATCACTTCCTGCCGGCCAAACCTGCCAACTACCGGCGCCGGCTTTGCTGGTGTCATTCCTCAAAATAAGACCAGTCGTCCCAAGTAGGCAGACAATGAGAATAACCTCAAGACAACAACGAAGAATCTGAATGCGGGAAAAGGAATTTTCACGATCAGACTTCCGGTCTAGCCTGCCAGTGAATATTCCATTTTCTGTATCGTCGTCTGACGACGAATTGCGTCCAAGTAGCTTGTTGCCTTCCATGTAGAGTAAATAAAGGAGTACTGCCGTATTAGGGGTGATTTTGACAAATATGAGAAGGAGCAGAGAAGAGAAGTGAATCGGGATAGCTTACGATTCGAGAGAAATGCATAGTGTGGAGTGCTCTTGAGAGCGTTAATGTTAGTAGGTAGTACGGAACACTTACATTACTCGGGGGAAAGTAGCAGCGAGGTTCACTTGAACCCTTGCGAGTCGATTAAAGTTTGGCATCCGGATTTCGGGAATCCTGGGATTACCCGTACTTCAAGATAATTTAATAAGCTTTAATTGATCATGTAAGCATACAAAAGTACGTTGATTTAAGTTTCTGTTAACTCTTTCACGTAAAGCACCGAAAAGTGCGAAAATGCGGAATGTAAACCTTAAATCAGGAATGAGACAACGGCCATCTCCCTCCGTGGATGTCAGTGGCAGGACTAAACCTAAACCTCTCGACGTGTCCAGATATTCAGCCCCACCTTTTTCCCGCCGACAGCGGGGAGCCCCGCATGTAGCGTACGCATATCCCCAGTCCCATTAGAATGGAGATTCCGCCAGAAAACGGCACTTCCGGCAACCGCCCGAACTGTTAACTCGTCGACGGCCTTGCAATCAACAAACTTGCACCATCTTTTATCCTCGACGTCCCAGTCTATTGAGATCTTAGGAAAACGGGTCCCGCAATTGGAGCACTCTACATCGAGGACGGCGAAAAAAGTGGTCTCCCTGTTCGTTGTCTGATTTCTTGCGGCAGGGTTGGTGGCCCAATCGTAGTGGTTCGTGTATTGCTGTCCTTCTAGATACCGTGTAGCTTGCAGGCTCTCCATCATCTCAAGGTCGACGTAACCCTGATACTCTGAAGCCCTGGACCTAACGCATTGGACGACAGGATCGTCCGAAGGCAGATATGCAGTGGAACTGGTTCGCTCCTGTCTAGCTACAGACCGCCCATCAGTTCCGATGGCACGAGAGGGTCGGAAATTAGACTGTCTGCACGACTCATTAACACTATCCACCTGGATTTGCTATCGAAACCATGACTTACGCCACTTGGAGCAGGTGATTAGCCTCTCGAGGAGTGATAAAGTTCTCGATGTGTTGGATGAGTGGATCATACGACAAGGTGCGGACAATATAGCGTGGTTGCGGGCAAGAGTTACCGCCAAAGAAGCTGGGCATCGTTATGGATCGTGAAACAGCGGAGAATACTGCAGCAAGGAGAGCCACAATAAAAGATATGTAAAAGATTTGCCTAAAAGCCATTTTGTGTAGAGAAGGGTGTGCTAATATTAAGAAGGCCTCGACAAAATCCCGAATTCCGAATGTGAATCACAAAGAATTGATACACTTTTGCTACATGATGATACCGACAGATATCTGATTCGCTTTATATGCTCGATGGTAATACAATGTCATAAGACAAGGGATGCCAAGTTCCAACATTGAGATACGCAAAGGACTAAAAAATTGTGAAACAATTTCTGAGATTTCAAGTTTGCCAAGCTCCAAGACTCTCGAACTCCTTCAAGGAGACGTACTATCCCTTCCCATTAATATATTTAAACTTTTTATGCGAGGCCCCACCTAAAAATAAACATTTATTCATGGAGAGGGATAGTCATATTGACTTTTCCTCTGTAGCTGGAGGAATAATACTCCGTAGGCCGACTCTCCGAGTCATGTTTCCCTGCAGCTGATACTATTATGGGGACATCACTTCATAGTACGAAGAGGTGGTCGATATGCTCTGAAACTTTGTCTATCAGAGGGGGTTGTACGGCTTTCGTCTTGAGGTAATATCGCCAGAACGCCTTGATATGCTCTACAGTGGTACACCGGTGATATACTTTGCATTACAAGTAGACTAGCACTAGCAACGGATGTACCTGACACTGTCGAATCAACTAACTCAAGTAGTGATACGGTGATATAGTCTTTATGATAGCTCTGAACTCAGCTAGATTAGGCTAGCAGCTCTAGCGGTGGTCCCTTTACAGGGCTAGTTGAGTATTGAACTGCTGTATCCTAATAGACCTATTCGTATACCATTATCGCCTTGATGAGTAAAGCATCTGGAGGCCTTAGCTAGCATAGTTGGTATGGATCATACAGTGATCGCTGAAACTTTGCAGCCGGTCAAGAAAAGCATCACTCTTCGGCCGAGCGATGTAGTTAACAAAGCAGGCTCAACACGATGCGGTCGCTCCGTGGAAAAGTCTAATAGACAACAATACTTAAACCTGCTTCTGCCCGCCATTCCACCAGTCTCAGACAACTCACAAGTCACATATTATCAAACGCCTTGCATTTTCATCTTTCAACTCAACATAAATTTCACTCAAGCCATCATGCAGATCCTCAAAATCACCGCCATTCTTGCCTTTGCGGCCACCTTTTCTGCCGCCGCCCCTGGTGCAAAGCTCAACGCTGTTACGAAGCGTCAAACCACTGAGTTTGGCCCATACCCCGAGGATGACTATGCCAACAGCAAGCGCCAGACCACCGAGTTTGGCCCATACCCTGAGGACGACTATGCAAACAAAAAGCGTCAAACTACCGAATTCGGTCCATACCCCGAGGACGACTATTCAAACAAAAAGCGTCAGACTACCGAATTCGGCCCTTACCCAGAGGACGACTATGCCAACAGCAAGCGCCAGACCACCGAGTTTGGCCCATACCCTGAGGACGACTATTCAAACAAAAAGCGTCAGACTACCGAATTCGGCCCTTACCCAGAGGACGACTATGCCAACAGCAAGCGCCAAACCACCGAATTCGGTCCATACCCTGAGGATGACTATGCAAACAAAAAGGAGTAACGTAAGAGATCTATGCACTTTTCGTTTCCGCAAGAATGAACTTCAAGACTAACACTTTAAATCGGTAGCTTCCTTTGTCCAAACGACGAGACCAACAGAAGTCGAAACCAAAGCTGGCAACTAATGCTTCCTGGCCGATACCTTGGGTTTCGCCACTATATCCACCCTCCATCTGGAGTTGTTTGATATATCGGGAATATCTTCATATTCGTACTTAGCAACAATTGACAACTTCGAAATACTTCTTTCTTGTACCTGGCCTACAATTCCATATGAAGTGATTTTGATCTGATATGAGTATTTACTGAATGCTCGAAAACTTGAAAGTGATAATCATCGGTGTGATTGCAAAACAAAATCAAGTAAACTAACTTGTTGTCTGTCAATTCCACAGTTCAGCAGGGGAGATGACTCTGCCCGACTTTGTGGCGGGAAACTTTCAGCTGAATGTCTAACTTCATAACCTTGACACTTGCTTGCGGGGTAGCCGTGAGGGGCGATTGGACCGACGCCACTCAGCTCTTGAGAGTTACAAACCTGCCTTAAGAAAGCTGTGGAACAAGTGCTGTGCTGTGGAAGAGCTTTGATACTGCTTATCACATGACATGCATGCCCCTTTTCAGCTCGGCTAGCTTCTGGAACGATTGCTGCTGACACACTTCTTCAGCCTTCACTCCTTGAATACACCACCAAGTAGTACCTCCTTCAAAAGGTAAGGCTGCATCCTTTATGCCGGTGACCTGGCGGCGATGACCGGTCGATACTGATTGAGGTGCTGATTTGGTCCGGATGAGAGTATAGAAGCATCAAAGTTTGCAGAGTATATACAAAGGAAGTTATCAGATGCACTGTATCCAAGCTTGTAGGACAGTCCTATTCATCTGCCCGCGGTCTGTAGACTGAGGTCGTTGTTCATACTCAAGCTTGCCAGCCACGCTATTTCCTGGTAGGTCAAACTATTTTTAAGGTATACTTAGCGAATATACAAGCATGCCAGTAGTACAATATCCTAGGGCGTACCTAAAATAGTGTGGATGCTAAGAACAGTAGTTCAGTGAGCTTAACCTCTAGCTAAGGATAACTTCATTCTAGTTTAGCCATTGGACTGCCAATACAAACTGGTTAGCCGTGCCGATTGGTACGGTATCGAAACATAAGGAAATGGCGACGTGTATCGTAAGAGTATGGTTTTGTAGATGCATACTATGCTCTAGATGCATTCGACAGACCAGGAGGCCAGGACTACCCTGGACTTGCCCTTCGATATGCCTCCTATCTAGAGGCGCTTAGTCGAGACAATAGTAAAGCTCCCGGAAACGACCTTAGAGAAAGAGCTTCACCGGCGCAACGCTACTATCAATGCGGTCGCTGCCTACTGCAACTTCAAAGAGGCGGGAGTAGCTACCCAACCGTGTGGGAGGCCGGCTGCGGGGAGGGCAAGTCCGCTGCTGTCAAAGGAGACCATCCCACAGCTGAGAGCCGCGGAAGCCAAGAACCAAGCGCTAAGTATCGCTGTGGTATTGGTGTTTACAGAAGAGACTAACCATCTGCTTCCTCTGCTTAGGGGAGCAAAGATTACCATTTGACAAGCGCACCAAATCGTTTGCGAGTCCAAGAGACTTGACAAAACACTTCAAGCGGAAGCATTTGTCTAACATTAAAGAAAGAGATCGAATTGGGCGCAAGGTCGAACTTGACTCCGGAAAGCTGTAGCTCGACCTCATTAACGGGTCTCTAGGTCCCACTTGCTTTGAATTTGCTTCAAAAGTGCCGATCTTTTGCCGCTGCCTGGAATTGAAGATCTCATGGCCTAAGATTCGGAGCCTCTTTGTGGGCCAAACGCCTCGCGTACGAAAGACCGAAACAGCAGGCGAAGGCAATGAAACCTAAGTATCTTTCATACCGAGATACTCCTTCGTGAACGCGCACGTGAATTCGATCAGAATCCGATGGGGCCTGCAATTGGGGTCTCGAAGTAGAGTCAAAACAATGTGACGGTACCGGAGGCACAGCAGTGCCGAAGGTCGATTTCTAGAGAAAGCAGCCAGGTGGTGGAAGAGAGCGAGTTGGATGCGGTGACGGCGGTGCGCATACGTCTTCTTCGTCGTGGTCAAGTTGTTCTCGAGTGCTCCTGCAAGATACTCGACATAAATTGCTGTCTTCTCGCGCTTCTTCTTTGTCAGGTCCTGTTTCTTCGCCAGCTTCCTCAGGGTCTGATAAAGTCGCGAACATTTAGCCTCCTACTTGCGCTCATTCGGACAGCATTCAGTGGACAGATGAGAAGTGCTCTTTACCCGATGCGTTTGATGGTTCGTCTTACCCTTGATCTTCTCACCAGTGGCCCGTTCGTATACGAGGCCGAAGATCTTCCAGTATGTCCCGAGGATGTTGGCCGACTTGATGCCTGCAAGGCTGCTCCTACCCTTCTTCCGAGGTTGATATAACATGCATTCAAAGTAGGCCTTGAGTGTGCGGCGAGAGATTGCTTGCATTACCCCATCTACTTGCAGTACCTTGAAGTGTCAGGCCGACTATTTGACAGCTGAAGACAGCAGACAAAAAGAGAATAGGGCCCCACATCGACTGAACTAGTCCCCGATCATATCGCGGAGGAGGATACTGTTATCGCTGTAGTCCTCATCTTTATCCTCGGATCCGGCAGATTTATCCTCTTAATCGAGGTAGTACTCTGGCGGGTAGGCGTTACTATCTCCAGCCATCCACTCCAGACCGAGCAGATCTTCCTTGTCTCCATCGCCTCCTTCGACATCGGTATCGGCGTACGGCTCATGTTGTTGTCGGTCTCCTCTTGCACATTCTCTATATCGAAGCAACTCTCGATGTTTGATCTGTCGCTATCAAAAGCGGAGGAAGAAGAGCTAGACTCGGACGAATCATTATGCGCTTGTCCCTGTTCCTTTTCCTCAAGTTGTTTGGAATGAGCGTTTCGTTAGTAGGTGATATCCGTCCGGTGACTTCGGTTCGGGAACTGTCTTTATATATGCCGCGCGCGATTATCATTCGCTGATGATACTGTAATATATGAAATTTGATTTGAGTTAACTACTAGCATATGCCTGTTAGCCAACCGCTCATCTCGAACGTTGAAGATCTGTAAAAAGAACACCCAATTGGGGCACCCACTTCTTTTGCCCGTTTACCAAATTTGCCAATCTGAATTGTGACCTCATCACTCCGTGTTGAGGTTGTTCTGGACTGGATGGACGCATAGCCTACTGCGCGGTCCGATTCCGTAAGAGGAAATGTGCGGATGCATCTCCACATAAACTGCCGGCATTGAGACAGTGATGGAACGGTTGCAGGTCTATGACACCTAGCACTCTATCTGCTACTCTGTTCGCTCACCTGTCGTACCTCGAACAAGAAGCCGGTTCGACCTCATGGGTGCATGGCTGTAAGACGAATTTTCCGAATCATCGTGGTTCAAGCCAAGATACCCCGGATCTTGGCTGCGACGGAAATAGCAAGTCCAAAATCCGAACCACGCGACTCAGCCAATCACCGTTGAGTCCGCTTTTCAAGCACTTCTCGTCCCGCGACGTTTCTTCTTACCTGGTTTCCGATGGAGGTGCCGGCAATGAGATCATGATAAATAGATTTCGAGCAAGACATCATGCACAAGTATCAATCTCTCATATGTCATTTCTTTCCTATCTCCAGTGGTAATTGTATATATATGTGATCCCTCAGCTTAGGTATCGTATACATTTTTAATAATTAATTCTCTCATATTTCTCTCCTTCATCATGTCAGACCCAAATAACCCAAATATCAAAAGCAGGAACACTCCACAATGGGCTCTGTACCAGAGAGATATGTTTTGGAGAGACAACGAAGGGGAGCTTCCACCATTTAGTACCGAACCGGGAGATCTCGAAGATTTAGCCAAGGAAACCTTGTCGAAAGGTGGGTGGTAAGTCTCATTTTGTTTACCAAGACTTCCATTTTCGCTCTGATATTGCGAGAGTCGCACCATGTCAATTGAGTATTGCATCTCGAGACCTGGTTCCATAGCAATGATACTGCCATTATATCGCCTAACCATCGCCTGATTAGGTACTATGCATCCTCAAATGCTGGCCAGTCCTACACCCATCTCGCGAACCGACAGGCCTTCTACCGACATCGCATTGTTCCTCGAATGCTCGTTGACACAAACAAACGCGATACGAAAACCGAAATATTTGGCCACAAAGTGAGCGCGCCAATTGGCTTTGCGCCAATCGGTATAAACAAGATCTACAACCCTCAAGGTGAAATTCCGGTCGCCAAGGTTGCCAAAGAGCTCAATCTACCATACTGCCTGTCTACTGCAGGCTCGACTTCGATAGAAGAGGTTGGAGAGGCCAATGGTGCAGGACCACGATTCTTCCAGCTATATTCACCCCACGATGACGAATTGACCTTGAGCTTGTTGCAGAGAGCGCACGATAGTGGGTTTACGGCATGCATCTGGACATTAGACACATGGCAATTGGCTTGGAGACATTATGACACGGCGAACTCAAACTATGCCCCTTACCACGGGCTTCAATACGCAGACCTTGGAGCCTCTGATCCTGTCTTCCAGAAGAGACTGAAGGAAGCCGGCATTGACCCAAAGAAAGAATCGAACAAAGCTGGTGCTATGTGGATTGATAATGTCTGGCATGGTCGCGCATACTCTTGGGAGAAGCTGCCCTGGATGATGGAGCAGTGGAAGAGAATCAGTGGCGGTAAACCTTTCTGTCTTAAAGGTATTCAACATGTGGCAGACGCAAAGAAAGCTGTTGAGATGGGTGTTGATGGAATTGTCGTGAGTAATCACGCCGGCCGCCAAGTCGACGGAGCTTGCGCGAGTTTGGACGCTTTAGAAAAAATCGTTGATGGTAAGCAATAACCTTATTGTCCTTACAGCATAGCTCACGGACTCCTTTTCCACCTTTCCACGTTTCAATTAGTGCATCAATTAACTTCTCCTAGCTGTTGGTGACAAAACTTACATCATGTTCGATTCCGGTGTCAGAGGAGCATCTGATGTCTTCAAAGCTTTGGCCCTTGGAGCAAAGTTCGTGTTTGTTGGAAGACTCTGGGTTTGGGGACTGAGTATCAAGGGTGAACTTGGAGTGAGACACGTCATGAAGGCTCTGCTGGCTGAATTCGATATCCTGATGAACGTATCTGGGTATCAGAGCGTGGATCAGATCAACCGGGACAGCATTCAGAGCCTTCCCAATTCTGCTAACATGATTTCTGTACGATCTAAACTATGATGGCCGCTAATAGAATTTTGTCATGTATAATATATAATTTGACAATAAACATACAAGAATTAGATTTTACCATTCAATAATTTCTCTTCAGGAGCAAAGTCTTCGCTGCGCTGGTAAAAGTCTGGTGAATTCATTGCTAAGAACACTCCTTCATCGAGGGGTAACCCGGTGCCCCGGTGCCCCGCACTCGAGCCTGATCGGTAGGTGAATTTTATATTCACACCACCCATTGATACAACGCTTTGCATAACTGACTTTAAAAACCTTAAATTTTAAAAACATCGATTTTCCAAAATCGCTATTAATCCCACTCTGTACCCTCAATTAACTCAACAACCACGTACTGGATTATAATTATATTTGATCGCAAGATTAATTACTATAGTATCTATCATTTAAAAAAAAGTATAACATCTCTAGGGGCGTAGAAAGTGATCTCAAATTTGAAGGGCAAATATTCAACTTTGGGTTCAGTTTTCTGAACCTCGGCTCAACGAAAATCACTTTTTCTCACTTTTTCTCACTTTTTCTCACTTTTTCTCGCTTTTTCTCGCTTTTTCTCACTTTTTAATAATTATTGAAAAATTTATTTATTTTATAAGATAAATTAAAAAAGAGATAAGATCTGAGTAGACCTCGAAGAGAGCTTTAAAATCAACTAGCATTTATCATTATAGGCCTAATATTGCAAAAGTAATTAAAGAAACAAGGTTTTTGAAAGAGTGATATTTTTAAAATCGATGTTTTTAAAAAATTAAGGTTTTTAAAGCCAGTTATGCAAAGCGTTGTAACGCATCTTGCCGGCAGGCGTGCCGAGCTCGGTGTCAATTGTCACGACCATTTCAAGCTATAATATCTTAGACGCAGGAGTGGTTGGAGCTGACTCTGCTGGGTAAATATCTCCAATTTCCTATCCACCTCATCTTCAGTGCCGCCGTGTTTATCTTTCTTCTGTTCGTTGCCTTTCACATTCAATGAATGCGTTAACCTCATCTTGATTGCCACCATGTCGCGCAGTATATCCGTAGAAGAAGTGTCTCAACACAACCAGCTCTCAGACCTATGGATTGTAGTAGAAAACACAGTATATGATTTAACAGATTTTGCACCTGAACATCCGGGTGGCGCAAGCAGTTTGTCTATCTCCCATCATCAATTCAATCTGCAATTAACTTGGAAACTAGTAATCCTTAAATATGCCGGTCGAGATGCTACCCAAGCTTACGCCGAAGTTCATGCCTCCTCTCTTATAGCCTCAACTCTGCCTGCCTCGAAGGTTGTCGGGACTCTCGACCTCTCATCGATTACAGACGAATGGATTAAACCCCCACCCGAAGTCTCCTCAACGAATGCTCCCGACTCCAAACCCCCTCTTGACACCCTTATAAGTACACATGATTTCGTTGCTGCGGCGGAAATAATACTTACTCCAAAGACATGGGCTTTCTACTCCTCGGCCGCTACAGATCTAATCACAAAGGGTAGGAATACCTCGGCGTATGCAGAGATTGGTCTCCGACCAAGGATATTGAGGAATGTGAAGGATGTCAATACGCAAATTACTATGCTGGGCCAGCAATTAGATGTGCCATTCTTTTGCTCGCCAGCAGCGATGGCGAAATTGGTGCATCCGCGAGGAGAACAGGAACTGGCGCGGGGATTGAAGTCCGTGGGCTCGGCAATGTGCGTGAGTACAAATGCCAGTTTCCCAATTGCCGAAATATTCGAGAGCATTTCCCAAGGGCCTTCACATGCGTCGACTGGAAGGGACCTTCCAATCTTTTTCCAACTCTATGTTGACAAGGAGAGAGAGAAATCCGCGAGGCTCCTCAAACATATGGAAACTCTGGGAGTCAAAGCAATTTTTGTTACTGTCGATGCGCCCGTGCCAGGAAAGCGGGAAGCTGATGAAAGAGTAAAAGCCGACGAGACAATGTCTACTCCTATGAGTGGCGCAAAGGCTAAGAATGATAAAAAGGGTGGCGCGCTAGGGAGAATTATGGGGGGCTACATTGATGCTACTCTTTCCTGGTCTGATATCGCCTGGTTGCGACGATGTACCAAGCTGCCTATCTTACTCAAGGGGGTACAGACTTCTTTAGATGCAAAGATAGCAATGGAGCACGGTATAGATGGGATCTTGGTGAGCAACCATGGTGGTAGAAGTCTAGATACTAGCCCGCCTTCCATACTGGTACTCCTCGAGTTGCAGAAGAACGCGCCAGAGGTATTTGACAAAATGGAAGTTCTGATCGATGGTGGAATTATGAGGGGCACTGATATATTCAAAGCATTATGCTTGGGAGCTAAAGCAGTAGGCATTGGAAGAGGGTTTCTTTTTGCCCTAGGCTGGGGTCATGAAGGGGTGGAGAAATATGCCGAGAGTAAGTTTTGTCTAGGGCAGGCGCTTCATTTTGGGATTTTTTGCTGACAATTCATAGTTCTAAAGGATGAGCTGGAGACGACGATGAGGATGATGGGAGTAACTGATCTCTCACAAGTTCATCCTGGGATGTTGAATACAAGAGCGGTGGATCACTTAATTCCAGATGCTGGGGAGGACCATCCGTATGCGAAATGGAGGCCGAAAGCAAGAATATAACATTTAGCCATTGGAGGCATAACTTGCCGTACTTGCCACGCCTACTTGATCTCTGACCTACCTTCGCCAGTACAATTCGCAGTTTCCTGATCCGGAAACTCGCCCCAATTACCGGGGATTGCACTGATTGCTGGCAATTTTTATTCCCGGGCCCGTTCCTACTGGCACTCCTCTGTGGACTTATCTCAGTCACTTATCGCGGGGACCCCGCACCTTACCTAGGTAGAACATTCTCAACCCGGAAATTCTGTTTTCTAAAATGCGTCGTTTTGTTCAGTATTCTGTGTGATTGTAGTTGTATGATGAAGACTTTCCACTCCTTACGCAGATTGGCTCGAGGAAGCGGCGTTTACCCGAGAATAGCAAAGAGAACATTAGTCGGCGCAGCGCAAAGAAGAAAAGCTACGACAACGGCGGGAGGTGGGTTGATTTACCCGATTGTAGACCATAAGTATGAGTAAGTCCTTTCTATCCATGTAGATATCGGTCCGAAGTCAAGGATATAGCTAATCGTGTAAAATTAAGCGCAATTGTCGTCGGCGCTGGAGGAGCAGGACTACGAGCTGCGGTAGGATTAGCAGAGTCCGGTCTAGAGACGGCTTGTATCAGCAAATTGGTAAGAGATATTTCCCATACACGAGTTTACGGAATCATTTTCGAAGAATTACACAGATTGCTATCCAAAATGCCAAATGAATTTCACGGTGTAGATCGCCCAGCCATCGTTACTAATTATGGAGGGGGATAGTTTCCCACAAGATCACACACCGTTGCAGCCCAAGGTGGTATCAATGCAGCACTAGGAAACATCACTGAAGGTAAAACATACACAGTGGTATCCTGGATGCAGACAAGATGCTAAACAAAGGACAGATGACTGGCGTTGGCACATGTATGATACCGTTAAAGGCAGCGACTGGCTCGGAGACCAAGATGCCATTCATTACATGACACGGGAAGCCCCAAAAGCTGTCTATGAGCTTGAGAACTATGGCATGGCATTCTCCCGCACCTCCGATGGACGGATTTACCAGCGAGCCTTGGGCGGACAGTCTCTCAAATATGGTGAAGGGGGGCAGGCATACCGGACAGCATGTGCAGAAGACCGAACTGGTCATGCAATGCTCCATACACTGTACGGACAGAGTCTTAAACATGATACTAATTTCTTTATTGAGTATTTTGCTCTAGATCTATTGATGGTGGATGGCAATTGTGTGGGGGTGTTGTGCCTGAGCATGGAAGATGGAACTCTGCATAGAATGTTCGCAAAAAATACTGTATTGGCTACCGGGGGGTATGGAAGAGCGTATTTTTCCTGCACGAGTGCGCATACCTCGACTGGGGATGGTAATGCGATGGTTTCGAGAGCTGGGTTGCCCAATCAGGACATGGAGTTTGTGCAATTCCATCCATCAGGGATTTATGGTGCCGGGGTGTTGATCACTGAGGGGGCCAGGGGCGAGGGAGGGTACTTGCTGAATGGAGAAGGGGAAAGATTCATGGAAAGGTATGCACCTACTGCGAAAGATCTCGCAAGCAGAGATGTGGTAAGCAGATCTATGAATCTAGAGATCAAGGAGGGAAGAGGTTGTGGACCGGACAAAGACCATATCTATCTACAGCTGTCACATCTCCCTCCGGAAGTAATACGCGAAAGACTTCCGGGGATTGCGGAGACTGCGGCGATATTTTCTGGCATCGATATCACGAAACAACCAATTCCCGTACTTCCAACAGTGCATTATTGTATGGGTGGCGTGCCTACAAATTACAAAGGACAAGTCATTTCCATCTCGGAGGACGGCAAAGAGAAAGTCGTACCGGGGTTATATGCTGCAGGCGAATCAGCCTGCGTTTCTGTGCATGGTGCAAACCGGCTTGGGGCGAACTCTCTCCTTGACATTGTGGTCTTTGGTCGTGCAGCAGCCCTTCATATCGCTGAGAACAACGACAAAGGTGCACCACACCTCCAAGTGCCTTCGAATATTGGCTCGTCAACACTACATGATCTTGACCATATCCGGACAGCAGACGGCGACGTACCTTCGTCGAAACTCAGACTAGATATGCAAAAAGCAATGCAAGCTGATGTATCCGTCTTTCGCACCGGAGACTCTCTGTCGACTGGGTATGCGAAGATTCAGCGAGTGGAGAAAGAGTTTCGAGAAAGACTCAAGGTAACCGATAGAAGCCTGGTCTGGAATAGCGATCTGATTGAAACCCTGGAGATGAGGAATCTGATAACGTGCGCGAGTCAGTCGGCGAAGAGTGCATTGGAGAGAAAGGAAAGTAGAGGGAGCCATGCTCGGGAAGACTGGCCGGAAAGGGACGATGCAAAGTGGATGAAGCACAGTCTAACCTGGCAGGGAAGGGAAGGCGAAGACGTGAAAGTCGGATACAGAGACGTTGTCATGAAGACCTTGGACGAAGAGGAATGCAAGAGTGTGCCGCCGAAGAAGAGATCATACTAGGGTATACAGATCGCTCGAGCTCGGTGTTAGATCTTGTAGTCAGTTGCGCATCGTCTGACGAACTGCAGATGAGTTGTGAATTAACTTTGCTCAAAACATATGTTCAGACGACAAGATAACCTTTCTGCACTTCGAACACATCGTCATAGCTCACGGTATTCTTCCCACGCAGCAGTGCATGATCGCGAATCCGATACAACATATAAGATATCTAATACATGTCCGTGCAAATGTCATGTAAGATTGACAGCTGCATCTGCAAAACATCATACAACGTCAGCACTCAATGTCTTACGATTTAGCGTGAACCTTCTTAGCAGACAGCACTCGGACAGTGGGCCGTGTTTGGCCAAAAAGTATGCCGTTAACGGCCCATATGTTTACTTTTTCCACCTTATCGTGCTGTGCTTCGGACGGCTGAATCGGCACCCTGTACCAAGAGGTATGCGATCGGACCGTTGTGGTGGATTTGCTTTTTCCATATGTAGCCCGGCAGAGCGTTTCGTACTCCAAGCGTTCCGATATCGCCTGAGTGCTTTCTGAACAATAGGATAATTGCCGTTCAATGATTCCAAAGATCGATTGTTTTTGATTGTTGGGCCAATCTCGCCCCAATACCAACCCCAACAGCGCAATGTCCGTAGTTTGGTTATGATTTCCAGAAACATGTAGGTGTGCTTGGCCTTTTCCATATGCAGTCATTTTAGAGAAAATTCGCAAGCATGTGGTGGTTTGGATCTAGTAGACTGATGCATCATGTACTTTACTGCATTGATCTATTGTGTTCTTAATTGCTTTTTCGGATTGGCGCATCCAAATATTCAATTTTCTCACGTCTCATGCATCCATATCCAGCAACACTCCAGGATGTATTGGGGTCTGTCGTGCACCATCTTGAGCACAATGGATGGCACTTGTCATCGCCTCCCGCTCGCTCGCTCGGATAACCTTCTGTGCCGTTTGCCGACAGCAAAGAATGCGACAACCACACACTTTAAGTTTCCTAGATCCGAACTTTAGATCTCATCACACCCTGCGGGAAACTTTCCGAGTCCGCAGCGCTGCACACCTTTTCGGGGTTTAATATAAGCCCGCTTCTGCTTTTCAGCCCACGTCGTGCCTTATTGGTCGCTTACTCACATCGTCTCCTGGAAGAGGCAGATGGTCCGAGCGTGCAGCCCTCGGGCTCCCCCTCTCCCTGGGACCACCCTTTCATCCGCGAATATCCCCTTGCCCCCTCTACAATTGTGGCTAAAAACACGTCATGTTCCTATCTAAGAACATCGAACACGCTTAATAGAGCACGGTGCATCCAGTAGTATCACCCAGATTATGCTCAGATGTGCATCTGGCCCCGCTCGGATGGTCCCGAAGGTTTCCTTTGTATGATCTATCACTCGGGCTAAGCTATCGCCGATTCTGAGATCGATGCTGGGACGACCGTGGCTTTGAGCGTTGGCAGCTTAGCATGGACCCCCATCACCTTTCTGATCGGAAGGCTTGCTGCGTTAAATATCCAGGTAGTGACCCCCGAATGCACACACACCATGCGGAGAAGTGTTTTCGCGCTTCGCAGTATAGAGCTGGAAATATTCTCGAGCTAGCTCAAGTAACAATGGTTGAGTGAGGGTACTTACTCGTTCTTGCTTGCTCCTTTTTCCTAAGTACATACATACTTTCCGCTACAGTTTGAGCTCCCTCCTCCTCGTTCTCTTCCCGTGTCTTGTCTTGTCTATTACATATACAAAACGAATGTAGCCTTGGACTCTGTGAGCGAGGCCGTATGCAATAAAGAAGATAATGCGACTCCCACCACCAGAAGTCATCGCTTCTTGGCCCGCGCCAAACTATATCAATCCAGAAAAACACGGAAATGCCGTGATCATCGTCGACGCGGTATTCTTCCCACTGGCGCTTTTGATCCTCCTCATCCGCATATATACACGAATTCGCATATCGAAGAGTTTTGGACTCGATGACTGGCTCATTGTTGCTGCTATGGTACTGTAATTCATCACCAATCCTTGAATGGTTGAACTGATGTTTGGAAATAGTTCCCCACGACGGGCTTCGCGGTTGCGGCTCTGCTGTCGGAGACGACTTTGCAGTGGGATAGACATATTTGGGATGTACCATACAACAGGATAACATCCGGTCTACAATTCGTCATGATCACGCAAATCATATTTACCCTGTCACAAACACTCACCAAGTGCTCTATGCTGGCACTGATATATCGCATTATGTCAAATGGAAAGCGATTCAAACGAGCCACGATTGCAGCCACAGCCTTAATCACCGGGCAGGGTTTAATATTCATCATTGTCGTAATATTCCAATGTCGGCAAGTTAATTCAAGTTCATCTCTCTCCTGCTCGGCTCCCCAAATTCAATGAACGACGAACTAACCGAACAACCAGACCACCCTCTCACTACTGGACTTTGACGTTCCAACCGCAAACCGAATGCATCAACCAAGTCGTACACCTTGCCTTTGCAGGCGGCTTCAACACTCTCACCGACCTCGTCGTCGTTCTCTTCCCCGTTCCCACCGTGCTCAAACTCCAACTCCCCCGCCGTCAACGCATCATCGTCGTTCTTCTCTTCGCCGCCGGCCTGCTCGTCTGCGTCGCCGGTGCGGTCCGAACCTACTACACCTACATCGACACCGCCGATCCAGACACGACGTGGAATACTTACTATGTATGGGTGACCAGCTGCATTGAGCTCTACGTTGGAATCGTAAGGCCCCTCCTTCCTTCCTCTCCCCGCATCCGCACCAGCCACTAACGAAACAAAAAGATCGGCGCATCCATCCCCGCCACCAAACCCTTCTTCAAACGCTACCTCCCGCGTCTCCTCGACTCCACCTTCATCTCCACCCGCAGCAACACCCACTATGCCATCTCCGACACCGACAAAAGCCCCTTCTCCGCATCCGCATCCGCGACGAACACCAACACAAGCGGATCCCGTTCGCGACCGCCGTCGCATATGGATGTTGAGCTTGGGACCATCACGTCGCCGCCGCAAGTGGCCGTGAGGAGGATGTCGAGGAATCTCGATGCGATTGAAGAGGTGCGGGGGAGCGATAGTAGTATTTCGACCTTTTTGGACGGGGTGGGGGGTGGGGGCGGAGAACGGATGGAAGAAGTAGATGGTGGGGTGGGGAGTTTAGGGAGTGACGGGACGATTGATATGAGGAGTGGGGGGTCAAATGAAGATTTAATTGAGGAAATGGATATTGCAGTGAGTCCGCCAATCGCCTTCTCATTCACCAGTACTTTCATGCTAACACGTGTAGGCTCTCTCACATTTCCCGCATCCCAGTATGATTCCTCGGTGATGAATGTAGGCACTTGAAAGTTTGGGTTTCCGGCGTTGAACTGGTAGATGTATGAGTCGGAGAAAGGAAAGAATATACCAATGGTCGGCGACAGCCGCGGATAAATTTAGTTCTCTGTTTTGTAGCATAGTGTAGTAGAACTGTAAACCATCAGTTCTTTTATTTCACAGAAGTCCTTGGTATACTAGCAGCGAGCGTGCAGAAAGAGACATCTCTAGAGGAACACTAAGTGCCTCGTAGGCAACGTACCGCATCTCCTTAACGCGTATACAAGGAAGATGAGCAATATATATAACTTCAAAGGTCGTCCTTAATTGCCGCCGACGGTAATGAAGCAGTTCCCTTCTGTTACTTCACCGATGAACCGCATAACCTCCCCAATTCTAATACATATCAAGGACGCAGCTCCTCCCTAAATTTAACTCCATAGGTTGGTGGCTAGGCAGACGCAAATACCTACACGCGGTAGTTTCGAAGCATACGAGCTAAGGCAGACTGATTTCAGTGCCACAAGATCCTCATGGAGCATCTTCTTGGAGAACAGACTCAGAACTATTCATTCTACATCGGCTGCCCAATATGAATGGCCGAAATTTTGTCCCAATGTATGTGGGAAGACGCGTACATTCGGACAGACTCTTCTCGCAATCCAAAAAGGCCACAACCTATGCTAAGACGCCGATATAGAACACTAGTTTCATCACCTACGTCGAAAGCATGGATCATGTTTGAGGTTCCAATATGGGTCCGCGGAGATGTTGCTCTCGCATCTCCAAGATGCACACGAAAAAGCCTTTTCTTTGGATAACCTTCATCATCGGCATGTGTGCACTTACAAGACAGAAGCCTCATAAGTAAAGGACAGGCAATTAGTCCAAATCCGGGGCGATGATGTGTAGCGCTGAAAATATTGTGCGATACGTGAAAGCAGGTTCTTTTGAAGGTCACTACATTGATAGCATTATGTATTCGGCAGCCTTGTCCTTCGTCATGCTTACAGTAGGATGCTAGAACAAATGTTCCAGAACAGCCCTATCAGGATATGGTCACACGATCAAAGCTTCCCCTGCCCCATGCAGTCTTCGCTGGTTGGGACGGTTAGTTTTCAAGAAGGAAGAACGATTGTAGCAAGTTATGGCTAATATGCACATGCAGGCTTCATACATTTTATAAGTCATACTAGACTGAGTATCAAGAAGGTTGGAGCTTCAGGAATGTGGCCCACTTCTCTGATCCCACCTCGCTAAGAGTATCAAATATCTGGTGAAAATCGCCGAGATTGAGATGAATTTTGATATATGTAAGGAGACGCAGTACAAATTTTGAAGGAATAAAGATAGGAAGGTTGCTTATTCTCGCCACCCACGTAATCATCATACTTGGAGGGCAAGGAAGTAGAAGTAGAGTACCGCAAGTACATGTCAAAGCAGGTATCTGTGTAAGAGACTGTTCATAAATGGCCTTTTGCAATATATACAATAGGACATAGAATGAATTTTGGAGCGGTTGTCAAAATAAACATGTTTCAAGCAGTAGGACAAGCAAATTTCGGAGGAAAAAGATGACGATCCAAGGCTTGCCGAATTCTGCGGTTGAAATCGCAAGACTAACTTTCCGGACGACCACGAGATCTCGCGCCAAATATGTGATTACTGATACGACAGAAGCAGTTTCGAAGGACGTGTGTAGTGTACAAAGCCTTTTGGTCGAATAATAACACTCAGATGTGCTATTTGAACAATCATGGAAACATGGCTGCACTACAGAAACAGAATAGTATGGCCAAGATAAAGTTTAATATGATTGATGAGCTTGTATTACATATTCAGACTGTTCCCCTAGATCGTAAGTTCTTGTGTCGGGCAGAAACTGGGTCTAGACCAAAATGTATATGATTCATCTGAGGCAGGGCGATGATAGATAGCGTGGAAATAGTCAGGACCGCAGTGCATACTGAATTGTTGCAATTTTTGAGGCATAATTTCAACAGTAATACAATATATCTAGCCTTTTTCAGGGCCTAAACGGCGCGTACAGGGTGGAGCACTTGCTTGTCAGATGAAGTTTTGGTCCCGCATAATTCGTCAACGCAGGAAATAGAAATTCATGCCGAACAGCTACAAAATATTAGGCATTGAGAATCCGTAGTGTGGAGACTGGAATTTCGACACTGAAAGTCGTTCACACTGGTGGAAAGAACAGATTCGGAAACCTAGAATTGGAAGTTCATGCGCAACGCAACCGTTCCATCAAGTTTGATAACTTGATGGCTGCTTGACATGCAGAATTGTTTTGAAGCTTGAGGCTCAGGGTAATGCAAAGATCGAAATCAAATCCGGAATGAGTGACTTTCCTCATAAAATTGGGCCAGTTTGGCTCGAAATTAGATCCATGTTCGTAGATTTGTAGCGAAGACGGTGGCACCGATATTTGAGGCAAGCAGAATCTGGTCGGTAAGATACAGAATTCCCGGAATCTTGGTTTGTACGAGGAGAAGCTCTATACCGCACATGCAGTGACCAAAATGAGCTTCGGAAGCGGTGCTAGAAGGAGAAGTCCTGGATTCCAGAAGGCGCGAAGCTCATAACTGGTCAGGCAAACCTCTCGGCGACACCTCAAGAGGACGATGATATAGTGAGCTGGAGATCGTTTGATAGATAATTTCCATATGAAGATATGAACATCCTTGGAGGACTGTCAATGAGATAATTAATATAGTCGAACTTGAGGACGGGGACAGTGTGCTACCTTTAAGTTATCCGATCCAAGGCCAGAGAGGACACCAGGCCAATCGGTTGAGTAACTCAGAGCCTCAACCGCGCCTGGAGATAATGCCGATATACATTGAGTGCAGTAGACCGACTTTATGTGTTTATCAGCCCATAATGCTAGATATAGTGGGCAGGGAGGATACTTACGTGCCTTGGCCGCGTTCGCTCAGCTCTCATCAGGCCATGAAAACTACTGATCGTGAGATGTTTACTGAAATGGCAAACTTAGCGTATGAGATGACTGGTTGATAACTGGCCCTATGCGACGTATGCGGCCCATCTGCTTCCTTGCGCCTCGTGCTCATGCTTCGTACCTATGCCTTATGCCTCATGCCTCATGCATCATCCTTATCGTCTCTGTGACTATTCGCAACCCTTTCTTTGATCTTGTCGAGTCCAGCTGCAATGAATGTCGCGCTGGTATGCATTGTTCAAAAGGCGTTCACAGTCCCTTGGAAGGGTTCACGGTTTACCGCTGGCCACTGCACTGTGCCGCGGCAAGTATGGCGGTTTCATAACCCACCCGATGCCAATAGCTGCAGTGAACCCCAGGAGGCAAAATAATGGGGTCAAAAGATGGGGCTGACGTGTGTAAATGCGGAGGAGGAAGATCTTTGGTAGGAAACGGAATGTCCGACATAAGCAGTCGGGAATAGTCTGTACAGAGTAGGACCACCCAGCTGGGCGAGAAGGCGAGAAGGCGAGGACTCGAGAATACGGTAATTAATCTGCAAAGATACCAGTATTATCCCAAGTTGTCGAGGTTGTTAATAATTGTTAGCAATACGAGTACGAGACGTTCTTTCTAGAAGGAAAAAAAGAAAAACCACATTATAGCAATTCTGCACCAATTCACTAGGCTATTTTCAATTGACCAAACGGATTTCTATTTCCCCATCTCCACCGACCAATTTACTGTATTTACTGTATTAACCTTACGTCTAAGACGCAACCACCTGGACGTCTCGCTCGCATGCATTTGTACTCATATTCTCACGGTGCACTGGTTTAATCCTCTCTACCTTTATCCCTACATCCCTCTTCTCGTTATATCTCCGCGCATGAATGAAGTATAAAGGGTCTGTACTTCCCTCGCCGTCAATTCGCTACTGAGAAAATACTATGAATCTCTATACACACCACCCTGTTGACTCGGACGGTAACTCCTTCGCTATCACCGACCACCTTGATTCAGGGTCCTTTAATCCAGTCGAACACGTTAGTCCGATACGGAGCGCCTCCTCTAATACTAAAACTGCACCCTAGACACGATACATCGTCCTTCTTCTGCTTGTGCTGGTGGCCGTTCCTGCCGTGCTATCATAACTTTCCGGTGTTCTGCAACTGAAAGTAAATACTGGTGGTATGGTGTTTTTCCTTTCTTCTGCCACATGCTGCTTTTACTTACAGTATGACGTTTCTCATTCAACACTCGCAACTTGTTTGTGCACGAATCTCTGCTAACCCAGGCTCTCGTCGCCCTTGAAGATAGGCAATGGCATACCAGTCTCAGGCAGGTCCATCATCCGAGAATTATCGACATCCTCAAAGGCATCAAGAGGCTTTCGCAGATTATGATGAGCCTCCTAACGGTGATCGGGATGAGGAAGGTTCTGTTTTCAACACTCTTGATTGGTACAAACATTTTTTGAGCTGCCAGGAACATTTCCTTGAAAAAGGGCAGCACGATTACGCAGTTCAGGCGATAGCAGCCTTCATCAATATACAGCTACCATTTCAGAAACAACCGTATCCGGTCAATCGAGCTGATCAGGCTTGGTCCCGCAAGAACCTAGCCGAACGACCCAGTGAGCGACGGGACCGTGAGTGGGACGGGGATGCGGCCCATCAAGGCCATCCCGCGTATCAGCAGCAGCATGGAAGTCCAAGCCGTAGTCGACAAGGCAAAGAACCAGGATATCCGCAGCATGTCTCATTGATACCATACTTACGCCGCCTGATTATTACAAGTCATGATAGTGATGAGATTCTGGAATACTTTTTTGGGGTAAATTGGCGCAAGGGTCTTGGTGCTCTACACGAAGTAGAGCGACGAAACTACATGTTCGCATCGAAGAGCAAAAACTGGTTGGATGTCAAAACGGCGTACGACATATCTCCAGAGCAGTCGGTACCTTTCTTGACGCCGCTGAGGGAAGTTCTGGAGGTAGAACTCAAAGCATCAGACGATGCATGGAGTCAATGGATGGCGATGGGAGATTGGATGTTGGGTCCTAGGGAGCCTCCGGAACTGCAAAATAGATCAAGATCACCTCGGGTGAAGGTGGAGATGGATGGTGAAATGGATGGGGTGCTATGATGGAGTTTATCGCGGGCAGACATGTGTATATAGAATATGGGGATGGGATGTTGAAGGAGCTTCAAGGAGGACGTATTGAAGTGTTAACATCGTTATGATAATGCCTAGGGGTGTATTGATTGTGGCTCTGGCGTTTCTGAATTTTACACTGTCCTTTGCGGCAAATCAATCTTGTTTCTGGTCATTTTATGGATCTAATTTTCTCGAATGGCATTGTATTCGGGGAGCACGCCCACAAAGGCTATGGAGGCTGAATGCAGGAAACACGCTTAAGGTTAAGCTGGTAAAGCTGCGGAACCTCTAACTCGGTCCCCGCAACTTAGGTGCAAGCTACCCTAGTTCCACGCCGCAATCTGTGCCGATCATTTATTATTTGCTCCTTCTCCAGTATCTATACTATTTGAGTGGTATTTCTTGAACCAGCTCCACATCCAAATCACGACATTTTTATCCTGTATTGTGGTTATGATGATGGCAGTACCCTGAGATGAGCACAATTGATCATCCGACAGAATGGCTACTCAGAGTGCCATCGCATCATGGCAGAAATTCCTCAATCATAGCCTTGTTACGCGACTCGATCCCGAACCTTTCACTACCTACGTTCGAATCTTATCTTCCAAAAGCCCCCTCTCTTCGTCGTATATCTGCAGCATCTTCTTAAGACCGCAGAGCCATAACGATACGTCCATTGATCCGCGGATATTGCGCTATCTTCAGATATTACTAGCTGAGGAACTGGTAGATTGCGCAGGTGTTTTGCGAGCTCTGCTGAAATATTCTTCGCTCTGGACTTTTAGACACGATGGGAACCTGCAACAAGAGGCGACTGAGGGGACGGAGAAAGCCAAAGGGGTGAAGGAAGCGGCCCAGAGATGGAAAAACTCTTACTCTGCTGAAGAGATGATGCTTTATCGACTTGCGAAAACGGTTTCTAGCGGTGCGGCACCAAAGAGTGCACAAGAGGCAGTGGAAATACTTGTAGTCTGTGTACAATGGATGGAAATGGTTACCACTGCGATGGGACAAGGAGCACATGAGATGTTGAACCCAGAGTCGCATGCTGAAGAAATCGGTATGCTGGGCATGGCTTTGGGGACTCTGTTGGTTGCAGTTGTTGGAAATGCAAAGATTCTGGAGGCGCTTGAGAAGGGCCATTGCCAGAAAGGTACTAGGATCTGTCATGACACGGCGGACAATGAATCGCTGACGTTTCTTCAGGAACCGGAAAAGAGCTAGGAAAAGCCCTAAACGGATTCGTTCCTCTCCTGCTTCAAAACTCACCACAAAATGCTGCGCGTCTGGACGTTTTCCGGACGCAGACACTTCTGACGATAACACCCGTTGACAAGAAAGAGCAGGCGGCAGACGAAGAGATAAATGAAATAATAGATTCTACCATTGGAATTGACAGCATTGCGGTCGCTGATTTACCGATTGTGAACTCAAGGGCCGGCTTATACTTATACCTGAGCTCTCTGGTAGGGACTTCATATGCAGGGAGTCATGAATATTTTGGCTAATAGACGATTCCAGCTTGTTGGCAGGCCTCTTATTGATGATAGTGCGATTTTTACGTATCTACAAAACAGATACCAGGTGGGTGACTTAGGTCCATCTTAATTACAATGTACTTATCTTCTGGCAGGGCGATATTCAAGCAACTATGATTGATCTCATCCTGGCATCTTTCGATGTCCTGGCGAATGCGACCTTTCGAAACGAGGGGCAACAGACTACAACTATACTACGCTCATTTCTTATCAACAAACTACCGCTTCTTCTTTCAACACTTGCCACATCTTTATACCCTCCTTTGACGTCAGAGTACTGTATAACAGAAGCTTTGGGCCATGTTGACACCAACGCATTTCCTACACTCTCTACTTTATTCGCTGAATCGAGTAACAATGACATGTTTTCTGATTCCGTCAGACAAGATTTCTGCTTCGCGTGTTGCTTGCATGGTTTAATTCCAGAACCAAGTATAGAAACATTGCTTGGTGATATCCCTATGCAGAGCTTACCCGCCGGCGGTAGATACTCAAAACATGATCTCGTGCAGCAGTGCCTATCAGACTCGGAACGAACCGAAGGGTTAATATCCGAACTCGAAAATATGGACGGGAATGTTGGCGCAGTAAGCCAAGCAATAACAGAGGTACAACATCTTGCCCAACTATATAATGGTTTCTAACAAGCGGCAGGTCATTAGGCACTTATGCAGCAGTAAGGAGACCATGACCTTAAAAAGCTTGTGTAGCCAACTCGCTCGCAATCCATCGACCTTAGATGTAATGCTACTTTTCGACAAGCCAACTTCGTTTTTACAACCGATATGTGACTTACTTGATAATTGGCATTATGATGAGGATCAAGGCGAGTATCAACCCGTATATGAAGAGTTTGGCTCGATATTACTTCTTGTTGTGTTATTCACCCACCGTTACAACCTTTCAGTCGTGGATTTAGGAATCCGAGCTCCAAACTCATTTGTGGCGAGACTGCTGACCCAGGGTCACTTGAGTCGTGCTCTTGAGCCTCTGACAGAGCAAGAGCAAAGTCATCTCGATGGCTGGATCAGGGGATTGTTCGAGCCTGAGGGTGGCGGCTTAGGGGACGAGTTGATGTCATCTTGCCCACCACAGGATTTCTATCTTCTTGTACCTACACTATTTCATCATATTGTCCTTGCATTAAGTACAAACAACCTTACGGAAGAAGGACTGAAAGGTGGTCTAGAATTTATGGTCGAGCCTTTTCTTCTTCCTTGCCTGATACCGGGGATAAATTGGCTGTCGGCACACTTATGGGCGTCGCGTGGCGATGCAAATGCTGTGCTCCAAATTCTGTCAGCATTGATCACGAATCCATCATCGAGTAACGCTGAAGCATCTCAATTGCTCAACTCGATACTAAAGATAATTGCAAAGAATCTCGAGCACAGTCTAAGGTGGCTTCAACGTGCTGAGCCAGTCCGGCACGATATTGAGCCGATATCGAAAGCTCTGAAACCTAACTTGGGCTGGGAGCGAAGAGGTGCTAGTGGTCACACCGAATTAGAGTCATGGACAGCAACTCCCGGTGGCGGCCTTGTTGCGAGCATAAAGCATACAATATCGACTCTCGTGCAGTGGGGTCTGGACCCTGCCATGAATACCATGCCAGCCTCTTATACTCATCGCCAAATACTCATAGGAATGAAAATTCTAGGAGCGAAAAGGCTTCTGAACGCTATCATCGATGAAGTAAAAACTCAGACAGAAGCAGGGAATGGAAGCGTGGTATTGGATATTGCCACATCTTTAATATGCGCTCCAGATCCGGTCAGCTTCGATTCAAGCACAGGTGCCGGCATAGACCTCTTAAGTGGCGCCAGCACCTCACCGCAGCCGCTACAGCGTCGGCTGAACCTACGGGAAGCCTTGAAAGTGGAAACGGACAAGATGCCAAAAGTCCACAAAACAGACACTTTCCATGCGGAAACTGTGATTAGACTATTCAGAAGAGTCGAAGCACAACTTGCCCAGCAGCAAAGTTTGTTGCCGCATGACGACGGCTTGGGGGGGCTTAATGCGGTTATGGGTGATGGTGTAATGGGAGACGCCGGTCTAGGAGCGGCGGAACAACAAGATATTGATAATATGGTGACGGCTAATGATGATTTGATGAGTGGTTTGATGGGCGGCACTGGACATGGCGATGACTTGTTGGATAGTTTTGGCACAGGGGATGGGCTTGGTGATGGAATGGGGTTCTAGATTTGAGTTGTCCAGTGTCAAGTTGGGTCACATGTCCTTTCAAGTGCAAATAGATATGGTCAATAGGAAAAGACGTTGGAATTGTTGGAAAGTATTATTATCCAATTGGTTACAATTTTACGATATGTGATTGACCAATAAAAGCTAATCGTAGAGTATGACTACAGTGAAAGTGTTGGAAGAGAGAAGAGGCTCAGGGAGGGTAGTGGGACGACAGCAACCAATCTTATCTCCTTCGGCGATAAGCGGCACGCTAAGATAATGAGAAAAATAATTTTCGACATCGAAGACTTCCAAATTACTTCTCCACAAACAACACTTTGCGCCATCAAGGATTTCCAGCAATAGAACGATACAATGGTCTCGAAAAAGAGGAAGGCATCTGGGCAAGGTGCAAATGGCAAGCGCGACTTCGATAAATCTAATAGCAAACTGGCAATCACCACATATGAAGATATCGCCGACTCCGAAGACGAATTCCACATCAATAGAGACAAAGTTCTATTAGATGAAGAACCTCATGCGGCGAAACGTCAGAGAAAATCTAGAGACGAAGGTTGGTTATAGAAAATATGCAGACAAGGTCTTTTTTAACATTTGTCTGCAGACGAACTTATTGAACAGTCGGACGAAGAAATATTAGGATATTCCGAGGAGAGCTCCGAGGAGGAGGAAGAAGAGGAATTTCAGGCCCCAAAATCCAAGAAAAGCTCCACGACAAAAGAAGCGGACGATGAAGATGGATTTGAGGAGGAGGACGAAGATGCTGGAGGATGGGGATCTTCGAAACGCGATTACTACGATGCAGATAATATCGAGACCGAAGCCGATGCGTTGGAGGAAGAGGCCGAAGCCAAACGACTACAACAGAAGCGACTGCAGAAAATGTCTGAGGCGGATTTTGGTTTTGACGAGAATGAATGGCTTGAGGATGGAAAAGAGGACGAGGATGGAGACGTGGTTACTGAGGTTCTTAAGGATGTGGAGATTACAGCTGACATGGGCTCGGAAGAGAGACTACGGATATTACAGACACGATATCCAGAATTCGATTTTTTGGCAAATGAGTTTGTTGAGCTTCAGCCTGTTCTGCAAAGCTTACAGGAGGAGGTAGAGCAGACGTCGGAGAATAAGATAGGAGGTATCTCTACGAGTGTCGTTAAAGCTAGGGCATTGGCAGCTTATATTGCTGCTTTGAGCATGTACTTTGCAATTCTGACCTCCCCAGCAAAGGATGTGCAAGGAAAGACTCTTGACCCCTTGGAGTTGAGGGATCATGCTGTTATGGATAGCTTGCTGGAATGTCGCGAACTTTGGTCCAAGGTGAAATCGATCAAGGCTCCACAGGTGGAACCAGTTTCAGCAGATGAATCCATGGAGGAAGATATGGATGATACAATTACAAATGGTTTGGCGGCGGCTAAAGAACTCGACACGATCCGATCGACGAAGAAATCTAAGAAAGAACTGGCACGTGCAGCGGCAGCTGATAAGGAAGCAGCCAGACGCACGAAACATTTGCAAGAAGCCGAGAAAGAATTGGCCGACCTGAACGGTCTTGTCTCAAAATCAAGAAAAGCCGCGCGGAAGGTGTCACAAGCCGTTACGGCAGATGACGACTCGGATTTCGGCGAAGAAGAATCTATGGACGCTAAAGCTGCTGCAGAGAAGGCTAAAAAGAGGAAGTCACTCAAATTCTATACTTCTCAGATCGCGCAGAAAGCAAACAAGAGAGCTGATGCTGGGAGAGGCGCTGGTGGTGATGAAGATTTGCCTTATAGGGAAAGGCTCAGGGACCGCCAAGCACGACTTAATGCTGAAGCTGAAAAACGTGGAAAGAAACTAGATGCATATGGGAGAGGCACGGCTCTTGGTGGAGATAGTGACGATGATGACCAAGCCATTGCGGGCAAAGTACGAAATGATGAGGATGATTACTATGATATGGTAGCACAAACATCAAAGAAACGGAAGGATGACAAGGAGGCGAAGTATGAAGCGATAGCCGAGGCAAAGAGAGCAGGGAAACTGGCGAGAGTAGTAGAAGTAGAGAAGGATGAAGATGGAAAACGAGCAATTGGATACGTCATCGAAAAGAACAAGGGATTAGCGCCGAAGAGGAAGAAGGAGGTCCGAAATCCGAGAGTGAAGAAGAGGATGAAGTATGACGAGAAGAAGAAGAAGCTGTCGAGTATGCGGGCGGTATACAAAGGTGGGGAAGAGAGAGGTGGTTACGGTGGAGAGAAGACGGGTATTAAAACTGGGTTGGTTAAGAGTAGAAAGTTGTAGACTATGGTGGACGGTTGTACTATGTGTCGGACAACCTCCTAGGCAGAATCCAGATATGATGTTCTTTTGAGCGAGGGCACGATGGCTTGCATGCGGTTGTGCAAGGAAGTCGCATGTTCCTGCATCGATGATCCATCGATATTCCAGCTCTTGGGAATCTCGGTTACTCAGACACAGAGATGTCTCGGATGGCGACGTTACTGTGTTCCAGGGAATCTGGAGCTGTCATCTACGAATGACTACAGTGACTTCAATATTAATGGCAAGAATTTCCAGATTGAGCTGCCTCCGGTCTGCGAAAGTACGGATGGCTCCTTCCCCGCTCAAGTGTTCAATTTGTTAATGCAAAATCCCGCAAATGGACTGGAATCTTTCCTCTACATATTCGACCTTGCAGATAATATATCTCCCGTCTCTGTCGGTCTAAATGTCTGGAATCCAATTAGGTTTTCCAAAATGCTACTTTTCTTGTTCTTATTTTGTTGCTGTTCTTTGATTGCTTGCGCCAACACAGATCCACAATGCGGTTCTTCTGCTCCGCAAGGAAGTCAGACTTGCCCACTTAATACATGCTGTAGCGCTCTTGGATATTGTGGGGTTTGTCTCTATGCCCTGTTCACGTCTTTTCTTGTCATACAACAGAACTTACACAGGTTTACGCGCACAACGTCTGACTTCCACTCTCTTCTAGACCACACCAGCATATTGCATCAACGCCGACCCCGTAGGTGGAACCCAACCCTGCCAGCGTGGCTACGGTACATGCGGCGCAATCCAATTCCCCAACTGCGGCGTCGGAAGCACAACAGCCAGTCGCGGCCGCCGAGTCGCCTACTGGCAAGTTGCAGGCGTAAATCGCGCTTGCAATGCCCTTCCCGTCCCATTAATCCCTACTTCAAATCTCACCCATCTCATTTTCGCCTTTATGTCCATCTCGTCGAATGACTATCGCGTGGTGCCGTTTGATCAGACGGCGGTCCCGTTCATGTATCCGTTTACGGCGCTGGCTTCGACTTCTTTGGCTACGTATATGGCGGTGGGAGGGGGGAGCATGTCGGCGCAGGTTTGGTCGGCGATGGTTTCGAATCAGGCGAATCGTGCGGTCTTTATAGATAGTGTGGAGCAGTGGCTTTCCGTATTCCGCTTCCAGGGCGTGGATCTTGACTGGGAATTCCCGAACTCGGCTGCAGATAAAGCGAATTTCGTAGCGCTGGTGCGCGAAATGAAAGCTTCGTTTAACGCAAAGTACCCCTATCAAAAATGGGGCATTAGCGTTGTGCTGTTTGTTCTTCACCACTCATACTACTATCTCTATGGCTCTACTAACAAGTCAAGGACCACAGACCACCAGACTTTTATTCCCTAGGGTTCTACGATCCCGTCGCGCTCGAACCGTACATCGAGTTCTTCAACTTCATGTCCTACGACTTGCACGGCCCCTGGGAAGCCGCCACCCAAGGCGCCATCGTCCGCCCCCAGACCGCCATCACCGACATCAACACCGCCATCACGCCGCTCTGGTTCGCGGGCGTCGATCCCAACAAACTCAATCTCGGCCTCGCTGCCTACGGCCGCGGCTACACGCTCTCCAACCCCGCGTGCAACACCCCCGGATGTCCGTACTCGGGCTCATCGATGGCAGGCCCGTGTAGTGGCGAGCAGGGCATTCTCAGCATGCGCGAAGTGCAGGTGCTGGTACAGCAGAAGGCGCTGAGACCGGCGGTTATTGCCGGGCAGATGGTGAAGCAGGTCGTTTATGGGGTGAGGGACGATCAGTGGATGGGGTTTGATGATGATGAGACGTGGGGGCTGAAGAGGAGTTGGGCGGATCAGCTTTGTATTGGGGGGACAGTGGTTTGGAGTTTGGATTTGCAGACGGTTGGCACGTGAGTTGTTCTTTTTGTTCTCTACTCCGCAATGAGTCGTTACTTTTGGTGTGCGCTAACGACTTGGATTCTGGCAGTGGCGATGGCGTTTTTGGACCGGCGTTTTGAAATACTGTTTTTCGAGAACTCGACACTTAGCGTGTCTCTTTTCTATTTCTATGATTCTCTCGAGCATTTCTGGGTTTACTCGTGCAGTTTTTTGGTTACATGTTCGAGGGAAGCTCGTGGTATTTGCTGGATAAATCATATGCATTCAATTGGTGAATGTTCATACATGTTACAGTGATGCAGTTGGAAGTTAGGTTGTACACGAATGGATATTTCAAGTCTTTGGTGCACATTTGAAATTGCCTGGCATTGGTTCTATGTGATTGAGTTCCCCTTTCTCCTACTGGCTTCAATGCGATTGAGTTTCCCCTTTCTCCTCCTGGTATCCACCACTACATCAAAATCCTTCCTGCTTCTTCGTCTTGCCCCTTGCCTGAAAGTGAGCACAAACAACGATCCTAAAGGCGTTCCTAATACCCGGAAGGCTCAGGATGCGAGTTGTAAGAGAGTCGATTGCGTGGAAAGGGTAGACGGTGAGGATACAGTAAACGAGATGGCGAAGTGATGCGAAGTTCTGAGGCGGTGGACGACAATCGAGACAAGTATGAAGGCGAAAGCTGATGCGAGCAGGTAGAAATAAAATGATGATATTGAAAAGAGAGGTTTATTGTTGCTGTAATGACAGTGTTTGACGAATAGGTGGCTATTGCTGGCTAGAAAATATGAATGTGCCCAAGCCTAGACATCGATATGTAAGAAATACATTTGAAAACTGGGGATTGTTGCTGTAATGACAGTATCTGGTGAGTGGGTGACTGTGCTGAACTGAAAACATGGAGATTCAAAAGCTGAAAGGTCCCAAGCAAAGACATCTTCGTGGCTCGGAAAGATTTTGAGATTGTCGCCTGGAAGATTGTAACAAAGTCGTGCTAAGAGAACTTGTAAATATAGAAATCTCAAGCTCAACAGGGATGTCTTACCATTAATTCGCTGCCGCCGGGATAGCTGCAGGTTGACGCTCGATTCGGAGCTTTTCCAGCTCAAAATTGTATTCAGCAACCTTCAATTCTCCTTTCGTTGTCATCAACTGCAACTCCTGGGCGAAACGGATGCGCATCTGCTCTATTTGAGACTGGCTATACCATTTATGACCAAGAAAACATAGTGAAGCAGCAACACATAAAGCTATCAAGAAATAACCAGAGCTATTACTTGGTGCTATGAAGTATGCTGTAATAGCAAACGCCAACAGTCCAAAAAGTGACATAGTTTCTTTGGTAGTTTCTTCGTTGGGGGAGTCTCCGATGAGGCAGACACAGAAAGTTAAGAGAACAATCATAACGCAACATGTCAGGATTAATTGATCATGGGGACTAAAAGTCGTTAACACGCAGATTGCGACCAGTGCCACCAAAATGTTGAAATTTGAGCTCGTTCGTCCCACCCAGAGGTCAGTTAAACCCAAGGCATCAAAAATACCTCCGAGGTATGAAAGCCACATCATGATTAACGAAACTGTCAACCAGATTAGAGACTTGAAGTTTCGAGTGATGCCAGGTGCGACAGATGCGAAGATAGTTGCGACAGATGTGAAGATAGACGTGAGAAATGTGAAGAAGGATAGGAAGGTAGAAGCCACATACTTGAAAAAGAGCAAAGCTTGTCCTTTTATGCCCATGGGATTCTGACTTATAGGAGGTTCTTGACCCTCCACTGCCGTATGATTCTCCGATGGCATGATGAATGTTGTTCACTGCTGTACCGATTCTGATATTTGTAATGTTGTAACTGACTGGTTCTGATATCCGGAAGATGATGCCTCGACAACAAGTATCGATAAGGGTAATATATACATATGTATCGTTAATTGTCCGGGTTAATATAGCCACTGTTCAAGGAGCAAACAAAGACTTCTTGAAATGTTCTGAGGATCGACACTGATGAAACAACGACTAGTATCATAGAAACGGAGATAGAACAAAGTCTCAACAATAACTTCACTTTCTGCCAATCACTACCCGTGTCTTGTGTCACTAACCCGTTCACATCTGTCGGTCCACTATGGACACGACAGCGCGTTGGCTTAGATAGGCGTCTTCTCTGTACTAGTTGTCCCAACTAGGTATACCTGTATAGCTCTACTACGCACGATTGCTTCCCGTGATTCTCTCCTGTAGCCACATCGACTCATACCCGACACTACCATATCCAGGAAGATTTTCCCACAAGACCAACACAACCCACATGCACTAAAAAAAGCGTTTATGTAATCTCAATAAACGCCGTCTCGAGCTCATTGGTCACGGGCGTCGACATAGCAGTGGCGTAATGCCTGGCAGGCGCGAAATGAGAATCGGAGCGACGTATAATTCACACGACTGACGTATTCATCTGTATCAAGAACGAATAGTTCCTTCCGTAGTAGTACTACTACTTACTCCGCCCACCCCCCCACCACAGCAGTAGTGCAATTCCCGGCAGGGTAAAGCGAGAATTGAAACAACATATAATTCACGCGACTAGCGTGGTTATGAGTATTAAGAACGAATTACTCGTGCCTTGCAGATGCCTCTTCCGTAGCACTATCACTTACTCCGCCTTTTTCAGTATCTATCCTTATCCTTCTGGACACTTCTCCCTTCATAATCCCTGTAGCACTACTACACACTCCACGCCCTTCCGTATCAATACTTATCCTTCTGGACACTTCTTACTTGAAGAAACTCCTTTCATTTCCTACACCGGAAACTTCTCATCCCCCCTCCTCAACCCACTTCCCAATTCACTCCCCAAAGCAACTCCCCCAGAAAACCTCCTGCACCTCGCGCACCACCACAACCTCCCACCCCACAGTACTCATACCACCAGCAAACAGTACAGTAAGCAAGCTCTCCACCCCACCACGCCAGACCCTTAACACCCCCAGCCGCCAGCCGCTAGCCGCCAGCCATCAAACCCCAACTCCCAAACCCAAGTACACTCTTCCCTCTTCCCATTTCCCATTTCAGATTCAGACTCATAACCCATCCCACCCCCATCACCGACTCAAAACCACCCATCCTCCAAACCACTCCAAACACCCTCCCCAACCACCCCCAGCAGAACAACAAGCAAACAACCCCCCCTCCCCTCCACCCTCCCCCAACCCCAAGTAATCAACGCCCAAACAACGCGCATATAATTCCTTTGTTCCTTATTCCCCATTCTTTATTCTTTGTCCATCACACCATTTTTGCGCTTAACCAAATAGGAGATACGGGGAACGAGCCGAGAGTGGGGAGCGAGCTCGGTGAATATAGAGAGGAATTAGTCTTAGACCTTGCCTGGGAAAGTTGTCTTGAGGCCAAAGGGAGATAGGTTAAGTCGATGTGAATGAATGGATGAATGGCTTTTGACCCTTTGTCTGGAGGCGGAAAGAGATAGACTGAGCTAATGTGTATGAATGAATGAATAGCTTTTGAGCGCTTTCCAGACTGTTGATTCACGCAACTGCGAGAATCTCTCCTTTTTCGCCAAATTCTTCTCCGCGGCTAAGAAATGTGGGGCTTGAATCAAAGAATGATTCTGAGTGAAAGTCATGCAAAGGAAAATTCGACGGATCGGCTGCTGAGCAAGAAGATTGAACATTTTGTCATGTATAGCCTGGTCTACTCAGTCCAGGGGTAAGATATATGTGTATAGAGAACAGGATATGCAAAAGAGACTCCCAAGATATTAACAACACCACACATATATAGTCCCCACCTCACCAACAACTCACCCATTCATACAACCCCCTCCTCCTCACTTCGCCGACGTCGTCCCCCCTCTCATAAACCCCTTCTCCACCCCCCACTTCTTTACCTTCCCATCCAAATCCCACCTCACCACCCCCCACACGGCCGCCAACCCACACTCCACGACCCAATCCTTCAACCCAGCATTCCTCCTACTCCCACCCCACGCACACGCCCGCATCGCACTCCCCAAAATCCCCGTCGTGATCAAAAACTCGCCCCTCTCCAACCCCGCAATCGCCGCCTTGGCCACCTGATCCGGGCTCTGCACGGGATCCGCCTCCTCCAGCAATAGCGTCACCGCCGGCTTCGTGCGATTCTCCCTCTCCAGCCCCGGGCTTGTAATCGTGGCTGGGAACACGACGTGGATTTTGGGTGGGTTGGGATACAGCAGGAGTTCCTGGTCGAGAGTGTCGGCGAGGGATTTCAGCGCGGCTTTGGCGGGGGAATACGGCGAGTAGCCGGTGGTGGAATAGAAGGCTAGCACGCTGCTGGTGAAGATCAGGTGGCGGTCTGCGGGGGTGGCGTCGGGGGAGAGCCAGCGGCTGAGAACGGCGTGAGCCATGTCGACGCAGCTCCAGTAGTTCATGTCCATCTGCGAGCGCATCGTGGAGATGGGGGTGTCGAGGAAGAGGGCGGGGTGCGAGGAGCCGGCAATGCACCAGACGATGTCGGGGGCTGAGCCGAGGAGGGTGGTGGTTTCGGTGAGGATGCGGGCGGATTCGTTGGCGAGGGTGACGTCGGCGGATAGGTAGTGGAAGCGTTGGGAAGGAGAGGAAGCTGCGGCCTATAGATTATAATTATATGAGCGATTACAGTTTTCGAGGAAAGTTGGGGATTTGGACAAACGGGGACGAACCTTTATTTCAAGTAGCGCCGCCTCCAATTTCTCAACACTTCTTGAGACAATCATTAGGTTGGCACCTTTCTGTGCGAGCTGTATAGCAACACTTTTTCCCATGCCCTCCGACGCTCCTGTCAGTAGGATTGTCTGTTGCAAATCATCGTCAGCTTTCAGTGTATTGTTGATCAGCCAATGTACAGTTAACATACCTTTCCTTTAACCTCGAACTTGTTCCCTCCAAAGAACCCCATGATGAAAGGTAACAAAACAGCGAAACCTAACACAAGAGCTGCGATGGTCCAGTAGCTAATTGCTGGAGCCATGCTGGCAATAATATATGAATTGAGCTGAGGAAGATGATACGTTGTTGACAGAAACGCGCTGGACGCGATAGCCGAAAAGCTATTGCCCGCGCACTTTATTTTGGGGTGAAGCCAACATGCTGATAGGTGCAATTGATACGAGATAAGAAAATACTTGGGCGCTAAAAGGTACAAGATTTAATTAAGATTTAAATAGCTGGATAAAGTTGTAGTTTCTTCAAATATTATATTCTAGTGGATTCACGGAACCGACCGACCTTAAAGTTAATTTGAGGCCGCATTAAAGAAATATTGCTGTCGCCATAATGTTCAATCGAGTGAGCTGTGTCACAGTACCTTTCACCCATTGGATCGTACCGTTCCCGGCATCACAGCATTTAAAGGTAAGCTTGTATGTAGATTTACTTGTATTTCGATTGACTGTAAAACTAGCCACTTGGCTAACCAATGTAGCCAATTCTTGATCTATCTTCATTCATACCGCAGTTCAGTCCAAACCATTGGATAATAACTTGGAAAATGAATGCTTTTGAAATCAAAGGTAACTCGAATAGCTCATGGCCAACAGCACGGTACGCCAATGTTCCGTCTATCCATGAAGTTTTTGATGTAATTGCCCCAACATCTCCAGAAAAGGCTCCACGGCGCCTCAGAATATGTTAAATATGTTAAATATGCAAAAACAAAAATGAAAGCACAAGAACCGTCCGTCAACGCCATTGTAGTAAACGCAAATATGTATCCTTCCATGTTGCAAAACGCCACGTTTCCGTTTCATGGGTATCATCCGTCCCCCAAAAACCAAGTCGCGAATAAACAAAAATGATATATCGTAAAAGATGCGGATATTGTGACGGTTAGCTTGTCCTCTTGCGTGTGAGAACCGGTTTTTTCCTCCTAGTCGCAGCAGGCGCCATACCCACAAAGACTTCATCATTGTCATCATTGGGACGGTCGTAACGTTCGTGACCAACAGTGATGAGCTTGACGACATTGCCTATGGCTACTACGACACTGTTCATACCCACTCGGATGATAGGCCCAAGTTTGCCAACAAGCAGCAACTGGTCATACTCAGAGTTTAATGGTACTGAACACTCATCACCTCTGCCTCCTAGACTCCACACTTCCCAGCCATCTTTCTCGACAGATGGACTTGTTCCCAGTCGGCGATCGCCACCACCACGTCGTCGTAGGCCATCCCTTCCGAGAGGAGAGAGCGATTGACTAGCCATTCCGTGCTTGTCTTTGTTCCCCTTCTTCCGCACGCCAACAACGTACCCTGATTGCACCACTTGCCAATCACCGGGATTGCTAATGCGGTACTTTCGTTCGACTGTCTCGCGCCACAGACAACAAGTCTTAGAGCCTGGAGTGTTCGGATCGCGGAAGCATATCGTATCACCATCTCGATGTGGTAGGTAAGACTGCATGACGAGGTCACTAGTCTCGGTGCAAGTATATACAAGGGCAAAAGAGCCTAGGCCAACGGAGCCACATTGAGGTCTGCGCCTTGTCGAATGGAAGCATTGTAATGTACCTGCTTTGATAGGCTCAGTCACAAAGGAGTGAGTAACGTTGTGCGTAAAAACGTCAACTAGGTCTACGCTGTGATTTCGTACCGCAAGAAAGGACGAAAGCGCAGGTAACGGTAGAACCGAAATTACATCTTTGTCGTCTGAGACCCAGGGAAATCGTAAGTCGTTTGAAATCCAACCATTCTCTTGTAGTTCTGCCACATGCACACAGCCGCGCTTCGATGCAGTGATGATCTTTGGGGATGGAATAACACCATTCGTAATAACTTTCTCGAGATGTGGTTCAACACAAACCAATGGGCTGCGACAGATCTGGAGGTCCTTGGCGATATTGTCTTCCATGTGAAGTTCTGTCATGAGGCCACTTTGTCGCACAATAATGACCGGATCGATAAACTCTGTTTGATCATTACCGAAGAAAAATGCAACAGGAGGGCGACCTTTTAGATCCACAGCCATTACTGGGCCCCATCTTCTTTCCGGGAGGTTCCAAAGAGAAACTGTGCTCTTTGATAAGATTGCTAGCCAATTCGAGTCACTATCAATCGCCATAGATAAAACTGGAAAGGGATCTATGTCGGAGCCAGGATCTTCAATGATATAGCTTCGACCGGAGCGTTGCGCGTCCCAAACACGAATCCACCGATCTAACCCAACTGATACAATGATGCCATCACGGGATGCTGTCATCAAAACGATATCCAGGGCATGGCCAGGCCCGAAAGTTTTGACAGATAATAGCGGCTCATCGCCATGGCCTTCGTGGTTTTCGTCATCGGATGGCTCGTCGGAAAGAAGATACTTGATAAACCGATTTACCAACCCTCCAATGAGAATCACAAAAATAAGAGTTTGCAAGGTGTGACTTTCGAGAAAGTCATAGAATGCCGGAAGAAACATCCTGACCCCGAGGCGATTGGGAGTGCGATCGGAACCCTTCATGACAAAAATCAAAGGGTCGTATACCTGGGCAATGAAGCTATGTGACTTTGGCTTAATGATACCCATAACTTCATGCACTGTTTCATGGTCCTGTAGACGAAGCCATGCTGTCGGGGTCCTAGCCTGATGTATGTCAACTTCAAGGACGGATGTAGAACTCGGATTATTCGATCCCAACAAATGTCGACCAATCTGTAAGGCTCCCTTGATAATACCCTCGAAGTGCCACTGACAACCGAAAACTGCAACAATGACAACAAGTGTACCAACGATCCGTGTAGAAGGCATATTTCCACCGTGAAAAATAAAATGGGTCCAAGAACTTGCAAGGGTTCTTTCGGGAGATGAGTAGCGCCTTTCTCGAGAAGCTGCCAGAGTGTCGTTCAGCTGTGGTGGACGTACATCAATGCTCAATATGGGCGCAAAGAATGTCAGGAGGTAGAAAAAGTCGAAGAATAACGCCAGGACTACAAATATGCAGAAAGTGACAGTTGCTTCCCCGCCAGCCTTGGACCCAAGCCATAAGATTACAAGTCTTTGGCAGGTGTTTGTCAAGAGGACATGGCCCTTCCGTCCGAAAGCTTCCGCCATTCTGAGAGTAGGATGATGAGAAGAAGGGGTGACAATGACAGCTCTAACGAGCTGCAACATGTTTTCTGTGCCGCAAAAGACCACAATCAAAGGATAGTATTCTCGTGGTATCATTGATAAGTCGATCTTAAGTATAGCACAGACAGTGAAAGTTGACGTGAATGTGAATGTCAATTGGGTTGTCGCAGCTATGAGTAGCCCGAGTCGCGATTTGAGAGCTCTCAGACCCCATAGAGTTGCTGTAAACCACCATACACCTGCGGCATACGCGACGACGAGGATCATGTACTCCCAGTTTGAAGTGGGTTGAAAACGAAACTCATAGGGAGTGCTTCTAGAGGACCGTCCATTGGAAGGAATGACGCGCCAATCATCGGACCCTATCGCTGCAAGTTCAGCAGCTCTTTCTTCCCAAACCTTTCCAACGGGCGAATCACGCATATGCAACAAGGTTATGACCAATGCGTCTGCAGCCACAAGGCGGTGGTCCTCGAATCGCTTACCACTGAAGACTATGGAATGCCTCAAGGTTACATTGACAGATGTCGATCGATGAAAGTTGGTATTGACTGTGTTGATAATATCCTTATCCGCAGCTACAGCTTCCTTTGAACATGACCAGTACTGCAATGGTGAATGAAAGAACCATGACGAATTCGTTAAACCATTGGCCGCGTGAAAGCTATCCCGCAAGTCCACCGACATGCCAATCCCAGGGTCGACTACCTGAACCTGGTTCGACACTCTACGAGGATTGAAGTCGATAGTCGGTCCGAGAATTTTATCTTGAATCTCCAATGCAGCTAGAAGAACATGCGGTTCAAGAGCTTTCATGTAACTCCCTATCCCCATTTTAGCACTTCAATTTCTACCCACCCGAATCCGTTGACGTACCATGTACCCATATTGATCGCATAACCACGTCGGGCATTCGTGTGTTGTCCAGTTCATTGAGGGGTTGCGCAGATGTCCACACATGATGGGGAAGGTTGGATGCGCCGTTCGTGAAGCCATTCGTAAAGAGGAAAGGGAAAGGATAGATGAGAAGAGTTGCGATGACGGCGGAGAAAGTGATGGCAGCAACCGAGTGCTTTGCTACATTGTAACCAAATCGTGTAAACGTGTCTCGAATTGGGTTTTTGGGATCGGGGTCTGGAGGCTCGGTCGTTCTGACGATTTAGATTAGTGATATTAACTTTACGCTATCAGGATCCTGTATGGGCTACATACCCTCTAAACGGATAGAGAAGGTACCAAATCATTGCAGCGGGACGGTCCTTGATATTTCCTTTGTCTCTGATATTTGCTCGCCAGAAGCAATATAACAAGAATACCTTGCGCGCAAGAACGTCGGGCTGGGTTGACGAACGATTGTATGCATGCGCCGACCTGAAGAATTAAGGTTGATAGGATAGCGGTTTCTCCAACGAACGGCAATTTCCCAGAGCCTGTGTATGAGCAGTAGAGAGGTGCGAGAGTGAAATGTTTGAGTGAAGGTTCGCGATCATGGTAATCGCAAGTCCAAATCGTACACAGGCGTGCGCACCGGATATGTGTGGTGGAAATCTTGAGCGCGAGGGTAAAGAATGTCAATGCCGAAATCCCAGCATATTGTGTGTATGTACGAAGTATGTGTGGATAAGTAGCAGGAGTAAGTACCCGGGGGCCAGCCGACGGTAGAATTGATCGACAAATGGGCAATGAAGGCGACGATGGCAGAGGTCCTATCTTAGCAGAAGATGCTAGTAGATGGTAGTCGGAGGTGAGCTAACCGGCATCTATCAATCAATAGTGCGAAGAGATTTACCTTTGTGCGGACGGTCGATTGTTGTCATTTTCAGGACAGCAATATTGGGGAAAAGAGCTGAGGTAATTGTCTTTTTTTCCTTGGGCCAAGACAAATCCCCCCCAAGCGAAACCTGAACCCAGTCGAAGATTCCGAGCTTCCCAGCTCTCCTTGGTTCCCGGCCGTGTGCACGAAAAAGGAAATAAAGTGGATCCTTTCTCCTCGGGATGTGAACCGGACGAATGCCAGGACTCGATTTGGCGAGCGAATGGAACGTCGGGACCAATGGGAGTGCGGATCGATGGCGTATCAGTGATGTCGAGGATTTCCGGATTGAGTTGTGTTTAATATTTGGAAGGTGAGCGCGCATTCGATGCCGCGAGTAAGTGCTGGCTGGTAAGGGTGAGCAAGGAAGAGAAGGGGGAGGGCACGTACCGAGGTTAGCTACAGCAGTCTCTGAGCAGTGAGCAATGATGGTGGTTGTCCTGTAGTAGCCCGCCCGGTCCCCGCTTCTTGCAAATTTTGCCTTGATGATGCTATCTGGCAATCTTCGATGGTGGGTGGAAATTTATGGATATCCGCGGCAGGCATGGCTCATTGGAATTTTGAGCGGGACGCAAGCAAAGTGTAAAGTGCAAAGTGGTAAAGTGGACCAAGGCACTGTACTTCGTACGGATGTTACGCTGTGACTTTGTGCAGCCCTAGCCCGGGACCCCTACTTGGTAGACAGGCTCAAATTCGGTCCAAGGCGAGGAATCGGTGTCCATCGAGCCACAGAGCGCCTTCTTACCTGGACTGCCCGAGAAACGGGAAATGAAGTGGTGTGCACGAAGAGCTACGAAGAGCTACGAAGAGCCTACGATGGGCAGGACCGATATCAGTTGGTGTTAGCACGACGTCGAATCCGTACTGTAGTCTGTATGCAATACAGCACCTACCTACGAAGCTACATTCTGTATGCTGCGCCTAGGGTATCAAGGTAAGCCCTCCGCAATGCCGGATGGATACGTAAAGGTATCGCGTGCAAATTGCAAATCACAAATCAATACGCGTGACCTGAGTATGAGTGTTCGCCCAGGCCGCCTTTGGTTTGTCGATTTATCATCTCAGGTGTCGCTGCAGCGCTGTCTCGTCGCACAAGGAGAAAATATCCCTCCTTTTCATATTGGGGGTTCCGCCGCCATTCCAGTGACCCTAGGACAAATGGAATTGAGCTGAGTCAAAGGCTAGATCATGATAGACCTCTGCCTGCCTCGCCTGCTTGGCCTGCTTGGCCTGTCATAGGTCTCTGAGAGATAAGCGTGAGTGTGAGTGTAAGTGGCTGTTGACTGCCTCTGCTCAATGGCCGCGCAAACATACCCTGGATGCAAGAGCTGCAGGACGGGGTAGAGCAAAAAGCAGACAAAATACTTTTGCGCCAGAAAAATGTCTAAAGGAAATCAGATATTTGTAGCCAAGTGGGATTTAGCTATCTCTATATATTCGTCTTCTTCCAAAGGCATCCCCTATCTCTGGTTATTCATTTCCATCATCGTATGCTTTTCGTCGATTCTGACACGTCTTGACGAGATTATCGCCTGATTTCAGCGCCTTTCAACTTTCACCGCCCGCTACGACGGATTCTGGAGCCCCTTTCCAGCAACGGGATCTAAAAAAAGGCTTTGGGAGCGCTGGTGAATTGCCAATTTGGCTTGCCAATCACCGTTCGCATACGGAGTACTCCGTACCATTTACACTTTCCAACCAAGTGCGCAGTAGCCTTTGCGGGGTATTGGTGGGGACAGGCTAATGCAGTGACACACAGTTTCCAGAAAATTCTGCTGTGGAATTGCGGAATTACAAGTACTTTAGTGCATGTGCAATTGCAAGCTTCAGAATTGGGGGTTGGGGGAAGAAGTGAATGACAGCACAGCACAGCACGATCCGTATCTTGCTTCTACCAGCTGGGAACCAAGGTAATCCGTGCTAAATAGCATGAAATCAGTCGCTCGATCAGGAGCAGCCATCTTGTTACTTCCTACTCATCAAGCATACGCAATCATTGAGATAATTCGTCCTTGAATTTGTGCAGTACAGGGTCACGACTGCAGGAAGCCGTGATCCGGGCTTTTTCAGGCTTAGATATTCGGGCCGCAACTCACGCATTCTTGTTGTGTAAGGAAGCGGAGCCCCGCACATCTCTTGCTTCGTAGAGTTCAGACTACAGTCCGTCCCTTCAGCAAACAGACGGCTGCCCTTACATGCGTTGCGAATACGATTGGGCTCAGGTATGCGGCATCACCATCCTTGCGTGAATAACCACTAGCCGCCCTGTATCACTCAAGGACAAAACTCTCTCCAGGAATAAGATCCCAAAACCTCTGAACATTCTCCGAGGCTATGTTTCTATCGCGTGGTTTAAATACCCAAGGTCAAGGAAGGGAACAGCAAGTGAAATTATTTTAAGCACCGTGGAGCTTACATGCAATGCCGTGCGCCTGCACGTGTGAACGATGGAAACGGCGACCACCCGAAACGGGCGCTCGTGATTCATCAAAGTTGCAATACCGGTGATGTACGGGATTTCGATCTGCCTTTTTCTTCCCAGAAGCTCTGTAACTGCACCTAAAGGACTACATTGACAGCATGTCAATGTGACATAGCCTGCGATCGGCACTCACTGATCGTCCATGTTGCTGCGACTCTCCATGAGAGTATTCTAGTTTGCCAAGTCCTGCCTTGTCAAGGCTCGGGGCGGTTCACAAGTGTGTATCTGGAGACTCATATTGGCAGTGCTCTTGTGCCAAGTACCTTTGGATGCCGTCCTGCTCTTCCCAAGTACTTGCCAGGACATGATGGGGGCCTGCGAAATCCAAATCTTTGACCAAAGCGAAGACGAAAGCCATCATTTCTGTTTCAACATGACCAAAATTCTCTGGGAGACTCGAAGGATATTTTAGCTGCGAGCTTCTCGCCGACAGTACTTTCCATACTGGGCTGCGGTGTGCTAGCGACAGTATCCAGTCGCTCCTACTTTCTCTGTCTGCAACGCTTCGGGTCTTCCGCTGCCGTCTGCTGCCTCGAGCTTGGAATTGCTTCTTCTCCAACATCATTCTTATTCGACTTCATATTTCTCGCAAGCATCTGTTCGATGGACACCTTTTAGTACTCTCTTCTGTCACGATGCCTACAATACACTCTTCGCTATACCTAGAAATTCAATTGCAAGATTCAAATACCAAATCGACCTTCCACAAGTCAGCATCATCAGTTCAGAATAGCCGACTTCTTCACAAGCGAGCATGGAATCATATGCCGCTTCCATCCTCACCGTGGCCATCTTATTCCTAATCCTCGGGGTTACCTCTGTTGCGCTACGATTCTACACGCGGATAATTGCTGAAAATCTCATCGGCAATGATGATTTTCTCGTACTGGTGGCTCTGGTAAAGTTATGATGATGTCTGCCCACCTAATCTTGCTCTGATTCGAACTCGCAGATTCTCTATGTCGTAATGGCATCGTTCCTTTTCGTTGGTGTTCAGCATGGTATAGGTCAGCACGAAGACAATCTGGACGTAGACGATGTGGTGGAAAGCTCAAAGGTAAATCTGTGTGTCGGTCGCCTTGAAGGGCGTTATTAACATTCAACAGTACCTCTGGCTCACCATTCTCTTCTACATAAATGTCGTTACTGTTGTTAAAGCATCCATGACCACATGCCTTCTCCGTGTAACATTTGGGAGCCCATACGAATATATCCTCTGGGGGCGCTCGCCGCGAACTTCATTCTGTGCTTCATCGCAAGCTTTTATATGATCTTCAACTGTCACCCCATTGAGTACGCATGGACGCAAGCCGATGCGGATGTTGCTGGATACTGCAATTATGATTCAGCCGATGCACTGGGGTACGCTTGGGCTGGATTCTCGATTGCGCTGTATGCGCTGCATGTTCTTATTCCGGTCTTTCTGGTTTGGAACATGCAAATGCATATCAAGAAGAAGATTTTCGTAGTTACAGTGCTAGGACTGGGATTGATGTAAGAAATCTAACAGCATTCGAAGCAACTACGGATACTGACTTCATATTAGTGCAGGTGTCGCCGCCTGTGTGCGTATAGGGGTATTCGCCGTAGATCTGGATTATGCAGATCCGCTCTGTACGTGTTCTAGTATCTACCCAACTCTCGGAAACTAACACACGAGATAACAGACACCATCTCACCCACATTAATTTCCTCCGTAGCCGAGGCTGGCCTCGGAATCGTCGCTATCTGCATGGCAACCCTGCGACCTCTACTACGGCATTGGCGAATCAAAGGCTTCACCGAATGTGAATCAAGCCCAGAAGATGGCCAACCTCGCCATCATGATGAGCACAAAATGTCAACCGTATCGCGCATTTTGGAAAAGTTCACCGGCGCAGGTGCACACACTGTAACTGTGATAAATCACGGCAGTCACGCCACAATCGACTCGCCGAATGGGATTAAGGAGAGGAAAACGTTTCAGGTCAAGACTTATCAAAGAAGGAGCACGGAGATTCAGCGCGAGTGGGAAATGCAAACGAAGGCTGGAAAGATACCCGATGCGGATGAAGTGAATACTGGCGGATGGTAGAGTAAGATAGGTTTGTGGGTAAGGAGCAGTTCGTGTGAAATTCATCTTTAGACATGGGTGGAGAAGTTGCGTAAAGAGACCGTTTCAGCTTTAGGTTAAATTTCTAGTTCGTTCATTTTAAGACTGTGCTTTATGATCATTCGGTTTTGATTCCTTATAACCTAAACTGGTAATATCATTTCAACACATGATCTAACTTTGCCCCGATGACTCGTAAGCCATATAGGCATGCCCATGCATTTTGCCGTACCTGTCATCTCCCATGTTTGTATACCCTCAATGAACCATCCATCACACCCGGTATAATCCTATAATACAATATACCCAACCCAAAATCTTACACTTCCACCTCCACCACCATCTCCTCCTCTCCTTCCCTCTCCTACCCCCCCAACGCCTTCTCCACCAACCCCCTACTCTTCTCACTCATACCAATCTCCAGCGCCAACCTCCTGCCCTCCTCACTCATCTTCCCCCACGTCTTCCTCAATATCCCCAGCATCTTCTCCTCCTCCATCCCCTTCTCAAACTCCTCAAACTGATCATCCAGAAACACCAAACACGCCACATCCTCCAACACCTGCGTCTCCTCGTTCTCCCGCAGATCCTCCTTCCGTATCAGCGCCGCCACCGCTTCCGCTTCTTCACTCGTAAAATTACATCCGATACAAATCGCGGCCGCGAGATCGCCCTGCCGTTTCTTGAGGAACGTCCGCCAGGCGAAATACCCGGCTTTGGTCGCGGGGTAGGATGACCGTGGGATTTCCCATCGGCGGAAGTGTTGGGCGCGGATGGCGACGCGGAGGATGGGGGAGGCGTGGGGCGAGCGCAGGGTGAGGTAGTGTGTCATTTTGCGCGCGTAGTGCAGTTCGTAGGGGATGGGCTGGTTGTCGATGAGGATGGTGGTCGGGTCTTGGGCGTGGGCTTCGTCGATTAGGGAGATGGCTGCTTCGTAGTTTTCGGCGGCCATGGTGGTGGGTTGGTTGGTTGGAGGAGTGGTTGTGCGGGTTGTTAGGATGCAGTGTTTGGAGCCTGATGGCTTGTGTTTGGGATTGGATGATGCGGCTGTTGTCGTTGTCGTAGATGGGATTGCGCGGGGAATGATGCGCTTGGTTTTTGGACGGACTCGTAAACTTTGGAATGCGGGGGTTACGATAAGAGGTCCGATAAGAGGTGGCACGTGATATTACATTTAAGGTTGGTGCCGCCAGCCTTGTTTGTTTCCAGGCACGCCAGGTTCTATCTCGACAACTCCTTAGAGATGAAGAAGTTGCTTCTGTCCTCTGGCCGTGCTGGGCAATATCAACAATTCAAAACTATAGCTGAGAAAGCCTCAGCATGCACTCCTTGCTGCGACTATAATTCCGAAGCGCGTGTTCTGATCCGCGAATCCGATCGTTCGAACCCCTACCCTTGTGACAGCATTGAAAGCCCAACAGAATCCAGAATCCTGTCCACAACAGATGGCCGCTTCGAGTTTTAGAATCTTCCGCTCAGTCAGTCCCGTCTCAAGTCTTGACCGTCTTTTATCCTCCCAGTTTGTATGCGCATGAGGCGCATGAGGTCATTGGTTCGGTCGCCGCAATGGCTGTGTCCTTCCTAGAGCTTGCGATATTCCTCCAACGTTAGGCACAGCAAAGCGTATTGGGCCTCGTTTTGGACTGAAGCATGCCTCAAACCGTCTGTTTGATGCTTCGGCGTCAAGACGCGGTTGTTCCCGTCTAGACCAGAGAGCCGTGGGATCATAGTCCTGATGATGTCAACCAGCCAGTCGTTATACGACGCCTCTTTACGACAAATCAACGAGATCCTGCTCGGTGCCTACAGTATATTAAGGGCTCTCTTCATGATACTCCAGGCAGGCTATCGATCATACTCACTTTTGTCACTCTTTTCGTCACTCTTTCCATACAGAACTCGGTGCTTTGGTAGCATTTATATCTTGGTTATAACCCAATATTTCTTAACCACTAAGTGGATTCATTTCCTATTCTAAAAGCAATGTCGACTAAGTATAACAATGGCATGCTTGGTGGTGGTCAGGTGCGTGAACGTTAGTGCAAGCCATACATTCTCGTGGAATATACTGATAAGGTTGAAGTTTATGTTGATGACAAGTCTGTGAAGGTAAAAATGCACATGGAGGGAATCTTTGAAGACGAATATATCGAGGAATTATTCGCGACTTATCGTTCTGTCACTTCTGTGAAAACAAATAAGTCCTACCATATCGTCTATTTGGATAAAGAGAATAAAAAACATACGGACTTCATAAAGTATATGAGGGTCAAAGCGGGAAAAACGTACCTGGAACATCAGGTAGTTGTTTTGGACCATGCCGACTATTGTATTATGACGCTCGAAGGGTATCCGATCCGGGGCATGACTTACGAAGAAAACCGGAAGTCGACGGTGAAAGCTCCTTCTCTGGAGCTAGAACCCGGCCAAGAATCACCTAGAAATAGAAAGAGAGCCGCAACACCGAAGCCAATCAATAATCAGGCACATACCCCTAGTAAAATACATGATCGACAAGGGCATCATGATCGAAGGCAACATAGCCAAGACCGCCAACACGACCAACACAGCGTAAAGCCCAAGGGGAACAAATTCTCTCTCAGCAGCATGTTCAGACCAAAGAAACGCGATGGCTCCAGACATCGTGACAGCCCACCGGCCCATCGAAGCGAAAGGCCCAAAAATGGGAAATCGAAATTCTCTCTCAGCATGTTTGGATCAAAGAATGGCCATAGACCAAAACATGGTGACTACCGCGACGAAAGGGAGCGTCTAAGTCTCCTCGGAGTCCAGAGGTGAACCATTTCCGTTATTTTGTCGGTCTCTGGAAGCATATAAGTGCGCTCTAGTTCATTGAAGGAAGGGAGGAAGAATTTCATTTGTTTTGTATCTGTGTCATATAATATATTTCAACGTTTTCCTCGTTTCAGCATGAAGATGTGTAGGTTTCTAGTAGTTGGGGATCTGGTAAATGCATCATCTCAAGATCTTTTCAATGATGAATATCCGTCCTTCGCTCGCATACGTGAGTTATGAATAATCTGCTTCGGTTATCTTTCGTCGGGGCTCTAAAGTCTGTCCTCTGGATGTATGTTGCATGATCTTACGGAAGGGTAGTCAGGAAAAGGGAAATTCGTAGGCGTGAATCACCGAATAGACGTGAGCGAGCGGATTCTTTCGAGCGTCGTGACTAGATGATCACCTACGTCTCCTTTAAAGGTTCCCCTCATTTCATTATGTTGTTGGTCTTCCGCGTTATCATTGTGCTTTTGTTTATTTTGGGAATGAGAACCTACCTTATCTGTGCTGTATCTTCAGATCCATTTTATTATTACTTTTCTTAGTACAATTTTCTTGGCCTTCGCGTTTGTGCACGTGTGCAAATCCAAGGTTTCATCTGGGGACTGTTGAGGTGAAGCTGGGTCCAATATCTGGTTTCAGGTTGTAATGATTAGTAGTTACTCCAAGAAGGCTGCAGTAAAGGTCGTGCATCTATTGTTCCCTTCATTGATAAGTTCATGAAGAATTTTTGGCCCGGAAGATATGACCGGGTCGAAACGCCGCAGCATGGAAAACTGCCTAGAAGTCTACGCTAGCCACATGATGGGGCCTGATGGGGTGTTGGTCAGTTTTCGGGTGATGCGTGTCTCGTAGTGGCTCCCCAGCATGGGAGTTCTCATTTCTTTAAATGGTTTTACCCGATTTGGATCGCGCTGTATTTGTCAAGTAATAGAATCATGGTTGCGAACTCCGGCAATGATTCGGGAGAGAAGTCCATGAGATCACGAAAGATAGATCCGACCAAAGAATTCTAGGATCGGCATTAGCCTGGAGGGTTTGAAGACTGTAAGTGCTTGGTATCCACAAAACCCTGTCGTATGATTAACCAACATATATATCAGGTTGTGGCAAGAAGCATGGGAAAGATTGGATATTTTCTGTCAGCAACGACACTCAGTGAGATATCGAATGAACTCTTTGCGACTTTTTCATTTGGAGTTCATCTTTGTCTACTTTTGCGTATACATTATGTTTTTATTTTCTTGCTCTACGATTACGGATAGTAAGCTTGTAATTGTGCCACAACGACCCCTTATGAATACCACCAGTATCATCTACCAGAAAATGATAGATATAGTGCATATTTCTCAATGCGGAATTTCGCTCGTGAGATAAGCATGGTATTTGCTGACAAATGAGATTAAGACCCAGGACGATCTGGATCTTGGATCTGTCATCGTGTGAAGGCCACTGAAGGAAGGGGTTAAAGATTTCTAAGTGGTACTGCAAGGCTAAGTTAGAGATGAATGGTCAGATTCATAAGCTTTAAGGTTGAATTGAACCAACAGTCGTGTCCTTGATCCTTCGAAAAATGCGGGAGCGCGCGCCTCGAAAGTGGTATATTCTCACGGTCGCCCTGAGACAGCCACAATCAGGAAGTTTGAGGTCGCTTGGCGTGAGGCCCCCTTTTTCCTGCATACGATCGCAAACCCAGCTTGTGTAGTCATTTTCGTGTCTATTCTCTACACAATAATACTATCAGTTCCGGTTGTATGAAGTCCAATACTTGAGCATCCTGTTAGTTTAGGAACTTTAGGTTGCGCTCAATTAACCCTCACGAACATGTCGGTGAGCTACTGGCCAGTGCGGGCTGTTGAGCCGAGTGTGCAAATGCACCAATCATCCCCTTTCCGCCGGCTGCACCGAAGGTGTGTCCCAGGCAACATTGCTCAAAGGCCATGACAGAGGTCAAAATGCTTTTAGGTGCAAATTGCTTGTGATGAGCCCAAAGTTGGCCCTCAGCCATTGCGTACAAGCGGCCAAGTTCTTGCCAAGATTCTCCGTCTAGATCAAAGGGTCCTAAATAAGTGTGAAGAAGGCTTTTGTAGGCCGTTGGAGCAAGGCATGAAAATTTCACACATTGGTCGGTGTTGGCTTGACCCTGTTGCTCTGTGCATATGTTCTACTGCACACGCACAACTTTTGGACACTCTGTGCTAGTTTTCATCGGATTTGAGCACTAGCTTCACCATGTCTTCCGATGAGACGACAGAATATGAGTCCAGTATTTTACACAAGGGGACCAGGCGTTGTGAGTAAATCTCTTCCCATTTCAGATGGCAATGGCTGATTAATATATCAAACACTTCGTAGATTACTGGAAAAGGTTCACTCCTATAACAGAGAACGCTAAACCTAATCATTTGAGGCGTCAAATTCGTGTCCGGAATAAAGACAATGTGAAAGTCGATAGAATAACAATTGAGAAATTAATTGGTGTTGCATACGCAGCAGATCAAGGTGAAGGCAAACATAGATTCGAAGACCAGGGAATCTCTGAGAACGAAATGCCTGTATGGACTTTGATTAAACCACCGGGTGGAAAACTCCAGCTCATAGCAACAAGGAACGGGAGTAGGTCAAGAAGCTTTAAAGTTGGTGTTGGAACAAGAGCATCTCATTAACTCAATCGCAGCTGAGCATCCTAGTTCATACCATAACTATGATACATTCACACTCCCAACGAAGAAGAAAGTGGAATTCGGAGAGAAGAGAGTCGCACATTCGTCAGAAGGTGGACTGATCCCCCAAGCTACAAGCTATCGTGAGTTTTGGTACCGTTTCCCGTGCAGATCTGGCTAAGTGGTATCTTAGTTATAATCGATGGTATCGGCATTGAACTACTAAATGATACCAGCAAACCAGTTAGTATCAAAGATGCCCGGAAATTCCTTGAGAAGGAGCTGCAACAGAGTCGGGATATAAACAGCGTGAACGGCTTGACCGGTAAAGAGACCGATATCTCACAATGGCTATATTGGCGAATTAAGTTTGTCAATCCCTGGGACGAGTCGATAATTGCACAGCGATACCATCCGCATGGCAGAACAAAGACATGTCAGTCTGCCAATTTGGGCAATATATCCTGAGCTCTCACTGATATTTTGCAGATATTCTGGCGCAAATGCGATCCGCGCCTAATGGTAGCGAGATCAAAGTAAGAAATATGACAGGCTTCAACTTAAGCTATTCCGCAATATCCTTAAAAATTTCAAAGTCTGAGCTTACCAGCACCAATGATGACACATTATATTTGCTTAAAAATCACAACGGGAATTTTGAATGGGAGAAATCGAGATCCTCTCCCTATCGCCGACGTTCTAACTCTCACGCCGGACTGAGGGAGAGACCGGGTAAGCAACGAAGACCACTCTAAATTTACCTTGCAACAGAGACTGACAGTTATATCTAGAGAGTTCAAAACGATTGTCTAATCACCTCAATTCTCTCAATTCTCCTATTTCTACCCAAGATTATTATCCTGCACCTCATAAAAAAGGAACTACAGTAGGGTGTAAGTGTAGTCGATCCTCCTCGTGAAATAAGCAGCGACACTGACTTTCAGCTAGATACACCTAGGGTCCACACTAGGCATGACGAAGATGTCAGTGTTACTAACATTAGCAGTGAAGATGTTAAAGACTCCGGTAAGATTTAGAGAATCATCAACGATATTAAGGAGGCCAAGATATTCACCGAAGATGACTATCGCACCATCAGGTTCTTTGTTGATGAGCCTAGTCCACGGTTGATAGCCATAGACGGATCTGGAGTACTAAGGGGTCGTTGGACTACAGATAGCTTTCAAAAGGGGTCATCTGAGCCCGTGTCGCATTCAAAACACCGGCACAAGGGTCGAGAAGAAAAGAGCCAAACGCGGCAACGCAGCAGGGGAACAGCCGGAACTGATAGCGAAGCGTTCAGTGTCTGGGAACGTGTCGTCAAGAAGCCTTCATCACTTGCTAGCAATGTAATACGCAAATGCTTTACGCATAACCCAGAGTTGGTATCAGTATCCTTGGTTCATAGCGGCAGACCTACAAATGGACTCCATCGGAAGGACGCAAAGATAAGATGTAAGTGTTCAGTATGAATCTTTTGAGTTCCCAAGAAGCTTATGCAATCCTACAGATTATGGTTACAAAGTTGAGAATCGCACGCATGCTGATGTATGGTGGGATGAGATTGTAGCCGGTCTGAGCAAGTGCCTCAAATTCCCAGCAAAGGAGAATGAACAAGAGTGCATAATCCGCTCTCTTTACACCAAGAGGCAGGCGGAAACAGCTAAGTTGATGGTTCATAAAACAATCCAGCGACCCAAGCATGAATCGGAAGTTAGACAGTACTCCATAATGGCCTGGATGAACCTCGGTGATTCATTTAACGGATGCCCGTACAACAAAAAACATGTAAAGGGCGAGGTAAAAGTTTGTGAGTCTATTCTGTTCTTCCCAATGCTTCTTTGCCGTAACTGATGAGCCATGTGCAGATCATCATGCAGGCGCGCCACGATATACTCTTAGTATCCGTAATAATCTAGACGAGAAGTGGAACGAAAACTTATGGGAGCTTGTAAACAAGCAACTCATGCACATCAAGAATCTCCCTTATTCCAATGATGGCCAGGTCTGGAAACTCCAACATTATGATGATACAAAAAGTGCACACGTCAAACTTATCAGTTCAGACGAAATAACAACTTTCCCTTTCATTCTCGGAACCGACGACGGCTGGTACCAGTCGCGGGGGAACAGTCAACACTCTTCCTCACATCGTCATGACACACCCGTACTGCCCGTACCTATGCTCGAAGATGACATCCATCCCTTTCCGAGCAATTCGAACAGACGTGTTTCAGCAGATCATCGCGCACCGGTCACCCAGGAGAGGCATACCACCGGCCCAGGCCACACCAGTACCCATCTTCCTTACAATAACACTCAGAATTTCGCTTCTCCCCCGCCTCCTCCAAAACCCGCCCGAAGAAGGAGTGAGAGTCAAGATCGCAATGGACGAGAAAACGACACTCGAGGAGGTGACTACACTCGACGGGACGACTACACCCGAGAACGCAACTACCCTCGAGGAGGCAAGTACGACGAGTTCTATAGGAATGGAAAATCCAGAAGTGGAAAGGGAAGGTCAAACGGAACACGTAAAAAGGCATTAGATGTCTTGAAGATCCTTAAGGGAAAGGACCCAAACTGGAGTAGCGACTCGGAAGCTGGCGATAGGAACAAGGTATGGCCTGGGTATAATCATAGGTATGCATAGCCTCCGAATGCCCATTATCATTGTTTTGATACTATTTGATGTTTCAGCATTCGTCTGCCCTCCTTATAGTTTGTATTTAGATTCTGTGTCGATTTTTTGAAATTTCGTTAATTGATTTCCCTCCTCCGCACTCCTACACTGACTGACCTGACCGGTGAAAATCATTCGACGCACTGCGTCCATAACTCTTTTAATTCTCCTCGTAGAGTAGCACAAACCCTGAGTCTAACCTCAAAGCTCATGGTTCTGTCTCGTACACTTCCAGTCGTGTTGTATGTAACAATTTGTCAATATCTCCTCCCTAAGTTCCAACACTTACAAGTTACCGCCCATGCATGATCTCGCAACCACCTCGAGACTCTCAATTTCCTGATTTCAAAGGCACTAAAACTGACACAGCTTATCTTATTCTCTATGACAGGCAACGGCCACGGTCAATTAATTGCCCACTCACTCGTAAATTCCATCCGGCCACCAACAAGGCCGCCGCACCGCCCAATCCATCCTCTATAGGATGTACATTTTCGTACACCAACAGACCTTATGTATAACATGGCGCCTAAAATACTCGCGGTGCGTTAGTTTAAATACCCTGCTCTCTTTCATTCTTACAACAGGTGCTGACTCGATTAAAAATTTGCCACTTACATATTGAGAAAATATGGACTTTTTCAGACTCGGAAGGAGGAAGCACTCGAGCAAGAAAGGTATGTTGTTCCACCTACTAATCTCCAATCGCATGGTTTGTGGAATACATTGATTGCGATTATAGATGTATGATGAATGAAAAAACGAATAAAAGCTAATGCTCACTTCTAGTTCATCCAGACTCCCATTCTCATGGCGAAAGACCAAGTAGAATAGTAACTGCAACGAGCCACAGGCCATCCGCAAAAGAAAACAAGTACTATTATGAAAGTAAGTCCTACCTCTGTTCCGACAACAGCGCTCTAAGTCACACGTCGCTAATCATATCTTTCACGAGTAGACTTTAAGAAATATGGCTGTCCAAAAGACAATTTGCATCCCTACCTCAAACAATTACGCTGTGAGATTCCTCCCACCTCCCGCTCCTCACTCTCTTGAGTCTTAACTCCAAACTCTTCGTGAGTCGTGACTCTCGAAAGGGCTCCTCGACTTTCCAGCAACCAATTTTGCTAATCCTTCAACCGAAACCCTTTGAGTAGATACAGTAAAACTTGATACAGACAAATCCCGTAAGTACGAATTCAAGCTAACCAACCGCGACCCTTCGCACCTCCCCTGTGAGTGGGCTGAGATATACGGAGCAATAAAACTACTGGTACCGAACCTCAAAGAGGGCTCTTATGATTTCTGGTTGGTGGATGTTGGCCGGGGGCGAAGGCTCTGGCGATTCATGGGTACGATAAGATGTCCTGATATGATGGAATTTAATTCGGGGAAGCTCCGCTGACGGGATCATAGAAGATAAAACCGGGAGGCCAACCGATGGAAAGCATCATAAAGGAACGAGAATGAGATGTGAGTCTTGCGTATTCAGAAGCCGAAGCACATCTTTCGGAAAAGCGCATCATGGCAGAAAGCTAACCTCTACTCACCACAGACGAGCCGAAGAGAGTACGTGTATTCGTAACCAACACCACAGAGACATGTATGTACGCAGAAATAGAGAAGCTTTTGGAAGAACGTGTAAAGGACATCAAGAATATAAGCAACTGGGAATTTTCGATACGATGTACGTCAAATGGAAAGCGTAAACTGATCAGGGTACACAAGGCTGGGCAGGCTGAAGTGTGTAAGTAAACGTGACTTAGGCATTTTCGGCCCATGTTCATGCATGCATAGCGAAGTTTGGTAGCTAACTATGGGATAGATTCTCGTCCTGGTGACCAAGGCCTCGTATGCCGTGTTATGAATCAGCTCCCTGACGACGTGGTATGGGAAAATGTAAGGGATGTGTTTGGGAAGATCTACGGAGAGCATTTACGTCCGAATCTAGTAAGCAAAGGTGGTGGACACTATTTTGAAAGATGGGTTCTATGGCGGGATTCGAATAGTAGTAGTAATGTAGTGGTAAAGAGGATTGCATTGGAAGATAGTAGGTCAAAGCCATCTTGAGGCTATACTCGTAGAGTTGCTGACCCAAAATAGCGGCCCAAGACGGAGAAAGCGGGAGACCGGAAAACGATCAACATCGGCCAGGACAGCTAGAAAGATGTATGTCATGCCCCAAGCAGAAAATAGAATGCTAACGCAAAAAGACTATTTGCCTGGAATGAATCTAGGAACTGGCCAGGACGGTCGATCATTCTGGGTGCCCGAAAGCGAGGATTTACCACCCGAATTGAGAATTCTCACCACTGAGCATTTTATAATGAACAAGTCCAAAATAGAGTTGTCCTGGAACGAGCTTGCCCGGTTACTCGTATGGAATCTAAGGATGATCGCAAGAAACTCCATGGCTCCCAGCACTAGGAATCATGGGTCTGCCGCAAGCCCACCTATTCTTGTAAGTAATAACTAGAGCAAGGCAGGCTGACTAGCAAACCACAAACAAAAAGCCTTCGCTGGGTTATCAAGTGCAATTACTAATGTAGCAATCAGGAATGGATAGCAGATACCAACGACCGTGGTGATCTACGGCTAGTTAGAGCTCAGGAATATACAACGAATTGCACGAAATATTTCCATGACAAAAAGATAAACACACTTGACAACCGAGGCAATGAGAAACAGATACATCGAAAACCTATAGCGTCACTACAAGAAAGATTACATCAGAGCCACTCCAATGGTTAAGGGCCTTAAGGCCGCAGAAGATCATACTAGTTATATGAAAACACAAAGTGGTACAGACCAGTGACATCGCACTACTCTTGAGTCCATAGATCCGATTGTTTCCTGACGCACTCGAAGTATCCAATGGGTTGTTGTTTGCGTTGGACTAGACAAAATATTGTGCAGCAAAAATGAGACCTGATGGTCGGTCTACTGTCCCTCAAATGCATCAGCAATGAGGCAAAATACTCTCTTGGTAGCTTGAAATTACAAATGTCATCTATTGTTTTCCCATAACCAAATGACGAATCTTTGACCAGATAAGTTTGACCACACTCGCACGTCGTTCTCGAAGCACTCAATGTGACAAAAGCGCCGCTCAGGGCGGCATCAAGAAGCTATTGACACTCTGTAGCGTAGCTCGGCTCGGATTCGCATCAGGCATGCAGGTTGAAATCCAACTAAGCCGCCGACGAATATAGTCCTTGTCAATAATATGGCTTTCCCTGTTAACCTTGGGTATTAAGGCCCCACTCTCATCGAAGTGAAGACAGAGCAATGTCATTATCACACCAATTGAGAGATCTTGTCCGGGGTCACTGACCACGATTCTGAGCTTGTCCTTATGAGAATTGTCTGACGCCGCCATCTCCAGAGCTTTGCTGCCAAAATCGCTGATGTCTTTCAGAGCAGCACGGAGATTCTTGCTGCCAATCTTTTTTGTCCCGAGGCCAATTTCCATGCTTTTCGGTTTAATGACCCAGGTATCTCGAGGGGTGACCGTGGGTAGGAGTGTAATGACATAGGTCTCGAAGCAAGTTTCAGAGGTAGGAAATGTGGAGCTAGTTGAAATGAACATGCAGGAAGTGGGCCTCACAAGACGTAGTCCACTGTCTAAACCGGGTGATGTGCTATCCTGTTGGGTCATCGACTGGATCAACCCAGGCAATTCTTCTTCTGGCTTGTCAAGTAATAACTGCTGGTTCGCCCAAAAAATCCTCGGCGTGAGACCATGTGCCCAGTTTTCCGTATCATCGCCAGCCCCCTGAATGTAACCACCCTCACTAGCTTCACTGCCAGAAACTCTTCGGGAAACAGTACAACATATGATGGGATGAAAATCATGAAATACTTCACGAGTAGTGACGACGTGTGACTCTGGTGTTACCCAGATTGGCCTCATGGGCTTGGATATATCTTTTCGGTAATCCTGCTCGGAGAGGTTGAGGGCCCGGAAAGCTTCTATGAATCTGGGCATCAAACTATTCATTTGAACATGCTCGGATCCCGAAACGACTTGAGGCGGGGTATAAAGTTCATGAGCATCTTCACGTTCAGGAAACAAGACGCGATTGAGCACACAACACCAAATAGGTATTGTCTTGCTCAGTGCATCAGGCATACCTTTTGAGTTGTTAGTTGAGCGGTGGAGGAGAGAGTATACAAAACCTCACGTTTCCCTCGACGTGTCGAGTCGATAATAATGCACCCATCATTCTTACCAACAATTTCCAAAAGATGTAAATTCAGTCTTCGTGAACTAAATTTCCAGACCCCTGTGTGACCATCAGTACTTTTGAAGTAGGCACTACCGGACTTCTTTTCCGGATCAATGTACCAGCTCCCACATCTTTCGTTCGCTATTAATGGCCTATCGTACGCGTCGGCGACAGCTTGAGCAAATTCCGCGTCGTGGAGGATGGATCGCAGGCGATTGTGAATGGATAAAGTCTTTCGTTTCAGATCGCCTAATGTTCTCGAGAAGTTATGATTAGCTTGCTCAGTGAAGATCAGGTCTGCGACGGTGGGAGGCATCTGCGACTTCAATAATGCGCTCTTCTGGTACTGATATTCGCGTGGATGGATTTTACAATTGAAGCTTGAAGATTCATAGTGTGTGATTAGTAATGACCCAAACTACCCCGCACTAACCCTTTTCGGATGCTGGAGACCGCGGATCGGACTTTCATCTGTTTGAAACTCTCAAAGATTGAAACGTCCAAACGATTGGGAGATATCACTCAACACACTTGAAACAGAGTATCGTAGTGTCCTCAAAAACATATTCAGATTCATTTCTTAATATACGCTCTCTACCTGATATATAACTTGTGATTTATCAGCCCCGAAAACAATACCACTAACTTCCACCTCAATGGACATTGAGCTCATCACAATCACATATAACATTGGCTCACCTTGCCGAGTAGACATTGTGGTCTCACTACAACATTTCACCAATCTACCTACAGAGTCCCACATCAGCTGAAGGTCACGTCTGACTATATTTGTTTCTTGCCCTCGCTATCTCTTTGATTACCGTCAGAGAAGTATATCATTAATCGCAAACCACCGTACTTCGTTAAATGCACCTATGACGAACCGAACATCTAAAGAACTCAAAGGATCGAATAGCCTTAAAGGCTTATATACAAGAGGCAGTCCTATACAGGGTGTCACTTGCGATCCGCAGTCAGGGACCAGATGCGATTGGGTGAGAATTGTCACAGCACCTTAGTTATAGAAAAGTAGCTCCCCTGGTTCGAGTAAAGGACCATCATGATGAGCTACCATGACCTCCTTTCTGGCTGAAATGCGCATACTCATGTCTGATGGCTATCGTCTTATGTGAAGCCCAGGTTTGAAGCACGGAAGTGACGTCCGAAAATCAACAATCACTGTCACTGTGGACGTACACAAGGCCTGTAAATCCATGGGACGATATAGGGGCGTGAATATAAGCATTCCAGCAAAGAGGAACAGTGCTGTTGGCTTGACTCTGACCCTGCAGCTAGGATGTCGTTCACATGATGATCAATTTCCTCACCTCCACGACCGCTCAGGGCCACCGGAGATGCACTGCTACGTGAAAAAGTATATCCCTCGTCGTTCATTCTGGCTCTGAAAGTGCTGGAACATTACATAAAAACACATCTAGGCACGAGAATACTGACGGCGCCCCCACGTTCTCGGTGTCTATGTTTTATTGTTATGCATAGCCAATGCAGCCCAGACAGGATACCCCCACGTTCAGCACTCGCGAACACATGTTTCTACTTGAGGGACTGGTGTCCATGTGTTGAGATGACTGCATCTCCGCGTCTCAAGGTCCGAGGTTTACCTGTTGGGACTCGGGAGGTATGAGTAGAAGCGGTCAAATGCAGAGACGTAGGAAGTTGTTGAGAAAAATCACACGAGCCGGCGGAAATTCTCCTGATCCAGAGTCTCATGCAGTGCGTTTGGGTAAGCAAGTCGTAATCTTATTCGGACGATGACACTGCAGCAAGGCTTTTGAATTCGAGGCATCCTATTGAGCCGTGTCCCTTCCCTTATCACGCTTGCGAGGACTCAGACTAAGACACATCGGAGCACGGCAGATTTGCGGGGGTCTCGTTGAATTTCCTTGCACGGCAACAGGGAGCGTGGGGTGCCTTTTGGCTGGGTATGAGTAAGAATTGCTCGCAGAATATATAGTTCCCTACTCCCATAATCGTCGGCCTTCCGATGCCTCCCACGGAATGCGTGGCTTCGTAGGACGATTAATATGGGTGCGGTATCGATAATGGTCTTCACCGCCGCCAAGACCGCGAATCCGGCTTGGCATCACCAAAAGCCGTTTGAGCGGAGTCGGACACGGAGATCAGCAAGTGAACAAGCACAACAACAACACTTCGACTAAACTTGTACTTCGTACGGAAGTACAAGCAGACACTTAACCAATCACGGATCAATGACGTATTCCCAGCATTTACCCAGCGCTGCCCAAACTTACCCAGTCCGTATGCGAAAGATGATTTGCCGAGGAGATGCGACGCAATGCGATGTTCGATATTGCTCTGTATTGTGCTGCTTGCTCTGCCAATTGTAGTCAAGTAGGAGTGGAAGGAGCTTCCTCTCCGTACAAAGTACATGCACAGTCTCGAGTACTGTATCGTTCGGTCCTTGGATCTAGAGGATCTAGAGTGTCGGATCGGGACGGTCTTTGCCTATTTGCTCCAGCCGGTCTTTCATGGTCGAAACTAAGGCAGCCAGGACCAGATGAAGCCCGCCACAATAACCACAAAAAAATGAATGCCGGGGAAACGTGGGAAAGAGCAGAAAGCAAAGAGCTCGAGCAGACAGCGAGGAAATGAATGAAGAAAAACTTCCCACTTGTGATTTTAACCTCAGAGACCCTTGCATTCTTCTAGATTGCTACAAAAAGCACCAATCAAGTTTGTGATATCCATAATTTACTATTTCCCAAGACTTACTCGTAACTTCTCTTCATGTCTCACTCTCACCACTTCTCTGCCATCCACTACAGCACCCATTTTTCTACGTTAACATATACTTAGCAAGCTTAATCCCATGTTTTAACTGCTTGGCGGAGAACTTTGCAGCCTTTCAGATTACGATTCTTTTTGGATATCAGCCGACTGAAGCCTTGGTTACCAGGAAAAAAAGTAGTCCAAGGTCTCTTGGCACCTTGGTCCGGGTCTTGGAACCAGAACACATGGGCGGATAGAGGAAAACACTTATTCTACGCAGATTCGTCTCGTCACGACTATTCGATCTCTTTCCATACTTTCTGCCAGAGTCATTAGCAGACGAACGACTTCTGCGACTGCCTCTCGCGCAATTTTCTAGACGTACCGTCGATGTAGACGTGGATTGGACAAGGAACTAACCATTATTCAAGAGTGTGGGAGCGGCGACTGGGCGCGACCAGATTTCGAATGCTGCGACACCACGCCATATTACTGAGAGAATCGACAGACTGGGGCATATTTAGCGGAGGGAGACCAAGACGTTGAGCTGCGCGCTCCAAGAACTTGGATCCGACAATACCTTACTCTGCGAAGACGATCTCGATAACGAACACATCAATTTGAGTCTAATCGACTCTCCTCAAAGGCAGCCAAGATGGCTTGGGACCACCTTTCTATCAACCGACCTCACTTGGTCTACATCATTTTGGGCGGGTTCACTTCGCTGTTTATGCTGTGTTCCTCCTTCATCAAGGAGCGCTTGTATATTGGTGAGGCCACTGTTGCTACGATCTGTGGCATAATATTCGGACCGCATGCCGCCAACTTGATCGACCCGGGCACTTGGGGCAATGTCGACCAAGTGACTCTCGAATTCTCCCGCATTGTCCTCGTTGTCCAATGTTTCGCTGTTGGTGTCGAATTGCCTAAACATTATATGGAAAAGCATTGGAGGAGTGTCGTCTTTCTACTGTTACCCGTGATGACATTTGGATGGTTAATCACAAGTCTATTCATCTGGTGGTTAATTCCGCCGCTCAATTGGTTGCAAGGTCTCTGTGTTGCAGCATGTGTTACAGCAACAGATCCTGTACTCGCGAGTTCCGTGGTGGGCAAGGGTAAATTCGCAAAGAGGGTGCCGAAACATTTGAGAGATCTGCTGTCAGCCGAGTCCGGCTGCAACGATGGAATGGCATTCCCTTTCATCTACCTTGCAATCTATCTTATCCGGTTCCATCTCAATGCCAAGGAGGTCAGCTATGACTTTATTGTCATCACTGTACTTTACGAGTGTGTCTTTGGTGCAGTCTATGGGTTTATAATTGGTTACATTGGGAGACATGGAATCAAATATGCTGAAAGACATGACTTGGTAGACCGGGAGAGTTTCCTCGTGTTCTACTTTGTCCTTGCTCTATTTTGCGCTGGTTCTGGAAGTATTTTGGGTGTTGATGACCTGCTTGTCGGTTTCTCCGCAGGTGTTGGTTTCTCTAACGATGGTTGGTTTACCCAGAAGACGGAGGAATCTCACGTTTCCAACGTCATAGATCTGCTCATCAACTTGGCATATTTTGTGTATTTGGGCACAATCATTCCGTGGGAACAATTCAACGACCCTCAAATTGGTACTTCGCCATGGAGACTTGCCGTCATCGCCATCTTGGTCATTCTTTTTAGAAGAATTCCAATCATGATGGCGCTGAAACCGATTATACCCGACATAAAGACATGGAGAGAAGCCCTGTTTGCTGGCCATTTTGGTCCGATTGGTGTCGGTGCGATCTTCGTTGCTATTCTTGCCAGGGCTGAGCTCGAAACCGAAACCACAACTCCCTTGTCCGAATACCCCGACAAAAGTGCACCAAACTGGGAACTAGTTACAGTAATATGGCCAATTGTCACCTTTTTGGTTATTTCTTCAATCATTGTGCACGGATCGTCTATCGCAGTCTTCACTCTCGGAAAGCACATCAATACTTTGACACTCACGATGTCATACACTCAAGCTGGTGATGAGGGCCCAAGTTGGATGAACCGACTTCCAAGAATCGCATCAACTTCGAGATCTCAGGCTAAGACTGTAGGATCGGAAACTGATGGTGAGGAGATGAAGATGGATAATCTGCAAATTCCACCAGGTACATTGCCACCTCCAGGAGGTGTACCAGGAGGCTTCTTACGTCGCCAAAAGGAGGAAGACTACCCGAATCGAAGCAATAGTCGACCATCCTCAATCATTCCAAGACGAAGGAAGAAGAAGTGGGACGATGGCGTGGGACCAGGCGGCCCTATCAGCGAGTCTGCAATCTATCCTGTGCGACGAAGCCAGAGTGAACACTTAAGTGAGCAAGCATCCGATACCTTGACGCCTGGTGGATCATCACCCGACAACGAAAAGAATAGTGTCAATGACGATGGAAGCGATGAAGGACCACTTGGTGAAGTGCAACACGATCCAGAGATGGAAGAAATTCTTCACCACGGTGAAAGAGAAAAGCGGAAGGATATTCACGAATCTGAAGCAGAGCGTAACCCAGACAAAACAGAAATTTACGACGAAGGAGATCATCTTGTCATCGAGAACGAGGATGGGGATGTTTTGGAGACAGTGAAGAGTCCCAACGCCAAGGACCCTAATGAGACGTTGCAGAAACTTGAGTCAGATGTCAAGGAGGGTATCGAACATCCAGGCAAAGTATATAAGAAGTTCGGCAAGGTTATGGGTGTTTGGAGAAACAAGGATGAAATAAAAGAGGTGAAAGGTGAAAAGGGTGCCCATTCCAAAGGGAAAGAACCCCGAAAGACTCGGGGACCCGCCCTAGCTTATCAATATGGCAGATCTGTAAGCTTCACCTACCAACCCTTTGGGGATTGTATACTAACAGTCAAAATTTAGATCATTGTTGAAGACGAAGATGGAGAAGTTGTGAAGACTTATGAATTACCGCCGGACCCAAACAGCAAACCTTCAAAAGAGCCCGGTGAACACGGTCCTGTCAGACAAGGCCTCAATCGTATGGGTACCTGGACTGGCCTTGCAGGTAAGAAGCCAGAAGCCTCCGCCAAGGGTGATGCCCCTGTCGCGGAATCCTCCCGTCAAGGACTTGCTCGAATGGGCACTTGGGGCTTTGGCAAAAACGCTCAGAACGATGCAAAGACCCCCGCTCCAGACTCAGATGAGGAAGATGATCGCCGTATTCGATTCACAATTGGAGGGGCTGGACGTCGTCTGACGAAGGAGGACTTCCTCAAGGAAATACAAAGTCTTGATCCCAAAGCACGATGTGAAATCATAGAGGAGAGTGATGCGCCCAAGGCTATGAAGGACCTCGCAAAGAAAGATGCCAGCAACGATGTCCCAGGAGATTCGCGTATATTTCATGCCAAAGATGCACAATTAGCCGCGGGAGCGCAGACAGCCAAAGCTGTAGGGAAAGAAATGGCGAAGAAACATGCCGCTGAGATTGAAAATGGGAACGGAGCGAGAAGAAGCCCGCCGGGAAGCAGCAGTAACGACGTACCTGAGTCTGCCGCCGAAAGGAGGAGACGGCAGCAAGCATTGAAAGGTGTAGAAGAAGATGAGGACTCCAGAGGTCGAGGAAGATCTCCCGCTCCCGTTGAAGAACCGGAGAGAGAAACTGCGGCCGAGAGGAGACGACGAGAAGCGGCGCTCGGTGAGAGTGTTCAAAGCGACAGCGACGATGACGATACTCCTCGAGTTCCGCCTCCTGTACGAAGCCGAGGGATTCGATTCGCTCAAAGCCCAGTGAGAGGAAAGAGATGAGGTGGAACGGTTCCGTGCGGAATCACTAATTGTTAAAAGAACTTGATACCTTGTTGTATTGCTGACCATATCATATTGCAGTATTTTATGTAACGTAGCTATGACTTCATGTCTTTTGGTATTCCATGATGGGCGTTATGGCTAGCATTGGGTTATGGGTTTTCTTTTCTACAAGCATGCGTTGTGATGATAGATGATGGGCTTGCATACTGTATATAGCTTTTACCAACAAAAAGGGAGGCACAGCGCTTGATAATTTCTAGTTGGAGTGTTTACTCTTTTCTTTACTGTCAAAATGTTTATATTCAATCCATAAACGCACATAAGCTGCAACCCCCCCTCTCCCGAAACTCACATGAGAATAATGTTGCCCCGCTCTGCTAGAATATGTGAGGAACATGACCTGCTTGCAGTCCCAGCTCCCCACGAGATCATGAAACATAATCAGGGATCTGACGTTTGGTCTAGCTTCAAATTCTAATACGTGGTGGTCTATAATACGCTTCGCGCGGATATGAGGGCGGTGGGCCTCGTTCAATCACTGGACTGCCATGGCAACATATATCTCAGGGTAGCTCGCTAGCTGTAAAATGTTTCAATGCCTTCTTCGTGAAGACTCATAGTGAACGAAATCAGGACTTGGTAGTGCAATGAGGGGATTTTCCACCAATTGTACGATTTTTAGAATCAAATACTGAAGTAACTTTTGCCTGTAAATTTGTATAGCATTTGTCTCTGTCCATAGGATTGTGAAACAGGATTTTCATCGCCTAGAAATAAGTTCTGCAAGTCTTCTTCACCTCTTGTGATATCGGTTTTGGCTGTCACATGAAGGGAGGGGTTTCCTAGCCAATCAACGCCATTCAATTTCATTGGATTTCTCGCGCCAATTTGCCGAGAGACTTGATGTCAATCCATGCGGGAGATTCGCCTCCAAAAATTGTGCAGCACGCCGTCATCTCCAAAAACCCACCAACTCGAAAGAAGCAAGTTAAATAATATCCTGCGGATGGTCTTTACACATTAAACATGAGTCAAAATTATCGCAAGGGAAAAGGAAAGGGGAGGTCGTCGATGGGAGGAGAACCTAGCTCGAACAATTCTCGTCCGAACACACCATCTGGTCGACCACAATATGTCACAGTCGGAGGTGGAAGCGCACCAGAAAGTGCCGCCAGGCTACAAGCCCTTCTCGACACAGATTCTGGGTATGGAGGCAGCGAGGCCGGCGCAACTTCGAACGGCATGTCGACGTGGAATCCCACGCTGACCGAGGATAGACCTACACCCGAACCATCGCCATTACCCAGAGGACTGAGTGCACCATCAGAGAACGAGCGACGATCACAGGCAAACGCAATTCATCAGCTATGGTACAATCAACACCGTGTAACCCTTGGCAGATCTATAAACCGTGTGGTAGAGACTTTAAAATCTTTGCAGGAAATGAACGCATCATGGCCAGCAACATATCCCTCTGTTCAACGCGAAGAACCTGTGCCACAAAGGCAAGATCCACGACCTGGCTTGATTCATACTCAGACTACCGGTGCTGGAGCCTCCTCATTCCCTGACCCTCGCCCAGGACAAATGCGCCGGGCTATGACAGCCATCGAAAATACTGACGCAGAGTCGAGCCGCTCCGCAGAATCCAGGGCTACGCCAGAACCTAGATTGATTACTCCTCAGATTGCACAAGAATTCTCCATATTAAAGCTGGACTTGAAGCTGGGTGCTCTTCATCAGACTGAGTTGGTACATTCCTTGGAAAAGGGCTCAATTGCATCACTGTTGGATGGCAAAATCAGCTCGAGCATAAGCCATTTACTTTCTTTGCGAGAACGAATCGAAGACTCCTCGAGTAAAGTGCTGGTTACTGGCGATTTGAATACTGGAAAGTCGACATTTTGCAATGCTTTACTACGAAGAAAGATTTTGCCAGAGGATCAACAACCATGCACGAGTATTTTTTGCGAGGTCCTAGATGCTAGAGAAAATGGTGGGATTGAGGAAGTTCACGCTGTCCACAAGGAGACCATTTACGATCGACACGACGAAAGTACCTACGATGTCTACACGCTACAGGATTTAGAACAGCTGGTCCTTGACAACGATACCTACACACAATGCAAGGTTTATATCAGAGATGTGCGCACGATCGACGAGTCTTTACTCAACAATGGTGTGGTGGATATTGCGATTATCGATGCACCTGGTCTCAATCTCGACACCACCAAGACCACTGCTGTTTTCGCTCGACAGGAAGAAATTGATGTCGTTGTTTTTGTTGTCTCGGCCGCAAACCACTTTACCCAGACGGCACGCGAATTCATTTGGGCAGCAGCAGCAGAAAAGGCCTATATCTTCATGGTTGTTAACGGTTATGACAATATTAGAGACAAAGAGCGTTGTCAGAAAATGATTTTGGATCAAATTGCAGGCCTAAGCCCGAGGACCCACAAGGAAGCAGCGGAACTTGTTCACTTTGTTTCGAGTAATGCCATTCCGACAGCCGCACTTGGGCCCCCTGGACCTCCTGGAGGAAATGGTGGTGGTGGAAGTGGCAGTTATAGTGGGGGCGGGGGCGATGGTCCGGACTTCGATGACCCATCAGATTCGAAAGGAAAAGGCAAGGGCAAGGATAAGGAGAAGATTCGCGACTTCGAAATTTTGGAACAGTCATTGCGTCGATTCGTTCTGGAAAAGCGTGCTAGATCCAAGCTCGCACCGGCAAAGACATACTTGCTCAATGTTCTAAGCGATATTCAGACCCTTGCTACCGTCAACTCCGAGGTTGCACAATCAGAGCTTGATCGTGTTACCAAGGAATTAGCAGAGATTGAGCCAATGCTTGAGGCTTCACAAAAGGCTAAGGCTGAAGTGAGCGACAACATTGACAGGACTATTGAAGAGACATGCAGAAGCATCTACGATCACACCCGCACCACACTTAATGACTCAATAGCAAGAGTGGCCGATGAAGACCTTGGAATCCCCTACCCTGGTATCTTTGGCGCTTTCCAATATGCGGATGACATTAAAGAAGCTATTTTGTCTGAGATCTCGGCTTCTGTTTCCGCTTGCGAGGATGATGCTCGTCGAAGAATCGTAGATGGCGTGTCTGCCATCAAACAGCTCGGCATTCTTCATCTTGGTGATCAGTACACCGACTTGAGCTTCCGAAGCGATCTCATGAACCAACGCATGTTCAAACGAAAGCGTGATATTTTGGCTAAGAATCTCGATATCGAGACCGAAATTTGGGACTTCTTTGACTGGTCTACTATACTCCAACGACAAGAAAAGATGGCTGGTACCGGTATGGCTATGACCGTCGCGACTGTAGTTGGTAGCCGTGCCATTGGAGGCTTTGGCTGGGTCGATGGCGCTATGTCTGCGGCAAAGATAATGGGTAACAACAATCTCCGCAGATTGGTTATTCCAGGAATTATCGCAGGAGGTGAGTTTCTATGCTAATACCACTGACAACTTCATGTTGTACTAATAATCTTTCAGCTGTTGCCGCAACTTATTACATTCTCAACCAGATCCCCCAATCTCTCCCCCATCGCCTATCTTCGAAGATCTCAACTCAACTTGCTGCTCTTGATTACGTTCACTCAAACAGCGACCGCATTGCTTCTTCGGTCCGCAAAGTCCTTCGCCTGCCTGCTGATAACCTCCGCGTTGGCCTTCAACGATCCGTGGAACAGTTAGGCACCAGGCGCGAAGAAACAAGAAAGATTAAGGGCGAGAGCGAAGTAGCTCGAAAGTACTTTGGCAACCTGGTCAACGAGAGTGCAAAGATTAGGAACAATGTCGAGAGTGTGGATTTGGAAGGACCAGCTCCAGGTGTGGCCGGCGGATACGATGCTTAGATTTCTTGCTATACCCCTATATTTCCTTTTTCCTTTATGTGCACATGATTGCTGTCAGATCCACGAAAAACAAGGCGTTTGAATAAGGGCTGGTGGATGCGAGATAGGCACGCGGGGGATGAAAATATGACAAGGCGTTGGTCGTTGGGAGTTGTGTTGTGCTGCGTTGCGTAGGTTGGCGAAGCTACTTCAGATCACTCCACTTTTCTTGTCGTTGCTCCTTCGTAGATAGCAAAAAAGCAATGCGTAGTTCAAAACAAAGTTTCTTGGACGTATCTTGTGTGAAGTGCAATTACAATGCCCATACTTACTAGCAGAAACACATACATCCCAAGTAGACTTCATCCAGAAATGCTGTGTGCCTTGTTTTTCGTACCTTAAACCTTAGGCTGCAAGAATCGGCCAAGGCTCCGCGTCAAGCTCCAAGGCTACCAATGCTTCCGAGCTTCGGTGTAGCACAGATGACGACTAGCAACTGATAAAGACGCAACTTTCGACTTATTATTGCCCCAACATTGGAATTCCAGCTAAATCCATAAACCTAAGCCCCTTTCACGCACATTGTAACTAATAATTTAATACTCACACTACCAAACAGCAACCATGAACGTACGTCCCCTCTCCTCTCACCTCTTATCTCTACCCCTCCTCCCACATACCAGCTAACTCCCTCCCCAGATCGTCGAATGGGCCTTCGGCAAACGCATGACGCCCGCGGAGCGTCTCCGCAAGCACCAGCGCTCGCTCGAAAAAACCCAACGCGAGCTCGACCGCGAGCGGGTGAAGCTCGAAAACCAAGAAAAGAAACTGATCCAAGAAATCAAAAAGAGCGCCAAGAACGGACAAATGGGGGCGTGCAAGATCCAGGCCAAAGACCTCGTGCGCACGCGCCGCTACATCGAGAAGTTCTACTCGATGCGCACGCAGCTGCAGGCTATCAGTCTGCGCATCCAGACGGTGCGCACCAATGAGCAGATGATGCAGGCGATGAAGGGCGCGACGGGCGTGCTGGGGAGCATGAATCGCAGTATGAATTTACCCGCGCTGCAGCGCATTGCGATGGAGTTTGAGAAGGAGAATGATATTATGGACCAGAGGCAGGAGATGATGGATGATGCGATTGATGATGTGACGGGGTTGGAGGATGAGGCGGAAGGGGAGGAGGTGGTGGAGCAGGTTTTGGAGGAGATTGGGATTGATTTGAAGGAGGCGGTTAGTGATTTTTACTTGTTCTGTTCTGTTCTATATTACTGCTTCTGCAAGGTAATGATTTGGGCTAACATTTGTGTGATCATTAGATGGGCGAGACTCCGCAGGGTTTGCAGAGCACGGCGGAACCGGCGGGGAGAGTTGCGCAGGCTATTGGGGGAGGGGGGCCGGCTTTGGGTGATCATGGGGATGATGATTTGCAGGCTCGATTGGACAGTTTGAGAAGGGATTAAGATTAAATGCGACGGTAGATTCAATCAATGTCTGGACTATCCTATCGAAACTGACCGACATTAAGTGGTTTATGGGGAGTACTTTTTTCGTCGGCGTTGTTCTTTGCATGGGAAGTTTGCGGACTGCTGTCTCGTGGGAGATTAGGACACTGGGTTCTGCGGGTTGAAAACAAAAAACCAATTCATTCATCCCTCTTGTCTTGGCTAGACGTAGCGTTGTGGGTGTTTATGGGCGTTTTTGCAGGTCCGTATAGCGTGCATATACATATACATACATATAGTGGTAGAACAAACCGAATTTTGCTCTAGAGACTAGACGAGACGTTTCAGTCTTGTATCCCGCAGGCTCTTCTTGGTCATAGAGAGCTTCTATCGTGACATTCTAGAGTATCCCGAGATCATTCGTAGCGCAGCCCACTGGTGACTTCTCCGTATTTCGGACCAGACAGGGGATCAGTAGGTTTAGGTTTCCAATATTCGAAGCGAGTCGAACGGAACCCCTCGTGCCTCTAACAAGCTCTAAACTACGGAGTATACCTAGTGTCTATCATCCCCGCATTTGCGTTAGTTGGGCTGTCTTTTGCTTTTTTGGGTTGAGATGGGAGTGGGCGAATGAAGATGGAGAGGGTTTTGGGGCTGTGCATGTACTGCAAAGGCGAGAGTTTGCGTGGGTGGCCAATTGCTTCTACTTCTGCTTCTGCTTCTGTTTGTCGTGTTCGCACCTATCGCACGCAGATGGAGGGAAAGGGATTGGAGCTGGTCTTTCATTATTTGTACAAGTATTTACTCGCTGCATGCATGGGCTATAGTGAAACTTGCTATGCAAATAGCTAAATTACCACAAGTTATTCTACTCAGATGGATGGGGCTTTTACAATTCCATATAGGTTACGGACGGGCTACTCCATCCGTTTCTCGGACGCTCTGTTTGTCCAGGGACATACAGGAACAGACAGTCAGACAGGTAGGTACGTCTGCACAATAACTGTTCGGGCTCGTTCTTTCCCATCGCTACGGTCGTGGGCCAAGTGTGGTGGGCCATGAACCAGATGCATCCCTGTAGAGTGCCACTGCACCTTATGACTGTGACATTGGAGAGTGACTTTTTGGCTGTGACTGACTTGGACTTTCGTGCGTGGACGAGGCGAATATGAGGGATTGCGGGCGTGTGACTGTTTGACAGTGGGTGCTGGTGAAGCTTTTATTTAGTCAGTTCCTGTAACTTAGAGCTTCCTTTCTCTAACCATACGCCCTATCGCTTTTACCCCCCTCCTGGTCCCTTCTTCCTCCACAATAGCTTGCTTACTTCTACTTCTAGAGTGCGCCCAACTGCTGTACCTCGGCGGCGTGGAAAATAAAGTGCAATCCCGGGTTACTGTCACGCACAAGAAATCGTCTGCGCAAATACGGATATAACTCTGTGGAACATTGCTAGGTTAGTAGGGTGCCTTTTGTGCTGCTTTGTCCCTTTTTGTCTGTCCCAAAGGTACCTACCTAACTGCTCTAGTACTGGTAAATCTCCAGAGTTATCTTCAGACTTCACGACTTGTCTTGCTCCCCAATTCATTTCACACACCTCCCCAACTTCTCCTTCTTCTATAATTCGAATTTCGGACGGACTTCGCACTTCTGATATTTCTCCAGATTCTGTAAGTTCCAGCTCTTTTGGTAATGTCCTGTATCTGCCGCTGGAAATAGAGTGCGGAGTTAAGGGCGAGAGGTTATTAATACTGCGAGTTGCGAAATACCCCACGAACGATGTCATGGGGAGGTGGAATCCAGGCTAACATCTAACCTCTTTAATCAGGAAAGTAAGCCAGTTCTACTCTACACGACACTACGGTCAATCTTCACCGAGAGACGCCTTTTCACCCAATTTCATACTGTCGAAAATAAGACCCATCACCCTCAGATCTCGCTCGATTCCCCTTCTCATAATACTTCCAGTTCTGCCCCAAATCTACTCCTAATTCTTGAACAGCAAGAACAAACGAGTGACATTCAAATCCATCGACCTCCCATCTCTCTATCTCTCCTCCCTCTTCCTTCAACACACCAAACACAAAAGTCTCCCTACGAGACATTCTCTTGAAAAGTCAGCAAACTGGCAGGAAACAAGAGGAGGAGCTTTTCCTCCCAGGGAGGTCTGCTAAACAGAATGTTTGGTAGTAGCTCGAATTCCCCGCCCAAGGATTCCGCAATTTCCACCACACCTACCTCATCCGAATCCAGCGCCGATTCATCTACCAGCAACCAAGGCGACGCATTAGCCGCCCTGAAAGAGCTCGAGAGTCAAGCCGGCACATCGGAAAAGCGTAGTGGAAACGGCAGTCCGCCGGGTCGCGCAATCCCTGGAGACGGTGCGGGAGAAAAGAAACGCCGCAGCAGCGGAGTGAGTAGTAAAGCCAGCTCGTTCCTGGCCAGTGCAAAAAGCCATTTCAGTCAGAGTCCCAATTCTTCTGGCTTCATGTCGGGCAAACCAGATACGAGCGCGCAGACGCCGCTGCAGAAACTGGGGAAACAGGATCCGGCTTTGAGCGTGCCTCAAGGTCAACACAACAACTCGGCGGGTGAATCGCATCCTGGTCCACGATCGACGTTCAAAGTCGGCGTTTGGGAAGATAAGAATAAAAAATGTCGTCGCACGATGGAGGATACCCATGCGTTCTTGTACAACTTTCTACATACCCCGGCACCTGTCGTGGGTTCCGATTCTGCTGCGAAATCAGATAAGTCGGATGAGGCTTCTGGTAATTCATCCAACAGTCTTGCTCAAACGGCGTCAGCTCAGACTATGATGGAAACTGACAATGGCTACTTTGCTATCTTCGACGGTCATGCAGGTACCTTTGCGGCGGATTGGTGCGGAAAGAAACTTCATATCATATTAGAAGAGACGATTCGAAAGAACCCCAATACACCGATCCCAGAACTTCTCGACCAAACTTTTACAACCGTTGACTCGCAGTTAGAGAAACTTCCTCTCAAAAACAGTGGATGCACAGCTGTCATTGCGGTTCTTCGCTGGGAAGACAGGATACCCAACGCTCAGTCTGCTACTGGTTCTACGGCTATTGCACCAGCCACTGTGGCCGCTGTTAAAGCAGCGGAAGAGGCTTCCAAGAGCGAAGACAGTGGTGTTGACTTGGGCAAATCCCCTTCACAACAACCAAATGCTGCTGCCAGTGCTGTCGCAGCTGGCGAAGCCACTCACGCGAAACTCAAGAATAGCGCCTCTCGTGCTAGAGTTTTGTACACCGCAAATGTTGGAGATGCACGTATTGTATTATGCCGTAATGGAAAAGCTCTACGTTTGTCTTACGATCATAAGGGCAGTGATGAGAACGAGGGGAAGCGCGTGGCAAACGCGGGTGGTTTAATCCTTAACAATCGGGTCAATGGTGTTTTAGCTGTTACTCGTGCCTTGGGAGATGCGTATATGAAGGATTTGGTCACAGGTCATCCTTACACGACTGAGACTGTTATTCAGCCTGATAGTGACGAGTTCATTATCTTGGCTTGCGATGGTGTATGTATATACTTCTTCACTTACTTTGAAATATCACTAACGATGAAATCAAATAGCTCTGGGACGTCTGTTCGGATCAAGAAGCCGTCGATCTCGTCCGCAACCAACAAGATCCTGTCGCGGCCGCGAAACAACTCGTCGAATATGCTCTCTCTCGCTTCAGCACCGACAACCTCTCTTGTATGATCGTCCGCTTCAACCGTCCTCTTCTCGTTGCTACAGCAAAGGATTCACACGCCGCCATTGGCGTCGAAGGCGATGGAAACATGGGTATCGGCAAGCTTTCCGAAGTCGACAAAATCGTCAACGAGGCGAAGAGAAAAGTGACTGAGGAGGGCGCCCCGGGCATCGGCGTCAGTGGTAGCAATAGCGGATTGGGTCATGATCCTAAACTGGACGGAGCGAATGAAGAAGAGCCCGCAAAGGTGATGGAGAGGGTGGTGGAGGAAGAACCTGGTTTGGTGGAGGGGGATGCCTCGACTCCGGAGATTGATCTGAATGCGGTGGAGAAGGCGAAGGCGGAGGAGACGAGTAAGAATTTGCATTTACCTGAAGGGATTGTGAAGGAGGGATAGGGGTAGATGTAGAAGGTGCAGTTGGGGGGTTGGGAAGAAGAATTCTGTGTTATATTTGAGTTTGAATGAGGATGGGGAAGGGATGGATGGGGGAATTTGGTATTATCGTTCTTTTTCTACTTCTTCTTGTTTTTTATGCTTGCTAGCTAGCTATTCACTCCACGTTTTGGGATGAGATGATGATGATGACGATGATGATGGACATGCGGTATGGGATGGATGAATGTTTGGTTGGAGATGTGGCTTGGGGACTGGGGGGTTGGAGGTTAGTTGGGGGTCCAGAAAAAGGAAATGGAAATGGAAGGAAAGGGAAGGCATGGAAATGGAAGCTGGGAGTTGTGTATGTTGTGGTTGATGGATAATCGGCTTTCATATGCTGATATCATGAATATGGATGGATTGGGTCCGAGTCGAAGTAGTTCGTGCTGCGGGGAGGACCGGGAAATGGAAGAACACACACTCAGCTAAAGTAGGTAAAATAAAGAAGAATATTATCTGACTGGATGTTTGATTGATGTGTATGGTATGTTATGATTTGATGTGGCTTGAGGTGATTTGGTGATTTGGGTATGATAGATGTGATTATAGCAGGAATACGGATATGGAATATGGATATAGGAGATATGTTATATCTATATGGCAGGAATATCCAGAGAGATAAAAACTTCCTATTCTCCTTAAGTAACGTTCTAAGATATTTATGTTAACGTGTTAAGCTGATGTATGTTTAGATAGCTAAATCTGAAGGTATTAGAGAATCAAGAACTCGCACCCTACATAAGAAGGGAATAGACATATAATCTATACAAATAAACAACTCAATGAATAAACACTTTACCCCCCTCCTATACAAGCTCGAATTCTACCTTTATGCCACTGCATAGCACTGTACTGTATGCGCATCTACTGTAGCTTGAAAACAGGATGGGAGAGAGTAGAGTAGAGTTCATATATCTATCTCTCTATCTACTCGTACCCATATCATTGCCCAACCCATTCATCCGCTATTACCATTCCGCAACGAAGAGTGCTGTACATCTGTGTATTCAGAACACTCGCCACCCCTCTCTCTCACTCTCTCGCTCTCTCTAGGACTTGTTTGTACTAGCTATCTATTTCTGATCTCGAATGTAAGATGTACGTTACAGATGTAGTCTCCTTATTCGCGCTGAATCCCGGATTAGGGCATCATAATCATCGTCACTGCAACCGTCATCACCGCTCCCTTACCTTCACACAAACTCTTTTTCCTTTAAACTTCACCCTCTCCAATTCCTCTCCTAGCAACAACCTCCCTATATTCCCTCCACCATCTCCTCCCAGCCAAGACCCCCTCCCAATTCACTGTCAATCCGACGATTTTTCCGCCGGCATCTCTGGTATAAAAACTCTTTCCATTTCCATTTCCATTTCCTTGTACTTCCTCTTGCGAATTCCCTCTTCCCTGGGCCAACTTCTCAGATTCCCTCTTCTCCGTCTCCTTTTCCAGCTTCGTCTCCCTCCTTTTTTCCAACCCCACCCTATCCCCCATTCTTTGCTTCCCGACCTCATCCTCCCACCCCCCAAACCTCTCCACCACATCTCCCGCCCCGCTTCCCATCTCACCATACCCCGGCATCCCATCCACTTCCCCCGCCTCCCGCGCACACTCTCCCCACGCATACCCCTCAGACAAAGCATACCTCCATGGACAACGATCCCCATACCTATATCTATACTCATATCTGTATCCCTTGCCCATCCTGCCGCGTAGCTCCAGCATGCTATAACTCGAAGACTGGGGGTATCTTCTAGCAGCAAGGAAATCTTTCAGAGAACTACCCGCAGCTGAGTTCATACCCGAAACTTGTTTTTGTATTTGTCTTTGAATTTGAGATTTGTCGTGGCTGTGAGATTGCGCATCTCCACCTCGGGTTCCCTTCATTGCCGTCGTGAGCGCAATACCTTCCTGCTTCTGCTTCTGCCCGCCAGTCCTTATACTCCTCCACCGACAGGACGGCGCGAAATCGATGCGTGGTTCCCAATGCGGGACTTTTTTCTTTCGCGTTTTCTTTTCCATTTCTTTTTTGCTCTCCTCGCTCTCTTCGCTCTCGGATGCCCTTCCATATCTCTTGGCCGATGATGGCGGTAGTGGTGCTGCTGAACGCACACTCTCTTTCTCCTTCTCCTTCTCCTGACTTAGTCCCGCCTTTACACGCATCTCTCCCTCGTACTTCAGAACCGCGTTTCCTTCTCCAGGTCTTCCATCTCCATCTCCGGGATAGAGATGCAGAATCTTAACTCGCTTGCTCGTTGCATTCGAGGAGAGAAGGGGCTCAGGCTCGGTGGTTTTCCTTTTGGAGGTGGATTCCTGAGCTGGGGAGGAGGTTTGCGGGGGAGAGAGGGGAGAGGGGGTGTTTGCTGGGGGTGGGTGGTGAGGAGAAGTGAGGAGATAAGGAGGGGGAGGTGGAGGTGGAGGTGGAGGGGCTGTGTGTTGAGGATGAAAGGGAGATGGTGGACATGGTGGTGGGTGGTGGAAGGTGGGGTTTGTATGAAGGATCTGGAAATGTTGACGATAGTAGACTAATGGTTGAAAAGATACGTAAACTGCAATTGTTCGATAACAATAACCTCGAGTGCACTGTGAATATATGAGTGTAACAATTCCTGCGTAGCAGTGGTGGGAATACTGATGTATGCAATTGTCACATGGATAAAGAGATTTAGAACGAAAAACGTGAAGTAATGATAAAGCGACCATGGTTGCTGGGCGCCTTATACGGAAGGAACCCGGAGAATGGTAAATGTGCAAGTGCAGAGCATACATCTTAATAGGAAAGAGCTAATCTCTCCAGACATATAACTCCGATTCGTTGCGTTTTTCTACTTGTCTGACCTAGCAGTCTAAGAGGTGTCGAGAACCAATAAGTTTAAGTGCGGGCTGCACCGTATTGTGAATACAGATAGTTCAGCTCTGAAAAGATGCAACTGCAAGATCCATAGTTGAATTCGTAGCTGAATCTGGACCGGTGCCTACACGCATTTTCTATAATCCTTAACTTCTTCTCTATCAGCCTTGAGACATGACATAACCGACGAGCAATCTGGAGCAAGTCATAACATATTCGTGCACCATGGGTATATGTATACGTTTAAACGGCAAACCAACTAAGATAAGAAAGACTACTGTTTAGGAATCAACTGAGCGAAGTGCAACTAGCACCACATCAACTGAAGTATTTTCACATTCTCTATAGAGGCGGTTCAACGCCGGAAGTACCTAGAACATCTTCTATCACATCCTCAGGGCCCACTCCATCCAAAAGCTCCTGAATTGCATTCAGATCACTTCCCCATTGTAAACTCCTTTCCCTTTCTGGCTCAACAATTTCAATACGATGGAGGTAGATTTTCCGAGCAGCAAGGGCGATCAGAGATGGAGTAGCGTATTCCAGGCCATGGAGTGGTGCAAGACACCTAATTAAATGTTAGCGGAAGTAGAGTTTGATAAATAAGATAAAGCCTACTTGACCAGTTTGTCAAAATGCTTTGTTGCTGTCGCTGAGATGCCGCCGCCTACAGCTCGATGAATCCGGAGAAATGAAGCAATATTCTGCTGATATTGCTTCAATTCAACCGTAACTGTAGCCTCTTGACTCTGTTGGGCTAGGCGTTCGATATCCTTTTGTCATATGAGCGTCGATCTTGTTTGGAAAAGTTACAATCACTAACCGTTACGGTTATCCTCGCCCATAGATCATCCTCCGGTAGTAGAGTAGGGCTCCTTTTAACCACAGAGGATGTCGAAGCTGTGTCGTCGCCATACATATCATCTATGTTTGGGAACCCATCTTCAGGATCATGAACATGTGAAATGAACATGAAATCGTTCAGATGTTTCGTCAACCTACGACCTTCGCCACCTGCCAGTGCTGCAATAAATAGGAATCGCTTCGGCGCGCTCTGAACTGAGGTTCTTGTGAAAATGCGCTTCGTTCGCATAAGCTCAAGAGCTTGGATTTGGACCTGCTTTGGCGCTTCATCCAAATTCTTAGCGATTATGACATTTGCTATCCTTTTATTCTCGAACGTTTCCGAAACCGACGATCTATTCATTGGCTGGAAAGATGGCATCTGCAGGAAATAGGAATCGTTCCGCGTTCGCACGGGGGAGTTGGATCGAGTAGGAACCGCATCGACGGAGAGTATAGCGTGCGCGAAATCATCGAGAGTGGTGTCGACGTTGCAGTCGATAACAGCGTAGGTTAATCCGAATACCTTTGACGCGACCTTGATATCATTAATACCAACCATCATATGAATCAATAAGCAGGGGCATACCAATTCAAGTTCTTGAACAAGGTCATCTAGGGCCTCGGGGACTGTATCGATGATACAGTGCTCCTCTGCGATTAGACATATCAGCGCAGCAAGCTCCAAATCACTGAGCTCATGAATCTTGTTAAGCAATGCCTCGTCTGCCATCAATCCATATAGAAAATGATTCACCAAAGCCCATCCTCCATGAGCCGGCGACAAGAACAAGAGTTAATGAAATTGAAGTCCCTAATATCTGCAATGAGAGCTGCGGGTACAAGTTGTGCATGAAGTATGATTGAATGTCGGTCGTTGATGAATGCTAGCACCAAGCTTTGACCACACCTTAAGTCAGGAGCTTCATCAACTTGCGGAAAACAAGACATCTCTCGAGGCACCAACAACTTCAGCAAAAGATGCAGATTTGTATGAAGTGATAATGACGAGTCCAACAGCAGAATGGCAGAAGGTGGGGGATAAATTTTATCGAAAAATACAGCTTTATACAGCTGTATTTGATCAAGATTTGGAGCTGGAGAACTACGTTGTCACGGGATGTTCTTACGGAGGTGCTATCGGTGTGTTAAAGCTTCCCTATTTTGCCTTGCGCTGCCATGTTTCGCCATTTGCAAGTATTCAGTTGGGATACAGTAGTTCACGGGCGATGCTTCAGCTATGTTGAAGCCCGAGGTTCCTATGGCTTTATACCGCACTGTCTCTGCATTTGCAACTTGCGGTACTCTGCCGCACGACTTGAGAGACTCTGTACTACGTGAAAGCCTAGAAGAAGTCTTCTGGGTTTCTATAAAGTCTTTAACAAGCCACTCCATGTCACCAATCTTTGCGCTTTCATTCACACACACGTGGCAAAGCGTCCAAGTTATATGCTCTCATCGTACCCTCTAACTCTACGAATATAGCGCTCTATCGAGACGAGGCAAAACTTCAGACATTTCGAGGCTCACAGGCTCATAAGGCCAGTATTGATATATACAGCTGTGCTGGTAAATTGATCAGACGTATCAATTGGGACCAGGGATCTATCAAAGGTCTTGGCTGGTCAGAGGATGAGCAGCTCATTGTTGTTACGGCAGACGGTACAGTCCGATGCTATTATGACTTACAGGGAGACTTCAATCAGTTCTCATTGGGGAATGGCGCCGACGAATATGGTGTAGAATCATGCAGGTATGTGATTCCAGGAATTTCCTTCCCGTCTCAAGCTAAGTGCTCTAGGTTTTATGGCTCTGGGTTTGTCGCTCTGCTTTCGAACAATCACTTGGTATCTGTTTCTAGATATGAAGAACCCCGTCCGAAATTGCTTGCAGCCCCACCGGATGGCGAGGTCCATTCTTGGACGATCATACCACCAGCATACACTCTCTCCAGATCGATCGAAGTTCTGTTAAGTATAGGTCAAACTATACATGTTGCTGATGCAGCTGAATCTGAAGATCAGTTTCTTGACATTGGACCGTTCACTCATATCAATGTTTCCCCAAATGGTAAATACGTGGCCCTTTACACTGAAACGGGAACGGCATATGTTATCACAAGCGATTTCCAAAACAGACTCAGTGAACACAATTCAAAATCAAGGACGCCGCCTAAAGACGTTCAATGGTGTGGTAATGATGCTGTTGTTATCGCTTGGGAAGATGAGGTACATGTCATTGGGCCAAATGATGCTGTAAAGTTTTACTACGATGGTCGTGTTCACGTAGTTGCTGGCATGTAGATTCTCTTTCTATTTAATAGATCGCTGCTAACTTTTTGAAGATCATGATGGCGTCCGCTTAATCACAAATGAAGTCTGCGACTTTTTGCAAAAGGTCCCTGAAGTCACTGATGCAACTTTCAGATTTGGATCTGAGGCATCAGCTTCGATATTGTTAGATGCCGTTGAGCAGCTAGAACAGCAATCACCAAAGGCTGACGATAACATCCAGTTGATTAGACCTAACTTGGTAGAAGCAGTTGATACTTGTGTAAGTCTCATCTTTCCAGAAGTATTTCATATATCACTAACAATTATCCAGGTGAAAGCTGCAGGTCATGAATTCAATATCCACTGGCAAAAGCAGCTTCTCAAGGCCGCCTCCTTCGGAAAATCTGTCCTCGATGTCTACAACAGTGATGACTTCGTGGATATGTGTGAAACCCTTCGTGTACTCAACGCTGTTCGATATTATGAAATAGGAATGCCTTTATCGTACGAGCAGTTCCTACGCCTAACGCCCGAAAAGCTCGTCCGACGTCTCATCAATCGCCGCGAATATCTCCTGGCACTTAAAATATCAGACTATCTCCGCCTTCCCACAGACCGCATCTACGTACACTGGGCGTCCCAAAAAGTACGCGTCGGTTCCGAAGATGAAGACACAATCTGCCGCCTCATTGTCGAAAAGCTCGCGGGCAAACGTGGCATATCATTTGAGGAAATCGCCCGCGCCGCGTACGATGAAGGTCGCGGTCGACTCGCCACCTCGCTTCTCAACCACGAGCCCCGAGCAGGCAAACAAGTCCCCCTTCTACTCTCCATGTCCGAAGACGAAATCGCCCTCGATAAGGCCATCGAATCCGGCGACTCCGACCTCATCATCTACGTGCTCCTGCATCTCAAAAAATCCCTCCCCCTCGCCTCCTTCTTCCGCGTCATCAACACCCGTCCCATCGCCACCGCCCTAATCGAGGCCTCCGCCCGCACCGACGACATCGCCCTCCTCAAAGACCTCTACTACCAAGACGACCGACGCATCGACGGCGCCAACCTCTTCATCCGCGAAGCCCTCACACAACCTGACCCCCGCAGCGCCACCGACAAGCTCTCCCTCGCCGCCAAACTGCTCTCCGACTCCAAAGAAACCGCCTTCGAAATCAAATCCCTCCAAGAAGCCACGCAGCTCCTCCGCCTGCAAGAATCCCTTGACAACGACCTCACCGACGCCCTCACCTTCTCGGGGCTCTCCCTCAACGAAACCCTCTTCCAGCTCTTCAACCTCGGCTACGTCCCGCGCGCCAAGAAACTCATCGCAGACTTCAAGATCCCAGACAAGACGGCGACGTGGATTCGGCTGCGCGCGCTGGTCAGCAGACGCGATTGGTCGGCGCTGGAGGAGGTGAGTAAGGCGCGGAAGAGCGCGATTGGCTGGACGCCGTTCTTTAATTTGGTGCTGAGTGCGGGGAACCAGAAGCTGGCGGGGGCGTTTGTCGAGAAGATTAGAGCCGCGGGAGAGGTCAAGGGTGCGGAGTTGGTGAAGCTGTGGGAGAAGTGTGGGATGAGGGGGAGGGCGGCGGAGGAGTGTGTGAGGTTGAAGGATGCGGCGGAGTGGGAGAGGTTGTTGGGGGAGTGTGAGGTGGGGAGTGCGGAGGCGAGGGAGGTGGAGAGGGTGGGTGTTGCGGGGGGGTTGAAGAAGTAGGAGTGGGATGCAGGACAGGGAGGTTACGGAGGGGGTTGGGGTGCTAGATAGACAGATAGATTGTTTTATGGTTCTATAGGACGCGTATCGAGTAATGATTGAAGAGTTCTTTTTTATTCATTACTTCCAAGCCATCATATCATATCATATCCTATCCTCCGCTATGCACATGTTTTGTAATCGTTACTGCTACAGTGCTATTCGTGTCTTTAACTTTTTGCACCGAAACCAATCGTATGTACCACATCATACAGTCAGTATCCATATGCCACCCACGAAGCCTTCTATGCCCTATCTTTCGCTTCTTTTTGCTCACTCCCTCTTTCTTCACGCTCCTTAGGCATCACATCATACGCTCTTCATGAACCGAATCTCGAATATAATACAAGTCAGCCGAGCCGGCGTTCCCAACTCATAATCATACAATCGTCGAGCACCTCTATTCCCATAACCGACTCCTTTTCTCCCGATCATATAAACCTCCCTCACCTTCTCCCTAACTTCCACCTCGCAATACGATCCTGAATATCATCCCACTCCAACCTCCTCAGCGCCACGCCCTCCTCCTGTCCCTCCTGCAACACCACCGTCGGACTGCCACTTCCCCTCCCCGCATTCTGCGTCAGTCCGCCGACAACCTGTTTCGCGACCCTCCTGAGATCCTTCACCGTTAATTCCTCGATCTTCTTGCACATTTCTCTAACCCCGACTTTGCGGCCATGCACCTGCACTTGTCTCCCCAGATCCTCCAGCTCCACCATTCGGCTCTCTAGATTCATCAGGAGCTGTGAGCGGAGTTGGTTTTTCGCACGATTGACTTCTGTTATTGAAAGCGACGAGAAGCCCGTTTCCAGAGTCAGGTTTTGCAGTTCCCGACACATGACGTCGAGCATGTGGATGGCTTTGCTGGGGGAGCACGAGGAGGAGATCCCGAAGAGTCCCGAGTCGGTGTAGGAGTGGTTGAAGGCCATGCAGCTCTCGACCCAGCCGTGTTGGTTGAGGACGTTGGTGTAGAGACGGGAGTACATGCCTTTGCCGGGGCCGCCGGCAGAGAAAGACCCGCCGCCTCCGAGGAGGGTTTGCAGAGTTGCGAGGGCGTAGATGTCCGGGCTGGAGATGGGGAGTGCTTCGAATGCGAGGTGGATGTGGGTTAGCGCGGGCATCATTGGGCTTATGGGAGGAGGGAGAGGAGGGAGGGCAAGAAATCCGCCGGTGTAGTGGGATGGTTGGTGGAGCTCGAGAGGGTTGATGTAGGGAGTGTGCTGGACGGAGGCATTTTTCGAGGCGGAGGTGGAGAGGTTCTTGAAAAATGGAATGCGCGAGATCAAATTAGATGGCTTCTGGGGAGGTGATGCTGGTGTAGAAAATGATGCAGAGCCACTGCTAGATTCGCTTGACTCTGATTCCAAAGAAGTTTCCGCGCCTGTTTGCGATAGTAGTGGGGCTGACTTGGGCATATCCCCAAAATGTTGTTCTGCGAGCTTTACGGCAACGTCATGTTGCACGCCAGCGAACGCAACTACCATTCTCTCCGGTCTGTAGAAGGTTTCCCGATATGCTTGTATAGTGTTCCTGTCAATTTCTGAAAGTCGCTCCTTTGGACAGAGTAAAGGATTTCCCAGTGTATTGTCTTTAAAGGCCGCCAGGTGAACGAGCTCTGGAAGAATTAACTCTGGCTTTGACCAGATCTCTCCAATCTCATACGCTGCGGTTTCCAACTGTTGTTCCACCTCCTCTTCTGTGATTTTGGGGTTTCGAATCGTTTCGGCAAGAAGAGCGACAGTAGTCGGCACGGCAGAGTTGAAGGTAGCCGACTGGTACATCAAGGATTCTCTCGACGAGGCGCATTGGATGTTTCCACCTAAGGATTCGATTGCCTCTAACATCTCGTCGCCGGTTTTGTTATCTGTGGATTTAAACGCCAACCTATCCATAATATGACTGCATCCTCTGAGGTATTCATTTTCGTATCGGGATCCCGCATCGATGTAGACACCGATACCGGAAAAGTGTCCTGGCAAAGCTTCGGTCGCAACTCGAACACCATTGGAAAGGGTGGTGATTTGATCTAGTTCTGCTGGATCCTTTTGGGTGGTTAGTTAAGTGATAACAGCACAGGGAGGGGCAATCTTCAAAATACCTTCTGTAGCGGGTCTACGACTGTAGCCAGGCTCCTGGAGCGGAAGGTCGGTAAGACATTGGGTATCGTTCTCTTGGTGGAAGTGGCCCTCGTCAGCGCCCTTGCGGAAGGATTCCTTAACATGCTGGATACACTCGGCAGAAAATTCGGGGGTGGTCGTAATCAAATCGACCTCGTCGTCGTGAGTCAACAGCAATAGCTACGTAACGCAGACCTGGAACTACATAGAAAATCGAAAATCTTGAACTCGGCTTTTCCCGGCATGCCAAGAATGACATTTTTCTGGTCGTGGCGCTGGAAGCTGCTTGGTCGGACTGATAGCGGCTTATCTAACCCTAACCTTAAGGCATACGTACATTAGCCTCGACGACTGTGCCCCGATTTTGCCCCAGTCGTCCATCCGTTGCCATGGTGGTTCATCAGCGGCGCCGCTCACGTGCATGCATACCGCATTTTCCCATGCGAAGCGTAGTTCTTTGGGCGAAGACATCAAAGAGGTCATTTCTTTATGTTAATGGCGGCTATACACATATCGCTTGTCTGAGGTACTTTTGTTTATCCGGTCTTATTGTTGAGATGCGATGTTCGCTGCCTGCCCATATTCCTCTGGGAGTCTGGGCATTGCTGTTGTGTAAGGTTACCTACCGGCGGGCGACTTTGACGTTACATGATTATCTGAGAGCGAACGAAGTTCAAGGAACTGAACTGGATCTGGAAAGGGAAGACTCATTGGAACAGGAAACGCTCGTCAAAAAGGACCTGGCCCTGTTTCCGGCCAATTTCCCATGTACTCGTGCCATGCTATCCTGCAAATGCCAGAACTATTAGAATGCTAGAAGAGTAGAATGGTAGAATCCCAGATTACTAGACGACTAGAACATTACTAGAACGCTAGATTGATTAGATAGCAGCCGACTACAGACAAACAGACGACTTTGTCGGCTAGGCAAACCTTGGGTTCTTGTTCATGCTGGATTAGTTGAGTGCGAGCAATATACAAAGCATATATCCATCAGCTTTCTTCCTTCAGCCATTCACTGACCGCAATCCCTTGAATACGAATCATACCTCACAAGTCATCTCTCCTCGCTCCCCATACGACCATATATACCACCCACCACCCACCACCCACCGCCCACTACCCACTACCCACCGCCCACCGCTGCACGACCCATGGCAATAGACATGTCTTGAGCGCCATTCTCTATTTTCAGATTTCCTGTCGAACCATATTTACTAACTTCTCATGTCTCATGTCGGTCGTCTTCTTCAACCTTCACGACCTCTTGTATCTTCATCTTCACTCAGTTCCATCTTTCGCGGCTCTCGCAACCCGAAAGCATTCTAGAATTCCTCTCTGCTTCTCACGCCTCCCACGCCTCTCCCTGTACAGCCATACCAAGACGTGCAAGCTCAAGCCAACCCACCCACCACGCTCCCGAGGGAAAATAAAAAAACGGGCCTATCAATCACCTGAGTATCCTTCCAATTCCTCTTCACGAAGCCTACAACGTATCTATCTATATCTACATATCTACATATCTACATATTCGAGTCCTTCTCCCTTCCCATTGTGCGGTACACATTTCACTACATATTCGAGATCCCTCCTATAAACGTGCGTTTTGACAGAAGACTAAAAATCGGGGAGTTTTTCCTCCTGCTTTTCTCCCAAATTCAATGTATTCTTCGGTGCCTGGTCCGGCGTGGAATCCAACTTCTGCAACATCATCAACAATTGTTCGAGAGCGATCCTCCTCAACCCAAGCAACATCCCCACAGCCATCCTCGCCGACGTCACTCACTTCAAGAGGTCGATTAAGGGGCTTAAGTTATTTGCGGAGCTACACTCAGAATCACCTGTTGTCGAGAGAAAGTCACAGTCACACTCACAATTCCAATTCTACGACGAGTAACAATAATAATATTTCACGACCCACCGTCTCACGAGCTACAAGCTACCCTTCCCCAACTTCATCCCCCACGTCTAGTACTGCACCTCACGCTCACGCTCCCGGATCTGCAGTTTCGCCTGCTACTCCTGCAACAGAAACCACCACACAAACTTCGCCCACGGCTCAAAGATCCACAACCACCGCCGAATCATCTGCTCCAGGAACAAACAGCCAAGATAATTTGGGTTCGACGAGCGGTTGGCTACCGACTGTGGGAGGCCACAGCGGAGTGTCAAGAATCGCCACACAGCCACTGTCTACCGCAACTGCTTCATCTTCTGCCCTACTATCAGGAAACGGGTCGACCACGGTAACTACTGATCTCACAGCGTCTATGGCTAGGACTCGATCTGCGGGAACTGGGGGAGCGACCGATATGCCATCACTAAATGGGTCTGCCTCTGCCGGCGGGACTCACCACGACAAGAGTGGAATGTCGCATCAATTACCATCCATTCGATTCTCCGCGCATCAGGATCCCAGAGCACATCGTCCATCGCTTGTATTCACACCTATGAGTCGCATTTTACCGACAGGAAAAGAAGTAATTAAGGTGGGTCGATACTCTGAACGAGATAATCAAGCGCCGCAGACACCGAATGTGCCATCATCCGCTCCCGTTGGTTTCAAGTCAAAGGTTGTTAGCAGGCGCCACTGCGAGTTCTGGTTCAGCGATGGTCGCTGGTTTATTAAAGATGTGAAGAGCTCCTCTGGCACATTTTTGAATCACATTCGGCTAAGCCAGCCCGGGACTGAATCCAGACCATATCCCGTCAATGATGGTGATATAGTACAACTGGGTATTGATTTCAAAGGGGGAGAAGAGATGATATTCCGATGCGTCAAGATCCGAGTGGAGCTCAATAAAGGCTGGCAGACAGGACCCAGCAGTTTCAAGTATGTATTCGTTCAACCCTCTCTGTTTGCTTTCTTGAACTAATATCATTCCTCACACAGTGTACAATCCCATAAACGTTTACGTGAGCTCAACAACATGAAGAAACAGTCTGGAAGTGGTGCCAGCGGGTCATCCCAGGATTGCTCCATTTGCCTGGGGCCAATTGCTGTATGTGCTGAAACACGTTCTATATTGCTTACCCACTGACTTTTTATATAGCCATGCCAATCGTTATTTGTAGCGCCTTGTTCCCACACGTGGCACTATAAGTGTATTCGAGTTATCATAAACGGCCCCCATTGGCCTCATTTTATATGTCCCAATTGCCGCAGTGTAGCGGATTTGGAAGCGGAGCTGGATGACCCAGATGGAGAATGGGAAGAATATCTTGCCTCGGATGCCGAACTTGAGGTTGAAGCCCAACCAGAACCACCAACAAAGGTAACGCCCGCCAACACGACAGACGCTAGTAGTGAAGACCTGGCTGTTTCAGCTCACCAACAGGACAGCATCAACGCCACGGCAGCTGGGACGATGGAGGCTGGACGCACCCTCGAGCCTGAGATACCCCGCCAGCGGAACGCACCTCAAAGCGATGAGGAACTGGACGTTAGCGACGCATCGAGTACAAGTGCCCAAGTACATGAAGATATGGCTTTCCTCGCTGTCGCCGATTCGCCTCCGTTATCCGCTTCTGCGACCCCTATTCCCCGGGTGAACAATTCTACCATTCCTCCTCTTGATATCATTCCGCGGAAACCAGTTCCCAGTTCTGCATCAGGCTCATCCTCCCGCGCTGAGCAGGGGCGTGGTTCACCAAGTCCCAATGGATTACGCCCTGCTCTAACGGATCCTCTAACCGGAGAAGGGCCTATGACACCTCGAAACGATGCCGGCCCCTTTGTCTTCGATGGTAGTGCGGGTCGAGCATCCGGTGTGCGACTGGCTCTTGGATTGGCCGATCTCAACACGGAAACGGCGGTGCAAAGTCCCGCCACACCTCAGGTTACACCACAAACGGCTTCATAGCCATGCGATTTGAATGAATATTAATGCGGCAATTATTTTAACATTTGCATATTCCTGCAATTTAGCGAAAAACTGGAGCAATAACTGGGTGATCTTGTGCCTACTGCATCGCATACGAATGGACAACGTTTTGTATCTTTTACATACCATGACTGAATACCATGAACGATTCACTGGAAGGGGACGAATTTATGGTGTTTAATTCAACATTTGACTGGAGGAGAAGAACGCGGGGAGGAATGGATTATTATATCGTTTGTGAAGAGATGGCGCAACTGGAGCGAATTACATAACTGCTTACCAAAGCTTTATGATCAGGAGAGATGGGGAGTTCGTGTTGCCTTTTACGTATTATGTCGTCCTAGACTTGGGGCTTGGTAAAGGACGGATGGATGAATGGACGGATGGATCATGCGATCTAGTGATATCAGTTGAAGGGTCTTGTCAAAATCAACGTGGTTTATATTTTTTCACTTTCCCGACTCTTTTTCCTTCGATATCATATCTTATTTGCATATGCGTGCGCGATTTTATGGAGCGGGTGCTGGAGCTGGGTAGGGAGTTTTCGAATTCGTTCTTCTCTTTTTGCTTACTTTGCATACGTGGGATGGCGACTGTCTTTTTTTAGGGAGGGGGGAGAGACGAAGAGGCATGAGGTGCATATTTTTTGATATTTTTTAAAGTCATGCTTAGTTTAATGGTGTGGTTGGTGGGTGGGTCGCTGGCTGCTGTATGGATGTGATGTGTGTGTTTTGCGTGTTGGAGAGATGGGATGCTTGGTGTTAGATACCTACTGTGAAAGTGAAAGTGAAGAAAGGGGGAAGGAAAAGGAAAACGAGGACTCGGGAGATGGAAATGGAAACGGAAATAGGAGGGTAAGGTACATATATATGTATATATAACCGGTGATAGAACAGACCAGGCCAAACGGACAAATGGAAATGTGATCACAAGAAGAAAGAACACGGCGGCGACCTTTCACTGTCTTTGCTTAACAAATATGTGCATGTCTGTTTTGTGTCGTAAGATGCATCTGCCCTCAGCCTATATGGACTAGACTATGCATGTATGCACACCTGCATGCATGGCCTCGTGATGAGGTGACGAATTGCCCACTCAGTAGGTTGGGTTAGGTATGCGTGTGTGCGTAAGTGCATGAACGATAGCAAGAAGTCCACGCAAGAATACATGTAACCCCACACGAGACTGCAGCGATAGGGTATAGTACGATACGATGCGGCTGGGTACGGTGCAGTACAGTAAAGTACTTAGGAGAGGTTGATAAACTCCCAGCAAGCAGAAAACGCTCAGACGGCACTGACCCATCCGTCTATTGCTTCACTCATATGCATAGTTCCTCTCATTCATTCGCTATAGGCCATAGTCCAACGGAGAACACATCCAAGGCAAGGGAATCTCAAAAAATCCAAACCATCACACAATCCCACTCGTTTCCTTGATATCAATCTCTAGCCTAACTTCCACCTCTCCTACTTAACTTTCGATTTCCCCCTTGACTTTGTTTGTAGAGAGAGTACAGAAACAAGCAGCTACTTGGTCTTCTTCTCTTCTTTTCTGCTACTGATACTTTTGAGGCGGAAGGAAGTAAACAGATATAATTCCTGTCTATATCGTATATGAAATACTAGATCTCTCTCTTTATTCATCTGATCCCTACCGAGAAGGAAGAAAGAAGGAAATTCAAATAGGAGGAGTTAGAGTATATGTATAATAAGTAAAATATAATTACATAGAAGTACACAAGAATGAAGAGAACACATCGAATTCGGAAAGCCCCCAAAAGAAGATCCAATCTCTCAGACGAATTAATGAAGAAAAAAGAATAAGAATTTAAAAAGACTGCTTATATATGCAGTGCAATCAGATATGGTATCTCAACTAACATCCCCTCTTGCTCCTTTTCCTTCCCTCCAATGCAAATGCAACATACTAACTTATTAGACTAGCTATACCTCCCCAATGCCGCCCTCCTCCTTGCCTTTCTTTCACATATCCATTCTTTCCTTCTTCCATCCATCCATCCATCCATCCGTACATCATGATTAGGCAAAACCGCAGGCCAAAAAGTGCAGCAAACCACAAGCAAGCAAGCGAGCAAACACCAAAGCCCCTTTTCCCTTACATGATTAAACTAATCCATCCATCCATTCCCACCTATCCTCCTCCCATCCTTCTAATGAAACACATATGACAAAAAGAAAAAGATCCAAATGAGTGGGCGCAATGCAATACGACTGATATATATATAAAAAAGCCGAGGGTAATATTAACAAGAGTACTAATTTTGGAAACGGAGCTTTCGAAGTTATCCATTTCGTTTTTTGAACTAAAAGAAGTGAAGAAGAGAAAAAAGAAAAGGGAATTATTCAAGAGAGCGTGACGATTAGGTGTGGATTATTATTAACATGCCAGTTGATTAGGCTGCCCAGTGGAGATGGGCTTCTCGTAACACTATTGAACATCGTTAGCATGTATGCATGTGAAGTAAAGAGATGTGTGAGATCAAAACTTACCACTTAGAACATGTGTCTGACCGGATCGATCCTCGCAAGCAATTTGTAACTCGCCGCCATCTAAGAAGCCTAGTACGATACTATTTGGGAGTTCTTGGATGTCGATATCTGGGATGATAGGCGATCTGAATTCGCTGAGATGGAATCTGCGCATTCCGCCGCCCTTTTCTTTACCGGCTGTAAGGACTAGTAGTCCTTGCGAGTCGAGGGCCATCGATCTTCGTTTCCATAACAAGCTGTCGGGGAACTGAACATTTACGTCACCAAGATCAGTTGTGGTTGTTGGTGATGGCGCCTCAGAAGTTTGAGGTGGGAGAGAAGTGGTTCCTGGTTCAGGGAATACAGGGGGTTCTGATTCTTCGCGAACAGTAGGTGAGATGGCGTGTGCAATGGCTTTACGACCCGAAGAGAGCGAAGAGGACATTCGCTTCATCATGCGACTTGCACGATTCGATTTCTTTTCGGACTTTTCGTCATTGGTCGAGGATGATGAGCCATCGGTAGGAGGTGGCGATAGCTCATTGTATTCACGGCTAGTGTGACTACTTATCGAGAGAGGGCGTGATTTGGTGATAGGGGAGGTCACGTGGGTTGACGGTGACTTTGAAGGAGACATGGTGGATGGAGAAGAAGCAGAGGGTTCAATAGTTGTGGAGCGTCGACGCTCAGCAAATGATGATCGGCGATCATTAATTAGATCTTTGACAACAGTAATTGATGATCTTCGCTCCTTATCCTTGCTAGTTGTCGCAGCGCTTTTGGAGGATGTTGAAAGTCGCCTTTCACTGATGATTTCTTTTGGAGAACTTGCTGACGCCTTCTGGTGATCTATGATCAGCGGCGACTCTTTCAAGGCGAGTGGGGTGAAGTCGGAAGGATCTTTGCCAGTTTCTGGCATTTGAGGGAATAGCTGATATGGATCTCTAATGATACGAGCGGTAACCGAAACTGACTCGGAGCGAGACAGAGAAGTCTTCATATCTTGTCCAGATGTAGGTTTTAGAGTATCTCCGTGTGTCTGGAAAGAGCTCGATCGACCGCGCCCTTTAGGTACATCAGGAGAAGCATCTCGAGATACATTGGACGGCGTAACATTCTTGGTAAGGGATGTCGTTCGCTCCGCAACCGAAGGTGTTCTTGTTGGAGGAAGAACGCTGCTTCTTCGCACCGAGAAAAACGCAGGTGAAGCTGTAGGAGCCGGTCCTGGGGTGGTAGCAGCAGCTTCGGGCATTAGGGTTGTTAGCTTCTCAAGAGCCTTGATTCTCTGAGAAACACCAGAGCCGACATTGATCTTCTTGCTGACCACTGGCTTCGAAACAGGCTGTTGACTGATGCGATTAAGGAAATTGGCTGAAGCAGAAACAGGTCTGGATACAGGTCGCGCGCCTCCGGGCTGAGCATTCAGTAACTCAGAATCAGGTCTGGCCGATTGTAACGGGTTTGAGACGGTTCGCGAAAACTTGTTTTCTGGTTTCGTCGTCCTTGGGAATACAGGACTCACAGGAGACTTGGCCACAGACATGGGTTTCGCATCTTGGAATACAGCGGATTGAAGCTCATCCATAAGTTCATCATCGGAAGAGAAATTATCATCCGTGTTCGCAGCACTACGGTCCGCATCAAAATCGGTCCTGATTGGCTCGATGGACTTCCTAGATATCCTCTTTTTGCTTGTTGGTCCGCTGGTAGCCTCGAACGGACTGCCTAGTAACTTCTTCTCCAACGCATTAGGAGCAGGCTCGCTTTCCGAGCCTGGTAATGGATCCATCTTAGATTCTTGTGTCGATGCACTCTCCGTCCTTGCGTCTAACGATGGCGCATTGGCTTCACTCCCGCCAGATGGTTCCCCGTGAGCGATTGAAGAGTTATTTTGCTCAGTCAAAGGCGCAGTTTGTTGGTCATCATTTGTGGCAGTGATTGTAGGAAGGTTTGCATGGAGAGCTTCTTTTGCGCTTTTGGACTCGGCTTTTGATGGAGCTGCTTCTTGAACTGTTTCGTCAGTAGAATCTGAGATGGAGGATGCCCTTGTCGATTCTGCTTTCTCTGATGCGGCTATAGGGGATGCCGGATATGAATCAATTCTTGTGGCGTCTGACTCGTCTGTTCTCATAGTGGAGCTGCTGTCAAGCGCAACGGTCGAGTCGTCCGCTTTTGCCATATCGGTCAACATAGCTAAAGTATCGTGGATCTCTTGTGGCGTTCCTTGTGGTACTCCCGGATTTAGACTAGGGGATATCGCAAGGGTTGTGGCAGAGGTTGGGGATTTAGGGGCGGATTCAGAAGGCGATGTTGTAACTGGAGCACTAAGTTGTTTTTTCCGCAATTCCATAGCCTTCATAAGCCTCGCCTTCTCTGGGGTTATTGTTGGAACCTTAGTCGTAGCTGTTGATTTTGTTGAGATTGTAGATCGAATGGAGACTCCTGAGCTGGTATTCGGTCGACTGTTGCTTGTTTGGGGTTGTGAGGGGTAGATTGTAGACAAGTTTCCATTCTCTAGTATCGGAGGTGGTGGCAATATCATGCTTGGAGGTTCCCCAGAATCTTGTGAACTGAGTTTCCCCTTCTCCTTTTTTGACCCCTTTGTGGAAAATATTTTTAGACCTTGTGGAAGCGTTGAAACAGGGCGGTAGGTAGATGTTCCAGCCGCAATATGTGCTTTGGCGGTATCAAGAGAAGGGCGAGGGCCAAGTTTTATTTTTCGTTTCCCGTATGAGCCGTAGGAGGTTAAGCTGTATAGATCAGGGCGCGCAGATTGTGAGGATGTTCGAGGGATTTCGTCAATTGTTGTGATTTGTGGAGGTGATCCAACTTCACTTTCGCGCGTCTCCCTTGGAGGCGGCGGAGAGGTGTCAAGATCAAGACCCAAAGGTCCTCTGGGACGTGGAGGAGAGGTTTCGAGATTGCTATCCGTTTCTGTGGTCAGGGAAGGGTAAGTATTCGAATTCGGCAAATCTAGCGGTGTAGTGGTCGGATCAACTGTTGGCTGTGCTTCTGGTGTCAAGCCAGTAGTCTGCGCCGTAGGGGGACGCTCCTCCTGAACTGTGGATTGCCTATTTATTTTGCTATCCTCCTCCTCATCTTCTGCAATTTCCATCAAACGACGCCGGCGAAGAGAACTTGTGGACGAGGAGATGGATCCCGACGCAGTATGTAATGAGCAAGCCGCAGAAAGGGTCGTATCACGCAGCTCTTTCGAGTCTGTTATTTCGAATGTAGTATCGTGTGGAGCAAACTTTTCCGTAACAGCATTAAAATGCACAGTGACGCGAGCTATCATGTTATTAGACAATTGTTTTCTCCCAAGATGAAAATTTTGGGCGGGATCGACAAGGGAGCCCACCTTGAACCAGTCTTGAGCATCCATCTGGTACATATTTGATGACTACGTTCCGCCGCCTATACCGAAGAAATCCAAACAGCGGTGATGGTTCCTCATATTGGCCGATTGCATTTCTTATTTCCACAATTCCTCCATTACCACGCCCCATCAATTCTATTTCGTCCCGGGAAGCATATTTTAGGAGGAACCTGCGGAGAAGAAGCACAACAACATCAGTCGCCGCATACCAAAACAAACATGAATCTTGTAGATGTATAGACATACCATCCTCCCGGCTCTCCTACCGCAGCATCGTATGCCTCTTTGACCTTCGCGTCGTCCAAGCCATTCAGCGACATTGCCTTCTGGTCCTTCCTCAGTATTCAGTCGATCAGATACTACTGCCGTTCGTCCAGTCTATACCATTCAGTTCAGGGGTAGTTGTATCGGTACATGATATAATGTAATTGCAGCTCACCTGCGCTCAAGCAGAATGAAATGCGATTGAAGCCAAAAGAGTGGCAGATCCCAATGCTTGGCCAAAATCGAAAGGAAGGCAAGGAAAAGGCAGGATATGATGCTGGCGCAAGGAACTGTCGCGTTGATTGATGTATAGTAGTTAGTTACAGTTTTTTATCGGAAATTATTATCTTTCCAGAATGCGACGACTGAAATGGGGGGCTGTTCGCGCTTATGCCCCTCTAGCCGCGAAGTGAAGATCCCAAGGTACCGATATTAGCAGCTATGCAGGAGTGCCGGTGGGATATATGTACTTGAAGCTATTGACAGCGACAACACGAACGGATGTTTACAATAAGAAGAAGCAAGGTTAATCGATGCTGTTGGGAGATGATGAGTGCCCTCCCACATTTTCCCCAAATTTCCCACCTTTTTCCACATCCAGTCCTACGCATATGCATTGTCCATGAGACTGCAAATGTAACAGTAGGCCGTGGGTAAGTTTGGACCCTTCCCGCACAGATGGACAAACCGACGAATAGGAACGTCGCATCCCGACAAAACTGTCAGTCAACTCCTGCTACTGAGAGATATCCTCGTGAAATGGTTGGTGTATAGCTCTTTTTTGTCTTCACTAACCAACTTAACTGTCCTGTGGAATAAAACTTTCATCTGTGGTATTAATGTTGCCAGCACTTCCTGTGTTTCTGTTTTGTCGTCATTTCATGGGCTAGAGATCTACAATAAAACACCATGGGTGATTTGTCAATTCTTAATTTGTTTCATTTCTCAACCGATCCACCTCTTTGCTCCGAACTTCATCTTTCTGTTTGCAGCTGGGATGATTCCGCAAGCAAATATTCGGACGATGGATGCCCTCATTTTATTGGTGAGCTGATGCGAATGCTCGTGCGTGCAGTACGGAGTATATATCCGACCAAGGCGTAACCCCTTTCTCTCAACGTGCCAAAGCGTAACTAAGTCAGCTGAAAGACGTCGGGACGACATTGATTGGTAAGTGTCACTTGTAGCCACCCACCCTATATATTTTACAACATCAAAATACAAAGCGATTTTGCCAAAGCAGATGAAGTTCTCCTCTTCTCAAAAAATTTGTCCTGGTAGGATCCCAAGTGAGGATTCAATGGGGTGAACGTGGCATCATAACAAAAGCGAAGCTAATTGGCGGAATACACACGGGATGCCGAGGTAGTAACCCAGCAAGTACAAATCCTCAAGGAGGAATTCTGAAGCTGTATCAGTTAAAATTGTTTCGGTGGGCTTAAACGATTTGCATGATGTAGGAGGGGATGCTGCAAGTTCGCGATGAGCTTGAGTTGCTTATCAGCAATCTCCGCTTTCATCTACATCTCTCCTGCCTTGCCTGTTCATAAGCAGCTTCGCTGCGATCTGCCCATTTTTCTTCGGGTTCGAAATGTCCGTCATGCGGGCGCAACATTACTTTTACCCCTGTAAACAAGTCCCAGTAAATGCACATCTGAATGCAGCAGAAAGCTCATTGCACTTCTTGCTGGGATGTAACGCATTCTTGATCTGATCCGAGTTGATCTCCCCTTTCCTTGTTCCTTCACCTCTTCAACAGCATTAGCAAGTAGGTCGGCGAGCTGTTCGTTTGTCTTTGAACCCCAGGTGAAGGATGTTCTCCTCATGGTCCGGAGCATCGCGGTCCGCAATATATTCAGGTATATAGTACTTATTACCGTCTCAATCCTCATCTCCACTGATATCCTCCCGCTTGCGTTTTGTACTTCTAGTTTGCGCCTTCGTTAATCTTGGGGAAGTTGGCTTTTTTGAATTGTATGATGCCCTGACAGTGATAAATTAGTTAATTAGAAGTAGAGGTTAAGAAGAACTTACGTTGATGATTTTGAAATCGAAGATATCAAACAATTTGCTGTTTTCCCTTCTTATTTTCGAGCTACATGTCAAGAGAGTGAACCACTCCTCCCTAGTAGGCCTACTATTCCTCGCCCTCTGCAAAATGAATCAAATAGGGACCTTAAACATCCAGTGGCGACTCGGAGCCTTTTATGCTTCTTTCTTCCCTTGCGGTCTAGAGCTACTAGCTGTTGCTGTTGCTTGGGCCGTTTGTGCTGTCTTTGGAATGGAAACAAGTTGATAGCCATTATCGGAACCGTCGTCTACGTAGTAGTTCCAATGGATACTGGTGCTTAACGTAGATTTTCTTACTACTTGTTTTCCATGTAGTATAGGCGGAGCCGGATTTGCTAGCAAAGCTTGCTTCTCGCATATAAGTTGACGTGGATGCCAGTGCTCGGTACAGATTTTCAGGCAGTTTGTAACGTTCGGTGTCTCTGTATACGAGGTAAGCTTTGGTCTCTTGTACTCAAACCGCGGGGAGAAGGGTGGTACATTTGTCACATGTAAAGTTCTTGGTCGCGCTGCTATAGTTCCCTGCTTGTTAGAAGTATTCGTCTTGGCTCTTAGGATCTTTACACTTGCCTCTGGTTTCGGCTCTGAAGTATTCTGGCCTCCGCAAAACCCTAGCTTTAAGATTTGGATCCTGTCCATTCGATATCCCGCATCTCATCACACACATCGTTCTTGGTGCGTCCAACGGGTTTTCCACAATGCATGCATGAAGTGTTTGCTGGGACTATTTACAGCCCCAGTTTCAACGCGTACTCGGCCAGTGCAGTTCTGCATTCGGTTTTGATCTAATCCCCTAAAAGCACATTGGTCCTATCAGGCTGCTGGCCTCTTTTTGACGACTTCAGTAATCCTCAGCTCTGGTTTCTTCATGGGCAGTGCCCTTTCGGCATGAGGAGGATACATTTAACTGTCTCTACACAATCCTTTCCTGGCGGATGCATGCGTTACGGAATTGGATATGTGCTTCACTGGTGAAATAACAATAGGGCAGAGTTCTGTCATGGCCTATGACGACTTTGATAACACTTTGCTAACGGAAAATAAAAAGAAGATGATTTGAGAGAGGGGTAGAAGCTGCTGATAGAGTTAACGGTTTGATGGGGCGCACTGAGTATAGTACTGCAGTTCTGAGTTTGCAGGAGGACATGATTTGGGGGGTTCGAAAAGATGGGCTGGTGAACTGTCTAGTATAACAAACATTAACCAACAGGTAATCTACCGCCGCCCACCACCACCCGAAAAGAAATTGAGGCGTAGCTATCTGCACGGATTGTGTAGAATACAGTTGATTGTCAAGTTTTCGTTTTTGTGAAAAAATAGTTTAGAGAAGGCTCTCCGGTGCATGGAACTAGGCTGATGTAGGATAACATTCTGTAGCTAATTATTGTTGCTCAATCAATATCTTAGAAATTTGAGATATTATAGTGATTCTATCATTCAACTATCTTTGAGGTTATTGTCGGCGCCAGGTCATTTTGCCATGGAGAGGAGGGGTAAAAGTTTTGGGGCACGCGCAGCCTGACGTATAGCCTTGTAGCCAATGCGGCACTAGTACTAGTGTGGTAACTGCAAAAAAGTCATCTTGCTACAAGAGCACTGCGGCTTACGAAGGAGATAATATCTTAAATTCATCAACAACACTTGAGCGCCACTCAAATAACACCACTCTTTACAACTACAATCGCAAGACCTTGCAGCAATGGTTGAATTGACAGAAGTCGAGGATGAGTCTTTCGAGACGAAGCAAGCTGGTCCATCTGATGACGAGGATTACTATACTGATACCGGTTCGTTCTTTCTGTCGCAGCGCTATGCATATAATCCTAACAACCCATAACGCAGACTCTGAGATCTCAAGCGACGGCGAGGACGATGTTGCGGATGAGGAAACATTTACAGATCGGTTATTCGCTCTGAAAGACATAATACCTGCGACAACTCGATCTTATATTTCCGGCAAGGTCGACACTACCACTAGCTGGGTCAAATCAGGCTTATCATTTGGTGGAAAGACATTATGGGTCGTAAGCACGAGCGCTTTACTGTTAGGAGTTCCGTGGGCATTGGCATACGTCGAGGAACAGCAAGTGGTTGAAATGGAGAAGGAAATGAAGATGCGAGAGATGGGAGGAGAGGTACGTGGATTCCAATCTTTTTCTCACGAAAACATGGGCACTCTCCCCGGATTATGAATTCTTCAACTGCTTCAACTGCTAACGCAAAGGATACAGCTACTCTCCACAGGAACAGGCACCGCAGGACAAATCAATGCACAATTGGGCGCACAACAAGCAAAGCCGGCGTTGTAGTGAACGAATCTGCGATGACACTATATGAAATACTGAATTTGATGGCATGGAGTTTTGATAAACATTGTACATCAGTGAGTGGTTTTGAGGGGGTGTATATTCTGACGGGTTTGTGGTCACAAAACCTATGTTGTATTTCTAGTTCTCTCACCTCATGAACCAAAATTAGTCCTCGGCGGAGAAGATATCCGACAACAATTGCAAGAATCTCACACCAGATGTTGTCTTTCTAGATGCACTTGGTCAAAGCTCATTGAATTTTTGCAGATATTCCGAGATTGAAGAATTAGCCGCCACTGGCTGCGATCATTCAGACCGTGCCAGGATCTGATCCCTGCGTTAACTTGCGTTAGTTATCGAGGGCCCACTCTCCCACCCCCCCATAGTCACCTTGTTTCAGTCCAAATGCCATATTAAAGCTCGTTGACCGCAGCAACAATAACCTCTCCTCTGGTGTTGCAGAAAACTTTCATTTTTGCTTGAACAGGTTCTCCTAACAGCGGCCAAGATGTCTCGCACACCACTATTCCTCAGCTTTGGCGCAGACGCAGAACGAAAGCGCCATATGTCGTTCCTACTCGCGAGTTCATCCAGACATAAAGACAGAAGGTGAATAGGACGGCATACTTCATTCGCGGCGGAAGACTGATGCTTGTGTAGATGGCCTTTGGTTTTGAGGTTTTGGAAGGGTTCTATTCACTCTGGTACATCGCCCAGAATCTTTTGAGGCAGACGGACAAATCTAACCAACTCCTTGTAGAGGTCCTCTTCCCCGTAGCTATTCTTTCTGCGATTGCTGCCATAGTCGTATATCTCAACCAACACATCAGCAGCGACGTTACTCTTCCAACAAGTATTGTAAGTCCATTCTCTTTTACATGTATGTTGGTTGTTGATCCTCTGCCGACCTAAAACATGTCCCACTTTGACCGTAGTACAAGGTTCCAGATAGTCAGAACTTCACTAACAAGACAAAGGTACCCTCGTTATCCATCGTCGTGGGTTTAGAACTCGTCTTCCGTAATCAAACAGCCTATAATCGATTTTGGACTGGTCGCCTCCACTTCAGCAGTCTCACGACTTCGATCCGATGCCTCACGCGGCACTTACTCGTACTCGTCCCTGCGCCAGCTCCTCCTGGATACCAATACGACTCATCGTTTACACAAAATGAAGGAAGCATGGATAGTTCAACATTCAAGGACTTTGATGGCACATCAGAAGTTCAACCACTCTCTCCAGCGCTAGAAGCAAAAGCCCTCGAGACAATCAAAATATTAATTGCTATGCTGTATACCGTCAAGAATCACTTGCGTGCAGATTGGGGAGTGGCACTCAGCCCAGGAACAAGCCTAACTGAAGATGGACAAAATGCTGCGGCAGATGAGTACCAGGAACTATTGCCGCCGGGATTCAAAGGGCATGAACACATGGGGCTTGGAATGACTTTACAATTGGCCACTTATGTCGAGAAATTCATCAATATTGGCTGCAATCTGTGAGTTTACAAACGATGATCATTTTTCATGGCTAATAAAGAACTAGGAACTGGTTCAGTAACTCAGCTTCTTCGCAGATGCTTGCGGAGTTGAATGCACTCATTGCAGCCTATGGTAATATGGAAGTCATAAGACTGGCTCCAACTCCTGTCGCTCATCTTATCCACTCAAAACAAACCCTGGCGCTTTTTTGCTGCATTCTTCCTTTTGCCATGGCCGCCGAGATCGGTTGGTGGACAGTTCCACTTGTTGCATTCGTGGCATTTGCGCTTTATGGAATAGGTAAGGACGAGCGGGGCTTACAGCTATAGCGATTTGAACCTTTTTACTAACTCTCTATAGAACAAATTGCCCAATGGCACGAAGATCCATTTGGCAAAGATAAGATCGACATTAACATGGACGACATTGTGGAAGACTCGAGGAAAGAAATTGAAGTCATGCTCGGAGCATGGAGAAACCAGGGACTCAGTGGAAAGGGACTTTTCACACCTAGAACACCATTCACGCCAAGAGCCGATTATGGTACTTTGGCCTGAAACGACGACTTGTAAATGACAACGATGTATTGACTGATAGTTTGCTTTGGACATATGGGAGAATTAAGATTGATATCATGGCATTTGCATTTGCGAGGAGTTGATTTGCATGGGTGGATTATTGTTAGAGCGCCTTTTGTTATCAATGTTGCCATCTAATCTAAGAGTTAGATAAAATCATGCTTCCGAAACTCCCTCCTTCATGCTGTTACTGTGGTTTTTGCTGGTTGAGGATCAAGCTCACATCGCACGTCCTGGAGTCAGTTGCAAGAGATCCGAGGAGATTTGAAATGGTACGAACGATTTCTTCCCCAGTCTTCCTTTGCCCGAAACCTCAGAGCATGCGTGGTTCGAAGCCAGGATAAGATCCTCAATTGACAGGAAAACATCAGCAGCCTAGTTTGCACTTGGCTTGTCTTACCCTTCACTGCTAGAGACCCGGCCTCTCACGATATTCCCTAACGCGTTCACGCAAGTTTGCCAACCCCTCAATGCCATTGAGGTCAGGCCAAGCGCCACGAGCCGCACGCCCAGATTAGATATAAGTTCGTATCTGAGTTCGGGCCTTGTGCCGTATGTAGGGACCTCCCTCAGTCTTATTATAGAGAAGCCGCCGAATTGCTAATCGTAAACGGCTCAACCGGAAGGATATCAGCACACAATACTCCTGTTCACTCGTGTTGATAGAGTTCTCCTCCTGCGGCTCCCATTGGCTACTGATTCAGGTAGCATCACCCATTGCGAACAACTGCTGCCGCCGATCCTTTCTGTGCAACACACCGCACTCAGATATATTAAACTAGCCTTGCTCTACCGATTTTGTGCCTGACATTTGCATTTGGTAAGGTTACACAGAAATTTTCCGCAGTCATACTTTTGCAACTATTAGCCCCGGAATGGTTTATCTCAAGTATCTGTTTGGAAATCCACCCACACCCCAAGAATAGCATGATGGTTTATGGAGATGTTAAAAACTGTCCACATTGTCCCAAATCGACCTTTTATATCTGCACTGAACGGTAGGCCAGGTATAATAAGATATTACTCAAATTGTACAATTAATAATCAACAAGAGCATACAGGTGAGGTGGAGGCTGGGGAATTCTTCGAAAATACTCGGTACATGTATTCGTGTGCTGGCCGGGCTGGCCCCCACACGCTTCGTCCGAGGGGTAACAATGTAATAAGACTCATATGGTGTTCGTCTTCTTACAGGTAGTACTGCGTCCGCGGCGTTCTTTGGCTACGTATCAGCATCCGCAAGTAGCATTAGACGACTGGGCCGCTGGTTGAAGCAGGAAATCCAAGGTGGCCGTGACACACTGTTGAACTCCTGGTTGCTTCACCTGTGCTTATTGGTTATCCTTTTGAATAACTATGCTGGCGAGGTCTCGAAATATGGTGGTAAGACTGGCCGTTTTATGGGTAACTGTGTTGTGCTACCTCAAGTGAGGCTCGTTGAGAATATCAAGAATACGCCTTGCAATGCAGTATTTACCCGCTTCCCTCCATTACAATCTCCCCTTATCCAGTATTTTCACGAGTACTGCAGAATACACGGGTATAAGTCGAGTGACCATCCAAGCTAGTTTATGAATAGTTGTTCATTATTCATACTCAACTCATTTTACTTTGCACTGCAATCTAGCATTATCGAATCAGGATGGTGGCTATTATTCCAGTTGCCGTGGATTTATTTCTTATTCTGCTGGCTTCTTCAGCCGTTATTCTTCGTTTTATATCCAAATATTTGTCGGGTGCAAAACTATGGTATGATGACTGGTTTGCGTTCGCAGCTCTGGTATGATACACGGTGCGACAAAAACCCGGTATCCAAAACTAATCTTCCTACTTCTAGCCCTTCAGTTTCGCACTTAGTGCCTCCTTTTGGGCTGGTAAGTGTAGCCCTCGCCTTTCGATTGAAATCAGGCTTTTGCACTTGTATACTAATCGAAATAGCTGCTTATCATGGCTTCGGAAAGCACGGCGGTGATCCCACGTTTTTCTTACATGTCCATTACTTCGCCGAGTTTTGGTATGCGACTGGCCTTATGCTCACTAAACTTTCCGTGCTCTGTTTCTATCGCCGCATATTCACCATCACTCCTTCCCTGAAGTTAGCTATATGGACCACGAGCGTCGTGGTTATTCTTTACTGGATTGTTGCCATGATTGTGATCATTATACAATGCCACCCCATTCCTCACTACTGGAATTCATCTATCCCAGGGACATGTGTTGAGGAATTCAAGTTCATTCTAGGCCTAGCGATTCCAAATCTTGTACTTGACTTTGTAGTATTGCTACTCCCGGTCATACCATTGTGGAGACTACAGATGGATCATCGCCAAAAAATGGGACTGTTAGTGGTCTTTATACTTGGCTATACGTGAGTACTTCATAGTCCTCTAGCGGGTGCCCCTTACACAATACAACTAGGAATCCGTTGATAACTATCATTCGACTTGCTACGTATGTGAAAATGGAAGCCGTAGTTGCCGATGATCTCAACTGTAAGTAGTCCAATCCCTCGATGCATCATTCATTGGTTAGAAGCTAATCCCTATCGATCTCCCTTTGCAGACAGCTCTGTCCCGTTGGCACTTTGGTCAACCGGTGAAATCTCCGTCGGGATCTTTAGCAGCTCAATCCCAAGTCTTACATATCTCTTTCGCCGCGCATTTAGCGTTCTTGCTCCATCGCAAGGCAGCAATGATAGCAGACCCCCAAGAAATATCGACGGCATCAAGCCTGCAACATTTGGATCGCTCCCAGTTAGAGGCCCGAAGAGACCCCTCAGTGAGAACTTCTCGCGGCTTGACGATGAATCGAATGTTTCTGAGACGGAGTTGTCAATGTTCAAGCCGACAGCTAGACCGAGTGTGTTGGGAGGTTTGGGTACGGATAGAGATGACCTCAATAGGAATATTGATAACCATTCTGCACAAATCCAAATTAGGAAGGATATCGATGTTAGTTACGAAGATGTAGAGAAAGGAGCTAGCTGAAGACGTCATGCGATCACACTGCCCCTCCTTGGAGTAGTCCCTGGTTCTGTATATTCGGTATTCTTATCAGTTCTTGTTCTGAGGGAAGCCTCGATGCAACTTCTACGGTGTTTCCTGTACTGAGTCTGGCGCCTTCCTGGGCCACATCAGCTGCAGCGATCACCCTGTGCTTTCAGTTCTGGCCTGAAGCACGAGTATTGTTCTTAGAGGTTTCGCCCTTGGTGCTTGATTTCCTTCTTAGGATTTTGGCTTCTATAATTTCCCAGGGTTTCTCTTGGTATTCTATTTGCCGACCCTGACGTTTTTTCACGATCGTTATTCATGCTTCTATTATCTCTATATCCATCATCATCCTCCGCCTTCGTCCATTCGTGTATCACACACATACACATACACTCACATGCACACAATATGTGATTACATGTTCTTGTCGCAACCATCAATCTACTACACTTAACATGTGCTACAGCCAGCTGGAACTTCGCGGGAAATTCTTTGGCGGTGCCGAGCTCACCGAGAGAGGTGACTGAGTCGACCTACTCCATAACACGCTGGCAGTGGGATAAAAGACACAGAAGATATGAGAAGTTTATATTCGGGCGCAGAATGCAATATTTCAAAAAATTCGAACTGCACAAAACAATCAACATCCTAACCATAGCATCTAGCTCGTTCCGACCCGTCTAGCATCCGCAATGCTCCTTAAAATAACCGTTCCCTTTCCGAGACCCAACGCCCAAACTAACCTATCCTGGACCCTTATGTGTGTTCACCAGAACGAAGTCTTTTGAATCGGTGACCTATTGGACTTCCAATGGCCTGGTGACGAGTAACCGGCATGGTGAAGTCGGGAGAGTAGCAGAGTGCCACAAATGCACGTGAATAGGCACGACGACCCGCTTCGCTCGGCAGAAGCTACTCTAACTCGGCAAGAGCTTCTGGATAAGATGTATTAGACCTCAATCAAGTACCGAAAAGCTTCAATGGACTGAATAGACGCGGATGTACCTTGGTGTTCGGATGAGACGAAAGTCGGGTTAAGGTGCTGAAACTCTGTTTGAGTTCCTTGCTCGAGATCCGCTCCCACTTATCATGGTCAGTGTACTTTCATAGATACAGATGGATAAGCTATTGTTCAAAGGATTGGTACTTACCTCTAGTATTATTGCTCTTGTAATATGATATCAAAATGCTGGCAATTGTAAGAACTGCGCTTACTATTCCGAAGATAATGACTAAGATGTTTCCAATGGATACTAAAATCGAAGAGTTAGCTGTTGAACCCCTTTCTTAAGCGTTTGTTGCGGCACTATTGAGGCTGCCCTAAAAGAGCGATGTTTCAGTGGAGACTGCCCTGTAAAGGTTTGTCGATAGGGGTCTTAGGCCCTGAAAGACCCCATAAGAATGCGAAAAAATAGGTCCTCAACACACTATTTTAAAGTGCTGTAGTTACCCAGATCTCGGAATGATTTAAACTTTATGAATGTGGAATAAAAACTTCTGGACACTTACACATAATGGTTTTGTAGTTGAAATCTGGGGGGTTCGGCTATTGAGTTAAGTTACTGATTGTTCTAAATGCTTCTCAAATGTAAAGTTAGAGATTTGTCTCTTGACTGTAAACTTTGAGGTTTTAAGAAGTATGAGGAATATCACTTTGCCTTTTCGCTTGGGTGCTTTCTGAGGAGATATGTTGATCCAATCGCTTGGGCGACATATATGGTGTTCTCAATTACGCCAAGCAATAGTAGCATTGCAAGTTTCTCTACCGGACGAATGAAGCAATCCATTCAGCCACTAACGCTGGGGTGTAATTCGTACCGTATCTGGGGCCTCAGACGCTCAAGGGGAACGAAGGGCCTGACATGGGGTTATTGATAAGTGTACCCCTAGCACTTCACTTCTAGCACTTTCTGCTCCACAGGCAGGGCAATCCTGATGTTTCTATAGGCTCAGCGCCTGGCTGCGGACGGGTGGAAGCCATCAGCACGAGGGAACGAGGACACCAAAGTATGCCATCAACACGAGAGAACGAGGACACCAAAGTATGCCACACCCGTCGTGCTGGGAAAAAAGGCTTGAAGGGTATCTCGGCAAGCGATGGAGGGCGGTCATTTGCTGTCGAGCGCGCAGGATATGCAGAGATGTCCTGCAATAGAGCAGCCGGCATCCGAATAAGTAAGGCAGAGACAAGAAGGAGAATCATGGATAAGCTTCATTTATACCGTACTTACTTGCCCAGGTAGGCATGCGGTAGGTCGGTAGGTCGGCAGGTCGGTAGGTTGGTATTTGGTAGTTCCTCCTCGCATCATCCTACGTACTCACTGGAGAACCCTCAAGCGGTACACTTATTTTATCCCGTGACCGAAGTAGGTTGTGCAGGAGCTTCTCTTGCACAGCTTTCGCAAGATTGTAAGCCACATCTCTCAACTGCAAATTGAGGAGTTATTATTCTTTTTCCCCTCCACCCCCACGAAAGATTATCTACGAGTTCGAGTCGACCGAGTCGAAGGATAACCTTACTTCTACTTCGAAAGTTACCGAGTGAATATCTCAAGCATACTGTAGTAGACCAGGGATTACGGGTACAGTCACGTGCGTTCGTGTCAAGCGAAATCTTCCCCGCGTCGTGGCGTCGCATCTTGTCTTTGATGGCGACAACTGCAGCAACTATCGAACAAGTGACCGATATCGCATCGCTTGCAAGACAATATTGCGCAAATTGCTCTTTGCGTCGTGTAAACTCAATGCTCGCTAAGTGTTAAATACCGTCCTGATATTTATCTCAGCCTTCCGATCTATTCCATCAACAGTTCAATCGTGCACAACGCAGCGTCGCATTATCACAGCCACCATGGGGTCTTCAAATATTGCGCGGAGAGAGCAACGGAAGAAACAAACGCGATTAACTTTCGATCCACTTGTACAAGAAGCTGGACCTAGTTCTCCTTCGCAGAGTCCGGGTCCATCTCCTGCGAAGGTTAGATATGAGAAGACGAACGGTAAACAACCTACAGGCCGTGGAACAACCAACACAAGTGCTCTAGTCGCCAATTCGCCGCTGAGATCTTCTCTCAGAAGCGCTGGAAAGGACAAAAGACAAGGAAAAATTGCCAAAAACTCAAAGTTGAATTTCGGATCGTTGCCTACACCTGCAAAAAGCTCTCAGAAGGACGATACAATAATTGTGAACAGCGGAGATAACGGTAGTGGGCCACGTCGAAGCGCACGATCAGCCACGAAAGTCAGACAGAGCTTAGAAGAATCTAGAGATTCATCAGATGAATCCACTGCTGAGGTACAAAGCACGACTCCATCGTCGAGAAGAAATAAGCCTGCTGCAGCAGTTGTTATTTCTGATGACTCAAACAAAACCTCCGGAGAATCTGAAGACGAGCTTTCGAAGTCTACGATTAAACAATCCAGCTCGGCGCAGAAAAGTCCCAGGTCGGCTCGAAGCTTCATTTCTGGTGGAAGTACGTACAATGCTCCTGTATTTTCTGCGGACCGGGGTAGAGCTGAGGCAAAAGCAAAAGAGACGAGTCACTTTCAAAAATCTCCATCCATCTCGAGCCGTCCAAAAAAGAAAAGATCGGTAACATTGTCAGATACAAGCGACGATGATGTGTTCACATCGAAACCAAATTCTACCCCTCGTCCTTCCATGTTTAGCACCAAGCTAGGGACAGACTTACCTGATTCGGACAGTGAAGCGTCACAGCAGGAGGGTAACGTTGACAGCGATGATGAAGTTAGGCTGCCATCCTCTACACGACGCAGACCACCGATTATTGTAGCCGAGCCAAGGATAGAAGATGATTCGGATGAAGAGCCTCTAACATCGCCTATGAAAAGGAGACGTCCTATTTTCGTCTCAGACGTAGAGGATGACGACGACAAGTCTGAATTGCCTGCTAAGAAAATAAGACCGACACTTGAAAGTAGTGACGAAGATTTGCCATCTGTATCCAGAATATCTGTAGTTATACCGTCTTCCTCCGACAGTTCTACGCAAATCAAGCAACATGTTCGGAGACGTTCACCCAAGAAGCACCGGACCGCGAAGCAGAAGCAACTAGAGATTCTCAAGCGCAAACGTGCGGGAGAAAGTAATCCAATGCTCACAGAATCTGAATCTGACGAGGAAGTGCGTGGAATCTACGATAGTGGCAGTGATGCGCTTAGCACTTTTGAGGACGAGGAGGAAGAGGAAGAGGAAGAGGAACAAGAAGTCGAGGAGGCCCGTAAGCGAAGAACGCCTAAGAAATCAACCATGGAGAATCAGGATGAGTATGACTCGGATTTCGTAGACGACGATGATGATGGGCTTATCGGCGTCCCCGATCATGCAATGATTCCTCTGGAATTTACAGCAGCAGCTCACAAGCCATTGAAGGAGCATTTCAGTGAAGCTGTCGAATGGTGTGTGCAAACTAAGATCAACCCTGGCTACAACAAAGCTCTCCAACCAATATATACCCGGGCCTGGAACAAATTGGATGACGCCTACAGCGGTTTGACTCACAGCAAGTTTGTTTCTTCCGGCTGGACTCGAGAGTTTACAAAAGCACTCTACGCTCGTCCGCAGTTTTCAGCGAGGAGACTCGAGCCTGGAGAAGGAATCGATCTGCTAGGCGAAGCAAAATGTGAAGCATGCAATCGCAGGAAGCATGTGCCGACTTGGGGTATTCAACTCATGAGGAGTGCCTATCACAAGGATAGCCTCGCCGAGGTAGAGAAGGACTCTGAGGATAGTGACGACGATGGGAATGATGGCCAGAGCATGAATAGCAGAGATGAACCTATTCCTTCTCAGAGCAAGGAGTTCCTCGTTGGAGTGTAAGTTATCCTTTCGTTTACTCCACAGGGATCAAATCTAACAAATCACACAGCGTCTGCAAAGAGAACGCAGAAAACGCACATACACTCATTCACATGAAGTATGCGCTCAACCAATGGGTCATCGACAGCCTCGAAAGCGAAGGACATCTCACGATTGAGAGACTTGCCAAGAGAGATAAGATGAGCGCAAAGAAGAGACAGAAGGAAGTCAATGCCATTGTTGATCACTGGAAGGAGGAGAATGAGATCAAGGAGTTATACAATATCTGGAAGACACAGTTGGAAACGGCGCAGAATGCTAGTACAACTGGTAGACGTTGAGGACTTTTAATCCATGGCGAATGGGGATTGGGAGGCGTTTCGGTGTATTTGGGGAAACTATGGGAGGTGAATTGTCTCTATGGTTTGTTATAGGGGAGAGTAAAGGGGATATGATATGCGTCTCGATGTGTCGTATCAAGCGATTCTGAATACCTTTCGCGTGGGTTGGAGATCTTTTCATGATACCAGGGAGATTGGAGATAGATAAGGATACATACCAGCATTCAGAGCGAATGAGAATAGCAACTTTTGCGTTTGCTTCCGATGCATCAGAAACAGTGATTTGACTTCACAACATTGCACTTGCTCACATGTATCTTTTGCTCGAGTCGTCAACAATACTAACAACATCTAGAATGAGATATCGTAGCTTAACGGCTATTAATAGGCGGTGTATTTGTTTATTTGTTTGTTTATTTATTTATGCCTTGCACTTATCGTCTCACATCTCTCTTGTTGCACATCTATCCCTCGTTCCAGGGAAGTTTCAACTTCCAACCCAGACGATAATCATACAGTTTCGTACTGTACGAAGTACAATACAAAAGTTCCATGGCATGGTACAGCGAACCCTAGCGATCGATCCGTCAATCAATTACTCCACCCTACAGCACAGACGGAGTCTGCCAAGGAAGTCCGCCAAAAACAAGGGACAGGACAGGACAGTACAGGACAGACTGAATCGCGATCCGCCCGTCCTCTCCCTGCGATTTTCACATGGCCTTCCTCTACTGTACATGTACAAAAAGGTCTAGACTCGTCCTTTTCCTACCTTGACGCTTTTCTCTGGTTGTGTGTACAAGGGTGGGCTATCGAATGGGGAAATTGATCGGCTGCGATATTGCTTGATTGGGAGATTTGGGCGTTAAGAACATTGGGGAAAGGGAAGAAAGAAGATGAAGTCACTGATGTGTGTGTGTGCGACGTGGACGCGTTTGTTGGGGATTGATTTGTTCGGAGGATTTTGGAATTGTGTAGCTATTAGAGGTATGGTGTACTGGTTTAGTTTGGCAATTCCGCACGCGCGTGTGAACAGAAAAGATGGCCAGAATGATGATGATAACTAGTAATGATGATGATGAAATGAAAAGTGCTGTTGTCACAGATCTCGTGGCTAGGAATCTGGGGAAAAGAGGCAAAAAAGATTGAGATTTGGGATTTTTTCTTTAATTTGGGTGGAGCAGGATTTATTGATCTGCGCCAGGTTGCTACTCTGGGCCGGGCGGGTGGGTACACATAACGTCAGAGATGGTATTTTCAAGAATTGCATGGCTGTGAGAGGGGATGGTTCGATTGTTGGCTGGCTTGAGGAGAGATGGGCAATGGATGGGCTAGCATGAATGGATGGATTAACGGATTTGAACTGGATGGATTGGGCTATTGGTAGAATGAGATGAATGATGATTCTGCGATGAAGGATGGATGATGGATGATTAAACGATATCCTTTATCCTTTATTGAAGTATCGAGATCGAGATTCCAACCAAATCCCAACAAACACATGGGAGGGCGGGAGATTAAAGGACTACCGACAGCTGTGATGGCTATGACGCGTTTTGGTTCTTTGATGGGTGCATTCGGGAATTTTGGGAATTTTCGCATGCGGTTACATTTATGATGGCTTGATGTTCTTGGGTCAACATCCGGTCAGGTCAATTGAGGTCAGATCAGGTCAGGTATAATAAGAAGAATAATAATAATGCAACTTCCTGCGCTTCCCATGCTGTGGTTGGCGTGCGGTTGCAGCTGAGTTAATGTGAGGCACAAAGAAAAAGTGGCGTGGGCGATAGCTTGGACCAATGAAACGGTCGGACGATCCTTTACGAGGAGTGACGTAGGCTTAAACTTTTGCCGCTAGCGCATTGTGGATGAAGGGAGAGCTTGGAGCTTGGAGCTTGGGAGCTTGGACGACAACCCGAGCAAACAAGAATTGACTGAAAACCTCAATGGCTGTAGTACGTACGGAGTAATATTAATTGAGATGAGATGAGATGCACGGAAACGGGAACCGTGCTTGACTTGTGTGGAATAAGCTTAATGCAGGTGTGAAGTGGTTCCTACGCATAAAAAGGGGAGAAAGACCAAGGAAATGGGAGAAAACAGGGCAGAGGAGGCAATGATAGAATGGATGGAGACAAGGTTGCAACAACCTGGAAGGCCAGCAAGTGCCAATGCATGAGCAAAGGGCAAAGGGCAAAGGCAATGACCTGGCCCAAAGAACGGGAAGGCGCGCGTATGTACCGTACCTGGGTACACTGTACATGCGAATTGTGGGAAATATATGTAGTCCCCCCGTCCAACATTCTCACCCTTCTTTCCTTCTTTCTTCTTTTCCTGCTATAATATCCAAGATACCCGAATTTCTTTGTCTACAAGTACTTGATACCCAAATCCAAACAACCCAAAACCACTCACCATCAATATAAACTATACCCACAACTATTATCAACAACAATCTCCAAAACAAACAAACAATATTGTCATCATCGTCATCACAAGATTTTGACTATTCACTTGTTTATTCGCCAACGAATCCAATCATCTGCTCGAGCAACCCATCCCTTTAGACTTCGAACGCTGCATATTCCCTCAGCTCTATTACGTCTTTCGAGCTTAGCTCCTACACACCATCCAATTAGCCATACGCACCTGAGACTCGAGCAGACACATATCCTCGAAGTCTTGTTTCCGTTCAATCTTTGGCTTTCTCTTTCCTATTCCTCGTGATACCCACACCAAATACCCAATACTCACATCGCAAATATGGCTCCGGCAGCAGGAGTCAACGTACCGACCAATGTCAAGACCAAGCAGGAGGATGTCAATCGCAAGTTGCAGTTGTATGGAATCTATAAGGGTATGATGATCTGAGCTTCTCGCGCCATGGCGCTGTTTCTGGCAGGACTTCATGGCTAACAATTGATCTCGTGTAGCTTTCGAAGCTGGAAAGGTCCCATCTGTAAGTTCATCTTTCTCACACACCTGATTATATCAATCGCTAACCATCTCTCCACAGAACGAGCAAATCGATACCACCCTCAACAGCTTCCTCGCCTCGCGTGCCTTGTCAAAACCATCCGACCGTCTTTCTGCAGATGGTAAAACTCTAGTCGCGGATTTCCGTGAAGTTGTTCAACAAGCGAAATACCTCCTCCTCACCAAGAACGAAGGCGAGCTTCTACAAGACTTCATTTGGCAATGCCAAAAGATCGACGGTGGAGATGCAGCAGTACCAGGAGCTCCAGTTGGCAAGGAGACCGCGCAGCAACATGCTCAACATGCAAGGGAGGGATTCAGAACGCTTGGCCAACTCATCATTACTAATGGAGAGTTCCGAAAGCTTTGTGAGTCTATTCACGCGACGAGTTTTGGGAACTTCGACTAACCTGTGTGCAACAGTGAACGATGCCGTAGTTTTATTACGTGATATCGCTGGAGATGCTGCTACCAACGTTGCTAACAGAGTCAATCCTTCTGAGGACGAATTGAGCCAAATTGACCGACCTGCGGCTGAGAACACTTGGCATGAAACCCCAGACATGTCTACTGGTAAATTTAAGGAACAGATGAAGTCATCTATTCAGAGGAATAAGCCAGTTGACAGAAATGATCTTCAAGAGGCTGCCGGTAATGCTAGCGAGAATGCTCACCCAAGCGGTTCTCGTGACCCAACCGATACTGCCGATTTGGCTGCTCGGGATCAACAATATGGCACCAACTCAAACGTCGACGGCCAGGCCGGTATCCAGGCAGCTGCTTCTACTCTTAGAGAACGTGCCTCGGAGAACATTCCTGAAGACACCAAGCAGCAACTTCGCGAAAACAGAGACAAGACCAGGGACAGGACCAAGAACTATGTTGATCAGAAGATGCCTCGCGAGCGTCGTGATCAACTCATCTACCGATTGAAGAAGATGGTCGTTGAGATTCAAGGTCACCAAGACTGTAAGTAGTCTCCTCGCTTTTTGTGGATTACCAAAGTACTAATTTTCAAAAGACATGCGAGCTATCGATACCCTACTTGATCTGGCCAGCGAGTATGGAGGACACGCGCAAACCATTGGACAGCAAGGAACCGGTACTTTCAAGGATGCCCATGCTGACAGTAGCCTAAACAAGGCCGAGCGAGACATTATTACTCTCATGGAGCGATTCGCCAACAATACCTCTTCCGAAGATTTGGTTTCGTCTATCAATGCCATCTACGCAGATGCGGACAGAGATCCAGAGCTGAAGGGCTGGTTCAAGGAGATGAACACCTTCATCCGAAAATGTTTGAAGGAGCAAGGTTACATCATGAAGGACTCTTCCACTGAGCACTGGAACAAGCTTTACGACAGAGGAAACTTCCTTCTTCGCGACCGTTACAGACCCCACACCGACCGCATCGTTGATGAGTTCAAGTTCATGGGCCAACAATTCGATGAGGATCCCATGAACAGGAGATTCGCCGAGGCCTGTCAGAAGCTGTTCAACGATTTGGGCAACGACGAGAATGGCAAGCCAGCATTCAAGCCTCATTTGCTCAAGGATCTCAGCGAGGTCATTATCCCTGCTGCGTTCGAGAACATTCGCTACATGCCAATTCCAAGACTCGAATACAGAGATCCAGAAATGGAGTTTGTTATTGAGAACTTGGTTATCGAGAGTGACAATCTGATGCCCAACGTTTTCGAGGTTGCAAATGGTGAGTTTCATCTCTATTTTCTGTGTTATTGACTGATGGCTAACTATCCTTAGACAACTACTTCCGTTGGGGCCGTAAGGGATTCGCCAACAAGAACTCCCATGCAGTTCAGATCTCTGTTGCAGGAATGCAGATGGATCTAAAGGATGTTTCATACTACGTCAACCGAAAGGCTGGTGCAAAGTTCAAGGACACCGGTATCATTGATATCTTCCTCGGTGGCACCGGATTGAGCTTTAAGATGAAGCTTGCTACTGCCGAGAAGAAGGATAGGCAAAACTTGTTCAAGGTTGACAAGGTCGATGTGGATATCAAGAACTTCAAGATTAAGATTAAGAAGTCCACACACAAGATTCTTTTGACGCTCGCCAAGAGTGTTATCATCAAGGGTCTCCGACCTGCTCTTCAAAAGGCTGTTGAGCAGGCTATCAGGCAGAAGTTTGAGGAGGCCGATAGATTCGCATACAAGATCCAGACTGAGGCTGAGCGTGCCAAGCAAGAGGCATTGAAGAACCCAGAGAACGCCCCCAACCTCTACCGCAACTATGTCAACGCCGTCCGCAATGAGTTGATGAGAGGCCAAGAAAAGGTCCAACAAGCTCAACAATCGATGCAACAGAAGGAATTCAAGATGGCGGTCACCAAGGATGATTCTATCTTCCCTAATGTCTCGTTGCCAGGCGGTATCTCATCAAAGGCAACGGAGTACAGACAGAGTGCTCTCTCTGGCGAAGACTGGCACTCACCTGTCTTCGGTTTCGGTTCAGCATCTCGTTCCACTGACATCCCATCCGCTGGCAAAGTTACGAAGAAGCCTCACTCGGTCACTCAAGGTGGTGTTAGAGGTCCACAGAATGTTGGTAACACCCACTCGATGACCTCTCAGACCATTGGCGAATCTTCCGGAACAATCGGCAATGGCTCAGCAGGATTCGGTCAACATGTTGATCAAGCTTTCAACACCAACGGAACTGCTAATGGCGGTATGAACGGTGCCTTGAACGGTGGTCTCAATGGAAAGACTGCCACTAACGGAAACTACACAAACGGACACACAACATTGGGCGCCAACAACCCAGTCCTCTCTGGCAGAGTCTAGATTTATAAAGACTAGAAATTTCCATACTCTCTCTCTCACGTTCTTTTCCTTCTTGTTTACGGGACGGATCTGTTTCTTCAAAGATACCACTACGGCGATACCACTTGCATACCCCAGGTTTTTAGTGGACGAAAAAAATAATCTGACGTAATGGAGGATGGCAAAACTTTTCATTTGTTTTTTTGTGTTACGAGTCTTCTTGTTGTTCTTGTCATATCGGATCTCTCTTCTCTTTGGTTTGGCTTTGTTATACAGTTCTTTGTAGGGTTGAGCTGAGAGAGCTGGGTGTCCTTGTGATGCGATAGCGGTGCGTTTGGAAGGGATGAGTTGGCCTGGGTTTATATCCTACCCGGAAAGCGAAAATTGGAGAGCGAAGATGTAATCAGATTGGTGGGAAATTCCTTGACCACATTGTTGTTGGTACAAAGAGCAGCACCTTTTTCTTTTCTTTGTGTATACTCGGATCGGGACTTAGCATAGTAATGACAGCAAAACTCCTAGCGATAACTTTGGTGTGTTTCGTGTGTATGGTTTGTGATTGTGATTGTGAATGATGGCCCTTTAACCCCCGACCCCCGCCCCGGGAGGTATGTATCACATGGAGATAAACGCTGGACTATAGGTTCTTATCGCCGGAAAACGGGGGAGGGGGGGATATTAAGGTGGAGCTTTTACCCCACCTCATCTTTCGTCATCGAGGGAAAGGAAAAGCGAATTGCTTTGTAAAGCAGTGAGAGAGAGCTTTACTTACTTTACGTCCTTCACTTCTACGGCTATTTTTCTATCTCGTCGGTTTCAATTGCAGATGCCCTCTTATTCTACGTTTCTCTCTGCTACTGCGAAGATAAGCACACACGCACGTATTGCGAGGTCGTCGTTGGGATTGAGTGTAGGTTTGTTTTCTTTCTTTCTGCTTATTTGCTCGATTGCTTGCGTCTCTTGTTCGGCGACGGCGAGTTGATTTCTCATCTGCATCGTTCTAGGTTTTTTTTCCTTTCCTCCCCATGTCTTCTCTGCACCCATATTGCTGCTTTTGAGGTTATTTATGTGCTGCAGTATACTAATTCTGGGCCGGGGGAATCTTATAGAGGTTTACTCGCGTTTCACCGCCCGTACGAAGAAGAGAAAGCAGAAGAAATATGCATATTCAGTCGATTCCGATGTGGGTGGGGAGTAGTAATAATTATGCGTATTTGGTGATGGATGAGGGGAGTAGGGAGGCGGTGGTGGTGGATCCGGCGAATGCGGAGGAGTAGGTTTGAGGGTTTCTTTTGGTTTTGGTTTTGGGGTTTTGGGGGGGAGGGGGGGAGGGGCTTAAGAGGGGAGAGGGGATTAAGAAGGGAGAGGAGAGGGAGGGAGAGAATGGGAGGGGAAGGGGAATGGGGGATTGAAGAGGGGGGAGAGGGGGGAAGAGAAGTCCGCCAGAAGTCTGGAGGATTTATGGGAAAAGCGGATGTTGGGTATACATGAAAGACAATAGTTTCAATGCTAACGGAGAATATCACAGGGTCGTGCCGGTTTTGAAACCACAACTTCTAGACGGAACCATTAACCTGACTGCGATTGTCAACACACATCAGTATGGAGAACACCTAGAGTATTGCTCATCACAGATGATTAATACTGACATTATGCAGCCATTGGGATCATGCGGGAGGAAACGAGAAAATGGTATTTCCATTCTTTCCTTACATCTGGAATAACAATACTAATCGTACTCCACCACAGCTCGCACATCCTGAATTCGAAGGCAAACCAGTAATTGGTGGAAAGGATTGCGAACGCGTCACAACCACACCGAAAAATGGAGAAGGATTTAAGATTGGCGATATTTCTGTAAAGGCTCTATACACACCTTGTCATACACAGGATAGTATTTGCTGGTTTATGGAAGATTCAACGGGCAGAGCTGTCTTCACTGGAGATACCCTGTTTCATGGAGGTATGTTCTACTATAGTAGATGTATGGAAAGGAAAGCTAACGCTGGGGAGGTTGTGGTAGGTTCTTTGAGGGCACAGCGGAGGAAATGCATACGGCGTTGAACAAGACCTTGGCTGCTTTGCCAGACGATACGAAGGTCTATGTGAGTTTCCCGTCTGATGCTTATTTGAGTTGGGACTCATGGTTTTCAAATAGCCTGGTCACGAGTATACAAAGGCCAATGTGAAGTTCGCTGTATCGGTATCACAAAGCGAGCCAGTCAAGAAACTGGAAGCTTTCGCCGAAGCAAACACGGAAACACAAGGCAAATTCACGATTGGTGATGAGAAGGTACGTCAAGCCACGACTTTGGGTTTGGCTAATCGATGTGGTGCTGATGAAACACTTCCAGAAACATAACGTCTTCATGATGGTGGATGTATGCTGTTCCGACCCTCCTTTTCCCAACTCCGCATAACTAATCTTAATCAGGACCCCGAGATTCAAAAGGCGACAGGGGAAACGGAGCCTGTAAAAGTGATGGCTAAACTGAGAGAAATGAAAAATAACTTTAAGTGAGTAAGTAATATTGTGAAAGGGCTTCCAAATCTCTCCGCACGCGCATGGCTGGCTGTCAAAGGCTCACCACTATTTGATAGACCACCGTCAGAATCCAAAATGTAACGCAGCAAAGTAAACAGCAAGCTAGCAAGATTGATGTATATACGTAATGAAATGAAGTGTGAAATGCAATGATTCTTTGATTGGCTCCACTGTAAAGGGGGGTCTTAATCATCTTATGACGTGATGATGTTAAGGGTGTTCTTCGATGTCCTCAGGTGATGTGATGATGCTTAGATAGGTAGGTTGGTATATAAGTTGTTTATCTCAATCACAACTATATATATATATATATCCTCTCTATACTGCATACCAACTCCCGTAATCTCAGAAGAAAAAACCCCAACCCGAAACCCGAAACCAAATTCCCCCGTTAAACAAACCCGTTACCCCTCTGTCGCAAAAATGTCCAACCCTAACCAAGACAACAACACCAACATCCCGCTTCCGGGCCCGCCACCCACGACGAAAGATAAAGTGCTCGAGACGGGCGCGGCGATGACGCAGGATTTCGCGCCGGTTAAGGCTATCTGTGCGCATTTGAATGCGCTGCATGTTTATGCGGAGGAGCCGGGGAGGAGCGTAGAGGCGAATCATTATTGTACGCATTTGAGTGCTGATGTGAGTTGAGTTTTTTGTTTTGTTTTGTTTTTTTTGCTTGGGATGGGGGTGGGAGGGGCGAGGAGATGAAGGGCAGGGGAGATGTGGGATATAAAGTACATATACACATACTCCAAACCCGGCCTACTCAAGCCGACCGACCAACTCCATTCAAACCGAAGAGAATGGGGAGAGGGACAAGAAGATGAAGGGAAGAGGAGATTGGGCGAGAAGGGTGGAGAGGTGGCGGAAGAGGAGCTTAAGGAAAGGAAGGATGAAGGGGGGAAGAGCTGGTCGAAACCACTTCCCGAGAAGATGATTCAACTCAACACCACTCCTCTCAAGCCCGCCGATCGATCATAGAGCATCACTCTCAACTTTTCAACAATTCCCAATTCAACCCCCACAAACTGCTCTGTCTAATAAGCAGAGAAGGGAACGGGGAAAGAGGAATCGTATGGGAAGATAGGAGTTGAAACACATATTATTCGATCTATCTACAGAACTAATTATATTGAAAATCGAAGGGTTCATATCCTCAAAAGAGCGTCAAAGGAACCATTCCAGAGATTTCTACGGCTATTCTTTTGAAGTGAGGATATAAGCTCTGATTTTCACTGTAGTTGGGTCTGTAGATAGATAGAATGGTATATATTTCAATTCGCGGTTTTCTCACGGTTACAGTATGAGCTCTTGCTTTTAGGGTATTGCGCAGGCGCTGCTATCTGCGGTTTCGACAACGGATCTATCGAAGGGCTATTTCTGATATCGAATACTACGGAAGTGTTAAGGGGTGAGGCTGTCGCTGTCACGAAAATCCTCGATCCATCCGCCGACTGGAACTTGAAGAAGCCATCGTCAACTATAAGCTCAAGAACTACTGGATTCTTGACAGTGAAAGCGACGTGCATATCTGCAAAGACATTGAAAGATTTAAATGGATAAGAGAGGCTCGAAATATGCAACTACCAGTGTATGGAAGCATATGGAACTTGTCTCATCGACGTGGAAACGGACCCAGAAAAAGCTCGAATTGTGCTGGTCAGCGTTGTAATGCTTCAAGGGTGTATGGCGAATCTGATAGCACTTCCATGCTCAATAAGAAGGGCATCCACTGGAACACCAGGAAGCCATGGCCCATGACAACTCGAAAGCAGCGACGGGAACCGCTTTTGTAAAGTCAAGCACAAGTTGGCAACTACTGGGTTAAAAGCCATCAAGAGAGGGTTTCATCATTCTCTTTGAACATGACTGAGCCGAAAATCCAAAACGTTTCCAGGACAGATGCGTGCCAACTATGGAGGAATCCTAGTCCAGAAGTAGTCGGAAAAGTGGAGGACGCAATTGAAGGAATCAAGATGAAGCTCCATCCAGGGTTGAACGCGAATGTTACGCACTGGCGAAAGCGACACAGCACGTCTCCAGATCGAATTTAAAAGATCACGTTGGGAATGGTAAACTATTCGACAAGATCGCATGGAATATGATAGAGAAAGGAATCTACAAGGTGACTTCGTTAGCCACTGCGCAAGAAAAGGGTATGAAGTGCAACGTTCAGCTCCGCAAACCCAAGCTCAAAACAGGGCAGCAGAGGTATCAGGCAAGCAGATGATCATCCGCATGCGAGCCATGAAGCTGGAGGCAAATCTGCCACAGAATCTATGGCCGGAAATTGCGAAAGCAGCTGCTTATTTTTGGGCAATCGAACGCCTGTGATGCATTTAAACTGGAAAACGCTACTCCTGAGAGTGACAATTGTGGTTTATATCACTGGATTCTGCTTCATACGTTATGAATGGTAAACCTTCGACGAGATAGCTTGGGATATTATCTATACCAGAGAAGGGTATAATGGGCATAATATTTATCTCATACTCGATGCCTAAACACTTGGTTCCTAGACAAAGAAAATTTCGAAATACCCTCACAAGCATCGAGGATCTTATCAGAGACTATGTGTGAAGCAGAATCAACCACAGCCACTGATATTGCAAAAGCCATCTCCAAGCTCGCCGAATTCCAGCAGAATCCATCGCAATTGCATATTGAAGCAGCAAATCACTGTCTCAAATAGCTCATTTCCAAAAACCTGGCTACTGTTTATGACGGCAACATCGATTCGAAGCACATTTTTATGACCGCAAGCAACGCAGCATTCGGTGACGATCCAACGACGAGATTCAGCTCAAATGAATTCCGTTTCCTGCTTCACGGAGGCATAATCCATTATGAAGCATCAAATCAGCGAACAGTGACGACGTCAAGAACAGAAGCAGAGCTTCTCGCGCTGTCACAAACTGACAAGGAATTTATATGGTGGATTCTGCTTCACACTACCATGCCAATGAAGGATTCTGTGCTCTGAACTTTTCTCTGTGAACGCTACTTTCAAGCAAGTCGAAGAAGATAGATCGAATCGCATGCATTCCTATTCATTATTTCTCACAGATGATGTAGAAAAAGGGGAGACGAGAGAGGGAGGGACAGGAGTGAAGAGATAAGGGAGGATGAATATTACCCCATATAAGGAGATTGACAGATAGGGCGAGTCAGTAATGAGGAGCTGCTCAGGGGGACGGGTGGGAGTGGATATGATGAACGGTTCTGGAGCAGACTAGTTATATGGTGGTTCATGGGAGCGGTAGTAGGAGTGATAGAGATGAAAGGGGAGGGATGAGACATTGAGGAGGAAGAAAACAAATTTTACTGTACAAAGAAATATACTAACATACAATATCTAGCTCCGTCAATGCCTCATCTACGATAAACCAACAAACCCAGCTCGATTGATCGGTGTCGAGTATATGATCACGCCGAAATTATTCGAGACATTACCTGAGGAGGAGAGGAAATTGTGGCATTCGCATGAATATGAGGTTCGTATTCCATTCTGGGCTTGTACTGTTATGTTTGCTCTAACCCACCTTCTCCCCTTATTGTCACTCGCTTTCTTCCCTTCTAGCATGCATGTCCCTTTCCTTCATCCACCAGGTTTCTTCTTTTCCATCTCTTCTTTCTCTATCATTTACTCCCTCCGCTTACTCCACTTCCATTTCTTCAACAGGAGACTAACATCGAAACACATAGGTCAAATCAGGAATGCTAATCCTACCCAACCCCAACGTTCCCGGCGCCGTCTGGGAAATCGCCGAAACGGAGGAAATGAAAGAAGTCATTGGTTTGTATGGCAAGACGTGGCATTTCTGGCAGGTAGACAGAGGCGATGAGCTGCCGTTGGGTAGACCGATGTTGATGGGCAGCTTTACGAAGGATGAACAGGTCAGCTCCTTTCCCTCTCCAAATTATACGAGGAGCGGGGGTTTTGTGATGCCCCTCTTCACGTCCTGGTGCGTGCTAACTGACGGTTTAGGTGCCATGGGATGCGATCAAAGATAGAGACGCGCGGTTTGGTGTTGATACGAAGCAGAAGAGGGAGGCGAGGAAGGGGATTGAGACGCCGAAGATTCATGATGATGTTGATCCTTGGTGGAAGAAGTGAGTGGATTTTATGTGAAGTGGGACTAGAGGGGAAGTATGAAAGGAACGAATGATTCAAATACAACTTCTCCCGATTGGATAGAAAATCTAAGTGCTACCAAAGCACAATTTATTTCTTACTTCAATTGGAATGGTCGAAGTGAATGGCGGTCATTTAGTTGCTTGAGCGTCTCCTTTGGATTCGAAGTAGATCAGGGATACTTTCTCAGATTTGATACAGTGCTACTTCCCCAGATTCGTACTTCGTAGACTAATTTGATTTAAGTTTCCGAGCCCTACCACGATGCTAAAAGTTTATTCTCAGCCTTATGGTGGCCCGGAAGTGTCATGTCATGGGTCCCTAGTCTGTTTTGGTAGTAGAGGTGGATAGTGCACCGTATTTTATCGTAAGGTCTTACATACTTTCGCGCTATATCTCGTCTTCTACGGTTCTCCGCTACAACACTTCTATCAACCAATACTCAACCATGGCTTCTGAATCTTGCAATAAAGACTCTGCTATTCCTCAAAACGACAGCGATCAGACTCCACCTGCCAAATTTGTAGTTGTCAGTGTTTACGAGTCAAAACGAGAAATGAAATTGCATCGTCTCTCTTCCGCCACTCGTTTCTTATGTGGGCGGTGCAACAAAGAGAAGACAGCGAAACTTGTGGCTACATACCGCAACCAATGGAACGATCTTCGCTGCAACGGTTGTTATGGCAAGCTTCTATCAGAGTAGTGAGAGCCGTCATTGTTACTGTAAGATCTTACTTTGAGTTGTAATGTACCCTCTCAAGCGTGACGTGGCCGGTGTTTGCCAAAATCGTCTGACTTACCTTTCAGCTGACGCGTCGGACCTCGACAGAACGATCAACCTCTACAGTTTTCAGCCCTTGTATCATCAGAAATTTACCCTTTTATCACTGCTCCCGCCATAATGAATTTCCCAAGTTGCTTCCTTCAGCAAGAAGACCGTTCTCAAGTTTCCAGTTGCAATGACACGATGATATAAGACGATACAAGAGGATAGAGGGAGCGACAGCCAGAAAATATGACAAGGCAGAATGGTCGGCATGACGATGGCGGCAACGGGTATCACAGGAGATAACAATCACGGCACAACAAGCCCAGCGGAAGGAAACCAAATTAAGTAGTTGAGTTAGGTCGGAGAAGAGCCAACGCACAATGAATCAATTTCTGAGACTTTAAAGACTTCGATGTCTAACTTGGTGAGATCGACAATTGGACATGTTTCGCAGTAGAGATCGAGAACGAGATATAACAGTGAAGAAGGAGGATTACTACATATACTTGTGAGTTAGTCTTCTGCGGGTTGAATATCTCGCCATTTAAAGAAAGCGTTGATGATTGCTTCGACATTTTGAAAGGGTTGTTCGCGATATCGAAGGATTATCCGCACTGGAGTAGCCTCACTCATTCTGTCCCAAGTTTAAGAAACATCTGAAGCCCTCCTCACACCGGAGAAACTCTCGGGCTGTATTATTTCCCTCTTTAAGTGTTTTCCCTTATGACGAAGTGGTCTCCCCAGGGACAACTAGTTAAGAAAGTTACATATAAATGACAACTTCGTGGACTTGCGAAGAGAAAATTGTGATTCTAAAACTACAGATTCGTCTCGTGACAGGATGTGTCTCAAGACGTAGGGACAGACGTTAGAAACATAGGAGATCGATTCTTGCATTTCGTGGATAATGATGCACACTTGTGGGTTGTTTTCTTTTCATTTTCTTGACGACGGATCACTTTTCATTCATTAGTTATTTTCTGTTTGTTCGTTTTAAATTGTTTTTTGGATTTTCAAATTGGTAGGACTCGTACGGGTCGATATATCTACATTACTAACTGATGTTTTACACCGTATATGCTGACGGCACAGGAAATGGAGGAAAACGCTTACACCAAATCTAGAATCAAAATCTAGTGTATTAGTGAGTATCCCGATCCACACTCTCTACCATAGTGCAGTATCGCTAGTCTCAGACGAGCTGCCTGCTGACGAGTGAAAGTCGATAGTACTAGTAGTAGGATATGGGTCATAAAAGGCTGGAAACGAGTCACTCCGCAGAGTACTCATGAACGACAATTTCCACGATTTTGCCAGTTTTTCCTTTATCAGTGCTTCACTTACCTTCTCTTCCTTTCTCGGCAACTGCGCATCGATCAGGTAGTTAATCGACCATGGGATTTCCAGGCCGTGCAAAGCACCCAGCAATGCAACTCTTCGTGTAGTCAATGGGCTGCAGTCGAATTCTTTCAGCATTACCGTAACAGATACCCTCTGGACATCTTCCAGGGAATTCAGCCCTCGGATGAGTTGTTTCGTGGAACGAACCGTCGCGTAGTAGTCCTCCTGGGATGCGAAGAGGGCTGGGCCGGCAAAGTCGATTTGCACTGTTTTCGCCTGGTCAGCGTAAAGTTGGAGGTCAGAAATTTCTGTCAAGGTGCTGGTGTACCGCTGGTTGCGTTTCTGTGGCACGGTGAGAACTAGCATGGAACCTGCGAGACGAATGCCGATGGGGAGGCGGCGTTGGGGGATGTGGCCGAGGGGTGAGCTCAGAGGGTCTCCTGGGAAGTAGACTGGTGACTTGTTGTAATATGGATACTCCATCTTAAGAACTGAAGTAGTGCTCGGCTTAGTAATTGTTAGTTGAAGATGTCGAATGAATTAGAGACGGACGGGTTCCACCATAAAGTATTCGAAGTTCGGGATCTGTAATTGCATTGTTCGGCAATCTTTGTTGAAACGCATTGTACTTTTCTTTATCTGGAAGTAAGTTCTTTTATGAACACTCGGGGTTGTACTGATGTTTACTCCTTTAAATACGTTGTTCATACCCTGTGTGTTATTAGATATCCTACCGACGGGTGTCCATTTCGCTGCCGAGCTGTGTGCAAATAGTTCTGCGCAGATGTTGTTTCCATACACCTCGAATTAAATGGATAATTGTGACCACTTGCTAGTCTAGATTTATCTTCTTAAAATTTCCATACGATTGTTATAAATATAGAGGTTGTTTTCCTTGACATATATGCAAGTGATTATGATGAGAGGGGTAAGCTGGTAAATGCTTAGCGAGGAATTTAGGGGGTATTCTGTAAAATTCGCCTAGTGTGAACCAACAGTGACGGCACTTCTGGTGAAGTGACTATTATGACAGACATCGTGTCAACACCTAGTGAGTATACTAATAATGCACTCCGGAAATGTCTACTTGCATTGTTACGGCTGGTAGTGTTGCTTTGAAGCACGAATTTATGCTGCGAAATTGGATTATAGTACCGCGTAAATAGCGGGGTACTTGAGCAGCTACAAAACTACCAATCCTATATTCCTTCCCGAGCATTTGCTAGCAGTGAACTCGCGCATGCGCCGATATGTTAAGATATTTGTGTAGTAAGGGAGTTGTAATCGCGTGGTTCTGGATATAGGTCATCCATAGGATGTAGCAAGCAGGCAAGCCGCAGGTGGCATTGCAAGCAATTGAAAGAGCTCCAGCTTTCGAGGCAAAAATATGTCTCATTTTATCTCGAAGTATCTCTAACTAGTGGCCACATAGAATAGAGAAATACAACCAAATGAATGTCTTTGTCACCCCTTTTTACGTCTTCATGCAACCCCCTCTATAATTCTACCCCGTCACCTGCCTTTGGTGAAGAACACCCATCTCTTCTCAGATAAAGAGAACACTCTATGCGTTCCAGCAGTAGTAACTGCTGATAGCATTGTCAAATGAAGAGAACTCAGAGTTGGCAAGGTTAGAGTATCCTGGGCTGAAGCAGCCGAAGTGACCCTCAGAATCGGAGGCTCCGAATGCACTTTTGACACATTAGTGAATGTTTACCAAAGAAAATACGATATGAAGCTTCTTCTTACCGGTAGAAAAGACAGTAGAGACCGCTATCTGGGCCAAGAGCAGTGACTTGATCGTTGAGGTCACCACTGAGATTGGCTGTGTGATGGTTAGTTCTGTGGCCAAAGTAAATTTGTAGCATTGGAGTGCTACTTACTGACTTGTCCTAGGCCGTTGACAATATGGACACAGTAGTTGGTGAAACCAGCGCCGGTACAGAGATAGACGCCCTGGTTTGCGCGCTTTTGAAGCTCGGGAGCAGCATCGCGGGTGGCAAGCTCGGGGTTCTTGATGTAGGCTGGAATGTCAGCGGGATCGACGACTGTGACGACGGTTCCATCAGGGTATGCTCCGGGAGCAGGAAGAGCAGACACGACAGTCATGAGACTGACGAGGGCAGCGGAGAAGAATGTGGCCTTCATTTTGAAATAAGTTACTGGTTGTGTTTGAAAGATTGGTAGTTGATGTTACTGTGGATCGTTTGCGATGTGGTGAAGTGGAGAGCTTTGAAGAGGGAGTTTGCTCGATATTTATATTGTAGACGGTGGCACAAAGCTCCAGTAACAGAGAAAATTTTCATCTACCTTCCCGCTGATTACTATTATTCATGATACGATGTAGTATTCAACCTCATGTTTGCTGCTGTCATGGCCGGATATGTACATTTGAAAATCTCACGCTCACCATAGAAGCATCGTGATCCCAGTTCGAGGCATCATGTGGCTTTCAGCAAGAAAGAAAGAGCAATACTAATGCCTAGTTGCCAGTAGATACAGTGTTAGCAGCGTGTGTGATGACAGGCTTCTTGCCCTTCCGAATGTCTCATCTTAGAAAGTCCTGGATGAGACACCCATGGTGAACCGGCGTTAGAACACAATCTACTCAACCAAGCTGATCAGTACCGCGGATATACCACAAAGCAACCTCCTATTTTTGGTTCGTCAATAGGCTATGAAATGTATAGGTTGAAATCTTGGCGAAGGCGAAGTGGCCACAACGGTTGCCCAATGCATAAAAATTCTGTGCTGCCGTTGGGTAACATTAATTTCTTGGAGAGAAACGCAACACACTGTAAGGCCAAGCCTCGGATCAGGCCAAAAGCTATTCTCAATACATGCATAACATCTAGCATCTGACTGATCCTAACACACACAGATGTGCTATTGCTAAGACGTACGGAACGGTGAATGTTGATGAACACGCCGAGCACAAGGAGTGAGTGAGAACTTCGGCAACTAGGCGTGCTTTTTTACCTTAAAGTTACAAAGGTCAAGACTTAACTGCAGCCATGCCCGTGTTAGATATCAGATTAAACTCAGGACCACAAGGATGCCCCGCATCAAGCCGAATAGTGGATACAAAGCCTACCCACCGTCGTTCAGATTGATTCTAGCTCATTTGAGCTGAGCTTTCCGCTTTTGTTCGCGAGCTCGTATAAAGAGAACTTCGGCGACTATTCGTCCTTCCTAACCTACAAATTCTAACAGCCCAGACGACTACAGTGCCTGAGTTGGATATCAGATCATGCTCTTCGATTAATAACGATTTCTTGGCGCATAAAGTCCTACTGTAGCATGCTGACAGGAAACTTGGCGGCAGCTATGTGGAACATATAAGCTTATTTCAAATCGTATTTGATTGGTAGAACTCGGTTGACAAACGTTGACAAACCGTTACTAAGTAACTTCTATTGAAACTATTAGAATACAGGTCCAACTTAGCAACTCGTGGAACCACGGGTGCTTCCATACCTTGCTAGTTATTTGGTAATTATTAGACTCAATTCTTACTGCTCACTATGCAGGGTCCACACCGGCAGAGGGGCGTGATGAGTGATGTGAAAATGAAGCGCCACATACCGGGTAGCAAGCATTGGTTGGCTGCCGGGAGGCACTCTTCGTAACTGGACGAGAGACCACTTACAAGTTTATTCACTCATCTATCCACGACCCGAGCCAAAAAGACAAAAAAAAGAGGAAAATGAATGCAATGCATGGAGGATGAGTGAGCCATCCAGTCGACAGGCAGACGCAACTGCTCGAGGATACAAATGGTATTTGTTGGGACATTAATATCAATACTTTCCATTGCGTAGTCCTGTGAAACACGAACTCGACGGTTCTACATCAAACTTAGCGAAAGAAACCATACAGCTCCGCCCAACATACCCATCACAAGAAAGCAGTTCACATCTCAAAGGAAGGCACATATAAATTCGTAAAACAATGTCCATTTATCAAGCCCTAAAACCCACTCACTCCTCCCCCATCTTAGAAAATATGTCTCCCAAAAGTACCAAACACCAAACTTAAAGAGAAAGTCTCGTAGCTAGGTAGTCCAAGGAAGGTCTCGAAGAATCAAAATCGCGACCGGATATCATTCTTGCTTCACTGTCCACACTTGCTCGCTCTGGGTTGAGTCTCGACAAGCTCTAGCATTATTTTTGAAGCAGATTTTTTCTCTCTCAACAACACAAAACAAAGGGAACAAAGGAAAATGAAAAGTTGGAATGAAAAAGGGGAAGCATTTCACAAGTGCTTCTCAGTATCTCATGAGCCCCTATTACCATCCTCCCAGCTTATGGAGGCCGTGATGGAAGGCTTATAAAAGATGTCTGATGGTTGAAAAGCAAGAAATGAATCCCAAGCAGAAAAAAGATTCGAGCTTTTCATAGTCGAGAAAATTAGCGTGGTGTGCTAACAGCCGCTAATTAATTTCCATTGGTCAATGCTCTGCCGCACACCAAGCTTCAACTCCCCTCAGCCTCGCAAGCAAGGCATCGGCGCGTCATCGAACCCTTCGAATCTAAGAAATTCGACTTAAAAGTAGAAACGCGATATAAACAACGACGAGAAATCCTGCGCTACTGCTTGCAGCGCATAAAAATGGTAAGTTCTCGATCTGGTCTCGCAAGGGCATCAAGCTAACATGCATCCCTCAGCCACCGAAACGCAAAGACGTCTCCGGCGCACCTGCTGCGGGCCCGCGGTCCAAGTTAGCCAAGGAACACAATATTACGGCGGCGGAGGAGACGGAAATCAAAGAGGCATTCTCTCTGTTTTCACAGAAGATGGAGGGGGAAAAAGAGGGCATTATGGCGATCGGTGATGTGCGGCGAGCGTTGATGTATGTTTAGTTTACTTGCTTCCCCGCGCCGCAACTCCCTTCTCACACTTCTCCAGCAGGAGAATATCATTTTACGCACGCACATATGCTGACGACAAGTGAAAAAAAATAGCGCGCTAGGCATGACGCCGACTCCTAGAGAACTGAAAGAATACCTGAGTATTCTGGACCCCGAAGACGAAGGATATACAGTATATCGACACTTTGTGGCGATCTGTGCGATAAAATTCCATTCGCAGTCGCGGACGTCGGATACGCATAAAAAGGACGTGGATGATGCCTTTAGATTATTTACACATGCGGGGCAGAGAGGAGGGGTAGCGAATGGAGAGGGGAGGATCACCTTGGCTACGTTGAAGAAGGTGGCGCAGCTATTGAAGGAGGATGTGGAGGAGGACTTATTAATGAGTATGGTACTGGAGGCGAATGGGGGAAGAGGTGTAGCGAAGGGAGTGGAGAGGGATGAGTTTGAGGGAGTGATGAGGAGAGCGGGGATGTGGAGATGAAAAAGAAGTTCTTGCTTTGGAGCAAAGTCATTGTTGGCGCATGGGCATTCGGGAGTTGGGTTCTGATATCAAATTTATACCGGGCACGTGGAAAATTGGAGGGTGGTAACATGGAGTTGCACACACATAGGTGTTTGGCATAGCGTTGCTTATCTTGTTGCATATACTTATTTCTGCTTCTTCTAAGCATAAATGCAAATAAATTATGCAAAATGCCTTCCCAATCTGTCATATAGTTCGTTATGATGTTCCTCTGTCAAAATGCAATGACGACAACGCCAGGCTCCTCCTTCAGCTTCTATGTGTGATGATATTCCATAAATCTAGACAGCACATATCTGTCCGGAGAAGCTTCAGTCTAAGGTTGAGTTTCTGAAACTGCTGATGAAGCTTGGTCTGTAGAAGCCGCGCTTGGGGTCGGTGCTTTGAATCCAGCGTGGTCCGAATGTTTCTTGTAGAAGAAGTTGTCGGGCTTTGGCTTCAATTCTTCGGGAAGCTCTTCTAATACCGTAGCTAGTAATGCGTCGATGGACTTTTGTTTCGAGGCGTCACGGTGCCAGATGGATATGAGGTGAGAATTGAATCGAACGGATAAGCCAACTCCGCAAAGTTGATCTCCTGATTAATTGTTAGTTGTTGTCTGAAGATTGTAACCCAATCGCAGTTGATCACAGCTTACCTGTATCTAAACAGCCCTGAAGTTTCTCCCCAATGGCCATCAGCTGAACTCTAGTGAAAAAGTCCGGCCCATTCTGCTTCGGCACTCTGAAAGTCCAGCTACCACCATTCACATTGCGTCTATCTTCCCATACCGGCGGAAACCCTTGTTTAAATAAATAGATCGATTCCCGCATCTTTATCTGATCGAACGGGGTGTTGTTGCAGTACCGCCAGAAGTCCTGGATCGACTCGATCTGGGTGGGCAGCTTATCGAGCGTTGCCGTATAACTGCCATCTGTCGGCTTGTTCTGCTCTTTCTGTTGCCTACAAGATGCAGCAGAGTAGTTAGCAGATGTTTACTTGTACTGTAGGAAGCTCCACCAGCGACACCCCACAGAACACACCAGCACCCCGCAAAGAACACAAACAAATAAACAAACAAACACAAACTCACCTGTCGAAATATATTTCCCACACATGCTGGGTGGGCAAAGGACGCATTGCCTTTAGCATATTCTTCTTGGCATCATCGCGCTGTTCAGCGGGCGACCCAGTGTCGCTTGCGCCCGAAGTAGAAATGCCTCGAGTGAGAAGAGAAGGTCGTAACGCCATATTGCTCGAACCGCCCGAGTATTATTTATTTGGTTTCTGGAACGCTGAAGACAAGACAAGACAAGACTAGGCAAACGAGAACTTGGCTCAAAAATGGGGTGCACAGTAAAATAGAGCAAAGGAGAGTTGGAGAGACAGACAGTACCAGAATAGCAGGTAGAGAAGTTGAAAGCGACCACGGAGTATTCAGGAACAAAGGGACAGTGTAGTGAAGCAAGAATAGCGTCAAAGGAGCATAGCATGCATAGCAGATCACATCTGAAGCACGAGTGGGTTGGAATAACATGAAACAAGCGCCCGACATCCGGATTCAATTGCGCCCGCGCAGGGGACGGCGGCCATTCAGAGTAGCTCGTAGGAGGAGATGTGAGACTATCTGCTACTATTACCACTCCTAAGCACTGGTAGGTGCAGGATTGATAGGTGCCAATAGAAAATAGCCCGTGCGTCATGCAATGGAATGGATACATTCTCACGTGATGTGCATCTTGGTCAAATTTTGGCCGAATTTTCGAGGGAGGCACGATGTATTGACGAATTATGTCCATGTTCGTTCGAAAACCTACCTCATATTAATGAAGTAAATTTCTTCTGTACATATTGAACTACTGGTAATTCAAATTCCTGACAGCCAAAGTGGAGGTCCTAAATCGGAAAATAAACCTTGAGGTAAGCCGTCCATATGCCTTGAAAAGTAGAGCAGATACTCACAAAACCTACAGATTCAACATCACTCATTTCACAATTGGAATCACTCACCATGTCAGCAACAAAACGTGCTTCTGCCTCTCTCTCCGAACCATCGGACTCACCACCCACCAAGAAGCCCCTAAACTCCAACCCAACCAACCGCATCGCCCTCAGCAAAACCAGCACCAACATCCCGCAACACCCATCCACCAGCACATCATCCGAACCCACAGACTCCACATCCGAGTCTGACTCTGACTCCGACTCCTCATCAGACTCCGATTCCGAGCAAGAAATCCCCCTAATCCGCCCGCTTAATGCCCGTCCGGTGATGCGTGTGTCGGCGCTGCCGCGCTCCGAGGGACTAGCTGGGTTGCCGGATTTTCTGAAGAGGATGAAGGAGGCGAATGAGGAGTTGAAGAGGAAGGTTGAGGCGGGGGGGAGGAGGGGGCTGGAGGATGTGAGGGAGGGGGAGAGTTATGTGGAGATGGATTTGGGATTGGGGGTGTGGGAGGAGAAGAAGGAGGGGGTGGGAAGTGAGGAGGAGAGTGAGGATGAAGAGGAGAGCGGGAGTGAGGGGGAGGATGAGGATGGCGAGGGGGATACGAGGATGGGAGATGGAAAGGCAAAAGGGAAAGAGAAGAAGAGGAAGAACGTGGGAATTGAGGAGGTTTGAAGGGAAGGGTCCTGGTACTGAGTGGTGCTGTTAAGGGAAAGAGAGATGATTCTGCATTCATATATTTTGTATCGGCGTTTTGGTGCAAACGTTTCCGTCCGAATCACATAGAAACTATCCGATGTCATGATGAGCAACGGTCTGCAGTCTAGCAGAAATGAATAGTCCATTAATATTTACATAAAATTTGTTCATAATACTAAGGTCACTATACTCATAAAAATACACGATAATCCAAACCGGTCCAATCCCACATGTTGATCCCCTGGTATAAAGTTTCCCTCCAGTACGCCAGCGCTCGTGTCCTATCGTACCAGATCCGAATCACGCTCCCCAGGTCCCTATCCCGCTCCCCAACGCCATCAAACCGCAACCGGATAAACAAAACGAGCTTTATCGTCCCCAAGTTTCCTTCTAAACATGCCCAAATCACTCATCAAATCAGACAAAAAATCATGAACCTCGCTAGCCCTGTCTTCATGTGCTGTAACATCGATGGCTTCGTCTTCTGTGTACGCGTCGCCATCTTCTGAACCTTGGTCTGTTTTTTCATTCATGCCATCATACTGTCGATGGTCGTCTGCTTCAAGAGTACTATCCGGTGTACTGGGATCCACCGTGCTCCTCACTTCGATAGGATTCTTCAGGCTTTCCAAAGCCAGCTTTAGATGTAGTCTCAGAGCCTCGTTCTCCGTCGTCAAGCTGCGGATCTTGCCTTCGGAAACCATACTTCGATCTTCCATCATCCGTTGCATGGCAATAACTCTGTTTTGGTACTCCTCGAGCCTTTCTTCCTGTTCTCTGCCTTCCTTCTCCTTGCGTCTCGAATCAGAAACAGACATCTGTAGAACACGGATTTCTTCTGCCATGGCAGAGATCTGCGCATCACGCTCGGCAGCAGAGACGTGATCTTGGTTGACGATAGCTCTGGTCCGAATACGTTTAGCTTGGTCCGCGTAGCGAAGAGTGGAAAGCGTCTCGTCGTAATCAGATGGAGAGATACAAGCTATCATTGCCGTCTTACTATTTCCTCCTAGTGAATCTTTCAAGAGCCAAGTTAGTATAGAGTCGCGGTAAGGAACAACATCCTTATTGCGCTTTCCAGGACGATGCTGTTTCGGATCCGCAAGTGCAGCGATTACTCGACCCAGGGTGGTGAGTGATTTGTTGATGTTACTTCCCTCTCTCAAGCGTACGCCCGTAGCTTCCGTTGCCTTTGCCCGTTCACTACCGGCAAGATCGACAAGCCGTATTCGAGCGGTACGTTCAGTTGTCTCATCGGTTTCCATATCATGGTGGATCTGCTTGAGCATGATGGTGAAGACACTATGACTTCTACTGCTGGTGTCATTCATTTTGGTGCTTGCTGTGGTACGGCTTGCATCCCCCATCTTCATGTATCGCATAATTTCGGAGATGTTCTTGACTGGCGCATCCGTCAAGTCCTTAATGTAGGGTCCTTCTGTGGGTGACTCGCGGATCTTAAGGTAGTATGGGGGCTGGTTTGGGTGGTACGGGACTAGCAAATCTCGGACATGCTCATTATAGACTTCGAAGTAGGAAACACGAACATTGTAGGAGATATTTGGAGTTTCATTGTGTGCGGCCTCAATTCGTTGGAACAGATCCTCGCAGGTCCTTGGTATAAGTCCAGGCTGATCTGGAGTGCCCATCATGGTATAACTTTTTCCCGAACCAGTTTGTCCATATGCAAAGATGCAAGTGTGATATCCTTCGAAATTGTGGTCCAAGAACTCCTCTCCCAAACTATTGTAAACATCTTCCTGATGCGCATAGTGCTCGTCGGATTTATTGTGACTCCAGAAAGAATTATCAAATGTAAAGCTCTTCTCCTCAATCACTTTACGCATCTTAGATCGCGTATTTGCTGGGTCCGTATCATTGGGTACCAGAAGTGTCGTTTCTTGCGTTAGTGGATCCATTTCAATAAGACATTCGGCCCCTCTTTGAATCTCTGAACTTGCGGTCAGTCAATTGATATAAATCGCCCCTCACCACGATGCATACTTACCCCTCGGAAGAAACCCTCTGACTCTGACCACAACTCTAACGTTGCCGCCGCCATCTTTAAAGGCCGGGGCAACGCTCCCCTCCCTCGACCGCAACGACGGGGTGGAAGCTGTCGACACCACCGCAGCTGGCATCAATCGCGCGTCAACCGACATTTCAAGTAGAAGCTCGTTGATATCTGCAACCTTTTCAGAGAACTGTCGTTGGAGATGAGCATACATAAACTCTGATGGTAGTGTACAATTTCGCTTCAATGTAAACAGTAGCCAATGACGTTGGCTGGGTGAATGATCTGCAGGGTCTTTCTTTCCTTTTGCAACACACGGTCGCAATAAATTTGGGTTTCTGCACCTGCACGTCCTGCAGCCGGTAACGAAGGAAAAGATTCTGTGCAGGAAAGAAAGGCAAAAGCTGAACGAATGGAAGCTGTTTACGTTTACGTTTGGACGATGTTGTCTGAGATGCCGTTTGTTTACAAGAAGTTTTGGAAGGCCTAATGGGGTTAGGCATGTTGGCGCCACTGCTGGTAATCCTTCTCAAAGGCAGCCGTGTCCCGCCTCACTTCGTCCAAAAATATCCTTAACCCGGTCCGTCACATCACATTTCATCACACAGACATCACGATATCGCAATCTTTTCCCGTTGTGTCCTTGATTTCCGTAATGGCTCTAATGCACTGCAGTGTAACATATACTTGCTGCATACTTTATTTACACATTGCTGCTCCCGAAACCCTTACATTGCAGAGTTGAAAGTTCCTGCGTACCAACTTTCCAGACCAGGGAGGCTAAGGCACTTTTCGCAATGTCTCCACCGTGGAAACATGTCCCACCTTTGCACCGCTACCTCTGCCACTTCCATTATTCCTCCCAGGATCAACAGGCTAAAGTCGATGAGATGTTTCCTCACTTCAACATTCCCGCGTTGTTGGATCTGTGATACTTACGCATTTCCTATTTGAGCAGTCTCACAGGTTTTGTTGGTCCGGGGACGGGATGTCGTAGCGACAGGGAACCACTAGCGGAGAGGATATCTTCCTACGACCTCCTCTGCTGCCCCCCTAGGAAGTACCGGCACGATAGATGGGTCTGTGATTTTCACGAAATTTAGGTGCTCTGTCATTTTAGCTTCCTTGCTGCCTTATTTGGATTGTCCTTTGGAGCCGTCGGCCTTCTCCTTTTATTTTCTTGATCGGAAAAGCAAGTGCTTCAATAGAAAGAGACAAGGCATCCTTGGGCTGGGACTGTCATCCCCAGGAGCTGGTCTGGCTGTAAATTCACAAAAGTTTCTCGATGGGGGGTTCTAACAACATATTGGTGCGACACTCACATAAATAACACTCTCTGCGCAAACTATCTAGAGTTGAAGTTATATTATTGCTCACAGACCATATTTGTTCGACAGTGAGCAGCTAAAATACATTACAACAATGTGTGCGGGGAGTTCCGTTAAATCCTCACACTTTGGACATCCTAGATCATCAGCAATCTACAGCTAGATACGAACAATCAAAAGTCATATTCCTAACTGGATCCATCCAATCGTCCTTGGGCCACTTCAAGGCATTCCATTCGGTAAACCAAATGATCCTTCCGGGCAAAACAGATATCGAAATAAACTCTCAGGCAAAACAGCTGAGTAAGACACCGCCGTCATATTGGACAGAACAGCATCGCAAACGCAAAGGGGAATCATAGTAACGCAACCTTCTGCATGGTCAGTGGTCATTGAAAGAAACCGGTAGAGCAGAAGGCGTACCTCGAACAAATCAAAGAGAAAAATATCACCGTCCATTCATGCACCACCAGTCATGTGCCCACCGAGGTAGTTGAATTGTCCAATGACACTAGCCGGGAAGCCTTTCTCTTTGCGCATCATTGTCTCTACACGACCGAAGATGGCTAGGATCCGGGCTTGATGAGTCTGGTTGGTGACCTCCTGGAATATGGCCTGGATTGCGGCTGGACCAGAGAGCACGCCACCTGCACACTTTACTTTGATCACCATATCAAGTCTAGGAGCATCGACACGATTGGGATATGTAATATATTGGTCTTCGAACTGGAGCTTCAAGAAGAAGTCTTGGTTCCGGCCATAATCAGTAGTATTCTCCTCGATACGGACAGTTTCAAGATTGGGTAGAGCACGAATGATTTTGGCCACCTTGGGGAAATCATCTTCAAAACCATCAGCATCGAGGCAAAGGTGTCGGATCAACTTGAAGTCTGCAGCATGTTGTAGAGCTGTTTGAAACCCGAGCTTTGGCGTATAGTAACTGAGGGACATGTGCGAGTGAAGGTGGACAACATCGATGTCGACATTGACATAGACTGCCTTGTTCGAACCGTAAACAGCAAACAATGGTTTGTACACGGGGACCATTGCACTCAAGGCTGCCTTGCAAGTCTGGAGGAATCGTGGTCGGCGCGCGCCTGTGACAGTGTATACAAAGTCCGTGACATGGGCGATCGTGATGACCCGGGGATGAGTCAGAGCTTTCATAACCCAGACCTTATTCTGAATTTCTTGGGGCAAATTTTGGAATAGGGTGAATGAGCCCTCGATCTGCGCTACCTTGGTTGGCTTGAAAGCATGCTGAGGGAGGGATTTCACTGCTAGATCGAGGGCATCAGGAGTGTAGGTGTGTTTGGTTGGAGCTAATGTAGCAAGATCGAGCCATTGGAGAGACTTGAGCTCTTTGAGATGATCGGCAGCGCAAGGGAATAGTTTATCGACCTCTTGGAAATACATCATGTTGATGATTTGGGCCTTGGATTAAGCTTTGTCAGCATCATTCCTCAAGATGTGGCGTGTTTCGGCAGCATCAAAAATTGAGAAAACTTACAATATGAGTTGGAGAGTAATTGCAAATCAAGGAGCCGGGCCAGCCAGCGGATTGTGTGTAAGATAGATCACAGAGTGTGCGAAACGTGAGGAAATTGAGTAGGTTGCGTCTGAAGGCTAAATAAGTACTGACTAGACGCTTTCGGATGTGCAGAGCCTGGTGCAGAGTTAGCAAACCATCCTACTCGAGCCTGGTGATAGCCGCTCGCCACGATGTCATCTAGATCGACGCAGTGGTAGTCATAAGAAAGACCACATATTAGTGGATCCGAAATCAGAGAAGGTCTTTAACTTACAGCTGTAGGAAGAAGTTTGTTTGCGAGTAGCGCAGGGTAGTGCTGGAATATTTGAAGTCAGTGATGTCTCGGATAGGTTGAAATCTCTGCTACGCGTGGATCGAGCTGAGTGGATCGGAAAACATGTGTGTTCCACAAGATTGGGCAGGAAGGAAGGGTTATGTGCGTTGAAGTGTATCCACGAGGAGGCAGGCTTGACTCTTAAGTAAAATCGAGAGGTGCCTTTGACTTCAGAAAGACGAACTATCAATCTGAATGGAACGTGGCGAAGTCGATCCGAGCAGATGAGTGGTAGCGTAGAAGACTCTGCTAACAAGAGTAGGGGAGGACAACAATTTATCGAATGGAGCGAAACACAATGAGAATAAGGGCACTTGGAGGATATGAAGCACAATATGACACAGTCTGAACAATTCCTGGCTGTTGCTGAAGCACAATACAATGATGTGCAACGCACAATGTGACGACGTGATGTATTGTTTCTGAGCAGTGTGAAATTTTCGAGGAAGTGAAAATGGATCAAGTCGAAATATCAAAGCTTAGGATGCTGAATTAATACAGGCAAAACTTACAGTGTTCAGAAAATGAATGAAGTGAGTTGGAAGTGTTGTTGGAAGTTGTCAAGATCTATTGTGATGATTTGTGAGCTATTGTCGTCGATGTGATGCTCCTCCAATGCCAAGCGGGGCTCCTCCGTGCCAAGAGTTGATGCTGAAGCGGCGTGGGAGGGATTTCTGCTAAGAAGATGCGAAATCGGAATGAAGACTTCTTGAGAATGGTGAAATTATGGTACTTACTTGCGAAGTGAAAGAAAGACTGAAGTTGAGTAACGTGCGGTGTTGCCTAGATACAACGTTAGATCGCGACTGATGGTCTTTTCGGCTAGAGCATCAGGATGAGGAGGAGGATGAGCATGAGCATGAAGCAGATGCCGATGCGAATACGAATGACGGATTTAAAAGTAATGAACTCACTATTGCACGGCAGATAGCTAGTAACTTTAGAAGGCGAGGTATTATGCAGTGGCATATGAGGTTGAAAATTTAAAGGGAAGGGAGGCGGAGTGAGAAAGGGGTGAAAAATGACCTGAAAACCGAGGTTGCCCAACTGTGAGTAATCAGCTCCGAGGGGATCTTATCAGATCTTGGGCGAGCTCACAAGGTATTTTCTTCCCGTGGACCTCGCACCAGCCCACAAGGTGTTTGCTTCTTCTCGGGATCTCAAACCAGCTCACAAGGTTTTTCTTCTCTCACAGCTAGTTCACTTCACCTTTGGAAACACTTTGGAATGCCTTACGCCTTTCTAGTGAATATAGTGAAGATGAGCAAATTCAAATATTAAAAGCAGCGGCATATATCAGATTTTTAGAGGAGATCTGAAACAATAACCCACTTTCGGATCTATGCATCTTAATACATACATTGAAGGTGAGGTGAGAGTTGAGATGTGATATTAGGAGCGCAGAGCACATGTGGGGGAGCGGGTGGGGCGCAGATGAGGGGCTTTGGCGAACAAACTGTAATGAGACTTCACAGGTGAGCACAGCGGAAATAGTAGAATCCACTTGCTTTTATTTTCCATATACTTCGTACTCCAAGATCTTTGCTTTCGTCTTCTCTACTGTGAGTCTCAATCGGATGTGGGAAGGCAGCATCATCTGATCCCTTTCATTCACTTTTTTCTCAGCTATTCACTTCCTTTTTGTGCAAGCCTCCGCAAGCCGCCTCCGAAATCGCAACTTCTTCTCCATCGTTGGCGCCCCTTACCGTCTTCTCATATAATTAGATAGTTTCGATCAGCTCTGAAATCTCATCTTTCAACCTCAGCAGAAAAACGGCACGCGACCACCAGAGAACACGTACTTCATGGCTTGCCTAGCAATGCATTATTATTTACTATTCAGAAGCTGAAATCCAAGTCTGTCTACCGAAGCCTCTATTGCAATCCCTTCCCCAATAACTCCTCCCCAATCTCCTTGATCAGCGGCTCCTTGGGGAACGCCTTCCCCTTCGCCAATACCGTCCCTTGCGCATCCATGCTCTTCAACAGATCCACCAATTCGCCGTTCATTGGCGACCCAAACACCAGATACCCGAAAGCTAGCAAAAATCCCTTTAGCGCTTCTGGTGATTCCTTCTCTTCCTGGATTGCTTCTAGTAAGGATGCCGCGAGCTCGACTTGTTCGCTCTCGGGTAATCTCTGCTTGTGATCTGTGATGCGGAGATGCGATTCCGCGAAAGCAATATTGAAGGCTAGACTGGCGGCTGCCACGCGAATATTGTGATGTCCATCGTCGAGGAGGGAGGTGGTAATTAATTGAATCAGAGGAAGCGTGAGGGCAGGACAGCCAAGAATATGTTGAGGATACAGAGGACTGGTGAAAAGGTTGCAGGCGGCTTGAAGAGCGACGAGACGAAGAGAGTAGGGGCATTCTTTGAGTTCGTTTACATAGGTGAATAGAGGAGCGATGGTTTTGTGGTCTTTTTCTTCGGCATAGTAGCCACTAAATCTGGGATCCGCAAGCGCGAGGCGCAAGAGATCGACTATGGTGAACATGACCTCTAAGGGTAGTTTAGACGGAGCGTCTCGGACGAACCAGCTGAAGGAATCGAGATCTGGGAGGAGAGTTTGCGCTGCTGGCTTGGTTTCTCGATCTGATACAAAATGGAGGACTCCTTCAACCGCTGGGTTTTCAGCTGCAGACCCCATCTTTGCTTTCAATTTCGCAAGGGGTGGAACTTTGGTGTAAAAGACAGGCTTGACGTCATTTGCGCGTAATGCGGGAAGTCGTAGGGATTCATGAGGATGGGGTGGGAATGCCATCTGTACCAGCAGTCGGACATTACCACGCAAAGAGGCTGGATCAGCCCCTGCCCAACGTTTCTCTTCTTCGCCGCGGAGGTAGGTAGCAAAAGACGGAGTCGCTCGAACGTTGTATTTCGTACTGATGTCGTAGCTCCGAGATACGTCAACCAATATCATTATGGCTTTCCGGCCAACTTCATGGGCTAATTCGTCGAACAATGGGTATAGAGGCTTGCATGGAGCACAAGATGCTGAAGTAAAGAAAATGACTGCACAGGAATTCTTAGCCTCCTTCAGGAGGCTGTCTAGTTCAGTTGAAGTCGTAGGTTGCCGAACCAGAGCGGCCTTTTGCTCCGAGGTCTGCGGATGTTCGGTAGTCTTGATACCCAAGAGTCCGCCACTATTCATGTTGTTTAATGTAACATAGTCGTTGAGACGTGGCTGTAGCATTCTGCCGAATGGAGTATTGAGGACCGTTTCTGGGAGGTTGGTAATATATGAGGGAATTCCATGGCCTACTAGGAAGGTAGCAAAATCGTTTGAGAAGTTATTGCAGTTGTGTCTCCAAAGGTCATAAGCCTGAAGAGAGAGTTAGCTGGCGACCCGAATTCAAATGCGCAAGAACATGTACCTCAAGAGTGTAGATTGATTTGAGAGACTCTAGATACTCTAATATCACATCCATTGGTAAGTCTGTCTTCCCCAGCTCTAATATTTGCAACGGCCTCCCAAGATGGGTCTCTCCAGGTCTAACCGTCTTGACCCCTCCATCGTAGACGTATTCAACGCCTTCGAAGACAATTGACGTATGGTAGACAGCATCAATCTGGATACCTAGTAGCGCGCCGGATAGGTTGCGCGCAAGTCCTCTGGAGAGATCATAGATGTATAACTGAATGTTCATGGTTCTGGGAACAGGTAATTGGGAGCTGCGAGGTGGGAGGAGTTCCGATCCAAGGTACAAGTTGAGACGCGCAAACTAATTGACCGACGGTGGTTCTAAAAAATGACCAGGGAAAGAAGAAAGGAAAAAGAAAGTAGAAGAACTTAGGAAATAAGGTGGTAGTATTAGCAAGGAGGGATAATTAATAGGGAATGGAGACATATTCTATGTCTTTCTATGAAGTAAAGGTCGAGGGATTGAGACCGAAGGCAACATCGAGCTGACGGAGGTTGTTTGACAGTGTGGCTGGAATAGTGTGGCTTTAACGCGGAACCGGCTGTCCGTTACTAGTGGATCAGTGGTCAACGCCACCACGATAAGATAAAGAAAGAAGTCTCTAACATAGTAATTCCGAGCCACACTTCACTTCCGTTCTCACAGCAAAATCCATGCAAGGGGAGCGCTGCGCTGTTGGCTGTGCTGTGCTAGAACAAACCTGGCAACGCCAATTCCGCCAAGTCCCCTTACTGTCCCCTTTTTTCTATTTTTTGCCCCGTGGTAAGTTAGCAACCTTACCAAATCTTATTCCGTTCATAAGGTTATCCTCTCTTATCCTGTACCAATCTTACTACTTTTTCCCTTTCCCTTTCCCTTTCCCATTCCTTTCATAAAAGAGGATCAGAAACTACACCAATCCCATGCCCTAAGTGTATTTTCGCTCCGTTTTATACCTTTCCCTACGTGTTCGTTCTCCAGTGAGGTTGATATCCTCTGGTTGTTTCTGATAGTCGCTCTTTCGCAGATGCGACGTACCTCTGTGTCTTTACCATCAAAGACTACATCACACGATCCTTACGAAAAACCCTCTCGATACAGTGACTCGGGCGCATTCCAAAGCGCCGCCTTCAAACTGGATAAATCAAAGTACGGCGGAATGACGCCAAGTCAGCGTTCCCGATACCTCAAGACAGGAGGCATTCTCCTCTTTGTCCTATTCCTATTCTATTATCTGGCCCCAACAGGAGCAGATGTATCTAATGGCGGTGGTATGTAGAATACCTCGAACTTCAACATGATCCTAGTCGCTAACGATTAACAGTAGGAAATGTGGTCGATCAAGTGAAAGGTGGAAACGATGGACAAGCTCCCTCCGACTCATCGTACGGGACAACGAAGTGCTCGAAATCCTACGACAAGTCGAAGCCAATTGTCCAATATGCCATCATGATCGATGCAGGCAGTACCGGATCTCGAGTGCACGTATATAAGTTCAACAACTGTGGTCCTACACCAGAGCTTGAATCTGAGGAATTCGAGATGACCGCGAAAAAAGAGGGCGGCTCTGGATTAAGTTCTTACGGAGCCGATGCCGAGGGTGCTGCAAAGAGTCTTGATGTGCTTATGGATGTTGCTGTTAAGACCGTACCTGATAAGCTCAAGTCCTGCACACCTGTCGCTGTCAAGGCTACTGCTGGTCTTCGTAAACTCGGTCCAGAATTGAGCGAAAAGATTCTCGAGGCAGTTCGCACCAGGTTGGAGACTGTATACCCATTCGCTGTTGTCTCTAAAGAAAAAGAGGGAGTTGTCGTTATGGAAGGAACAGATGAGGGTGTCTATGCGTGGATCACCACAAACTTCTTACTTGGCAACATTGGCGGCCCCGCACCTGGCGATACTGCAGCGGTTTTCGATCTCGGCGGAGGATCCACACAGGTGGTATTCGAGCCCAAGTTCAAGTTGCCCGAGAAGATGGCTGAAGGCGACCACAAGTACAAGCTCGATTTTGGCGGAAGGAGCTTCGAACTTTACCAGCACTCACATTTAGGATATGGATTGATGGCAGCACGCGAGACTATTCACAAGACACTGATTGATGACATCAATAAGGCCAATACGCCTGATCTTTCCTGGACAGCTTCACCGGTGGTCAATCCTTGTATTGCCCCTGGAATGAACCGCACAGTCAACATTGATTTTGGCAAAGACCATCCTCTTCGCGCAAAGCTCGGAGAAAAGAATGAGTTCGTTATGGTCGGCCCTTCCACACCGGCTCCAGCGCAGTGTCGTGCCCTTGTTGAGAAGATGCTCGCCAAGGAGACCGAGTGTAAGCTTGCCCCTTGTTCCTTCAATGGCGTCCATCAACCGTCTTTAGAGAAGACCTTCCAACATCAGGACGTCTACACTTTCTCTTACTTCTACGATCGAACTGCTCCACTTGGAATGCCTGAGTCTTTCACTTTGAGAGAGCTGCACCAGCTCACGAGCCAAGTATGTGGTGGTGAATCTCATTGGGATGTTTTCTCTACCATCCCCGACGCGATGAAAGAATTGAAGGGTAGGCCTGAATGGTGTCTGGATCTCAATTTTATGATGGCACTTTTGCATACCGGTTACGAATTGCCAATTGACCGAGAGGTTAAGATCGCCAAGAAGCTCAAGGGCAATGAACTTGGATGGTGTCTTGGTGCTAGGTATGTTATATTTCAACCATTTTAGTCTGATTTCACTAACTCTTCCATAGTCTTCCACTTTTAGAACCGGGATCCGGATGGACATGCCGTGTCAAGCAGATCTCTTAAATGGATGAATAATATCTTACGAGCCATGGAAGGATGTTGTGGTATATGTCTGATTAATGCACGATTGGCGTATTACGGAGGTTTGCTGTGAAAGAACTCCAGGTTATAGAATTACGCTTTACATGCATCAAATACGTAAATAATTTTTGACGTTCGTTTTTACACCTCTGCTGCTTCTACATGGTGGATGTCACCATCTGCCTTACCACATAACGATCCAACGTGCAATGTGCCTTTGAGGTGAGCTATCAAAATGTCTACTTTAGCTGGCGGATGTAGCTAATCGTATTGCAAATTCCTTTCTTGGCAATGGTGGTGAATCGTCCTCTTGATTGCTCTTTTTGGCTTCCACGTGACAAGACGATGACGTTCGTCTCAAATACAAAATGAAGGAGCAACTTCTGGTCAGCAGGGAAGTCTTCATCATTTCTCAGACATCGAATTGATAACTTATCGTAATTGATTGTTTCAATTGAGCATTTAGTATCTCGACGAAATGCAGCCTTTTACATTACTTTGTCTTCTCACTGCTGTCGTTGAATTTGGTGCTAGCCTTGCCGTCTTCCCGAAGTCGGATGGAACTGTAAAATCGAAACATGGCAGCAGGGACTGGTCATTGAAGGGTGTCCAAAAAATGTTAGTATACCGAACAATACTATCGACTTCATACTGATATTTGGCAGCCTCAAAGGAGCTGATATCATTGATGATGTTCTCGATAATTTCACACCCACTTGCTACATTGCTCCCTACTACGAGACCAAGAAAGTGAAGTACGGCAATACGATCAAGCCTGGAAAAACAGAGGAGGCTCCATCTGTCCATATTTTCTGTCCTGGAAAGACAGAAGTGTCTGGTCTGACTATTGCTTTGACGGACCCGGATGCACCATCTCGAGATGATGATTCGATGTCGGAAATGTGCCACTGGATTGCCAAAGTTCCTTCAGTAGTTATTGGTCGTGATCTGGTAGCTGATTTTAACGCGACGGATTTGTTCGCGGCAATTGATTGTGAGTGCTCAAGTCAATGAATTCGAGCTTTCAATACTGATCGCCCATCATAGACAAAGCCCCGGCTCCGCCAGAAGGCACCGACAAACATCGATATGTTTTTGTTCTCTTGGAGGGCCCGAATGTCAACCTCACGGTTCCAGAAGAACGTAAGCATTGGGGTTTCGAGAAGCCCGGCAGTGGGGTCCGAGACTGGGCCGATCAGGAAAATCTGACTGTTATTGGAGCAAACTTTCACTATGAGAAACACCAGGAGAAGAAGAGTGACTCTCTTCGTTTCAAGATTCAACCTTGGTATTAGATACCTACTAGAGTTGAACTTCTGTATGAATTTACGAGGCGGAATACCTTCACACATGACCTTCTTTCATTGAACATTTCAAGGAACTGAGCCGGCATGCCCGATGCAGGGAGTGTATATACCATGGCATATGCGACAAAATAGGCTACATTCAACGCTCTCTTGATTGATAACGTTCCATGAAACCTCCAAGAAGGGCGAATTAATGGCTGAGAGTCCTTCGCCCTCAAACTCTCGGTGCATTCTTCTAGAATGATCGCACGAGATGTACAATATGGGCGGAGTACCCTCCATTGCATCATTTAAGTTCGTGAAGGATTCTATTTCAGTGAGGCTGAATAGGTATGTGCTTAATTCGCCAGCGGCTATGCAGACCCGACATGTTGGTACGGACAAAATTGCGCTGTTCCAACTGGACAGAGAGATTCAGTAGGTCGCATTGATTGGTTGATGCCTGTCAGTTCTGGCACACTATCAATGCAAACCCCTTTCAGCACTCTGACCCTTGACAATTGATGAAAGGTGTGGTAAGCATTCCCAAATAGGGTGCAAGATGCTCGCCAGCCACGGAAGCAGTGATACTTAACCTCGAAGCAGGTACATCACGAAATGTACCTCAAGAACATCTCCAATTCTATATACGAACACTTTTAACACTTACGCAAATATTCCCCATGCAAAGTTCTAGCTTTTCGCAGACTCGCGGTCAGCCACTTATGAGTTCTCGGACAAGTACGCCGTCTAGACAAGGAAGACTCGCTTCTCCACAATCGGGACCATCTCGGAGTCCCGCTTCTCCAGCCTCAATACCGGTACGGCCCGCATTACAAACGATTATCACCCCCTCCGCAAGCACGAGCCCTAGTTTTACAAGGAGTATCTTCGATCAAATTCTAGCATCGACAGAAAATGACTTATCGCCTGTCACGCCTCCCAATGATCATGAAGAATTGCTGTACCCAAAGCCATCGACACAGCAAAGAAATGCCAAATCCAATGGCCAACCTGCTTCCTCTCGTGTATTTTCTTCTAAAAGTATAAATCTCACTCCCTCGGCAGGTTCAACCTCCGCCACCACGTCACAGAGATGTGTGTCCGCACCCTCACTCGGTATATCTGGGAGGCTCCAGAAATCCCCAGTGGCACCGTCATCCGCGAAACGAAGATCGCAAAACCAGGTCACCACAGGTTCATCTCCATCACACTCACTTCGTGCTAAGCCCTCTTTCCAAATCGACCATATAGAGGGTGATGGGACAAGATCGAGTGTTAGCACTCCAGGTTCAACCAGAGCTACCCCAATTGACTTGACCCTCGACGAATCTGATACAGATATGCCTGACGTATCTTCGTCTCCAGCTGGCAATTCCACAGAAGCTGAAAATGCTTCTGATGCGGAAACCCCAGATTCACCGTCGCCCAGATCTCGAAGACCCCTAAGCACAGCTCAAAATTTATCATCTAGCTTTATGAATCCAAAGCCGGCCATCTCGTCAAGCCCTCCAGCGGCGAGTCACAACCGCTTCACAGTCCCTTCAGATGATAGTAGCAGTAATGAGGATGAAGATTCAGATTCGGAGTGCTTAGACGATCCTTTCACCGAGGGTGCCACCGTACAAACCGAAGATGGAGAGGACGAGTCAGTTAGCAGTCCTATCCCACCATTGGAGTTTATAAACTATCGAACCGGAGGCCATCGACCCTTAAGAGAGATAAACGAAGCCATTAGAGATATCATCATCAAACGAAGCAAACTGAACAAGGAGCCCAAGGGAGGGTTCGTTTATGCAATGTACTGTCCTGATGATGCTTCCTCGTATCTAAAAATTGGCAAAACGCTCAACGTCCCCGAAAAGCGTTTCAAAACATGGTCGAGGGACTGCCGCATCCATCTCATTCCAGTATCGGATCCTTCACCTGCAAGTTCATCTCCATGTAGCAAAGATGCATTTCTTTCCTACGGCCTTGTCGAGTCCATTATCCAGCAAGAATTCTATAATCAACGCAAAAAACACGTTTGCGGGTATCATAAATATAAACATGATGAATGGTTCGACATATCCTCCGAGACGGCGTATCACTCGATCAATCGCTGGCGAACTTGGCTGGTGGTCGAGCAACCGTTTGAGAAATCTACGGGGAAACTCAAACCGTACTGGCAGTGGAAAGTCGATAATCTGAATAAGAATTATTCAACACTGGATTGGGATGTTTGGACACAGCCGAGTAATTGGGATTGGTTGGAATACACGTGTGATAATTATCCTCGCGTGGTTCTTTTGTTGAATCATCTGAGGAGGAAAGACCTGCGGTTTTGTATTATGGCGTGTGTTGTGTCTTTTCTGGGGTATTTCCTTTATGATGGGCCGGAATTGAAATGGTGCTTTTTTGTCTTGTCTTTGCTGGTTGTTTAGTTTTGGATGTATGTTTAGCGTCTTGTGAGATTGTATGATTATATGAGTAACGATGTACGAACTGGGGCCGCTGCGAAAGAGGAGGACAATTTGTTAGCCATTACATGTGTTGGAATCCATATTACTGCGATTTTATTTACTCCTACCATCTTCCACCTCCTCTTCACCATATCTCCCTCGTTCTATTCCTCCCCTTTTCCTCCTCTCCCCTATCCCTCCCCATACCAAGCAAAACAGCCAAAGCGATATGGCAAACGGAATCACAAGCCCCACGGCATTCCACACCTTCCAGGATACGACTCGGTCATTGGACACGCGACGATCTCCAGACTCCTGGATGTAACCCAACCAAGCTTTTCTACCACTCTGTAGAAGGTCATTATCCCGGCAGGTCACGGAAGTTGTGATGCATAACTACAGCGTTCAACATCGCCCAAGCTTGTCTCAAAAATTCCGAACATATCTTTCCCCAAATCAAAAAGGAGATATCCCATCAATATAGATACCAAGCCTTCGATGCGTACGGGGCCACTGAGAATGGCACATAACCTCCAAGCTGGGAGCATATCGCGATATCGGTTGAGTGAATGCATCGATATCAGGAATGGTTCGACGACATTAATATCAATCGACAGCGATGCTACTGCATTAAAATACGTGTTGACTTCAACATATTCTTAGCAACTTTGCTTCAATCAGATTGATAACAGGACTCAGCGGGATGTCTCCAGAAATGAATTTGGTGTCCTATATTTCTTGATTTTATAAGCTAAACCTAATTCAGCAAGCGGCTGCTGGTATACGTGCACGCAGCACATATGCAATTCCAATTGCTACTCTTGATTCTCAATTACTTTTTCGGATTGATTTGTGAGCTTGAAGCTTACCCTGAAGTAGAGGACCATTGCAGCACCCAGCAATGTCCTCCCCATCCGCCCTACCCTCAGGGCCGGTGTATCGACCACCGCTGTCGATATGGACACGTGCGATACTCTTCATCAAGACTCATATCTTCAGAACATTTATGCGGATGGTCATTCCAATACTCACATCTCCATATATTCGGGGCCGCGCTTCTCTACCAACTTTCACGAAGAGCTATCCCTCGCACCCATCCCTCACGCATCGTGTCTTCATTCCTCCATCCTACAAGTCCGATGACGCACCACTTCCCCTCTACCTCTCTATCCACGGTGGAGGTTTCGTTCTCGGTAACCCAGCAGGAGACGATCCCTTTTGCCATCATTTCTCCAAAATCCACAACCTCCTCGTCATCTCCCTCGACTACCCAAAAGCACCATCGTATCCATTCCCCAGCGCCACCAACGCCCTGATCGACACCGTCGCCGCCATTCTAAACGATGAATCCCTCCCATTCGATCGCAGCAAAGTCGCCATCGGCGGCTTCAGCGCCGGCGGTAATCTTTCACTCTCGCTGGCCCAGGATCCATCCCTTCGAGGGAAAATCCACGGTATATGTGCTTTTTACCCACCGTGTAACTTCGTAACTCCTATTTCCGTTTCGCTAGCAGCTCGACCTGCCAACGCGGGACCGGATGCATTAAAGAATATGGGACCGCTTTTTAATTATGCTTACATTCCGCCTGAGACTGATCTCTGTGATCCGAGGTTGAGCGTGGCGTATGCAAAGAGAGAAGATTTACCGGAGAAGATTTGTGTTGTGGGGTGCGAGTTTGATATGCTTTGTTATGATGCGGAACTCATGGCCGAGAGGTGGGCGGGGAAGGAGAGGAAGGAGGGTGAATATGTTTGGGAGAAGGATGGGGTCAGGTGGGAGAAGGTTCTAGAGGTTGTGCATGGTATTTTGAGTTTTCTTTATCATTATTTTAGATCCTAAGGTGCACTGAAGCTTACTAACTGTGGTTTAGGCTTTGAAAGTATGGACGGTAGGCAGGAGAGAGATAACGTCAAGAGGGAAAAGAACTTGGAGAGAGGACGAAAGATGTGGGATGACGCCGCCGAGTGGTTGCATAGAGAAGTTTACAGGTAAATTATCCGCATCTTACATCATATATACACCTAGAATATACTGCACATACACTCACCTATACATCCGGGGCACTCTGTACTATCAAATTATTATACATATATCAACTTACTATGAGTCAACGCCTGTGATGTCCAAATCTCACTACAACCCCCAAAGTAACATGCCAAGTAGTTACACAAGCATCCGCCAAGAACACTCGAGACTCCACCCACAAGCCAAGAACGATGCGGGTTTAGTAAATAGTCTGTCTCCTTACTTCAAACCCTCCCCCCAAATCCTCATCAAGATCTGACACCCTCCGCTCACCCACTACGGTACAAGTACAAGTGAAATCCTCCTGTCGATCCCCAATCACTTCAATCTACAAACAAAAACAAACATGCTATTTGAAATCTCTCTCCTCTCTCCACCTACCCTTCCCTTACTCTCCCCCTTACCCCTCTCCATCGGATCTCCCCTCACCCGTCACCAAAACATGCAAATATCCATTTACACACACACACACCCATAATCCACCCCTCACTCGCCTCCAAAAATCCCCATATCCAACGCAGCAGACTCCACCTCAGCCCAAGAAAAATCCCCATCGTTTCACAACGACCACATATAAGTCTCCTTATCGCTTCGTTTGCGTTTCGTATTTCTTATGCACCAGCCATCTATTTCTGGGGTCTTCGGGATCTATGTGCGGATCCTTCCGGTCTGCGGTAGTCGCTTTTATGAATGGGTTTAGTGGGATTTTTCGTTTCGTTTTTGTTTGGGTTTTTGGTATTTGGACCTGTTTCAGAGGGGATTTTGGGAGAGGGAGGAAGGAGGCGGAGGTACGCTGAGATAACTGAAGAAGATGAATAGATGCCGTGAGCAGTAAAGATGCATGGTGATGCGCGGATCTTTGTTAATTTGGTTTTGGGTTATAATTGTATCTAGATATGATATTCCTTCATCATCTATCCTAATCCATATTCTCTCTTTATCTCCCCCCCCCCCCCCCCCCCCCTAGTAACGTAACCATCATGATTGAATATATGATTTTCATAGATCAAATTCCCATTCCTGACCCGAAGCTCAACGCCTAGCAAAACCCAAAGAAATCCTTTATTGTACAAGACAGACAAACAGATAGGCAAAGAGAGTAATCAGAAAGACACGAGTATTGTAGTAAGGGAAAACCCGAGCCATAATATATTTTTCGCTCATTAACATCGATAAAATTACATATTCTCATTTTTCATTTTCCACATCCCTCCTCTTCTCCCGTTCCCCCTTTTTATTTCACACAGCTCTATTCCTCATCTGCGTTTCTCGTCTCAACAAACGTCAGCTCAGCCACTTGTCCCTCAGCCATATTTAAATTCACACCATCGACGACCGACTGACTTGGCTCACGCTTCTCAACCGGTGCTGATGCTGCTAAGTCTTCTACGCTACGGGATGAAGAGATGACGTTCTTCTTGGCGACTAATCACGCACTCGTTAGCTCAATGTCCGAGAATTCACAAAGTAAAGATAAGGATGGGAGAAAACTAACCTGCTGGACCTCCCCGAATAAACATCGTAGTAACCGTCGTCTTCAACTTAGCGTCAGAAGCCACATCTCTGGCAGCCTTCGCCGCGCCGTTAGCTGGGGCAGCCGCCGCCGCAGCACCAGTCGATGGCTTCTGAAGGATACCAACACCTGCAGCCTCAGTACCGAGTTGGATCTCAGGGCCGTTCTTCAAGGCGCCGGATGCGTAACTTAGAGCTGCGTTTAGGGTCTGGATATCACGCTTTTCGACTTCGCTGTCGGACTTTTCGAGCTTGACGATGCGGGGTGCGATTTCTTTGCCCATGCCTTGGAGAGCTGTGATTTGAGCTTCGCTGTTTTCGGTAACGGCTGGTGAGACTTGTTCTTGGGTGTTTGCGGCTTGGGGTTGGGCTGCGGGGGCGGCTGCTGCTGGTGCGGCCGCGGCTTGGCCGTTGTTGTTTGCTGTGGCGGCCGACGTGACGGCGGCCCCTTCGAGAGCGTTCATAAGGTTTGATACATCTTGTTTGCCGCCGAATGAGATTTCACCATCACCGACTACCAAGGCGGGCGAGTAAGCACCAAGATTGATGTTCAAAGGGAGCGCCGAGATGCTAGTGGCGAGGATAGCCAAGAGGAAGTAGAGACGGAGCATATTGGGAAGTGTATTTGAGTTGCTTGCGGGTGAATGTGGAGATAGAAGAATAAGGTTATTAGACAAGGAGCGACTAATAGCAATGAATGATTAGAATAGAACGAAGATTGAAGCGTCAAGCTTGGAAGATAGAAAACGAAGACTGAAGAGAAGCAAATCGAGCACAGCTGAGGAATTAAGACTCTTGGGTGCATGAGGACAAGAGTCTTATATCAATTGCACAGAGGATTTTTGCGATGCCAATAGTGACCGTGCAGTATAGGTCGGGGTTAGCCCCATGGTCTCCAGCTTTGCGGTCAATCCAATGTGTTTGTCATGTATCATTCCGGTGGACAGGAGAGTCATCAATGGATAGGGAGGCGAAAGGTCAGACGCGTATCACGAGCCATGAATCAATCACAAGCTTTGGGAGTGCCGGAGAAATGCCAATGTTTCAAAGATTGCCAAGTGACACTGATAGCAGAATGCCCAGATCTTGATAGTAAGGCCTAGAGAGCCTTAGCACGGATTCGATGCATGGAAGACAGACAGAAAAGTATCTTGGCTGTGGTGGCAAAACTCACGTTGATGTTTCGAAGCGTGCTGGGCGAGTCTGCGTTCTTTTCATTAATCGTGACTTTTGATACTGCCAATTCCTTGGCGGTTCTAGCGTGTAGGGAGTCTCGAAGGGTCACAGCGCAACCCCAGAAGCTTGACCATTCTCTACTTTCGCATGCTATACAAAAATAGGCTTTCCCTAATTGATCTCTTCGCTAAAAATCTCGTGTGGTTTGACTTTTGTTTTCGTCGCAAGTCTTGGCTGACATGCTACGAAACTCTTCACGACTCACCAAGACGGCAATTTAGTGTAGTAAGTGCTTTGAACCAATATGTGGTGACAGCAAGGGCCCATGCTCAGTTGTAGTAGTCGGAAACATAAAATATGATGAGATGAAATTGTTTTTAGATATTGTCCTGAAAATAGTGACCGCCGGTCCGCCGCACTGTTTGCGCCGGGACCAGAAACAAATTAAAAGGCACGTACACGGAAAACTAGCTCCAGACTATCAGGCTTTACGGTTTCGAAAAGCCCTTCGCCACAAAGATTAAGAATAGCTCAAATTCCAATCCTGAAAGTTGCATACTCGATCTGTAAAAAGAACCATAGCACAACCACGATGTGAATCAGAGAGTGACTACATGTAGGACCTAGCCTTCAATATCACACGTCTTCTGAGGCATCTGTTTTCAATGCCTCATTTTGATACAATGGACACGACTCCACCTCCTCTATCCATAGTTGCCAAGGCCTTTCTGATGCGGCGTCGTTCGTCTTTTCAGAACCAGAAGCTTGCTCGGCGTTCAGGAACCTCAGAGGACCCTGAATTGAAGAGCTACCCGCGGCATTTCTTAGCATAATTGCATTTGACTGCAAGCCAGCGTTAATGTGAGTATATACCGCGCGGTAGACAGCTTGTCTGATACTCGATCCTAAAGTCGTGAAACCGTGATTGGCCATTAATACCACATTACAATCCTGCGAGGTCGATCCGGGTTTAGAGAATTTCTCGGCCAAGCCATATCCAAACCGCTCTGAGTTGACCAAGAAGTCTTGGCGTTCACCTGGTCTGTACAGTTCTGTTATATCAAATACCGGAACCTGGTCACCTATAAACATTAACTATTGCATGCCTTGTCGATCGAACAAAAAAGCATACCAAGAAACCCAGCCATATGATATATCGGACGCAGCTCAACTCCGTTCATAGTGTAGGGTATCACAGCTTGAGCATGACTGTGGATCACGCAGTTGACGTCTGGAAATCTCTTGTATATCTCACTGTGAATGAACCGTTCTTGGTAGCCCTTCTTGGCACTGGGATCGACAGGGGAGCTATCAGAGACATTATATTGGATCAAGTCTGATGCTGTCGATACTAAGGCCGGGGCTTTCGATGCCGACATAACATAGACATCCGGCTTATCAGGATGGCGAAGAGAGATGTGGCCGAAAGCATCTACAACATTATGATAATGTAGAATGTGATTTGCATGGATGAGATCCTGCAGCTGATGTACGTCAAATTGTCAATAGAAGCTCTCAAAACTAATCGAGTATCAGATGACGAATTTGGCAATGGCTGCTCATTGATACAGTAGGACAATCCAATTGTGCTCTACCAAAATATAGGCTTACTCTCAGAGGCAAAGCGGGGATGCAAACTTACCTCTCTATTCTTCATTTTCGACGTCGATGAAGAAGCCGATGTTCTTCTATGCAACTTTCCGGATACCAGTTCGTGATCCGACCAGGGAATGCGGCTGAGGCACAATTGTCGTGATAGCTTTTGTTGACAATTGTCGCTACGACGTATAATGTTTGCTTGTGGTACGTACCGTACAGAACCATAGCGACCGAGAGTGTGCGATTCGATGACGCCGACGATTTTCCAATGTCGGCACTTGGGAACCAAACCCCGACCGTTGATCTTCACCCAAGGTTAATCATCTCCGTATCAACATACAAGTACCAGCGGTACCAGCGGTACCAGCGATACACGAAAGTAATGCAATGCGTCTGCATGCTTGACGGCATGAACGGGCATGGTATCTTTACAAGACCTGCCTCCTCCCCCGACCAAATAGAATGGCTATCTGGGCAACGATGGTGCAGAAGGAGGAGGACGGAGGAGAAGGATGGACAGCGGCGAGAAGCGAAAAACACGGGCGCCCCTAGCTTACGTGGCAATCCCATTGTAGAAGGTTACACGCCTGTTAACACCGCTATCAACATGGCTATCACCGTCCAAGGTAAAATAGCCCCTTCCACCTTCCCAAAACCAAGTCCAAGAGCAAAGATTATCTATCCATCTGATCATGCACATCATTCTTCCGCACGAAATGTACCTTGTAGGAGGCCGCGGTATCGATGACAATTGGCAATTGCACAGCTCTGATGGTGGACTGTGCCTGACTATCATTTACCATATCCCGTCATATTTTCCCCATGCCCTAATGCATTGAGGAATCAAGTGCTTCTATTCGACTGCCGATCAGGGGACGGCGACAACAAGCTTAATTTCTAGCCTATTTAGGATTCTTTGATCCGTCCCGAAGGCGTAGTCAGATCCGATATTGGCCTATGAGCTTTCAAAAGATGGGGTTTGCTTTTACTCTGTACATTCCTTTTTGTTCACCTTCTTCTCTGAGTTACTCGTCGCCAATAGTGTGAGGCACGTTTACGCTGAAGGATGTTGGGCCCTTATCATGGGGGAGAATGGGGGAGAGGGGATGAGCAAGGCAATGGCGAGGGCAGGCAAATATATCTACCTGCTGCCATGGAGCCAAAGAATTCTCTTTTGTTTTGTCTTGTATAGAAATCCATTTCTCTATCGCTTTTCTTACGGTTCCATTTTCTGTTCGAGCGAAAATGATGTTCTCAATCCCTGAAATGCTGTTGCCAGCCGTGCTTCTTGCACCAGCTGTGCACGCTATTACCATTCCACGAGCATTGCAAGCCGCAGCACCGAAAACCTGCTCCAGTCCAGCGTTGAGTTGCAGCGGGTCATCATCTGATACGTGCTGCTTCAATACTCCTGGAGGTCAATTAGTACAGACTCAGTTCTGGGACACAAACCCTGTCGCAGGTATGGATACTCTCACCAGATGCACTTTTCGCATTCCACATCCACATCCACATAGCACCTTACCACTTGCACAATCTTCCTCTTTTGACACAGGCTAAAAATACCAGGTCCATCTAATTCATGGACAATTCACGGTCTCTGGCCCGACCATTGCGACGGTACCTACGATTCGAACTGCGACACATCTCGAGCATACACGAACATCACCCAGATCCTCAACGCCTTCGGTAAATCCTCTCTCCTCTCGTACATGCAAACCTACTGGGTGAGCAACGATGGTACAGCAGAGAGTTTCTGGGAGCACGAATGGGCCAAACACGGAACATGCATTTCGACTCTCGACACGGATTGCTACACGGGCTATACTGCTGGTGCGGAAGTTGCAGATTTCTTCCAAAAGACTGTTGACCTCTTCAAGACTCTCAACACATACACCGTATGCAATACATTTGTCTCGCTCATCAGTACGGCTGTACTAACCAACATAGTTCCTATCCAACGCCGGTATCGTTCCCTCCAGCACCGCAACCTACACATCCGCCCAAATCCAAGCCGCCCTAACCGCCGGCTTCGGCAAATCCGCCACCATCCAATGTTCATCCGGCGCACTCGACGAGGTCTGGTACTCATACGAAGTCCGCGGCTCCGTGCAAAGCGGAACATTCGTACCCATCACCCCAGTCGGACAATCCGGATCCTGCCCCTCAACCGGTATTAAATACCTGCCTAAATCCGGGACTCCAGTAACCACCTCACCAGGCGGAGGAACTCCGACCACTACCGGCACTGCACCGGTTGGAACGGGCTCGTTCAGTGGCTCGGGATATTTACAGGCGTATGTTGGGAGCTCCAATAACGGATGTCTGATCAGTGGGGGCACGTGGTATACCACGGGAACTTGTGCTACGTATAAGGCTACTGCTTCTGGTAATGTATCCCTTCATTTGGTTTCGTGTTTTTCATACGCCGGCGCACATTCCCGGCTTGCGCTGCGCAAGTCGTGATATATCCTTCCTGGTCTCGACAGGTCCAACTGGGGCTTAGACGTCAGATGAGATTTGTCATCCATGTACGGGGAGGCTGGCTCAAGTCACTTCATGTCTTATCATATCACTGTTTCAGTTATTATAATCCTAGAAAACTAATATCTTACATAAACAGGTTCTGGATTCACCCTTACTACATCTAAGGGTAACTGTGGTATCTCTAGCGGTGCATTTACGTGCGGTTCCGGCATCACAGCTACTGTCTTCGGGGTAAGTCTGTTCCTCTTTGCCGTATTTTTCACATATTCATACCTCTATCAACTTCCACCTTCCCTATTCATTACACGAATCTCCAATATCGCCACTTCAATATGATCAACCTCTTCCCCCTTCCCCCTCCCTACCTTTATCACCCTATCTACTCCTCAACCTCCCCTGCAACACCACCAACCATCATTCACACTTACCACACCAACCCTCTATCCCCTCCCACACTCCCCCCAACCTCCAAACCCCCCAAGCTAACCACAATCTCCCCCCTTCCCAGTCCAGCAGCGGCTACCTCACCTACTCCGGCAGCTCCACCTTCTACGCCACCGCCGTTCCCTCCGGCTCCACCCAAGCAACCGTGTACACGAGTTCTCAGAGCGTGGCCGTGAAATTTGCTTGGCAGTCTGTCTGATTCTGCCCGCTTACTCATTGTTGGTTGCACGGCATGGGGAAAATGATCGGGATGGGATGATAAGGAAATGAAATGATATGAAATGAATCAGGATAAAAAAAGATTATGGAAATGAAATGACCGGGACATGTTATCTCTGTGTTTGTGGTTGTGTTTGTGTTTACGCTGCGGCTGATCTCCAACCGTTGGATCGTTGTGTCAACGTGTTCGCCCCGCTTCGTGTGACTGATTGATGACCGATTGATTAAGAGGCAGCCATATCGTGCCGTGCCATGTCATCGCATATCGTATCGTATCGTGTTTGGGACGGCAGACCTACACACATGGAAGAACGCCCGCCACGCAGCCAGATGTAGATCTTCACGCAAGGTAGCATTTAGCTTACATACCTCCCATTCTTTCACATTGCTTTACCCTGGTCTGGTTGTCATCCATTCACTCATTGAGCGTGCAGAAGATCGCTAGTGCAGTCATGTTCGTTCCTGTCCACGTTTGTTCGCTGGGATAACATACTGTAAGACGAGAACGAGATGAGATCAGAAAATAGCACCCACGCACCCCACCAATCCTCTCTACCCCAAGAACGAACCCCTCAATTTAGCCTCATCACACCTCACCTCACCCCACCCCATGATTGATATCCCATTCCCAGAGAAGTAGAAACCGCCCAAAGTAGATGGTACAATGTCACCCCACCTCTGAATTATGCTTAATGCTTATTCCTTCGGCCTCTCAATCTCATTCATATTGGTATCATCTGTACAATTGCTCACCTCTGTTAATCTGTCTGATGCTTGGTCTAGTCATGTGGTAGTGATAAACTGCTCGCTCCAAGGACTTTTACTCCGAGTCTCTAGGTCGTACTCGCTGCCAACATCCAATCAACAGCACCTATTTCCATCCAGATCCCCTAATTAAATCCCCTCTTTCCAACGCCCTTCTCATCTCCCCCTTGAAATCGGCGACCTAAATCCATTTCTCATCCCAAAATAAAGCCCGACTTCGCCATATAACGCGTATATAACTGCACGGAAATCTTCAAACAGATGTTAGAAAACCCGGGGGTGAGGATACCGATCGAAAAAGATAACCGTTGGAGATTGTGCGACCCGTGTTTGTTTTTCTTTACGTTTCTGCTGTGCCGCAGTTGCATTTTCAGTCGTGCGTGCACACACCCTAGCCCGCTGAACATGATCTACAGGGCTGATATGCTGTGCTCATGTTAGGCTATGCTACACTGTGCCGTTCGTAAAACTACGTTGTTTGTTGGTTCAGCTAGGTATGTGATTCCAACTTTGGGTCGGTACCGAACATAACCGTGATTAACGGCGGTGGGGCATTCATTCGTGGATACCAGAGTGAATGAGCATGAGAAGAGAAGAAAGATGATGCGACTGTTTTAGGAAATGCGTATTTGCATAAATAGTGAGCTTGATGGACATGAGGAGGAAGTATCTTCAGAATCGTGAACTATCAAAAACCTACTGCATCAACAGATTCAACTGCAAGTTTTGGCTTGAGACTACTTAGTCGCCGTGTCTATTATCTTTGAGATACTACGTCTCTAAACTCCTCACATCTCTTTGACGCCTAGATATACACCACTTGCTTGTCATCTTGTCGGCATGGGTTCAATCCAGCCTGCCACTCGAAACGTTCACTTTGTCGGAAGTGTCTGTCTGGCGGACACAGACACTGTATTCCGCAAACTTGCCACTGCCTTCCCCAAGCAACTGAAGCGTATCCCCGACGGCGAGCCCGGTCAACGAGGGAACTTTGTCCTCTGGCAGCGAAGCGTCTTCAGGAAATATCCTTGGCTCATTCGCTCCCTTTACTTCTCTCTCGCTAAGGACCCAGGCCCACTCTCCATTCCTCCAGAGAAGCTTGAATTTCTTCCCATTGGATACGATGAGTATGCCATTGCATCCTACTCCAAGTTTTGTCAACTGCGGGAAGAAGGTGTCATTCAGAAGGGAGTGAAGTTCCAAGTCTCACTGCCTACTCCTATCAATGTTCTTCATGTCTCTATTGAGCCAGCATACCAACCAGATATCGAACCGGTGTACACAAAGGCTTACTTAGCCTGTGTCCGTCGTATTCAGGATAGTATCCCGGCCGAAGACCTTGCCATTCAATGGGACGTAGCCTGCGAGTTTGCTTTCCTTGAAGGCATAATCCCACCTCCACCACATGTAAGTAATGAGACCTCTCTCTCACTCGTTCCCTGATGTCTCATGGCTTGTCGTTTGGTTCAAGTACCATCGATAATCTCGTCTTTACTCCAAAATAGCTTGCATTAAAGCCTGCTGACATCTCTCTGCTTTAGTGGGTCCGATCTCTCAAAGAAGACATGATGAAGCGCATCCTTCAGCTCGCTCACTTCGTCGACGAGGAAATCGAAATGGGCTTCCATTTCTGCTACGGCGACCTCGGGCACCAACACTTTGTCCAGCCTAAAGACATGACTCTCTTAGTCGAAGTAGCAAACGGAGTACTGGAGGGAACACGAAAGAAGCGACCAGTCAACTGGGTTCACATGCCCGTCCCCAGAGACCGCACAGATCGCGAGTACTTCGCACCATTGAAGGACTTGGATCTCCAAAACACGGAGTTATACCTTGGACTTCTGCATCAGCATGATCAGGATGGTACTAGGCGCAGAATTGCGGCAGCGAGCGAGTTTATTGCCGACTTCGGTATTGCAACGGAATGTGGATTGGGCAGGGCGGATGACGTGGAGTTGGAGAGTGTCATAGAGATTGCGAAGGAGATAACACAGTAAAGAAAATTGGAGCAGAATCGGGGGTGTCTTTGGGATGAAGGAATGTTTTTGTATTCTATGGGAGGTGAATTTGTTGAGTTTTGTATATCCACTTCTCGTTATTGTAGTTTACCATCTATCAAAGAAACAACAAGCATGGAATCAAACACGTACCAAGTTAAGACTTGCCCACATCCACACTGGTAGACTTGTGGAAGTTGTGTCCTCTCTAGTAGACTATCTCAATAAGGTAGAAGAAGAGAAACCGACAACATAGAGAACCGTAGACTAATATTATCGAAGTCCGAGAGCGTGCACTGCGCCATATCGAAACGAACTCAGGAACATTCTAAGTTCCTGGCGAAATGAAAAAGCGTATTGAAGTATATCTTCATTTCATCGAGAGTGGTTGTTTCGCTTTGTGAGCTCTTTCGACGATGATTGGGATGTGAAATTTGGTGGAACCTCTGCCGCCACCCCTGTAATTGCATGGAGGGGTCTAGCGGCCTGAATCCTTCCTTCTCCGTCTCACCCCACCATGAAGTAACCATCTCCGTCAAACACACCCGAAAACCTCCAATCTCACAACCTCAACGATTGGAACGTCCAACAAACCAATTCATCCTGTCCCCAAAATGGCTACCCACGAACAACTCGAGTCGACCTCATCTCGGCCCATCCTCGACCCCACCACCAGCGTGCAAGAAAAGTCCCCCAAAGAAGCTGCCCCCCTCCGCGCCCTCTCCCACCAAGCCGAACGCGAAGCGCAAAATGAAAAGACCAGCTCCTCCGAGAACACCATCCACATCGGCACCCGGAAATCTGCGCTCGCCATGGTGCAAACGGAAGGGGTGAAAGCCTCCCTAAAAAAATCACATCCGCATCTAGAGTTCGAAATCCACGCCATGTCTACCATGGGCGACAAGAACCAAACTACTGCTTTGCATGATTTTGGCGCGAAGAGTTTGTGGACGCATGAGTTGGAGGAGCTATTGTTGAGCAAGAAGTTAGATATGGTGGTCCATTGCTTGAAGGATATGCCGACGCAGCTTCCTGCTAGTTGTAAGATTGGGTGTATAACTGAGCGAGAAGATCCGCGCGATGCGTTGGTTATGAAGAAGGGAAGTACGTATAAGAGTTTAGCAGAGTTACCAGAGGGAAGTGTGGTGGGAACGAGCAGTGTGAGGAGGAGCGCGCAGGTCAAAATGCACTATCCGCACTTAAAGTTCAAGGATGTACGAGGCAACATTGGGACGCGGTTGAGTAAGTTAGATGCCGAGGATAGCGAGTACGCTTGCTTGATTCTGGCTGCTGCAGGACTGTTGAGGATGGACTGGGGTGACAGAATTACGCAGTATTTGGACAGTAAGACGGAAGGTGGCGGTTTATTGCATGCAGTTGGTCAAGGTGCGTTGGCATTGGAGGTTAGAGAAGGCGACGACAGGATCACTGAGATCATTTCGCCGCTCGAGGACCAGGGGGTTATGCTCGCGGGGCTGGCTGAAAGAAGCTTGATGAGGACATTGGAAGGAGGTTGCAGTGTACCCATTGGAGTGGAAACTACTTGGATTGAGAAGGGAAAACTATTGATGAAGGCAATTGTTGTTAGTCTTGATGGTACAGAGAGCGTTCAGGCAGAGAGGCTAGAGGAAGTTCTTACAGCAAAGGACTCGGATGAGTTTGGTTGGCATCTTGCTCAGGATTTGGTTAGCAAAGGTGCAGCCAAGATATTAGAGGCTATCAACCTCAACCGTCCAATTATCAAGGACGGTAACAATGCGTAAGCACGCTTCTTACGAGCACCTGTGTATTACAGAAAAAAGCATAGAAGGGATATTGGCTGGACCATCCATAGCTTGTTCGCATGCATTTTTCAAAAACTGATATGCATGAATAATACGTAACAACCTCGAGGCAAAAATACCACTTCACTTATATCTCAGTGTCCTCTCTGTTGAAATGAACCCCACCCAGTGCATATTGTCAACGTTGAGTTGAATCTCCCAGTCTATGTTCTGCCCATTCGTACCATCTCTCGTTCAGCCATCCAACCATTTCGAAACTGCTTCTTAACCTTCACAATCCGCAGCGCGCTCGTTATTCTTCTTCGGTGAATGCCTTATAAGCACTCTCATCCATCAGGGACTCCATGTCCTTAAGTCCTTGCTCCCCTACCTCCACCTTTGCGACCCAACCACCAGCACTTGAATCATCCTCTGGCCCTTTGTTGATGTTTCCTGGGTTTTCTTCCAACAAACTATTCACAGCGGTAATCTTGCACGAAATAGGACTGCTAATATCTGAGGCGCTTTTCACAGACTCCACTGCACCAATGGCATCACCAGCACCGACCTTCATTGGAACTGTTGGAAGCTCAACGTAGACTACGTCACCGAGGGCATGAGCCGCATAGTCACTAATACCGATGGTGCCAGTCTTGTTGTCGGAAGACAGGAGGACCCATTCGTGGTCTTTGGTATATTTCTTCTGGAAAGCTAGGAGGTAAGAGCAGGATCAGTATATGTAGGGTACTTGGTATGACATAGGAATACATGCAATAAAAGCGCATTGAGCATTACAAATAAAAACACGGAGTCCCCGAACAATTGCTCAAGTCGCATTCATATTCCGATAGGCAATTGTGCAAGAGAAGGAATTGGTGCAAAAGTGCAACATGATATGGTCCAAACCCGCAATCGGAGCACCCTGCACAAAAAAGATGGACTCACCCGCTCTAGAGATCGAGAATGTTCTCACAGCTCCCCGGTTTGGAGAGCGCCATAATGGGACAGCTTTATATGTGCTTGATGTGAACTTGGAAGCACATGGCCTCAGACTTCTTGCGATTGATGCCATGGTTGTGGATGCTACCTGGGGATATGTGGTGGATCTCTCAGAAATGGGCAGAGAGGAAGAGCTTCAAAGCAGCTTACTTCGTATGGCAACCATGGATTGAACGAATCGGAGGGGAGAATTTGCTCTCCAAGCCTGAATAGCCAGGCACCAAGGCCTGGATGATATGACCCAATGATAACCCCACCAGTGAGAGAGACATGAAAAGCAGCAAGGATAAAGGCAGAGAGCAGCTGAGAGCCTTGATGGGCTTGCAAATCGCATAATCAACAAAAACAAAACAACTCCAAGTCCGACAGTTGCAGAGAGAAGATTCATGCGCGTACCGGCCGGCGTGTAGTAGTCCCATTGCTTTAATCCACATCTCAATCAGATCTTCGTTTCTTTCCATCCTCTCACTCTTCTCTTTTGAGCGACTTAGAAACTCGCGTCAATAAAGTGCACAAACGCGTCGAATAAAATTGTCTTCTTCCATTATTCCTATTCCTTGCCCAAGCGCCGAACCAGCACCGCATGACTTATTTTTGTACTTTTGTACTTTGGTGCCCGGCTACAGTGCGACAGAAAACCCCTGGATGTCCTGGGTGTTTCTCCGAATAACTTCACTTCCATCCGAGCCCCCCAAAACCACAATTAACAATTAATTTCCCAGAGAATTTGAGTCATATTTTCCACTGCATCGGTGTCTCAACATCTACTCGCATACCAGTCCGTATAAGAGCTTCATAATTTTCGACATTGTACCGAAATAACTTACTTACATCAAACCTGGACGATCTACTAAATATCCCAGCGTTGATCTCCCTCTTCAGCCGCGAAACCAATCTACTTCACCCTTTCCAGAATATTTTACCTTCTTCTTCGCTTCCACCTCCTACTTCCCCGACTACTTTTCACTAAACCGACAACCTGGATTCCGCGCAATTACCAGTGAGCTCTCCAGCTCAATTTCACGACGCTATGGATTCGATAGACGCCGAAATCGCATACGATAATCAGGCAGTCGAGCCATCCCAAGATGACTCGATGAGTGGAATGGAGGATAGAGCACATACACCCACCCATCGACATGCGCCATCATCATCCGCAGACTTCCACACGCCACAATATATACAAGACTACCCAGCTTCACCCCCGCAGGATGATTCCGCGAACAGTCGATACCCTACCCCTCCCACAGCCTTTCCCGCGTCGCTCTCACGTCCAGCGTCCGGATTATCAGGCAACGCGAATCATGGCAACACATACCAAGACCAGAACTCTAGAGGCTCTGGCGCGGATCAACAATCACAGCAACAACGGGTTTCGAATAGCAGTGTCGTCATCAAGGTCGGCATGGTAGGGGATGCACAAATTGGAAAAACCTCCTTAATGGTCAAATATGTCGAAGGTAGCTGGGACGAAGATTACATTCAAACACTTGGTGTCAACTTCATGGAGAAAACAATATCGATTCGCAACACGGAGATTACATTCTCGATATGGGATTTAGGAGGTCAAAGAGAGTTTGTGAATATGTTACCACTGGTTTGCAACGATGCAGTGGCTATATTATTCATGTTTGACTTGACGAGAAAAAGTACGTTGAACAGTATCAAGGAGTGGTACAGGCAGGGGAGAGGGTTTAACAAAACTGCAATTCCATTTTTGGTGGGCACAAAGTATGATCACTTTGTAAATTTCCCAAAGGAAGATCAAGAGGAGATTTCAAATCAAGTAAGCCGCATGTCTTTCCCACGTTTCGAAGTCTGCTAACATCCCCTTTCACTAGGCTCGAAGGTTTGCAAAGGCAATGCGAGCAAGTCTGATCTTTAGTAGCACAAGCCACAGCATCAATGTGCAAAAGGTATGTTACCCCTCTAGTTTCCTAAATTATTTGCGGAACGGCGATTAACAAATCATTCTTGCAGATATTCAAAATTGTTCTATCAAAAGCCTTCGATCTTAAATGCACGATTCCCGAGATCGAACATGTTGGCGAACCTTTACTCCTCTACCAATCTGTTTGTTAGAGATATCCGAGCTATACACATGTTGTCGGCATTGTGTGGCCGGCAATTTCAAAATACCCATCACAGACATATCCTCTCTTCACCTAACTACAATTACAACCACACAATCAATCATCAAATCAACCAATACCGCCTGGACGGGACAAATAGACGGACAGGCGCGGGCACATAGCGAGTAAATTCTTCCAAAGACATCATGCACGGGGAAATCCACTCGTTACGTTTTCACCAAACGAAACCAAACTATACAACAAATTCCAGGGCATCTCAAGATGCTGGCAGGCAGGCGGGCGAATGGGGTCATGGCAGGGAAAGAAAGAAAGGCGCGTCATGTTGTTTACGTTTAAGAGGCGAATCGTGTTTAGCTACTAGTTAGTTAAAGCAAAGGTAAAGGAAAGGAAAGGCAAAGGCAAAGGGGAGATTATGTTTGTAATTTTACTCTACTTTACTTTTTTCAACTACCTTCTACTTTTACTACACCACGCTGCTTGCTAGCAAGTTGAAGCTGGGCATCTAATCGATTACTATTACTTAAATCAAGAAAGTGTTTTACAAGTTAGTTACAAGTTAGGGGGAGTGGTGTTCAGGAGATGCTTTGGCTCTGGTCTGATATCAATGTTTGAGATGAAAGGGAGGTAGAGCTCGAGGTTGAAATAGGAGAACAATAGTGCGGCTCGCTGCTCTGCGTGCATCAACATTCTAACAGAATTCAACTTTGGATAACATATGCATATATCTGAAAGGGGAATAGGAGGTGATGCAGTGAGTGCATGTCTCATATCTCGAGATGCAAGAATATGGAGAATACTGCAAGAGAGAAACGACCAGATATGCATGCACGGGCCATATGTTAACAATTGCATTACTAGCGCTGGGGATATGCAGATTCCTACGACGTCGAGTGAATCTTGGTGATATTTTAAATGGACGACTGATATGTTATTCATGAAATAGTAATGATATAGCTAGAGACGGCACCGTGACTGCTTGAGGGTTCATTTTTCAGTCGCTCATACTGTATCGATTCTCACTGTGGTCGTTTTGTGAATGGCATTACTGGCGGGCACAGGAAATATGCTCTCCTCGCTCCCTGTCGGAAGTGCGTTCCTGCGAAAAGGTCGAAGTGCTATCTATGACTCTGGTCTATGAAGTCTTTGACACCTGTGCCAGAGTTGGTCCGCTGTCTGGCTTTGGACAGTTTATGCTGCGCGGATTAATCTGAATAACGGTGCGTCTGCTGCGCTGCCTGTTACGTACTCTGTAAATTGTTTGCCAAGCGGCAAACAGGCTGGGACACAGGTGACGGTACGCGCGAGATCTCTCTCGAGACTTCGTTCACCAAGGTCAGTATGTTCTTTGGTGTCGAGATATAGATACAGCTGATTCATTGTTAGTTTGCACTTCCATTACTGATGGATAGAGTCTCCGGAGGTAGATCTCCCTGCAATTGAGTCAATCTCATTAACATATCTGAATCCCTACAGAGCCTTTCAGTTTCTGCTTCCAGAGGTTCTCAGTGGGCTGGTATTCAATCAAGAGACGCATTATCACACCGTATCATGCATCACCGGAGACATTATTGTCGGTTTTCTTTAAATCAACTTCTAAATCCCGATGCGCTCACTTTACATCTAAGTCTTGACACCAATTCCAATCCAAGCAATCATACGAAACCCAATCATCCCTTCCGACTCCAAAATGAATTGCTTTCCTTGCGGTGCTTTAAGAACCTCTTTCGTAACAGGAAGAATCCGTCCCTTCTCCTTCTCCATCCACTGATCCCAACCATATTCACAAAATTATCAGCAAATCCATTTGCAGCCTCATCCACGCCCTTATTCCACCACATAACCTCTTTTCCCGCACCTCAATCTCCTCAAACCCTCCCGCCCAGAGCGCTGTCTCCAGCGTCTCTTTGTGAGACCACTCCTCGAGTATTGGCAATGAGAGCGGTACCGAGCCCGGCTTGACGACCGCTTGAACCGCGTGCAGGATCGCCAGACACGGCAATTCCTTCCAGCACGTCACCGCCGCCTTGCCGCCCACCTTCAACGTGCGATAGATCTCCCTTGCGCCCAAAGTGGCGTCCGAGACGAAGAAGATGCCGAAATTGGTGATGGAGGCGTCGAACTTCTCGTTTGCGTAGGCATTCGATTTACTCCGTCTAGCACGGCTGTCTCAACGCGGTCTTCCCATTCCTTTGCGGATAGAAGTTTGCGCAGGAGATTAATCATCCCCGGCGCTAGGTCTGCGGCGTTGACGCGAGCGTTGGGGATACAAGACAATATTGCCTCGGTTGCGAAGCCCGGGCCACAGGCATTGTCGAGAATGGTTGGGTTCTTGGGGAGGGGAGATAGAAGAGGGAGGATTGCTTCGATTACACGACGAGTACTGCCCCGAGGCGGCGCTCATAAGTTGAGGCTTGCGAATTGAAGGAATCACACAGAGTCGCAACGTCATATTTGTTGGCCATGATTTGCTATCCTGAAATGTATGGTGGTTTTAAAATACGAGGAAAGCATGGAAAGCTTAGATTAGGAGGTGTGCTTGGATGATCGAGGTTGTAGACTTGGTGTTGGCTGACCTGTTGGTGCACCAGAGCTAACTGCTTGTTGGATGTTCCTTGACACAAGTGGCACGCGTCAACTACACTAATAGGTCCATGCTAAACACAAATCAGGAATCAAACTTTGTGTTGGCTTTCATGGATTTGATGTGAAGCATATTCTACTAAGTATCCTTTCGAGTGCCACAGGCGGATTCCCCGCCTTACTTACGGTGAGACTGCGAGTAGTTGGTACTTCTGAGATAACCACATGATATTTGCTTCCATATCGGAATGAATCTTTCGTCAAGTTCAAGAGTCTTTCATTGTTTGATCACAGAAGTTACGAATATCCTGACATACACCATAGGTAGTGGTCAAAACTTCGACACAATCTCGTACATGGTCCACTGTCTCTTATCGAGTCCACTCATTGCGGCACACTTGTGGTCGCCCCAGAAGGTAACAGGGAGTTCAAAGTTTCACTTCTCATTGAGCCAACAAAATGCCCAGAATTCGAGGAGGAAAAGACACCGCTGATGGACTTGACACATTGCAGCTGCCTTAATTTGTCGCGTAATTGGTCACTCCTTGAGTGCCTCAAAAGCTGGCCTTGAATCATTTACAACCAGAACGATGTTTCCAGGTTGGACTGTTGTAAACTGGCGTGCTTGGTGAAAGAGCAAAGGTACAGAGAGAAGAAGTGTTGACGAGCAATACAAAAAGCGCCTAATGCCATGAGTTTTAGT